>OU975473.1:5676674-7087718 GCA_918857605.2 Philereme vetulata | reverse complement strand
CAGTCCTCTAGGCCAGTGATTCCTAAAAGGTGGTCCGCGTAACCCTGGGGTTCCGTGGATGGGACACAGGGGTTCCGCGGTCTGTCCGAGAGTTATAGTTGAATTGTACTTAAAGATGAATACCCGGCAATCGTTGAGAAAGCTGTCCTGGTTCGGATTCAGTTTGTGAAGACTTACCGATGCGAGATTGGTTTGCGTTCAATTGTCAGACATAAAGCCTAATTTTATGACTATTATAAGAAGTAATGTGAAAAAATTTCATTCTTCACAGTAAATTATTAACCTAGGTGCATTGTATTTCTTTGTTACAATAAAATATTTGCAATACTTATACTAATTATTTTCATTTCTAATTTGTTGATTCTTCGAGTCTAACATGAATATATTCAAACTACAAGGTAAACACTTTAGTTATCAAAATAGCCAGCTAGGGTTCCGCCAAAAAAGTATTATCAATTAAGGTTCCATGGCCAAATAAAATTGGGAACCTCTGCTCTAGGCTATGTCAGTGACCAGAAGACTATAGAATAGAAAAGTATTTATTCCACATAAAACAAACAATAGTACGCTTGTTATACAAGGGCTGTAAGCGATCTATTGTACACTCGAGATAATCGAGATTGGTCGCTTACACCCAAGTAACACATATCTAATAAACTTTCATCTTCAATACGAGGAAATTAAAAAAAAATAATTAAAATTAAATTAAAAATTTATAACAGTTGGTTGCTAAAAAGAAAATTTGCGTTCCCGGCATCCATTGGTTATTTTCACTACTTTAGTAGTGAAATAAAAGAGGTCATAGTTTACTATGGGCAGGCCATATAGCGCGCAGAACAGATGGCCGATGGGGCCGAAAGGTTCTCGAGTGGAGGCCTCGGACCGGCAAGCGCAGCGTAGGACGTCCACCCACAAGATGGGCGGACGACTTGGTAAGAACCGCAGGTCGGCGTTGGATGCAGGCCGCTTCCAACCGCAGTTCCTGGAGATCAATGAGGGAGGCCTTTGTCCAGCAGTGGACGTCCTACGGCTGATATGATGATGATGATAGTTTACTATGACCTCTTTCATTTCATAGAAATAAGGATTGGTCATGGATATTTATTTTAAAGCATATTATGAATGCCTCTCATTTTAAATAGAAATAAGGATTTGTCATGGAGATGTATTTCATTTTAGTATATTACTAGCTGATCCGCCCGCGTCTTTGCACGGGTGGTTTTTCAATAAAACATTACCCTCATTTTGTGCAATTGTCTATAAAGTAGCCTATGTCCTTTCCCAGGATATAACCTATCTCCTTGCAAAATTTAATTAGGATCCGTTCAGCTGTTTAGTCGTGTAAAGGTAACAAACAGAGTTCTATATATTGTCTATTGCTGAAAACTACATTTAAATCCGTTGAGGAGTTTAAAAGATCTTAGGTATGGACGCTCACGCAGGAGGCTGTGTACAGGTTAAGAGTTGCACAAAGGGCCATGGAGCGTACCATGCTTGGCATCAGACTGTTAGATCGAGTTCCAAACGTCGAGATCCGTAGACGAATGAAGGTTCTTAACGTTGGGATTCGAGTTATAAAGCTCAAATGGTCTTGGGCGGGACACTTGGCTATACTTGGTGATGACAGATGGAGCAGGACAGTGACTGAATGGTGGCCGAGGAGCGGGTATAGAAGGGTAGGACGACCAGCAGCGAGATGGGTGGACGATATCGTAAAGGATGTGGGCCGTCAGTGGGTGAGACTAGCGCAGGATCGTAGTGGATGGCACAAACTTGGGGAGGCCTATACCCAACAATGGCTGAAGTCAGGCTGTGGATGATGATGAGGTAACATACAGCAAAAGCGACTTCATTTTATACAATGTTGTAAAGACGAATGCAATGAGCCTAATTCTATTTTCAAATCGCATTTACGCTTCAGGTATCGAGCTAACACTGACCAAGTTTCAGAGCATGAGTGATGAGAGTAAATTTTTTTTTATACTAGTTTCCGCCAGCGGCTTCGCGTGGTTTGTCAAGACAAAGTAGCCTATGTGTTAATCTAGGTTATAATCTACGTACATACCAAATTTCATCGACATCGGTTCAGCCGTTACAACGTGAAAGAGTAACAAACATCCACACATACATCTATACAAACTTTCGCTTTTATAATATTAGTGAGATAGGATGTTGGCGTTCATGAGATTTAATTTATTTGATTCATACAGATTGAGACTATGTACCTATGTAGTTTCGAGTGCGCGTTATGATCCCACATTTCTGATTCCAGCATCGGTTCGAACAACAGCGAGTCCCTCTCGCGATCGGCGTCCGAGAGCTCGGTGAGTACCGGCACCGGCGTGGGCGTGGTCGCGGGCCGCGCCGCCGGCGGCTCGCCCGAGTCCGGGCTGGGCGGGGAGCTGGCGGCCGCGCACCACGACCACGCGAACGGAGACCAGGACCACGACGAGCACGAGCAGGAGTTAGACCTGGATTATTACTACTGCGAGCCGGATCTGCAGCCTGTGGGCTATTGCAAGGCGCTGTACGCGTTTGAAGGTCAGTCAACAATACATATAAGTAAATAAATATTGCTGGACATTTCACACAGCGCTATCTAGCCCCAAACTAAGCAGAGCTGTGGGCTGTATATGGGAACCAGATAACTGATAGAATAAGAAAAAGCGCTCTACAAAGCATATGGCAAGATTGTCGTCTTCACCCGTTGCGCTGCTAATCACACTAATAATATAAATGTGAAAGTTTGGATGTTTGTTTGTTACTCAATCACGTCGTAATGGCTGAACCGATTTCGATGGGTGTGTTGATAGATTATGACCTGGATTCAAACATAGGCTACGTTTTGTTGATAAACGACGCTGGCGGAAGCTAGTACTATAAATTCGAAAGTAACTCGTCTGTTTGTTACATTTTCACGAAAAACGGCTCGACCGATTTCGATGAGATTTATGGTGTATAAATAGATTATGACCGGGATTGAGACATAGGCTACTTTTTACCCGACTGTGCAGAAGGAGGGTAATGTTTTTATGGACAAAGCACGCGGGCGGGTCAGCTAGTAAAGAATAAAGCACAAATTCCTGTTGGAAAAGCTACTCATGGTTAGGTTATATCAAGCTAAATAATGCACATTACATTAGAACATTATTTATTCCACTATTAAATTAATCCATAGGCGAACTTAATGCATTCTCTTCAAGCTAACCTTGGTGGATAGTGCTTCCATGAAAATACATTAAGTAACAAACTTTTAAGTTAGACATCTGGGTACTATAAAATAAACTTACAAAAATAATTAATAATAATAATCCACACACTTAAACGAAATATATAAATATACCTACATGTTCAATGTTTGTTGTCTATGTTGAAGAGAGATAGTGCTTATAAAGTTTGGATTTGAAGATTCCTTTAGAGGCGGCCTTGCGGATTTCCACAGGAAGAGAGTTCCACAATATAAATAAATAAATATTGCTGGACATTTCACACAGTACTATCTAGCCCCAAACTAAGCAGAGATTGTACTGTAGGACCCAGATAACTGACACAATACTTATATACCTTTTTTTAATACCTCTAATATTTATAGAAAAACATCCAGACCTGGAACAAATATATGTAGATCAATCATACGTTTGTTCCGCGGCGGGAATCGAACCCGCTACCTCCTGCGTTTCAGCCGGTTATTAGCCCGCTGCGCCATGGAGGTCGTCGATTAATACATGATCTAAGATAATATAGAGAAACTAAGTGGTTTCCCTCTGGGCAGGAATAGGTAGCGGATCTACGATGCGCATGGAGACCGGCGAGCGGCTGCTGGTGCTGGAGACGGACGCGGGCGACGGCTGGACGCGCGTGCGGCGGCACCACACGCGCGAGGAGGGCTTCGTGCCCACCACCTACATCGCCACTACGCTCTACGCCGAACCACAAAACAATTGAACGGTCAGTTACATTCTCATTCAGGCCCGTTGACACTATGCGAGTTTTCACGGACCGAGAAAAGTCGGACGTTTCTATGACGGATTTTGTATAGTGTCAACAGCGTATTCGATTACACTATACGAGTTTTCACGGACCGAGAAAATTCGGACGTTTCTTGGACGGATTTTGGATAGTGTCAACAGCGTATCCGATTTCCTACACTATACGAGTTTTCACGGACCGAGAAAAGTCGGACGTTTCTTGGACGAATTTTGGATAGTGTCAACGGCGTATCTGATTTTCTCGGCCGTTGTATCCAATCCATGTATAATCGGACCGCGCTTAAATTTTAGAGCTGGCTTAAATTTTGTATCCGAGTTTCATACAAAAGTCATAAATGGCGGATGCTGGCGTAAATAACAAATATTGACCTAAAAAAAATGGCTGATGGGAGCTACTTTTTACATCATAGCATTTCATTACAACTCATACACATTTATGCGACAACTTCAATAGCCAGAGACAAAAGATCCAGATCCCTATTCATTATTTTTTTTGTCTGGCTTCACACAATTAAATAATAGAGGGAACAATGATTATCCTTTACGAGAAAAATGTTATAGGTGTCAACCACAATCACATAAATCTCGAATCGAAACCACTCGTACGAGAAATCTCGGTCCGTAAAAACTCTTATAGTGTCAACCCGGCTTTAGAATAAAAATACGTTAACACCAGCTTTACACTATGCAATATTCAGACAGGCTAAATGAAAAATACTGAATAATGCATCTTGATACTTATCCAGATAGATACACTAATTTTACATACATGCCGACATGCTGAATTTGGCTTGTCTAAGTATTGCCTAGTGTAAAGCCAGATATAGACGTAGGCCAGAGAGAAGAAACGTTAGGCGAGAAGGTGAAGTGACCCTTTATTTAATGCACTTTCATCTATACTTATATTATAAATTGGAAAGTAACTCGCTCTCTGTTTGTTACGTATTCACGTGCAAACCGCTGGACCGATTTCGATGAAGTTATACAGATACAGGTATACAGTTTGATATACAGATAATTACTGGGGTCGAGAAGGAACCCTCATCAGATCAAAAGTCGGCTATTGTATAATATTTTTATTGATAAAACACGCGAAGGTAAGGCGAAGTTGAAGCGGCCCGTTAATTCATTTATATATAAGTTTTTTGTCGAAAAATTACTTTTACAAAACAAGCTTTTATAAAATTCATAATCGGAACCGCAAGCAGATTCAAATGAGCTTAAACACTAGTAGCCTACTATAATCAATTCAGAAGTTCCGTTGTCTAGCATCCGTCTCCATCATGAGACCACCTCCATGGTGCCATATTATTGCATTGTCATTGAAGTTACATATGTATTCAAAATTTCAGCTCATTCGGTTGAGGGGAACGGGTTTAAAATTCAGTTGCAAAATTCCACCCGGACAAACATACATACATTGCAAGTTAATAAAAAGCTTGTAAAAATACTGTTACGCCGAGGCTGTTACAGAATAAGTAATAGTAAAGTTATTAGTCAGCTTCTCGAAGTTATACCTACTGTGTCGCAGAATATGTAATACTTGGTATGGAATATACCTACATACCACGTTTTTACCTACAGTTGCACAGATTAAGAAATAGTAGTTAGTCGAAATACCTACACTTTTCTAGTTACTAGTAGAAACATTGAGAAGGTTCTGGAAATAATGCGCGGTATAAATAGTGCGTAGAAACGTCCGCAGAGTCTAGTCTTGATTTGGCGATACGTGCGAACATTTCGGTGACTTTTAGTGGTTTATTATGCGACAGTGCTGTGAATTAGTGTGTTGTGATTACTAGTCATTAAATTAGTGTATTTAACATTTCAGTGTTGAATAAAAGTGTTATTTTGGTTAGATTTATTTTCATTATTTTATTCCGAACCCTCAGCTCGTAACAAGAATAACGAGCGAAACATGCAGAAAAGATTAAACAGGCGCGATGCTTCTTGTATATATATTTTGTATGAAATGACATTAAAGGGCCACGTCTTTGCCTTGTCCTTGCCTTATGTTTTTTTTTCTGGCCTCTGCTTTAGCTATGCTTAGACTTCTGTGACACGGAGACGCAAAGACTTTCAAACTTCAACATTCCACCTGTCTACACTACACTGATTTCATCCTACGTCTTCATCATAAGATATTGAGTCATACTCTTATCGTTAAAATTGTTTTTATGCATGCAATGTTGGTTTTGACACAAACGTTAAAAAACGCAGTTTCATAAAAGGAGTGATTTATGGTCTGACGTCATCTTACCGGGCTCCAACAATTTTTTTAGTAACTACCTATATATAATCTCTGTCGCTAAAAACGTCGTTAGCCAGAATGAAGATCAACTAAGATTGATTTCGCAAACAGTGGTCCATGACATGAAATATTACAATCAAGTGGAATGACTACCTTTATCAAGATGATATAAAATAGTTGTTTTTAATTGTTGTGAATTGTTATTGGCGTAATCCGATAATCACATGTTGTTTTTCTGTATAATTTGAGCTTGTTAATTTAATTGATGTTATATGTTATTAAAAATAAACTAAAAGAGAATATATTTTCGATAATGCAAGTTTTGGATGGTCTGACTGGATGGAACGGAAAAAGAGAAGGGACACATTAATAACTAGCTGTTGCCCGCGACTTCGTGCGCGTTACCCTACTAAATGTGTAGGTAACCTGGAAATAAAGCTAAACTCGCTATTGCAACTTGACTTGACACCCCATTTTTATCACATTGGTCCTGATTTATGGGATAAAAAGTAGCATATGTGTTAATCTAGTTTAAAATCTACGTACATACTAAATTTAATCGAAATCGTTTAATGGTTGTATTACATTGTAGCCGCACGGATGCGGCACGGCAACGACACAGCTGCACCACAGCACCGCCTCAAATTTCGGCTACCGCTCGCCGCCCGCTCGCCGCCCGCTCGCCGCCAGCTCGCTGGCAGCGAGCCATCCGCAAAGTGTGTAACTTACTATCACCGCGAACACGTATTCGTGAATGAACACGCCTAGGACTCGCACGACTTCATAATGTCTCAGTTTACATTGCGCGAACTAGTAGTAATCGCTATTGCTCTCGATGAAGAACAGACTAGACAGTATTGACTATCGTAAATCTGATTCGAGACTGGATGAGGAGGAGGATGCCATGAGGGGGTGGCAGTGGTGCGCGGGCGGCGACGCGACGATGTTTAGCTGGCGGCTCGCAGTCGGCGCACTGTACGCACGCGGTCTCCTCGCTTACAGCGCACGGTCTCCACGCTTACAGCATGCGGTCTCCTCGCTTACAGAGCGCGGGCTCCGTGACTAGTCGTATGGTAGCTGTAAGCGCGCTGCCTGCCCGCCGGCGGCTTTTTATATTGACATTACGAAATATATTATACGACACTGGTTTTAATGCTCTAATTTGAATGACAAGTAAATTGCTGGATTGGAGCCGTGCTGGATCCGTGCTGTTATAATGTAATACAACCTTAAGCCGTTACGACGTGATTGAGTAACAAACAAATAAATAAACAAACATCCAAACTTTCGCATTTATAATATTAGTGTGATTACTGATAAGATAAGAATAATAATGCTTAACGCCGGCGCCGGTCGGACACAGCGTGTGATACCTATAGCCTTTTGGACACATTTTGCTTACAAATTGCACATACATTATTACAATCTATACCTAGTGTTGACGCGACTATCCAATTACACGAAGGGCACCCGCATTGTTGCGTTAGTTGCCGCAATACGGTTTGTAACGGTTCCTTTCACTCCGATTTTCATCCAATGATTTTCTAGACAAACTTTATATAGATTTATTACAGAACATAGACCTAAATGTTATACTGGTACACTTGTTATATGCCGTGATTTTAGAATTGAGGAATGTGACAAATGTTTTCTAAAAAAATCATATTTAGTATATTGTTATATAAAGACTGAAAGCGATCAATTACACTCGAGATATTTTGAGTTGATGAGTCTAGGATGTTATTGAAAGCTTTCACCCGAGAATAACACATAACTTTTCATCGCGAAAGCGAGGATTTTTTTTCTATTATTAGGTTGGGGAAAAAGTCTTATCGCATTATAGTATGTATGAACTTGTAATAAAATCTCTTTCGCTATACTATTTGTATCTGGCTGGTTTTGGTATCATTCAAAGTTTAAATTTTAAAGAAGATTGCTCTAATTCAAATTAGGAAAATGTGTGATTTTTATTTGTTTTTCGTACTGTAAAGATGAGTGAATCTAATGAAGAAATTTTAAAGAAGATAATTCCAAATTCAAATTAGGAAAATGTGTGATTTTTATTTGTTTTTCGTACTGTAAAGATGAGTGAATCTATTGAAGAAATTCGATACATTTTAAAATTTTACTACAAAAAAGATAAAAATGCAACGCAAGCCGCGAAAAAAATTTGCGATGTTTATGGACCTAGTGCAGTGTCTGAGAGTAGCACAAATTTGGTTTAAGCGTTTTCAATCCAGAAATTTTGATGTCAAAGATGCACGTCGCTCTGGTCGCCCTATTACGGATAAAATTGATGCCATTTTTGAAAAAGTGGAGCAAGATCGGCATATCAGTAGTTACGACGTAGCTGAAGAACTGGGAATTGACTACAAAACAGTTTTGGTGCATTTGAAAAAAACTAGGTACACAAAAAAGCTCGATATTTAGGTACCCCACGAGCTCACTGAAAGAAACCTAATAAACCGTGTACTCATTTGTGATTCTTTATTACGACGTAATGAAACCGAACCATTTATGAAGAAGCTGGTGACGAAAAGTGGATCACGTACGACAAGAACGTGCGAAAAAGGTCGTGGTCAAAGGCCGGTCAGGCTTCACAGACTGTGGCGAAACCCGGGTTAACTCGCAACAAGGTGATGCTGTGTGTGTGGTGGGATTGGAAGGGCATTATTCATTATGAGCTGTTACCACCAGGCAGGGCCATCGATTCTGAACTCTACTGCGAACAACTGATGAGATTAAAGCAAGAAGTTGGGAGAAAGCGGCCGGAATTAATCAACAGAAGGGGTGTGATTATTCATCATGATAACGCTAGACCTCACACATCTTTAGCCACTCAGCAAAAATTAAGAGAATTTGGCTGGGAGGTGTTAATGCATCCGCCGTATAGTTCTGACCTTTCACCTTCAGATTTCCACCTGTTTCGGTCTCTTCAGAATTCTTTAGGCAGTGTCAGGTTAACATCACGAGACTGCCAAAACTACTTGTCGCGGTATTTTGATCATAAGCCCCAAAATTTCTATAGCAATGGGATCATGTCATACCTACAAGATGGCAAAAAGTTATCGAACAAAATGGTACCTACATACTTTAGTTAAATGTAAATAAACTATATTAAAAAATGTTTTGAATTTTCTTAAAAAATGCGAAGAAACTTTTCCCCCAACCTAATACTATACGTATAGTACGAACTTGTACGTAGTGATTTAGTATTCTGGATGAGTTTTTCCACCCGAGGACAATCGTATTTATTTGCCATCGATGAAATAATTCCAGATTTTTTTTCATTAAAACTGTATATTTACCATGATTTTTGTTATTTTTTTAGTGTTCCGGTATTTAGGCACAGTTGCCATGATCACGGGTAGTTTGCCAGTTATTGGCATATATATCGATCTAGCCTCTTTCTCAGTCTCTCTTGTTACAATGACCTCACTAATATCGTCGCTGTTCTGACTAAGTGACGTAACCGACAATTTAGAAAATAATACTAAAAGCCGTAAGTGTACTTTGGACACTTCGAATGATTTATAATTTTATGATATGTAGATACGTCAAACATACATCTAGACATAGGTAGAAGATACAGGTACGCCTATTAGACAAATCGGTTCATCTTCAAAAGTAGATAAAAGTAACATTACAAATGTCATTTACGCCAAAATATCAGTTACGTCACTTAGACAGAACAGCGACGATATTATTACCCGATTAGTGGCGGGTTCCTATATCCGTCGGTAACCGACTACGACTCGTATCTCCTTGAAGAAGATATGTAATAAGATTGAATGTACTTTAATGGTAATATTGATTATAAAATAAAATGGCATAATATAATATACACAATTACAACCAGAATCTAATTATTATATAATATCAACGTGGCTAAAAACCTAATTTTTGTATGGAAGGTAAAGCAGTGCCTAGAACACAAGTCCTGTACTTAGTGTAGGTGCTGCACGCCAATATTCAGATGTACAAGCCATTATAAAATTGTATTCTAATTAAGTTTATTATAAATATGTTTATTATAAATATGTTTGTTATATATATGTATATTGCTTGATCTGAGAAATAAATGATTTGATTTGATTTAGTGTCTAAACTTTTGACGCGTTTTCAAAGAGAAACGAGTCGTAGCTGGTTACCGACAGATATAGGAACCCGCCATAAATCAAGGTTATTTTCGTTGTTAATGCAAATAGTATTCATAAGAGAGTTCAATAGTTATATATATATTTATTATTTGTTTCAGGTGAATTTCTGGTCGAATAAATATAGGAGGATGATGCGAGTCCTGCGAGCCGTCAGGGCATGCCCCGGAGGAGTGACGACGCGGACTGACTGACCCATTGAGATTTGTAGAGTGTGGAATGTAGGCGACGGACTATGTGCAATGTACGCCGCAGCCGCGCCGCGCCGCGCCGCACTAAATGTCTAAAGTGTTCTTTTGGCCTACTCGCATATCTATATGCAATTACATAGTTATATATATTCTCGCTCTAAGTTACAGTAACGATAACATTATTTTTTTATCGCGTCTTCTTTATTCCCACTTGTCATCCATGGCATTATTGAACAAAATGGAAAATTCATAATAACATTCCATGATCTAATTTATTGTGTATATTGTTCGTTATACATATTATTCGTATATCATTTGTACCGTAATAGCGTTAATGTAATATTATGAACTTGTCTAGATCTTCATTGTGCCAGCTGTTTTTACGTTGTTAAGATTTTGTCGTACTTATGATAGTTGTTAATATTGCTTTGTGATTTGACGGTAGAAGTTCTATCGTATTTTTAACGGTGCCGCGGCTGGGCGAAACAGTGAGCTGTGATATTGTTATACAACGTGTTTTGTTACGGACGACATTCAATCAAAACACGGGTTTGTTTTTAAATCCATTAACACAGAAAATTTATTGATAAAATTATCAAGTCCTAAAATACTAATGAAATAGCCTGTATAATATAGGTAAACAAATCATATTCATTCATCATGTAAGTAGGTAACTCTTAAACTGACTAAGCGGGATCGTCTTTTTACGTCAAAAATTGTTTATTGGAAATGTATCGATTACTTGGTAAATATTAAAGATATCGGTATTAAACCCACCTCTAAAATCAGTTATTACGATTCCGGACGTGTGTTTTAAATTAATGTCATAACATAGCAAAACAGGTTGTATGATTCGGCAACAGCGAATAGTATGTAATCTATTCAGGGCACTTTCCCTCCGTAAGTACGTAGTATAAATATGATATGTTATGTTAAAGTTATATCGCATGCTTCACGGTTGCTACATCGCCCACGCCCACGCCCACGCCCAGCCGCGGCACCTTCAATAATGGAATTCTAAAAAATACTATAAATAAGAACACCCTGTATAATTATGTACTCTCAATAAAAAATCTCAAAATAATAGTACCTATACCGTATAATGGAATTATATATTATTTAATTGATTTATAGATCCAGTTAAACGTAATGTATTATAAATAAATTCGTAGTTATGGAATTTAAGTAGTTAATAATGCTAGCTAAATATTTCATGACTAGGCAATGCTATTTTTTGAAAATGCTGTATGCGGACCGCGTATACTTCAATGTATTTATATATAGTTGATGATGATGAGGTATGTATGTATGAAAATGATTTTCTTATAAAAATAAACTATATTGAGGACTTCGTACGAGTTTTATTTGGATGCATCGCTGTACAGCAAGGCTTTTACTATTTTTTTGTCAACCTATACTGTCCCACTGCTGGACAAAAGTCTTCCCCCAAGTTTCTCCATCTATCTCTGTCCTGTGCGACACTCTACCACTCCTGCTCGAAGGCAACAAGATCGTCTCGCCAACGACTTATCGGCCGTCACCGACCGCGTCTTCCATCAGGGCTCCAGGTTGTGGCTAAATTAGCCCACCTATCGGGGTGCATTCTACTAAAGTGTCCCGCGCCCAATCCCATTTGAGCCTAGCTGTCTTTTCTCCAACATCGGCAATGCCTGTCAAGGAACGCAGCGTGCTGTTTCTCACTTGATCAATCCGTTAAAATTTGAGAGCGCTGCGTTCCATTGCCCTCTGGAACATCTTGAGTTTGGACTTATGTGACTCGGTCAGCGACCATGTTTGCGCACTGCAGGTTAGGACGGGCAGGATACACATGTCGATGAGCTGGCGGTTAAGTGCCCAGTTCAACCAGATTTTTATTAAAAATAGAATAGAAAACGCTTTATTATATACCACAAATTAAAAATTCATATTTAAAACATATAACTAGATACGCGCTAGTAGGAGAGACAGGGGGAATGGCGCTCACGGGGGAATGCCGCTCACCCCAATAACTTGCTAAATACTGTGCTTAGAAAAAAGGCACGTGGGCTGAAGGGCGGGGGGTGTAATCACAGAACACAAAAAACAATAGAAGTCGTAAGTAGGCAGGGCCCGCGTAACACCAAGTACGCGGAGTTCCGCGCACTACAAGCTTCGCTCACTTCAGTCGTGTTTCAATTACTGTGGGGTAAACGTACTTCAAAAATATACAAAAATGACATATCGTGCCGTTTTGGAGTGTAAATATTATAGCCTTAACAAAAGGGGGCATATCCTATCACCGATAAGTATTATTTTACTGTTTTTTGTTAGTTTTGTTTAAAATGCAAAATCGTCAAACAAAATAGACTGTGAATCATACTCTTTAAGGTCGCGTTTCTCTTAAACCTCAACTTACGCTACTCAATTAGGGATGTGATCCCAATATACTGATGAATGCGTTAAGGATAGCTTTAATTAGTTACCCCCTATTAAAAGGTGTATAAGTTTTAGGGCGTTAATTCCTTTTGTTGTTTTATTGATGATTTTTTGAATGCATTTTAGACCTATGGTGTGAAATATTATTATAACTTCTGTTTTCAGTTTCCCCAAGGCGCCAGACATAAAAAAAATTAAAAAAAACGTACAACTTATGAGTCATCCAGCATACACAGTCCTGACCTGGCACCGTGTGACTTTTTTCTGTTCCCAAAAATCAAGAATCAATTACCCGATCAACGGTTTTCATCACCAGAAGAGGCTGCCGAAGAGTATGAAAAAAATGTATCGGACGTCACCAACGGAGGAGTGGCACAAATGTTTTCAAAATTGGTTCAATTGTATGAAAAAGTGCATTGACGCAAAGGGAGAATATTTTGAGAAATAAAAAATAAATTCATTTTTGACCATTAATAGAATTTTTGTATTATTGATTCCGGAAACTTTTAGAGTGCCCCTCGTATAATAATTCAGTATTAATATTCCAGTAATAGCTATAATATTTTTTTTAAGTATTTACGAGTTGGAAACCTGTGATTATGAAAGAAAAGAAAAGCTGTTTATTTCGACCACCTATATTATAACCTGACGTACCTATTTCGTTATCCATATTAGGTAGGTGATAATCGATATCGATACATTCGTCTTGTTTCCTCATAGGTAAATTACTAAAGCAGTAGCAAAGTATTTTGGACTAGAGAGTAACAGCCATTATCAATCTTATTCTTTGCTGTTAGAGACTATAACAAAAATCGTTAGCCACAGCGCCATCTGTTGTTGAGTCGCTTTGTTTTGTGGGTAATCAAGTAACAGCCATTGCATTATCAGTCTTATTTCTAATTAATAGAGACTAAAATAAAAATATTTTCTAAAGCGCCATCTTTTGGTGAGTAGACTTTAATTTTTTATTACTATTTATTTTATTGAATTTTAAACCCTTAGTATGTTCCCTTAGTGGCTATGGTTTTATATCCGTAAAATTAGCTTTATGGTTTTATGACTTTTTGAACGTTCTCTTTCAACCAATTGTAACTTTTATTTCTAAGTGTGCTAGTTTTTACATGTGTGAGTTTAGCTACACTGGTTTTCATAGTGAAAAGTCATCATGCTAGTTCTATTGTTTTTTATGTTCTGTGGGTGTAATGCTTGTGCAGGCAGCGACAAGTAGAATCAGCCCGCTCGCAGCGCGTAAGTGTGAGGTGCGCGATTGTGTTTTCGGCCGTGCCGATCTAATTTCGACCTTGACGTTTTTGTCGGTAAGTCCATAATTTCAGTACTTATTATTATTAATCGTTTTGTATTTTAGGTACTTAAACATTCCATTTTGCAATAAAGTAATGATTTTAATTAAGTGTCTTTGAATGTTTATAAATTTTCATCTGATTTATATAACGACTTTTGGGGTAATGATGTTCACTTGAGCGGCATTACCCCAATAGCTATTTTGTCAAACAGTTAGTTATTTTATGTGTTTTTTGTATCAGTTATGCCCCGAAATCACTGATGGCTCAAAACTCGGACCAACCTACTCAAAATGAAGACGAAAATATCGGTGAGCTTGAAGTTGAACAGTCCTGGAAAATAGATCAGGAACCTGCGTCCCACGAGACTGGCCCATTACCTGAGCGGCCAAACCAAACATTTGAATCTCCTGTACTTGGTCCGTTAAATAAGTCTGGGTGTCCTGAACCTGAATCACCTGTTGCTGGTCCATCTAACCAGGTATTTTTAAATGAACAAAGGCAAACTCCTTTATCTTTTGCAGCTATCGTGCCATCTTCGAAACCAGGCCTGCGAAAGAGAAAACAACAAACTACCATATTAACGGCGACTCCACTAAAAAGTGTTTTAGTAGAAATAGAAAAAAAAGAAAGTAAAACAGAATAAGACGGGTATAAGTGAGAAAAGAAAACTTAAAGTGCAGCAACCAGTAACAATATTATAAAAAATCTTATAAACGCAGAGTTTTACAAGAAAGTTTTTCAGAGTCTGAATATGAAAGAAACGAAATTCTTTGCAACGATTATAGTGATGATGATTTAGACGTTCACGCTGAAAATTACAACAAATGCAGTCTTTGCAAGGAATTTGGACGAAATAATTAGCTGTGGTATCGCTGTACCACTTGCGGGCGTAGGTCTCACGCAATGTGCTCTGGATGGGATTCTCCAGAGGGATACATCTTCGATATAAGTGCCTAAGAATAAGTCTGATTAGTTATTACTCGTTATTAAAATAATTGAATGCTCAATTGTGTTTCTTATCATAAGTTTAGTTGATTAAAGTTGATTTGTGACAAAACCTTCCAGGCTCTGTCTAACAGTGGACGTTCATGGGCTGTTGATGTATGTGTGTTTGTGTGTGATGATTGAAATTGATCTCCTTTGTTTTATGCAAAAAAATAGGCTTGAGTGGCATTACCCTTTTGGGTGAACGGTATTACCCAAAGCCCGGGGTAATGGTGCTCAAACCAGTTTTTTTTTAAACTGATATAACTTTTGTTTTTAAGTAAGACAAATACGTTTTGTTTTAAAAGTTTGATAGTTAAATAGTTATAGTTTTGTTATTTTTTCTTACTTCTAATAAAAGACAATTATTAAAAGAAATAATGCGTTTTTCCGTTAAGTGAACGGCATTCCCCCTGTCTCCCCTACATTTGACGGTCTTATCACTAAAAGCGATCTCTACCGCGTCCGAATTGGTCCATCCGTTTGGGAACTAGGATGCCGCACACACAGACAGACAGACGCGTCTAACTTATAACTCCCCTCTTTTTGCTTCTGGAATTAAAAGTAACTAGTGGTTCGCCCCGAACTGAGATCTCGCGAGTCCGATAAAAACAATAAAATATTATTTGTAATCTTTGACTATCAAAATAGTGCAACGAAATGATTAACCACGCCACTTGACCTGCAGTTTCTTTCAAATAACAGGAACAGGAGTTCATGTTAATTGGTTTTTTTTGTGGTAGAAATTACAGATATTTTAGGTTTCAGACTTTTTCCTGTATGTGTGTCACTAAAGCTACACACATACCAAGTTACAGCACTGTGGGGTCACTGGTGTAGGTACCCTGTGAATTTTGTCAAAGTTCAGTTTTTATTATTGCTAATAACTTAAAAACTACAAGGTTTAACTAAAACTAAAAACAGGGTCGAAATGTACTGATGAAAACCTTTCATTAGACGTGCCACCTCTTGTTTTACTCCCTTGAACCCCAATATCACAACAACTCCACCAAATTTTTCGCTCATTTAGTCACACATAAAGTGTGCCATCACTACCTACCTACATACCAAATTTCACGATGATCGGATCAAAGCTTTGAAAGTTATCCTGGGCCAAACAAACAGGTACACCAACGCCGATATGCCCAAGTTGATTTGGAGATCTCGCTACGATCGATCAATCATATAAATTCTCTTCCCAGCTATGTATCCCACATGGTGGTGGGGTCAGCTTTCCTGGTCGTTCTTCTCCACTTCGCTCTATCCTTGACGTCGTCAGCAGAAACTTGGCACTCTCTTCTCTTTTGACACTAGTACATCTCTCCACCTTGTCTTGGGCCTATCTCTAGAACTTCGACCGAGGATGGAGAGTTGTAGTGCCAAATTCCCTACGTAGTCAGGTGGCCTTCTCTCACTCTTCACGTGACCGTACCATCGCAGCCGACTCTCGTGCATCTTGTCAGCGATGTCGCGCACCCCCAGGCCTCCTCGCACGTACTCGTTACGGATTTTATCGAGCCTGGTGACGCCGCACATCCACCTCAGCATCTTCATTTCGGCGACTTGGATGGTATGTACGTTCTTCTGCGTTACGACCCAAGTTTCGCTTCCATACGTTAAGACTGGTCTTATGATAGTCTTATAAATAAGACCTTTACGTTTTACTGGCATTCTTTTGTCGCAGGTGACACTGGTTAGGTACTTCTCGCCATTTTAGCCATGCTGCGGCTATTCGGTGTTGAATATTATATTCCACGTTCCCAGAATTATGAATCATACTACCCAGTTACTTATATTGACCGCACAAGGTGACCAAACCTGTTGGAGAAACAAACGACGCTTTTAAAAGAGTGCACGGAAGTTACGCGTATGGTATACTCAATGATGCCGGGAAGGTCATACTCTCAATAGCAGCAGCATTTGATCTTGCTATTGTCAACTCCTTTTTTGTTAAGAAGCCAGAACACAAGATTACGTACAAAAGCGGCCCAACAGCATCGCAAATAGACTACATCCTAGTTAATCGAGCCCACATTGGGCGAGTTACTAACTGTTAGGTTATTCCGGGAGAATGCGTCACGACACAACACCGCATTGTTGTGATGGATATAACGTTCAAAAAAACAGCTAAGGAGATACCAACTAAAACTCCAGAACTCACCAAGTGGTGGAATCTAAAAGGTGAGAAAGTTTCCGAGTTCTGGGAACATCTAGCCAACCTGGAGGTTGATGTTGATCAATCAATAATACCTGATGGATTAAAATGATCTGCAGCCTCTGCATTAGTCTGCAATTACGGACACTTTGATTCTACTTTTTGCGGATTACCTACTGTTACTAGAAATATCAGGATATATATTTCTAAAGACCTATTTTACTTAAAAACTCCTTTCTTTTTAGGTACCTGTCCTACACTGGCGCCAGAATTTACAAGTATCACGCACTTTGTAATAACTATTTCGTGAGTACAAAAATGAAATGAATAATTAATTTAAATTGAAATAAACTCACACTATTACCAAACAGTTTCCAAAGCTTCACGCTTGTGCAAGGTTCTTTGCCTTTCTAAACGCTCGGAGGAAAGACCTTACGGCCTTGTGTTGCGGTTCAAGACCTCTAATACATCCAATTAGTGAGGAACCCCGCCGATTACCAAGTTTAATTACAGGGTCTTTAGTACGTGGTGGCAAATACGCAAATGTCAATAGGTTTCGTGTCTTAATAGAACGAGATGACGCGATCGTTATAAGCGCGAATAAGCGATGCGATCATCGCACGTTTGTGGCGATCTTAGATCTGCCTCTAACTATTATTGAAATTAGTAGAGAGGTACATCTCTAGTGTGCAGGGACATCCCTAGCGGTGACAGAAGTAGATAAATGAATGTAAATTCACCCGCCTCACACAGCGCCCTTTTACCGGTACAAGAATTAGAGGCCAATCTAAGACCGCCACACGTTCTTGTCATTTTACCTTTCTTAGAAACATTTTAATCGTGCGATCCTATTGCGTGACTGTCAGCTGTCAGCTTCGACTTCAGTATGTTTGATCGCGAGTTCGTACGAACAAAGTTCGCGCGAACTAGCGATGATCGCGCAATCGCGTTCTATTAAGGTGGGTACTGACCAACGTTACGAGTGGTAATCTAACTTTCGCTTCGAGCATGTTACGCATCAAGCATGTTCGCTGTGTTCTAAAAATCGGCGTAACGTGCTCGTCAAAACTCTGCTCCAATCGCCAGTCAGTTCAGTCAAGATGGCCGACAGCGAGGACGTGTTGTGGTATCTTTGATTCTACTTAGGTAATTATTGTTTAATCCAAATTAAGAAGAAGAAAAAACGTTACTTATCAAACTTATATAATAACAGCGTATGTGGTGGTTTGTCATTGATGGCAATATTAAGAAACCAAATGATTAGGTACTGGACCGTATAAAAACTTTGTACGCATGTCTCCGATCGATTTTGAAGAACTCTTGAATTTAATTGGACCAAAAGTACATAAAAAATATACAAATTATAGAAAAGCAATCAGTGTGAGACGTGCGACGCAGCGCGTGCGCTCGTGACCACTTGCAACAGCCTACTGACTGAACCGCGTAATCAAAGAATTCGCCAATAAACCGACAGCCGGGTGGAGCACTTAAAGCAAGCAACGAGCGGCTCGTTGCTCGCTGATTTCCCCGTAACACTACGCACTGACTGCATGAACGCTCGCTGTGTAACATGTTACTTTACACCTCGTAACGTTGGTCAGTACCCACCTTTAGATCGCGGTTGAGCGTTTTCTCTCAGAATTCATATGCGAGTTCACGAAAGCTATAGACGGTTGAGTATTTGACAACTCGTGCCTACTAAAGGCTCAGATAAATAATTAGTACGTAAGTATGTAAGAGTCGTTATGTGATGCAGGATGAGATGAGATGAGATGAGATAAGGATAAGTAAATGGTGACGGAAATCATTGAGGATGGTGTCACAGAAGATCCGTAGGTACCTACGCGCTTTAGTTTACGCTAACGCGTGGACGTTTGGTTATGAGGACCTTTTTAGAATTTTTTACGATCGACATGGAACACTCTTGTGGCCCACCCATAGTAGGTATATAACAAAGTATTGCCTCGTAGGTCACGCACCTTCGAAACGTGTCCTACTATGGCCTACAGGGCACTGCTTATAATATCAACTTGAGGTTAACGGGTGTAAAGCCTCATGTGCTTGTAACTTTCCCGGCAACCATACCCTTCAAACCGAAACACAGCAATCCTACTTGGCGGCAGAAATAGTTATGGTGGAAGTTATTCCCCCCGCCAGCCCTTTCACAAAGAACTTTTACTACCTACTCTAGGTTCATTTCTTACTCTATACCGTGGGGTTAAAACAAGCTGAGCACTTCATGTTATGATTCGATTTCCGTTTTTTTAAAGTTATTTTATTATAAGCTCGATATTTCCTACTGCAGGGCAAAAGCCTAGATACCTTCCCTCAGTCCCTAAGGCTCTAGGTACTAGCTTTCAGCTCTACTAATTTCACCCTAGGTAATGTACCATTGTACTGGCCAACTGTCATAGAAAAAAATATTATTTAGAAGGTAAGTCTCACAACTACTTGCTATTCGAAAATTGGTTTTAGGTGAATTTATTAACCCTACGTGCCACCTAATGCACCTACTGCAGCTTACCTACTGTAAGTACTTGCTTAAAATATTTTGTGATAGGTAGGTACTGTTAAAATGTAGAGCAACAATTAACCCAAGTCTTAGACGTCTGTTAGACTCATCCAAGCAAGTTTATTTAATTTACGTACCTACTTATAAAATCTTAAAAGTAGGCCTACCTGCATCAGCTACCTAATTGCGCAGTGATTATAATTATCAAATACATGCTTTACCACATAATTTAAAGTTTGCATGAGACTCGCTTACATTGCGTTCGCTGCTCCATTGGCCGAGTGCACCGCCTTCCGTGTTTGCCACGCAACGGTTGCATAATCGTACTAAGACTTAGATATTTCCAACATGGTGCGTGCCTACTGCCTGCTGCCTGTCTCTAACCCTCACAAGCTATTAAATACTTAGCAGTCAATGTAATACGTATATAACAATAGTAACTGTGTATCTTAGTAGATGGGGCAACTCCTGAGCTAAACGAGTTTTGCGGGAACTGCGGGTTGGCCCTCCTGAGGTCGGGGATTGTGCAAATATTTAAATCGTTTTCCTCCTTCGACTATTATTGCATAATAGTAATCCTGCATTCTGAAGATATGGGATTACGAATGAGGGTGGTGGCTGAACGTTTTATTCATTCGACAACCAGCCCTCAGCCCTAGCACTAGGCTATAACTTTTTACGGCGTTCATGTTATTTCAGTAACATTATGTAGGTAGAATTGTATTCGATTAGGAGCTTATCTTCAAACAAAAAGATTTGACACTATCATCGAGCTTTACACGCCCTCGTCTCTTGTTAAGTTTCGTAGTTGTAAGTACCTACTTCGTATTCTAAGCATGCTCCTATACTGCTCGCTTCGGAAGACAAATCCTCCGGAAACAAGAGGATTAACTGGATCTCCGGTGTACCAAAAAAAAGTCACACCTGAGCTCGCTTTGTCTGTCACATTTGAGGCATATGGGTTTCTGATAAATTAATTCAATACCTACGCAAGAAAACATGACATTGGTACGAGTATACTATGTCGTAAACATACTTTTCATAACAAGTAAGACTATTAGCTATCGCCGTATAACATAAAAAAGTAATTTCAATTAACAATAAACTTGTAGGTAACAAACAAACAAACAAGGAAAGAAACATTATTATAAATACGGGATTTATCACGTACCGTCTTATCGGTCTTTCGACCGACAATGTTTCGGTTCAATTCGTGAGACTTCATCAGGGTGAGTGTGATCCGCTCCGACTGTGACAAATCCCGTATTTATAATAATGATTGAAATCAATCACGAAAGTTTTCTAAGGAATGAATCATCTATTGTAGGTAGGCGAGCATTTCTCTTCATTTCTAACCAGTAACCAGCAGCGCAGCGCTACAAACACAAACAATAACTCCCAAAATGAAATTGGATTAAATAAACATTTATTATTAAAATGATTCCTGAACCGTGAGAATTCATTGATCTATTTAAATAATAAGGTTGCCTCACAACCGCAACATTCCGGAGCCGGATAAAGCCTTTCAACATAAAATTAATTCAAGATATCCTATTGATGGAGAAATCACTTACCTACATAATAAATAGTGTTTCGTAAAACCAACCGCTTTCTGGCGACATCAAAACTGCTACTTACAGGCTGGGAGACAAACAGAATAGTGCTAGGAGGACTTAATGCTAATAGCATTATCTACCATGACTGGTGCTGCTCGTGCTAAAAGAAGGTAAGCCGTGACACAGGAAAAAAGGTATTTCAAAGCTACAACAAAAAGAAGAATACAGACATACAGAAACCTTAAATACATACCTTATATAACTAAATGAGAAAATACTATTAAATGCCTAACATAATAATTATAATTTACCTAAAATCCTAAAAAAAAATTAGGTATAATAATTTACTTGTGACTTGTGGCTAGAAACGCCGAAAGAGTGAAACAGATTTGTGAGTACTTCGTAAGTAGGTAACCCGCCAAAGGTAGACGAAGAGACGAAAATGAAAGTCAGTGAGACTCGGCTTTACAATGAGAACTCCACTTTTGATGTCGGTCGCAAGACGGTCCCATATTTATGCGGGGCGATGCCTTAGATTTTTATTGTTCTGGACATAAAGTTGCTGAAACTGCGCTTCGCGTATGTATTTTTCATGTTTTTTTCAGTACAGTGTCCCTTAAGTTTAGGTAAGTACCTAATATTAAATAATAACTGGTTCACCAAGAATACTAAGTAGATGTAGACCTACCTAAGTATAAGGTTTGACGTGATAGGTAAGTACGCGTCGCTTTCATCGCGTGAATACAAAGAGTCTGTAATTTATCAGGCTCCTTAATATCGGGCGCGCCTCATCATCAGGCTTCTTTGTTATACCCTCACGCTTTTACTTAATGAAACTTCAGTTACGTTCAATTAATTTAATTGCAAATATAGGATGGTTGGTGTCTGAAGCGCGATTAAAGATGGTTATTGAAGCTGATGATTAATTACATCTTTAATTCAAGATAAGAGCTGAAATATCACTTTTCTTGCAAATTAGTTTGTTCAACGTGAGTCTTTCTGAGTTAGCACCGTTTTAGTTGTTGAAAAGTTCTTATGGCATTATAAATAGAACATCGTTATACAAGGGCTGTAAACGATCTATTGTACACCCTTGATATTATGGCGTACCTACGAGCGAGCGAATTCGAGCGAGCACGCTAATCGAGGGCGTTATTGATCGCTTACAACCGAGTATCACACTAATAATATAATCATCATCAACATCATCATTATCATAAATATGAAAGTTTGGATGTTTGTTACTTAATCACGTCGTAACGGCTGAACCGATTTCGATGAGATTTGGTGTGTTGATAAACTACGACCTGGATTCAAACATAGGTTACTTTATATTGACAAATAACGCGTGCAAAGCCGCTGGCGGAAGCTAGTAACACGTAACTTTTCATCACGAATCGAGGAAATTAAAAAAAATATATGTTTTAAACAATTTGTTGCTAAAAAGAAAAGTAGCGGTCATGGTATACATACTTACATTTTTGTTTTCGTACTATGGCCTCAGTTTTAAATATAAATAGGAATTTGTCTTAGAGATTGTGTTTCATTTTAGCTTATTATCAATGCAATGAGCCTCATTCTATTATCAAATTTACTTACGGCCGTAAATCGCATTTACGGAGCCGATAATCGAGTTTACAATGACCAACTTTCAGAGCATGAGTGATGAAAAAGCTTTTATATCAAAGGAACATTAAGAAATAGTCTGGAATTTAGAAATCTATCTCCATTCACCATTTAATTTTACTCCACAAAATGTAGTAACTAAGTGTTAAATAGTGATGAAATGTGCGTGGTTCGGTGCACGGCCCGTGTAGGCTTTAGGCTAGGTATGTCCAGCGAGGTAAATGTTGAAGATCTGATGTAAGTGATATTAATGTGATGTTTCACTTTCGCGCCGGTCGGTTGCGGTGTGCGCAGACGCACCAGTGTCCGCAGAGCCGTCGTCTCCGGCGCAACTCGAACTCTCCAAGGATACCGCGAATACCTTCTTGGGTTATCAAAGGATTTTATGTGAAATTATTTTTGAGTGGTGTTGAATCTTTTTGATATAAAAATTGGACTCTACAGCGTGGACTCAATTCTGGTTTTAAGGTTGGTATTGTTTTAATAAGCACTTTTGTTATTATTATTGTTCTTAAAAGTGCGTATCCCTAACTTATATAAGTTTTGTAGGTCATCGTAAATCCTAAACTAATTACAGTCATTTATTGCGAGTAAGTTTAGTAATTTAATCTAATCTCTTATCTTAAGTAGAGCAGTTATAAAAATTACTTCAAACATCTTGGTAACTTGCCTCCGTTATGTATTATGTAAGAGGGAAAGCAGGAAAGCAGGAAGCTCTTCAAAGCTCCTCGTAAAATAGGTAACAAAAATTTTCACATAACTTCTATAAATCTAACATAAATTTAATAATCTAGATTATAAACCATACAACAACGTAAAACATAACGTAACTTATAAGTTATAAGAAACCAGCACTGGAACAAATTGTAATATTGACGTACTAATTTGGATCTTCTATTGCCCCTGCCACATTATCGGAATCCGGCAAATGTTCGTGCTGTGTGTCTCCGTCTTTCATGTGACGAATTAAACAGATTGAGAGAGATATTACTGCTACTCGAACATTTTCCGAATCCCGATAATTTAGCCGTGGTATAAAGGCAAATTCAAAATGCTTGCTTGCAGTAATTCACATACACTGTCACAGTGTAGCAAACATCGCTATGTAACAAGCACAAGCAGACAGGTGGGTAGTCCGTAAAGTTGTGCAATCAGTGTTTGACTCGTTAAACTTCTAAGTGGTTAATGGCCTTTTGCCAACTTAAGCCGAATGTAAGTCGACAAACTGAACGGACCTTGTTCGTAATGTTCCTATCTAGAAGGTACTTTACAGCACTTGGTCTACACGTTGCCAAGCTCTAACATACGAGTACACAAAGCTTTCAAAACTATAAAGGAACTTAGAGAAGAGCAAGCGAACATTAAAGTGTTTCCGAGGTATGATATCGAACTAATGTAATTTGATACTTATGAATGAAATAGTTTGCCTACTTATGGATTTCAGCAGTTTAGTTATTCGAGAGTCCAATTAAATGAAATATTGAGCCATTGAGCTTAGATAGCGATACACGTAACGTAAACTTAAATAGCACACGCTTCTTACTGCGTTCTAAACCTACTTTGATGGTGAAGTGATCTTCTATCGTGGTGTAATGCTCGATAAACAAATAGTAATAGATTATATTTATATTTATTTTATCTAAGTGGTTCTGTCTACTGTTAGAACCACTAGAGAAATAAGTTATTACTTACTTCCCTCATCCGTGGTCAGAACAGTAGACCTCGCGTCCCAACTCCAAAAAATAATTTGCGCAACAAAATTTTACATCGATTTTTAGGTGCTTGAATTATTGAATAGGCTTACCTATGTACACTTTTGAGCATTGGTAGCAAGTTTTAGCTATTACTCGCGTTCCCTTGGTCCTAGAAGGTCTAATCTAGAATTCGGGTTTGCCTTGTGAACGCGGAGAGGACTGCGTAGTCTGATTAGCATAGGTTTTATTCAGTTTTTGGCCGTATGCTACGCTTAGTATAAGTTTGTATCTTATATAATAAGGTTTGTGGATTTTGTTAAATAAATAAAGTAAAATGTAATAAAAATAGGTAACAATTTTCCAAAAAAATCCAAAACTGAAATCCGTCCATATATCGCTCAATTGGTGCAACAATGACGTAATTGTACTTTTTGGCAAAATTGGGTTAAGTATGTCAAAACGACATATTTGTCAGTTGCGCGGAGGGTCCATGGAGTGCGATCGAGTGTCAGTGCTACATCGACATAGGACAAGGTAATTATAACATTCTTTTATTTATTTTATTCAGGGGAACAATGGTGAAATGTAACATTTACGTCATTGTTATTTTAACTAGATTATCTCTTTAGTGGAACAATGACGAAATGTAACATTTACGTGGTTGTTCCTTGAACTAGATTATCGTTATAAGGTACATTTGTTTTACAAGCTATGTTTTATAGTAAGCAACGATTAAACTATTCTTCTTCTTCTTTAGTTCGTACTGGTCAAGGTTCGCGGCGTACTGGTCAAAATGGCTAAAGTATTGAGACATTGACAGTCTCAATACTTTAGCCATTTTGACTAGTACGCCGCCACGTTCATGGCAGCGTCGAAATATTAAACTATTAATATTTTAATTTTGTTTTAATTTTTTTACAGTTTTATTTGCTCAATATACTTGTACGCAGTCTCAGTATTACAAATCTATCAATAACCCACAAATTTTTGGCACGAGGGCATACGCAGAATGATGGGCCACTGCACACTCAATAATTGAAAAAGTCATAAAGAAATCTAAAAGATCCGGCCCTACTTATGAGCCTGATCAATATGTTCAGGTCATCCGAACTGCAAAAAGACGGATATCTATGTGCATAATTTGATACATAATCATCTATTGTTCTACAAAGTATTCGCGATAAGTCTTGTCTTAAGTGATAAGACATTCTGCATTTCTATTGTTTTTTGTTTTGTAATTGGTGGTATCTACAATATAGAGTTCACTTTTTTATCAATATAATATATAATTTAAACTTGCTTGTCTGATTCAGTAACAAATTTCCAGACAAAGCAAACACTACAAAATTATGTAAATACATATACCTCTGTAAATAAGCGATCATCCTTATTCCAGCTGATCATTTACCTTCTCCGCTCATTAAACATCCGCTAATTTCAAAAGGATAGAGCACAAACTCAATTGAATGCTGTTTCCGATGACATCACTGTCACTTGATGATTCACATAATTTTGAAGTTTATTCAATTCTATTATTATGAAACACTTATTTTTCTTCATGTAGGTACAATCCGTTCATTATAAATGAGCTTAATGTTGATAAATTATATGATTTAAAAATGTTAGGCGAATACAGTGTTATGGGAGCTATGTAGATTCCATTTCCCAAAATCTCCCTTAATTATAAATGTCCCTCCTCGACATCAGTGTTTTCTGGTAAAACTGTTACGCTTCTAGATGTTATCCGCTTCATTAAATCTCTCCAACTAAACAACTCTACTAAATGTTCTGATTCTAAAAGCTGTCTGCAATCTATTCTATCTAACCCTTTCCGTTCTGTATCTCGTTTCCCTATTATTCTTCAAATTAGTAGATCCCTTTTTGAAGGTCACAATCTTGGGATAAACGTTGTTCTTGCTTGGATTCCAGGGCACTCTGGAATTCCTGGCAATGATTCAGCTGACTTTTTCACAACAGATGCTGCTCAGATAGGTTCCTTTGAACATTTCAAATCCTTCTCTCATGCATGACTTATGCCTTCTTCTCAAATTAAACCTCGAACAATCGTAGACTGAAGTTTGGAATCGTTCCAAAAAATCGATATTCCTCGAACTCCTTGTTTTTTTAAAATTTCGGAAGGCTAGTAAGACTACTACCTCCACAATTTGTCGTCTTCGACTTGGCCACTCGTGTACCCCTGTTTTTTTGGCCGCTCCCTATGTGAGTGTAGCCTGGACGAAGGAAACGTTGACCAGATATTCTTCAACTGTCTTAAATTGCGGCGTTCCTTCTATGAAATCCTTCTTCCTGAAATCCCTCGTCCTACCTTCTTTAAATTTACTTTTTTTTAATAAAACAATTTTGATTAAAGCAATGAGAACACTGGAAAATGCATTAGTAAAATACTGTGTCGCAATTTTCAGTGCCAGTAAATGTTTATTAACCCTTACCTTTTCCCCTACAATTCATTATATTTTATGTAAATTTATAAATGATAACAACATTAGGTTGTAAATGTATATATTACTTATTACTTACTATCTCACTAACCCACATTATCTATAATAGTACTGACAACTAACATTGTGCTGTTTTATATGTTGTGTTATCTCTTTTGTTTTAGAATTATCAAGGGGTTTTCCAAATTCGGAATACCGGTCATATTCCTGAACTACACTATCTCCTAATAAGTTTATGAAAATATCGTGACATTGACATTGGCGGAATTGTGACACTCTCTATTCACAGTAGCCACAAGCAAGAAGTGAACTGACATTCATGAAATTAGCCATGGAACAAAATAAATTTGCCCGTCATGTCGACATGTGTGAAATATTTTGTGGAAAATTAGTTTTGTTATACTTGTAACTTTGTTCAATTAGAACTAAAGTTACTGTGTGTGGTATAATTAGAAAGGATATGTAAATTAATGGATACTAAATAAAAATTAAGTCAAACAGATTTTTTAACCAAATTTTTTCAGAAACCGTAATGTAAACAAAGATACCTTGGTACTTTTACCAACCAAGATACTTTTCCAT
The DNA here is from genome assembly GCA_918857605.2 of Philereme vetulata. Lineage (NCBI taxonomy): Eukaryota > Metazoa > Arthropoda > Insecta > Lepidoptera > Geometridae > Philereme > Philereme vetulata. Next base: position 7,059,843 of record OU975473.1, on the reverse strand, counting down.
ATTTTGATGGTATTCGTTTATTTTAAGATTATCACAGTTATAGCTTGGCTTTAAAAATGAAATAAGCTGTTTTTTAATACTAATATCATAACTGTACATGTCGGATTTACATTTAAACTAATTATTTTGCGCGACCGGAAAAAATCCGCGATACAAAAAAAACATTGCATTGGTATTCAAAACTTTTAAAACAATATTTTTTCACAATGGAATGTTTTGTTTTTGACCTTTTTCCTTCAAATTGAGTGTAATAACAGATATACAACATTTATAACATAATTCATCAGTTTATTTTTAAATCAACACCATTTCAAAACATCCAGGTCACAGATTCTTTCGTAGTGGCACGTTCGGTAGTGTTTCATGTTATATATGCTTATATATATATATATATATATATATGTTATATATGATTATGCTATCTCACTCAAACAAACTGTAAATGCCATTCGAAGCGTTTGCTCAGCCGAATAGAACAATAAATAAAGAATTCGACGCTGTACACGTTACAGCGTCAAATTCTGAGAAGTGAAACATTGATTAGGAGAGATGCCAGATGTTCGACCCGCGCGGTTTGCCAGCGTACACCTTCGAATAAGGGTTATTTTTCTCTAAGCGCGGTGACGCAAGAATTTCGCCGGTGACGAGTCAAAGATTACCAATAATAATATTTTTGTTTTTATGGGAGACTCCCGAGATCTCGTTCGGGGCGAATCACTAGTAACTTTATAATAGAAGAATGTTAGTATTTTTATAGGAAATAAAAGAGTTTAAATAATAAGCTACCCCTCAGGCCTCACTACCATACAAATATGTATTGCTGTGATCCTTGACGGGTGACCTAAATGCATTTTCTTGTTTTATTAAATATATGATTTTTAAAAGACTAATAGTTTATTATTTTATAATAGTATTAAGTTTTAGATTCTGTGAGTTAAATGCCACCTTGTTTATTATTTTTGATAATGAAGACGTGTTAAAGTTTGATACTAATAATTTTTAAATATAAGTTAATAATTAAGAGTCTGATTTAGAGGAGGGGGTCTTAATTAAGAGGATTTAAGTGAAACCTAGTATAATTATACCTCATTTTTTTGTGTGATTATTTTAATGACTAATAGCATATAAAACGATTACGAAATAAAAAGTTATGTTGATTCAGTAAAAAAAAGCTTTTATTTTGTCATAAGATCATAGATTTTGTATAGTTATAATAGTACGTAGTACGCTTTATCTTAGTGGAACAATGACGCAAAAGTAGGTACCCCCCCTATATTAATTGAAATTTTTGAAAAATTATGATAGCTAAGAAGCATGTTGTAACATTTCTTATAAATACTATTAGTACAGTTCTATTTTATGTAAGAATAAATAGACAATGTTATATTAACACGTTTTAAACTTAAAACAAATATTCAAAAATGTTTTAACCTAATACCTGTAAAATTACAAAAAGTACAATTACGTCACTGTAACACCAAATGACCGATATACATCAAACTTTTCTTATTTTACCCCCTCCACTCCTCCCTTTTGGATTTTTTTCGCAACATCTTATGTAGAATCAAGTCCTTAGTGTGCCTTTCAAATTTGATTGAAATCCATCGATAAATAACGCTACAGAAAACTTCACCCCTTTTCCCCCCTATTTTCCTTCTAATCAAATATCACGATCGAATAAAAAATTTAAATAAATCAAGGAACTTGTGTGTCAATTTTCGTCAAAATCGGTTGAAAATGCGACTTGTAGGCGAGAACAGACAGACGGACCAAAGCATTTTTGGCCAATCTCGAAACTGAGACGCTTCGTTCGCTTCGTTCGCTCGGTCAATAAAGAAGCAAAGTTTGTATGTTCGTAGAAGTTATGCTCAGAAACTACTGAACCTATTCTGCAAATATCATCTCTCATAGAGCACTGAGTGCTGAGTGCTATAGGCTTTTTATTTTAATAAAACCCGTGCGAAGCCGATTTGTGCAGCTACCTTACTTAATATCCGTGATCACCAGACAAGATTCAATTATTGGCACGCGGGTGTGCAAATCGCATTAAAATAATAACTACTTAGTCAAGAGCATCTTCATATTAAAATCAAGAGAAATAGTTTAAACAAACATTTTGAAATGAATACGCGTTTCATAATCAAGTAGGCGTATGAATTCGGCATACTGGATTCGCATGTGTTTATAACGTTATTCCAAGTAATTCAACCAACAACGAATGCAATAGGTTGCGTAAAGTGAAACGAACCGGTCCGGAGCCGCTCCATTTCAGACGATATCATTTCAGCGAACATTGTGGGTACCTGCTTGGGTTAGGAAACAACCCTTTGCAATGCTGCATGTGGGTACATCCGGTCGATTTCGACAACGTTTTTTAGTATTTGTCATCGCACGGTTCGTGCATTCTACCATGTTTTGTCATAGAATTTCGCAAAGTTGCTGAGTTGCACACTGGCCATCAGTCATATTTCGTACCGCTTTGTAAAGATTTAAGTTTTTAGACAAAACAAGAAGTAACGCAACTTGACCACTAATATACTGAAGCGCAAAATAAAACTATATCTTAATTAAGTTGGTAATTCTCATTTTAAAGAAAATGAAAGATCATTAAATAGCTATTAACACCAGTATATAAATACGAATCATATTCTGGAAATAAAAGCAATATCAAACACGCATTGTGAACTTTCACCGTTTACGTTTGTTAGTTTAGCCTTCGACAAAGATGTCAGGTTGCGTCACACAAGCTGCTAGCTTGTATGACGCAGTTGTATGTCTTACTAGCAACTGCCCGTTGTTTTGCTTGCAAAAATATAGCTTAATAGATTACGAACTATGTGTATGTCGGTATATTTTAGGTGGAAAAAGTACTTATCAATATCAAAATTTTATATAAGCTAGTGGTTCGCCCCGAACTGATATCTTGCGAGTCTACCATAAAAACTTAAAATATTATTTGTAATTTTTGACTACCAAAATAGTGACACGAAATAAAGAACCAACTAACTTCATTCAAATTACAGGTAACCGGAGTTCATGTGAATTGGTTACTCTTTTTTGGGGTACAAATAGCAGTTATTCTAGATTTCAGATATGTGATCATTTTTGATATATAAGCTACACGCAAATAACAGCACTGTGGGGTCACTGGTGTACCCTGTGAATTTTGTCAAGGTTTAGTTTTTATTATGGCTAATAACTCAAAAACTACAATAACTTTATTAAAAATAAAAACGGGGTCGAAATGCACTAATAAAGACCTTTCATTTGACGTCTCACTTGATCGACTAGTCTCATTTTCATTTTTTTTACCCCTCTTGAACCCCAATATCTCAACAACCCGTCAACATTTTTATTTAGTCACACCAAAATTGTGCCATCACTACCTACCTATGTATCAAATTTCACGATGATTGGATTAACAACGCCGACTTGCCCAAGTTGACTTAGAGATCTCGCTTCGCTCGATCAATAAAACTATGAACGCGAAGAAAACAAGGTAATTCCAAATATTTTGGTCGAGTATTTAGCAGGAGATTGTTTCGAGTCCTAATAAAATAGTGAATAGTTGGTAGGTAACTAATAAAAGTTCACATTGATAGGTCTTCTTCCACCCTGTATATTCCATGTAAAATCGGTTTAGCTGCTACATTACTGAAAACTCAGTCATACATTTTTCGCATTTATTACTACAGACAGAGTGCTCTCAATGTATGTTAATTCAAAAGGAGGAACAATTCTGCGCGAAAATGAACAACTTTGCACAGAAATAATTCAACACTTTTTATTAGAAAAAATCATGAACATTTTAGTTTGCCGTTAAAGCGATTTTAAACTGTTTACGTTCTCTAAACTTGCCTTAAAAGTACAAAATGTTTGACCTAACTCATCCCACACAGCTAAACAGAAATTAATAGATTTTTACGAAGTAATTCTCTAAAAGTCATAGAACAAACACTATTCTCCTAATTGAGGTCAATAGACACCACGTTAACATACATATTTAGAAGCATCCTGTGAGGTTAGGACAGCAGTCATCTATACTAATATTATAACGAGAAAATATTTGTATATTTGTGTGTTTATAACGAATAAAATCAAAAAATACGGGTCCTATTTTAAAAATTCTTTCTCCATTCGAATGCTACATACTCCCGGAGTAACATTAGACTACATTCTACCCAACTGCGCAAAAGGAGAGTATTGTTTTTATTGAAAAACTCGAAACTGCGGTTTGGCTGCAGCTAGTCTGAAAACCAAACAATTCATATATTCTAATACAAGGAATTTGTACTAAAAATCTTTGTTTTGATCTAGTGATTGCGAAATTTAATTGTTAGTGTCGTAACATCCTGTTAGGTTTATATAGCTTATAATGAAAGCAGAAGACAATCTTCGACGGTATCTAGTGGAATAGATAGTCTGTCCTCTTAGCTGGATTTATAGCCCGTGTCGGATGGCGATCCCGACGACGGTCGCGGTAATAGTCCCTTGTTATCGCGTCCAACAAACACCTATCAACTTAGCTTTCCTTGTAACTGGTAAACAGTTTGTGGCTAAAGGACACGAGAGTACCATACCCTACCTTATACCTACATACATACTAATAGAAACAATTCAATGCTTGAGTTTATAAGATGGGAGAAGCCACTAGTTCCTGGAACACATTATTATCGTTCAGGAGCATATCGATTCAAAAATTTTGAAAGATAATAATATAATTATTTATTTGATTCACTATGGATCTTTCCATGGTGAATCAAGGGAAGGGAGGCCTTTGCTCTGCAGTGGGAAAAATCGGGCTAGTAAATAAATAAATAATTTGAGTCACCATCATTATCATAATATAGTCAACCTATTCACAAGTTCACTGTACGAGTAAGTTTTAAAAGCCTCTCTGTGCCTGTGCCATTTCCACAACCTTTTTTAGAGACTTCAAAAAGAAGGAGGTTCTCGATTCGGCTGTATTTCTTTCTATTTGTTTTTGACGTGGTAAACATCTTATAAATCGACGAACGACGGCTGCACGCACGCAAAAGTATCACGTTCCGCCTGAGCCGAGCGTGCAAGCGAGAGCGTGGAACAAGCGATAGAGGCACGATCGGCCTAAGCGTGCAGCTTGTGACGCATATATTTCTCTTCCACTCGTTATCACGTAAAACCGACTTTACAGATAACCAATATTTTGTTTATAATTATTGATTAAAACGGGTATTTATCGCGTATTTACCTTTTTTATTTGTTATCCCGACGTTTCGGCTGTGTTGCAACAGTCAGCCCGAGACCATGAAAAAAGGTAAATACGCGATAAATACCCGTTTTAATCAATAATTATGTACAGTGATCGCGAAAGTTTGAAAAATACAATATTTTGTTTGTCTGTTACCTGTTTGTATGCCTTAAAGAATAAATTCAAAGTTTTTCTCAAAGCGCAAATATTCATACTAAATTAATTTGCAAAATCCGTTAAATTCCGTGTCCTAAAATATAGTGCTTATGTGCTCAGTCAGTGGTAAACGGTGAACAGGACATGTTGTAACATAACATAAGGTAGACAAACAATTTTAGTTTACAGTTTCCACTTTCGCCATTTCGTGGCTTATGTTGTATGATAGAGAATCAGCATTTCATAATAATTTGTTGAGTTATGTGTTATGAATTATATAAGGTTTGTAAAAATTACACGTGAAATACGTAGGCCGCTCTCAAGGGTAAGTTTTAAAAAAGATTGATTTAATTTAATTTAATCTTAAAAATTACAGAGTACAATTAATTAATCTACAATGAGACTTGCTCGAAGTATGAACAAAGAATGTTAATAAAAGTTAGGTGAATTCCGTGGACGGCGCGGTTGACGTCAATCGGGTCACGTTCCGCTGATGCAGCTGGAACGTGCAGCTGGAACGTGCAGCTGGTATGTTATTCAGGTCGGGGCAAGTGCAGCGATCCTCATAGTTTAGCCTTGCGTAACACCACCCGAAGAACAGCGAGTATTGAAGCTTGTCGTAAATTGAGCTGGGGGTTGATTGGGATCAACCCTTCTGGTAGCTGGAATGGCATAAACTCCTTGTAGTTCAGCTTGGCTAACTTCAGACACTTTGTGCGAATTCTTCGTCCGTCTTAATTGATATTTCCTGTATAGCAGGCCACTAACAAGTGCACATGCACTAATAGCTATAACTACGTACATAGGTATTGTAGTATGGTATAAGCTATTGTCGACGGCTTTGTTCGAGTGTACCGGTGTCTGCAATGATATCTTTTTGTTGGTTCGATGAAGATGGTCCAAGTTGATTGAGTTTAATTTGAATGCTGGAGCAGAAGATGAGGTCACGAAGTCGTCCCTTGGTAGGTCCATGATCTTCAATGCTTGTCCCTTCAAACGATCGTTAGTGTTGGAGATCGTGAAGTCTGGCGTTTCCAAGTAGCATTTCTGTGGGTTTATCGCGAGAAAGCTCCCTTGAAGCGTTTTGTAGATATCCTGGCCACAGGAGAGATGTACTTTTGTAGAAACTGGGAAGGTGATACTGTAATGTTTCTCGTAGAGTTCTTCATAAGCTGGTTTAACAATGGTGACGGTGGTGGGGCGACACATCTTATTTCGTTGCTGTGTCGAGATGAGATGCTGGATGCAGTCATGAGATGATCGGCTCTGCAGACTCCTTTTCTCCTCCCAAAGGTACCATTTACTTGTCTTCGGGCATTCAGCCTCTATGTAATTAAAATCTTTCTCATGGATAGCTAGGTATGGGAATGAAGGAGTAAGGATTTCGTGGTTTTTATTAGGAATGATAGATAATTTATACATATCATAAGTGGATGGTAGGACAATCGGAAATTTATATACTATAACTATCTCATTACCTACATAGTTAAATCCTAATCTAATTATATAGAAATACTCTCTAATGTCTAAATCTACCACTTTCTGACTATCATAAAGTATATTTAATCTACGTACTAATTCGCTAATTACATTCAAACTCAAGATTGTGTGATGGGTAGCGGATGCTCAAATAAAAGCAAGACTGTTTTGTAATTTTGACAGTTCCTGCGATATAGAGTCTACGTTGTCAGTCAGGATAATAAGGATCTGAGCTAGATGAGCATATTTCACAAGATCATGATCCCTGGTTACTTCGGCTTGTTAATTTTTTTTTAATATAATCACGATTTTATTCTGATTATCTACGATACTGTCTACAATCTTAGCATATTGCGCGTTCCAATTCTTAGTTAAACTAACATGATTATTAAATTCCGTTACTAATTTATTTTCTGTGTTCTCTAAATTTTGGATAGCTTGGTTATAGTGCAGTGCATCTGTATAATCAAGGTTTCCTGTGATACTTTTAACCACTGATCCGAGACCATCTCGAGTCCCCTTTTTACACGACCTGTCTCAAAGGTCTGCAACTGATCTAATACACTTGCAAGTTTATTTCTAAGATAAGTTAAGTGAGGCTCGAATAAGGAGTTAGTTTTATTATGGAGCTGAGGGCTAAAACTATCAATCTGATTACTAATTGAATTTACTTTATCTTGCAACTCTTGTAGATTCACGTATTGTAGAAAGGAATGATAATGCGAAATTATTTTGGCTGAACCTAATTTGAAAGGTAAAATACCAGGTCCATCACCGAGACTTTCAAGTTTTATCTCCTGCATTAGGGCTGGTGACAGGAGCAGGTAAAATATTAGGAGCGTCCTGTAACAATTGGGCGCTTTTAGGGAGACGCTTTAGCCTAGACTTGGCAATCGGACCTCGCTTTTTCTTCGTGTAAATATGAATCGGGAGGTCTGCCATTACGACGTCATGCGTATAACGAGGGGCTAATTTCTGTCTAGAAGCAAACAGATTCTTCACGAAAATCTGTTGTTCTGGCGAGTATTCAGCCTCAGCTTCTCGTCCTTTATTTCGGTTGTCTGTGAGGTCTTTACGAGTCGTATTACATATGTCATGAATCGTGTTATAGGCTTTAGTCATTTTGTCTTTATGGTTAGTCATATACTGTTGAAGTAGATGAGCTGAAAGGTCAACATCGAAAGGATCACGAGGATCATAGTGTCATGTTATTACTTCTATTGGTTTGCACTTAGTAAAACTATGAATACTACTGTTATAAGCCAAAAGGGCGTAGGGCATTAAGTTAATTACAGATTCAGATTTCTGACCTAACTTTAGAATACGGAGATGTTCTAGTACCGTTGAGTGGAACCTTTCAACCATACCGTTCTCATTCGGTGTATGAGGAGCCACTCTGTGATGCTGGATCTTATGCATCTTCACAAATTCAGCAACAAGTTGATTTGTGAATTCTGTTCCGTTATCGGTTACTATAGTTATAGGTATGCCATGATGAGTGCAAAAATTTAATAAAGCTTGTACTACACTGACAGCTGTGCCATCTCTTAAGTGATAAGCTTGGGCATACTTAGAGAATGCATCTATGATGGTTAAGAATTTTTCACTTTGAATAGTCAAGAGATCTAAATGAACCAGTTCAAACGGCTTACTAGCGGGAGGAACTACTTTGAACTGTTGCTTTATAGGGCTGCGATCATATTTCGCTTGGCCACAGATAGTACAATCATTAATGAATTTAGTTATTTGCTCTCTCATTTTGGGCCAATAGTATCGATGAGATAATGCCAAAAAGATACCGCGATGATTGGTTTTTCCATCATGGTACTTGTTAATGATCTCCTGTTGTCTTAAATATTCTTTAACGTTTTCTACTTCTGTCTTAGTTAGTGTAAGATTCATAGCCAAATTTTTAAATGTTTTCTGAATGATAGCTATGATGGTATACATAGCCAAATAAGGATTTATCAATAGTCCGGTTTTAATCTTAGGATAGACATACTCTTTAATTGCATTAATCACATCTTCCTCCATATTGGATTCAGATATTTGAACTGATATTCGGGTGTGCGTATCAAAATGCTTGGTGACTACGGGCTTTCTTTTAATACCACCTACGACATTAAAAATTAACTGTTTAGTTTTGATTAAAGGATCATCTGAGATTGGGGACTTCCAAGATAGGACTTTCGTTATTTGTGTGAACAGTGGCGGTTCTTGAACTAGCAGCAGCTTCTGTAGCTGTAATGGTTCTAGATTCATCTAACGCGGGATCAGTTTTAGATGGATTGACTACGATAGACATAAGCTCTTCATTCTAAAATTCAATGCGCGATAATGCATCTGCGTTCGTGTTACATTTACCGTCTATGTGTTCGACTTTATAATCGTACTCACTAAGTTTTAAACGCCATCTTGTAAGTCGTGAGCTAGGGTCTTTAAGGTTGACTACCCATTGTAAGGGTCTATGGTCCGTAAGGATCAGAAATTTTCTACCATAGAGGTACGGACGGAAGTACTTAGTTGCCCAAACTTTTTGTGGCGGCTACTAATAGCTAATAGCAATGTTATCTTTTGTTGTAATGTATTTTGTTTTAGTGTTATTTATTATTGTTATTAGTGGTTGACATAATAAATTATATTTTCTTTCTTTTCTTTCTTTCAAACAATAGCTAAAAGCTCTTTTTCGATGGTGCTATAATTAAGTTCACTAGAGTTGAGAGTTCGCGATGCATATGCGATCGGTTTGTTTGAACTCTTGGTACCTTGAGATAAAACGGCACCGATAGCTACATTGGAAGCATCAGTTGTTAAGATGAAATCTCGTGTAAAGTCTGGATATTGCAAGATCGGGTCATTTGTTAAGAGTGTCTTACAATGTTCGAAACAGTTGTTGTAGTTTTGGTCTAGTTTAATCTTAGCACCCTTTTTTAAACATTGAGTCAGTGGTTTAGTTAAACGTGCAAAGTCTGGAACAAATTTCTTGTAGTATCCAAGTAATCCGAGAAAACGTTTGATCTCAGTAGGAGTCTTTGGAATGGGGTAGTTCTCTATAGCTTTAATTTTATTAGGGTTAGGTTTTACACCTTATTTACATATGACATGGCCTAGAAACTCAGTTTCAAGCTTTAAAAATTCAGATTTATCCATTTTAATTTTTCAAAATTGACTCTCTCAACCTTTTAAAGACTTTATCTAAGTTAACAATGTGTTCCTGAAGGGAAATACTGAAAATAATGATGTCATCGAGATATACTAGACAGATTTCGTTCTGGAGACCTCTCAGGACGTTATCCATTACTTTTTGGAAGGTGGAAGGGCTGTTTTTAAGTCCCATTGGCATCCTCAAAAACTCATAATGACCATTTTTGACATTAACGGCGGTCTTATGGACATCAGAGGGGTCCCTTTCCACTTGGTAAAATCCACTAGCCAAATCAAGAGTCTTAAAAAATTGGCATTTACCTAGTTTGTCTAGTACGTCTGTTATATTCGGGATTGGATACTTATCATCGATCGTCTTCTCGTTAACTTTCCTGAAATCCACGACAAGACGCCATTTAACTTTACCGGATGCATCTACCTTTTTGGGTACAATCCAAATCGGAGAGCTCCATGCAGACTCTGAGGGTCTTATAATATTTTGATCAAGCATCTTGTTGATCTGATCTCTGACTTCTTGTCTGTGAACGTAAGGATAGCGATAACTCTTAGTATGTTCTGGGATTTCATCAGCTGTTCTTATCTTATGTTTGATCTTGTTTGTGAATGTTAGTGGTTCACCCTCAAGATAAAACACGTCCGCGTAGCTAGCACATAAGCGTCGTAAATTCGCGAGTTCTTCAGGATTAAGATGATCGGTTCGGAGACGCGATAAGACATCTTTAGCTCGGTCTGATAAAATTTCAGTACTGTCGCATTCAAAATTAAATATTTCAGCTTCGACGGGGCGATCCATAGAGAAAATTATGTCATTAGATGTTGGGTTAGTGATCCCTACGTATCCTCGATTATTATGGACCGTTGTCATACAATCTGTATTAAGGCAATTACAAATCGTCTGGTTTTCTACAAAAACGTCACCATCTTGTGAGTTTACCGGTAATCCAACGAGTTTCAACGAATTGGCTGGAATAATCTCTTCATACAGGTTAACGTTCTTGGAGTCATACGAGTACATCATAATGGGGATCTGTGTATTGCGAGTCACAAGTAATTTATTTTTCAGGTCGATGTTAGAATCCCATAAGTCAAGTAAGTCAAATCCAATAAGTCCGTCAAAGTAGTTGTGAAACTTATAAACGTACCATGTCGTGTCATTCGGATCGTTAAATTCCTGAAAACCAGGCAACGTGATAGAGTAGTTGCACTTGCTGGTTGCGTGCACATTGGTCACTTCAAACGGATCATAGTTTAAAGGAATGTGGCTAAAGTATTTTTTTACCGCATCAGGGCTAATAAAGGACTGATTAGCTCCTGTATCGATTAAAAAATTAAAAGGTGGGTTAGCGGTCCGAATGTATCCTAGCTGTCGTTGGATGTGGAAGTTGAGTTCTATTTTGGTTTGTCTAACTTGGAATCCTTCTGAAAATTTTCATCAGGAGTCGGAGTTACCTCCTCTACTACCGTCGGCTCGGCATAAGAAGTACCGTACTGCTCATAGCTATAGTCAGGTTCGTATGAGTAGTAATCCTGGTAGTAATCATAGTAACAGTCACTATCATCACTGTAAAAGTTTTCATAGTCGTCAAATTCATTGAAATTTACCTCGCGGGTCTTAGTCAAGTAGTTAGTCGGGAGCGGATTCCCATGTTTTTGCCAGTCATGTCCTATCAGGGGTAGTCGTCTTTCAGCAAAGTGGCTAACACCACTCATTAGAGTAGGACGCGGACCATTAGCAACGTTTCTGTTACCAAAATTGAACGATTTCTGTGGCTGAGGTCTGAATGGCATCCTAAATGCGTTATTTTGGGGGTTGTAGTTTTGTGGGGGTGCACGGAACATTTGCTGCGTGCGAGTAGGACCTTGTGGTGGTAATTGAGACATAAGGTTAGGCCTCCAGCCTTGTTAAGGAGGGTTCTGCCGTGAGGGACCGGGCATGCTAAATATTGGTTTCATTGGTCCGGGTCCAAATCCGTTAGTCTGTCTAGGGACGAAGTTATTAAGGGGCAAATTATACTTGGGCGTATTTGAGATCGGCTGTTGCCATTCCTTCCTAATCGGTGTACTACCACTACGCTCTTGCATGTAAAGCGTGTTGAGCTCTACCTGAACAAATTCCAGGGCTTTTTCCATAGTATCCGGGCGCATACAGCGTATCCTGGATTCTAGTGGGTCCTTGAGACCTCGTAAATAGGCCTGAAGGGTCAACTTATGGTAAAGAGCGCGTTTTGCTTCTACGGTCGTTGGAACTGACTCGTGTAGTGAGACATATGTCATTATGGTGCTAAACAGGTTTTGGCATCGTTCGTAAAACTCTTGTGGTGTACTTGATCCTTGGGTCTCTAAAGACAAGTCACTGTATAAAGAGGTTTTGTCGATGGTCTGCGAAGTTATTTACTAATGCACTCCTAATACCCTGCCAGTTATTCGGTATCCCATTTGAATTTATTAACCTAGCCGCGGATCCAGAAACTTTATTTAATATGCCGTTTATAAGGGCTAAATTCGTTAATTCGCTCCCGGGCTGAGTTGAAAAATGTGTTAATACAAGTTGGTCGCAGAGATTAATAAATCTCGTAAGGACATGTGGATTACCATCAAAATCTGGCACAAGTATGAGAGACTTATATATCGTATCTATGGGGTTGGCCTGTTGAGTCATGTTTTCTTCTAAATTTCTATGTTCGTCGATTACGTTAACTCTACTACTAAACCTAGTACTAAAACTAGAATTCCGTGATTTTCTAGGATGACAAATCTTGGAAATTTAACCTAACACACAGTAAAAGAAATACACATAAAATATTCAATAGAAAGGATATGAGCTTAGGATTAGAAAGGATTTGAAAGATTCAAAAACTTACAGCATTCTCCTCGTCGTCGTCGGGTACACTTTGTGGAATCGAATTTTAGATTCCCCCTTGAAAACAGCACTAGTAGATTCTTTTACTCAGATTTATCTCCTGTAGATGAGATATCACTAAGTATGCTACCGGCTGCGCCAAATACGTAGGCCGCTCTCAAGGGTAAGTTTTAAAAAAGATTGATTTAATTTAATCTAATTTAATCTTAAAAATTACAGAGTACAATTAATCTACAATGAGACTTGCTCGAAGTTTGAACAAAGAATGTTAATAAAAGCTAGGTAAATTCCGTGGACGGCGCGGTTGACGTCAATCGGGTCACGTTCCGCTGATGCAGCTGGAACGTGCAACTGGTATGTTATTCAGGTCGGTGCAAGCGCAGCGATCCTCATAGTTTAGCCTTGCGTAACACGTGCGAATAAAATTAATAAAACAAATAACATAGTGATCTCATTTTTAATTTACAAACAAAAAATAATCAATAGGTCCTGAAAGCTGGAAAGAAGAGCATTATTTATTTAACTAGAACGGCCTCATCCAATTTTACTAATTCATAAAATCACGTACATTAAATCAAACTTAACATATAAAAAAAATTAACTTATTACGTTCATTATTTTAGGCCCGTATTAATATTTAAACAAAACGTTTTAGGAACCCTGGTTACCAGGTAATTACTAATATTATAGAGGTAAAATTATATATTATATATTAATTATAGAGGCATGTATGTTTGTATGTACCTAATAAGTAAAATTATTTCACTATCAGAAAGCTACACTATTATTTATTTTAATACTTTATTGCACAAAAATACAAATGACATGTACACATATACAAATGACATGGTGGGCTTAATGCTAGTAGCATTTTCTACCTGCCAACCTCAGAGGTAACAAGAAAGGTCGTGCTAACTTAAAACAATTTTAACTTATTGATACTTAAAAAAAACAATCACACACAATAAAAACACTATCCCTGAGTAGGCTATATTATATTTTTATAATAATCCGTGCAAATTAAAAAAATAAATTACATAGGTATAGTTATTTTAAATAAAACATCCTGCAACAGTAACTATAGTCTAGACGTTTTTTATAGGTAAAGTTTAAATTGCCCAAAGGCCCAAGTCAAACATTGAATGAATACTCTGAATACAAAATGCGACGTCGTATACCTAGCCCAATAGATTTCCCCGGATGGCCATGAATACATCTATCAACTGGACAGATTCTGCAGATTTGAATTGTTTCATTTACTCCACACTTTACTCTATTTATTAGGTACAAAAACCCAGCTAGAACTATTTATAAAATGTAAATATACATATCTCTAAATGTTTTATAAAAGTACTCTCACTACCCACCAAATTTAATGTTTTTGAATATTATAAATGCGAAAGTATGGATGTCTGTTCCTCCTTCACACGAAACCTACATAACCGATTTGGCTGAAATTTGGAATATAGGTTAATGATGACCTGGATTAGGACATAGGCTAGTCATAAATGAGTTCCCGTGGGAGTTCTCGCATTTACAGCGTGCGAAGCCGCGGGTGGGTACTTTATAAAAATTTATAAGTGTAAGTATATGTGCTAAATTTTTACTAAAATAAGTTTTTACTTAAAATATTACTTTTTAACAACAAGCTTTTATAAAATTGATAATCGGAATCGCAAGCAAATTCAAATGATCCCAAACACTAGTAGCCTACTATAATCCATTCTGAAGTTCCGTTGGCTAGCATCCGTCTCCATCATGAGACCACCTCCATGGTACCATATTCAAAATTACATATGTATTCCGAATTTCAGCTCAATCGGCTGAGGGGAACGGGTTTAAAATTCAGTTGCAAGATTCCACCCGGACAAACATACATACATTGCAAGTTAAATAAAAAGCTTGTAATGACTTGCATCACCTATATATACGAGTATATACCTATGCCCATTGCAATAAACGTGTCAGTGGTGGACGGACTAAGGGAGACTTGTGCAACGATGCCTAAACGTATTTAGTGGCTAAATATGATTTAAGGAGTTGTCAAATCATACAAATACGTCAAATTGCAACATGTTTAGTCGCATAATACGTTTAGGGATCGAGCAGGCCGGGCTAAGTCTATAATAGTCGATATAGTAAATCAAACTTATCTCTTTCAAACGCACCACTTTCACTGACCCACTGCCTGGTTGAATTGAAAAGAACTAGAGCAGGTCTCAATGGGGCAATATGGGTGGACAAGGGACTGATTGGTACTACTGAATAGTGTGCTAAGTTGCGATCAGCTAGTAATGGGCAATACATCGTCCCTTGGATCGATCGTAATGGGGCCAGAAAGAAGGTTCGCCGGAAACGATTTTCACTAGCACTACTAGTGGTTCGCCCTGAACTGAGATCTTGCGAGTCTACGATTAAAAGAAAAAAATATTATCTATAAATTTGACTATCAAAATAGTGTCACGAAATAAATAACCAACTAACTTGACCTACAGTTTCATTCAAATTACAAGTTACGGCAGTTCATATATTGTGGTTATTTTTTTTGGGGTACAAATTGCAGTTATTTTGGATTTCAGACTTTTGCCTACATTTGTGTTATTTAAGCTATACGCATACTAAATTACAGCACTGTGGGGTCACTGGTGTATCCTGTGAATTTTGTCAAAGTTTAGTTATTATTATGGCTAATAACTCAAAAACTATAAAGAATTTATGAAAAATAAAAACGGAGTCTAAATGTACAAATGAATACCTTTCATATTGACGTCCCACTTGACCAGTTAGCCTCATTTAAATTTTTTTACCCCTCTTGAACCCCAATATTTCAACAACCTCCCAACATTTTTAGTTGATTTAGAGATCTCACTTCGCTTGATCCATTATATTTACAAATACTTTGGAAGCTATTCTGTGCTCTCAATTGACTCATTATAGCTTTTGGGGCTATATAAATATTTACACAATAAGTTAATATATGTATGTTATTCACATATTTCGGAAGCGTGCGTAAACTTTCTGCGCAATAAACATGTGCAAATCTGCGTATTGTATTATGTCGTCACATACCTAACTGATTGCTCAAAAAACTTAGGAATAAGAAATATCTCTAGAATTTCAGGGTCACCTTGAAACTAATCCTATAGAGACTTGAAAGTAGAGTCCATTTACTAGTTGGCAAAAAGTAGGTAATTCCCTTTGCAGTGTTTCTATAATGTATTTTGAGAGGGTAGGCTGAATAAACAGATAAAATTATATTTGACGAAGTTTCGGAAAAGGTAAATTCTTGTATTACATACTAATATGAACATGGTCCCGTAGGAAATTTCATTTCTATGTTGAATCAACCAAAGTGGGGAGGTAAAAACACATTCCTAGGTACTTTGGCGGAAGCCCAAAACCGCATAGCTGGTAAACTTGTGTACCTATGTAATATAATGTAAGTGAAATAATATAAAAAAATTAAAAAAATATAATGTAATAATAGTGTGGGTGGGTTAATTTAACTAAAAGTTTCTCGGCTAAGTGCCAAGTGAATCTAACTAACAAAGGTACAGGTAGGCAAACTAAAATACAAAAACAGATATCAAACTAATCTCAGCCTACTTGAATTTTGAAAAACCAATTACCTGGATAAATCTGCCGAAGAGATTAAGCTTTTAATCACAAGGCCGAGGAGGCTAATGAAAGATTGTATATCATTTTTAGAGTTTATTGTAAGTCTTTGCTCGTGGAAATCTGAACTCTGTATGCGGCAATGTGAAGTTAAATTTACTTATTAATTAAACCAGTAGATCCTAGAAACTACGGTGCCGGAGGTTAAAAACTAAACAAAGTTGTTAACTGTGGTTGTCTGTCGTTATTGCAATCCAATATAAATAAAAAGGAAATTAGCAGAAGGCTAGTATAAAGGTTTAACTCTTAATGTATTCTAATTAGAATCTAATAAGCTAGGGTGAAGTTGTAAATTCCAACTGAAAATCTTGTCCTCCAAAACGTGGGGTTTCCAATGAGTTAGGTAAATTAAATTAAATCCAAATAATAGGTAAGAAAACCATGATAAATTAAACCGTAGGATTACCCAAAAGACTCGTCTCAAACGAGTAACAACGTTCAAAAATCCCATACGAAGAAAACATCTTTAAAATCAAATTCCAAAATCTTTAGACCGGCATTTTCGCCAGGCCGTTTCTAATCAATTTCCAACACAAAACATGATAAACCTCCCTAAAATTTAGAGATTAAATCTGATAAAACAAATCTTAAAAAATAAAACACGTCATTACGACATTGTGACAAGAGAAAGGTGATTTTTTTTTCTTCCAAAAACAGTGATGCGGTAAAGATTTCCTGAAACAGTCGAATAGAAAATCGATTCGAAAATCGAAAAAACCGGTGAATGATTGCATGACAACAAATGAACTGTCAGTGCCAAAAACCTAACCAAAACGTCAGAACCAAAACAATGTTTACCTTTACAACACTGTGCTCAAAAATCCAGCCAAACCCAACTCCAAAGCAGGGCTCGTGTAACGAGACTAAAAGCATCGTTACACCTACTAGAACATATATTATGAAAATGGTATTTAAACATGGTTAGGACCACAAAACTTATTCTGTACACACACTATGTCTGATTTATGGAAATAGTTAATTTTAAAAAAGCGTTTTATTGAAGTAAAACTTCTTTAGGCACGCTTGACTTGGGGAGTAAGCTGGTGAATGTGTTTCGAAAAGTGCGAACGGAAGTTGAGAGGGAGATATAAGTTTGTGAAGATAGAAAGAGAGAGAGAGAGAGTTAAGTTTCGTATATATTTAAACGTTAATGTGCGAGTGCGATTTGTGTCTGTCTAGAATGAACATAGACTTATCGACCTACAGACGTGTGAGCGATTTTGTAATTGAACAATTTTATAAATTAATATTTTGAAAAAAAAACTTTACTTCAGTCGTGTGCTCTAAATCACACTACATCTTTTTTCATTGAATAATTTTAAAATGTATGTAGGAAGACCCTATTCCAGTTAAAATACGACTGTGGCTCAAATTGGGCTTTCACATTTTTTTAACTACTTTTGAGTACGCACCTAGCGCAGTCTAGTAAAATCAAATATTTAGTAAATTAATAAGAAGATTGATTTAGAAAATAGTAATTCACTCCCTGTTATTAGTATAAGTTATAGAGGATACTTTGCAGTGGCTCTAATACATTAACTATGTGCTTCGTCTCTGACATTTCATAACACATACTTAAGCTAGAAATAAAAATAAGTGAAATATTATATTTATACGTAAATCCATTCATCTACTGACACAATGACCTTAATACTTTATTATTTATTCAAAAGAGCACAGGCCTCTCCGTAACACATACCCAACGACACCAAAACCACATAATGCGCTCATACTAAGGATGATGGTATAATGAGTTAAGCCTCGCTTATGCAGAGGCTTGCTTGCATCATTTCAATAACAAATTCAGTATAAACAAACTCAATCAAGTGCAAATTTGCTTTAAGAAAGGGACCAGTTATGATGTTGTACTGAAACCCAGCAAGTACCTAGATTTCTACTGAGGCTTACCAAGTGTACAACCGCAATTATAATGAGGAGTTCTCACGGACGGACGTCCTCAATTAATATGAATGTGTTAAACAAAAATAGTTCCGACTGACTTGATAGATAGCGCTGACTCTTTATTGTCAAAAAATGTAACTGAATACGTATTTTTTGTACGGTTTAAAAAGTAAAAATCGTTTTGAGATTGACATTTTGACCAAAACTAAACATAAATAAACACCAGCAATTATTAACAATCAATTTTAAATTTTCTTGTTGGTTAAATAGTCATCGCTGTCTATCGAGCTAGGTGCTCACAAACCTAAAAAGCCCATGTAAAGAACACACAAAATGTCAAGCATTGGAAACATATCCCTGCTACGCGGAGCTACGAGAGTGCTACGCGGAGCTACGAGAGTGCTACGAAGCGGCGTAGCAAGGATATCTTTTTTGAAGTTTTATATATACTTCCATGTCTAAGGGCAACTTGCGCAACGATGCCTAAACGTATTTAGTGGCTAAATTTCGTCAGGGATCACCCCATAACATTGTTGTGTGGTTGTATTGCCTGAACGAGTAAGTACTTGATACATACAACTAAAAATTAAAAATGTGGTGTTTAATTATAAAGACATAGACAGACATTTATTTGCTACCACACCACACACAAGTTCACACAATACAATTAAAAGGTATAGCATCAAAAAGAAAGCACAAGTAAGAGAAAACAGAAAATTACATTCAACAAACATAGGAACAATAGAATGAAATAATAAATTTATTATATCGCTTATATATCGCTACATGTCTTGCAAAAAAAAAACGCGATTTTTCATCTATTTTTCATTAAAGAGTTATCATCAGGCTCTGGTATTTATATCGTCAAACATCTCATCATCATCATCATATCAGCCGTAGGACGTCCACTGCTGGACAAAGGCCTCCCTCATTGATCTCCAGGAACTGCGGTTGGAAGCGGCCTGCATCCAACGCCGACCTGCGGTTCTTACCAAGTCGTCTGCCCATCTTGTGGGTGGACATTTGACATGATTTTCGTCTTGTCCATGTTCATTTTAAGTCCTACCCGTTGGGAGACTCCATTGAGGCCTTCGAGCATCGTGCTGAGCTCTTCCATCGACTTTGCCATGACCACAATATCGTCGGCAAACCGAAGGTGAGTGATGTATTCGCCGTTAATATTGATGCCCAAACATCTCACAAAAACAATTTAAAGAAACCCTTCCCCCTATACCTACGCCTGCCTACCCAGTAAGTGATTTTTTAAAAACAAAAATATACAAATCTTATTAGTTTTACCAAGTTTCAGGTTTATAAACCCAATGACTACGGTTTTTCATAAAAACGTGAAAACCCCTTTTCATTCGCTTTTTTATAACATGAACAGATCTTCGTTTGACCACAATCTCACTTAATGGTAAGCGATGATGTGATCTAACATGAAGCACGAAGGTCTAGAAGACACCTATTCACTCTTACCTTAAACAGACGATATATTACACCCCACAAAGAATATACTCTACGAATTTCAAGTCTGTAGGACCGCTGGTGTAAGCTGTGCGTTATATATACGTCAGTCAGTCAGGACTTTGATTCTTTTATACTAGAAGATAGTTTACAGTTTTGATTGAAGCTCAGCCTAAGTTTAGATTTTACCGTGGTTTGTACCCCTATTGTTCTTCACCCCAACTACGTCCTGGCGGCGGGATTTAATCAAAGCCGACACACGTTTCTAAAATATATGTACAAGATGTCGGGTTTGATAGAACACTGCCATTAGCAGCCCCGGGGACCTGTACCTACTTGCTGGTTGAATAACCTCTGTTCTGTAAATTATACTATAATGCTTACGGTACACTTTAAAGCTGAGTAATGTATGGATATTAATGGATTCGATACAATAATGCACAGTCTAAATAGGATTAAGATTAGATTCCTTCATCAAAAACCTACCTAAAATTACGTAATTTAACACTAAAATTCTTTTTTAAATCCACCTTTTTTTATTGCGTATCATAAATGTATTGGGAACCCAAACTAACTTCTTTAAGTAACTGCTAGTTAGTGTTTATGTTATTTATCCTCTTTATGTAGTGTATTTTAATATATTATTTGTATGTATTTAAGTTTATGTTATTGTTATGTATTATGTTTATGTAATAGGTATATTTTATTTTGTGGGTTCTGTTTATGTCTGTAGGTACTCTTACACCGCCGTCCTTTGATTTTGTTTATCCTGTCCATCCAAAGGTTGTCTGGAAGAGATCGCTTTTAGCGATAAGACCGCCCATTGTACCTTTATTTATTGTTTATTTCCATTATTACTGTACATATTTTTATTTGGTGTGCAATAAAGAGTATTTCAATCATTCATTAAGTAATTTCTGTAGATATAACTGCTTACAAAAACAAATGTTTGGATGTCGGCTGAATACAAATCACTGAGTGTCTGAATTATACAAAAGAAAAGTTTACTTGTCGAGAAATTATTCGAAGGGTGACATCAAAGCTTGTTTACCTCTAGAATACTTGAGAGCAGTAAATAGCAAGCTTTAACATGATAATAAGTGTATGAACCGTGCATCCTTGATGAACAGAGTGTTCACACAGCTGCTCTCGATCTCGCTCTAGGAAACGGGGTGGAAGCCTCTAAATTAACGAAGCCTTACCTAAGTCCTAACTAACAATGTCAATGCTATGCCACGCTACGTCCGAATAAGTTCGCTAAGCGCTAAAAATGTCAAGACTCTACTAACCCTCTGTCACGATAAATATGACGTAAAATATGTGATTTAGAAGGAATGTCTCATATCTTATGAAACATTCATTATTTTTTAAAGGTTTAGTTCGCTCCATACGCTAGTATGAAATATTTTTAACACAAGCTTCATATTTGCCCGAGCTATTAACTTTTACGGATAAATATACTGCTAAGCAATTCTTACTACAAAGTCCTAAGGTCTGGATAGTTGTCTGGATAGTTGGTGTTATCTTCAATAAAGAGTTGATCTAGAGAAGGCGTGTGTGGTCCCGGTTCGACGCATAATGCCATAACCAAAATATTTGACGTTTTTCTACAGTGAAACAATACTTGATACAATACAAAATGCCAACGCGCATAATTTCAAAAACGCGAAATGTCGTTTTGAAATGAACTGTGGACACTATTTTGATAGAAAATGCATCGGACGACTAGGAATAGGACAACTAAACTTATAACAACTCTCGACTTTTAAGAAAAAAAAATGGGTTTAGGAAAGGAAGGATAAAAATTATAATTTTTATTAGTTATTATCACAATGTTTTAGATAGTTTGAATATATTATCATACGGAAAACTTCATTCAAAGCGCTTGCTTTTTATTATATATTAGTTGTACGCCCGCGACTTATTCTGCAACTTTCTGGATCTCGACAACAGCGCCACCTTCCGGGTCGGTGTTATATACTAGTTGTATGCCCGCGACTTATTCCGCATCTTTCTGGATCTCGACAACAGCGCCACCTTCCGGGTCGGTGTTATATACTAGTTGTATGCCCGCGACTTATTCCGCAACTTTCTGGATCTCGACAACAGCGCCACCTTCCGGGTCGGTGTTATATACTAGTTGTATGCCCGCGACTTATTCCGCATCTTTCTGGATCTCGACAACAGCGCCACCTTCCGGGTCGGTGTTTTCAAACCATCCAGGAACCCATTGAAATATATACACAAAATATCATCCAAATCGGTAAAGCTGTTCAGAAGGAGTTTAGGTGTACCGTTTAGGTGACAAACAGACGTACAGAAGGATTATATATAGTAAGATAAATATTACTTAGAAAACTTTCGTGATTGATTTCAATCATTATTATAAATACGGGATTTATCACGTACCGTCTTATCGGTGTTTCGACCGACAATGTTTCGGTTCAATTCGTGAACCTTCATGCGTGAGTGCGAGGCGAGACGTTATTCGGAGCGGATCGCACTCACCCTGATGAAGGTTCACGAATTGAACCGAAACATTGTCGGTCGAAACACCGATAAGACGGTACGTGATAAATCCCGTATTTATAATAAAGATAAATATTATTTATTTATTAACACTGTGTATTTGAACAGTCATCGTTTGGTAGATTAATGATTTTTGTTTTCGACGATTTAGTTTTGTTCAGAAGTAGCCTAGGTATTATAAGTTTAGATGTACATTAGGGGTGTTATCTTAAAATAACTTTGTGGGGTAAGTGTCAGTATACCTAATGAATGGACAGGAACTGGCAGGCGGCGGTCGGCAAGTTTGCAAAACAACACAGCCTATTTATAGCCACGGTATAATAAAGAGAGAAGTAGGGTATTCCACAGAATGCGGTTATTGGCATGTGTTTGCGACAAACCTAGAGCGATTTACTAATTATATATTTTGTAGATTCTTGTTGAGTTATTTATGTGATTTTTCTACAAATATCTCCAGCTTTCAGATAAAATGAAATTTCGTTCTGTAATGTTTTGAACGATACAGGCTACGCCTAGTGAGGAAACCGATAGATAATACTATAAATACATAGATATAAATGTTGTCTGCAAAATTCATGCATCTATTACTTGTCTATACCTAGTTATAATTTAGCTTGTATATCATATTTTAAATTGTTTAGATACTGTGTTTTTGTAGTAATAATAAAATATTTTCATATAAAAAAATATTTCATTTTCAATTGTAGATACCTACTTATATTATTTAGTGAAGAAGTACAACAGAACAGATTGTAAAATGTGTGGGTAAAGTTTTGTCTGAATTTAATAAATAATTAAGAAATATTGTAATAACAATTATTAGTTATTTATTTATAGAGTTTATTTAGCATCATTGTAATTACCTATTTATTAGTTTATCTATTATTTTCAATTAGTGTTTATTGATGTGTAATATTTAAAAGTACGTTTATTGAAAATACGCTTAATCTACATATGTATATATTTGATGTTTCGTATGGTATTATCAATATATCTTAGTCTTATTTTTTTCTAAAAATTTTCTTGCTTGTCATGCACTACCTACAAAAATATTTTTTCTTATTATTATTCTTTATTGTACACAAATAGATTTACAGATAAAAATAGCTTACAAAATGGACATGTACAAAGGCGAGCTTAACCCTAATAAGAGTTTTCTTCCAGCAAACCTTTGAAGATAGAGATATTTGATTATAGAGGTGGGTACGTGCACAGAGAATGACATTGGAGTAGAATACTAATATATAGCATATACTATAATAAATACAACACTTAACCATATTAAAAAATAATAATAATACCTATATACTATACCTACATTAGAGATAAACATAATATATTATACAAAATATAAATAATATACCTACTTATACATAATAAATAACCTAAAAGCTTACAAGGACAGGTAATGCTCTTTGACTCTAAGCTTAAAAGTGCTTAGTGATGGACTTGCGCGGATTTTTCAACACTACGCAAAGGTTAACTGGAAGAGAATGCTTGCTAGCATTAAGTTCGCCTTTGTACAGATTTATGTATTTTTGTGCAATAAAGAATTTTCAATTTCAATTCAACAATCTGTTGGATTGAGTTTCAAAACCATAGATCGCAGAAGTTTTTAATGTATTTTTACAGGAAATTTAAAACCTTAAAGTTTAGATGGTAGAGATAGTGAGTAAAAGTGTATTAAGTACTTAATTTATTTCTCTGTGATATTACAAAACAATTTCATTAGTCTATTTAGAAAACACACAATACTATAATATTCTATAAATATTCTATCGGTTCAATGAATAAAATACAAATAATTATTTTTACACAAATCAATTCTGCTACTTAAAGTCAGTTTACTGTTTGGGTATGATGTAATGGCCATGATGACGACCAAATCATGAACTTGCTCTAATTTATCGGACAATGGTTCTGTATTGAATTATCTATTAGGTACCCACCAGATAATATCAAAAGTGTGCGGAACGAATTTGTAGAAAGTTTGTTAATTAATAGTTGTTCTAGATATTTACACCTTGCATAAGTAGGTTGGTACATTTTACCTAGTATAACGATGACGGTAACCATGACCATTCGAATGCCCCTTAAATTTAGAAGACTATCATAAAACCTGTCGTAATGTATGTTTCTAAGTGTTGGGCTACGAAAAAGACTGATGAATGAAGAGTGCACACGGCGGAAATGCGAATGTTGAGATCGATGTGTGAGGTAACGAGAATGGATAAGATAAGGAATGAGTTTGGAGGAAGTTTAACAGTAGTGATAGAAAAATTGAGAAGTAAGAGGCCAGCGTTGTATGGGCATGTCATGTGGAGGGAAGAAAATCATGTTACTAAAAGAGTGTTAGATATGAGTGTGGATGGATATAGACGTAGAGGAAGGCCGAAGAAGAGATGGATGGACTGTGTGAAGAATGATATGGGTAGAAGAGAAGTGACAACGGAGATGACGGCTGATAGGGAGATATGTAAGAAAAATACATGTTGTGCCGATCCCGCGCAATGAGAGAAAAGGGCAGGAAGAAGAAGAATGACCACTTTAGGATTAAGAAAGTTAATTGATGTATGCTTTTGTTAAATTTTTAAAATTTTTATCACCATCATATTGGCGACTTCTTCATTTTGCAATCTTCGTTCTTTTCAATTCCTGGCGATCTTGCGCCAGTCTCATCCAGTTGTATCTCCACTAGGCTCCAGTGTATTCCAGGGTTTTTCTGGTTCAGCCTGTCGCGTCTGTGTTAGCGAATAGTCGAACGTCGTACGCCGTATTAATAACTACCTGAAGGAAATGTTTAAAACTTCTACACCCTTGGCTTGGCTAGATGCCACGTGCCAAGTGTTGGCAGTTGTCACACAGGTATGCATTCTCCAAATTGTTTAGCATACTCATGACACATATTCGCAATACCAACTTTAGGGAAATGTTGTATGATGGTTATATAAGTTATGTGCTTATATACGATGCCTTCTCGCTCAATTAATATTATTTTACTGGGGGCTTCAGAATTATGTACCTACAGTTACCCGAAAAGGGATGACTCTAATCATCATTCTTAACTTCAACGTACAAGATGTTAGACCTCGGTTAATTTACGGACAAAACAATTATCACCCAAAACAATAGATTTTTACAGTTATTTTTCAATGTTAAACTTTGAATTGCGAAAAGTCGTAGAACATTGTTTTTGCAAGGGAGGGCAATAAAATCTTTTCGGGTTAACTTACGATATTATAATTTTTTATAATATGGATGTAATGTGACGTTGTTTCCGTGTTCTCCTCAGCAAACCCTTTCATTTGATATCCATACTGTGGTAGTATAGAAAAAATAACTAGTCCGCCATCTTGGATGATCCGCCATATTAGAATTAGAATAACGTCACATAGCTATGCATGCATTGTCATACAAAATAAGCGTGTATACCAAATTTCAACACAATCGGTTAAAGATAACTTACGATTCAGTTGCAAGATTCCACCCGGACAAACATTCTTAATGTATAGGTACATTGCAAGTTAAATAAATGCTTGAAAAAAGCATTATGTATAACAAAATTTTGAGTGGCGTAAGTAAAACTTTTTCGTTGAAGCTTTTTACCTTTTTAAAGTTAAAACTACTATATTTGACTATTTTTTTAAATCGAATTGATTCCTTTTTTCGCTTTAAAAATACCTACATAGTTATGTAATTGGAAACTTGATTTCATACTCATTGGAAACATCATACTCCCTGCCCCTTATCAGCTGTTATTGTTAAAACATTTAAAGATAATGAAAGCACGAGCAAGTGTTTGCACGTAGCGTTTTACATACTTGAGTAAGGGCGGGCGGAATGCCAGAAAGCAGCCTATTTCCCACAGAATCAAGATGAGATTACATCTGTCGGAGCTAATCTGTTGTCTATTTTAGTGCCTCTAGAGAACCAGCCAAAATACTATCCTTAGGTACTTGTAATTCTATTATATACTCACGTCGTCGTTTGTCGGTATGCTGTCGTAGATGAGCTGTCGCGAGTGAGTTATTGCGCCCACACTTTTCGTATGGTCATACGATTGTGTAAACATGGTAAACCTTTTCCATCATAGGGGTTATACTCCAGCTAATTTGCAACCTTTTGAATCTCATAAATTAGAGGTCAGAAATCAGGGGTCATATAGTTTTAAAATCTATCTAATTTTTCTCAAAAGTTCGTTATTGTGAAAAACTTCAACAGTCTGAGGTCTTAAATAACATTCTGATAATAATTAATTAATAACGATTCAACTCCAAGATCTTTAAAACGATCTCAAAAATTATAAGCCTAGACGGGAGTTGAACCCTCAACCTTACTCTTGATACGAGGATGCACTATACAATGGTGCTACCAGGCTATGTCAGGTCAGGGTTGAAATTAGTGAGATGTTTTTAAAAATCTTGGAATTTTCCGTATGTGTTCGGATAACATTATAAAAATAACATAACCACGATTCAACTGTTTCTTTTGAATTTTCTAAAGGCATAAATAAATGTACTATATTTTTGCTCTTAAATAAACCAGCGACTAAGCTACAGAATAATACGTGATAGAATCTCTTAGTGCAAAAATAATCGATTTGAAATCAGAAATTATAGAATCAAAATAAAAAATCCTTTTGTACAGCGGCTGAATAACTTCCACCAGATTTTCAGAGGTAAAATGTTGCCAACTTTTTACCTTTTGGCAGCCAGGTTAGGCTAGAATTTCGATGAAAATCACGTAAGCCGCGTTTTAGACTTTAGCTAGAGCATTATCTGTGGCATAATGTTATGAAATAGGGGTAGAACGTACTTGAAAGTGTAGTATTTCAGAGCATACTTATTACACTCTACTTAAGCGATAAGACCGCCCATTGTACTTGTTGCTTTGTGATTTTTTATTTTAGGTCTGTTTCTTTTGAAGTAGATATACAGATATCTACTTAGATACTTACAGATAGTATAATAAAGTATTTTCATTCATTCATTCATTCATACGATCCTTACCTTGCCTCTTCGCCTAGTTTGCCTAAGTTGCAAGTCATTAAGTAGCGAGTCAACTTGATTTTCTGTGTTCAAGTTCTGTGACCAAGTTAGTCGTAAAACCATTAAATCGGTCAGTTATTTCTTTTTTTGATACTTGTTTACCAGCTTGCTACTTTCGACTTACCAGCCCACACCTTGTAAACACCGGGTTAAGTTTGGCCACAGTAGCCAATTAAATTGACCCCCTTTAGGTGGCGCATCGTCGATACATCAACAGCTTTGTAAGCAGATCATACATAGCGATAAGGCCGCCACTTTTATTTCCGCGTGTCTAGTTATTTGTTAAAATATTGTTTTTTTTATATGTGGTGTACAAGAAAGAGGTATCCACCTATCATAACGCGTTTCTCGATTTAGATAAAATGGAAGCGAAATATTTAATATCTGAATCGTTTCAAGAACTTTTATTGCTATGACAAAAAAAAAATGGTTCCGCAACTGAAATGCGATATGAAACACCTAAAGTGGCTATTTGAGATCTTAGACATTAATATCGGTTGTTACTTCATAGTTTAATCCAAATATTGCTTTATATTCTGGTACCCAATAGATAATCAGAACACGATCAGGTAAACATGTGGCATACTTGAAACGGCGGCGGCGGGTGGTGTGCCAGGAGACTGTTTCCCTCAGATCGTGATTGCACACGTATCTGCATTCTGTTTGGGCGTCTCTTTACAGAACTGATAAAGGATATCTCCATTTTATTAAAAAGCCTACCTCTTGAAGGAAATGTAACAAAATTTGTTAAGAAATTCGTTAATCTCGAATACATGCCTATGTCTAAAACTCATACCATACTCGTGCCATAACTCCGGCCAGAAATGGCCAAAAGGAAATGCAACAAAATCTGTGAGGTATTCGTCAAACTCAAAACATCCCTAAAAAAGGATTTATTCTCTCGCCAACTGAAAACATGGCTTAAGGATAAATGTTTTTACACGTTAAGCGAATATTTAAATTATAAGGACATTTAATTCAATTTTACATGTAACTTAAATCAATTATTCATTTATTTTTTGATATTGATGTTATCTTTTTTTAATGATCTAATTGCATTTAATAAAATTATATTTAATATATATAACTACAATATAACATATTGACGAATATAACATATAGAAAATATTAATATTTGCATGCCAACAATTATGGTAGGTCATACAATGGACCTATAATTTATGTAAGACCTAATATTATCACATATATTCTAGCAAATAAATAAATTTAATTTAATTTAATTTAATTTCTTAAACTATTCGACCTCATACGTGTATTTGTGTATGTGTGTATATATGACGACCTCCGTGGCGCAGTGGGTGAATAGTCGGCTGAGACGCAGGAGGTAACGGGTTCGATTCCCGCCGCGGAATAAATTTTTGCATGATCTACAGACATTTGTTCCGGGTCTGGATGTTTTTCTATATATTATAAGTATGTATTCACAAAAGAAAAGTATATAAGTATTCTATCAGTTATCTGGTTCCCATAGAACAAGCTCTGCTTAGTTTGGGGCTAGATAGCGCTGCGTGAAATGTCCAGCAATATTTATTTATTCGAATACTTACATATAACTCTGGCCAAAATAGCAGAGTTGGCCTCTACGGCTCATACGATCTGACTTACTTTTAATATAGATATCATATTTCATCTACGTTATGACAAAAAATTGAACTTAAAACAAAAATTACCTCTAAAATCGTAGACAGAGGATCCTCTATCTACGTCTTAAATAGAACTTGATACTTCAAAAACAGATACTGATTAATTACTGAATTATAAATAAATTACAATGAATAATTCCCAGCTCTAAACAATACGTTATGCTGTATAATATATAGTGCGTTGGATGTAAGATGATAAGCGGTTGAATAATTTGGGTAAGTTGGATCATTCAGCATTATTCATGGCATAATTTATCAGAAGCAGAGAAGCATTGCGACACACTGTAATCACGCAAACGGTGACCGTAAAAGTACGCATTTTCTCACATTTTAAAGCAATCAGCGACCGACAACTAAACTTACCATAATTAGGTACTTACTTACGCAAGATTGTTATGTGATTTGATATAATAATGGTGTTTTAAAGCCAGGAGTAATATTTATGTTGGTGTTGCAATTAAAACTATAATGAATGAATAACGGAGTATATTTATGAGAGCATACACAACAAAATAAATCATCTTTTTTTAACTTTATTATTGAATCTTTATTCCTAACATTTCGTTGAACAGCCTTTATCGATTTTCTAGAGATTTTGATAGTAAAACAAGAAAATTTGATGGATACATACATTTGCTTATTTTCTGTGTAAAAAAGTCCCTTCAGTATAATTAGTTTAAATTGCAAGACCCTGTATACAGGTTGTTTGGTTACTGACGATATTCAAGTGACGCTTTCTCAAAACATAAAAAAAAGACTTCTCGAAAAAAAAAACTACTAGTTATATTATCAAGTTTTAAAGAAAATCGAAGTTTAGGCGATTAATTCGATATAAAACTTACTGCATACTCTTGCAATCGACATCCAAAAATAAAGGCCGATTTGATATATCTTTCGGAAATGGCTGCGGGTTTTGGGTTAGAAAGGGAAAACAAGAGATATCTCGAGACGTCACCAATACAATATCTGTGGTTAAATGGCAAGCATTATGCAATAGGACAACGTAAGTTTAATAAATTGTTTGTTTTTACATTCCAAAATAAATTTGATATTTCTATGGTAAACATTTCACAAATTTATTTATTATGCTCATCAAAATAACCTCTTTAATTTTTGTGCGTATATTATCAAAAACTCTATATAGTGACACCACAGTTGTGGCACGGCCATGGCGCGGGCGACACATTGAGTGACAGCGTGCACTAGATAGCTCGCCTGCAACAGCCAATCCAACATTATCACAGCTCATTAGAACCCGCACACGAGGCAATCCAACATTATCACAGCTCATTAGAACCCGCACACGAGGCAATCCAACATTATCACAGCTCATTAGAACCCGCACACGAGCCAATCAAGTATCTCCATAATTATCTAGAGTATATGTCTAAATAATATAACCGGGGGGGGGGGGGGGGGGGGTCAGACGAGAATTTCTGTTTTCGGCTTCCAGCGCCCTTCATCGAACTACAGATACTTCTTTAAGTACTAAACCTAAGTACTACCCTACTTAAGTTTAGTAGGTACTTAAAGAAGTTTATTAGAATCTTAAAATTAACAATTAGGAATATTATAAATTTAAATTATAGGAGTTATCGCATTATAAGAGCAGTTCAACGTTACGCTGGGCAGTTTACATTTTGAACATCAACAACAAGAATGACATTAGTTATTTGACATTCTGTGGTAGGTACCTAAGGTAGTTAATTATTAAATTAATTTATATAAATTTGTTCTAACATACATACATAGTTACATACAACATAATGAGTAAGATATAAGATGCGGTTTGGTTCAACCACGCATAACGGGAGGATTACAGAAACCGCTGGGCTGAAAACCCGCACTATGCAAACGGGTATGGTTATCCTTTAAATATTTATATATTACCACCATCTCTGTGGCTTTGGATTGTATCTGTGTAAATGTTACGCTAATTCTAGGAAAATGGTCTTATCAAAACCTGTCAGTAATTACTGAAAATAAATAATTAACAGGAGTGGTGGGGCCTAGTGAGATGTACTACTGTTTTGAGGAATGTGCCCAGGAACTTCATTATCTTTTCCCACCATCTCCTTTCGATCAACGGATAGAACAGACGCATGGCTCAGTACCATTCATACCTCGTTAATATACCACCCATTCGCACACACCGTTTTGGTTCTACGTTTTAAAGCGTACAGCTAAGGTATGGAACACTTTACTGTCATCTGTTTTTTCTGATGACTACAATCCTCTTCAAAGTAAATAGATTTCTTCTTGATGTTTGTGCTTCATCTTAGAGCACATCATCGCTCACTATCAGGTGAGCTTGTGGCCAAACGAAATCTATTCGTGATAAATAAAGAAATCCATACTACTCCAAATAATTAGCGCATTTACACGCCTCAATACGGTGATGTAAAACTTAAGTAGAGAGGAAACTGGCATGTCCTACTCGTAGAACCAAACATTCAAAGGCATCGGGTAAGTAGTTATTGATTAGCGGCGATGGGCTTGCAACCTGACGTGAATGCATAACTTGTATGTAAAAAGTGCTCATGTGTCAAACTTAATGTTTAGACTTGCTTCTGATTACCACCTTGTAGGAGATCTAACGGGTTTTCATACTGAATAAGTGTCCTAAGACCAAATTAAATACATATAACAAGATGAACTGCTGAGCATAGGCCTCCCCAATCCCCATCGATCTCCAGAAGGAACGATCTTTTGCAGCCGCTATCTAACAGCTCTCAGCAACCTTCAGTGCGTGGTCTTCTCTCGAGAACCTTTCTGTTTCAACGGCAGTTCTTCAAGCTAATCAGCTAGGCTATGCCAGTTACTTTGGTTTGTCTACAAAACTTTTCATTTCTGATTAAATCTCGTTGAAAAAGATGAGATCCATAGTGAAATGCAGCGTTGTTGTGCCATATTTCAACACTGGATACACACAATGATCAAAGACTTTCATCTTAACCTCCGAGACTGAGGTATTTCGGACGAGGAGACGTCACGTTACTCATACTTACGCTAAGTAATCTTTGTAATAAGGCTCTTACGCGTGTGGTGTTCGGTTCAGGCTTTACTTTCACCTTATTTGTTACATATAACAAGTAGAAAAACACCATCACCTTTAGAAATAATGGATCCGTGTCGTAATGTAAGTACACTATCGCCTATTATATATCTGCATAACGCTAGGAATGGTATATATATATATATAAAAAATAGTTTGTAACAACATAAAAATTTAGTTAATACTCTGATACATCAGTATTACCATAACTGAGAGCACACGGCTGAATTAAATTATTCTAGCAACTAGGTCGCAGTGGTAGGTGCCATATAACTATTTTTATGTTTCTCGCCTGGTGGGAAAAGCCCTCGCTTTCTTCCTTCCACTCGTCTCGGTCCTGTGCTAAACCCTGCCAATCTCTCCAGAAGGCGTCCAAGTCATCGCGCCAGCATTTTTTTTGGCCTGCCTCGGTGTCGTGGTACAAATGGAATCAAGCGGGTCATGTGTCTCGTATGCAACCTGAAAATAATCACTACGAGTTGGAATCCCACAGACGGAATTATTTATATTAAAAACATATTTATTTTGAGTCAAAAGATAATTAGAATTCGGATTTTTTTATCGAAGAAAGTTCAAGGCCATTGCCCACCTGATGTTGAGTGGTTACCACTGCTTTTAACAACGGTGCTACCTCACAATTTACGTCCAAATACCATTTAAACTGGAATACATCAAGACTTAGGTCCTAGCCGTAAAACCAAAGTAAAACGTATTCATTTACGATGAGTCCGCACTGTTCAAGAAAAGCTAAGTTAGTACCGAAGTAAGGCAATAAAACAACTGTGGTATCTAATGCCCGTACTGTTTCACGTCTTCCAAGTTTATGTCTACTGTAGTTTTATCGAATTGTAAACTAGAAGATATAGAACTTCTAAACGACTGTTAGAGAATTATCTACGAGTAGGTAATCGTGAAATGTAGAACCGCTACGTGTCGTAAAGTACACTCATGTCATTTACGTGGAGATAATGCCCATTATAAGTGATAATAAACGTTTGTACAGAAAGGTGAAAGAAAAAAAATAAATATGAAAAATGGTTTATTCAAACATAAATAATAGCACCGGCAAGTAGGTGCAAGGAGGTGCACTTGGTACCTCCCCCCTCCCCTCTCCCGGCTTTTAAATAATAGCACCGGCAAGTAGGTGCAAGGAGGTGCACTTGGTACCTCCCCCCTCCCCCTCCCGGCTTTTAAAATATATTTATTTGCTTACTTTAAACGCACACTTGAACAACCTTACACCACTCTCGGAGCTGGTTTTATCAGATAATAACTTTTTTACCCAGGACTAAAGCTTCTTAGGTGTATATGTACCTTTGTGAAAAGAATCCTGTCGGCGCTCATGATGTTACGAGTCGTTAGATTGCTCTTTACAAGAGTTTAATAGAGAGTTAAATTATAAAGCAAGTTTGAAAATACCTACAAGTAATAATATGATGTAGAGTCGTTAC
Organism: Philereme vetulata; assembly: GCA_918857605.2. Lineage (NCBI taxonomy): Eukaryota > Metazoa > Arthropoda > Insecta > Lepidoptera > Geometridae > Philereme > Philereme vetulata. Next base: position 7,026,162 of record OU975473.1, on the reverse strand, counting down.
GTGTGAAGCTGCTTTAAAAGAGTTAATAAACGTTTGTATAGTTTTATAATTTAATTAGAGATGAAAACTGCCGTTTCCAGCCTAAAGTATGTGCTAGAATTCACGGCTATGTGACTAATAATTATATAACTTCACGCTCTTAGAAGATTGTTTTACATGACACGACAAAAGTAGTTTTGAGTAGAAATGATTAGGTGGGGTGACCTATGGATACATAACACTTTTTAAAAAGGTTTCTAGCGCCGAAATCTTAACGTGGAGGATCTAGGCAGCTGATTTAAACGGGGCTTAGAACAGTCTAAAACGCTTTGATACTAAACTCATACAAACTTGTTTACTTGTTACGCAAAAACACAAACTTTTAAACTAAGTTTCTACAATTAAACACGGATTGGATAATCCAACTGAATTAAATCAATCACGGATCATTATTAATCAACTGTGAAATCGGCGAAAGTCGCCAAACGCCTTAAATAAGAAATCGATATTCTAAGTGCAAAATCATGCTGGTGTGTTATATTAGTTATATTTTTAATATAGATTGGTTATTGCTATTTTAAAATGTTCGAGCAATAATTACTGACTGAGAATATGCGTCACGAAAACTAAATATTACATAATACTGGAAATCCTAAATACATGTATTGCTAAAAGGCCTTGAAGACCATTTACATTAAATTATACCTCCCTCTAATTTGACAATTGTCTGTATAAGTTAGACTAGTCTGCAACAAGTCTAAAGTGCGATTACCAGAGAAATGCCGTGAAAAAACAACTTTCGTGATTTATTTCAATCATTATTGTAAATACAGATTCCACTCACCGTGATGAAGGTCCACGTTTTGAACCAAAACACTGTCGGCCGTAATACCAATAAACACTGTCGGCCGTAATACCAATAAACACTGTCGGCCGTAATACCAATAAACACTGTCGGCCGTAATACCAATAAACACTGTCGGCCGTAATACCAATAAACACTGTCGGCCGTAATACCAATAAACACTGTCGGCCGTAATACCAATAAACACTGTCGGCCGTAATACCAATAAACACTGTCGGCCGTAATACCAATAAACACTGTCGGCCGTAATACCAATAAACACTGTCGGCCGTAATACCAATAAACACTGTCGGCCGTAATACCAATAAAACTAATGAGAAAAATTCTAAATAATGAGTATGTAAATAGGTCTATAAATGCATTACGAAGTATACAAAGTAGCCACTTTCAAGCTCCTGTACAGTCGGGATAACGACTGCCATGCAAAACAGTTTACTTTTATCTAATGTTCTATCGCTAAAAAACAACGATTTCATTATGAAAAGCCTCTAGGACTCTTTCATCGATTAATAGCAACAGCTTCATTAACAAGGAGATCTCAATAAAGCTGAAGTATACTTAACAGTGAATACGTAACGAGTAAACAGAAGAACAATTGGCTCCAAACAAATGGCGCGCACTGATTAACAAAGCAAAGCGAACGAACGGCAATTTTATAATACACGATCTTTTTTACCTGAGTTGTAAAATTTTTGTAGGTATTACTCGTGCGCGATAACTTGGGACCTGCTAGGAATGCGACTCCCCGACCGCTTTACCTGCACTTCCCCGATGGCGCCCGTATTGTACCGTTCGCATCACTATTTTTTACTAGGGTTTTTAGTCTCGTACTGGCCTACGTCACGTAACGACGCGCTCTGGAATTCTTTTAGTTTTCGTTGTGTTATTGTTTTGTTGTCTGGAAAAAAGAAGTCAACCATGTGGACAGGCTTCGACAAAGGTATTGGGACGATGACCTCTTACAAGAGACGAATGAATCGCAATTAATTGTAAATTTATCGGATACCTCTTCGTCAAGTGATTATAGTGAGACTGATGATGAAGAACAAGAAGGCATAAATCCACTAAGTAGTGACGAAGATGAGATAATGTAAATAATAGATAAAATAAATCTATAAACTTAAACATTGTATTTTTATTTTATTCAAATAGTGTAAAAAAGATTAGATAAAAAGCAGCGTCCTCCCTGAGTAACATAATAAATTAGGTTAAAAAAAAACAAAGACGAAGCCGCGGGCGGCTGCTTGTTATGTTCGCTTTTTTGCGGGCGGTACAAACACGCCAATATGACGTCACCGCGCTCAGGTCCCAACTTATCGCGCACGGGTAATAGGTAGGTACTGTAAGCTATTTGTAAATTGGTACCTATGAGTTTACACGGATACACGTACATTACTAGCCTGCTTTAAAGACCTATGTAAAAAGACAATTAAAATGTTTTCTACAATTTTCAAAGTCAATAAAAGTTCTACAAATAGCACTTATTGTCTAATATCTTAGGCGATAGAGGTTTTAAGTTGCAGACACACTCGTCTGTAGTTCTCGTTTGTACATTCTAGCGACAGACAAGAAAAGAGAGCATGGAACACCGATGCCCTTAACAATAATGTTCATACGATATACAGAAGGTATGAAGACTTAAGGCACTTGTCTCACCGCCGGCGAGTAAGCGATTAGCTATCAACTATTTTCTCGCTCAAGAAACGAACAAAATATATAGATTCCGTGTCAGTAAAAGAGACACGTATATTAGTAGTTGATCGCTGGCCGTTCACACTGCCGCCGGCCGGCGAGAACTCGCTCTCCACTATTTTGTCGCAGCGACTACAACACTCGCTCAGTGATATTCGCTCAGCGATACGCGCTCAGCGATACGCGCTCAGCGATGCTCGCTTGGCGGTCAGAACACACGCCGTGAGATGATGAGTATCGCTTGCCGCACTCGCTCAATCGCTTCAAAGCCCAACGAGACAACTATAGGAACACTCGCTTCTCGCTGCTGGCCAACTCGTTTCTAGTTTCTAGCTCTGCTCGCTTCTCGCTCATCGCCGGCGGTGAGACAAGTGCCTAAAGTGGTTTCTGTAAATCTTTCAAGAAAGTCGTTACAGATAATGCAACCAATCTAATTCGCACGTAATGAAGGAACCGACGAACGAATCGTATTACTCCGAAAGCCAACTTTAAGAGAAAATTCTATTTTATGTTACGGCCACTGTTAAAGTTACGCGGAACCATTTTCTCATTCAATTAAAAAAACGAAGCCTCAGGGTTTTCCAATATTCACTGCGAAGTCATTATTGAGTCGAACTGTTATTATAAGAATAATTCATTTTCCCAACATAAAAAGCGCTTCACGGATTTCGTTAATTGGTTCCCGTATAAAATGTCAACGTGAATATGAACAAAGTTGAAAAATATTGAATTAAACCGGTGCGGTGGGTCCCGGTGATAAAAGTTTTTTTCATGTTTGTTGTCGAGCCAGGTTTGAAAAAAATCCATGTAAATAATGGTGGATACCTACTCGTATAACCACTGTACTGTTACAATTCGCTATCTCTCCCTTATGCCGAGTTTCCTTTGTTACGCTGCATTATTTAAGACAGAAAGTCAAGAAAGAATAAGCATTAACGGCTACTATTGACGCTCTCTGTTCAATTTATACAGCGAAAATCCAAATTCTAATATTAGAAATGCTAGTTCGTGCGGAGATTTGAAGTAAGACACTTTGCAAAAAGGATGTCCTAAAATCTCGTCTAAAAGGAATAGAAATAGTTCAATATGTGAAATAACTTATAAGTATAAGGGTTTAACATTAAATAGAATTGTATTAGAATTCGATACGATTGTATTTGTCCAATGAATTTTATAACCAATATTAAAAATTGAAAGGTGTAATGCATTCTACAGCTATTTCGAATTCATGCCCGAACTGTCTTAGATTAGTAGGTATAATAACCCACGGCGCTGTCGATTAAACTTTAACTCATTGTTGTTCCAGGGACACTGAAATGGACAACTAGTGGATCGTCGAAGAGAAATTAAACAGATTCAAGATGCGTTCAGCCGCAGCAAGGGTCAGGACGATAGTGGTGGTATTACTGGTGTTAGTGAGTGTTGTGAGTGGAAATGTGAACTTAACTTTGAGTGAGGGGCCACCGCGGGGATCAAGAATGGCGTGGATGAAGGCGCTGTTTGACCATCATGGGTGGTTGGAGGCTATCAATGCTGGGAACGTAACGCTTCAACCTCAGTGTACCGATCACATGAGAACGTATCTCGAGGCGCTCAATGATGGAAAGCTTTGGGCTTCTAAAAGTAAGTGTTTTTGTTTCTCCAGCCGTACATTATCACAATAAGTTAATTATCTACAGGTACTTACATAATGACTGTCCCGTAGAAAGAAACTCACGAATCTACTTCTCACTCAGTTTAAATTAAAATATTTTTTCTAAGAATGTGTCAGCTACTTGTTCATAAACCTTACTATGTACAAGTGTGCCGTTGTTATTCTTTGCCTAGAGTAAATAAATAAAGTATACGAACCGTAACGTATTACACTCTCAAACCACATACAATAGCTATACAAGTATCATGGTACGGTGCTAGTAAAATCTGCTTACGTCATATTATGTAAGAAAGCGAAAATAAAAAGGAGAGTTGGACCGCGGGCGTTGGCTGTAGCCATTGCGTCTAGTACAAGTGAGTGGGCCACACCACACCACAAGTAGCCAGGCCTAGGATTAGCAGCACTTGACAGGTTTAGACTGGCTTGTAAATGAACAACTATTAAAAGTCATTTAACAGCATTTGATTAAAGGATAATATAAAAGGAGGAGAAGGCTACACAGCTGGTAATCGCGAGATCTAGCCGCATTTGGTAAAAGTAGGTCGCACTCATTTAAGAAAGCATGCAAAAAAAACTGTCTGTTTTATTCTGGGTTTTCACAGAGATATCATGTACAATAAGTATTACACTCAACAACATAAGTTGATTACCTACTGACAGCAATAAGGACAAAATAATAACTTGAAATTAAGATATTGTTATAACATATTGTTTTATAACTTAATCGTGTGAAAAACACTTCTTGTTTGCTTGGGAAATTAGATTTTTTAATCATTTATTCCTTAATTATTATTGATTATTAAATTAACGTGTGTTAATTAGCAATTAGTATAGTAGTTAGTATTAGTACCCTGACTGATCCATCTAGCTGGTGAATCTCATCGATATGAACAAACATGAACTTTAAAAAGTACATTGACGAACTTAATATTCCTAATATAAAAGAATAAACAAGAAAACATTACCAAGAGACGTAAAACGAACGCAGACAGTAACTTTAGAAGCTTCATGTTTATATAGAACCTTGCTCATCGTCATGACATCGGCCAAGTGGCTCACAAGATTCACAAGTAACCAGTGGATGGCCGGCTGAGTAGCAGACGGAGATAAGCGAAGTACTTGTAGATACTCGACTCGACTGCTCTGAAGAGTCAGCCAAACTAAAGTGGCCCTTGCATTCTTCACCAATTGATGTGCTTCTGTTTTTGAGATCGATTGAAATTCGCTGAGCAAGAATACTTTAGTGAAAATATATAATGCGATCAATTGTGGCTATCATAGTTTACCCGCAACCAAAGTACTACTCGTAGAGGCAAGTGTTACCCGTCGTAGTACAGTGACACTGTGTATCATTTATTGCTTGTTTATGAGCTCAGAATATGATAAAAAGAGTCCTTTGCTACAGAGACGCTATAATTTTCCACATTATTTGGTAACAATAACCGTTTATTTATCCGATAAAGCTCTATGGGCTAACCTTTAACCGTTTCACGCACGCCTGGCTCGATTATATCCATAAATCAAATAACCTACAATATATTTCTCCTGAGATACAGTCGCGCGCACTCACTTCATAAATAGCGTCTTCTTTATTTTACGCTTCATTGTACGTGACCGTATTTTCGATCGGATGCACCCTGCGGCAGGGTTCATATTTATTATTTTACTGGAACGGACTTTTATCAATTTAAAGATATCTCGCCGCAGTGCATCGTTTATCATCGGCCTATGAGCAGTTATCCTCATTCCAAATAATATTATGTTTGATTACCTGGAATAACTTCAATCTATTATTATTAGTCTATCCTGCGGATTAAAGCTGACTAAGCTGATAGGTGCCATCTAAAATCCGGTCCTAGGTAGGTCCTTAATAGTGTTCTTCATTCAGTTGAAGCTGCAACTTGTCACAAGACGTTGTATTAATCATCTTAAAATTGGTCGAAGGGGCCTTTCAAAGCGAGAACATACTACCTATCGCAAGCTTATCGACCTATCGAGACAAGGTAAACATAAACCTTATATTTTTGAACTTGTTCAACTCCTTTTTTATAAGAGTTAGTTAAAAGACTCGTCAAATGAAAGCAAAAGATCTAGCGTTCATTAATCTTTCTCACAGCTCACCGTATCATTCTCGCTACTTAGTACTAAGTGCAAATTGATGTTCCCAAAGTTTTCTGCACACCTTACATATCTAACGTTTTTGCCGAAGTGTCGAAAATTTCGTTGGGGTCAAAAGTTCTTCGTAGAGATTTATAGAGAGCAATCACCGCGGCTTGCACTCACTGCAATAGGGTTTGTCTAATAAATATAAGATAAGACGGAAAAATGGAAAAAACTTGATACAAAGAGTTTTCCGCATATGTAAGAATGAAGAAAAAGTTTAGACAAAAAAACAATATAGAACAAAGACGTGTTGTGTCGAAGTGCACTATAGGCGGTCTAGCATAAAAGCGTTCTATCACAGACAATCTTCGGCTGGAGAGGATCGTAAAGAATTGAAGATTGGCCCAGGTACAGGTCCAGGTGTATTGTTTTCTTAAGATTTCACATGACATTTTCACTATAAAAAGCTGGACACTGCTAAATAGGTCGGAATTTTCAATTCTCTATACCAAAGCAACTATAAGATAATTTGGCAGCTTTGTAATCCTCACCTTGGATACTTTGCAGTTTGTTTCGATTGGGGTCGGGAGTTTAATTCCACTCATTTATATTTCTTGAATGGGTAGGCTTACCGAAACGCTTTTTACCATGGTAACAAGAACCTACAGCTATAGCATGCCTACCAACTAAATAAGATTTAACGACGTACAAAATGGTTACGATAATGGTTTGTGGTATCATACAAGCAATTTTAAACAGCCTACTCTTGACTGACGTAACCTACGTAGGCATAATTAAAAATGAGCCTAAATAGCACATTTTAAAATTGAATTTTCCATTAACTATTTTCAATTGTAACAGTCTGGAAAAAGAACGCAAAGAAGTATAAACTACCCTAGATAACAGCTGCGACATTATATTTCCCGAAGGAAGGTTTTAGCCAAGTGAGCCGAGTTAATGAAGCTAAATGAGTGCGCTCAAATGAATGAATCACTAGCGGTTGTAACCAGCCTTGAACATGGAACTCTGAAAAATATTAGAGCTTGTATATATGTATATATATATATATATATCATGACTGGAATTTTGTAATGCCTCAAAGTAGTTGTGCTCATTAATAATACACTTAAAAAGTAGGAGGATCACATGCGGCACCGTAATTCTTAAAAAAATAAGGGATAGTTGATAAACTGAACACTAGAACAACTACTTTCAAGTTTGTAATTACAGTCATAATAAACGATTTCAATGTTTCATTCTGCTATAATTAAGAGTGATATCATCTATTACCCTGTTTAAAAAATCAGAACAGTGTAACGTCTGCTACGTCCCAATATCCTTTGAAGAAATAGTTAAAAGGTAATGTTTTCTACCTACCTAAGGAATATGTTATTGTACTTATTAATTTTTAACCTGTGTTGTTCCACTGCAGGACAAAGGCCTCACTGCCTTTTTTCCAGTTTTTTCTGTCCCCTGCTGTAGTGGGCCAGTCTGGTAAATGCACATCCAAGTTATCACGCCATATCCGCGGTAGTCTGCCGCCTGGGCGTGTTGCGTTAGGGACTCATTCAGGTGTTGTTTTTGCCCATAAAAAGGGCAACCCCCCCCCCCCCCCAACTTAAAAGTAAATCGCCTGCAAACATACCATACGATTATGTTACCGGCGCTCTGACTTGCACTCTATGTGCACGCTCATTTAAAGCTAAGATTGGCTACTCGAGTCATCTTAGGGCGCATCAACGTAACGTACTCGTAACATAGCAGAAAGAATGTCGCCGTAGCCGAAAGCGGCCTGGATGACATCAACATCATAATTTTTGCCCATAGATCTTCGGACATGCGGCAGACGTGGCCGGCCCAATCCCACTTGAGCTGTGCTGATTTTTTTGTGATATCCAGAATCTTTGTTTGCGAGCGCAGTACGGAGTTCCGTATTCGGTCTGATAACCGGACACCTAAAATACTGCGCTTCATAGCCCGCTGACTGACCTCGAGTTTGGACCTTTGTTGAACACTCGATAGGGATAAATAATAGATAAATAAAAATAAATATGGCTGGACATTTCACACAGCGCTATCTAGCCCCACTAAGCAGAGCTTGCACTATGGGAATTAGATAACTGATAGAATACTTATATACATTTTTTTTTGTAAATACATACTTATAATATATAGAGAAACAACCAGACCCGGAACAAATATCTGTAGATCATGCAAACATTTGTTCCGCGGCGGGAATCGAACTCGCTACCTCCTGCGTCTCAGCCGGCTATTCGCCCACTGTTGTTTGTTATTGTGGTTAACATTCTGCTGGTTATTTTATTTATTTGGTTTGTATATTATACGGCGGAAACTGATAAACTCTGCAAACTCGTTCTAACCAATATATCTATTATTTTACTTATATTATTCTGATTCAATCTTCTAAACTTCATGGCTCTGAGCCCTTACCTAGGTTATTTATGGTGCCGCCGTACGCTAGCAGAAATGTTCCGAGGCCGTTTGCCTTTCCTCTTCTAGAAAACTGATATTCCGAGGAGAACATTAAATTAAATTTGAAGCAGCGGGACCCAACTCAATACTAATATTTGTACTGGGTACAGTAATGGTGGCTAGTTTACATGACAGTTCCAAAAACAAAATGTCCCAGCATTATTCAGATACCCGTTTCGTGTGAGTCGTTTTAATTTTATATTTTATAGCTGACCAATTGAAATGCCATCATTGTCACAGTTGAAATATAAGCAAATTACAGATTTTGAATGACAGCGGAAGACAGAGGGCATCGCATGTGTTCAATTAAAAATAAATAAGATTTTACAATTGCCAATGAAGATAAACAACGAAATATTCGTATTGATATTTTAAAAACCAATGTAAATTTACTGGTATTCCCAATTTCATAATGTTTTGTTGAAAACATTCGTCCACAAAAACTGAGCGTTATGATAAAATATTGTTTATAAATACAATATTCCAACCTTTACTTTACTCGCCAAACCTTTTCATTCCAATGTTTTTAAAATAGCATTACTTATGAGCTTACCACGGTATCAAATAGCATTACTTATGAGCTTACCACGGTATCAAATAGCATTACTTATGAGCTTACCACGGTATCAAATAGCATTACTTATGAGCTTACCACGGTATCCAATAGCATTACATATGAGCTTACATCGGTATCAAATAGCATTACTTATGAGCCTACCACGGTATCAAATAGCATTACTTATGAGCTTACCACGGTATCAAATAGCATTACTTATGAGCTTACCACGGTATCAAATAGCATTACTTATGAGCTTACCACGGTATCAAATAGCATTACTTATGAGCTTACCACGGTATCAAATAGAATAGTGGGTTTTGTTTGCTTACAATGTTATTTACATCAAGTAATCAAGTCAAGTAAATTAGTTTTCGAAGTAGTTTTAGAACTAGGCTTTATGGGCAATAAATAGGGAGCAGCTCTCGCTTTGTTTAATTAAAACTTTGAGAACAAATGAGAAAACATTTATACAAAGTTATAATACCAAATTCAAATTTCTTTTTTTCTTGGCTCATGCTTCTCAGCCAGTCATTATTTTATCTTTTGTTGGTAAAGTCCGAACTCAGGTGTTGTGTTGAAGTCAAAGGAAGATGGATATTTTTATCCCAAAAAGAGACCACTTCTACACCCAATTTTAAAAAAATGCTATATATGTGTACTTCATTAATTATTCTGTGAAAAACATGACATCCGCCCCCTTATTACCTAAGCCAAATTGATGTCGTGTCGCTATTGCTAGTCAGGCCATCCCTTTCACACGTACAGTACGTACCTCACGTGTGAAAGAGATGGCCTGATTAGCGATAGTGAACCGACAGCAATTAGGCTTAGGTAATAAGGCTACCGGTTAGCAAAGGAGATAACATGCAATAATAATCTGGGCATTTTGGTCCAAAAAGACGGAGCACGCTTGCTTAAAAAGAACCTGTACTCTGACATTAAAGACTTTGGAAGTAAAAAGAGATATATATTCTCATATTGCAACACTGAAATTCAGTTTTGGGAAAAATATAGTACTTAACGCTACCTTGAAATTAAAGTTACTACCAGAATTGGCGGATTCATTTTTGTTTTGAATCAAACTCCTTACATTTTGGCCATCCTCCTTTTGAGAATTGTCTCTATGAATCGCTTTACCGTTACATTGTAAGTTTATTTTCTCTTCCCTATCGATTGCCCTTTTAAATGAACATAAAACTAGTTATTGTGAAATTACTATACCTATACTGTGCTAATCCAAAATCCGAAACCGTACCAGTAACAGAGAAACTGTCTCAGGTACCATTACATTTTGTATGATTTCGAATTTCCCCATACAGTCCCTCTTATAAAAAACACACTATTATTTTTAAATAAAAGTTTATAAATAGAGTAAATAAGAGAAGCTCGTAGCCGAATACAAAATGAATATTCCTGTGAAACCCGACCGAAACACTCGCATACTTGCCGCTATTTAACAGAGGACAACAGTATCATTTCTCATGATATAAACCATTCTATTTTTCCAAACATTTCACTATATAAATCACTGGGGGAGCCATAGTTTATTGTTTAGTGGCACCTGGCCGACCCGGAAGCCTTTACTCGAAAGTTGCTCCGCTGTGACATAGGTTGGGACACAACTGCCGACCCTTGACTTGGTAACTTCTGACATATGAACTCTAGAAATATTTGTAAGCACTGTGTGCTAATGTTATCTGTTTTGCATTAAAGTAAATATTACATTAATAATTCATGACGCCATTTAAAATAACCTAACAATATATATGTAGGTACGGACTACGGACAAATAGCACTTACCTTCTACTTTCTAAACAAATATATTACTAGTTTCCTACCTGGAATTTGGATGTTTGGGCACTTTGAATTTTTGATGTCATCCCAAAAATTACGAGACTAAACGGTATTTGAACCCGCAACCTGCCCTGTGATAATCTCAGTTGAGTGATAAGACCGCCAATTGTATCACATAGATTTACATTGATCTAATTTAATTGGTAATCTATGGCGTGCAAAGTATTTTTATTCTATCCTATTTTAACTATACATAACTATGGAATAAAATATAGGAAACAAACGCCCAAAATAATTAACTACCACACAATAATTAAATAAACTTCGAGTTTGTCTATACTAATATACTAATACTAATAATATTATAAAGAGGAAAGATTTGTTTGTTTGTTTGTGTGTATTGAATAGGCTGCGAAGCTACTGGACAGATTTATTAAACTTTCACTGTTGGGAAGCTACACTATCCCCGGGTGACATAGGCTACTTTTTATCCAACTGCGCAGAAGGAGGGTAATGTTTTTATTGAAAAACTGCGCGTGTGAAGCTGCGGATTGGTCAGCTAGTAGTTTATAATTTACTTCTTTTCATTTGTGAAGTTGCATGTGCTTGGATAAGTCAGATTAACAAACAATATAAAATAGGTACATATGTCATATAAAACAGAAATAGTTACTTAATATGTATAGTTCGTTTGTACCAATATATAATACGTAGTTCACATCACAACATGCCTCGGACTGCTAAATAGTAGATTATTAACCAAGGGGATAAAGCAGTGTCTTATGTCGCGGGTGACGATTTAAAACGCGAGCGTAACGAAGGACTCGAGGTTTACTCCCGAGCGTAGCGAGGGTGTTAAAAACTTAAATCACGAGCGAAGCGAGAAATTTAAGACGAATCCTAAGTGTAGCGAGGGATTTAAGTTCACCCAAGACTAAGACAGCTTTATCACCGAGGAAAATACTCTACTTTTCGTATCATTTGCAAAAAAAATAACACAATAATAATATGAGATAAGCATTTATTAAAAATAATGACAATTAAAAGTAAAAGTTAACATTCGAAACATTGGTCCAATTATTGATAGAGAGAGTTACATTTTTGTTTGGTACATTTATTGTTGATGAGTTGATTTGAGTATTTTTCTGTTCTTGCGTCTGAGGAACTTGCGTTTCATTGTAGATAGTATACGTCGGAGATAGTGGTGGTGGTGCATCGTGAGTTACGGACGAAGATAAGATGCCGGAAGTTGATGGTTGTGGCTCTGATGGATTAAGTTTTATATTTTTATTAATTTGACTGCTTAATATGGTTTTATTCGCCATTGAGCTTTCGATATAACCCTCAGCTACTCTATCAGAGCTCCAACCACCGTGTCTTTTTATTGACGTAATATCCGCCCCTGAATCTGCCAAGAAAGTCGCCGAAGTTCTTCTAAAGCAGTGACCGGTGTAGAGTTCAACATCTTTAAGTTTTAAATATTTAGAAATTTCCTTTGGCATATTGCTAATTTTATTTTTGCCGATGGCTTGTCGAGTACATTTCCCATTCCGATAGTTTATAAAAAATATATTGTTTTCCATGTTGGTGGGACGTAATGCTTGGTATTTATGAATGATTTTAGTATATTGTCCTTGTACAATGAATGACCGATTTTTCTTTGTCTTAGTTTCCTTTACATTAATCAGCAGTAACTCATTGGAATGATTTTCAACGTCCTCCACCTCTAAGTTTACAAGTTCACATCCGCGACAAGCACCATTGAGTCCAAAAATTAAGGCCACCTATAACAAAGATAAAAAGCAGGTAAATATATAGAATAATTACCATTACTAAGATACGAAATATTCATAGTTAAATCAAGTATACTTACTTTTGTGGCCAGAAAAGTTTTGTCAGGAGCTTCAATAAGAAATTTTTCCACATTTCGAGTCGTAAAAATTTTAGACTTCTTTGCGCAATGCCCTTCTGGTTTTCTTTTCAAAAAAGCCAGTAATTTTGTGAATCTATTTATTTCAATGCTGTGTTTGATGCTTATTGTAGCTTTCAGTTTTGAGTATATGCACCAAAGTGTATTCGGATTCTTTGTCTTGGATAAATAATCAAAATAGACAAGAATTACTGATTCAAAAATTGATAGGCCTTTCGCACTTCTCCACGTTGAAAATTCTTCATAAGTTTTAACATAATTTTCCTTGGATTTTGTTGGAAGCAAATTATTTATAATTGCGGCAGCATTTGCATTGATGGAATCCGACAATTCACTGTCACTGTCGCTTTGATTTAACATCGTAAGTATTTCTAGAACATTAACTTATTTATAAAAATAAATAAAAATAAACTTAACGTATTGAAGAATGTATTTAAAGTATGTATTTGAAGAAAACAAAAACGCGGCAAATTGTTGTCGGAAAAGCAAAGGCATCAAGCTCATACGGCCTCGTCGGTTTTCGTAATTTTATTTAATAATCATAACTGAACACGATAGTTATACCCATAGTTAAGAACAGGACAGGAGATATCTCGGACAAGGGAAACTATCGCCCGATCTCCCTGGCCACGATTATTGCTAAGGTGTTGGACGGTTTGCTTAATAATTGCCTACAAAAATATACAAAACTACATGACGCCCAGTTCGGATTTCAGCCTGGACTTTCTACTGAAAGTGCTATTGTGGGGCTTAAGCATACTGTCCAATACTACACAGGCCGTAAAACGCCGGTGTATGCCTGTTTTTTGGACCTCTCCAAAGCATTTGATCTCGTGTCATATGATGTGCTTTGGAGGAAGCTAAGGGACAGGAATGTACCGGCGGAAATCCTGAAAATTTTTCAATACTGGTATGCAAACCAGATTAACCATGTTAGATGGTCTAACACATTTTCAGAGTCATATCGGTTGGAGTGTGGGGTGAGGCAGGGGGGGTTGAGCTCTCCCAAGCTGTTTAACATTTATGTTAATGATCTCATAGTTGAGCTCAGCAGCATGCGTGTCGGATGTCGTATAGACGACATTAGTATTAATAATTTAAGTTATGCGGACGACATGGTGCTGCTGGGACCAACTGTGGGATCTATTAGTAAAATGCTGCGAGTCTGTGAGCGGTATGCCATATCACATGGACTTGTATACAATGTTAAAAAATGTGAATATATGGTCTTTAAGGCCGCCGGTAAGTGCCCAGAAAATATACCGAATATTACCTTAAATGGTATAAAAATACGTAGGGTTTTTGAATTTAAATACCTTGGGCATTTCCTCACCGACGACCTTAAAGACAATGTAGATATTGAGAGGGAGCGTAGGGCGCTGGCGGTCCGTGGTAATATGTTGGCCCGTAGGTTTGCCCGTTGTACAGATGAAGTTAAAATATCGCTTTTTAAGGCCTTCTGTCAGAGCTTCTACACGGGTAATCTGTGGGTAGCATATGCCAAAAGATCACTGGATGTCCTACGCATCCAATATAATAATATTTTTAGGATGCTGTTGAGGCTGCCGCGTTTTTGCAGTGCGTCGGAGATGTTTGCCCAACACAGGACTGATGGCTTTCATGCCATCATCCGTAAAAAGACAGCATCTCTGATGAGCAGATTACGGGATAGTCACAACAACATCCTAAAAACTGTTGCTGAGAGATGCACCTCTCCTATTTGGAAGCATTTCGTAAAAAAAATGATTTATTAATTAAGTAGTTGATTGTCTGATGTGTTGTTTCTATTATTATCTTTATTATTTTGTCATGTCTTGTCTTTTACTAACCAATTATGCATAAGTTGTACTAACAAAATGGACTGTAAACCGTCTTAAATAAAAACTTTTGATTTGATTTGATTTGATAACTGCATAATAAATGGGTATTCCTTTTTCAAAAAGATGTATAACGCTTTATATACAAACTCAATGGTGTAAACACAGATGTAGTTCAGTATAAATTTCGGTAAGTATTCCAAATTTAAATCACAATCTCCACCTAGAGGATGAATGAAATTCAGTACAATTTTCTTTCCCTGTTTTTAACAGATTAAAAATGACTATTGTTATGTTCGCTTTTTGTGGCATAGAATGTCACTTTTTTGAGCAAGTGGTACGAAATAGTAGATTATTAACCAAGGGGATAAAGCAGTGTCTTCTGTCGCGGGTGACGATTTAAATCGCGAGCGTAACGAAGGACTCGAGGTTTACTCCCAAGCGTAGCGAGGGTGTTAAAAACTTAAATCACGAGCGAAGCGAGGGATTTAAGACGAGTCCTGAGTGTAGCGAGGGATTTAAGTTCACCCAAGACTAAGACAGCTTTATCACCGAGGAAAATACTCTACTTTTCGTACCATTTGCGAAAAAATTAACACAATAATAATATGTTACTGTCGCTTTGATTTAACATCGTAACGTATTTTTAGAACATTAACTTATTTATAAAAATAAATTAAAATAAACTTAACGTTTATGTATTTGAAGAAAACAAAAACGCGGCAAATTCCTAGACTAATATTTTTTTGTCGGAAAAGCAAAGGCATCAAGCTCATACGGCCTCGTCGGTTTTCGTAATTTTATTTAATAATCATAACTGCATAATAAATGCGTATTCCTTTTTCAAAAAGATGTATAATGCTTTATATGCAAACTCAATGGTGTAAACACAGATGTAGTTCAGTATAAATTTCGGTAAGTATTCCAAATTTAAATCACATTCTCCCCCTAGAGGATGAATGAAATTCAGTACAGTTTTCTTTCCCTGTTTTTAACAGATTAAAAATAACTATTGTTATGTTCGCTTTTTGTGGCATAGAATGTCACTTTTTTGAGCAAGTGGTACGAAAATGTAATTTATTTACCGTCGACCTTTGTCGCTCCACGGAGCCTTACTCGTACCTCACCACTCCTTTCCAAATTATTCAGCGGAATGCCAAGAGAAAACAAACACAATCAAATTGCTTTTAAACCAGTTTTTTGAAGTATTTATTGGTTTTTAACCAACGCAACGTCGGATTCCAAAAGTACATGCTACTTCTGTTTTAGCCATTGCGTAGATGTTATGCCTGTGATTAATTAGGAGAAAATGTTTTTAAAAAAAAATATTGATTGTGATATAAAATGCTGTTGGTTGGTGATGCAGTCAACTTTCATTTATTTAATTATTTATTGCACAAACAGAAAAATGTAAAAATCGAGAACTTAATGCTAAAAGCATTTTCTACCAGTCAACCGTGACAGGTAAAAAACTTAGGTTAGCGTGATTGAGGTACTAAAAGAAAAATAAATAGAAATAAAAAACTACTAACTACCTAATTGCCATCAAAATTAGTAGATTTTTACCGAATTATGAGGCGCAGAACAAACACGATTTTCGTTACCTACATTTGTGTTTATATATATTTCTAAGCATTCCGTATTTTATTATTTTGATAACATAAAACTATTTTAAAATAAATAAAAAAGTTTTACTTATAAAACGTTTGTGATTTATTTCAATCATTCTTATAAGTACGGGATTTATCACGTACCGTTTTATCGGTCTTATGTACCGATAATACCATGTAAATACATGTTACAATTATGTATGACAAATTAAAACTATATTAGGTTGGGGAAAAAGTCTTTTCGCATTATAGTATGTATGAACTTACAATCTCTTTCGCTATACTATTTGTATCTGGCTGGTTTTGGTATCATGCAAAGTTTAAATTTTTAAGAAGATGATTCCAAATTCAAATTTGGAAAATGTGTGATTTTTATTTGTTTTTCGTACTGTAAAGATGAGTGAATCTAATGAAGAAATTCGATACATTTTAAAATTTTACTACAAAAAAGGTAAAAATGAGAATGAAATGTAAAATGCAAGCCGCGGAAAAAATTTGAGATTTTTATGGACCTAGTGCAGTGTCTGTAAGAGTAGCACAAATTTGGTTTAAGCGTTTTTAATCCGGAAATTTTGGTGTCAAAGATGCACGTCGCTCTGGTCGCCCTATTACGGATAAAATTAATACCATTTTTGAAAAAGTGCAGCAAAGATCAGCATATCAGTAGTTACGACGTAGCTGAAGAACTGGGAGTCGACCACAAAACAGTTTTGGCGCATTTGAAAAAAACTGGGTACACAAAAAAGCTCGATATTTGGGTACCCCACGAGCTAACTGAAAGAAACCTAATGAACCGTGTACTCATTTGTGATTCTTTATTACGATGTAATGAAACCAAACCATTATTGAAGAAGCTGATAACTGGTGATGAAAAGTGGATCACGAACGATAAGAATGTGCGAAAAAGGTCGTGGTCAAAGGCCGGTCAGGCTTCACAGACTGTGGCGAAACCTGGGTTAACTCGCAACAAGGCGATGCTGTGTGTGTGGTGGGATTGGAAGGACATTATTCATTATGATCTGTTACCACCAGGCAGGACCATCGATTCTGAACTCTACTGCGAACAACTGATGAGATTAAAGCAAGAAGTTGAGAGAAAGCGGCCGGAATTAATCAACAGAAGGGGTGTGGTTTTTCATCATGATAACGCTAGACCTCGCACATCTTTAGCCACTCAGCAAAAAATAAGCGAGTTTGGCTGGGAGGTGTTAATGCATCCGCCGTATAGTCCTGACCTTCAGATTTCCACCTGTTTCGGTCTCTTCAGAATTCTTTAGGCGGTGTCAGGTTAACATCACGAGAGGACTGCCAAAACTACTTGTCGCGGTATTTTGATCAGGAGCTCCAAAATTTCTATAGAAATGGGATGATGTCCCTAACTACAAGATGGCAAAAAGTTATCGAAAAAATGGTACCTACATACTTTAGTTAAATGTAAATAAACTATATTAAAAAATGTCTTGAATTTTCTTAAAAAAATGCCACACCAACTGACGAAATTAGTCTTCAATTTCCGAAATGTAAATAACTCTTTCACTTCATACTCTTTTTGCGAAAGCCACTTGTCAAATACAATAACCGACTGTGTTTTTTAAGATCGAGGATAAGATATTTGATTGATTGTTATACATTCTCTTTATTGCACACTAAATAAAAATAAAGTAAGAAAGGAAATATACAATAAATAACGATAGAATGGGCGGTCTTTGATATTTGATTTCAGAACTTCACTTGTTCAAGAAATATAACAACAAAGGCGTTACCAACTATTTTCCAACTTTTCGTTTCATTATACTTACATCACAGAAATATCCAAGGTTTTACGAAACTTCCTCTGCAACTTTCCAAAGCAAACTACTTGTGCGTACCTACCTTAGACGATAGGAGTAGGTTGCATCACAAGTTACGGGGCTCAAACTAGTTTATCACCTATGAATGAAATTCTAATTGACCTAGTTCTTACAATAATAATAATAATGGTTGAAAATATGGCTTCTGGTTACACTTTAGAGCCGTGTTATCGCTTTTCTATTGCCGTATATAACCAAGATCGTACCGGCTTAATATTCTGCATAATCAAATGGTTTCAGCAATTTTAAAGAAGGATTAGGTATATCTATGCATACTAGCTTCTGTACCTTCATTTTTAGATGAAGGGTGGCTTTCCACCACAGCTGTGCAAGAAATCTAAGTGATGAGTGAGGAAAAAAATAACCTTCATTTGCATAGCCTCGCACAGCGCAGCTATTTTTTTTCTGATGGACTAACTCGCTGTTGGCCCCTGAGGCCGATGCAGCTTAACCGAACTTTTGGCGAGCGCAGAAGGCGCTTAGCCCAGAAAGTTCTGATGATGCAACTAGTACAAGGGCAACACTTAGGTACGAGCCTCGGCTAGGACCGTAGCCAGGATAACTATAGGAGAGAAACGCCCAGGAACATGTACCTTGTGTAGGCGGCAACTGAACTCTACGACCTCACCGGTGAGGTATCTGTGAAGTATTGGCTCTGTCGAGAGTAGATAATTCAGCATCACCGAGATCATGTCTCGGTCAACGACGGGATTACAGCGCAGCTATTCTATTGGTGTTTTTTTATCGCTTACCGCTTACCTACCTCGCTTATCTCTTGTGGAAAGGCAGCCTAAGCCGGAGGATCGGTAAATTCTACGCAGAACCGAAAGCGAACGTGTCGTTATCGACGTTTATAGGAAGACTTACCATTACCGAACAATGGCAAGAAGCAGGGTTTGCAGCTGAAAAACTTATTTAAATATTACTTATTAACTATTCCATGTTCCTACGAAATATTCACATCGCGACTGAATTATTGCTTCTCTGTTAATACATTTTTGACATAGGATTATTCTATTAATCTTTTGAAATTAATTTTGTTGGTCCATTGTAAAACTGACAAAAATTTGTATAACTTTGCAAGTCCCTAACTGGCAGATAATATTTTTGAGCACTTTATCATATTTATTTTAAGACCCAATTTTGTAACATATTCTCAACAAAGAATAAATGACTTATGACTTATGTATGGTAAATATTATTTTGAGATTTTTGAAATTTGAGCGTGTACCCATCCTTACCTTAGTTGAACCCTTGAAGATTTTTGTTTCTTATCAAAGAGAATAATTAAACGATTTTATTTTTAATATGACATCTTTTCGCTCATTGTCTTTTTTCTTCTTCTTTCAAATCTTTCTTTAAATCCTAAAATCTCTCGTAGGAAAGGTTGTGCCCTGTGTTAACTTAGGTCCCTGTGTATACGGAACTTATTGTTGGCCTTCGTGCCTTAATATAACTCTTCCCCCACCACATTTAGATATAAAAAGAAGTACCATTTCCAGTAGTGTATTATCTCCTTGGATGACGTGACGTTGCATCGTCTCACGCTAATGCCTAAATGCAAACTGTTATTCCATCAAGAGGCGCTTGTCTCCGCGTCGTGTTTTCATCACCGCTCCTTTGAGCTAGGATTAGTTTTTAATGCACGGGAGAGACAATTTTTGTATGGAGAGTTAGATGAATCCGAGATGTGTTCCATGGATAAGATATAAAAATAAGAATATTAAATATTGCTGGACATTTCACACAGCTCTATCTAGCCCCGTACTAAGAAGAGCTTTTACTATGGGAATCAGATAACTGATAGAATAATACTTTTTTAAACATACTTATAATATACGACGACCTCCGTGGTGCAGTAGACGAATAGCCGGCTGAGACGCAGGAGGTAGCGGGTTCGATTCTCGCCGCAGAACAAATGTTTGCATGATCTACAGATATTTGTTTTGGGTCTGGTTGTTTCTCTATATATTATAAGTATGTATTTACAAAACAAAAAATGTATATAAGTATTCTATCAGTTATCTGGTTCCCATAGTACAAGCTCTGCTTAGTTTGGGGCTAGATAGTACGGTGTGAAATGTCCAGCAATATTTATATTTATTTATTTATTTATATAGAAAAATATCCAGATCCGAAACAAGTATCTGTAGATCATGCAAACATTTGTTCCACGGCGGGCTATTCGCCCACTGTTTCACAAAGGTCGCCGTATACCTATATGGAATATGAATGATTCTCTTCCTTGTTTGAACCAGGGATGTTGCGAATATTCGCATCCGCATCCGCAAATGTGGAGCCTCCGCATCGATTTGGACATCTGCATCTTTATCCGCAATAATCGATGCGGATGTTCATGCGGATGCAGATGCAGAGCAGGTCACTACAATAACGAAATTGGGTGGGGCTTGCGAGTGGCGCGTGCCGTGGGCATGTGCTGATTGACCAATAGAAGCGAAGATTTCAGTGACAAGAACCGACGCGTTTATTATCGTTTATCATTTGTATCGCGTAAATCAATCATAATTGATATTGATATAGATATAGCGTTTATTTGTAACATCGAACACACAAATACATACTATTTACAAAAAGACTTATTAACACACAATTTATACATATACAAAGAAAGCACTACAGATATAAAAATTAACTTAACTAATAAAAGGTAACATGGTATTAAAATGTGTGCGTTGCGGGGTGACAAATTGGTCATAACTCAGCGGATAATTTTGTTAGAGAAGCAAACACTGATTTTCATAACTTGTTTACTTGCTCTACTGGTGGTAGAGCTTTTGTGAACGGGCTCGAGGAAGTGGGCACCACCGCCTTACCTTTATCTAGCAGTACTTGTGCTGCTGTGTTCCGGTTAGATGGTAATGGTATGTTCCTGTAATTACTGGCACATATGCATAACAGCTTAGTCCTATAGTATGGCAACGTATCCACATAGAGATCAAGACAACATAATAGCTTGTTTGAATTCTATGTGGATATCCATGGGCTGCAGTAGCCACTTAGCATCTGGTGGAATGCATGCTCGTTTGCCATATAAGTAGTATAAAAAAAAACTTGCGCTTATCGTCGCACATTTTAACTTCGGAACATTGTAGTTTTTGAGTGTTATTGTGAGTATACAGTAAGTATTGTAGATTAAGCGAGTTTTCTGCAGTTAATAGTTTATATTTTTGTTTTATTTCTGCACCAAAACGAAGTTTGTTCAAAAAATCTCAAGATCCGCATCCGCATCCACGGATATCAAAAAATTTGCATCCGCAACATTCCTGGTTTGGACCTGCCTCTCTGTACCTCTATCTCTAACGGGTCTGCGTTAATAAGTAAAAGGGCAGATGACTTGCATTGGGGTTTGCCAGGTTATCTGTCAAACCAGTTACCACGATTAAACACAATACATTTTTAATTGAGTATTATTGGCTCCCAAAAGAGTGCAAAGAGAGCTCAGTTTTAATCGAACACCGAGAACTTAAAGTGCTTATGTAGTAAATATATATAAGATCATATGTATTTTAGGCTAAGGTATTTTAATCTATAGGAGCCGTATATTAAGTTAATTCCTATGCTGTAACTATTTTATTATTGCCTGATTTAAATGATTTATTATTATTATTATTATTAAAGTCGTCGTAAGATTATTTTGTACTTTTCTCTCCCGACAACATCAGAAATGTACTATTAATCAGCTTTATCTGTCTCCGATACGTCTTAGTAAGCAATCGTGCGCACTGGCCTGTGACGTAATATACGCCGAGCCACGAGCCGGCTCTTGCGCAAACTGCGCATAACGAGTAAATCGCAAATTTCATAAGTAACCCGTGAAAGTAAGCGATTCATTTCACTCACACGCACCGCTGCGGTGCCGCCGAGCCGTCGGTCGTAGGCCTGCCCTTAGACAAGCGTACGTCCATTAGCGTAATTTATAAACGCTATGCAGACACACAATGCACAACAGTAAATTTTAAGGCAGCCAAAATATTTCAGTTTTTTTTCGGCAGAAATAATGAATTTTTACTTTTTTTTCAATAACCCCATTTTATGTATCTAACATACATCAAAGCATGTTGTATCTGCATAATAAGAGTTTGGAAATGGAAACCTGAGTTCATTAGTATCACAGGTCACCGAACAATAATGGCATTAGAAACAATCTAATAGAGAATCTCAGGTAAAGACTGTACCTTTGTTCTGTACAACCCTTTACTCTTCGTAGACTATAGAGTACGCAATCTACGGACAATTATATCATGTTGAGTTACAAATGTTACAATACAAATTTTACCCGGTATTTGACATCCTCCGTGTCGCAGTGGGCGAATAGCCGGCTGAGACGCAGGCGGTTGCGGGTTCGATCCCGATGCGGGGCAAATGTTTGATTTATTTACAAAAAAGATGGCAATAAATTGGCATTCTATCAATTGTCAGGTTGATGGCGCTGTGTGAAATGTCCAACATTATTTATTTATTTGGTAATTGTACACCAATCAGAAGTCAGTCCGGGACTCTTATACAAGACCTCAAGAAAGTAATATAATCCACTGATGGCTTGAATGGACGCTTGTCTAACGGTGCTGTTGATCAACGCTTTCTTGTCAAACAAGCTTTGCCGCTTGCGCATGCTCGGTGACATAATCTCGGCAAATCTTGAATTCTTGCTTGTTTGTTTGAGATTTTGCGATTAGGTCACTTGACCATTTGTCAGAAGAAGAGACGCAACGTCTGAACCTACCAAATAGAAAGAGAACTGGAAGAACTATCTCGATCATATCAGTCACAGGACTTTCACTCATAGCTTCCCAGAGTGACCGAGTGACCGATCTTATGCGGCCTGCACCCAACGTCTCCCGGCAACCTTTGCGGGGGGGGAACAACCTTTGCGGACGACGTTCTACGCTGCGCTTTCCAGTACGTGGTCTCCACTCTAGAACGTTTCTGCCCCAACGGCTGTCAGTGCTTCGACCTGTGTGCCCCACCCACTGCCACATGAGCTTCCTCGTGGCTATGCCTGTGATCTTGGATTGTCTACCGATCCCCTCCTTTCTGATTTTACCATAGCCCTCTCCATGCCTTCTTATAAGACCCATAGTGAAAGACGAAGTTTCTGTACCATATTTCATCACTGGTAACACACACTGATCAAATTTTCTTGATTAAGAAAGATAACTATCTAATCATTTCAAAAGTATGCCATAGGGAAGGGTGGTATGAGTTTGCGCGGTTTTAAATCGGTAAGATTTTAACAATTCAAAGAGTTTTGTCTTTTTTAGGGTTCCGTACCCAAAGGGTAAAACGGGACCTTATTACTAAGACTCCGCTGTCGGTCTGTCTGTCTGTCCGTCTGTCACCAGGCTGTATCTCATGAACCGTGATAGTTAGACAGTTGAAATTTTCACAGATGGTGTATTCCTGTTGCCGCTGTAACAACAAATACTAAAAACATAATAAAATAAATATTAAAGGGGGCTCCCGTATAACAAACGTAATGTTTTTGCTCGATATAGATAACGGCAACAGGTAGACGCTTGAAATATTCACAGATATTCACTTCAAAAATAAATAATTAAATTAAAATAAAACAAATATTTAAGGGGGGCTCCCATACAACAAACATGATTTTTTTGCCGTTTTTATAATGGTAACCCTTCGTGCGCGAGTCCGACTCGCTCTTGGCCGGTTTTTATTCGTATAACGCTGCTTTTTTCCCTTAATTTAACTAAGTAGATATCGACCGATTTGTTGAAACAATCTGAATGCAAATGAGGCACTAAAAGAAACTCTGAATTTTAGATGTCACAGATAAGGTCGTTAAAGCTTACACAAATGTCGGTAGCTTTTTAGAAACATTGTTCTTTGAAATGTCTTATTTAAATTAATATAAAACCTTGTTTCTATGAATATAATACAGTCACGTATTTACCACGCGAAGTCAGTGTAACTCATGAAACTAATACATGAAAAGTGATCGCAACAAGATCAATGTAGTAAGCGATATTGCTTCACTCTGTTGGTAATGTGATGCGTACGTTAGAGTTGCACGCCCGACATCGCTCTGATTAATACAAGAGTATCTACCGACCTCTGGGTAGGTGTAACAGGCAAGGCATTTAACAATTTAATTCAGGTTTTGTGTGTTGACACGTACAGCAACTAAGTAGGTTCAGATACAATTTAAGTAATTATTTATATTTAGGTACTCGTACTTGAGGAGATTTATAAACGAACCAAAGTGACTAAGTCACCTCGTCACATAGCACGAAGGATTACCAAGCTGAAGTGGCAGTGGGCAGGGCACATAGCTCGAACTGACGCCCGTTGGAGCAGAAAGCCTCTCTAGTGGAGACCATGCACTGTTGTCAGTGCATGTTCCAGGAGGGGGTCCTACGCTGCGTTTTCCCACAGCGTAGGGCCCCCACCCCCCTGGACTAGATGAAAAGACGAACTGATATAAAGGTTTAAAACGAAAAAGACTATAAGTACAATTATTTACAATAAAAATACAGAAGAAACAGTTGAATCATCTAAAGACGAACAAACGAACTATAGATAGCTCAACTGCTCCAGATCACTACTAGGCGGATTGGCTGCATTGCCCCGCTGAATTGTAATCCTTATGCGATGACCCAGATAAGCGCCAGCTCTTGGATCACACGTCGCTTCGACCAGACGCCCAGAAAGATTTTGAAAACGCGATGGGCCCCGGTACCCCATGGACCCAGGGTCGTGACCCCAAATGGCTTGTACCACGCAACAGAGAGGGGTATGGAAGTTGCTCTCTATTGGGCTAATCAAATTTAAAAGTCAAATAGCCATTGACACGAAAGAAGAAGAATGGCTCAAATACGTAAGCTCTGTCGAGACTTCCATATTTGTGCTGCTTGAGATCTTAGGCTGGATTAGCCACCGCACCGACCTGAACTGCTGTACCAGACAGATGAGATGGCGCAAAGGTATCGACGCACGTAGCGTCCCACACCAAAGGCCTACCCTTCTCCCAAGGTATAAGAGTCATACCGTCAGGCCTCTTACCATCGTATCAGACCGTTCGGTTCGAGAACGGCTGGAACGTTGACGCTGCAAAAAGCCCGGCGGATGATATCATTGGGTTATATAAAGGTTGGTGGGAGCCGTTGGTTGGGTGGAGGCCGCACAAGGTCGATCGCACTGGAAATGTATGGGGGAGGCATGCTCAGCAGCGGGCGTCGTTTGGCTGGTATGTTGATGATGATATGGTTTACTCGCAGTTACTACTATAGAAAGGTATTTAAGGCTTCAGCTATGGTGACTACGGTGTTTTGACTTATATATAATAACTAGGAAAATATCTAACTCTATGGATACTCGATAATAAATGAATGTAACGTCACGTGCACACTATGCTCGTTGCGTTGCTACTCTCGCGGCCCTGCCATGAATTTTGCCAAAGGTAGCCACACACAGCTCTACTTGCGCGATTATTCACCATGCTGCGTATCCCGACTTTTGCCTTCGGCAATGGATGCCGACATTATAGCAGCGTGCGCACTATAGCTCGCTACTCGTCGAATGTGTGGCCGCGGGGTAATTGTTTACCATGCAATAAAATGCAGAATGCGGTCTAACCGCAAAATAAACGATTTCTTAAAAAAAAATCAAATATTCGAACGAATAAGCTTAATATCAAACTAAATGCAATTTGTGAAGACAAGAGTTTTGTAACATTTTTGACTCATTCATCTTACCACCCACCACAAAATTCCATCATCAAAGATTGATTCACTCGCCACATTCAATCATTTCACAAAGTTGTTTCAAAACCTCATCTTGAAAGCTCAGTACAGCCAACCTTCTAACCGCATCAAGTCAAACACAGGTTGCAAGCTGCACATGAAGTTGCATCACACATCACGTAGTACAGTGCACGACCGCTTATTTAGCACATTGTGAAAAATATATAAGATAATTTTCAAATGAGACTGGAAGAGATCACCAGCGATTAGAATGCCTTTTAATTTGGTTGTTTTTATTTCATTATTTATTGTATCTACGTTGTGAGGTATAATAAATAATTTATATGAACTAATTAATACAAGAACAGATACCGCAGATACGCAGATAAATGTAAAGCGTCCTGTGACCTTTTTTCTTCTTGTTTTTTTATCATCAGTTGCAAGTACTTATTGAGGGCTACCGTACTTCATTCTGGTTCTCAGTGACGAGACCGTACAGTATGAGATACGACTGACGAAGTTTACCTTGGGTTTTTTAAAGCATTATTACAAGCTTTTATTTAACTTGCAATGTATGTATGTTTGTCCGGGCGGAATCTTGCAACTGAATTTTAAATCAGTTATATTTAACCGATTGAACTGAAATTTGGTATAAACGCTTATTTTGGATGATATTGCTTGCGTAGCTATGTGACATCATTATAATTCCAATATGGCGGATCATCAAAGATGGCGGACTAGTTATTTTTTCTGCACTACCACAGTATGGGTACCAAATGAAAGGGCTTGCTGAGGAGAACACGAAAACTAATACAACTAGATAACTGCTGCAATCAACCCAAAGTAGTAATGATGATAGATTAGAAGGGTATTAGTTCACATTGCTCCCAATGCGGGACAGCAGTGCATCTTATCCCCCACCCTAGCTAGAATCAGAAATAGAACCGTAATAATATAATTTTTCTATGCTCATTTCTAATCAAATGCGCCACAGCAGTATCAGAAACTTGTACTTTTCCACATCAAATATCGTCAGTTTACGACCGTGTAAGTGAATCAAGCAATCAACAACAGCACTCGATGCGCAAAGGAAGTTGCCTAATGAACGTTTCAAAGCAATTATCCGACAAACGGAAAACAAGTGTTGCTTGTACACCATTATAGAACCGACGTATAATCGATAGCGAGGCAACGACATCACAACAGATGCGAATTAGGAAACAAGTTGGTGGGCGTACAGTGGGGTTTCACTTGCGTGTTTTTTTATGTACGACATTAATTTAAAACACACATCCGGAATCGTAATAATTGATTTTAGATGTGGTTTTCATACTGGTGGCTTGAATATTTATCCAGTAATCGATATATTCCCAATAAACAATTCTTAACGTAAATCGGCGGCGCCTTTGCGACGATGCCGCCAGTTTAACAGGTACCTACTTACATGATTAAGAATATCATTTATTTATCTATTTTATACAGACTGTTTCATTGATATTTTAGGACTTTAAATAAAGGTTGTTTGAGAATTTAAAGTTTTCTATGGTACCGAATTTGAATAAACCTATTTTACAACAATATTAGCCATTAGCCCTATCCGTGTTTTTATTTAATGTCGTACATAGCAAAACACGTAGTATGAATGTGTGAATAATAAAAATGGTAGTATAATGTTTAATTTTACCAAATTTAAATGCCGTCTTTCGACGACCCCTCTTTTTAAGGAAAGACGACTCGATAAGGGTGCAGGCTGGATTGGTCTGGAAATGTATGGGGAGGGTATATGTTCAGCAGTGGGCAACCTACGGCTCATATGATGACGAATATTTGGACTGGATGCATCAAACAAAGCTAAGAACCATCTCGCAAAAACAGCTTTCAAAAAAGAGTTAATCAGTTGGTAAGCTACAATGCCGCAGGCAGACACACAGGCAAACGGACAAAGGCTTCATTTAAACTTATAAACTTAGAATACTCATCTTTTGTTAAAGAGTTTACAAAAATCAGAAAATTCTGTGGTCGTATTCCTATCATAGTTGATATATGAATGCGTCCTGACTTTGCTGGAGGTAGATGTCCATAATTAAAGTCTAGCAAGTAATGATGATAATAATTTAGTATGGCATACTTACTCCAACGGTTTCATCACACTAATATTATAAACACGAAAGTTTGGATGTTTGTTACTCAATCACGCCGTAAAAGCTCGTAGGCTGAACCGATTTCGATGAAATTTGGTATATACGTAGATTATAACCTGAGTAATCACATAGGCTACATTTGTTACATGTACCTACATGTACACTTTTTACAGCTTAGATAGTAAGTACATGTAACCTGTAAGGGCACTGCAAGTTGGGTTTGAGCTGTTTCAAAAAGTACAACAAATAAAAACAATTTAACAAATAGAGTTAAAGAATTAAAGATGTCCGATCAAACAAATTAAAATTAACTTATGCGGCTTAAATTAAATAATACAATATAAGAACAAACGTATGTCAACCTATCGGATTATCATAAAATTAAAATAATCAAAATGTCAAGTAATTTGAAAGTGTAAATGATATCTAAACATGCTAACATCCTACCCTTCATTTCATCACCATCTTCGCTGACGCAATAAAAGAAAGCTGTACAATTATCGACATACGGAAAATCGCGACCGACTAAGAACCAGTTCATAAGTAGCTTGTTACGTAATTATCCTAAGAAAAGTATTGAAGCCAGTGCAGAATTGACCGCAATGTAGGACAACGACCGGCCGTGACTGCAACACGATGGCGGTCGTGCCGCGTGCGGTGTCCACGATCTCAACTGCCTTGCACTAACATGTTATAAAATCAGTACCCACACGAATCCTCATATCCATGGCTCTCTTGATACACCTTCTCAATAGCGAATTTGTGAATGTAACGGACGACGTTGACAAGGGTCAACGTCGTAAAATATGTGTAACTCGCGACCTTCGTAAGCTTTAGTTATGCGCATTTTTAATGCTCCGAAGACCAAACAGACCGTCCTAATAAAACCTACAAAAGGCTGGACTTATTTGAGAAATTATTTCAGAAGACGTGTTCCGTTTGATCATTTTTCTTTCTCTTTACTAAGAATTGGCAAAATTACCTACATTTGTATCAAATACAGCGCCCGTAATTTTTTTTTTCTTTTTTGTGTAGATTGTTATTTTACAAGAATCTCCCTCTTTTGCTTTCCGTTTGTATTGTGAGATTCATTCACAGATAATAAAATATAACTTTCTCGGTACCGCCCTGAATTTTTAACAAACATTAAAATATTGGAAAGCGGAAAGTCGTGAACACAAATTGATTTGACGCTGTTGAGCCTTTTCCTGCATAATTTAGTTAATCTCGACTGTTTTACTCGCCGGTACCTTTGCCTCGTATTGCTTTAATACATTTTATTTCCCGACGTCAATCCCTTTTCCAGATATCCCTGTGCGCTCGCCGTCAAATGCATAGGCAAATCTGGCTCTGATACTACATGTTTTTTAATAAGCATGAAATATGTAATGTATCGTTTGTATTACGGTCGCATCCCTTATTGATGTCCTTGTTTGTAAGCCCGGAAATTTTACAATTTGCTACAAGCTTTTAACAATTGTCCTACTCTTTTGAAAAGTTAGTGTGGATGTTTTAGGTTTAGTTAGATGATTGTGGGTTGTAAACCCTATATGTATAAGAAAACGGACTTTTTATATATATTGTTTATATCGTATCTATAGCGTTTCTGGCCATAAGTTACTTTAATAGTGACGTAGTAGGTACTTAGGCTTACCTATATCAACCTTACGTACATACATGTATATTATTCCATGTTATTGTCAAGTGAGCTTTTGTGTACTTATGTTCACATTATTGTTAGTTGTATTATACGTGAAAATCTGTAATTGGCTTTCTGCAATTATTACTGCAATCTATATAAGATAAAATAGCTGTTGATTTTCTGAAAAGTTAAATTAAATTTACAAATTTTATACATGTACCTACGTGCGAGCCAAATATACCATTTATGAATTTATTATTAATTTAGCAGATTATATATAATGCGAGCCAAACCGTGGAACGCAACTAAACAATCAATACCTTATGTAGTTGATCAAATTCAGCCTAAGCCAAGTTTTAGTCAGGATAAGCACCTTACAAGTCTTCAATCAGTGTGTGTTACCAGTGATGACATATGGAACCGAGACGTGGTCCTTCACTATTGGCCTTATGAATAAGCTCAGAGTCGCTCAACGAGCTATGGAAAGGGCTATGCTCGGGGTTTCTCTACGGGATCGAATCAGAAATGAGGAGATACGTAGGAGAACTCAAGCCACCGACATAGCCCGACGGATTAGCACGTTGAAGTGGCAATGGGCAGGCCATATAGCGCGCAGAACAGATGGCCGATGGGGCCGGAAAGTTATCGAATGGAGGCCACGGACCGGCAAGCGCAGCGTAGGACGTCCACCTACAAGATGGGCAGACGACTTGGTAAGAACCGCAGGTCGGCGTTGGATGCAGGCCGCTTCCAACCGCAGTTCCTGGAGATCAATAAGGGAGGCCTTTGTATAGCAGTGGACGTCCTACGGCTGATATGATGATGATGATGATGAAGCACCTTACTATCTGGGGATTTGTGGAGTACGTCTCGAATTATCTCGAGATACGGTATCACACCGGGCGACGGAAACTCGGCGGTTCCGCTCCGGAATCTAGGAGCGTGGCATACCAGAAAATATCCTCCTCTAAACATACATACAGCTAGTATTTATTTATCCCTTAAGTAATGTGCATAGAAGAGAACTCTAATACAAATAGGAAATGTTGTTGTGAGTTCTACAGGTACAGGTACTATATAGTTTTTCGTTCGTAATTTCGGTATATAAGAAATAATGCATTGGGAGATGTTGGATTTTTTGTTGTAAGCTCTGGTGACCTTGACCCAATGGCCTAATCTTGCAGCTGGGAGAACCAGTGCACCACGGAACTCATCAACATTCAATCTCAATGGTATACATGTTCATAATTATATTTTGGTAGTTCAGTAAAAGTTTTAGATATCAGAGGCACTTTGTGACATGTTGACCCAGTTATTTGAGTTAATTACATTTGAGTTTAATTTAATAAAATATATGTATAGTTCGCAAAATTTATAAAATAACTCAGTTAAGCGAAGCTATAAGTATTGCATTACTGAAACTACCTTAAAAATAAAAATAAAGTCATTCGAATCCATTCTGTGGATTTAGGACGCGAATAGGTTTCGGCGAATAATAAATAAATATTGCTGGACATTTCACACAGCGCTACCTCGCCCCAAACTAAGCAATGCTTGTATTATGGGAACCAGATAACTGATAGAATACTTATATACTTTTTGTTTGTAAATACATACTTATAATATATAGAAAAACATCCAGACCCGGAACAAATATCTGTAGATCACGCAAACGTTTGTTCCACGGCGGGAATCGAACCCGCTACCTCCTGCGTTTCTGTCGGTTATTCGCCCACTGCGCCACGGAGGTCGTTAAAAGTGTTTACAGTAGTTTAGTGGTTTTATATATACGCGTAGCTTGACAAAACTGAACAAACACTCTCTTTTCGTACCATACGAGTCCTAGGCTCGCAATAAGGCTTAGGAGCAAAATTAATCATTTCGATACATAACAAATGTTCACTTTTCCCGTATAAAAGCTTTTAACGTTCGCAGATGAACTGCCACCGACCATTTAGCCGCCTCGTTACCGTCATAACTTTGCGATAATGTATTTTGTGTTTTACTACCCTGGAAATAAAAATGAAAACATTTTCGTTTAATTAACCAATATCTGCAGGAAATGAGGTTTCTTCTAATTCCTAGTGGAATCCTAGTGCTATTAGTTTTCCAACGACCTAATTGAGTGCTTGCTTACTTTATCTGATAATATAGAAATTATGATGGCTACACAGGCAAAGTAAGGCAAATATTGAAGTTTGGTCACGTGAGGGAGGGGAGGTATGCCGGTTTAAAGTCGCGCCTGTATGTCATCCACAATGTATAATACGCAGTTACTGACATTACTTTGTTATAAACCTATTTGAATCGATGTTCTATTTGTCTGTAACTATAAATGGGTAGAAGCGTCTTTTTAACCGACTTTAAAAAAAGAGGAGGTTCTCAATTCGACTGTATTTTTTATGTTTGTTACCTCAGAACTTTCCACTGGGTGAACCGATTTTGATGATTCTATTTGGTCCAGTTCTGACAATGGCATCCATGAGAAAACCATATAAGTCTTAAATTTGTTTAATTTTTATGATATGTTATGTGTGTTAGCTCAGAACTCCGTTATATATAAAAAATGAAAAAATATTTTTTTATTTGAAAGGATACACTTTTAGATTGATCCCATGGAAATTTCCCAGAAATAGGTTGAGGGGTTTGGTTTTAATATTATCTGAAGTTTGTTATATTTTTGTTAAAAAGTTACTTGTGTATTCATAGATCAATGATGCAGGCACAAGGTCGTCGCTCTGATCGTCGATCTCTTTGAAGAGATTGACGATTTTGATCTCTTCAAATAGAAAAATCTATTTGGGAGGGCTATGTTTAGCAGCGGATGTCCTATGAATTATATAATAATAATGATGGAGAAAGGAGGCTCTATGGAGCGATCTGAATCTTTTTACAACATTTGTTCTTAAACTGCCGATTTGCTAGCCCTTTTAGACCTTTAGGCCTTTTTAGGGCTAGTAAGTATTAATTATACTCTGTGCACCGCTGTCCATTACTACTTTGCAAATTACTTTCCATCCAAAGGTTACCTGGAAGAAATCGCATTCAGCGATAAGGCCGCCCATTGAATTATGTTTAGAAATAATTAGTTTTTTAAAGTTTTCCTGGTGTAAAATAAAGCATTATTCTATTCTATTCTAAGTACTACTAAATATATGTGTAAATGTAGGTATCCTCCATAGTACACCGCACTCCGCATCTCCGTAATTTTCGCTGTATTCCAATTCGCTTTCAGCGATAAAGCCGCCCATTATATTGCCTTATTTATTCTAGCCTAGTATTTATTTTTGTATTATTTCTATTTGTGTGGTAATTTAATAAAGAGTTATCTATCTATCTATCTATACCTGAAACTGGTCACTGATCAGAATGCCCGTAAAACCAGTTAAAGGACAAATTAATTTATTTAATCATTTTTTTTCAGTGTACGACGCATCAGGCCAGTACAGTGCGAACGTGCTGTTTGGCAACGAGTTCTGGCTGGGGTCACTCCACGCGTGTCAGGATCTGCAACTGACGGAGTACTATCAACAAACCCCGCCCTTCGCTGCCTCCTTCTACGTCGCCAAGTTCAATCTTACAGTGGACAACGACCACATCCCTCAAGTAAACTTTGTTTGTATATAATTATTTGGAAAACCAACAGCTATTTATACATAATATGAAACACAATAAATAAAAGAAAGCCAATAATAGATTTTCACGACTAAACAACATAATAAAACCAAAATGTGAAGTGAACAATAAAAAAGACAGCTGTTCTTTTTCTTATAATTGTACTTGGTACAATTAATTGTAAGCAATATTTCTGCAACTGTGTTATCGGAAGTGCTCCTTAGCGGCTCATTTTATTCGTCACTGAAGTCTGGTATTGACATGCATTACCCTAATGTGACATTAACTGATACTAGGTACGAATGGATTTCACTGGAGCACTTTGCTTGTCATTCAACAATTTAACTGAAAGTGAATTCAACTAATTTTAACAATGGAATGAGAGCTCAAACATGAAACAATGGTTCTGAACAGGCGGAAGCCCCCACTCTATACAAGTCATGCCTCTTGACGATGCAATACTAAAATGCCAACAATATTTTATCATTCCACTTAACACATGTTTGAGCCATGAGGAAATGTAAGCGAAATGCGATTCCACTCTCTGGGGAAGTCTCTATATCGTCAGCTATCAGCTTTATGCTCGTCAATCTTATTTACCGTTCATTATCCGGTTGCAAATATAGGCATAACATTTCGACTCCAATTTAAAAATAGTGAGCTATATCATATTTTAAAATCACCTTATATGTGTGACAGTGTGTTGTCCTTTCGGTCTATAAGTTGGTATAGCTTTACGAGAGAGTTTGAAAGTTCTCGCATTGCAGCTAGTCAATGTCCCTCGGCGAAAAAAACACACAATAAACGCATCTATTGGCTCCGGTTTATTTGTGAAGTTAATCTTCCCCAGCCAGAGTTTAATATAAAAGTTCTAGCAAGAAAACGCCGTGTAAGTTTCCCTATAACTGTCAGTAAACTCGCTTTCCACTTTTCTGCAGTAAATAAGTAGGCTGCAATAAAAACTAAACTCTTTCCTTTTTCCTTCGATATTGAGTATGTAAACAACTTTCGATAAATTGGCTAGAGAATTTTTCACAATCAGAAAAATGGCTTCAGAATCATTGCTTTATTATCGACTAGGTTCCGCCAGCGGCTTCGCATGCGTTGTTTGACAAAAAAGTAGCCTATGTGTTAATCCAAGTTATAATCTACATACAAACCAAATTTAATTGATATCGGTTCAGCGTTCAGCCGTTACGACGTGATTGAGTAACAAACATTCAAACTTTCTCATTTATAATATTTGTATGATTAGCTTCCACCAGCGACTTCGCACGCGCTGTTGTCAACAATCAGTAGCCTATATGTTAATCCAGGTTATAATCTACGTATATACAAACTTTCATCGAAATCGGTTCAGCCGTTACGACGTGATTGAGTAACAAACAAATAAACAAACATCCAAACTTTCGCATTTATAATATTAGTCTGATAACGGACTTATTATGGTGGTGCCCTATACCTGGGAAAGCGAACGGTGATTTATTAGAAAGGGGAAGGGACGCACATTGATGTTGGAAGGTATTTATAATATAACCAGCTTTGTATACATATTTGTAGAAGCCCTGATGGATTGATGACCGTGGATACGAAAAAAGAATATAAGAAAATAATCATGTAGATTTTTGTGCTGACCATCCAGCTTTCTAATAACAGCTACGAGTATATTTTTGTGCTGACCATCCAGCTTTCTAATAACAGCTACGAGTATATTTTTGTGCTGACCATCCAGCTTTCTAATAACAGCTACGAGTATATTTTTGTGCTGACCATCCAGCTTTCTAATAACAGCTACGAGTATATTTTTGTGCTGACCATCCAGCTTTCTAATAACAGCTACGAGTATATTTTTGTGCTGACCATCCAGCTTTCTAATAACAGCTACGAGTATATTTTTGTGCTGACCATCCAGCTTTCTAATAACAGCTACGAGTATATTTTTGTGCTGACCATCCAGCTTTCTAATAACAGCTACGAGTATATTTTTGTGCTGACCATCCAGCTTTCTAATAACAGCTACGAGTATATTTTTGTGCTGACCATCCAGCTTTCTAATAACAGCTACGAGTATATTTTTGTGCTGACCATCCAGCTTTCTAATAACAGCTACGAGTATATTTTTGTGCTGACCATCCAGCTTTCTAATAACAGCTACGAGTATATTTTTGTGCTGACCATCCAGCTTTCTAATAACAGCTACGAGTATATTTTTGTGCTGACCATCCAGCTTTCTAATAACAGCTACGAGTATATTTTTGTGCTGACCATCCAGCTTTCTAATAACAGCTACGAGTATATTTTAGTAACTGAAATAAAGGCAAGGTTGTACCGCCATTACTTTAGCCATTTAAATTGTACCGAATGAAATATACAACGACAATGACAATAAAGTAGACGAGATAAATAGGACCATTTTTAATCAACGTCTGCATTTTGCATTTTACTTTTATCCAAAAAGCCTTGGAAAGTATTATATTCAAACTTATCACAAAAGTAAATTTGATCCCCGTTTTCTTATAAATATCCTAATAATATTATAAACGCGAAAGTTTGTATGTATGGATGTTTGTTACTCTTTCACGCCGTAACGGCTGAACTGATTGCGATGAAATTTGGTATGTATTACTCGTGCGCGATAACTTGGGACCTGCTAGGAATGCGACTCCCCGACCGCTTCCCCTGCACTTCCCCGATGGCGCCCGTTCGCATCACTATTTTTTACTAGGGTTTTTAGTCTCGTACTGGCCTACGTCACGTAACGACGCGCTCTGGAATTCTTTTAGTTTTCGTTTGTGTTATTGTTTTGTTGTCTGGAAAAAAGAAGTCAACCATGTAGACAGGCTTCGACAAAAGTATTGGGACGATGACCTCTTACAAGAGACGAATGAATCGCAATTAACTGTAAATTTATCGGATACCTTTTCGTCAAGTGATTATAGTGAGACTGAGGACGAAGAACAACCTCTAGACGGCATAAATCCACTAAGTAGTGACGAAGATGAGATAATGTAAATAATAGATAAAATAAATGTATAAACTTAAACATTGTATTTTTATTTTATTCAAATAGTGTAAAAAAGATTAGATAAAAAGCAGCGTCCTCCCTGAGTAACATAATAAATTAGGTTAAATAAAACAAAGACGAAACCGCGGGCGGCTGCTTGTTATGTTTGCTTTTTTGCGGGCGGTACAAACACGCCAATATGACGTCACCGCGCTCAGGTCCCAACTTATCGCGCACGGGTAATAGGTAGATCATAATCTGGATTAACACATAGGCGACTTTTTATTGGCAAACCACGCGTGCGAAGCCGCGGATTGGTCAGCTAGTACATAATATTCGTAAAATACTTACTTGCTAAAAGCTGTGAAAAGGACAGCTTGGCCGAACGATAGGCGGCCGACAGCAACTGGCTTTCGTAAAAAGGGCATGGGTTTTATGAGTATTTTTAAGTACTACAACTTTTTCACAGATTAAATGAAATGGGAGGCAAGTGGGTGTGAACTTCAAACGAAGGAGATGGCTCTTGCAAATATTAATGGCGGTCTGCTTTAGATGCGTTCCTTTTCCTTTATGTCGAATCCCAAATCTATGTCAAGTCCATAGAGGGATGTTGTTTCTGAAGATAACAACTTGCCTATGTACGAGTATACGTGTTATTTCAACACTATTTTTATCTTTTTCCTATTATTTACGAGATCCGGCTATTTATGACACATCCTGGACAAAAACATCTTGTTTCTATAGCGCTACTTTAGATACGGCACCTGATAGAGAAATTTGCTAGCAACCCAATCTTTAGTCTCGGTATTCCAAGAAGCGGTGGTTTTTCCTCAACGGGCCAGAAATGCCTAAATATTTAATAGGGTCAGGTTGAAAATGGAATTCTCGGTTACCGAAAGTTTCAGTAGCTCTGTTTCGCACCGAAACAGAGCTTCTAAACTCTTGACCCCGATACTCCAAAGCAATTGTTCTTCTCAAAGTGGTTAAACGCTGTAATTTGTGTTGTAGAGCAGGTTGATGACGGTCGGGCAATGCGTTCCCGCGGCGTGCGAGAAGCGGGACATGGACGCGTTGCTTCGGCTCGCGGAGGCAGCTGCGGCTGAGAGCGCTTCTGCTTCTGGCTTCGCTGCGGCGGTGAAGACCAATAGCATTCGTCGCGTGCCAGGAGATTATGATGTCTACGCGGACCCTAAAGTACACATACTGGGGTAAGTCTTAATAAAATCAAATCGAAAATATGAATGGCCGTTTCATAAACGGACGACTTTAGATTTAAATAGATCCTGAAATAAAAATAAACAACTCATAATAAATTAAAACAACTAAAATAATCCGAAATTATAAGAAGTAAATTTTCATATTTCATAATTTCAAGCACATAATAACAATTTTAAATATACTTACAAAAATTTATAATTTTTTTAAAAATGGCTTGTATAAACATCATAATTTCAAACAGGAGCTACACTAAGTCGAGTAGACATGTGCTGTAGATCCTGTTTTCCTTCACGTGGGTTCCCATATAGTAGCCATATCTAGTCATTTCACTTTACTTTTCCTTTGGTACAATTTATTTAAGATTACTTTCATTATTAACAAATTAATTAATTACACATGGATTACCTATACATATAGAGTTTATTATATGTA
Organism: Philereme vetulata; assembly: GCA_918857605.2. NCBI lineage: Eukaryota > Metazoa > Arthropoda > Insecta > Lepidoptera > Geometridae > Philereme > Philereme vetulata. Next base: position 6,988,043 of record OU975473.1, on the reverse strand, counting down.
TAACTATATTTTAATTTGTAACATGAGCTTTACTATTCTTAATGGGCGCCGGCAGGGGGGTGCCAGGGGGTGCACTTGCACCCCTTGGGAATCTCGGGATCAACAGGAATTATTGAAATAAAAAGCCGTCTGTTGGAAATCATTTTTTTATTCACAATAATTAGTAGGCAGTAATTACACAATTCTCATTTAAAAAGCAACTGCAGCCGGCGGGGTTTTTGACCGAACTTATTAATGACGTTTTCTATAAAGTTGTCTTTATTGTCCTTGGTTATCTTGTCTTGGTGGACACTTAACAAGCATAATCCAGACAGTCGCTCGTCACCTGTTGTGGACCTATTCCAAGTTTTAACTCTTCTCAGTGTGCTAAAAGATCTTTCTATTGTGCACGTTGTGACGGGTAGACTAAGGCCAACCTTGATCGCTTCTGCTACTGAAGGATAGAAATCTTTTGCCTCGTCGATGTAGTCTATAAGATGTCTTTCATATCGATCAACTTCACTGATATCATTTGCCGCTGGCTGTGGATATTTCCACATTTCAAACCAAGTCGTGATTTCTGAAATAAAATTAGGTAAAAGATCGCCATACAAATTTTCAATGTCTTTTGCGGCTCTAAGAAATTCTTCTTTGCTGAGGCCTTTAATTATTTTTGGGTGTAGTTGTAACAGAGAAAATGATTTTTTATGTGTTTCAGAAAATCTGTTTTTTAAAGAAGAAATGATCGAATCAAGGTATGGGATGTATAAAGCTCTCCTGTAAAATTCTTCAACGTTTTCGGATGGGTGGTTGGTTCGATGAGCCTGTCGTTTCGTAACTCGTTGGCATTTAATCTCAATATTAAGGTCTTCGCAACTTTGTTTAGCTTGTCCAAATATAGCAGTAAATTCCTGCGCTGCGTTTTGTCTGTGACCCTCTATTATTTTAGTGAGTTTGCAAATGTGGTCATTCACTGAATTAATGTCAATATCCACTTGTTGAAGCTGGTTGCAGACAGGCTCAAGCTTTGCCGAGTAAGTAGCAATAATATGCAATGCCACAATAAAATTTGTGGTGGTCAAAGCAGTGCGCAGATGGTAAGCTCTAACCTTTGTCTTAGAATTAGTGGCTTGATCTTCTCAGAGGTGTTGTAATGCTGCTACAATTTTGGTGAAATTTTGAGCGATAATTCGAATACTTTGTACTTTGCAGACCATCTGGTTTCGCAAAACAAGGGAATATTTGGAATTTTTTTTCGCCGTAAAATGCTCTCTCTAAAAAAAGTTATAGTTTCCTTAATCATTCCAGCAGTATTTCTTACTTCACTCAAATTATTTAAATCATTGACAACAAGATTTAATATGTGACTAGCACAGTGGAAATACTTTGCTTTGGGATATTTATCATTAATTATTTTCTGAACTCCACCAACATGTCCAGCCATCGTGGAGCAACCATCATACCCTTGCCCAACCATTTTGTTGAGATCTAAACCACATGATGTCAAAAAAGATATTATAACTTCAGAAATCGATGTAGCATCTAATTTTTTAAGTGGTCTGTACCCCAAAAATTCTTCAAGTATTACGTAACTGTGTTTCGCTTGGTCAAACTTGACGTATCTTATGCCCATTGAAAGCTGTTCAGTCCCGCTTATATCCGCTGTCTCGTCAGCCAAGACTGAAAAGTATGCCGCTTCTTTTGCTTCTTCAGTAATGGTTTCACGAAGAACATCAGCACAGGTTTCAATAATTTCGTTTTGTATTTGATGGGATACATAGAGGGCATTTTTCGAACCAGTTGCAAAGTGGTCTTTTAAAACCGTATCTCCTGCCTCAACTCGGAAATGTAGTAAGTCTTTGAAAATTGACCCATCTTCTGTTTTTCCTCGAAGGGGTAAATCATGCGTAGCACAAAATAAGACCGAAGATATAATGGGTTGAAGTTTTTTTCTGTTTTCTGAAATTTCCCTGTGATATTCAGTATCTATCTGTTCATAAACGTCTTTTTTTTTTCTTTGTTACATGATTTCCAGAAAAATTTAGAACGTATAACCGATTCACGATGCCACTGGCTATTTGCATGAGATTTCGCACACTCGCGAAATTTTTGATATTTTTTGCATGGCCGAACGATAAATGGCCCCTGATTACTGCCTCGATGAATTTGTGCGGGAAATAATACACATGTACGGCAAAGTGGTCCTTTAGCTTAAACAGAATAGGCTAACCAAGGGTATGCTGTGAGCCACTCGTGGCGAAATGCACGTTGTTGTGTTTGGTTTTTATGATCGATGTCCTGCTTGAAATCATAATCTTGCGGAGGTTTTCGAGCACTTTAAACCATATTTAATCACTGATAGGTACGTTAGAATCCAGATATAAACCCACATCATAAATATTAACTGAAGTTTGTTGTGTTGTTAATTCAGTTTTACTAGTACTTTGCTGTACCGAAGTACTTGGACTATCTTTAGCATTAAACTGTTCATTTTCAATCTTTTTTCTCTTGCACAAAAATCGCCTTATGTCACTCATATTTAAAATTATAAAGAAAAGAAACACACGTTAGCTCACTTGTCACTGCTTGCTTGAACTGATTAATTAATTACGGCGCACACTGACACTGACTAATTAGCTCGCTCTTGCACATGTAATCAAGCAATCATTCTTGAACTGTATGAATTATCTATATATTTTCGAAATTAAAATACGGCAACACTATAAAAACACTAATCTATGGAAACGAATATGGCGGGAACTATTACTACTCGCGATTTGACCACTCGGAGCGAACTGTTCGAACTTCAGTCGAAAACTGACTGACTGGGAACGCGACCTAGCCCCCTTATACATATATCAAAATGTAAGGAAGGTTCCAGATTCCCAAACGTTCTCGAACGTAGCTCTGTCCCTGTCATCTATAATCTATGTCTCTTTCACATTTATGATCTTTCTAGTTCATTCGCGATTGACTTTGACAAGAGTCGGTCTCTTTCGCACTGCTTAGAAACTGTATTGCGCTTTCTCTATTAAGTTCATCCTATTTATGCTGGTGCCATCTGGTGTGGAGTAGCGGTACTTTAAAGGGTGCGTTCGGAGAAGTAATGGAAATCGATTAATATCGATCCCGGTACTCCTGGCCCACCAACTTAGAATTTTTAAATTTCGATCATCGTGAACAAATAGGTGTGAGCCGTGACGGCTGGGTACCTATATAATAAATTCATAATGAATAGTCAGAAATTTGTAAATGTCTCGAACATTCAGACTAAAATTTCATCTTTTTATTAACAATCATATACGGCAAATATTGTAAGAAAACTAAAATCTGCACCACCTGGAAATTATTTCTGCCGGCGCCCATGCTATTCTTACTGTATTATAAAATTCTATTGTTTAATACAGTAAGTAAAGTTCAGGTAAAGCTAGGTAATCCACCAAAACACAACGAGTTATGTGATTTACTACTTTTTACTCGGGTACCTACGCAGCCGAAGCCGTGGGCAGACCTTAGTAATAAAAAAGAACGAGAAGAGAAGAGTGATAGAGAGAAGAAGTGTATTACATGCTATGATCAGCATTGGTGGACAGTCACGGGATGAGGTTTAGTTACATGCAATGGGTTCCAGAGTTACCTTCCTACCTACAACCAACCGAGTGCAAGGAGATTACGGATGCACATGGAATTTGTAGGTACGATTTAGGACCCACGAGAGCCCCAATACTACGAGCCTTACAGTAGTCGCATATGTTGTGTAACATCTGACCACCGCGCGCGCTTTTTTGTCAAATCAAATAGCGCACGCTTCCCCGGTTCCCTGTTACACATTTCCGTCCCTTTTGCCAAAATCACTCCCACAAACCGAGAGAAGAGATGTTACACTCCAAGAAATTGCAGTCGTTAGTTCGAATCTTTAGTGTAAGCCCCGCAACACCTAGAGAAAAGCATTTATCAAGAGATGTAAACTTAGCCTGAGCTGAACCTCTACCATATATTTATTCAAGAATATAACGTTACAGTAAGTAGTTTGTGTTTTAAACCGTCAAACTTTCTTGAATACTTCAGTCTGGGTTTCTTTAAGGTAAAAATAGGTGTTTTATAGATCTTGATACTCTTAGGGTGAACTCGCGGCGAAGGACAGCGAAGCGCAGCGACCCGCTCGGTAGAGAAGGCGCGCGGATTCCCGCGACTGCTCGAGAAGTCGCGGGACTCCGCGCGCCTTCTCGAACCCGCCCACGATGAATTCACGGGTCGCTCTCCTACGCCAGCGGCCGCTCGCGACTGCTCGAGCAGTCGCGCGGCTCCGTTTATGGAATTCGCCGGAATTCTCGCGGCGCCGCGGGCATCCGCGCGACTCATTCGAGTTTCTCATGTGATAATAAGTATTATAGTAATGAAAATAAAGTTAAAATTCACATGACACTGAAACTGCGCTCCACTTCGCTGCGCTTTGACGCTCTTTCAGTGTGAGTTGAGCCTAAGATCACATCATCGCTACACATCAGGTGATATTGTGGTCAAACTAAGGATATATCTGTGATAAGTAATAATTCACCATTGAAGAAAGGGAGTAGCAAAAATAATCATCATTATTTTAGGGTCCTAATCCAATGTATATGCATATAATACTAAAACATGACATACACTTAGCACGTTAGTTTCAGCAAACTTCTAGTAGGGGTACTGTTTAGGTAAGCTCTAAACTCCCGATAAGTGAAGTTAATAGCGGAGTTGCCTCAGGTATCCGAAACATGCTATCTGAGGTCAAACTGAACGTGAAGAGATATCCGGAGCATGAAGCTGAACTTAGCTGAGTAGAAACTTGCCAGCTACCGAATAGTGAAATAATTATGAAAAGCATGCAGAAGATGCAAGCTCTGTTATCTAAAGAGACTGAGAGGTCAAGGGCGTTTTGAAACTGGTTGGAAATAAATTGTTGTTAATAGTTGGCTATGAAGTGCTATGTTTTTGCTAAACACATTACTATTTGGGGATTTTTTTTTAATTTGAACAACTTCTGTTGTCTAGATATTTTTACTGTTATAAAATGAAATAATACAAACATGAAACTGAGTCGATTCGCAGTATGAAAAAAAATAATCTTTATTATTTTCATGGAAAACTCACGCATGACCAAAAAATTAACTAAAATGACTAAATGTTTCTTCAGTTTCTTTTCTCAGTATCTTCTATGGTTTTGTTTTCCCCAAACTGTCCCAGCAACAAAATACATTGTATATAAACCAAAAATTACCTATACCACATTACATCGAATATCTTTATTTTAAACCATTCATCAGTTGATTTCGACTATTCACCTTTTATGCGGATTGATACCATCGTCGGCGTGAATGCGGTCGTTCTTCATTCACACATGACATGAGAGCTGATGGCATCGTGAGTAATGGTGTGGCCGATTTATGTCTGCCGTGACGAATATCCAGTCACTGTTCTGATTTGTGGCAGCCACTGGCAGTTCAAGTGTTTTAAAGTTAAAGCTAACTCACATAAAGTATTTTATGTGAGTAAAATATTCTAGTTATGTGGAATATTATCCTACGTCCTACGTGCTACGTCCTACGTGCTACGTGCTCCAGGCGCCTGCTAAACATAATAGTTATTTTTTATACAAGAGTGCAAAGTAGTTTTTTGACCGCGTCCTCAATTTTGATGACCGAGCAAGAAAAGGATTCTAAAATTGAATGATTCCAAAAATTAGAATCCTGAGCGTTAGCGAGGGAATCAAAAGAGCACGAGGTGAAAAATCTTTGCACTCGAGTGCAACACGTAACTTTTCCTCCCACCTCAGCGAGGAAATGACTAAATGCAAAAAAGTAATACACCGAGAAGGTTCCGAGTCTGAGTTTTTAACAAATTAAAAAAGGTTGTATGATAAATTCGGCTGGAAGAAAATAGGTATAATGATGTTTTGAATTCACAAACTTAATGCACACAATGTTCTAAATTCAATTTAGTTGATCCTCTAGCGGATATAAACGGCTTTTGCACTCAGATATCGAAGAGCAAAAATACTCTTTCCGAGATGGGGAGATATTTTCCTCGCTTTTGATTTCTGGCCTGAAGGAACTGTGTTGCGTGTGATGTTATAGGGAGGAGTCGAACTGACTAGATTTGTCGCATTCCATAATCCAACCGAAAACCGATTGTTTTATTTTATTTCATAAGTTAGCTACCTGCGTTGTTTTTATTCTTATTGAATTCCATAGTTTAAGTACCCACGTCGTCGATGCGAAAGTTATTACCGCTAAACAAATTATTATGAACAATCTTCTAAAGAGAACTTAGTAATTTTGTGTTGACGATAAGTTATAAGGCACTTTGAAACTCGGAAAATGGAAAGGCTATGTAGTATGTAGGCACCTGTGGGAATAAAGCTGAGCTGTGAGTGTTCTGCCAGACACCACGGCTCTTTCTCTTCATTTACATGCTTTATGAGTGCCTTAAAAGTATTATTCAAGGTAATTCACGGTACATATATACTTTGGTTTGACAACTTAACAAAATACATGACAACTACTAGTTTTAACCGGGTTTGTTAAAAAGAAAAACGGTTATCAATTTTAGTATTCAAAATACCTACATTATAGAAAAATAATAGAAAAATTGCATACTTGAGCTGGGTATTCCCGGTTCCATTGAACCCATTCATTCTCATCCATAATTCAGACATCTTTATGCAGGTATCGATTATCTACTATAAATACTAAAATGGAGGAGACAGTGCCGGGTTACACGCAGTCAGGCTTTTCAGTTTTTATACTGATTACTTGTAATTTCAGTCAATTAAAAATATACGTAATGAAGTATTGCCGCAATTATTACTTCAACTTTTCCATTCTGTTTAAACAAGCACGTTGTTATCTCACGGAAATGGTACTCATGTTCAAAGCTCATTACCGTCAGACATTGAATTTGGTCTGGCTTCAAATATTTGCCAAGCTGCGCTTCATTTCATGCGGTATGTCATGTCGAAAGCTCGGATTACAAATAGAGGTGAAGCTCAAAAAGTAAAGTTTTTTTTATATCGTTATTTATTTTGTAAACAGGGTCGTATAGCGTTTAGTAGTCGTAATAGTACAATACTAGAATCCCATTCGTTAGTTCCACGATGGAACTAATGGTTTTATTTTGTCATACCAAGGCGGAATTTGGACCGGAGGTATGAAAAACTAGCAAGGAAGCTCCTGTGCCACGTGGAAGATACTAAACGTTTCGAGTAATTGATCAATACCATTTATTTAACATTTATGTACATAATAAATGATGGGTGCTGTTTATCGTTTGTAATTGTACTTTAAATTTGATACCCCGTTTGTATATCTATCTATATAAGAATGAAATGGTGTTCGTTAGTAAGCACAGAAGTGGCATTTTTATGTCTTAAAAAACCTGATAGAACCTAGTTAGATAAAACTTTAATAGAGCAAGGGGAAAAAAATGTTGTCCGGAAAATATGAAAATTCAGGCAAACTGAAAATACTTTTCTCAATCGTAAGTTTGTATGAACTCAACTCAACCATATATATAGGCTATATTTTATTTTGAAATACATGCGAATTGTTATTGTAGGTAAAAATATTCGCTTCTTAAACAACATTTACCAAAAATATGGATTGACAAATCATTATTTAAAAGAAAAATTAGCAAATGGTTTATTTATTAAAATGATGATTTGACAAATTTACATTTTACAACGTGACAAACGGTTCACGGAGCGGAGCGAAGGTCAAGTGTGGGGAAGTGTCACTTTGGGTGAGAGCTTCTGGTGGGAGCCCAGAGGGCTGTTGAAAAAAGTGGTCTATGAAATGATACATTTTACAAGAGAAGCGTTTGCGAAATAGATACTTGTAATGTGATTGTTTGTGAAACAAAACATTGCTGAAATAAGAGGTTTTTGAAACGAGCTGTATTTGTAAAATTAATCACTTTTTAAATAACATGTTTTAGAAATGAATTGTATACGAAACTTTGGTTGTAATGTAATAATTTGTTATAAGCATTTCGGTTAATCATTAGGGAACCTAGTGTGAGCTTAAAAAAATGGAATACGTAGCTTGCGTCACAGCTTCGCAAACAGTTCAGTTTCCTAAGGTACAATATCTAATAATTTTCATGATAACCATATTCCAAAAAGTTATTCGCTAATATATATTTGTAACTCTACGGCGCTACGCAAATACGCCTTCAGTAACCAATTGTTTTACACAATCAGAATGATTTATAGCTACCTATTATTATAACTAGCGTACATCTGGTCCTTCGTGGCTGTTATTTAAATTAGCTTTTTCCTTTGTACGAGATGATAACCCTCATCAATTATATTACCGTAGTAATGAATGATAAACACAGCCGCACACTAGTCTATTACAAGAATAATACCAAACCCCGTAGTCTGTAAAACTTGCAAGATCGAGCGTTCCCCTAAGACGCTTACCGCATAAACGCATAGTTTTCCGAATCGAAATGTCCTAAGTATGTCAACGGCATGTATTTTGTACTAGACTCGCAACATAGTGATGATCCATTACTATATTGAAATAGGGTCCATTTGTGTGAGTACGTGTCATAATCACTCATCTGTTTGTAAATGTGTGCTATTTAGAAAATAAATGATTAGTCTACGTCTATGTCCATACCATCTGATTTTAATGCAACTGACTGTTCAGAAATGGATTTCAACGGAACCACTGTCAGTGTAGGATGTGTCGGAGTTTCGTCGTCCGGCACGCGTAGGTTATTCTACAAAAATAAAATCTAACGAATGAACGGCGTAATAATATAATAAAACGAGTGTGCTTTAGACCACACGACGAAGTAAACCTTCTTTTTCAAAATATTAAATTATGTTCAAAAACGAAATGAAATTACGAAAAAACAGATGCGTCCGCAGATGAATTTCCACGAGCTGTCGTCGGCACGTCTGTAGGTCGATCAGTCTGGACAGAGGCAAATCGCACTCGCACATTAACGTTTAAAAATATACGAAACGTAACTCTCTCTCTCTTGTTCTATCTTCACTAACTTATATCTCCCTCTCAACTTCCGTTCGCATTTGTCGTAACGCATTCCCCAGCTTACTCCCCAAGTCAAACGTGCGTAAAAAAGTTTTACTTCAAAACCTATAAGTTTTACTTCAAAACCTATAAGCCTACGACATTCGAAACAGTTAGTGAAACATTTCGGCTAACAGCGCGCAACCCTTAACCGTTACATTTCTTCCGTAATTTAAGATACAAACTAGTAGGATATCTTGAGTAAGATAATATCAAGTCATTGTAGTACATAAAAACTAATTTACGCAATTTAATTGATTAGTATTTAGTAGGTACCAGGTACACCATTACACCCCAGGTAATGTCCACACAGTCCATTCCATCAAAGTTGTCGGGTAGAGATATCACCGCCAATTATATCAAATAGATATAAGTTTGTTCTTTTTAATTGTATTAAATAAATAAATATTGCTGGACATTTAACACAGCGCTATCTAGCCCCAAACTAAGCAGAGCTTGTACTATGGGAAGCAGATAACTGATAGAATACTTATATACTTTTTTTTGTAAATACATACTTATGATATATAGAAAAACACCCAGACACGGAACAAATATCTGTAGATCATGCAAACATTTGTTCCGTGGCGGAAATCTAACCCGCTACCTCCTATGTATCAGCCGGCTATACGCCCACCACGCCACGGAGGTCGTATTGTCTTATGTTGTGCAATAAATAATTATCTATATATTTAGGCTCTCAGGTGCAAGTAAATAAGGCTTTATAAGTATTCTCAATGTCAAACGTTTATGTATATTTTAATTAGGTTGCTAGATGAAGTGGCAGCAATTCTTTACAGCAACCTCACCCAAATTAATTAAAATGACGGAGAGAAAAAAAAATTCTAAACTAATGAAAAAGACATCTCACCCTAAAAATGAACAGAAAATTGAGGCGTGAAATTAAAAGCTACGCTCGAATTTTTTCAAAAGGTTTATCCCAAAGACGAGTCCACTTGGATACTCACCTAATGCCTAGGAAATAGATAATTGTAATGAAACTCAGAGTTTATGATATTCTTTTTGCTTAAGCAAAAAGCTTGATAAGCTTTTGATACTGTTTCTCGGCCAATCCTGTTTCACAAAATGGAGTCAATGGGAATTCGAGGGATAGGTCTTAGCTGGTTTGAGTCCTACTTCTTAAACCGAAAACAAAGAGTTTACGTAGATAATAATACCAGCGACTATTCAGAAATATCTTTTGGAGTTCCTCAAGGGAGTGTACTTGGCCCAACGCTGTTTCTAATATATCTTGATGATTTGTGTCGACTTAACATATCCCAAGCTAAAACATTCGCCTTTGCGGATGATACGGCTTTAATTTTCCATAGCGACACATGGAATTCGGTAATCACTAGTACACAAAAAGGTCTTGATAAGGTGTATACCTGGCTTCAACATAATCTTCTAACACTTAATATCTCCAAAACCAAACTTGTTACTTTTAGTATATCTTCACGCACATCTCCCAACATTCCCGTGGATATTAGAATTCACAGTTGTAATTTGCAGGACATTACCAAATGTACAAACTTTAGCGCGTTGGAACAGGTACAATCTCTTAAGTACTTTGGGGTTATTCTGGACGAACACTTAACATGGCGACCTCACATAGAACATCTGACTAAGCGAATTCGAAAACTGAAATATATATTTAAACAAATCAGGACTGTGAAGGATACAGAAATCATCAAAATGACGTATACTTCGATCTGTCAATCACTCTTATCGTACTGCGTCTCAGTGTGGGGCTCAGCCTGCGCAACCATACTTCTTAAACTCGAAAGAGCTCAAAGAGCGATTTTAAAAATTCGTTTAATAAACCATATCGTTACTCGACTGATACTTTATACAAAGAGTGTAATATGCTCAGGGTTAGACAACTTTTTATACAATCTTCCGTTCTCCGTTTCCACAAAAAAGCTCTCTCTTGTGTTCGTCTCTCTGACAGGTCGATTCGTAATATTTCCTGGCCAGTACCTAAAACTTGCAGTCCTTTCGCACAAAAGTCTCCTTCATTCATGGGACCATACCTTTATAAACGTGTTGATAAGGTCATAGATATTTTATATTGCCCGAACTCTGTTTGTAAATGGAAAACGAATACCTGGCTTATGAGCCTAAACTACATTGATACGGAAAAAATATTACAAATTATAACATAAATTTTAAATACTTATCTATTTATACACCGACTTACACACAACTCTTATATTTACTAGTAATTTTAAAGAACTACTTAAATATAGTAATTATAGGTACATTACAACACTTCAGAATACCTACACTACACACCTAACACTGACACTTCACTTGCTATAGTTTCCCATTACATAAGTCAGTTACAATTTGATATATATTCGCGTGTTATACATTCACATATTATTACAAACCCTATTAATATTTTTACTTAAACCTGATTAATATTTTTACTCATTGTGTTGGCAACCTACGCCGGCTTCCATTGTTGTATAAAACTCGGACTCACGCACACAAATGAACACAACTTATCTTTGGCTTGACTGAGAGGTGAACTACCCTCAAAATTATGAAGAAGTACTATAAGTATATATGTGTTTAGTTTATTTAGATCATCTATTTCATATGACTATGTAAAATTAGTTAAGTTGTAAGTTGTATGAGTTGAATAAAATTTGTACGTTTTTGATGGCGCAATCTCTTGAATTAGTAGGATACATTATTAGGTCCACACCTATTTATGTATATTCAGGGTTTATTAAATAGGTGTATTAAGATATGTGTAACTATTTATATTTATTTATTTTTAAACTTCTTAGTATTTTTTATTACCCCTGGAAGAAACTAGCTGCTCACGACACAGGGAATCCTAGTGTGAGGGCTAGTGTTCACCCAATCAATACTTACCTACTTTATTTTTTTTAAATTATATTCATTTCTGGGTACTTATTGTTTTAGAATCATAAACTTTGACGTGGGTGCGTGGATGGAGCTTCTCTCGACATAGGATTGTTCTATCCACGTACCTACCTACATTATGTCCTACCGCATACCAGTCTATGTACACTTTTTTCACTTATATTTCATGCTTACACTGGTCTGTGGTTCTGCCTACATTATGACCTACATTTAATTATGATCTTTCTGTCGTTTATTACTATGATGTAGGTACCTACTGTTATTGCCTTTATGTTAGTTTTTAGTTTTTAATTTAGTATGTAAGTTGCATGTTCTTATGGTGAAATAAACTTTATTCTTTTTTTTTTTTTTTTTTTTTTATTCTTTATTGTACACAAATAGATTTACAGATAAAAATAGCTTACAAAATGGACATGTACAAAGGCGAGCTTAACCCTAATAAGAGTTTTCTTCCAGCAAACCTTGGAAGATAGAGATATTTGATTATAGAGGTGGGTACGTGCACAGAGAATGACATTGGAGTAGAATACTAATATATAGCATATACTATAATAAATACAACACTTAACCATATTAAAAAATAATAATAATACCTATATACTATACCTACATTAGAGATAAACATAATATATTATACAAAATATAAATAATATACCTACTTATACATAATAAATAACCTAAAAGCTTACAAGGACAGGTAATGCTCTTTGACTCTAAGCTTAAAAGTGCTTAGTGATGGACTTGCGCGGATAGAGTGTGGTAGAGAATTCCACAGGTTGACTCCATGGACAGTGAAGGAACCGCCATAGCGACTGGAGGAATGAGGAGGGGTTTTGAGAAGGAGGGACTTAGATGACCTACAAGTCATCTCCGGTAGGACAAGAAAATCGAAGCGCTCACGGAGGTAAGAAGGAGCTAAAGGATTGAAAAGAGTGTTGAAGAGAAAAGTTACAACATGAAGATCACGTCGACGACGAATGGGAAGCCATTTTAGCTGGGATCTAAACATGGAGACGTGATCAAACTTGCGCAACCCGAATATGAATCGGATACACAAATTCTGAAGACGTTCCAGTTTATTTAGAAGTTCCTCGGTGGCGTCAAGAAAACAGACATCGGCATAGTCTAAAAGGGGTAACATGAGTGTTTGAGCAAGAGTAATTTTAGTTTCAAAGGGTAAAAACTTTTGGAGACGCTTAAGAGATTGAAAAGAGTAGTTAACCCTTTTACTAATCTCATTAACATGCCGCACCCAAGACAGATGATTGTCAAAATAGACGCCAAGGTTCTTGGCATTGGCCGAGTAGCTAATCGGTGCTCCAGCGTATAAAACTGGAGGAGGATTACACTTACCGACAAGATTTAACATATAAGGGCTCCCAAAAAGTACAACCTGAGACTTCGATGGGTTGACCAGGAGACCAAAAGCCTTTGCCCACGAGTAGATATGGTTGAGATCAGAGTTGATTTGGTCAATACCCATTGAAACCTCGTCCAATTTGAACTGGTGATATATTTGTAGGTCGTCAGCATAAAGATGGTAGTGCGAAGTAAGAACGTGGGTTATGGCGTTAATAAACACCGAAAAAAGGAGAGGAGACAGAACACCACCTTGAGGTACGCCAGCGGTGATGTCACACCAGTCAGAACAAGACTCGTCCGAACGTACACACTGCGTGCGACCCGAAAGATAGGAGGCAAACCAAGAAGTTACTGAGAGAGAAATATTGAAGGAGGAGAGGATGGATAGGAGAATGTCGTGATCAACCGAATTAAAAGCACTGCTAAAGTCTAACAATACGAGGACTGTAAGGTATTGGTTATCCATGCCCCAGCGAATGTCATCGGACACTTTAGTTAGAGCACTAACCGTGCTGTGACCTGGACGGAACCCGGATTGGTAAGGACTCAGCAGGCAATTAAGGGCAAGGAAGTGGGAAAGTTGCTTATGCACAACGTGTTCTAAAATTTTAGATAGAATTGGTAAAATGGAGATGGGTCTAAACTGAGATACCAGGGTGGGATTAGATGTCTTTGGTAGAGGGATAACAAAAGCCTTTTTCCAGACCGCAGGATATGAGCTCGTTTCGAGAGAATAATTAATAATGTGAGTGATTATAGGAACAAGCTCAGAGGAAAGGAGTTGAATCATAAGGATGTGAATGCCATCTGTACCGACGGCCTTAGTGGAAATGGAACGAAGGAACTTCAAAACTTCAGTCTCAGTAACATCCACAAAGATAAAAGGAGAACACTGAGGTCTAGTAAGGTTAGATAAATGATCAAGAGTGGAACGTTTTATGACATCGTCCACGCAGAGAGGCGATTTAGAAAAATGAGTATTAATAGTGTTAAGGTCAAAAGAGATAGATGAATCATTTGATCCTTTACCAATTCCAAGTGAATTTAAAAATTTCCACATTTTAGCGGTGGTACAATTTTGGATGGAGCTATGTATGTGGTGTCTCTTTGCATTTCTACACATCTTGCTGCACCGATTCCGAAGCTTTTTGTAGACTGCCAAGTTCTCTTCGGAAGGTATCTTCTTGTAGATCCTCTTTGCCTTATCTCGCTTAGACATCATCCTTTTAATAGGTTTTGTCAGCCAAGGCGCTGGAGGATGTTTCACTTTGACGCGTTTCAACGGAGCGTGAGCATCATAGAGTTTAGTGATAATTGAGTTTAAGACAGATACTTTATCATCCACACTTGCCGCATTGACTACTGGAGACCAATCGATGTTATTGGCATCCACCTTTAAACGCTCCATGTTAATATCCTTAAAACTACGAAGGAGAAGATTTTTGGGCTTACGCCTGGGACAGCGAATTTTATAAGATACGAACAAAAGATCGTGGTAGGAGAAAGAGGCTGACAACTGGCCGTATGTTGCTACACGGTCAATGTCCGAGACTATAATTAAATCTAGAAGTGAAGGAGCACAGTGGGGAGCGTGGTGAGTGGCAGAAAGAGGAAGAACGTGCATGTTAACAGAGGAGACTAAGGAAAGAAGTTTATTCGCACGAACGTCACCCTTTAGCAGGCATGTATTAAAATCCCCGAGAAGAAGAGTGTGATCGTATAGAGTGGAATAAGATTCAAGTTTTGATTCCAGAGAGGAGAAGTAATCAATTTTACTGGAGGGAGGGTAGTACACGCCAAGCAGTATTTTGGAATGGTTAACAGTGACTTCAACAAAAAGATGTTCAGCAAAATTACAGTACTGACTAGGCGAGAGATCAATAATTTTCGAAGGGATGTCTGCGCGTAGATAAATCGCTACGCCACCACAACCCTTGCCCACTCTATCATTTCTTATAAGTTGGAAACCAGGTAGGGGGTAATGAGTAGAGGGCACAGCGGGCTTCAGAAAAGATTCGGATACAAGAACAGCATCAATTAACTTGCTGTCGAAGGAGGAAAGCATATCTTCGAAGTGGGCTGGGATACTTTGGGCGTTAATGTGTACTATATTAAAGTTTTTTATTCTTATTCTTATTCTTTTTAAACTGAGACTTAATGATTATACTGACGATAAGGCAATAAGAAAAACTTTTTTGATAGGGATTATTATTCATTATCTCTTAACATTTTGACGACCTCCGTGGCGCAGTGGGCGAATAGCCGGCTGAGACGCAGGAGGTAGCGGGTTCGACTCCCGCTGCGGTACAAATTTTTGCATGATCTACAGATATTTGTTCCGGGTCTGGTTGTTTCTCTATATATTATAAGTATGTACTTACAAAAAAAAATTATATATGTAAGTATTCTATCAGTTATCTGGTTCCCATAGTACAAGCTATGCTTAGTTTGGGGCTAGATAGCGCTGTGTGAAATGTCCAGCAATATTTATTTATTTATAACTTCTCTTACGTTCATTACGATGTTCACACTCATTTCATAAGCTTAGCAGCTTAAAAATACAGGTTATTGTATAGAGTTTGTGGGCTCATCAACAATGCGTTACCTAATTAAACCTTAATCTCGCAAGGATTTGCACGCCGAAAGAAAATTCCATAGACTTAGTTTAATAAACTTGATAATTTATTGAATACAATTACGGGCCTAATGTTACATATATTTTATGTAAATGAAATACATTTATCTTACGCTTAATAGTACACTGCCACGAAAGCTAGACAACATTTTATTAAACCATTTATTTTCGCTCATAGAGGTTTCAGAATAAGGTTTTAAGTAATGAAAAATCATTGATGAACCAGTTTTGTGACAGTCTGGTGCCTAAGATAGGTTTGAGAAGAGAGCTACAGAATTAAACATTTTCTATATAACCATTATAATGTTTAGAGGTGTGTCTATGTAATTGAGTTGTGTATGGTGTGTGTGTACGTGTGTAGTGTAGGATAGTTATGCCAAGGGGGAAAGTAGATTTTCGGTTTCAAGGTAATCCAAAGTTTTTGTACATTTATAAATAATAAATTTAATTAAGCATTTATTTACATACACATATATTAAGCTAACAGAAGTAGGTAGGTACAATAATTACTAAATAAAGCTAGGTAGGTATAACAGTAGGCTTAATTCTAAGTAACATTAGTACATTATTGTAGGTAACACCAAGGTAGAAGGTGGTGGCAAATAGGTCGAGGGCTCAGCTACGCTGGTTTTCAGCCTCGCCTTGGCAGAAACATCTGCAGCTGCCGCCGCCACAGATAGGGTTCTCGGGAACTGTCAGTTTTATGTTTATGTCAATTAACAAGTAGTAATTGAAGAAGTAACTAGACAATTACCGAAAACCCATCGCGTAAATATTTTAAACCAGAAAAAAATAAATAAAATTCCACACACACGATAAATAGGCAAACTTAACGCTAATTAGCATTTTATTCCAGCTAACCTTAGTAGTTGTTTCCGTTCCAATAGTGCACTGAAAAACCGGATAGGTTGTTTTAACATTTTATCAAGCTATATTTTAGGTTAATATAACACCTACCGACATGGTTTGTTGAATTAACTAAATAAAAATAGTTGAACTATAAAGCTAAATTTGATCTGATTATATTATATTTAACTTAGTTATATTGTTGGCTCTACTTCGTTAACATATTGGCTTTACTAAATTATCAGTTAGACTTACTTAGATTCGAATATACCAAAAATGTTGTGTTGTAATAACCTCTTTTAGTGGTTGATTCAACCTATTAATTTTTAACAAATCTATTTTTGTAGAAATAGTTGTTTAAACATAATATTCAGTTAAAGCAACTTAAATGGAATCAACATTATGGAGTTCAACCTATTCGGGTGTTCAGTGTGTAATCAGATCAACAGACTTCTTCCATCAAATTCAAAACCAATGGGTTCAGTCACTTTTAAACATGAATGCTTAATTAATATCTAATTACGCAGTCTACTTGGCATATTGTCAGTTTAAGTAATAACTTTTTATATACTTGAGCAGCGTCTAAAATTAACCGATGACCGCACTTGCTGGTTTGTTGGCAAAACTTAATGGGCGCTTTTGTTGTAAGACATTTTAAAGAAAAAAAAACCGGCCAAGTGCGAGTCGGACTCACGCTCGAAAGGTTCCGTACCATTATCTATAAAAACGGCAAAAAATGTCTGATGTATGGGAGGCCCCCATAAATATTTGCTTTATTTTAATTTAATTATTTATTTTTAAAGTATAACTAAATATTGTGTGAATATTTCAAGCGTCTACCTGTTGCCGTTATCAACATCGGGCAAAAACGAGCAAAAAATCAGGTTTGTTGTATGGGGGGCCCATACAACAAACGTGATTTTTTTCTCGTCGTTTAAATATTTGTTTTATTTTTATTTAATTATTTATTTTTAAAATGAATATATAAATAAATATTCTGTGAACATTCCAAGCTTTTATCTGTTGCCGTTATCAATATATAGCAAAAACGAGCAAAAAAATCACGTTTGTTGTATGGGAGCCCCCCCCCCCCCCCTTAAATACTTATTTTATTTTGTTTATAGTATTTATTGTTATAGCGGCAACATAAATACATCATTTATGAAAATTTCAACTGTCTAACTATCACGGTTCATGAGATACAGCCTGGTGACAGACGGACAGACAGCGGAGTCTTAGTAATAGGCTCCCGTTTTACCCTTTGGGTACGGAACCCTAAAAGGGCATTGTTTTTACCTTTCTGTGTTTAATGTCTTGAAAATACGTCACTAAACTTATCTTATCTAAAGTAGTTAAACCACTTGGCTTGGGTACTTAGATATTTTCTCATTAAAGTTCGCTTATTTTCCTAAGTGCCTAAGTTAGTTTATTCACCAACATGAGCGGAGCATTATGGTTCTATTCTAGTGTAAATCCAAGCAATTGGTTTGGTTCTTTGAGCCAGTTCCTTGTGAAAATATTTTGTCGTCGAGTAAAAATATCGGGAATTGGTTAGAAATTATCGCATTGTAGGTACCTATAGCGTTTTCCAATATAGCACAAACAACTTGCTATACCGCAAATCATTTTTATATTGTGAAACATTTGTGGTTACTATGTAGCTCAATATTTTCTGTTTTGTTTTGTAGGAATCGATTTTGATATTAAAACTTAAATTAAAGTAACGGTTATAGATTACTGTTTAAGTCTGTATTAGATAAATAATTTTTAGGGTTCCGTACCTCAAATGGTAAAAAATGGAACCCTTATAAGATCACTCTCTTGTCCGTCTGTATGTACGTGTGTCGTCACCGATTTTCTCATGAACGGGTGGACCTAGCAAGTTGAAATTTATACCAGACTAGCTGTTGCCCGCGACTTCGTACGCGTTACACTATTAAATGTGTACTAATTCATCACAACATATCACATTAATTTATGTGATGTTCATTGAGGATGTGTATTTATTTATTTATTTGTTTGTTACTCAACACGTCAGAATGTCTGAACCTATTTCGATGAAATTTCGTATATATGTAGAATTTAATCTGGATTAACACATATGCTACTTTTTATTCCATAAATCAGCTAAAAAATTACAGCTACATAAGCGTCTTGCAGTCCGCTCCCTTTAAGTTTAATATTGTCGCAATGGTGAGCCATACAAAACGCTAGCCGTAGTGACCTCAGCCAACTCTCTGCATGTTAGATTATAGGCGCAATGATGAGTCAAAAAAATCTTAGCTGTTACCAGCGGCTTCGCGCACGTTGTTCTATGGTGTAAAAATACATACCTACAGCTAATTTTAAGAGACTCTAGTGAGACTCTACTTAAAAAAAACAGGCTGAAAAACTCAGCGCTAGCTAAAAATTTGTTATCACTCATCCTTGCGACCCTATTTTTCTTATATATATATATCATTTATTCATCTTTAGGCATAGTAACATGCACTAAGACAAGTCAATGGTTTACAAGTTATTATTATCTATTACAGATTAAACTCTTATAACACCTAAGATTTCAGTTCTTTAAATTTACAAACTAGATAAAATAATGTTACCAAACATGCAATACATTTTCTGCAATAGCATTGTCAAATGAATAGAGTAAAAAATAATGAATAATTAATGAACAAATTGAATAATAATAAAAACATTGCAATAATTAAAATTAATAATAAATAACTTCAATAATAAAATAATTTAAAAACATGTCAATAATTAAAATTAGGTCATTTGGATGTCCGAGATTTACCCAATAATGTCACATTAATTATTGTCAGGTTTAAACTTAAATATTTCCTTATCTGATAATGCTTCGTTTATGTTATAATAGCTTTTATTGATCAAATGATTTTTTATACAACTCTTAAAACTACAGTCACTCATGCTTCTAATTTCCAAAGGAATCTTATTATACATTTTGATGGATAGGCAATAGTAGCTATTCGAGATTTTGGCTAGCCGAGTTTTGCGAATAGCTAGGCGATCCTTATGTCTAGTGTTATAATGGTGGGTTTCTCCTACAGTCGTCATGTTATTTATGTTTTCCCTAACGTAAACCAAATTTTGATAAATAAATTCCCCTGTCATAGTCATTATTAAAAGTTCCCTAAATCGATTTCTACATGAATCCAATTGCTTAAGGCCTAGGATATATCTTACTGCACGTTTCTGAAGAATAAAGACCCTACCTGAACTCGATGCAGTACCCCAAAAAACTATTCCATATGTCATTACGGAGTGGAAGTACGCGAAGTATACGTCACGCGCAGCCTTTTCTCCACCTAATTCTTTAATTTTTTTAATCGCATATGTTGCCGAACATAGCCTAGTGAGTAAACTCTCTAGTGGGCTGTCCAAGTAAGTTTACTATCTAGCCATACACCTAGAAACTTTACTGGACCAGATGGCTTAATACTCATATCATCCAAAACATTTTTAATACAGGCATGAATTTGTATGTTTGACCTAGATCCTAGTGCAAATTGTATAATATTGGTTTTATTTACATTTAAAAGCATATTATTAACAGAAAACCACTCTTTTAATTCATCTAAACTATTTATTATATTTTTTTAACTGTTTCGATATTTTTGTCTTTAATGATCAGAGACGTATCGTCCGCGAATAAAATAATGTCTATATTATTAAATATTATTGAAATGTCATTTACATAGATAAGGAATAAAAGGGGACCCAAAATGGAACCTTGAGGGACACCTAGGCCAAATTTACATTTGTTTGAGCGACACCAGTTAAACTCGGCTATTTGCACTCTGTTATTGAGGTATGAGGTAAGAATTTCTATTTCTTTACCTCTTACACCGTAGTGTTGTAATTTCCCTAATAAAATAGAATGCGACACACAATCGAAAGCTTTGGAGAGGTCACAAAAAACACCATAGGTTTTTTGTGATCCTTCCAGGCCTGCAAAAACATCTTCGACTAATCTCATTATGGCATGTTTTGTTGATTTGGCTTTTTGGAAGCCAAATTGCCTTTCACTTAGAAGTTTATTTTCTGCAAGATATTCCATGAGCTCCTCTGCTATGTACTTTTCAAAGATTTTACTTAAGCTAGGTAAAACTGACACAGGTCTATAATTATCAACTGATGAAGTACTTCCCTTTTTATGCACGGGGAACACTTTCGCTATTTTCATTTGATCGGGAAATAACCCTTTATTAATACAATTATTTATTATTATCATCATGGGGACAGCAATCTCACGTTCCAATTTCTTGACTAGAGTGGGTGTTACATACCAAAAATCATTAGATTTTTTGGTCTTTAGTGCCCTTATTATTTTAA
Organism: Philereme vetulata; assembly: GCA_918857605.2. Lineage (NCBI taxonomy): Eukaryota > Metazoa > Arthropoda > Insecta > Lepidoptera > Geometridae > Philereme > Philereme vetulata. The sequence continues at coordinate 6,966,893 of OU975473.1, read as the reverse complement.
TAATTCTTGCTAAATTTATTTGTCGAAGGTGAAAGTTATTACTCTGCAAGGGCATAAATTCATTAAGGTACAATAATGAGTCAGTGAGGGAACATTTGAGATTTTTTGTCACGTTTACAGCCACATCAGCAAAATATTCATTAAAATAATTACAAATAATATTCATGTCATAAATCGATTTACCATTTGTGTCAATAATTTTATCACACTTATTATAACAGTCAGTTTTTTTACCAGTATTTTCTTTGATTATTTGCCAAGCACATTTAATCTTATTGTCAGATTTTGCAATTTTTCGTGATAGATAATTTTGTTTCGCTGATAAACATACTTTTTTAAATATTTTACTATACTGGGTCACGTACTGCCTCAGAGATATATCGTCATCTATTCTGATGAGCGCATAGAGCTCACACAATTTCTCTCGTGAGACCAAGATACCCTTGGTGGCCCATTTAGAAAAGGACAGCTTTTTATCGTGTGTCATTTCAGTCACAGGAATATATTCATTTAATGTATTTAAAAATATATTAAAATATGTATCATAATCGGTAAAATATCTAGGATTTTGTAGAATTTCATGTAAGGTCTGTTTTATGTATCGTAATTTTGACTCCGATATCTTTCTAACCAATCGAGTAGTTGCTACCACGTACTCCATATTAAGTTCCACATCAATAATTTGTGCTAAATGATCAGATTTAATGCCCTGTACACCTTTTACATTTTTAATGACATTTGCGTCTGTAAGTATATTATCTATACATGATTTAACAGGGCTATCACGTTCTTTTACTTTGACTATCCTTGTGTACTCGAATATTTGTTGTTTCAGCAAAAAACTGTCAAATGTATCTGATAGTATGTTTTTAGAGTTTCTTACCAAGGAGAAGTTTATGTTAAAATCGCCACATAAAAGTATGGTCTTATTGTTATTTCTCGTAATTTTATCTAAACATTGCTCAAGATTCCTCATGAATATATTTAAATCAGATGTTGGAGTCCTATATACCACTAAGACAAATGCATTTTTTAATTCAATGCAACAAACTTCAAAATGTTGTTCAGTTGACGTAATGTTGATATCATCTCTTTTTTTGTGCTTAATATTACTCTTAACAAGTATAAGACATCCACCATGTGTCATGTTATTCCTACAATATGATGACGCTATACCATAGCCTTCTATATTGATAACCAACACATTATTACTATTTATCCAAGTTTCACATAAACACATAATATCAATACCCTCCTCGCAGAGAAATAGTTCAAGACTATTGCCCTTTCTGTAGACACCTTGGACATTTTGATGACAGACTCTTATTTGTCGTTTTTTCTCGTCTTTGTTTGGGAAAAATTTTGAGCAGACGTCTTTGAAGGTTCCTCGTCTTCGAAATCTCCAGATAGAATCCTAAGATTACTCCTATTAACCCCTTGTATGCAGGCAGTAGCTATGTAATTTGCAGTAGCTCGTCGATTTGTTTTTGAGAAAGCGTCAGTACCTTGTGTATTAATTTCCACTATATTCAGATTGCTATGGTGTATAAGTAACTGTTCACTTTTTTATTTTTGTATTAATATAATACTGCGGTCCATATAGAAGTGTTGAGACTACAATTTTTCTCCCAAATTTCTTCATTTTTTCTGTAATTCTATCAATTTTTTCAACATATCAAAACAGTTTTGTTCTATGCTTTTATAGTTGCCGATTAATATTACGATTGTTTCATCATGATTTGAGTTAATATTGTCTTCATTGATGATATCATGAAATTCATTTCCAGGCTTGCAGATGTTTATTATCTAATAAGTTTCTGGTAAGTATTTAGTCACTAGAGTTGCCATGGATTTACCTATATGATCAGAAAACATAGTAATTCTTTGTGCCGCTTCTTCACCCTGTACTAAAGGGCGCTCTTTGCTATTTGGTCTTTCATTCTTTGTTGTATTTTCTAGTTTTGTGCTAATAGTATTATTTATATTTTTTTCTATGATCTCTTGTAGTTTTATGAGCTGATTTTCTAAAAATGACATCTTTCCCATTGTGACTTCGTTTTGTTTAAGGTCTTGTTCGTACGTACATATCTAGTATGTCTAAGAGTTTATCACTTTCATTCCGTAGTGTCGTGATAAAAGTTTCTCGCCTGTCTAATTCTACTTCCATAATCTTCTTGCTTTTGGTGAGCAAATCAATTTTCTTTAAGAGTTTTTTATGTTTTACATATCTATTTCTTTTGTTGTTACCAAGTCTTGACTTAAGTTGGGCGGTAAATCCTTTTTTAACACTGGAGTGATTTAATGACTTGAGAATTAAATCGCTGTATTTGAGCTGCGTCTCTATTAGTTCATCATGTTGGAGGTCAAAAGCCTTCTGTAGGTTTGATAATCTAGTCATATAACCACATTCCTCTTGCTCTTTTAACAGATTGGCATTGTCTTCTACTAAAGAACTGATTTGTTTCATAAGGTCAGAGTTGTTTGATTCCACGTCAAAAACCCTTTTTTTAAATAAGTTTACTTCTTTGCATATTTTTTCAAACTCTCTAGAGTTATATTCCTGCTCTTCTAAAAGTACGTCATTAAGTTTTTGTTTTGCATCCAATTCTTTCTTTAATTGCTCTATGGTTTTGATATAGTTTGCAATAGATATAGCATTCGGTTTTTCATCTTTACATTCAATCATCTTTCTTGCTTTTGCCCTTGTAACCATAGTGTTACTATGCATATTTAGTCAGGAGCACTCTGCTCAATTTTGGGCAGTTTCGGAATTGTCAGTTGGCAACACTTTTGTTTTCTTATCTGTCAGTGTCAAGTGCCAGTGATTTTTTTTTGTTTTTTTTTTCAGTTTGGAGTTGTTTTGTAGGCCGCCCTCTGTCGTTGTTTTTTCTTCGGTCTATTTCTTCGTATGAGTTCTTAGATATTTAATTTGGTCTTATATTAAAGTTTTTTGCACAAAAAATTACAAAGCTTTGCGGAGGTTCGAATCTTCGTCGGCTGCGTCTATTTGGGTAATACTTCAACACCTTACCAATTACGCAACCGTGATTGTTACTAATAGCGTTGAAATAGTGAATCAGGTCCTGGTTGCTGATTGTTTACATGAAGACTGTTGAGCTTATTTTAACAACCACCTTCTTTTATATAATGATGCCTAAAAATTTCACAATTCACTTTATAAATCAATATTTTTCACTGATATGAGTTCTGAGATTCGTATTACTGTAGATCGGATATTAGAATGATTTATTCACGTGTTATTAGTTAGTTGCACTTTAATTTTTATGATGTTTCACTGTTTACAAAAACTTTAGGTTTAGAACAGTCTTGTTTCACAATTGTTTATTGGGCACATAATTATCACTATTTCTGCAAAATTGTTCGAAGATACACTACTACTTGGGTATTATGTCTTTATATACACTTATAAGCACTTTTTTTGCTGTTTTATGCACTATTTATTTTAAAAATGATTTTCTTGACAGAGCTAATTGTTGCTTGTGCGACGACTACCGGCAAAAAAATTGTTATAGATTATAGAGAGTGGGAGCAAGTTATAGAGGGTGGGCTGGGAGATGCTGCGCTTTCTCTAATTTTTTTGACATATCATTTCAACCCTACGTTATTGTTATTGATATGTTATTGTTATTGATGTGAGTTGGTCAAGGAACGCTGCAGTTTTTACAATCTTCTATGGTCCTGGGGAGTGGGGACGCTGTCTTGGCTGCAAACTTTAATCACTTATCATTGCGATGCCATCAAACTTAAAGGCAATGGGCTACGGGACGTTGTGGTAGATCCAAATTTTGTAGCCCTACCTAACTTGTAGTGGGTTAAGTGGGGCACGATGCGTTTTATATGACTAATTGTTTTTACTTGACTAATGTTTTTTATGTTTTTTAAACACTAGAAATTTTTATGACGAAAATCCGTTCTTAGTGTTCACTTTCACACCACAAATAACATACCATCAAGTCTCTAGGACCAGCGGTTTGGGCTGTGCGTTGTCTATGTGTCAGTCAGTCAGGACAACGATTCTTATATATATAAGATTATTTATCATCTATTCAACAGGACTGACCCATGAAATAAACAATGATGTGTTGCTCTGTAAACAAAGTTTTTTATTTTATTGAAATATCTCTAAAATCCTAAACTATTTACACTATTATACAATACCAAAACACCTACCTGTAAACAAAGAAACGACATTAAAGCTTATTCTTCATTATTAGGTAATCCATAACACTTTTAGTTCGGTATTAAATCATATTACATTTTTTATCAAAAGACAAATCACTGTTTGACATTGCAAACTGTCATATTATTTTTTAACACGCCTAACCTGCTTTAAGGATATTCTATACTCACAACCAACCTTCTTTATCGACAGCGCGACACAATTCAAATTCTAAGGAATAGGTACGATTTCTTTACATCTCCCCCCCCCATAAATAGAAAATTTACTGCAAATTTTCGCTAAATTAATCCATCCTCGACTGTATCTTCTTTTTCATCTTCTTCTAAAGTAGTGGCTGGAGTAAGTTTTGTTAGATGAAAAAGGTTTGATTCTGTCTTTTTGTGACCTGTATCTATTCTGTATATGGAGTTAGAAATTTTTTCAACAATCTCATATGGTCCAATTTTCAACTCATCTAATTTCTTCCTGTTTAGCTTGTTTCCGTTTTCGACATACACCATGTCACCTACATTAAATACGCAGTACTTCCGATTTCTGTCAAATAAGTTCTTGTTGTAGTTATGTGATTTTATTGTATTCTCAAGTGCTGTTTTTCTATCTCTAATCAAATCACTTTTGGACTTTGCCTGTGTTAGTTCACTTGGTAAAATAGTGGCATCTGTACCGTATAGGAGATAACCTGGTGTGAAACCAGTGACTGAGTGATAAGTCTCATTATATTTATTTACGCATTCTTGAGCTATTGTTGTCCAGGCTTTGGTTTTTTCCTTTTCATTTACTTTACATCTAATTTTATTTACTAATGTTTGATTCAGCCTCTCATTAAGACCATTCGAAAAAGGTGCATTTACTGCTGTGAAAACCATTTGTATGCGCCTATCATTTAAGAATTTTTTGAATTCTTTTGAATTGATTCCTGGATATTGGTCTGTGAGTACCATACCAATATCCTCAGTGTCTGTTATTTTCGTTACTAATTTTATAAAATCATTTGCACTTTGTGTTTTTGATGTTTGAATAAATGCATATCTTGTAAAGTGATCTACCAACAGATGTAGATATTTCTTTGTTGATCTTGAACCTCCAAAACCACCAATGGTGTCTATGGAGACTATTTCGAAAGGTTTTTCTGCTGGGCCTAGATGAGACATAAAACCAAATTTGTCGTGTCCTCTCGATTTATTTTTAATGCACGTTTCACAACTTCTACAAATTTTTTTTATGTTTCTTGTCAAATTGCTGACCGCGAAGTACGGACTTATCGTCTTCTGCATCTGTCCAATCCCAATATGACACAGGTTTTCATGTATATTTTTTAGGAGTCTCGTGCTAAATTCTTCTGAAATAATTACTTTTTCTTTTTTATTTACCTTCTTTAAGTATACGTTTTGTTTTACAATCAATTTATTTTTTCTCTTTTGTATATCTTCATTCTTATTTTGATCTTCCAAAATATTTTTCAGTGTAACCAAGTTCACGACTTTCAATTGTTCATCTGTATTTGCATCTGATTCTAATACTGGATTCCTGCTTAAACAATCTGCTTCTAAATTTTGTTTTCCTGGAGAATATTTTATTTTAAACTCATATTGCGATAGATAATATGTTAAATCACCGAGCTCTTCATCGGTTCTAGATTTTAAATTCATATTTTCTAGTGGTTTGTGATCTGAGTAAACTATAAATGATTTACCTATCAGCCAATATTGCCAGTATCTCACCGCTTCTTTTATGGCTAAACATTCTAAATATATGGCTTTCTTCTTCTTCTGGGCTCCATTTAGTTTTTTCGAAAAGTAAGCGACTGGTTTTTCTTTTCCGTCTGGTTGTATCTGTTTTAAAATGGCTCCAATACCCTCTATAGAGGCATCTGTATAAATGTTGATTGGCAAATCTTGATCAAAAATCTCCAGAACTGGTTGCGAGCAAAGCAATTTTTTTATCGTATCAAATGCATTTTGGCACTTGTCGGACCAATCAAATTTTTTATTTTTCCTGAGTAAATTATGCAATGGGTCTAATATTATTGAACTATTTGGTATAAACTCATGGTAAAAGTTTATTTTCCCTAGAAATTGTCTTATATTTTTCTGCGTTTTTGGGACAGGAAAATCCTTAATTGAAATCAAGTTATCTTTGACTGGTTTAATGGAATTATTTTGTATTATATGACCCAGGTATTTTACTGAGTCTGATGCAAATGTGCATTTTGTAAATTTTAATCTGAACCCTTCTGTCTTAATTGCATTCAGCAACTGTGTAAGGTGATCAAGATGTTCAGCAAAAGTTTTAGAAAATATAAGAATATCATCTATATAGTTAACTGTAAATTCCGTAAGTTTATACTTTCTCAATATACTACTCAATATCCTCTGAAAAATGGCTGGCGAGGTCTTAAGTCCAAAAGGAAGACAAGTCCACTGAAAATGCCCTTCTTGTGTAACAAATCCTGTCTTTTTCCTGTCCTCAACTCGTAAAGGAATAGACCAAAATGCAGAGTTTATGTCTAAGGTTGTAAAAAAATTGCAATTTCTGGTTTTTATCATTAGATCTTCAATTAAGGGAAATGGTTGAGCCTGCGGTACTACTATTTTATTCAAGTCTCTAAAGTCTATACATAGCCTTGATTTTCTGTTTTCTTCTTTTTTATATGCCAAAGTGACAGGTGCAGCAAATGGACTGTAGGATTCTTCTATCAGCTTACTATCCAGTAACTTTGCAATCTGTGTTTCAATCTCTTTTTTATCTTCTACAGTGCATCTGTAAGGCCTTTTACTACAATACCTGTCCACACATAAATCTATCTTTGCTTCATATTCATTCACAGTGCCAATATCGTATTTGTCTTTGGCAAAAACTGATTTGTATTTGCAAATCAGTGTATTTATTTCTGACTTTTGATATTCATTTAAATGATTTATTTTCATTTCAAAATCTTCCTCTTTCACATGTTCATTAAAATTTATTTTATATTCTTCCATGTTATTTTTATTTTCTATGTTTTTTATATTAGTATTTGTATCTATATATGTAGAGGTGTCCTCAGTTTTATTTCTTGTTTCATTATTTATACAACATTTATGTGTTATTCTTAAATCTTCATCTTGGATTAATTTAAAGTCTTTTATTAAATCCAAACCAATCAAAAAGTCATATTTAAAGTTTTGTTCATCGATAATGTATACATCAATTATTTTTTCCAATTCAAAAATCTTTAATTTCAAAGTTGTCAAACCACTTGTCTTTTTAACACCATTAATCGTTACTAAATCTGCTTCATTCAATTCGTTTCCCTTTCCTTTTATTTTTAATAATTTAGAATTAATCAGAGAAACATTTGATCCCGAATCATAAACTCCATATATCTCTAGTTTATCATTCAATAGTAGTTTGACATTTATTAATGGTGTTACTATTAGTTTTTTTTAGCCGTTTCATTTAACTCTGCTTCGATCACCGAATTGTTTACATGTCTAATTATATTTTTCTTTATATTTTCATCCTTGATTGTTTTAAACCAGCATGTAGCCTCAGGGTGATAACGAGTCCCTTTATTTAATTTTTCACATATCTTACATGGGTTTTTAACCCCATTTTTACTACAAGTTCCTAGATTTCCATGTTTTCTCATAGGCAAATAACTTCTTTTATTTACCATATGTTCATACTTACTCACTTCGTTAAACAAATCCACTGTATCCTTTAATGCTTCTCTATCAATATTGTTGCGTATGAATTTCGGTAAACCAGCTGCAATAAGATCTACTAAAGTACCGGTATCAATTGTTCTCCTCATATTCAATAAAAGTTTTTCTTTTCTGATAGCGTAATCCAACAATGAACCATCCTTATATTTAAATAATAATGCATGATTGACTGGGTTCCATCCCTTGTTTACAAATGATTCACAAAATTTGTTTTTCCACTCCGACCATTCTGAGTTCATAGTTAATTTTATAACCATTGAAGCATACCAGTCTACACAACTTTTGTCCAGAAACAATCTAAGTATTTCGATTTTTTTCTCATCCGTAGTCACATCAAAGCGTATGCATTCTTTTTCAAAAATATCAATCCAGTAGTTTGCATTCGAATTTTTGCTTGTAAATTTTTCAATCACAAATTTCTCTGCAATATGCTTTAAACTTTGCTGTTTACTCACCTGTGTATTTTCTACTAATTTCTCAAACAACTTTTCCAGTGTGCCTGTCTCTGTTTGAAGTACACTTGCTACTTTTTCCTGATTTAATTCTTCTAGATATTGATTCCCAAATTGTACATTACCATCTTCATCCGTGTAAGTTTCTTTGAGTTCTTTTGTCATCGTTATCCACACTCTTCTCACATGGTACCTCTTTTTTAAACTATTTTTTACTTTATCAAAAACCGCTGTTTTTATTACTTCCTCATGATGACGAGTTGATTGTAGCTCTCTGGGTATTGCATAAACTTTATCCTCACTTGTGGATATTGTGGTTATAGATAAAACGTTTGATTTTCCATCACTTCCAGGCAATAGAGTAAATTCGAAACGAAGTTTTTCCATTTTCAATTGCGTCTTATAAACAAAAATGTCGTTTTATAAGATTATTTATCATCTATTCAACAGGACTGACCCATGAAATAAACAATGATGTGTTGCTCTGTAAACAAAGTTTTTTATTTTATTGAAATATCTCTAAAATCCTAAACTATTTACACTATTATACAATACCAAAACACCTACCTGTAAACAAAGAAACGACATTAAAGCTTATTCTTCATTATTAGGTAATCCATAACACTTTTAGTTCGGTATTAAATCATATTACAATTTTTATCAAAAGACAAATCACTGTTTGACATTGCAAACTGTCATATTATTTTTTAACACGCCTAACCTGCTTTAAGGATATTCTATACTCACAACCAACCTTCTTTATCGACAGCGCGACACAATTCAAATTCTAAGGAATAGGTACGATTTCTTTACATATATATTAGAAGATACTGAGGTCTATAGTCCCTATTAGGTGTATAAAAGTGAAGGTCCTGAGTCAACACAATAAAATGATATGGAAAAAATTTAGAATTTCGCGAATACTTGTAAGTACCAAAATTTAACCTAATTTTCTTGTGCTGTAAGACCTTGCTTTTAACCAAACCTAAATGGTAGTTCCCGTTGACCTAGAACCACGAAATTTGACAAAAAGCAAGGTCTTACAGCACAAATAAAAGAAAAATTAAAAAAAATAACAAAAAGTTGAAAATTAAAGGGTGTACACATACATAGTTGACGCCAGTTAAGATAGTCCTTTGAGTTGTATGGGCGCTCATACAATTTAGAGGACTAGCTTAACCGGCATCAACCTCAAATAAGGTAAATAAATAAAATTGTGCTATTGAATAAACTAAATATTTCAGTGGGGCTCCCATACAACAGACATGATTTTTTTGACATTTTTATGGATCCAACTCGCACTTGGCTGTTTTTTTTTCATTAACTAGGTTAAGTTAGTAATAATGAAGGGCAGGAAAAGAGTTTCGTTAAATTGAAAAGATAAATTTATTTAAAGGTGAAATTAAATGGGCTAATTAGGTACCTAGGTGAAATCACCATATAACTTTCCATTTACATAATTATGCAGACAAAAAAATCACGCTTTCGATAGAATAATCCCGTATTTATAAAATAGTGGAATAACCTAACGCAATGATAATAATGTAATGTTTTTCCCACAGATCTGCAGTAATTGTGGTAGCAGTTTTCATGCTGGCAGCTTCACTTTACGAAGGCTACCTGGAGCGGCGGTACCGCATCCTCAACGAGAAGGACTTGGAGCTGGCTCGTGATAACCATAAACAACCTGTTGGTACTTCCGGTCTTTTACATTTATTTCTGATTTAAAAAAACGTGCACTTAGTCAGACGTGGAGAGCGAGAACTGGACAACGGAAACACGACGTCCACGGACCAGATAGCTCGATGAAATATAAGTAAAGTTTTATTGTAAAGAACGTAGGGTGTACGTAGGTTATGCGTGGACAAAGAGAGGCTTATGCCCAGCAGTGGGTCGACGCGGTCTGCAAATGATGATGAGACCTGCCGGCATTGACATATAGCCATAGTGGCCGAGATTGGCTGAAGTGGGTAGTCGCGTAATGGTCTAAAAACATTCAAAAACTTGCTGAAAAACCTGGATTAGTAATATCCCATACCAGTACTGGTATGTGGTAATACTGAGTAATACATAGGTACTTCTAGCAATTTTTTTTTCATTGGTGAGGCTGATCAATATTGAATAGGTACTTTTGTCCAGCAGTGGGTGCTTCTGGACTTTGATGATGACGATGATATTGATTTTTTTTTGTAATACGTGATTGTGCACGAGATAAACATTATGTGAGGTATTCATGAAAAACCAATTCATATGATGATACAGTACTGTTGAAAATCTCGAAGATAACCCACTAATAAGATTATAAGTTTCAACCATTCCGGCCGAAAAATTCTCAAAAAATCATTTATAAACCATAACACGTAAGGTATAAAAATCGGGGACCATCATAATTTTTTTTCACCCTTTACTGTTTGGGCCACCTTGTTTAAATAACTACTTCCGCCCGCGGCTTCGCACGCGTGGTTTGTCAATAAAAAGTAGCAAGCAAGCAAAGTAGTGGTAGCAAATAAAAATCCAAGTCTTAATATACTTATACACCGAATTCATCGATATCAGTTCAGCCGTTTCGACGTGATTGACTAACAAATTAACAAACAATCATCCAAACTTTCGCATTTATAATATTAGCGCGATTTGCAAAGTCAGACTATATAATCAATATTCTGTTGAGCGTTCTAAACGCTGCATCTGACACAAATATTTTGGTAGCCAATTTAGTTAACAGCTTCACCAAGTTCTGAACGTGGAAGTGACGGGTTATTTATAGCGAAATATCAACAGTCGTTTTTATCTACAGATGTATCGATTAGGATCAGAAGTTCTTCTACCATCAGTGCTTTTTAAACTGCTCCATGATCATCTTTCTTTGTCTATCATCATATTGTCACATGAGACAAAACCGATTAATATTGTTAGCTACACTTATGTAGATGTGATGTGTAGGAGCACTAAGAAGGAAATTGTATAAAGAAAATAAGTATTTTAGTTCTGCCTAAGGTAAAATGATATTGCACATATCTTGGTAATAGGGAATCAAAGGTAAGAACAATCTAATACACGTTTACATACACGCGCTCATGATTGGCGTTCGCTCGTTGAAATGTTCGCGTAGATGACCCGACGCGAGCGACCATCAGTCAAGCCCAATGCAACTAATATCGCCTCTACACGATTGACCATGATGGGCGATCATAGACAATCACCATCTTGTAGAGGGCATAATTGTCTGTAATCGTCCATGATCGGTGACGATCGAGCGTAATCGCCGCTATGTCGGTTTATCGGACAAACATCAAAGGAAGTTTCCAGTCATGATTGTAAGCGTGTCCATACGATCGCCGATCACTCAGTTCGTATTTCTTTACGGTACGGTGCGGACGCGCTTTTACAGTGTACATTTATATAATGGTTATATACACTAAATAAATAGCGGCAGCTGCTACTGTTTCGACGTCCATAATTAACAAATATAGTTGCGCCCTTGATAGTGGCAATGATGGCGCATTCTGTGATTGTGCATCATGGCCCATAGTGTAAACAGTTGCGCAATCATGGTGGCAACCATAGCGCATTTTGTGATAGTCCATCATGGCTCATAGTGTAAACAGCTATGCAATCATGGTGGCAATCATAGCGCATTCTGTGGTTGTCCATCATGGCCCATAGTGTAAACAGTTGTGCAATCATGGTGGCAACCATAGCGCATTTTGTGATAGTCCATCATGGCTCATAGTGTAAACAGCTATGCAATCATGGTGGCAATCATAGCGCATTCTGTGATTGTCCATCATGCCCCATAGTGGAGACAGCTGCGCAATCATGGTGGCAATCATAGTGCATTCTGTGATTGTCCATCATGGCCCATAGTGGAGACAGCTGCGCAATCATGGTGGCAATCATAGCGCATTCTGTGATTGTCAATCATGGCCCATAGTGTAGACAGCTGCGCAATCATGGTGGCAATCATAGCGCATTCTGTGATTGTCCATCATGGCCCGTAGTGTACACAGCTGCGCAATCATAGTGGCAATGATAGAGCATTCCGTGATTGTCCATTATGGCCCATAGTGTAGACAGCTGCGCAATCATGGTGGCAATCATAGCGCATTCTGTGATTGTCCATCATGGCCCGTAGTGTACACAGCTGCGCAACCATAGTGGCAATGATAGCGCATTCCGTGATTGTCCATTATGGCCCATAGTGTAGACAGCTGCGCAATCATGGTGGCAATCATAGCACATTCTGTGATTGTCCATCATGGCCCGTAGTGTACACAGCTGCGCAATCATAGTGGCAATCATAGCGCATTCTGTGATTGTCCATCATGGCCCGTAGTGTACACAGCTGCGCAATCATAGTGGCAATCATAGCGCATTCTGTGATTGTCCATCATGGCCCGTAGTGTACACAGCTGCGCAATCATAGTGGCAATGATAGCGCATTCCGTGATTGTCAATCATGGCCCATAGTGTAGATGTAGAGGCTACATTATACGTGCGAGTGATGTAAACATGGCATGACGAGGCACGCACACGGAAGTATAAGTTCACACAGAAGAAGTTCTAAGTTCGTGTGCGTCAGCATGCCACGCAGAAGGTGTGACATCTTTCTAGTATTTCATACATAACAAACCACGCGAACAGGGCGCACATAGACACATAGACGCCCGTGACCGAGATCGTTCCGAGATCCTACCGTGTGCGTGCGCTTATTTTCGCTCCTTGAACTAAATTTAACTTCTATTCCTATCTGTTTTGTGTTACGACCACTGCGTGCACGCTCACGCCACGCGCACGTACATATTTGCTTTGCGCCGGTCTTTACAGTAACGAAGGTAGCATTACTAATATCCATACCTATAATATTCACGACTAATATTACTAACTTAGATGGTATTTAAGTTTTATAACTTAACCTAACTAACCTTGCACAAATGGACCTGTAAACTATTGTCTGATTTAATAAATGAATAGAATTGAATTACACATACATGCTCGCTGTTTGTCCAGTCACTCACATCTCACTTCGCGATAGTGTAAATGCGGTATAAATGTTACTTAAATTGGTTTTTACCTATCATTAGGAAAGTTTATTCCACGTGGACGAAGTCGCGGGTATTGAGCTGTTTCTTAGTTACGAAATGTTAATGGATTGCTTTGATGATAGCGTGGCGATGGATTATATCTACAGATAGGGCGTAGAATTGTCAAGGGAATAATAAACACAATTTAGACCCCTTTGGCGACTACCAGTCAATAATTCTAGCCTAAAATTAAAAGATGGTATTTGTCAGTGGGGCGTAAAAGTTCTGAAAAGTGCTGGAGGTCACGCACTGGAAAGCACAGTATAGAAGGATTAAATAGAAAGATGACCTAATCAAGTTTTCTGAGAGCATGCCACAGAAGATCGTTCTTTCTGGAAATCTATAGGGGGATATTCAAATTGTTCAGCAATGGACGTATTATAGCTGATAGGATGATAATAATGACATACTCGTACACTAAGTACATACTACATAGGATATTTTTACATTACAAATGCATCATTTATGTATTCAAAGCTTCTTCATAATTTTCCCAATGAGCATTTTCAAACTACTTTATTTATCATTTTGCAAATGGGTCACCAAAATGCAATATAATTTAAACTTCTCTCATTTTGCCATGTAGGTACTCTCCAAATTTGTGTAAAACGAGATTTGTATATCATTATGTTTTATATAATATACCTTTAGGAACGTAGGGCTTCGAAAACAATGCGGTGGTGTTGCGGTTTTTGTATAGTGTCGTCGACAGAATCGAGTTTCCTTTTAGCGGCTCGTAATGGGGTTAATTTGCTGCGTAACCTTGTATGTTGCCGTAAATGCGCAAATGTGTTACAAGACCTAATACGCAACAACCGACACACTAACCCTAATTATACTGAGTTTTACCACAAAAAATGAAACACTATTTAGCGTGCGTTTAAAAAATTCTACACAAAAAATGGTAATGAATATTTGACGTGATAAACGTCTTACAAATCGATGAACGCCGACTGCACGCACGAAAAAGCATGACTCATTGTCACGTTCCGCCTGAGCCGATCCTACAAGCGAGAGCGCGGAACAAGCGATAGTAAGGCACGATCGGCCTAAGCGTTCAGCTTGTGACGCATCTATCTCTCTCGTTATCACGTACAACTATCGTCCGTAAACCGACTTTACAGACAACCAATTTTTTTAACACAGGTTTAATAGTAGCTTATCTTCTTATGGTAACAAGGACTATTTTTAAAAAGTCTTATACCTAACACCTCTTTCTGTCCAGCCAGCCCTACTCCTAAAGTTACAAATAATATTTAATTTCCATTATTTCAGAGAGCTTTCTCAATTATCTATGTGGGATAGCGGGCGGGGATTCAAATCAAATTTATTTCCTCAAAATAACATCCTAAAATATTTGTTTGTTAATTCGACCATCTAATTTTGAACAGCTTAACTTTCGCTGAATAGAAGACATCAGGAAAATGAAATTTGAAAGAGATTTATTCCATTATCATATTAAGAAGGGGATCCTTTCAAAACGTCGGCGTCTCAGTGATAAATCACGTAAACATTAGTTTAATTGAAAACCGGCGGAGCGACTAACTGAGGATTCACAATGCCGATGCAGACCAGAAAAGTAAATCAATATACAGTTTTATTTACTATTCAAATATCATTTTAATAAGTGCTAAAACAAACTGCAAGATTTCTAAAATGCATGATATCATCATACATGAATGAATAAATGAATGAAAACCCTTTATTGTACTTACACAATATAAACAAAAAAAAATACTAACAAAATATAAAACACAAAGCAACTAGTACAATGGGCGGTCTTATCGCTTAGATGCGATCTCATCCAGACAACCTTTGGATGAAGAGGATTTTGTAATAACAAAGATTTATGAAGAGAGTGCGTCTAATACCAAAATAAAAATATAACTAAATACTAAAATTAATAAATAAATATGGAACAATTATGTACTTACAATTGAATACAAATGGAACATATTATGTACTTACATTAAATGTATATATATACATATACATTCTACTCTCTCATTCAACTCTTCATAGGGTTAAGCTCGCCTTTGTACATGTCCTCTATATCTGTACTTTATTATGTATTTTCTTGTGTACAATAAAGAATAAAGAAAACATTCTCAAGAAATAAATATTAATAAGGCATATCAATTAAAGTTATAAATTATAATTACTCATATGATTGTTTCTGTTGTTTCTTGAAGTCATCAAGAAGTGTGTTATTATCATCATCATTCTCAGCTTGTGTATTCAGTCACTGCTGGGTATAAATAAGTCTCCTCCATTTTGTGCCATGTTATTCTGTCTTGGGTAGATTCCACCCAGGTATTAATAAAAATCATTTCGATATCGTTTGCCGATCTAGAAGGCGGTCTGCCAGCACTGCGTTTGCTCTCCCTAGGCAACCATTCCGTCATGGCCCTACTCCAGTAGCCATTATGATAACTGTTACAACTTAATAAATTTAATTTAATTTCAAGATGATTTTACAGCATTATTGGAAACTGCATTAACCATTGAGTGAAAAGAGCAGGCACTGTACTACCTAAAAACACTGTTATTAGCACCATTAATATTTCCTATCCACTAGCTCATACATACACATAAATATCAACTTATAAACAGAATGTGAACAATTATCACGTCACCCGAAATAATTGGACTGCAAGTACTCAACTATGCAGCAATAACAATACAGTTTAAAACAAAGAGCTTGGTTCTCTGCGTTGCCATTCCATGCGGTCAGTTCCATCAGTTGGAAAGGCCTTTGAATGGAACCCACTGGAATTTCCCAGTCGTGCTATTTAATTTTATTGTAACGAACATGACACGTTGTTGGGGTTTGTCTTCATTTAGTCGGATCTTTTTCGTACCTTTGTACGTACCGTTTTACTTCAATTCTATATTGAGATGTTTACAGTGATACTTTACTGAATATAGTCACACTGATAGTATAAACCAATAATCAGGTAAAGTTTGTAGCGTTATATGTTATTTAATCTCAAAAACGGAACCGATTCTGAAAATTATTTCGTTTATAGAAAGCTTTTTGTGCAGCTTTCTATATATATTTTACTAGATTCCGTCCGCGGCTTTACACGCGTGGTTTGTCAATAAAAAGTAGCCTATGTGCCAATCCAGATCATAATCTATCGACACACCAAATTTCATAGATATTGGTTAAGCCGTTATGACGTGATTGAGTGACAAACAAAAACAAACATCCAAACTTTCGTCAATTTATAATATTAGTGTGATTATGATCAAAAATAGTTTTCAGTGCGAAATGTTAATATGTGTTATTAAGTAGAAATAAGTTTTTAGTTGAAAAAATACTTTTATCAAAACAAGCTTTTATAAAATTCATAATCGGAACCGCAAGCAGATTCAAATGAGCCCAAACACTAGTAGCCTACTATAATCAATTCAGAAGTTCCGTTCATAAGTTCTAGCATCCGTCTCCATCATGAGACCAGCTTCATGGTACCATGTTATTGCATTGTCATCGAAGTTACGAAGTATTTCAAATTTACAGCTCAATCAGTTGAGGGGAACGGGCTTAAAATTCAGTTGCAAGATTCCACCCGGACAAACATAATAGGTTGGGGAAGTTCATACATACTATAATGCGAAAAGACTTTCTTTTCGCATTATAGTATGTATAAACATGTAATAAAATCTATTTGTATCTGGCTGGTTATGGTATCATTCAAAGTTTAAATTTTAAAGAAGATAATTCCAAATTCAAATTAGGAAAATGTGTGATTTTTATTTGTTTTTCGTACTGAAAGATGAGTGAATCTAATGAAGAAGTTCGATACATGTTAAAATTTTACTACAAAAAAGGTAAAAATGCAACGCAAGCCGCAAAAAAAAATTGCGATGTTTATGTACCTAGTGCAGTGTCTGTGAGAGTAGCACAAATTTGGTTTAAGCGTTTTCAATCCGGAAATTTTGATGTCAAAGATGCACGTCATTCTGGTCGCCCTATTACGGATAAAATTGATGCCGTTTTTGAAAAAGTGGACCAAGATCGGCATATCAGTAGTTACGACGTAGCTGAAAAACTGGGAATTGACCACAGTTTTGGCGTATTTGAAACAAACTTTACACGGTGGTAAGGTACACACAAAAGCTCGATATTTGGGTACCCCACGAGCTCACTGAAAGAAACCTAATGAACCGTGTACTCATTTGTGATTCTTTATTACGACCGAATGAAACCGAACCATTTTTGAAGAAGCTGATAACTGGTGATGAAAAGTGGATTACGTACGACAAGAATGTGCGAAAAAGGTCGTGGTCAAAGGCCGGTCAGGCTTCACAGACTGTGGCGAAACCCGGGTTAACTCGCAACAAGGTGGTGCTGTGTATGTGGTGGGATTGGAAGGGCATTATTCATTATGAGCTGTTACCACCAGGCAGGACCATCAATTCTGAATTCTACTGCAAACAACTGATGAGATTAAAGCAAGAAGTTGAGAGAAAACGGCCGGAATTAATCTACAGAAGGGGTGTGGTTTTTCATCATGATAACGCTAGACCTCACACATCTTTAGCTACTCAGCAAAAATTAAGAGAGTTTGGCTGGGAGGTGTTAATGCATCCGCTGTATAGTCCTGACCTTGCACCTTCAGATTTCTACCTGTTTCGGTCTCTTCAGAATTCTTTAGGCAGTGTCAGGTTAACATCACGAGAGGACTGCCAAAACTACTTGTCGCGGTATTTTGATCAGAAGCCCCAAAATTTCTATAGCAATGGGATCATGTCCCTACCTACAAGATGGCAAAAAGTTATCGAACAAAATGGTACCTACATACTTTAGTTAAATGTAAATAAACTATATAAAAAAAATGTTATGAATTTTCTTAAAAAATGCGAAGAAACTTTTTCCCCAACCTAATACATACATTGCAAGTTATTAAAAAGCTTGTAAAAAAGGCGAGCAGGAAAAATTGCGAGCGGATCAGCTATTCTAAGTATAAGTTATGATCAAAATTATTGTCAGGTTTAAAAAATACTGACACTGTAAATAGTTACATGCATTTATAAAACACTAGCTGACAAATCCGCAGCTTCGCACGCGTAGTTTTTCAATACAAACATTACCCTTCTTTTGCGCAGTTAGGTAAAAAGTAGCCTATGTCACCCGGGAATTTTTTAATCGGTCTAGTAGTTTCGGAGTCAATTCAATACAACAAACAAATCTCTCCTCTTTATAATATTAGTATAGATAGAACTAATTAATACATAAGTATTAATTAGTTACAGTAGTAGTATGTACATTTGCATATCCAATGGATTAAAAGCGCTTTAAGTTTTTCGCATTCGACGAAATAGTGCGCTTGTGTGAATTGTCTACTTTATCCAGACTAAAGTCATAAGACACTAGATTAGCATGTACGAGTATAATACGCATTTATTCCCGATATCTGGACCCTCCACCATTTCTATATGAATAGGAATATTTTAGTCTCTGGAGGCATAAATTGAATGTTTTAAGTCACGTTATTACCCAAATAACTAACCCTTGTTACAGTATGGCACATATCGAAGTAAAGAATCACGGTAGAGTCTGTACAGATTTATAGTATATCTTTGAAATGGTCCTTAATCCTTTAGATACTAATATCATTCACAAATCATTATTTTATTTAATGTCCTAATGCTTGTAAAAAGGTGTACATAGAGAATTTAATCATCAACATAGCCTACTGCAGAACATAGGTCTGTCCTAACGTGTGCACACGAGGCCCAATTTGGCTCTTCTTATCCAAAAAATGATGTGCACCAAAAGAATTTCCTCCAATGAATTCTTGTTTGCTATCTTAGTAGTATAAAAATATAAATAAGAACAGTTGAATATTTTATATATTATTTATATGCTACAAGCTTCCACCAATATAAAGCCGTCAATTTATAGCATTTTATAAAAAAAAAATATTTTATTTCAGACAACTAGAGTCCATATCTTAAGACTAACATACACTCAAAATATATATATATAACAACAAAGAAGAACACCTAAATATACAAAAATAAAAAATAGGCACTGGGTGAAAATAGAAAACACCATTTTGTGCAAAGGGTGACTAACTGAGGAAATTATTTCCTTCATTAATCACCCTCCGCACAAAACACTTCCAGAGCGGAGATGTGCAGCACTCAGCCACTGTCCTCAGGATGCTGTTGCGACTGCCCCGAATTCTGCTCATCAGCGATGCCGTTTTTTTGCGCATGATGGCGTGAAAGCCATCTGTGTGATAGTAGGCAAACATCCCCGATGCACTGCAGTATCGGGGCAACCGCAACATCATCCGGAAGATGTTATTATATCGGATGCGTAGGTCCTCCAATGATCTTTTGGTATTTCGGACCCACAGACTTCCCGTGTAAAAGCTCTGACAGTACGCTTTAAAAAGCGTAACTTTAACTTGTTCAGTACAACGGGAAAATCTACGGGCCAACATGTTACTTCGGACCGCCAAGGCCCTACGCTCCCTCTCAACATCTGCATCGTCTTTAAGATCGTCGGCAAGAAAATGTCCCAGATATTTAAATTTCGTAACACGATTTAAGTTCAAGCCGTTTAGGGTATATTCAGTGTAAAACCGGGACATTTACCGGCGGCCTTAAAAACCATGTATTCGCTCTTCTTCGCATTATATATAAGCCCGTGCTCAACAGCATAGGCTTCACAGACCCTCAGTAATTCCCTGAGACCCCCACCGTCGGGCTCAGCAGCACCATGTCATCGGCGTAACTAATGTTGTTGATGCTAACGCCGTTCATCCGGCAGACGACACGCATGCTGCTCAGCCCGACGATGAGGTCGTTTACATAGAGATTGAAGAGCTTGGGAGAACTCAAGCCCCCCTGTCTCACCCCGCTCTCCAACCTATATGCATTTGAGAGAGAATTGGCCCATCTCACATAGTTGGTCTGATTGTCATACCAAAATTTAAATATATTTTGGATTTTAGCCGGTATACCCAGGTCCCTCAACTTTCTCCAGAGCACATCATAAGACACAAGGTCAAAGGCTTTGGAGAGGTCAAGGAAGCAGGCGTATATAGGCGTCCTACGGTCTGTATAATACTGGACGGTATGTTTGAGACTTATAATCGCACTTTCAGTAGAAAGTCCGGGCCGAAACCCGAACTGGGCGTCATGGAGATTTAAATGTTTTTCTAAGCAAGAATCAAGCAAACCGTCCAATATTTTAGCAATTATAGTTGCCAGCGAGATTGGGTGGTAGTTTTTAATGTCTCCGACATCCCCAGTCCTGTTCTTCACAATGGGCACTACGATAGTTTTAATTAAGTCTGGTGGTAAGTAAGAGTGACTAATGCACATTGTGAAGAACACGGCTAAAATGCTCGGAAGGTGTACTCCCGCATGCCTCAAATGCTCAACACTGAGCCCGTCATGCCCGGGAGACTTGCCGCCGCTCATTTTCCTTTATGCCTCAAAATAATAATCTATCTATATACCAAACATTAAAACCAAAGCTTGTTTGGAAGAGATCGTTTCTAAGCGATAAGACCGTCTATTGTATTATTTGCTTTGTGTTCTCTATTTTGTTTATACGGTGCTTAATAAAGTGTTTTCAGTCATTCATTCATCGCAATCGATCCAGACGTTTAGCCGTGAAAACGTAGCAAACCGACAGAAAGACATTCGAACTTAGACATTCAACAAGAGTTACATTCGAATTTATAACATTAGTACGGACGTAGACTCTGATATTTCTATACTATACCGTTTTAAACTGATCTGGAGCTGGAAAATTGGGATAATAAATTATACAATAATGGTGAGATAATTTCATAATGAAGTTTGTTTTTAATGCCGCGACCCTTATCATTTATCATACTTAATGGAAAGGGCTGTTTGTTTGTTGTATTCTTAACGGACCACGACCCTCATGCAAGACAAATGTTTTCAAAGTCAATGTCATTAGGTTTTTTAACGTTGGTTATTTATAAATTACCTAACGAAAATCACTTAAAGGCCCTTGGTATCAAGAACTACGAGAACTATACTACTAACTAAAAACTAAGAGTAAGATAAGATAAGATAACTCTTTATTGTACATCAAAATAAGATACAGAAGAGTAGTAGAGAGTTCCTTATGAATTCAAATTAGTTTATTTACACTTAAATATAACTTTACAGAATTAATCTAATACGCTATATCTAAAACTACTACAAGAAAATATACAAATTATAATCTAAGTACATTAATTTTCAGACTTACATATTTTTGGTCAAAAAGGTAGGTACACAAAAACACAACAGATATACAAATACAATAGGGACTAAACTTATCTAACTTAACATCGGTATACTAAACTAATTAAATACTCACACAATAACTGAGACACATTCGCTCAATCGTCTTCCAGTCATCCGCAAACACGTCAAAATGAGGATGGATTTTATTGAGCTCATTAAGGCTGCGCTGCGCACGGGAGATGGGTCACTGTTGGCAGTGCAACGTACGTGCTTGCAGTGGTTCCAACAAACGCACTCGGCCTGATCGAAATCTGGCACGTTGTTCGGGCACGCAAAGCCGGCTGGTTTCAGTGAGAAGAGTGGGACAATCAGTAACACCTTTCAACAAACTGCACAGAATTATGATTTGGACATAGAGCCGCCTTGTTTCTAGGGAGTTATATTCTAAGGTACCTTGCAAAAACATTGTAGGGTACATAATAAAAAACTGAATCATTACAATAAAACAAGAAATGGAATACTTACAATATAATAAAAAAATAGATAAAAATAACGAATGTCATGATACTGACTCACACTTACTGGTGACGGCTTGGGCCGCACTGTTTAGTACCTACCCGCCATAAACTCATCGATATCATAAAATGTCTGCTCGATTAGCCAGTGTTTGAATATGGACTTTACAGGCAGGCAAACTAGCAGCAGATTTAACGTTTTCCGGAAGCTTTTTATATACTGTCGGACCCATGATGTAACTCGGCTTACTTTGTTATAGGTGATGGTCACCACTTAACATCAGGTGGGCCATATGCTTATTACAAGGTAGCATTAAAAAAATTAAATAAACTGCGATATTAATCAGACAGACACAAATATTTGCAGACAATGAAAATGTTAGTTTCGTAGCGGGTATTGAACCCCTTGCATCTCAGTCGACTACTCGCCACACCGCCACAGAGGTCGTTTGTTCTTTTCGTTATTTTCTGTATTTATGTAAAAATAAGAGCTTCTTTTGCGCACTTTAGTACAAATTGATGTAGAAAAATGTTGCTAACTGGTTTAAATAATACTACTAGTACGATTACCTACTTATCTAGAGTGAAAATGCACATTACATCAGCTCTAAGCGTGCATTTTGCATCAGAGAGGTAGGTAGGGCTGGAGTAAGGGCTTAACTAGTGGGGTGACACAAACTGACGCAACGTCTACCGTAAAGCCGTATTTCCAATCATAATATGCCAGAGGACTTCCACTGCCTCCCCCTTGCATTTCCAGAGCAACCTGTCTTGTGCGACGCTCATCCTTTGTTACGTCATCTTTGTATCTAGTGGGCTGTCCTACGCTGCCATGACCACTGCCTCCCCCATGCATTTCCAGAGCAACCTGTCTTGTGCGGCGCTCATCCTTTGTTACGTCATCTTTGTATCTAGTGGGCCGTCCTACGCTGCCATGACCACTGTCTCCCCCATGCATTTCCAGAGCAACCTGTCTTGTGCGGCGCTCATCCTTTGTTACGTCATCTTTGTATCTAGTGGGCCGTCCTACGCTGCCATGACCACTGCCTCCCCCATGCATTTCCAGAGCAACCTGTCTTGTGCGACGCTCATCCTTTGTTACGTCATCTTTGTATCTAGTGGGCCGTCCTACGCTGCCATGACCACTGCCTCCCCCATGCATTTCCAGAGCAACCTGTCTTGTGCGGCGCTCATCCTTTGTTACGTCATTTTTGTATCTAGTGGGCCGTCCTTCGCTGCCATGACCACTGCCTCCCCCATTCATTTTCAGAGCAACCTGTCTTGTGCGACGCTCATCCTTTGTTACGTCATCTTTGTATCCAGTGGGCCGTCCTACGCTGCCATGACCACTGCCTCCTCCATGCATTTCCAGAGCAACCTGTCTTGTGCGGCGCTCATCCTTTGTTACGTCATTTTTGTATCTAGTGGGCCGTTCTTCGCTGCCATGACCACTGCCTCCCCCATGCATTTCCAGAGCAACCTGTCTTGTGCGACGCTCATCCTTTGTTACGTCATCTTTGTATCTAGTGGGCCGTCCTACGCTGCCATGACCACTGCCTCCCCCATGCATTTCCAGAGCAACCTGTCTTGTGCGGCGCTCATCCTTTGTTACGTCATTTTTGTATCTAGTGGGCCGTCCTTCGCTGCCATGACCACTGCCTCCCCCATGCATTTCCAGAGCAACCTGTCTTGTGTGACGCTCATCCTTTGTTACGTCATCTTTGTATCTAGTGGGCTGTCCTACGCTGCCATGACCAATAACTGCTTGCATTTTATAATTTAAACATAAGAGTACCTCAGAATCACAGACATGAGAAATTCATCCGTGCTCAGAATACTACAAAATGGTAATCAGGTTATAATGTAAAGACGTATCGGCAATACTTCGTAGAATGAATCTGTTTTGAGAGAAAACTTGAGTGCAGTGCAGCTGGCTCGTATTTTAATAAAACCGATCATGTGCGAGTCGAACTCGCGCACGAAGGGCTCCGTACCATTATCTATAAAAACGGCAAAAAAATCACGTTTATTGTATGGCAGCCCCCCTTAAATATCTGTTTTATTTTAATTTAATTATTTATTTTTAAAGTGAATATATAACTAAATATTCTGTAAATATTTCAAGCGTCTACCTGTTGCCGTTATCAATATCGAGCTAAAACGAGCAAAAAAAAAATTACTTTTGTTGTATGGGAGCCCCCCTTAAATATTTATTTTATTCTGTTTTTAGTATTTTTTGTTATAGCGGTAACAGAAATACAACATCTGTGAAAATTTCAACTGCCTACATATCACGGTTCATGAGATACAGCCTGGTGACAGACGCACAGACAGACAGCGGAGCCTCAGTAATAGGGTGCCGTTTTATCTTTTGGGTACGGAACCCTAAAAGGATGAAAAAAATATCGCGGTAATACTGCTCGAGGTTGAACATTTGAAAGAAGCAACCGCTGTACTTACTTATATTATAATTAAAATATTACCGTTTCGTGGAGTTGAGATGCTTAAACTTACTTTCTTCTAGTTTACAGTTTTCTAGATAACACAAACTCCATTAGGTACCTATGCCCTATTAAACGATAAGTTTTTATCTGTCACGGATGACTGAATAATATTTACTTAGTATTTAGAACCTGTTTCCTCTTTGTGCAATAAAGAATAAAATAAATAAATGTTTTATAAGATAAAAATATTGTATAGTGTTGGAGAAATCACAGAATTGAGAAATATACAAACATCGTTTCGTATTTCTGAAGCGAATATTGAAGGTTCTCAATAAAACTCAGTTTATTATTATTATGTATTGTTCTGTTAGATTTCATAACAGTATGTGACATTTGCAGAGCAATAACAACGCGCAGAGCGACGTCAAGCCGATAGAGAATGGGGATAAGGAGCTCCGGCGGGAAACTTGCGGTGAGCATTACCTACTACTCGTTTACAATAAGCTTAAAATCTGATTTAGACATATCTCTAACCGCATTACTAATAAACTCGCTGTATCCTTGAAATAGTTAAGGTGCTTTTCCACCGACGCAAGGCACGACGAGACGAAAATTAAAATTTCTTTTTAACTAAAAATTGCCATTAATAGCTATTGTAAGTTCGTGATTAATATTAGCCATATTTTTCTTTACTTTTAAATTGTAAGTTCTCCATAATATCGCTAGCCATCAGGATCTCGCACGAACTCGCAAGATACCACGCGAGCCATAGCAAGAATGTTGTATCCGTTGCAGAGTTAATATACGCTTTAAGTATAATACGGTTCGATATTACACCAACAAATATTTCAATACGCCTCTCGCATATCCTCGCTATTACTGACCACTTCCACCGAAGATTGAAATTTTGTCATACAAATTTAAATTCGCTCCAATCCAATCCTCTCCACGCCGCGCCGGCAGAAAAAACTGTATTTTATAATTTGTATTGAAAGTAAGTTTCAAATTTGACCAAAAGAAACGAAATACGCAATAACAATTCAAAGGATTTTACTACCAAACTAATGAACTCGTAGAACCAAATAATCTTTATTCATTGCAAGCATAAGCATCATTATTTATACTAAAAACGGGATATTTACCATGATTTGCGAGTTTTTGATTATCCCGATATTTCGACGCAGTTGCATGCGCCATGATCACAGGTAAACTGAAGTCTGCATGTGGATGGATATTGACAGATATAACGATCTACGTTTCTTACTTTCCCAGTCTCTTGCTAGGAATGAATAATACTATTAACGCTACCGGTTTCATTCTCGATCCTAACTCGATTCCAACACACAACACTCACGGTATCAGGACGCGTAATTGGTATTTCACTTCTTCGGTACTTACACATTCTCACCACAGGATTCCAGGCTCCAGATAGTTGGAAACCATCTTTACGATTAAAGTTCTTGTGTATGGTTATCTCAATTGTGAATTACCTACCTCACGATATTTTCCAACGCCAGCCATTTTGAGCACGTGTAAATGAGAACAGAAATTTTTCGAAGGTCTTAATTTAAGGGCAAGGAGAGCTTGAATAAGCTAGAATTTAATCCCGTGCTAAACAACTTTTCCGGGCGGTTGAGACACATTTTCATAACTACCCTATATCGTTACACTATGTTTGATCTTCAGACTAGCACAGGATCAGACTCAAACTCAACTCTTAATATCATTAAATATTTTAAAACAATTTGAATAAATTGACCTCTGTTTGCACCAGTGTAGAAAGATGAATGAAAGAGCAAGCATAAGAGGAAATCAGCCAGTTATGAGACAAATGTGATCACGAAAATGGCATAAAACGAGAAAATATCATTTACCGATAAAATCAATCATCTTAAAAATTTATGTTCAAAACTACCTAGAGTTCCAAGAATACTGTCTGCAAAACTTTTCCAATTTGCAAGTTACTTCAGCTATATTTTTCTTGAGTTACTATATGCCTAACTGAAGAAACACGCCGTGAAAATATTGATATACTTACTCCCTCATAAGCATCGAAATTTATAGGGCCAAATAGGTACCTACTCACAAGTTTTCATAATTATTTATTCTTACGTTAAATTGTCTGACATTAATGGCGATTCTGTTGTTTATTAATTTTTAGTAAAATACAACCGTTCCTATTTTGTTCACGCTAAAGACAAAATTAGGATTTTTTTTAATTCCTAGTGTACAATTCGAACTAACCCTAGTAATATGAGTATTACTACAATCTAGCCATGTATGACCTAATGAGTAATTTGATTTTGATCTAGTATAAAATAGCACTTGTCTTACTGTCTCTAGTTAAGGTACTTTGTTCGTGTATTATTTTTCACACTTTCACTACTTTACACTATTATTAATTTACACTACACTAACTCAAAAGGCTTACTAAGCATGACCTCAGACTAGTTTTAGGTTTGACAGCACTAATGATAACTCTCGCTCTCTGTCCGTATAAAAAAGGAGTGTGCTTTAGACCACACGAGTGAACTAAAACTTATTTAGCTCCATCTATATGTATGTATAAAATAATGCTTTAAGGAAATGTCAACCTTATTTCGAGGTGCATACAGTAAGTTATTTTCTGCTGCTGCCTACCATCTGTTGTAGAATAGCTGAACATTTTCGGAAATCAAAGCTGGTAGATTCAAAATACAAAACGTAAATACTTTTTATCTATAGCAAAATGAACTCTATTATACAGCATGAAGGAATGTTTTGTTTTTGCAGTTTGCATAATTGAGGCTAATTTAGAATAAGAGATATGCAACAAATCAACTGGCTATGAGAGAAAGAGAGAAAGAAAATGTGTGCTCGCACCTCTCTGTCTCTCTCTCTTGCCCCTACAGAAACGTAACTCTCTCTTTCTATCTTGTTGTTACATTAGTCAAACTTTAGTACTGTCAAATCTAGTTTAGTTTGTGTCAACAGGATTGCCCCCATTATCATATTTACATCATAAAATAATGAAAGCATCTGTGCAAGCCACCCGGGTTCTATAGAGATAAAATACTTAATTAAAAAATGTACTTTATAAATAAGCTAAGTATCATTAAATACATTATTCAGATCATTTTAAGAAATAAGATATTTTGATACGGAATTTAAGCGAAATGATATTTAAAATTTTTGTTAAAGAGATGTAGAATTTACCTAAACAAAATTACTTTTAACTTTACTTATCAAATTTTTTCGCGGCCTATTTTTTCTTAATTACATTTCTAAAACATTAAGAAAAAGTATGACTAAGTGGTAAATATTTGCAAAACTATTTAATAAGCACTTCAGGAACCAAGAAAAATAATTAAAATTAATTAGCTAATATTTCATGGTGGTTTTCAAGTAGATTTAGCGTTTATTCAGTCTGCCCGGGTGGTGGTCTATTATCGTGCTGTTCACGGTTGAGATGTTACGAACAAGCGATGTGAAAACACTAGAACACTACAAGCTTTGTTTACGTTGTGTGACGACCTCCCTGGCGCAGTGGGCGAATAGCTTGATGAGACGCAGGAGGTAGCGGATTGTATTCCCGCCGCGGAACAAATGTTTGCATGACCTACAGATATTTAGATTAGATTAGAAAATTCTTTATTGCACTAATAAAATAATACATAGGCGATCTTAATGCTAACTAGCATTTTCTTCTAGCTAACCTTTGTGTGTAGAAAGTGGTGGTGCCAGAAAATGGATAGTTAAACAAATTTTAGCTTAGAAATAAACTTACAAAAAATTAAAAATAATAATAATACACATACATAAACGAAATACACAAATATATCTACATAAAGTGCTCAATTTTGTTGGGTATCTTGAAGAGAGATGTAGTGTTTAAAGAGTTTGGATTTGAAGGTCCCCATATTTGTTCCGTTTCTGGATGTATGTTGTATATTTCAAGTATGTATTAACAAAAAAATAGTATATGAGTGTATGGTTTCTAATACAAGTTCTGCTTAGTTTGGGGCTAGTAGCGCTGCGTGAAATGCCACCAATATAATATAATTTGTTTACTTACAACTACGACACAAATAAGGCCCATATCAACAAATAAACGGAAACAAACGACTTGTTTTGTCTATTTATGCCCTACTTTTGTGAGTTAGGATAATTGAATGAAACTAATATGAATAAACTTTAAGTTTGTATGAATTAATCACGAAAACCACTAAACCGATATTTAAAATGAGGTTCATCTGTTTTATGTTTCATAAAATTTATATTTTTGAAACCCTAATCTATCCCAGTTGTTCTGAATACAGGCAAATTGCGGTAACAGAGAGCCTCTCCATACAGGGATAATACTTTTGTATAGGGTGTACTATAGGTACGAGTATGTAGTACAGTCTATACAGTAGTATCGTACTCTAAATCCCTTTCGATTGTTGCATGTAAACAAACATCCTCTATAGATTTAGCACAGATTACCCGTGGTTTATTGGGTAGCGGATAACAGCGGAAGTGACATTTATTAAGTTTGATTTGTTTCGATTCCAATAATATACCCATGGAGCACGGGAAAACTTTACGAGGCGACTACGCTGGTAATAATGAAAGCTCAGTAGCTTATTTAGTATTGTTTCTCTCTCTCTTTTGTAGCTCATTAAAAACAAACCAAGGAAGGACAATCAATGCTCATAAAATATGGGTTGAATAATGCCCTTTGGATCAAATCTGAAGTTATTTAAGTCCATATTTCGTGGCCAAATAAATAAAAGCCGCTGTGTGGGTTTTAGAATGCTGATAACGTTTAATGATGAGAGACCGTGAAGCGAATTACTGGCGGAAATTGCTGAATAATGCCAAATATTTTCGCTAAACGCTATCCGATAAAAATTTATGAGCATGTTATATAGCTTTTATAAAGCTAGTCGTTCATTTGAAATTACATTTCGAATGTGAATGTATGTATGTTATTGGTTTTGTTTGGCAGATGTGTGGTCAGAGCTGTTGCTGTCATTTTCCGTCCTGTCAAACGGACGCACCATACTCAGCACGGAGCGACCCAACGACGGAGCACTCACCTGCGTTCACGGAATGAGGTAAACAATTTAAAACTTATATTATTACTTACTGACCTACCCGCGGCTTCGCACGCTTTACGTTTCCCGTTCCCGTGGGGGAAAAACTATTTAAAACAATCTTGTTAAAGTGACGCGACACTTCATGTAAATGACTTCACGTCTATGAACGACGGTTAAATTATATGAATATTGTTCATACAAAAATACTAAAATCGCGATTTAAAATGGGCGGTGGGGTTAGGAGGGTGAAAAATACTTTACGATCTATTCTCATACCTATAAAATCGATATAAATAAAAACATTAACATAGGTAGAGCCGTTTCGGAGGAGTGCGACCACAAACAACGTGAGACGAGATGTTTATATATTAGAAGATGAAGAGAAACAATATGCAATTATTTACTTGGCTTAATAAATACAAAAGAAACAGATGAATAAAAAAATCACAATAATAAGTTCTTATCTATCTTAGGCTGACATGCGCAACGATCCTTAAACGTACTTGGCGACTAAACATATTTAACTTTAACGTATTTGTATGATTTGACAACTCCTTAAATCATATTTAGCCACTAAATACGTTTAGGCATCATTGACATCAGATTTTAGAACTCCTTGTCAAACCATACAAATACGTCAAATTTAAACATGTTTAGTGGCTAAATACGTTTAGGGATTGTTGTGTAAGCCGAGCTCAAGATTTGTCAACTGTTTACAATCCCATAAAAAGGTAATTCCACCGTTTTATAGAAACCGCACCGCCACACTGCTTGAGCAGGTTCATTATTAACTTAACTATATAAGTACTAGCTTCCGCCAGCGGCTTCGCACGCGTGGTTTTATATAAACCGCACCGCCACACTGCTTGAGCAGGTTCATTATTAACTTAACTATATACGTACTAGCTTCCGCCAGCGGCTTCGCACGCGTGGTTTTATATAAACCGCACCGCCACACTGCTTGAGCAGGTTCATTATTAACTTAACTATATAAGTACTAGCTTCCGCCAGCGGCTTCGCACGCGTGGTTTTATAGAAACCGCACCGTCACACTGCTTGAGCAGGTTCATTATTAACTTAACTATATACGTACTAGCTTCCGCCAGCGGCTTCGCACGCGTGGTTTTATATAAACCGCACCGCCACACTGCTTGAGCAGGTTCATTATTAACTTAACTATATAAGTACTAGCTTCCGCCAGCGGCTTCGCACGCGTGGTTTTATAGAAACCGCACCGCCACACTGCTTGAGCAGGTTCATTATTAACTTAACTATATACGTACTAGCTTCCGCCAGCGGCTTCGCACGCGTGGTTTTATATAAACCGCACCGCCACACTGCATGAGCAGGTTCATTATTAACTTAACTATATACGTACTAGCTTCCGCCAGCGGCTTCGCACGCGTGGTTTTATAGAAACCGCACCGCCACACTGCTTGAGCAGGATCATTATTAACTTAACTATATACGTACTAGCTTCCGCCAGCGACTTCGCACGCGTGGTTTTATAGAAACCGCACCGCCACACTGCTTGAGCAGGTTCATTATTAACTTAACTATATACGTACTAGCTTCCGCCAGCGGCTTCGCACGCGTGGTTTTATAGAAACCGCACCGCCACACTGCAAGAGCAGGTTCATTATTAACTTAACTATATACGTACTAGCTTCCGCCAGCGGCTTCGCACGCGTGGTTTTATAGAAACCGCACCGCCACACTGCTTGAGCAGGTTCATTATTAACTTAACTATATACGTACTAGCTTCCGCCAGCGGCTTCGCACGCGTGGTTTTATAGAAACCGCACCGCCACACTGCTTGAGCAGGATCATTATTAACTTAACTATATACGTACTAGCTTCCGCCAGCGACTTCGCACGCGTGGTTTTATAGAAACCGCACCGCCACACTGCTTGAGCAGGATCATTATTAACTTAACTATATACGTACTAGCTTCCGCCAGCGACTTCGCACGCGTGGTTTTATAGAAACCGCACCGCCACACTGCTTGAGCAGGTTCATTATTAACTTAACTATATACGTACTAGCTTCCGCCAGCGGCTTCGCACGCGTGGTTTTATAGAAACCGCACCGCCACACTGCAAGAGCAGGTTCATTATTAACTTAACTATATACGTACTAGCTTCCGCCAGCGGCTTCGCACGCGTGGTTTTATAGAAACCGCACCGCCACACTGCTTGACCAGGTTCATTATTAACTTAACTATATACGTACTAGCTTCCGCCAGCGGCTTCGCACGCGTGGTTTTATAGAAACCGCACCGCCACACTGCAAGAGCAGGTTCATTATTAACTTAACTATATACGTACTAGCTTCCGCCAGCGGCTTCGCACGCGTGGTTTTATAGAAACCGCACCGCCACACTGCTTGAGCAGGTTCATTATTAACTTAACTATATACGTACTAGCTTCCGCCAGCGGCTTCGCACGCGTGGTTTTATAGAAACCGCACCGCCACACTGCTTGAGCAGGATCATTATTAACTTAACTATATACGTACTAGCTTCCGCCAGCGACTTCGCACGCGTGGTTTTATAGAAACCGCACCGCCACACTGCTTGAGCAGGATCATTATTAACTTAACTATATACGTACTAGCTTCCGCCAGCGACTTCGCACGCGTGGTTTTATAGAAACCGCACCGCCACACTGCTTGAGCAGGTTCATTATTAACTTAACTATATACGTACTAGCTTCCGCCAGCGGCTTCGCACGCGTGGTTTTATAGAAACCGCACCGCCACACTGCAAGAGCAGGTTCATTATTAACTTAACTATATACGTACTAGCTTCCGCCAGCGGCTTCGCACGCGTGGTTTTATAGAAACCGCACCGCCACACTGCTTGAGCAGGTTCATTATTAACTTAACTATATACGTACTAGCTTCCGCCAGCGGCTTCGCACGCGTGGTTTTATAGAAACCGCACCGCCACACTGCTTGAGCAGGTTCATTATTAACTTAACTATATACGTACTAGCTTCCGCCAGCGGCTTCGCACGCGTGGTTTTATAGAAACCGCACCGCCACACTGCATGAGCAGGTTCATTATTAACTTAACTATATACGTACTAGCTTCCGCCAGCGGCTTCGCACGCGTGGTTTTATAGAAACCGCACCGCCACACTGCTTGAGCAGGTTCATTATTAACTTAACTATATACGTACTAGCTTCCGCCAGCGGCTTCGCACGCGTGGTTTCATAGAAACCGCACCGCCACACTGCTTGAGCAGGTTCATTATTAACTTAACTATATACGTACTAGCTTCCGCCAGCGACTTCGCACGCGTGGTTTTATAGAAACCGCACCGCCACACTGCTTGAGCAGGTTCATTATTAACTTAACTATATACGTACTAGCTTCCGCCAGCGACTTCGCACGCGTAGTTTTATAGAAACCGCACCGCCACACTGCTTGAGCAGGTTCATTATTAACTTAACTATATACGTACTAGCTTCCGCCAGCGGCTTCGCACGCGTGGTTTTATAGAAACCGCACCGCCACACTGCATGAGCAGGTTCATTATTAACTTAACTATATACGTACTAGCTTCCGCCAGCGGCTTCGCACGCGTGGTTTTATAGAAACCGCACCGCCACACTGCTTGAGCAGGTTCATTATTAACTTAACTATATACGTACTAGCTTCCGCCAGCGACTTCGCACGCGTGGTTTTATAGAAACCGCACCGCCACACTGCATGAGCAGGTTCATTATTAACTTAACTATATACGTACTAGCTTCCGCCAGCGGCTTCGCACGCGTGGTTTTATAGAAACCGCACCGCCACACTGCTTGAGCAGGTTCATTATTAACTTAACTATATACGTACTAGCTTCCGCCAGCGGCTTCGCACGCGTGGTTTTATAGAAACCGCACCGCCACACTGCTTGAGCAGGTTCATTATTAACTTAACTATATACGTACTAGCTTCCGCCAGCGGCTTCGCACGCGTGGTTTTATAGAAACCGCACCGCCACACTGCATGAGCAGGTTCATTATTAACTTAACTATATACGTACTAGCTTCCGCCAGCGGCTTCGCACGCGTGGTTTTATAGAAACCGCACCGCCACACTGCTTGAGCAGGTTCATTATTAACTTAACTATATACGTACTAGCTTCCGCCAGTGACTTCGCACGCGTGGTTTTATAGAAACCGCACCGCCACACTGCTTGAGCAGGTTCATTATTAACTCAACTATATACGTACTAGCTTCCGCCAGCGGCTTCGCACGCGTGGTTTTATAGAAACCGCACCGCCACACTGCATGAGCAGGTTCATTATTAACTTAACTATATACGTACTAGCTTCCGCCAGCGGCTTCGCACGCGTGGTTTTATAGAAACCGCACCGTCACACTGCTTGAGCAGGTTCATTATTAACTTAACTATATACGTACTAGCTTCCGCCACGGGTTCGCACGCGTGGTTTTATAGAAACCGCACCGCCACACTGCTTGAGCAGGTTCATTATTAACTTAACTATATACGTACTAGCTTCCGCCAGCGGCTTTGCACGCGTGGTTTTATAGAAACCGCACCGCCACACTGCATGAGCAGGTTCATTATTAACTTAACTATATACGTACTAGCTTCCGCCAGCGGCTTTGTACGCGTGGTTTTATAGAAACCGCACCGCCACACTGCATGAGCAGGTTCATTATTAACTTAACTATATACGTACTAGCTTCCGCCAGCGGCTTCGCACGCGTGGTTTTATAGAAACCGCACCGCCACACTGCATGAGCAGGTTCATTATTAACTTAACTATATACGTACTAGCTCCCGCCAGCGGCTTCGCACGCGTGGTTTTATAGAAACCGCACCGCCACACTGCATGAGCAGGTTCATTATTAACTTAACTATATACGTACTAGCTTCCGCCAGTGGCTTCGCACGCGTGGTTTTATAGAAACCGCACCGCCACACTGCATGAGCAGGTTCATTATTAACTTAACTATATACTATGTACGTACTAGTTTCCGCCAGCGGCTTTGCACGCGTGGTTTTATAGAAACCGCACCGCCACACTGCTTGAGCAGGTTCATTATTAACTTAACTATATACGTACTAGCTTCCGCTAGCGGCTTCGCACGCGTGGTTTCATAGAAACCGCACCGCCACACTGCTTGAGCAGGTTCATTATTAACTTAACTATATACGTACTAGCTTCCGCCAGCGACTTCGCACGCGTGGTTTTATAGAAACCGCACCGCCACACTGCTTGAGCAGGTTCATTATTAACTTAACTATATACGTACTAGCTTCCGCCAGCGACTTCGCACGCGTGGTTTTATAGAAACCGCACCGCCACACTGCTTGAGCAGGTTCATTATTAACTTAACTATATACGTACTAGCTTCCGCCAGCGGCTTCGCACGCGTGGTTTTATAGAAACCGCACCGCCACACTGCATGAGCAGGTTCATTATTAACTTAACTATATACGTACTAGCTTCCGCCAGCGGCTTCGCACGCGTGGTTTTATAGAAACCGCATCGCCACACTGCTTGAGCAGGTTCATTATTAACTTAACTATATACGTACTAGCTTCCGCCAGCGACTTCGCACGCGTGGTTTTATAGAAACCGCACCGCCACACTGCATGAGCAGGTTCATTATTAACTTAACTATATACGTACTAGCTTCCGCCAGCGGCTTCGCACGCGTGGTTTTATAGAAACCGCACCGCCACACTGCTTGAGCAGGTTCATTATTAACTTAACTATATACGTACTAGCTTCCGCCAGCGGCTTCGCACGCGTGGTTTTATAGAAACCGCACCGCCACACTGCTTGAGCAGGTTCATTATTAACTTAACTATATACGTACTAGCTTCCGCCAGCGGCTTCGCACGCGTGGTTTTATATAAACCGCACCGCCACACTGCTTGAGCAGGTTCATTATTAACTTAACTATATACGTACTAGCTTCCGCCAGCGGCTTCGCACGCGTGGTTTTATAGAAACCGCACCGCCACACTGCTTGAGCAGGTTCATTATTAACTTAACTATATACGTACTAGCTTCCGCCAGCGGCTTCGCACGCGTGGTTTTATAGAAACCGCACCGCCACACTGCATGAGCAGGTTCATTATTAACTTAACTATATACGTACTAGCTTCCGCCAGCGGCTTCGCACGCGTGGTTTTATAGAAACCGCACCGCCACACTGCTTGAGCAGGTTCATTATTAACTTAACTATATACGTACTAGCTTCCGCCAGCGGCTTCGCACGCGTGGTTTTATAGAAACCGCACCGCCACACTGCATGAGCAGGTTCATTATTAACTTAACTATATACGTACTAGCTTCCGCCAGCGACTTCGCACGCGTGGTTTTATAGAAACCGCACCGCCACACTGCTTGAGCAGGTTCATTATTAACTTAACTATATACGTACTAGCTTCCGCCAGCGGCTTCGCACGCGTGGTTTGTCAACAAAAAGTAGCCTATGTGTTCATCCAGGAATCTACGTACATACCAAATATCATTGTAAACGTTTCAGTCGTTATGACGTGAAAGAGTAACAAACAACCACACATACATCCATACAAACCTTCGCGTTTATAATATTAGTGGATTATTATATTACGGATAGAGATGTTTCTCAATATCTGTCGATTGTTTACAAAATGACAAAACCCCAGATTAGCATTAAGACATCAAGATGAAATCAGTGTCCTAAATATGGCATTCGCTTAGTTTTCTGTTGTTGATAGCGGGTGTTTGTACACCGGAAATTCATCATGTAAGAAAACGAGCAGAATAAATATAAGTTCTGAATCCTGCGAAAAAACTAACAAATGGGTTCGCATCTTCTTAGTCTTAAATCAGAGGCTGCGTTGCGAATATCTTTGCTAAAGCTGCGTTCGTAGGGTTTTTTGTTCGAAATAAATACCTACATAGATTATTTTGACACTATCCCCATTAATGTTATCACACTATTCCTGTGAATATAGATGTACTGGCAACTAATACATTAGGTAGGTTTGCAATCTAGTTTGCATGCCTCTGATATGTCATTAAACTGATCCAGGTGCATCGGCCTTTGACGACCTTCAGCGCGGCAGATTAATTAACCGATAGAGCTTTAGTCTAAATCCATATAATGAGGAGCATACTAGCCTATTCATGTGCCTATTCCGGATTCTGAAATACCTAAATTATCGTGAATAATTATCGTTATCGTTTGTTCTATGCACCTGCAAGATGTGGAATGTCCTTCCTCCAGGGGTTTTTCCGGTGGGCTTCAAAATGAACGCCTTCAAGTGATTGATTGAGTTGAACCCAGGTGATTGATTGGAGCGATGAAGCTTTCTCTAATATTTTTCAGCATAACTAATATATTTAATAAGTATGTATTACAATTTCAATTATTTGGACATTTATAAAGCACCACACAATTGCAAAATACATCCACTCACACACCTTCTTACACAAACATACGCACAGTCAGACACACACACACACAAATACACACACAACCACATCAATATGTTATTTATTACGTAGGCATATGTGCCTGCATAGTGAATGATCATGTTGGTGTGGACCATAGGGCCATTTCATAGTTATGAATATAATTCATCATTGGTTATTGTTGTTTTTAGGGATCTTTCAACAAATTCACTGTTGTTTATTGTTATTTAAAATGTTTTAAATTAAGTAATTCTATTTTTGGCCTTATTATAAGACATAAAAAATGTGTACTATATTTTGTATTACGCTGTTGGATTACGGAAATAAATAAATTAATTAACAAAAATTCACTCATCAAACAGGTTTATAAATTTGTAATATCATACAATAGAATAGAATAATCATTTATTTGGCACACACGAAATGACACATGAAACAATTATAAGGAACAGTAGATACAATTGAATCCAATAATACAGTTCGACTCATGTGTCTGCGTGCCAAAATGGCGTTCAGTTCAGCATAATGTTGGATGGTAAGCACCCAACGCTGATTTTCAGCTGAAACCTGAAGCAAAGGTAGTGCAGCAGCTACGAAGTAAAATGAAAAATAAATAAAAAAGTGAGTAAATAAAGTGAGTAAATAATAAAACATAAGTATGATAAGGCCTAGATAAGCTAAGCTGAGAGTCAAAATAAGCTGTGGCCGATAACGATTGTAAAAAAAATACTGATTTAAATGTGTATTTATCGCGTATGTACCTTTTATATGTAATAATTATCATCATCAGATATGACTCTCCATCTTCCTGTTTACCTCTTTACTCGACTAATAATGCCGTCTTTGCTTCTGTATACTACAATAATAACAAGAGTAGGACGTCCGCTGCCAAACAATGCCCTCCCCTATAGATTTACAGATCGTACGACTGTGCTTGCACCCCAGCAAACTCTCTTCGTTTTTGTTGCATATGTTCATCTTTTACCCACGACGGAACAGCGAATGTATGAGTTTAGGGTGAGAGGTAGTTTGTGTGTACAAAAAATGAAAATTTCCATTAATCTCCAAAACCGTTTGACCGAAATAGGTACGTTTTTCTATATTAATATTATAAAGAGGAAACATTTGTATTTTTGTGTGTATCTTTGTAATGAATAAACTCAAAAACTACTATGCCGATTTCAAAAATTCTTTCACCATTGGAAAGCTACATTCATCTTGAGTGACATAGGTTACTTTTTACCTAACTGCACAGAAGGTGGGTAATGTTTTTATTAAAAAACTACGCGTGTGAAGCTGCGGATTGGTCAGGTAGTATTTAATAGAAAGCTAGTTAAATTAGCTATGTCAGTTTTTAACCCACATCGCAAAAAGAGGTGGTCCGAGGTTTTTTAAACTTTGTAAAGATTCTTTTTTATAATTTCTTTTGTTCCCAGATTCATGTCAGTGATATGGGTGATCATGGTGCACACTTACCTGACGGTATTCTACGTAGCTGACAACAAGGTTATGCGAGTCATCACAGAACGGAGCTTCTTCTACCAGTCGGTTGGCAACGCTTCGTACTGTGTCGACACTTTCTTCGTTATAAGGTACGTAGAGATATCGCAAGTTTGAGGTAATCAATTTATTGGTAAGATAATTTACAATTCAATTGGATGTTTATATGATTGGCAGGCTATGCGTGCCATCACAGACAGAATGAAGTCATCGCCTGTAAAATATTCTCTTTTCTGTATAACATAATATCAACTAAGGTTTGCAACTTTGCAAGCTACACATACAACAGGATATCAAATATATTACGAACGTAACTTGAAAGGAAAGTTGAACTTATTTTAAAGTTAAACCTATAACTTTACTTACCCGTGTAATTTTTAAGTTAAAACTAACCGTTGTGTGTCTTCTAATAAAGTATACGTTAATACAACTTATTAATCCATACTTATCTCATCTCGGTAAGCTTATCCCTTCTTCCCCATTCCACCACCGGACAAGCAGACGAACCGATAAGTACCACTCATACCTGGTCGGCATACCACCTTGCCGTACCAAACGATTTGCTTCAACTTTTCTTGTTAGCACAAGTGAGGAGTGGAACTCACTTCCGGCGTATGTTTTTCCAAACCAGTATAATTTTGGAGTCTTCAAGTCCAGAGTGAATAGGTTCTTTCTAGGCAAACGTGCTCCATCTTCGATCACACCTTCACTTACCATCAGGTGAGGTAGTGGTCAAGCGCTTGGCTAACATCAATAAAAAAAAGAAAAGCTAAATGGATGTTAAGAAATAAAAGTTTTCTCAAATGGACTAGGAACGTAACAGAACGTTTTGAAATAAATGTTTATAGATCATTTTGACTTCTACACAGAATATATCTTCATATTTCGCCACGTCACTAAATAAAATGTTATGTTGTAAAGTCTGTAGGTTTTAGTAAATTTAATATACATTAGCCGTGTTCCTAATGTTTCTTTATTTCTGCTCCGATCTGACGAAACACTGTCGTATTTCTTCTAAATTGTTTTTATTCCCTCTTTTATTGCTCTAGTATACGTTAAATGAAAAGCAGATAAAACAACTTTTTTTTTCCTTTTGACTGTAAAAGCCAACTTAACTAAAATCTTTCCGCAAAATAGTTAAATATTTTTTTAGTTGAAATAAAACCAATTTGCCACTGAAAGCTTTTTATCGCAATGCAAAAGTGTCTTCAACTTGCGGTTCAGTTTAATCTAATCTTGTAAATCCTGGCTCACTGCCATTTTTTCTTCATCGACATTTGCACCTTAACTGTCTCTATATTTGTTAAGACGACTGGAGGGATCTGTGTGAAATAAGTGTTTCCATTTATATCGTGCAGCTTCTTAATGTTGGCTAATGGAGCCCTCGCGATATAATTACACTGTCACGTCTAGATTAAAGGCTTCAGGGTAAAAATAAGCAAGCTATAGAGCGTGGCTCTGTTTCATTTTCTATTTTCTTAATAACCTATACTGTCTTACTGCTGGGCAAAGGTCTTCCCACATTTCCTTCCGTTCCTTGGGTTCTCCAGAAATCTCCTGCCAGTCAGATCCAGATCCTCGTGCCAACGTTTTCGTGGTTTGCCTCGTTGCCGTGGTCCTTCAGTTTGCCAGTCGGTGGAGATCTTAGTCCACCTTTCAGGGTGCATTCGCGTGACATGACCCGCCAACTCCTATTTGAGTCTTGCTGCCTTATACCCAACATCGATGATTCCGGTCTTAGAGCTTAGAGTGTTGCGGATTCTATCGGTTCGCTTAACACCTAAAATGCTACGCTCCAGCGCTCTTTGGCACACCCCGAGTCTGAACTTTTGTGAGTCCGTTAATGACCAAGTCTGAGCACCGTAGGTGGATAGGTAAGATACACATGTCGATAAGTTTTTGATTAAGTGACAATGGAAGGTTGCCCTTCATTAGCTCTTCCAAGCGTTATCGACACGACGGTCTACTTCTCGATCTTGTCTGTTCTTGAAAGAGACTATCTGGCCCAGATAAATATGCTCATCGACTTAGTGTATCTCTTGCCCATCTACCTTGACCCTACGTTTCTTGCTGCTATTGGTCATAACTTGGGTCTTTGACTGGTTCATCATCAGTCCAACCTTCAGGCTTGCCTTGCTCAGGTGTTGGATTATTTGTTCTAATTGGGGGGCACTGGTGGTAAAGAGAACTATGTCGTCCGCGAACCGAAGGTTTGTAAGTTTTAGGTCACCGATTTCAAATCCTCCATTTGTCAACGAGGCTGGTAATTGTTTAAAAACCTCTTCTAGAGTACTCTTGTTTAAATAAATTTCCAAAATCATGTGTATCTATCAAAAATAATAGACAAGATGTATAAACAATATCGAAGTAGGTTTCTAACCCGCTTAAAAATGTTAGGGAAATAAGAGTCTGAATTACGAGTATATGCTTAAAAGCACTCTAAGTGCCTATTTCACGATCTCCAAGTAACTTTAATTTGACAGACAAAAATCATTGTACAAAACAAAACACGTATAAATTTAGAATCCATTGGATAGCGTTACTTAGAGCTGGTAAAATAGGCACTAAGTCTAATTTTGTTACTCTGCACATCTGGTCTTAAGAGAACGTTATAAATTGTAGCAATTTTATAAATTGTTCACATCTGTTTCAAATTCCAAACCTTAAATTATATGAGATGGTGTAGTCGTAGTGTGACTTATGTAAATGCATACCAATACTACTCTTCTAACAATCCTTTTTCTTTCACAGTGGTATCCTGGTCACCATCCTCTTCCTCAGAACAGAAGAAAAAAAGGATATCAAAAGAAGCGAACGAATGCTCAATAAAAATATAAACGGGTACACCAACTCCGCTCTTTCAGTCTCAGTAATCAGCCAACAATCATTCAAAGAAGACTTACTGGACAAGCCGAAAAACCGATGCTATAACAAAGCCGATTTCCTATACGTGATCAAGAACTTTTTTGTCCTGTTAAGCTATAGAGTTGTTCGACTGACGCCGGCTTACGCGTTCGTTATTGGCCTTAACGAAATCGCGTTACGATGGACACATGACAACACAGTTTTTGAACCGGCGATCTATGACCATATTACCTGTGAAAAGTACTGGTGGAGAAATGTTCTGTATATTAATAATTTATATCCGCAAAAGGATATGTGTATGGTCTGGTCGTGGTACATGGCTAACGACACGCAGTTCTACGTGGTTGGGATTATACTCCTGTTGATTTCTATCAAGTAAGTGACCCTTCATACTTATATTCAGCAATGATCCGAGTCTGAGTATTGTAGTACCATAACACTTGTGTTTTTGATCGTAGCAGACTAAAGTGAAGTCTGGAATAATTCATATAAGTGATAAGGTGCGTCTATCCAGCAGATCCAATTTCAGTGTCAGTACTAATTGACGGATCTAATATGGAACTAATTATAGAGTTATGTTTTAACTCGATCAGTTTAATACGTAAGAAGTGTCCCGCCGGCTACAGGTTCTACTTAATGGTTTATTACTCCGTAATTAGGTCGGATCCAATTTCCTATCGTTATATCACTAATCGATAGATCCAATTTTAAGCTACATTCCTTGAACATTCTCCCTAGACAGGTGTTCTTGCTGGATAGAGACACACAGTGTTATGCTATAACATTCTTGAGTTTATAGTCACATATAAATTGACCAGCTTTTAAGGAATCGAACAAAGCTTCTGATCCTAAGAATGTGACATTTCGACTGCTTTTATCTTAAATTAAGTATTTGAAAATAAGACATCTAAAAATACAATAATAAAAGAGCCGGTAATATGGCTGTTTAATAACTTTAGTCTATTTGTGTGCGATAAAGACGAGAGCAGTTTTAACGACTTAAAAACTTAACGAGCTATCTGTAACAAGGAGAACTAGTTTGTCACGCTATAATAACAACCCTCGTCTCAAGGCGTCTGTTTTAACCAACTTCAAAAAAGGAGGAGGTTCTATGTTTGACTGTATATTTTTTATGTATGTTCACCAATTTCTCCGTCAATTGTGGACCGATTTTCAAATATTTTTTTTTAATTTGAACGGATATACTTTCAGATTAGTCCCATAGAAATGTTATCGGAAGTCGGTTATATTTTCGTTAGAAAGTTACTTCGTTATTATTATAAAAATGTTAAGTAAACCAACTTAGATCAAGTATATTTATGTCACCGATTTACCTGCGGAAAATGCGGTCACAGCTTAGGCTTTATGAATGTAAGTGCATACTTACCAAACAACTGACGTCGCCTAATCATTTCTCAGTAGATTTTAGAAGCCAATGATGATGTTGATATCGCCCTGCATTATTTTGAAGACTTCAGCAAAGATGTTATATTTTTTAAAAGCTTTGCAGATATTAATATCACAACTTCATTCCTCCACGCTACATTATTTTACAAAACGACCAAGTAATTCGTTGGAATAAAATAGCTTTTCTACAAGTATGGTGAGAAATAAAGTTTGAACGAATTTAAAAAGTTATTTTCAAGATATTTATCTTCGTAGAACTGCTAACATTACAGAAAGTATGATACTGTTACATTTTTACCAGTAAAATTCTCTAGCATATATTTTTAAAGCAACAGTTTTAATAGAAATAATAAAAATGCGTCAGATTCAAAATAAATACTAATATGACATTACATACATATACAAAGGCTAACTTTTTGTAAACGGTTATTGGATGTTCGAAGAATTTTGATATTCTGAAGTAACAGGTATTGATTATTAATATTTATATACGAATACCTAAGCATAAAAGTCAGTTAATAATTTTTGAAGTGAAAACTTCTTAGGCAAGTTGGGAGTTTTTTGAGATGGTAAAAATCTAGCCATTTAGTAGTGGTACTTAGTAGTAGTGCCACCTTTTTGTATTAACCTATACACGGAATAACAGAATTAGTGGAGTCTTGGAGTCTTCAAGTCCAGAGGGAATAGGTTATTTCTAGGTTATTTCGTGTTCCATCTTCGATCACACCTTCACTTACCATCAGGTGAGGTAGTGGTCAAGCGCTTGGCTATCATCAATAAAAAAAATTAAGGACACAGACATATTTTTAAAACACAACGTGCAAAGCGGTCTTTATTAGACAATGGCCCTGTATACATTTGCACAACATAAAAATATATTTGTTTGGGGTACATTATTAATGGAAACAGAATTTACCCATTGAGCCATAGGCGCATAGGCGCATAGGCGCATAGGCGCATAGGCGCATAGGCGCATAGGCGCATAGGCGCATAGGCGCATAGGCGCATAGGCGCATAGGCTCAGATAATCAATAAAAATAAAACCCACAGAAACAGGCAAATTTTTCCCAGTGCTACGCGCTGCTACGAAAGTGCTACGAGTTCGTAGCAACGCTCCAATTTTCTTTAACAACGTTATTTTCGGTTCGGAATGCGTGTTGTTCCAAACAGGGTGACTCTACCGAAAAAATAAACACCATTTCTTAAAAGTAAAGTAGAACTTCAATAAAACTTTTATTAAAAAACAATTTTTACTCTCCCGTAAACACTTTCAACGATGCTATCTTAAACGTACTAGATGGTTGCACCTTGAACAATCATAAGAAGATATATTTTATTTAGGTTTCTTTGGAAGACTGTACATTTTACAATATTAAATATAGGTGGTTATAAAGTTCAACTGT
Organism: Philereme vetulata; assembly: GCA_918857605.2. Classification (NCBI taxonomy): domain Eukaryota; kingdom Metazoa; phylum Arthropoda; class Insecta; order Lepidoptera; family Geometridae; genus Philereme; species Philereme vetulata. Next base: position 6,922,591 of record OU975473.1, on the reverse strand, counting down.
TCAGAATCGATTTTTAGGATAGTATCTTTAATGAGAACATTTGGTATCTGAAAAACGTAGGTTTGTGTCGAGTTTGACGAACATGTTCGATGTTTCGATTAACATCAAAACTCAAAAATATATAAGCTCAAAACAAATGAAAACAATAAAATTGAATAGTGGCTAAGTTTCTTCACTGCTAAGGTTTGAAGTTATTTTAATTAAAAAGCAGAGTGCTATTTCTAGGTTATTTTATGAACTACAACTCCATATTAACAAATATTTTTAGATCATTTTGTTCCGCGGCGGCGATTGAACCAGTAAACTCCTGCGTCACAGTCGGCAATTCGCCCACTGAACCACGGAGGTCCTCAACATAAGTTTATTTAAAACATAAGTTCCCTACTTTGAACAGAATAACCCCGTTTTAAGATAACGTTCACATTCTGAGATACCCTATGATAAATATTAAAACATATCATTTCCTTACCAGGCATCCTAAATTCGCGATGACGTCGTTAGGGTTCATAATGTTGAGTTCCTGGGCCACCACCATCTACATTTCCGTGTGGCATCAGTACAAGGCGAGGATTCAAGAGCCCTTCGAGATGTTCGACCCGCTGTATGACAAGCCTTGGTCTAGGATTGGCCCTTATTTAGTGGGTGAGTATATTTTGCATCTAAATCCTATCCTAGTCACAAGAGCGGCTGTATCCACATAGCTAATGCAATGCCACCAGGTGCTTAATTCGTGACCGCCACGGTTTTATTAGGACTTCTAACCAATATATATAAAAAAACCGGAAGTGCGAGTCTGATTCGCGCACCGAGAGTTCTGTAAAAAAATATTTTTGCAGAACCCTCGGTAAAAATACATATGGTGATTAACCTAAAGTGGCCTCTTTAGACCCTTAGAGCGAATGAAATTAGTTGCGACATTTACGTTAGACGTCAGCGAGAGTAGCAAAATATTAGCCAATGATAACGTAAATGTCGCAAACACTCATCTCATAAGCTTATATTTGACATTTGCTTTCGTTCCGCTGTTCACCTAACGTGAATTATTATTGTTGGGCGTTTGGAAAAGCAGGCATGAAGTATTTACCAAACATTATTCCTTCTAAAGAATACATATAATTAGTCTAAAGCCGAGTTATGGTAGTCAGTCTTAGGTGTCAATATAGTATTGTCTTCTACCAACAACACTGGCCTCAGCAGAAGAGCAGCGCTCCAGCATGGTAACATACAGTAGCATATGCTGAGCTGCAGCTGCCTTTTCGCCGTCACACTGAGTTATACGTGCCTTTGTTATTGTTAATTTTATGTTTAATGTAAATATGTTTAGTGTTATTGTTTGAGATCATATTCTTATGATTTTTAGTGATGCGAATAAATATATTTTCTTTCTTTACCATGTTACTGTTACCACTAATCATTATACTTGAAATGACGGGAATCGTAAACAAACCGGACTCACTTAGATAGCCCAGAGGATTAATAAGCGAGCTGAAGTGGCTTTGAGCGGGGTATAGCTCGAAGAACTGACGGCCTTTGGGGCAAATTGGTTCTTGAGGCCCTGGAAATAGAGTAGAGACACGCAGCGTCATACGCTGCGTGTCTCTACTCCATTTCCAGTGTGTAACTCCATTCCAGTGGTAAAGACCCTGTAGCTGAAAAGACGACCTGATAAAGGTTGCTGGGAGATGTTTATGTTGACATAATGAAACTATGCTACATCATGCTTTTAGGGTTCCGTACTCAAAGGGTAAAACGGGAACCCTATTACTAAGACTACGCTGTCTGTCCGTCTGTCACCAGGCTGTATCTCATGAACCGTGATAGTTAAACAGTTGATATTTTCACAGATGATGTATTTATGTTGCCGCTATAACAACAAATACTAAAAACAGACTAAAAACAAACGTGATTTTTTTGCTTTTTTTTGCTCGATATTAATCATGGCAACAAGTAGACGCTTGAAATATTCACAGAATATATAGTTATATATTCACTTTAATGACAGAAAGTCACAAATCCGCTCCTGACAAAACACGGTGTATCTGTTCGATGGATAATGCAAGTTTATTAGTTTATATCAATGTCTAGAAAACACATTAAATTAGTCTTAGGGTGGTCTTAGGATAAACGAGTAAATTTAAGAGGATATTGTTGAGTCGGAAATTACCACGTTTAGGCAAAAAACCCTTCGAATTGGAATTTTATGTTATCCACGCGAGATCGGGCCTCGCTGCTTTATCGATTCCTGAATGCGTCGCCCAAATAGAAGCAAAACGAGATGGAGCATGTATTCATATATAACAGTATGCCGGATATCGAGCTAAAAGTGCGATACTGAAAGAATGTGACTTCTATCACGATACTAAATACATTCTTTGCACAAGATGCAAGTCACTGTTTCCTATATTATACGATTAAACTTCTTGGCAGTTGTTTATGGTTCTCGTAGACTTTCAAAAAAATACAGAATGAATAAGCATTGCTCTATTGTAGTTACAATTATCATTTTATTGAAGTAAAACTTTATACGCACGCTTGGCTTGGGGAGTAAGCTGGTGAATGCGTTACGAAAAGTTCGAACGGAAAATGTGAGGGAGATATAAGTTAGTGAAGATAGAAAGAGAGAGAGTTACATATCGTATATTTTTAAACGTTAATGTGCGAGTGCGAGTTGCGTCTGTCCAGAGTGAACATAGACTGATGGATCTACAGACGTGTGGACAATTTTGTAATTGAACAATTTTATAAATTAATATTTTGAAAAAAAAGTTTTATTTCAGTCGTGTGGTCTAAAGCACACTCGTTTTTTATTATGATTATTTATTGGACAAATGGAAAATTAGTAGAATTGAAGTCTGTTCATAGTCCAGAAACATAATCATAACTTGTTAAATATACCTTGTAAACTGTAGTCAAGTTTCTTATTTTATGTATCTACATAATTTTCGTGTTAGATAGCTGTAGCTCCTTCCGTGGATCAGTGAATATAAGGGCGGACGATAAAACGGACTCTACAATTCGATAAGTTCGTGCCGGCGCTTTACACAAACATAAAAGATTCCTGATTCATTTACATGATTCAAGGGTTCTTGCATTTATTCACAAACTGCTTACAGAGTAGGCTTGAAGTGTATCCTTATTGTTTTGCGAGACTTGTTAGGTACTATTTTACCAGAAGCTTTCTTATACAAAGAATAAAAATATATGATGGCCGTGATTTTGTTTGCAGAAATACCTAACTGTATACTCGGCTCTTCGGTTCTTAAATAAACCAAGTAATGTCTCTTGAAAAATGTAGAGCATGTATAAAGTAATCGCTGTTTGAAACTTGTCACAGCTCAGTGCCTAGTGATGTAGAGAAATGTTCAATAAAACACATCTACATATTTGTCACAGTTCAGTGCTTAGTGATGTAGAGAAATGTTCAATAAAACACATCTACATATTTGTCACAGTTCAGTGCTTAGTGATGTAGAGAAATGTTCAATAAAACACATCTACATATTTGTCACAGTTCAGTGCCTAGTGATGTAGAGAAATGTTCAATAAAACACATCTACATATTTGTCACAGTTCAGTGCCTAGTGATGTAGACAAATGTTCAATAAAACACATCTACATATTTGTCACAGTTCAGTGCCTAGTGATGTAGAGAAATGTTCAATAAAACACATCTACATATTTGTCACAGTTCAGTGCCTAGTGATGTAGAGAAATGTTCAATAAAACACATCTACATATTTGTCACAGTTCAGTGCCTAGTGATGTAGAGAAATGTTCAATAAAACACATCTACATATTTGTCACAGTTCAGTGCCTAGTGATGTAGAGAAATGTTCAATAAAACACATCTACATATTTGTCACAGTTCAGTGCCTAGTGATGTAGAGAAATGTTCAAAAAAACACATCTACATATTTGTCACAGTTCAGTGCCTAGTGATGTAGAGAAATGTTCAATAAAACACATCTACATATTTGTCACAGCTCAGTGCCTAGTGATGTAGAGAAATGTTCAATAAAACACATCTACATATTTGTCACAGTTCAGTGCCTAGTGATGTAGAGAAATGTTCAATAAAACACATCTACATATTTGTCACAGTTCAGTGCCTAGTGATGTAGAGAAATGTTCAATAAAACACATCTACATATTTGTCACAGTTCAGTGCCTAGTGATGTAGAGAAATGTTCAATAAAACACATCTACATATTTGTCACAGTTCAGTGCCTAGTGATGTAGAGAAATGTTCAATAAAACACATCTACATATTTGTCACAGTTCAGTGCCTAGTGATGTAGAGAAATGTTCAATAAAACACATCTACATATTTGTCACAGTTCAGTGCCTAGTGATGTAGAGAAATGTTCAATAAAACACATCTACATATTTGTCACAGTTCAGTGCCTAGTGATGTAGAGAAATGTTCAATAAAACACATCTACATATTTGTCACAGTTCAGTGCCTAGTGATGTAGAGAAATGTTCAATAAAACACATCTACATATTTGTCACAGCTCAGTGCCTAGTGATGTAGAGAAATGTTCAATAAAACACATCTACATATTTGTCACAGTTCAGTGCCTAGTGATGTAGAGAAATGTTCAATAAAACACATCTACATATTTGTCACAGTTCAGTGCCTAGTGATGTAGAGAAATGTTCAATAAAACACATCTACATATTTGTCACAGCTCAGTGCCTAGTGATGTAGAGAAATGTTCAATAAAACACATCTACATATTTGTCACAGTTCAGTGCCTAGTGATGTAGAGAAATGTTCAATAAAACACATCTACATATTTGTCACAGTTCAGTGCCTAGTGATGTAGAGAAATGTTCAATAAAACACATCTACATATATGTCACAGTTCAGTGCCTAGTGATGTAGAGAAATGTTCAATAAAACACATCTACATATTTGTCACAGTTCAGTGCCTAGTGATGTAGAGAAATGTTCAATAAAACACATCTACATATTTGTCACAGTTCAGTGCCTAGTGATGTAGAGAAATGTTCAATAAAACACATGTACATATTTGTCACAGTTCAGTGCCTAGTGATGTAGAGAAATGTTCAATAAAACACATCTACATATTTGTCACAGTTCAGTGCTTAGTGATGTAAAGAAATGTTCAATAAAACACATCTACATATTTGTCACAGTTCAGTGCCTAGTGATGTAGAGAAATGTTCAATAAAACACATCTACATATTTGTCACAGTTCAGTGCCTAGTGATGTAGAGAAATGTTCAATAAAACACATCTACATATTTGTCACAGTTCAGTGCCTAGTGATGTAGAGAAATGTTCAATAAAACACATCTACATATTTGTCACAGCTCAGTGCCTAGTGATGTAGAGAAATGTTCAATAAAACACATCTACATATTTGTCACAGTTCAGTGCCTAGTGATGTAGAGAAATGTTCAATAAAACACATCTACATTTTTGTCACAGTTCAGTGCCTAGTGATGTAGAGAAATGTTCAATAAAACACATCTACATATTTGTCACAGTTCAGTGCCTAGTGATGTAGAGAAATGTTCAATAAAACACATCTACATATTTGTCACAGCTCAGTGCCTAGTGATGTAGAGAAATGTTCAATAAAACACATCTACATATTTGTCACAATTCAGTGCCTAGTGATGTAGAGAAATGTTCAATAAAACACATCTACATATTTGTCACAGTTCAGTGCCTAGTGATGTAGAGAAATGTTCAATAAAACACATCTACATATTTGTCACAGTTCAGTGCCTAGTGATGTAGAGAAATGTTCAATAAAACACATCTACATATTTGTCACAGTTCAGTGCCTAGTGATGTAGAGAAATGTTCAATAAAACACATCTACATATTTGTCACAGTTCAGTGCCTAGTGATGTAGAGAAATGTTCAATAAAACACATCTACATATTTGTCACAGTTCAGTGCCTAGTGATGTAGAGAAATGTTCAATAAAACACATCTACATATTTGTCACAGTTCAGTGCCTAGTGATGTAGAGAAATGTTCCATAAAACACATCTACATATTTGTCACAGTTCAGTGCTTAGTGATGTAGAGAAATGTTCAATAAAACACATCTACATATTTGTCACAGTTCAGTGCCTAGTGATGTAGAGAAATTTTCAATAAAACAGATCTACATATTTGTCACAGTTCAGTGCCTAGTGATGTAGAGAAATGTTCAATAAAACACATCTACATATTTGTCACAGCTCAGTGCCTAGTGATGTAGAGAAATGTTCAATAAAACACATCTACATATTTGTCACAGTTCAGTGCCTAGTGATGTAGAGAAATGTTCAATAAAACACATCTACATATTTGTCACAGTTCAGTGCCTAGTGATGTAGAGAAATGTTCAATAAAACACATCTACATATTTGTCACAGTTCAGTGCCTAGTGATGTAGAGAAATGTTCAATAAAACACATCTACATATTTGTCACAGTTCAGTGCCTAGTGATGTAGAGAAATGTTCAATAAAACACATCTACATATTTGTCACAGTTCAGTGCTTAGTGATGTAGAGAAATGTTCAATAAAACACATCTACATATTTGTCACAGTTCAGTCCTAGTGATGTAGAGAAATGTTCAATAAAACACATCTACATATTTGGACGTTTTTCTTTATTTGCGTTGCGCACGTCTTGGGTTGTATCCATTATCTAGATATCTAATTTAGTTAGATCCAATTTAGCTAAGCCGCTACGGCATAAACCTGCTGAGGATAGAAATGTTAATTTAGCAAAGTTGTTTTCGGATTAGGCTTTTTCCAATCATTGTTATATCTGATGTCCATACTCGTAGTCTACGATAAACCCAAAGGTTTTGTACAGATTTTTAATACTATGTTTGCGGTCTTAAGTAGTGTTTTTATGTGCAAGAATATTATTGGGTAGGTAGGTAAACACGTTTTATTGCATAGCGACGCTAAGCTCGTCTACTCGAGTAGTAAAAGACCGCAGGGGAAAAACGAGCCCATATTACTATTGCTTCTTTATCTAACGTTCTGTTTTTCTAGGTATGATGGTCGGCTGGTACCTTCACCAAACGAAGTGCCAAATCAAGATGCCGTACTGGCTCGTAGCATTTGGTTGGCCGAGTGCTCTAGCCATTATGGGAAGTTTAATCTTTAGCATGGTCAATGGATACTTCGAGGTTTGGCCAACTGCGTTCTACATCAGTGTTGGGCATACAGGTAAAACATACTATAAGATTAAACGTATTGTATGTCTACATTTGAGAGATTCATTTTGTATTCTCACAAAGAATTTTTTTAATAAACATTAAAGAAATCGTAAACATTTCAAATACATTCTTTATAACCAACCATGTAAGAAAACACAATATTGAAACCAAAAACAACTGAACCCGAATAAAGTGGATCGCTGCCCCGCAGTTGCCTTAACGCTCGATTAATCACCAGAACACTTCCTTTTCCTACGGTTACGCCCTTAGCAGCCTTTAGTAACAAGAAAGTATTGTTAACTAAAACCTATTGATTTGGAACCAATAAGTAATGCATCATAGCCCTGTTTGAACGTAGCCATTCTGTGAAATTCAGTCTATTGAATCAAAGAGAAGCGACAAATGAAACTGTCCGAAATATCTACCCATCGTACTCTTTATGCAATTTTCTTTGTCGTCTGTGAAATGCCATTGGATCACAGATTTTGGTAGACAAAGCTATGCATGCGAGACTAGTGCTCGTTCGTTACAATCGTGTAACAGTTCATTTTAAGAAAGGAATTTCCAAACAACTCTATGATAAAACGATACGTGATAAATCCCATATTTATGACACCTCTATGATATTTTTGTACAACAATTATTTTTATTTCAGCTTGGGGTGTTGCAGTAGCATGGGTAGCGATCTCTTGTTGCAGCGGCTACGGTGGACTTATCAACTCTGCGCTCTCCTACAGAGGACTATTGCCTCTTAGTAGACTAACATACTGCGCCTACCTCGTGCATCCAACTATCATGATGTACACCTCGTTTCTGCTCGACGCACCTTACCACATGCAGAACTCTACTGTGGTAAGAATTGTTAATTTAATAATGCAATCCAACCGCCTGCCCAGGTTCAACGGATGCCATACACCTTAGTTCTCTCTGGAATCATTTTGTTGTTCCCATTACCAGAAATCTATTTCTGCATATCAAACTCATCATGAAATTGCATATGAATATAACTTCTGTTATGTATAACTTACTGCAAACCTGCCTGGAATGACTACATGCACCAATTCAATGTAGGTATACCAAAATTACGAATATAAATAATTGGAAGCACTGTTACTGAAATCCACAACAAAACAACTCGCATCATTATTAAATGGCAATCGATGCCGTTCATCCCACGCGGCACATTACCAAAAATGATCGTGGATATTATTCAGTAAACGCTAGAAATATACTCGTAAAATACAAATTCACTACCTACTGATTTCTCAAGCATATTTTATCCTGTTCAACCGAGCGTTCCCCGTCTGTGTGCAGACTTAAGCTGTCTACTTTACCTAATCTCTTGAGTCCTCTTTGGTCAGTTTATCTACTTTATAGCAGCTCTTGAGTCATTTCAAAATTGTTTAACAGCTTTACTCAAGAATTGTTAATAATCTACACCAGAAATAAGCACGTATTTAAATGGAATAGGAATCTGCAGTATCTTATTGCCCCCATTAATCTTCATGTCAGTTGACGTCAAGACAGCAAAAAAGTCCATCCTAAATTTTGTCGAAACGCGTGAAAGAAGAAAACATGTAAATAGGCGATGGATCGTTTCATTATCGACACTGTTTAAACAAATGGCTTTGACGTTTTTATAAAAAGCTTTTAGAAACGTTACAAAAACCACTAGCTCTTTTTAATACTGACTAATAATGGCAAACATTTTACCAGCCACTGGTTTATTTATTCAGTGCTTTGCAGTCAACTGCTACTGAAAATTACATTCCGCAACAAGACTCACGTTTAATTAAAATAACAAACTAAAAAAACCTGTGTGTTATTCTGCTATTCAACGGAGCGAAACACTTTTCACCGTTTCACGCTCACATTCAAAACGGCAATATCCCTTGTTGTCACGCACTCAGACGTTTCTCAAAGTTTCATTTGAAATAACACAAGACGGTCCTTGAAAATGAAAACTTTTGATCTTCGGCTTTGGGGTGCAAGAAAATCATTTTAAATTTTCCGAGTCGTTCGAGCCACGTAAAAATTTTCTTTGTTACTTATGTAGGTACTTTTGGGTCAGTTTTCAAGATTACAAGATTGGTATTATGAGTTTTTTTGAAAGCTTTGTTTGGCAATTTCAATTGAATTGTTGAGTTCAAATCACAAACTTCTTTCTTTTACGAATATAGGAATATCATCATATCGAAAACATTACAATTGTTGCTTATTACAAGCTATACTTACTTAGTTCAACGAAATCCGTACTTATGTCCTACTTTTACTTTCATCCCAACTTACAGAATAATAAATAAAGTCTACACTCTTTTCTAAGGATATTTGATCGTAAGCTATCCCTATAAATAAACATTGATAGGTTTACGGATCAGTTCAAAAAGTAGTTTGAACAAATTCAGAACAAAAATAAACTTATTTTCGGTGCTTTCTACCAGACTTGTAAAATCAAAATACAGACATACAATGGACATTATTTTTATTCCCGATGCAAAAAGAGGAGTATTATAAGTCTGCGTGTCTGTCTGCTGTCTGGGGCATCATAGTTCCTAAACGGATGGGCCGATTATCACGCGGTGTTTTCAAATAGAAAACTAGTATAAATATGGTGGTTCTTGGGTGTGTGATGAAGATCAGGATAGCCAATTCGAAGATTTTCAGCACATTTCCTTTCTAGTGAAGGGATCTCAGCTGTAAAATAGAAATTTTAAAATGGAGTTTATGATGTTTCGGGTGGTTTTAAAGATTTCTTCATCATTCATGCTCTGAAAGCTGGTCATTGTAAACTCGATATCGGATACATTTTACAATGATGTACTATTAATTTGTAAATGTTTTAAACAAAACTGGCCAAAACGAGAACTGAAGTTGGAACAAAAAGTTTTAGACCAGTTATTATTCGACGACACGAACAACAAAAGTCGACTGAGGGTGAGATTATGGTGATGTCTTCATATTCGTCCAGATTTCCAATATCCGCAAGCCTTTGATCCTTTGCGTAACCTATTTTGTTTTAGGAAAGTGCATAACATAAAACTTTATGATGTGAAGATGTAACAAAACTAGCTTTAGTTCTGATAGACACTTTTGTAAGGAAGAGTACCGGAATAATGCAAACTGTGGCTACAAGTATTGTCCCGTTTATAAATGTGATTTAGGGCGACTTGCACAATGATGCATAAATGTAACTAAATATGATTTAAGGAGTTGTCAAATCATGCAAACACTCCAAATTTAAACATGTTTAGTCGCTAAATACGTTTAGGGATCGTTGTGCGAGCCGGGCTTTGCGATATAGCTTATCATTGGTTTTGCGTTCTTTCTCGCAATCCGTTCTTTGAAAAATCAAAAGGAGACTGCCAAATCGATGCTAATCTACACCGAGGTCAAACTTTAATAAACTAGTGGTTCGCCCCGAACAGAGATCTCGCGAGTCTCCGATTAAAACAAATAAATATTATTTGTAATCTTTCACTATCAAAATAGTACGATGAAATATAACTTGACTCTCAGTTTCATTCAAATTACAGGTAACGGGAGTTCATGTATTGTGGTTCCTCTTTTTGGGGTACAAATTGCAGTTATTCTGGATTTCAGACTTTTGCCTATATTTGTGTCACTTAAGCTACACGCATACCAAATTACAACACTGTGGAGTCACTGGTGTACCCTGTGAATTTTATCAAAGTTTAGTTTTTAGTAACGCTCATAACTCAAAAAATATAAATAATTTACGAAATATTAATAAAATTATAATTACGTAATCTAAATTTACTAATAAATACCTTTTTTTGACGTTCCATTTGACCAAATAGCCTCATTTTCATTTTTTTTACTTTTTAAATCCCAATATCTCAACAACCCCCCAACAACTTTAGCTCATTTAGTCACATCAAAATTGTGTACCTACCTATGTATTAAATTTCACGATGACCGGATCAATGCTTCGAAAGTTATCCTTGGACAAGCAAACAAACATACATGCATAGTGGATTTAGAGATCTCGCTTTGCTCGATCAATAACACGGGGGGTACCACTCAACTCTATTATTTGTAAGGCTCCTTATTCGCAACTCTATGTTTCAACTGTAATAAAAGCAGTGATGTCAAAATGCACAATGGCTGTGAAGTTTGGTCGTCAATCAAAGGCCAGTGTTAGTAATGAAAGCCCGAAGTCTGAGTGCCTTTGGTCTACAGTCTGTTCAGTCCAAGTTAACTTAATTGCGCACTAGTTGACCCACCCTGGCTTCGCACGGATTTCAAATTAAAATATAGCCTACATGGTTTTGATTACACACATATGAAAATCTCATAAAAAAGCACTTTCAGTTTTTCAGAATTTTTAAGTTTCCCGGAAAGTTTTTAAAAATTTCTTTTATACAAACCTTGCCACTGAAAATTACAAACACAATAAAATAAAATCGAGCCATTTTAGAGTAGCGAGACTAAGCAACTGCAACTGATTTTTTATATATATATAGATAGGAATTTCCAAATGGAACCAGTTCTCTCATTTCATAGTTTCCTAACTAACTTCGTTAATGGTCAGTAGTTGATAGGAGTGCATACTTTTCGTCTGGGTAAAAGGCTCCTAAAAAACTATAATTTATTTTTCATTTCTAAGAACAAAGTAGGTAACGTTAATACTCATCGTTTTATCTTTCCTATAATATTTTCATTTTTGTCTATCAACCAATCTCTATTATTATATTTGATCGAGCGAAGTGAGATCTCCAAATCATGTATGTAAGTATGTATGTATGTTTCTATGTCCGAGGATAACTTTCGAAGCGTTTATCATCGTGTAATTTGATACATAGGTAGGTGGTGATCGTATAACTTTGGTGTGACTAAATGAGCTAAAAAGGTTGGGGTTTTTGAGATATTAGGGTTTAAGAGGGGTAAAATAAATGAAAATGAGACTATTAGGTCATGTGGGACGTCAAATGAAAGGCCTTCATTAGCAAATTTCAGTCCTGTTTTTATATTTAGTTTCATCGTTGTAGATTTTTTAATTATAATAAAAATAAAACTTAACAAAATTCACATACAGGGTACATCAGTGACACACAAAGCTGAAATTTAGTATTCTTGTACCTTTAGATAGATAGATAGATAGATAACTCTTTATTGAATTACCACACAAACAGAAATAATAAAAAAAAATAAGTACTGGGTTAAAATAAATAAGGCAATACAATGGGCGGCCTTATCGCTAAAAGCGATCTCTTCCAGGCAACCTTTGGATGGAGCGAAATTTTTAAAAATTACGGAGTGCGGTGTACTTTAGCGGATACATTACATTTACACATAATATATTCTAAGATATAATAATAATATGAAGTTTTAATCCTAATACTTAATATACTTATAAAATAGACTAATATAACTTAGCTATTAACTAAGCTTAGCTATAACTTAGACTATATAGCTTTAGTGACACAAATATAGTCAAAAGTCTGAAATCTAGAATAACAGCATTTTGTACCCCAAAAAAAGTAACCAGTTATTATTTCGTGGCACTATTTTGATAGTCAAACATTACGAATAATATTATTTTTGTTTTTATGGGAGATTCGCGAGATCTTAGTTCGAGGCGACCACTAGTATATTTATTAATATACCGAAGTTTGCATAGCTATTATTCTGAAATATTTTTCAGAATATTAGCTATGCAAACTTCGGAGGAGTTTGCAATTTTTCAACGTAACTCCAAAACTAAACGATACTAAAATCTGATTTTACCTCGTAACCCTATTTTGAAATAATGACTATTAGGGCCCTTTTGGGCCTAACCACATACCTACATATCTAACCAGAATGTTTTTTTTTACCTGCTATAGAGATGGGCTAGTATTATTTATAAATTTTCAAATTTCAACTTGATAGCTTCAGTAGTTGCTGAGATAATCAGCTGTATCAAACGGACGGCCAGATGAACAAAGTCCCACCATAAGGTTTCCGTTTTTACTATTTTGGTCCAGAACCCTAAAAATACGGTAGAAATAAATATGATAGTAGTATTTACACGCACAAATTCATTCAAATTATTATCTGTTTTCAGATCACTATATACGCTGGCTACGCAGTCATGGCGTTCCTCGCCTCGTTCGTCATCTCAATAGCATTCGAAGCACCGGCGGTGCGACTCCTCAGGATCATAAGCGGAGGCACCACGAAGAGAAGCCAATGAAAGTTAACACTCCCACGGATCATGATGATGATATTTCGAGGCGACTCAGATCTTGTGTGTGATTTCGGATACATTTTGTTTTGCGAGAATATGGACTATGAACCGCAGTAAGCGCAGTACACAATATATTGTGTATATCCGCATAGGTTTTTGCTCCTCGCCCCATCTTTCGTTTGGTTTTACCAATTGATTGTAATTGTACTCGTACCATGTTAAGGAAAACAACTGTTCTTTTTTGTTAAGTAAGAGGAAAAATACCATAAGAACATCTATTAACTTGAAAGAATATAAAACATTAATCATCTAATGTTCCAAACAATCTTAAAAAAACCAAGTGCGAGTTCGACTTGCGCACGAAGAATTCCTTACATTATCTATAAAAACGGCAAATAATCATGTTTGTTGTATGGGAGCCCCACGTAAATATTTATTTTATTCTGTTTTTAGTATTTGTTGTTATAGCGGCAACAGAAATACATCATCAGTGAAAATTTCAACTGTCTAACTATCACGGTTCATGAGATAAAGCCTGGTGATAGACGAACAGATAGACAGCGGAATCTTAGTAATAGGGTTCTCGTTTTTACCCTTTGGGTACGGAACCCTAAAAATCTCTACGAAATTTTTGAATAGACACTTACTGCAAGTATTAGCATAATCTCCTAATCGTACGAATGTGATTTCTAAAACCGTTATGATTTTAAATTCCAAGGGGCTACATTTCAACTCGTATAAGCTCCGGCCAACTTACGGGCGCGGCCATGTCGATACCCAGAGGAGCACTAACTCTTCAAGTAAACGTCTCGAAAATACGTTCAAATATTTTACCATGTGACTGGAATCCTAGCGTTATTGGATTTCACTGTAAATACATTCCCACGACAATCGCTCATTCATATTTTTATTTGTATAGTAATTTTATGAATTAAATGTGATTTAATAGATATAGTAATTCATGATTAAGTGCATGAAATAATAAATAGTTTTAGCATCGCGTAGCAATGTTTTTATCTACGAAGAATGCGTTTTACTTCTATCTACGAGTTCAAACTCTCTCTCAGTTTATATTCCCAAAGGAAAACTTACCTACCTTGCTTATTATCCGAGATAATAAACAGAAGGGGTTTTGTGCTCAAAATGGGGTGCAATTCTCAACAGTCAGGGTTTACGAGTGCCGATAGCTCTCGGTTTAAGTTCCATTGGAAACGGATCTGCCGAATAGCCGTTCAGTTGCAATGCGCTACTTTGGTGCTTTATCTTACCCTCTCTTGACCTACTTCTTGGTTTGGTACTCGAGACGTAATTACAAATGAAATTAAAGCTATCGGTAGTTGATTATATCTAGATAAAAAGTCTGTCATTTGAATCTATTACATTCAGAAAAGGTTTACTGTGCCGGTATCGTAATATCTACGTAATAAGTAGGCCAGTAGTTATCTTCTTGGTCCGTAAACCTATATAAGGTGAATACAAAACACAATATATATTTTTTATAGTTGGCTAGTTGGCTTACATACATTTGGATTATAACAATTGAATGAATAAGAGTTGCGCTTGGTTCTGGCAAAAGTGTGTTTGATAAAACAGGAAAGCTTTAGGTAAACAGAAACAGTAATTAAACAGTGATGAAATAAGGCGAAAGGTGGTAGGATCAACTCGCTAGTGACTTCATATCGTAATTTCCGACTATTGCTTTCGAATCAAGTATGTGAAATCCTTTTTATTAGCCACGCCGTACTTTTGATGAAATATTTGCTTAACAAACACTTTTCTAATCATAATATTAATTATTATAGTAATAAAACAGGATTTATTCAAGTGCTTGATTAGAAATTAATAAAGATAATATTCGCGTTGAGAAAGTTTTCTAAAGGGTAGCAATAGTTGCATAAAATACATTATATACTCGTAGGTATATTACCCACATTAACGTTTTTGTGCGAACAATTTATAACTCCATATTCAATACTTCGAGTGAATCAATCATCCCTACTAGCTGGCAGTTCCGCTATCTGCCTCCTTCTATGTATATTATGTACTAGCTTCCGCCAGCGGCTTCGCACGCATTTTTTCTCAATCAAACGTAGCCTATAAATAAATAAATAAATATTGCTGGACATTTCACAGAGCGATATCTAGCCCCAAACTAAACAGAGCTTATACTATGGGAACCAGATAACTGATAGAATACTTATATACTTTTTTTTGTAAATACATACTTATAATATATAGAAAAACAACCAGACCCGGAACAAATATCTGCAGATCATGCAAACTTTTGTTCCGCGGCGGGAATCGAACCCACTACCTCCTGCGTCTCAGCCGGCTGTTCGCCCACTGCGCCACGGCGGTCGTCTATGTTTGAATCCAAGTCATAATATATCAACACACCAAATTTCAACGAAATCGGTTAAGCTGTTACGACGTTTTATAACCTAGTAATTTCCTTTGAAGGGCAAACGACACACCTAAATTGCATATAATTATGAGATAGGTACTGTTAAATCTTAATTAATTCATCAACATAAAAAAGTTCTGTGAATTTAAAAAACTAAAATCATTGATTACAAAACTACAACAATGAACCAGTTTTCACATGAAACCTTAGTACGACAAACTTAGTATAATAAATGCAAGCATCTAGACTAAACCATCAACCTGCGAGGTTTTTAACACACATCATAGTTTTTAGACTAACAAGAACTGGCGGTTCCAAAGGTGATTAAAACAACACACGTGCATAAATATTGAGCTCAGAAAGAAAAGCGAATAAAGAATTTAATAACATAAATTTTTCCTTACAATATTTTTTTTTATTTTCGAGGCGCTTTATCATTAAAATACACACAAAAAATCCCTAGTTTCCACGATTCGAGGATGGGATAAACAGTCAAAATGTCTACAAATAATGGGCATACAAAAGAAATGCAATAAGTTCGTCCGACCTTTCTTTCTTTTCCTCGGGATAATAGTTATTTTAATTAAAACATCTGTGAAGGGAACAAATAGGGCAGCAAAACAAATGTTTTCCTTGCAAAGCTTAAGCAGGAAGCACATTACTTGCAGTGGTGCCTCGGGAGGATGCCTGTATACCACATACTCGTATCTTGTCTTTCAGTTGTTAGAATTGCAAAAGTTGTTCGCAAGAAACCATAAATAGATTTTAAAATTTGAAAATTTAAATATATGTTTTTTAATTTGACCTTATAACAAACTTTTTATTCTCGTAAGTATATTGTCTCATGTTATGTCAGTTTTCATTCTTCTTAGTGTTACCTTTATATGATTTAAGGGTTTTTGTAAATAAATAGACGATAAGGTATTTGTACTTTGTATTGTAAATAGTGAGTTTTAATAAAATATTATTTAATGCATTGATGATTTTATTGCTTTATTGATGATATCATACTTTCTTCTTAGCTTAGCCGGTAAGTAAACACGGGCTACACGTAAGCTGCAATGATTATTTATGCACTGCAATACACGTAGCGTAGCTAAATCAGGTGATTATTAATAAATCATGTATTTAATTACTAAAGATATAATATAAAAATATAATCTAATACTGATGGGCGCCTTTTAGACGCATGGAATTTCTAAATACACGTCTCTACTCATCTGTAATCAGCAAATAGGGTGTGATTAGATACGTGCGGCTTTGTGATAGACATGACTGTCATTAAACCAACAATAGGGTTGCCTAAACAGGGCAAAAAATAAACTCAATGCTGTAATATTAAGAACTATTCAAACTTTTGTTCAGCAACTCTAAGAATGCGTTCAGCCGCTAGACTGCCCAGATTTACTGCCGTTATTACTACTGAAATTAAAAATCGTGTTCTGAATGCTAGCAGTGCGCCAGGTAATCGCATAGATCACGCCTTGCTGGTCTGATCTGGGCGCTCAGGTTTTTTTTTTATTTATTTTTAAAAAAAACATATACTTATAAAATTAATACACTTATAAAACCTTAGTAGGTTTGTCCTAAGTGAGAAAAAAAGTTTCTGATTTTACGGAGCAATTACGAAAGTGTATCTGAGCCTCGTACCGTAGAAACATCCTGAGAGTGTGTAGATTTCATTTATCATCCAATATAATGTGTTTCTATACCAATTATTTTAATTCACTTCTAGTCAAACGATCAAAAAGTTGACAGCCCTGAGGGCTTAGCCAAGTTACATTCGCTTCGAATTGATTCGTTTTCTACGTAAGTTTGTTGTCGATATATCACGTGATATTTGCATAGCATGTATCAATCACACACATTTTCGGACTTATCGACTAGCGTCATCGCTAATCGAATGTAACTTTGCTAAGCCCTCTGACCGTGAGCAATCGATAGCCTCTAACGAAGCTAGTCCTCCAAAATCATTGAGCCATCAAAAAACAGAAATGAAAAATCCTGCAGTTAGTTGATAGTGTTAAGAATAACAAATAACGTTTCTTCTCGACTTTCAACTCTTATCTACAGGTATTTTAGGCCCTAAATAACGCACAGTCAGGTTTTAAAAATAGTCTGGTAATACATTTTGGTTGAACTGTTGTTGAGTGCATATTACTACAAATTATATATTTCAATATGGCCTCTTGCGAGATAAGGTAGCCAGTTTAGCCAAACGATCTATAGTTAGAATAGATAATGTTAGATGATTAAACTAGGAGATAAAGCAGTATCTTGCATCACGGGCGCTATATTGAATCCCGAACGTAACGAAGGATTCTAGAGTTAACTCACGAGCGGAGCGAGGAAGTTAGGTACTAGAATCCTGAGTGCAGAGAGGGATATAAACACGCACAAGATGCAGAGAGCTTTATCCACGAGGAGAATACTCTACTTTTCACACTTTCTGCGAGGCAATAAAAACCAAATCTACATTATGTGCACATGTTAGTTTGACTTAATGAAATTGCTTGTTATTTTTCGAACGACTGAAAGTTCAGTTTGAAAATTCGATTATTTCGTCCCATTCGATATTATTGCTCTTGTGAGACGATTAAATATAATTTTAACAGTAAGCTTAGGTTGAAAATAGTACTCATACGTGTACAAGTTCAATAACATACCTGCACAATAAACTCGAAATGTCTGAGCATTCATCTCTGCGTGCTATTGATGTACTCCATCATATCTCGGGTATTCAGATAACTGTCTGTGCTTACGGCACATTCATATTGTCCGTCGCTTTGAGTAGATAGACCAATTTGACAGGGTAGCGTTATCTGACATTCAACAGACCGAACTCGTGAAATCATGAATGCTGGCCTAATAGAGGCTAGGTACAATGTGGGTATTGCTCTGATATGTATGCTTTAGAAGATATTATTTACTTATTTGGACTAGATAGCCGCATTTGTGCAAAACACTGCTAATTATCACAGAAAAATATTTTTTCTTGTATGTACTTATGGAAAGACAAATTGTATCTGATAAGTTGTAGTACTGTAGATCAGAGTTGCGTCATTTGACATTATCAATCATAAACAGTGACCATGCAAATTTATTTTGCTGTAAATATCTACAGTGAAGCTCATCTCTTTTCTACGGAGGAGCATTATATTGTAAGCTGATAACAATAGTTGTAGGGCTTATCTAGACAAACCCTTAAGACCTTAAGTATACAGACTCAACCATCAAAAGATATTATAACCCGAAGCTGCAAACTACAAAGCAATCTGCATCGCAGTCCACCGCTAATCATTATTAAAGACGAACACCATTCATAGTTGAAATCCCTAATATTCTGACATCGGCTTTCTTGTATTTGAGGGGTGAGTTCTTCTAATTATGATTAACGAGGTATAAGAGGAGCTCTGAAGTTCATATCATGCTATGACGGACCAAATGTATACAGGGTGTTTGGTAATATACTGACGATATTCTAGTGACGGTTTCTCAAAACATTAAAAAAATACTTCTCAAATAAAAAAACTACTAGTTATATGATCAAGTTTTTAAGAAAATCGACTAAGTTTAGGTGATTAATTCGATGTAAAACTTACTGCCTACTCTTGCAATCGACATCCAATAATAAAGTCCGATTTGATATCTCTTTCGGAAATGGCTGCGTGTTTTGGGTTAGAAAGGGACAACAAGAGATATATCGAGACGTCACCAATACAGTATCTGTGGTTAGATGGCAAGCATTATGCAATAGCACAACATAAGTTTAATAAAGGGATTGTTGTTACATGCCAAAATAAATTTCACATTTTATAGTAAACATTCCACAAATGTATTTATTATGCTCATCAAAATAACCCCTTTCATTTTTGTGCGTATATTATCAGACAGCCTATAGTTATAGACATATCTTCTAAAGTTGTCACTATTAGGTATATCTACCTACTAACATCAATTAAAACGGAAAAACTCGACTCGCACTCAACCTGTTTTTAATAAACTTGATACTGGCAATGTATATTTATTAAAATTTTACTTAGTAAACTTTCGTGATTTATTTCAATCATTATTATAAATCACGAATTGAACCAAAACATTGTCGGTTGAAACACCGATAAAACGGTACGTGATAAATCCCTTATTTATAATAATGACTTGTTGAAATCTTCCGTTTGTTTTAATTGGTGCTTAGCGACGAAAAATACCGAACTTTCCTAAAATAGAAATAAAAATATAAAATAGAAGATATCACAGATAATTATTATTTTCAGGGGTCATTGACACACTCCAATTTAAGAAGGCACTTCGATTCGAATAGGTACTTATTTAATAAAAAAAAAATGATATATAACGAGAGCTTAGTCTAGCTAGAGATACCAAACGGACTTCACCTCAATTTCATCCTCCTCACAAATGCCGCCTAATCTCAATTGATTTTGAATTCCAAATTAGACCTTTTTAGATTATTGCCGCATAGATTTTTGAAAGTGTTAGTTACAAGTCGTAATTTGATTGCGTGTATAACTAGAATTACAAGTTGGTAAAGCGGAACTTGTATACATTACACAGCATATATTTATGAAGCTACCTACTGCTATGATAACTATTGGGTAAACTGTGACCACTACTTATTTAATATTTATTGCACAATAATACAAATTACATATACAAAAGGTGGGCTTAATGCTAGTAGCATTTTCTACCTGCCACCCTCAGAGGTAACAAAAAAGGTTGGCGTGCTAACTTAGAACAATATTAACATAATGCTACTTAAAATAACAAAAGAATCACAAATAACAATAAACTCCGATCACAGTAAGAATAAATACATAAACTTACTTGATATAGTAACAATAATACATAATATAACAAAATATAAATATATATATATATATATATATGTACATACATACAACAAAAAATACTATTACATACAAATACACATACTACGTTTTCATATATTTTAACAGCTAGTGGAGGTAGTAAGAGCTAGTAACCTACTACTTCTTCAAGGACTCTTGTAAAGTCGCTTACGACTCAGGTAACCTCTCAATTCTTATTAAACAGATATTTACTGTACAAAAAGGTTTTTTTACCCACGTTCCAAGAGCACCTTTGGCGTTTAAAATGCAAAATAAAACACGGCTCATAGCGCACTAACGCGCCGTGAACTCACCTGTTCTCATGATACTAGTCCTTCTATGTCTCGTTAGGAGAACTTTGAACTCCAAAGATTCAAAGCTGAATAGAACTGAACTTTTATCGGACGCGACGAAATCCATGCGACTTTTATGGTATTGACGTCTCTCTAGATTCAACAGCTTATCGATAACCGATAAGACGGTACGTGATAAATCCCGTATTTATAATAATAATTGAAATCAATCACGAAAGTTATCTAAGTAAAATTCAATAATTTACTTTAGTTGTGGTATGTGTTGTAAAATTGGGGTATAGTTATTCAAATCAAATATATATATTTACCAAAAGTTTCACATAAATTGAATAAATAAAATCATTAACTACAATAAAGGTAAGTAGATATAAATTAATGAATGAATATTCCTTGACGACCTCCGTGGCTCAGTGGGCGAATAGCCGGCTGAGACGCAGAAGGTAGCGGGTTCGATTCCCACCGCGGAACAAATGTGCATGTTCTATAGATATTTGTTCTGGGTCTGGATGTGTTTCTATATATAATAAGTATGTATTTACAAAAAAAAAGTATTTAAATATTCTATCAGTTACCTGGTTCCCATAGTACAAGCTCTGCTTAGTTTGGGGCTAGATAGCGCTGTGTGAAATGTCCAGCAATATATTTTTTTATAAGCTAAATACAACAAAATTAATGGGCAGTCTTATCACTAAAGAAATGTTGATGAATATTCATGAAATAAAGAAATAGGTATGGGCTGGGAAACTTTCTGCAGTAAAAACAGAGTAGGTACTAACGGTTTCAACCAATCGTGTCCGTTGGTTTCATCAAATTCTCTCCCTAAAGCTTAATTCAGCAAGTTTCTAGTACCTACTCTTTTGTAGTCCATATAATGGGTAGCCCGCGGGATGTTCTGATTAACTGCACGACTACGATCCGTAACTTTCATTTAAAATACAATGACCTAAGAATAGATTAAAGATCTGAGCTTACTTCAGCGCAATTTCAATTCAATTAAGCAAATTAGAATAGACGAACAGATCACATTTATATACTCTATCTTGAAAATTCACTCGGTGAATGATCAAAAATTGCAATTCCGTATCGAAAAGTAGCACTATTAACAGACTCGACGCTCCTTCCCCAAAAAAATTCACTATTTACTTGCTCGTCTCTTTTGTTTTGACAAAAAAATCTTAGGACAATCACGCGCAATAATACAAATTACATATACAAAAGGTGGGCTTAATGCTAGTAGCATTTTCTACCTGCCACCCTCAGAGGTAACAAAAAAGGTTGGCGTGCTAACTTAGAACAATATTAACATAATGCTACTTAAAATAACAAAAGAATCACAAATAACAATAAACTCCGATCACAGTAAGAATAAATACATAAACTTACTTGATATAGTAACAATAATACATAATATAACAAAATATAAATATATATATATATATATATATGTACATACATACAACAAAAAATACTATTACATACAAATACACATACTACGTTTTCATATATTTTAACAGCTAGTGGAGGTAGTAAGAGCTAGTAACCTACTACTTCTTCAAGGACTCTTGTAAAGTCGCTTACGACTCAGGTAACCTCTCAATTCTTATTAAACAGATATTTACTGTACAAAAAGGTTTTTTTACCCACGTTCCAAGAGCACCTTTGGCGTTTAAAATGCAAAATAAAACACGGCTCATAGCGCACTAACGCGCCGTGAACTCACCTGTTCTCATGATACTAGTCCTTCTATGTCTCGTTAGGAGAACTTTGAACTCCAAAGATTCAAAGCTGAATAGAACTGAACTTTTATCGGACGCGACGAAATCCATGCGACTTTTATGGTATTGACGTCTCTCTAGATTCAACAGCTTATCGATAACCGATAAGACGGTACGTGATAAATCCCGTATTTATAATAATAATTGAAATCAATCACGAAAGTTATCTAAGTAAAATTCAATAATTTACTTTAGTTGTGGTATGTGTTGTAAAATTGGGGTATAGTTATTCAAATCAAATATATATATTTACCAAAAGTTTCACATAAATTGAATAAATAAAATCATTAACTACAATAAAGGTAAGTAGATATAAATTAATGAATGAATATTCCTTGACGACCTCCGTGGCTCAGTGGGCGAATAGCCGGCTGAGACGCAGAAGGTAGCGGGTTCGATTCCCACCGCGGAACAAATGTGCATGTTCTATAGATATTTGTTCTGGGTCTGGATGTGTTTCTATATATAATAAGTATGTATTTACAAAAAAAAAGTATTTAAATATTCTATCAGTTACCTGGTTCCCATAGTACAAGCTCTGCTTAGTTTGGGGCTAGATAGCGCTGTGTGAAATGTCCAGCAATATATTTTTTTATAAGCTAAATACAACAAAATTAATGGGCAGTCTTATCACTAAAGAAATGTTGATGAATATTCATGAAATAAAGAAATAGGTATGGGCTGGGAAACTTTCTGCAGTAAAAACAGAGTAGGTACTAACGGTTTCAACCAATCGTGTCCGTTGGTTTCATCAAATTCTCTCCCTAAAGCTTAATTCAGCAAGTTTCTAGTACCTACTCTTTTGTAGTCCATATAATGGGTAGCCCGCGGGATGTTCTGATTAACTGCACGACTACGATCCGTAACTTTCATTTAAAATACAATGACCTAAGAATAGATTAAAGATCTGAGCTTACTTCAGCGCAATTTCAATTCAATTAAGCAAATTAGAATAGACGAACAGATCACATTTATATACTCTATCTTGAAAATTCACTCGGTGAATGATCAAAAATTGCAATTCCGTATCGAAAAGTAGCACTATTAACAGACTCGACGCTCCTTCCCCAAAAAAATTCACTATTTACTTGCTCGTCTCTTTTGTTTTGACAAAAAAATCTTAGGACAATCACGCGCAATGGACAGAACTTGTAATCTATTTTCAGACCGGATACATCATAATGATTTATATTTCCACAACACTACTTTATCCTCACTTGCCCCTTACACGTTCGTTTATCAAGGGGTATAGAGACTTTCACGGAGTATTAATCAATGGTGAATCAATGTGAGTTATCAATTGGAGATACGAATTACCTACCTAATTTACTCTAGTTTTAAAAAGCCACGCAGTAGTTGCGTTGCTTTTTAAAACTAGGCTAATTTCAAACTTTGGAAAGCTGTCGGATCGGAGACCTCTGTTTATTGATATGTCATATTATTATAATTAAATTTAAAACGATGACAAACCGATTTTGACGATGTAAACAATGTTATATCTAAGGTCGTGATATGGTTCAATGTAAACAATCTACTTCTAAATGAAAAAAAACAAAGTGTATTAGATTTATACTACCTATTTTTACACAAGTTAAAATAGATATAAAAATCAAAGACGAGAAGTTGGCTCTTGTGGACACCACCGTACTCTTAGGTATAACCCTAGATAAGCTTCAATGGACCTTTCACATTGATAAGTTGTCGAAGAAACTTACTTCTGCGGCATACGCAGCCAAAAAGATCCGTCATTTTACAGACGTAGACACAGCTAGACTATTTTTACTTAGAAAACTTTCGTGATTGATTTCAATCATTATTATAAATACGGGATTTATCACGTACCGTCTTATCGGTGTTTCGACCGACAATGTTTCGGTTCAATTCGTGAACCGTCATCAGGGTGAGTGCGATCCGCTCCGAATAACGTCTCGCCTCGCACTGCGCGCCGCTGCTCTCTGCGCGCGAGTGGACGGGCGGGGTGGTGGGTATTGGGTACGTGATAAATCCCGTATTTATAATAATGACAGCTAGACTAGTTTATTTCAGCTACTTCCACAGCATTATGTCATACGGTATACTGCTGTTGGGGAGTGCTATTGATATAAACACAGTTTTTGTGCTGCAGAAGAGGTCTGTTCGTGCAATTTACAATATGCGTCCTGGAGAATCATTACGCCCTAAGAAAACTTTCGTGATTGATTTCAATCATTATTATAAATACGGGATTTATCACGTACCGTCTTATCGGTGTTTCGACCGACAATGTTTCGGTTCAATTCGTGAACCGTCATCAGGGTGAGTGCGATCCGCTCCGAATAACGTCTCGCCTCGCACTGCGCGCCGCTGCTCTCTGCGCGCGAGTGGACGGGCGGGGTGGTGGGTATTGGGTACGTGATAAATCCCGTATTTATAATAATGACAGCTAGACTAGTTTATTTCAGCTACTTCCACAGCATTATGTCATACGGTATACTGCTGTTGGGGAGTGCTATTGATATAAACACAGTTTTTGTGCTGCAGAAGAGGTCTGTTCGTGCAATTTACAATATGCGTCCTGGAGAATCATTACGCCCTAAGAAAACTTTCGTGATTGATTTCAATCATTATTATAAATACGGGATTTATCACGTACCGTCTTATCGGTGTTTCGACCGACAATGTTTCGGTTCAATTCATGAATGGACGGGCGGGGTGGTGGGGATTGGGTCAACGAAAGCACAGTGCGTTGACCCGCTGTGTCATCATCATTATCATCACTGCTGCTCTCTTCTGTAGTTCTTGGTACAGGCAAACACACAACACTAACTATGTCTCTACCAGGTTCACTCACTCTTCTGTCACTTGCATCATGAAGACATGGCCTCCAGGCCGGCGGTATAACCCATCCTCTATCCCTGTTAAAGTTCGGCACACGACTTATTTCTATCGCCTCTCGGATCTTGCGAGGAACGAAGAACGTCTCTCTCGCTAAAACCCGGGCCTTGTCGAAACGTATGTAGTGCGTCGAATCAGAATCTAGAATCCACTCGCGCGCAAAGAGCAGCGGCGCGCAGTGCGAGGCGAGACGTTATTCGGAGCGGATCGCACTCACCCTGATGAAGGTTCACGAATTGAACCGAAACATTGTCGGTCGAAACACCGATAAGACGGTACGTGATAAATCCCGTATTTATAATAATGATTACGCCCTAAGTTTAAAGAAATAAATATTGTAACATTCACTTATCAATACATCTATAAAAATCTTATTTATGTTCGCAAAAATATCAATTTGTTTAAGAAAATTAGCGATAATCATACTTTTAATAATATAAATAAGGATAAACCCGCTGTTACCACTTATAGAGTCCCTGAAGTTAGTAAACCGTTGAAAGGGCAATGTGTACCGCTTTTATAACAAACTCCCAAGTGATGTTCACAAATTGACAATTAACAAATTTAAACATAATAATTTATTGCCAGAATATATGTTATACAGAAAGATGTGACATTTAATTTAGATTAGTTTCAGTATACTCTACCCCACTCGGGAGCGTGCAATAAGCTTGTAAAGCTGTCATATTTGTTCTCTTATAAAACATTATTATTTACATTACATTATTATTTATTTACAGTGGATGTGATTTAAATGAATAAAAATATTTTGAATTCTGTTTTTTTTTTGCAGCGATATGTTGTGAGTCGCTACGATACGCTTGCGAAACAGTCGTCTCGTGGTGATAACCCGACGATTGAAGAGCGGACTCGTCGCGATTCACGCGCTCATCGACTTTGTGCCTTACTGTCCAACGTTGATCAACGGACGATTTTTAGAGTTATGTAGTTAAACTAGGAACCTTTATTCCTTTACCACGTCCGTCTATCTGTATGACCGACTACTTACATTTTAATCGTACCTATACGTTTTAGTGACGCCTAGTAAGTTTGAAACATAAACAAAAAAAACTATATTTTGTCTATCTCGCCTATATGGAAGTAGTACTTTGGACTCAACTTTACTAGATTGCGTGCAGCAGTCGACCAACTTATGTCTGTAATTGGATTTGTAATCAGATCATATAATGTTCATACAAAATGTCCAAAAACAACTGCAAAATTAACTTTGTATTTAAAAATAACTAAGATACTGCCGATGTCAGAGAGCCATGGAGAGAAGTTTAACAGGAATAAAAAAGCTAGACAAAGTGAGAAGCAGCATAATAACTAATAAGGGAAAAAACTAAAGTAGTTGATATAACTACCCGAATAGACCAACGGAAGTGGAGATGGACAGGCCACATGATCCGAGATCCTCAGGACAAATGGTGTAAAAGGGTCACTGATTGGTACTTCAGATATGGTAAACGCAATAGAGGGCGTCAACAAACAAGATGGGAAGACGGCCTACAACTTACAGCGGGACAACACTGGAAAAAGATAGCACAAGATAGAACCCAGTGGAAAGTGTTAGAGGAGGTCTATGCCAAGAGGCACACCGAACTGCGGGACATCCTATAATTAAATCTGAACTCACAATGGCTAAAAACATGTAAACCCAAAGTTTAGAATAAATGGCTTATTAATATAAGATACTGCCTTAATGACCACGGAACCCCTCACTGTGCGTGGTCCGACACGCGCTTGAACAAATAATTAAGATAGAGAATAAGGGCGATCTCCCAGTGTTAATTAAAGACATTTTTTCTCTGCTAATGGGCGCGCCGACCGTTTCATTAGGTGGAGAAGGAAGGGGGGGGTCTCGTTGCATTCGAAACTCTTGGCTATGAGGCAACATTGCCACCTTTTCAATTTATCTCTTCTATCTCCAAGAATGGTTTTTCATTTAATTTCCGATCTGCTATTTGAGATTTTTCTTGCTAACGACAAAGTAATAGTACTAAGAATAACAAAGAACAATAATTAACTAATATAAAATGTCATCATCATGATATCAGCCACCACTTCCCCATAGATTTCCAGAGCGACCGATTTAGTGCGGCTTGCACACAACGGCTCCCAGCAGCTTTTAAAAGGTTTTTAAAATGTTATGTAACTTGTGTAGGATAATGCACAAATTATAAATGACAAAATTAACTTTGGTAGGTAGGAGGTACACGCCGAAAAGGTTACATTTTGCTCAAATTCTTGATAAGTAGATATAACTTTTCTGTTAGGAGCGATCTAATTTTCGAAGGCCCAGTTTATTCCTTCCCTGGGGCAAAAGGGCGATTCGCCTTTAATGTATTTAATACTATCTTCATAATAAAGGTATCCAAGCAAATAAAATATATGTTATTATTATTTCTCTGCTTACCAATAACTTTGAAAGCTATCGGAAACACAAATCTTTTTGTTGTAGATTAAAATGGGCCCTCTCGGGTGCAGGGTAGGAAAAGGTGTTTTAATGCTGATATGTAGTATGTAGGGTTGCCAGTCGTACTATAATATATTGTGGTGTTTGTAATATATAATATATTCTACCATAATATATTTCGAGTCTGCGTAAAAATATTATATTTACAACACCGAAATCCTACAAACAAATCCTTTATTTTAAAAATAATAAATTTAAGCCTTGCGAAGGTAAAGATGGTTCTGAATTTAGTGATAAAACTACAGGTGAAAATGGCAACATATTTGTAAAAATACTGAAAATAACTTACCAAATTTAGTTAAAGTAATTTCATTCCTGCTTCCGCAGCGCCACTTCGGCGTTCACAGAAAGGATATTTTCGGTTATGAATTCGAAATGGCGAGAAGTAAACAACAGATGTACCTACCTAGTATATCTTTACTAAAAAAAATTAATATACACAAAAATAAGATAAAAATGGATAAAAAGTGAAGTGTACTATATTTTTATAGCTTATTTTGAAAAATACATACTATATTTCTCCGAAAAAAAATCAAAGTTACCGAAATAATGTACAAGGGGTAGCCAGGGGGAGGGGGAGAGGTTCAAAATATTACATTAATATATATTGTTTACATTTTGATTGCTTGACTAATTAGATTTATATGAGTATTAATGTAATTTTTGTGGTTTTATTTTCTTAAACAGCCTCTCCCCCCGATAACCTGGCTACCTGGCTACGACCAGAATTAGATTCTGTTATTTTAAAATAACTTAAGGTACCGGAATACCGTTTTTATGTTTATTTTCTTTGACATATAAAACCGTCATTGCGTCATTAATTTTATCATTATACCATATTTCGCAGAAGATATAAGAATTATACCAAAATTATGGTAACTAACGAGGTGAGATCTTGTCAAACTTGGCCAATAAATTACCGAAGGGCGCGTCACGTGCAAACCCTGGATCAAACATGATTTATTCGACGAGCCATACAAATAATATCCTCGGATACCCAAATCGAAAACAGAATAAAATGTTATCTTTCATGGAATTTCCTCAACCATGAACTACAAAACAGGGTATAAACTATTCAACGTGTAAATAAATGGAAGACAGCCAGCAGCAATGATACAGATACTCGTATATACGGTTTCAAGAGGTTTCCAACCTTGCAATTGAGCTAGGTCGAATGAGAGTTTTGCAGAAATATTATCAACATTGAAGACCTTTTGAATTTCCAACAACCGTAATATCCAAATACTTTCCGGGTTAGAAAGTGTATGTTGCTTTTACACAACAAAATTGAAAACTTGGACCAACCCCGTCTAAGTACTCCTGACCAAACTGTCTGAGTAAACTTAAACTTAATTTAAGCATTTTAAAATGAAAGACCATTCTTGGAATATTCTTCAACTTAATTTCGCTCCCGTTCCGTGTTTAACAAGACAATTGCCAGACGCGTAAAATTAATTAGCTATTCAAACATTTGTTTTCTTATTAAACGAGGGTTAACCAAGTTAAATGACTAATTTACTATTTTTGGCTTCGTTAAGCGAGACATTTATTTTAGAAATCAATAGTTTATCCTCCGGCAGCAAAGGTTTTGTCGACATGAATAGAGTGATTTTTAGGTAGTGAGTGATTAGCTTCACTTCTTTTATAAAGATACCAATCGATCTTGTAGATAGCTGATATACCTAAGTCTATATGGCACTCGCAATATCCTGCGAGTGCTCGAATACCAATAGATACAGAAAATATGTAAATAAATAAATATTGCTGGACATTTAACACAGCGATATGTAGCCCCAAACTAAGCAGAGCTTGTAACTATGGGAACCAGTTATCTGATAGAATACTTATATACTTTTTTTTGTAACTTATAATATATAGAGAAACAACCAGACCCGGAACAAATATCTGTAGATCATGCAAACATTTATTCCGCGGCGGGAATCGAATCCTCCCGCGTCTCAGCCGGCTATTCGCACACTGCGCCACAGAGATCGTCCGAATTGATGTCTATCACAATTAAAAGTAAGAGAAAATAAAATACCTTTTCTATCATCGTAAACGAATGAATGTAATCAGTTGTGCTCGCTCTTACCCTGATTGAAATATAAACAGATTTACTGTCCAGTAACTAGAACGGGTGAGGGTGGGTTCATCGAAATGATTACCTACCTGCTAGCCCCCATAAATGTATCGAATTGTCTGGAATTTGTTCATCGTATAACTTTTATTTCACTTAGAGTATTATAGTTAGCCGGTGAGTTTTATGACTACGGTGTTTTATCGCTCGTGATTCGGGGCACTAACTGGTGCAAACTGCTCTACTATCGTAAACTATAAAAATCACATTAATATAATAAATCGATAATATCTTCTGTTAGTAATTTATTATTATTGTTATCAGGCCACTGTGTCCCACTGCTGGGCAAAGGCCTCCCTCCATTCGTTCCAGACACTTCTTTGAAGCGCTAAGATGGTCCAGTCCGCTCGGAAATTAGTGAGAGTAATAATATATGAATACAAAGGCATTACGCCATTCATTTGCAAAACTTCAGCAAATCCTGATCACATCACACTTATCACACTAATCACGCTAATATTATAAATGCGAAAGTTTGAATGTTTGTTTGTTACTCAATCACGCCGTAACGGCTGAACCGATTTCGATGAAATTTGGTATATACGTAGATTATAACCTGGATCACCACATAAGCTACAATTTAACCCATAAATCAGTTTCCATAGGATAAAAAAGGGATGTCAAAGTTTATATTATGTATTTTGTACCCCAGAACAAAACGGGCGTAGCCGCTTGCAACAACTAGTAGTTTATAAAATTTTATGACAAGTTCGGGAACAACTGGTACCGGGAAAACTTCGAGTTCCCAGCTTTTGACACCCGATCTAACCTCCAATACAAACATTGGCTTTTGAAATCCAAAGTAAGTACCAGATAAGAACAACTTTGGAAAAGTTTTCGTACCTAATAAAGCAAAGGTTGAACACCGCGACCGCGATCACTGAGTAATTTGCAAACTTAGTCAGGTCAGCCCTTGGAGAAGTTAGCAAAGAACAAACTTCAAGTGTGAACAGTATTGTACAAACAGGCTTATCCGGGTGTTCACAAGTATCTGATTATCCCTATTAAGGACTATTCCACCTGTTTAATTAAACTTTAATACGGAAGGGAAACAGGATGTAGAGAGATAAGAATAGAAAACCGGCCAAGTGCGAGTCGCTTGGGAAAAAATCGCGAACAAAATCACGTTTGTTGTATGGGAGCCCCCCTTAAATATTTGTTTTATTTTAATTTAATGATTTATTTTTAAATTGAATATATAATTATATATTCTGTGAATATTTCAAGCGTCTACTTGTTGCCGTTATCAATATCTAGCAAAAACGAGCAAAAAAATCACATTTGTTGTATGGGAGCCTCTTTAAATATTTATTTTATTATGTTTTTAGTATTTGTTGTTATAGCGGCAACAGAAATACATCATCTGTGAAAATTTCAACTGTCTAACTATCACGGTTCATGAGATACAGCCTGGTGGCATACGGACAGACAGACAGACCACGGATTCTTAGTAATAGGGTCCCGTTTGACCCTTTGGGTACGGAAACTTAAAAACAGCAATAACGTTAGAAAATAGTGACTTGCAAAAGCACAAATATTATTAAACAAAACATTAAAAGGGCTAATAGCCCCAACCCTGAAGGTTAGAAGTGTATAATTAATTAGATCCTCGAATTGTCTATAATCAGTACAGAATTCGGTGTCTGAGGTTTATTCCTAATATAGAGAAGTGCTATAACAAATAATAGTTCGGCCCGAGAGACTGAATGTACTCGGCTCAGATATTTAGATCGGATAAGCTGACATTCGCAGCGAGAGCTGAGAGACTAGACAAAGGATTGCACTACTACCTGTAACCCAGTATCAAATCACTGACAATTCTTGAAACTATTTTAATCACGAGTATGGCGTAGAAATGAAATTCCTGTAGAATATGAACACCTATTTTTGGATGTTTGGAAACATGACTCTACAATAGTAGAATTTGATTGGAATGCATTTTAAGAATTTCATTATGCTTCTGAACTGTTAACACCTTTTTCCGGGTACTTAATATCGGTGTAATAAAACACACCTATAAAACCAGTAGCTTATCAAATCAGGTATTAGCCAATAAACATTCTCAATAATCATTTAACCACCACCATTAACTTAATTATACAATATCGAACTAAAGTCTTTATATACATTTCATGGAAGTAGATATAAACGTAGGTTTCTATAGCTTTGAAAGAAGATCTGTAATTGTAAAATAATCCGAACCTTATCAAAGATCCTCCTTTATCACAAGCCGTAATAATTCACGTTTATTGAACAAACAGCTTTGCTTTATTAAAATGAAAACTGAACGGGACACAGACTAAATACCAGTTACCAATGGCTAAAGGGATTTAGGGAGACGCCTCAGTTTTCATGGCATTTCAGTAATTAGAGAGATTAATGGTTAACTGCTACTGAAGCTGTAGAGCTTAAACCAAATCTTTCAAGTTTTTTAAAATTATCTAGAAGGATTTTACATAGGAAGAAAATTTAAGTCTACTGTATTGGGAAATTTTACGCTACTTGTCACGTAATGATAGGGTTGTAATCCATCAAACGTAATGCTTGGAGTTACCTCTTTATTCTTTATTGTACACAAGAAAATACCTCTGACTAATCTCTTGTGGAATTTCCTATGGATTTGGATAAGAATTAAATGTCCTACCCATACTGACTTCCGTTTCCGTTTCCCTATAAAAAGCGGTAATAAAAATTAAAAAACTGAACTTCGCGTAGGAAACGGACAGTTCGAAGGATTTGGAGACCTTTGCCAAGCAGTGATACAAAACAGGCTGTGATTTTTTTTTTAAAACAATACTATCATCTTCGTATTTTAAAAACAACTATATCTATTATCTATATTATTTGTATTGTATGTTAAAACACTCAGTTCGCGGCCTTTCGACAGACAGTAGCATACCTGCGTTACCCCGCCTAATCGTACATGATTTAGCTTTCATTAGCCAAAAACGACTTCTTGTGCAATTTCAACATAATTGTTGGATTGAAGAGTAGGCAATCATTTTACAGCCTATACTTTGCAAATATGTAAATCCCCACTGACCGTGTGTGTGATAAAACTGTTCAGGTTATCACTAAGATACACGTACCGGTTTACCTGTACAGGTAAGCTATTCAGGTAAACCTGTCAGGTATACCCGTTACGTATATGGCCATCTTTAAGCGGACAAAATGTGTGTCTTCGTATTTTGCCAGGATGTTAACAAAAAAGTTATTCTCTACGGAATACATAGACATACGTAGAATAATAGTAATAATACGCAGAAATATTTTTACACGAGACCGCTCAAATGTTTCTGCATTCTACGATAAAATTAAATGTATACCTTATTTTTTCCCATAAAGATAAACTTTTCTAAAACAGCAGATTATCATAATTGATTATGATTATTAGTTATTGGAGCTGCCGTCGAAAAGTGTGGGTAGCTGCAGCAACTACCCTCACTTGGTCTTCAGAATTAGAAATGTCCGTAGAAATTAGAAATTCTGAAGACCAAGTGAGGGTAGTTGCTGCAGCTACCCACACTACTCGACGGTAGCTCCAAGTAGTCAAGTCTCCAGTCAACCCGAGACTGTTGCAACACAGCCGAAACGTCGGGATAACAAAGAAACAAGGTACATACGCGATAAATACCCGTTTTAACCAATAATTATGTACAGTGATCGCGAAAGCTGATTAACAGTTTTTTTCCGAAATCGCTCAGTATATCTTCAAAGACTAAAATCAAAATCTTTCTATTCATTAAATTCACAAGGATCACTATGAAACATCAATTTTACTGCCTATTAACAAACATTGCTCTCGTAAATGTAGAAAATTAGTTCTTTTGGATTTGCATACACATACTCAAGCACCCTGTTTTACACGATGAACCGTATATTACATTTTAGACAGCACAATTGCTGATCTTAACGATTTTATTTTCAGTTTATATCGCTAAGGTTACACACCCCAATATTTTATTCATGCGTTTTCCGTGTGAAGTTTGCGAGCGTACCCTACCGACAAAATATTTGTTTTTACTGGCAAGTTGAAACATTGAAAATATCAGGTACTTTTGACAAATCATACCTTTTATTCATTTCTAAAGCTGAAATTTTAGTGAAGAGAGACTGTAGACGTGTGTAACCAATCCTTTGGGAAATATTTTATACTATTGGCAATTACTTAATAATCATTATTATAAATATATCACATACCGTAAAATACTTAGCAGTATTGGTAATCTTCATTAGCGACCAAAGTCAGTCAACAAAGGCACAAATAACTATTTTTATCTTTCTATATTCAGTAGATATCTGAACGTTATGACCGATAAAGTCTTCAAAACAGTCAATAGTACCTACGACAGTTACAGATCTAAAAGAATTGTATGATTCTGAGAGAGGTGTCGTAGCTAAAAGTTATCGAACAGTCGTCCTAGGTAGAAAATATATGTTCATTCCCATCTCGGAAAGGGTATTTTTGCTCTTCGATATCTGAGTGCAAAAGCCGTTTTTATCCGCTAGAGGACAAAGTAAATTGAATTTAGAACATCGTGTGCACTAAGTTTGTGAATTCAAAATATCATTAAATCTATTTACTTCTACCTCCATGGTGCCGAATTTACCATACAACCTTTTTTAATTTGTTAAAAACTCAGATTCGGAAACTTCTTGGTGTATTAATTTTTTTGCATTTAGTCATTTCCTCGCTGAGGTGGGAGGAAAAGTTACGTGTTGCACTCGAGTGCAAAGATTTTTCACCTCGTGCTCTTTTGATTCCCTCGCTAACGCTCAGGATTCAATTTAAGAATCCTTCGTTGGCTCGGTCTTCGAAATTGAGCACGCGGTTAAAAAGCAACTTTGTACTCTTGTATAACAAATAACTATTTATTTTATTTAAATAAGGTACACAAAACAGAATACAACCAGTTAAGATAACAATATTAAGAGATACATAGGTTAATGGGCTAGATGGCATCCTACAACATGCGTACACATCTAAATAAATCATGCTAAATAAGAGAGTACCTACTCGACTAGTTAACATGTGTTTGTGCTAGATACATAAATGAGAGACAAAATATATGCAACATATAACTAAGATAAACCTGAATCACAGAATTAAATAAATATAAGATTGTAACTAATCATTATACAATATTAGCACTACAATACTGACCATCCTCAAGACATATATTATAGCTTAAGGAGCCATCCGCTCAATCCTATTACAGGTTTGTATAGATTATTAGAAGGTACTAGTTGGTTGGTACGCCAGCAATATTGTTCCTAACTGGCTTTCGTCGAATCTAATAACTCATTATCTGGTTTAATTAGAGCATTTATTTGATAATTTAGTTATCAGAAACAATAACAATGACTTATAAATTTAAGTAAAATTTAAACATGACCTTTTGATAAGATAATAAACACTGATATACTATCTTTTATACCAACATTAATAAGTCAGTTTTTATAATTTACAGCGATGTATTTAATTAACAAATTTAAAAACGCACTTAAACAAAATCTTTATAAAAAAGTCTACTATAAAATATCGGATTATTTAGATGATAGAGAAGCTTGCAACATACCTCAGTGCCTTAAGACGAAAGTCTTCAATCAGTGTGTTACCAGTGATGACTTATGGAACCGAGACGTGGTCTTTCACTATTGGCCTTATGAATAAGCTCAGAGTCGCTCAACGAGCTATGGAGAGGGCTATGTTCGGGGTTTCTCTACGGGATCCAATCGGACATGAGGAGATACGTAGGAGAACTCAAGTCACAGAAATAGCCCGACGGATTAGCACGTTGAAGTGGCAATGGGCAGGCCATATAGCGCGCAGAACAGATGGCCGATGGGGCCGGAAACTTCTCGAATGGAGGCCATGGACCGGCAAGCGCAGCGTAGGACGTCCACCTACAAGATGGGCCGACGACTTGGTAAGAACCGCAGGTCGGCGTTGGATGCAGGCCGCTTCCAACCGCAGTTCCTGGAGATCAATGAGGGAGGCCATTGTCCAGCAGTGGACGTCCTATGGCTGATATGATGATGATGATGAGAGAAGCTTGGGATTGAAATTGCTCCAACTCGTTCAAAATGTTACAATTTAGACGTAATTTAATTCCTGTATTGTTATGTATTCTAAAAGGATCATTAAAAAAACAACTAGCCTTGTTTCTTGCCATTCTTTCCTGGCTTGGTCGCTAAGGAACAGGCAGTCAACATATTTTAATGAATAAACTATGTTGACTTTGGCTTTATAATTAAGGAACATACCCATACTACGTGACCCGTTCAGGGGGGGAGGGGTCTTCAGTTCAGAGAGTTCTTCTTGGTCATAGGGGCGGGGGAGTGGGCTTAGGTTTTCGTCACTTAGTCAATATCCGCTAGGGAAATATCGCGCTTTTTCGAGCTATATTCAAATATGGCGCGCAACGTTGAGCGCTTTTAAACTTGTAAATAAAGGTATGCACACACTCTTGACGTCACGCGGCAAGCACCGTAATAATAAAGACAAAATAGTAGACAAATTATTATATGTTAATTTTCTGTTTAAAAAAACTATTTGAACCCATATTTATTAATTACTATGTGAAAATTAGAGAGGGGTGGGTCTTGGCATATACTACGGGTGGCCATCGAGAAGGGGGGGGGGGGGGGGGGGATTGAAAAAATGTGTCACGTAGTATAGTTCCTCTATATCCTATATATAGGGGTATAGTCCCTTAATCAAAACTGTCTAAGGAATGTGCTTTCATAAAACAGTGCAGTCACGCACTGCGTACCGAACTATAAATCCGCGGATACAAACTATGTAAGACTGGCCCACTTTTCTCTCCCACTGAATAAAATTTGTTAACTATCTACTTCGTGTTTTGTTATGTATGACATTAAATGAAGACACGGGTAGGGCTAATGGCTAGTATTGTTATAAAATAGGTTTTTTAAAATTATATATTATATTATCTTAGCAAATTTTAAATTTTCATACTACCATATTACCTATCAAGTCGTAATATATCAATAAAACAGTCTTATAAAATAGGTAAACAAATCATATTCATTCACCATGTAAGTAGGTACCTGCTAAACTTACTAAGCGGCATCGTAGCAAAGGCGCCGCCGATTTACGTTGAAAATTGTTTATTGGAAATGTATCGATTACTGGCTACCGGTATTAAACCTCTTAAATCGGTAAATATGATTTCGGACGTGTGTTTTCAATTAATAACCTACCTTACAAAACAGGTTGTATAAGATATACCTATTCAAACTATAATTGATAGAAATCTTTATCAGCCTAATTAGCATTTCACCTTTAGATGGCTTTAGATCAGGGATTCCCAAAGTGGTCGATATCGGTTTCCTAGGGGTCGACATAAACGAAAACTGATTTTGGGGGTCGACGAGGTCTAAAAATCGACCCCTATTTAATTAACACAAGTTCTTATTTAAATCTTTCAAGATAGGTAGGTAGGTACTGTATTGTTTATGTTGTGTTACGTGTACTAAGAATAATTAATATTTTTGTAAGAAATAGCATTGTTGTAGTAATGTAAAGTCTTAAGTTCGTACAAGATGAAAAACTCGGCAAGTCAGTGTGGACAAGTTTGTGCAAGATAATGAGTTCGAGCGTACGTCTTTCAGGCGCGTTTTGACTTGCTCTCTATTTGACGCTTACGCGATTAAATACGAACGAATTCATGATCAAGTTGCAAGTCCAAACATGTTCCCGATATTTTACTATTTAACGAGCTTGCACTTAGGTTGAAAGTTCATTTGCGTTTTAAAATTCGTTGGAGCTTCAACGATAATAACTCATATAAGTACTCATTTATTTCAAGAGATTACAAAGTTATAACATAGCTAAATTAAGTGAAGTAAAGTGATTGAAAAAGAATTTACAAAATGCTGAGCTCCCTACGCGAGTTAATAGCGTAACCATACAATATCTGCAGTTTATGAAAAATTAACAGGATACGTACCAAACAGTTTTTATCCGGCACAGCGCATCAGCCTTGTCATACAATGGGGCAATGCAGCCAGCGTCTTGGGGACGCTGTCTGCATTGCCCCACTGTGTGATAGTGATCAGTTAAGCTATGTGTAGATTGTTTGCAACAGTTTGCAGTTGCCTCAGTTGTTTCAATTGTAAAAAATTACCAGTAAATTTAACAGGTTATTATTGTTTTTTACTAGTTATTTTCTTATTTTTTATTTGCAGGATTACTGAGAGTTTTATGATGGCGGACACGAAAAAAAATGCAGACAATACAGTTTGGACTACTTGAAGTTCGAATTTATTGCATCTCCATCAAATCAACATTTGCGATGTGTCTCATATGTGAAAAAGTATTCAGTAACGATGCCATGAAGCCTTTAAAAATGGATGACCACTTATCAAGAGTACATGCTGACAAAAAAAGTAAGCCCTTGTCATTTTTTCAAGCACTTAAAGAAAAACTAGACAAAAGACCATCCATAAGATCGATGTTTGCGTCATCATCTATTAAAGACGATGATGGTTTACGAGCGTCCTATAATATATCTTTACTAATAGCGTAGTCGGGGAAACCCCACACAATTGGAGAGCAGCTTATCTTTCCAGCCATTGCGGAGGTCCTTAACAATGTATTGCACAAACCAGCACATGATATTTTAAAGATAATACCTTTGAGCAATAACACCGTTCAGAGACGCATAGACGAGATGGGACGGAATGTAGCAAACATTTTATGCAAGTTCTTACAGACCAACAGATTCTCTCTCCAGTTGGACGAGTCTACATTACCCGGCAATGAAGCTCTGTTGTTAGGATATGTTCGATATATCAAAGATGAAAATATGTGTCAAGAACTGCTTTTTGCTACATATTTAGAGACTGATACCAGAGGAGAATCGATTTTTCAGGCCGTGGAACATTTTTTTACTGACAAAGCTATTTCATGGAAAAACATTGTTTCTGTTGCGACTGATGGTGCAGCGTCTATGGTTGGTCTTCATCGTGTTTTTATAGCTCACTTAAAGCGACAACTGCCTGATGTACTGGTCATTCACTGCGTGATTCACAGGCAGCATTTAGTAGCAAAAAAGCTGAGTCCTAGATTGCATAAGTCTTTACAATATGTAATAAATGCTATCAACAAGATTCGAAGCAATTCTTTGAACTCTCGGTTATTTGCTCAGTTATGTGAGGAAAACGACGAAGTCTTTACTCGATTACTTCTGCACACTGAAGTTCGCTGGCTATCAAGAGGCTCTTGCTTAGAAAGATTTTCAGGCATTTTTGAATCTGTGTTGGAGTTTTTACAAGAAAAAGATCCGAATTTGAAAGAAAATCTGAACAATTGTAAAACAGATATTTATTACTTGACTGATATCTTTGGAATATTCAACAAAGTCAATTTTTAGCTGCAGGGTGACGATCTTAACTTGATTAAAACAAAATCAATAATAGGGGCCTTCGTGGGTAAACTAATCTTTTATAAACAAAATTTAGGCAGAAAAGAATATTCGCAGTTTCCGCATTTGTCAAAATTACCAGAAATGCTTCAAGATGATGATATTTTATTATATGTCACTCACTTGGACGCATTACACAAGGATTTTACGGAGAGGTTTGAGGATCTTTTAAATTTACAAATTCCTCAATGGATAATAAATCCGTACAATACCACAGCCATAGAAGAAGCCAATGTGATAATGCAAGAAGAGTTCATTACCATCAGCACAGACGAAGAGCTTAAGCAGAAGTTAAACCAAGGCTATCAGAAGTTCTGGTTGCAACGCAACATTGAAACACAGTATCCTACATTGTGGAACATTGCTGAAAAATACCTTATCGCTTTTCCATCATCATACCTAGTTGAAAAAAGCTTCAGTGTGGTAACAAACATTTTGACAAAACAAAGAAACCGTTTGAAAATCACCGAACGTGGAGATTTAAGGCTACAACTCACCAATATTAAACCGAATGTAGCTAGATTGGTAGATAGTCACCAGGTTCATCCATCACACTGAATGTTTTATTTTCTCTTTGCGAATTAATACTTTTTTAAATATAATTTCCTATCTACTTAAGACTCTTTAAGTACTTAATTTGTAATAATCATTATAAATTAAACTTGATATTTACTGAATTGTATGTCTTTTTATTTTGTTAAATTTTGATGAAGTCAACTTTACTCGCTTAACTAAGTGCAAAGTTTTCCAATTGGTACCTTAGTACCTAGGTATTTTGTATCAATAGGAAAAAACGAAAGATAGGCCCCCTTATTCATAATAGTCTGCTAACTAATTTAATGCATTGCTAATTCTCACTCTGTCTTCTTTTATTGACCTAAGTACGAATGAAAAATAACACTCTGTATCAGCTGTTTTAAGTTAGCGGACCATTATGAATACGGGGTTGATCTTAAAAGTAGGTAATTTGGCCATGGGGGTCTGAGGTAACAGTTCATTTTGGAAAAGGGGTCACTTATCCAAAATAGTTTGGGGATCCCTGCTTTAGATGCACAGATATGTATTGCTTGGAATATGTGGACTAAGATGAAATCATTCACCGGATTATTGATCGAGCGAAGCGAAATCTCTAAATCAACTTGGGCAAATCGGCGTTGCATGTATGTATGTTTGTTTGTCCGAGGATTACTTTCGTAGCGTTGATCCGATCATCGTGAAATTTGATACATAGGTAGGTAGTGATGGCACAATTATGGTGTGACTAAATGAGCCAAAAATGTTGTGGGGTTGTTGAAATATTGGGGTTCAAGAGGGGTAAAAAAATGAAAATTAGGTCAAGTGGGATGTCAAATTATTACATACATACATTACATTACATACATTTAGGCATTAGGTACATTTAGGCTTTGTTTTTATTTTTAGTAAAGCCCTTATAGTTTTTGAGTTATTAGCCATAATAAAAACTGAACTTTGACAAAACTTACAGGGTACACCAGTGACCCCACAGTGCTATAATTTGGTATGCAGTGACACAAATATAGACAAAAGTCTGAAATCCAGAATAACTGCAATTTGTACCCCAAAAACTATAAGCACATTACATGAACTCCCGTTACCTTCAATTTGAATGAAACTGTAGGTCAAGTAATTTGGTTATTTATTTCGTGGTACTATTTTGATAGTCATAGATTACAAATAATATTTTTTTGATTTAATTTGAGACTCGCGAGATCTCAGTTCGGTGCGAACCACTAGTTATACTAATCTCGAAGTTGTCGATCACAAAGTAGCGGATAACAGCTAGACTCGTCGAATAGGTCAGATTTGACTGGTGTCAAAATACTACCAACGAACAACACAACCAAACGATACAACATTGGAATATCGTCCTCTCGATATATTGATCCAGGATTAACTACCTAGTGTTTCCGAGTGTAATATTTCAATATAAAGTGATACTTGCTGCCTATTAATTATACTCTATGTTATAGAGATAACTAGTAGTTATTTGGTAACAAGTGGTTGATTTTTAGATTTCTTATGTAGACGTTTGTACAAAGTTATCACGGCATGCAAAATGGTAGACCTCAAATCGAATCTATTAGATTTTTAAGTGAAAACTTATGTAAGCGCGTTGGGCATTTTTGAGATGGGAAAAAACCATTGAACTCGCGACACTATTACCGTTACCGACACCGTTCCTGACGATTCAAAAAATACACACGTAATTGTTCAAGTTTTCACTTCTGTCGGCACTCCCGGACGTGCCACTTTTTTTTTAGTGTAATTGAATTCATAAGGTTCGGTACAGATCCTGTAATAGTTCTAGATCTAGAGTTTATTTTGAAAATGTTTTGTTTGCTTCTCCTTGGTTTCGAAGCGCAATCTAGCCTCATTTCCGTCCTTTCTCATGCAAAGCAGTTACTAACAAAAACCTGAGCCGTCTCGTGATAAAAGAGCCTAATGATTTCGTACTCCTAATGCAATTTGCCAGTAAAACAAAAACAGAGGACATTGCCAGAATTACAAATGGGCGAATACCTTTCGTCAGGCTGTTGTTTAGAAAAGTGACAAAGCGTTTTTCGGCATGTCTTTGATATATTTGCCCATTTTGTAAGCGTTTTCTTGGCGTGAATTTACACCACTGCACTCGTACGAATATCATACGTATCTACCGTAAACAATATTTAATTGCCTTTTGTATGCCCCGTATTTGCGATTCTTTGATACGAACTTGTTTCGTTAACCACGGTCATTTGTCTAAAAATGCTTCATTATACATTCACAGCGGCTCTGCCAGCAGATTTACCTATCCCTAACAGTTGAGTTCAAACTAAACGAAACTTTATTCCGCGTCAGTTTTAAAAAGTTTTAATGAGATTTAAACTAGGCATTGTTGGTTGCCGTTTAGTCGGGGGCTTAGTTTGAAACTATCAAACTATGTGGCGGCAGATGTTCTTGGCGGTCATAAAAGCGGCGGCGGCGTGCTTTCACTCTAAGGAAGGTGAAATTTGCAGCTTTTTGTAGCTTTTAATATTATTTGTCTTATCATGTTTATAATAGGATGTTTTTTTTCTAATTGTGTTTACCAGCAATTCTTCAGTAGAAAGCACATTATGCTAGGTATCTTACCGGTTCTACATATGTATGAGTAAGTACTTATGTAGATATTAATTTATATGGGAACCATACAAAGGTTTACACAGACTGAATAATAAATCTAGATTGCAAAGTTACAAATTAAACATTGAATAACTGATACAAATGCAGCTTAAAGCTACAATTACCGTAACGACTGTCACAACTCGCGTCGCGAAGTTGACACACAAATTACGGACGCAATTTCGCAACATAAGTATTTGAAATGAATCCCTTGTTTCCTTACACAGAATTAGGCATGTTATAAATTGAACTCAAGAAGTTCATAGACTATATGCACCGCCGTTTGCATGTTTGAAAACGATACTGCTCTATTAGAATAATTATTTAAAGACGACCTGATAAAGCCTGATAGAGCAGCAAATCTATGGGGCCTGTGTTCAGGCATGTCCTACGGTTTATGTGATGATGTAGCGTCTGTATGGATTTCATGTACAATTTCTCTAAGAAAGATTTTAAATGTACTCTAGAATAAGAAAGATATTTCTCTAGTTCACGTGCAAGTGCTGACAAAATCTGCAATCTACGTACGGATATGCTGGAACATTTGAACCTTGACCTAAAGTTTGTGTCTAACTGGGGTGACGCAAATCTGGTCAAGTTCAACGCCTCCAAAACTCAGGCGTGTTTGTTTTCCACAAACCATCTCCTTTTCGTCCCATTCCCACCCTTTGTGATATCCCACTCGTAATTACTGAAAGTCTGAGCTTGTTGGGCGTTGAGCTCACGTCCAACCTGAACTTCGGCTCGC
Source organism: Philereme vetulata (assembly GCA_918857605.2). Taxonomy (NCBI): domain Eukaryota; kingdom Metazoa; phylum Arthropoda; class Insecta; order Lepidoptera; family Geometridae; genus Philereme; species Philereme vetulata. The sequence continues at coordinate 6,878,988 of OU975473.1, read as the reverse complement.
ACATCGAATCTAGGGCCAAAATTGCTGCTATGAAGCTGGGCATCCTAGCTAAGGTTCGGCGGTACTTCACACCGGGACAGCTGCTCAGTCTCTACAAAGCACAAGTCTGTTCATGTATGAAGTACTGCTGCCATCTCTGGGATGGCTCGCCAAGTATCAGCTTGAAGCCCTTGATTCGATTGAGCGACGTGCTGCTAGACTCATTGGTGATGACTTACTAGTGGAAGCCAATTTACAAAGTCTAGAGCACAGACGCCAAGTAGCCAGACTTTCAGTTTTTTACAAGATACATTTTGGTGAATGTGCGTAAGATCTTCATGACCTTATCCCTCCTTCCCCCTTCCACCACCGGACAAGCAGACGTACCGAGAAGTACCACCCATACCTGGTCGGCATACCACCTCGCCGTACCAAACGATTTGCTTCAACTTTTCTTGATAGCACAAGTAAGGAGTGAAACTCACTTCCGGCGTATGTTTTTCATAACCAGTATAATTTTGGAGTCTTCAAGTCCAGAGTGAATAGGTTCTTTCTAGGCAAGCGTGCTCCATCTTCGATCACACCTTCACTTACCATCAGGTGAGGTAGTGGTCAAGCGCTTGGCTATCATCAATAAAATAAAATGAATAGATGCTAGGTTAAATAAATCCATTAACTAATTTCACAGAATTCTCGGGCTTCAGCTCTAGTAGTAATATATATGTACCTAGTCAGGTCATAAATTCTGTCACATGTTTAATATAAAATAATTGAAACAAGTTTATTCATTATGTAACCATTTATATACCAAAATGAACTTAACAAAACATAGATTCTTATTACACTAAAGTTTATTCAAAATGACCTCCGTGATTTTGAATACAGGCCTTCAATCTGCGCGGCTAGTCGTCTATCGCAGCACGAACGAGGTCCATGTCAATATCGGCGGCTGCCTTAATCAAGGATGTCTTGAGTGACTCCAAATTGGGATGAGGCTTTGAGCACGCCTTTTTCTCCAAGTGTTGCCATATCTTGTAATCTAACGGATTCAAATCTGTACTGGAGGAGGGCCAGTCTTCGTTCCGGATGAAGTCGATTTCACGCACCGCCAGCCAGTCTTGTGTGCTCTTCGCTCTATGAGCTGGCGCCGAATCTTGTTGGAATACCTAGTGCCTGTTATTGAACATGGTATGAGAAACAGGTTCCACAAGGTTTGTTAGGACTGTATTTTGATACACAACTGCATTCGTTTTTACACCTTTCTCACAAAAATGTACCTCTGTTAAGCCCCAATAAGAAACTCCCAACCATACCATGAGCGAGGATGGAAAATGACCTCGTTGGACACGCGGAATACGGTTGCTCGCTTCTTCACTACTGTATGCGTACACCTTATCATTTTGTTTGTTGTAGCTCTCTTCTACGGTAAAAATTTTTTCATCCGAAAAAAGAATTTCCCGATATTTTTTCCCGCGTACCGCTTCAACAAAGCGCGGTATCTCTTCAGTCTCAGGTCCATTAGACGAGCATTCAAACGATGTCCTGTTTTTCTTCAATATGCCCGAAGCCGTAAGTCTTCATTTAACACCCTTTTCACCGTGGTTCTGCTTAACCCCATCTGAAGGGCCAACAGTTTCTGCTTACGTTTGGGATTTCTTTGAATTCGCGCCTTCACAGCTTTTATCACTGCTGGAGTCCTAACAGACCGAGGGCGACCACTTCTTGACCTGTCATCTACACTAGAGTCTTCATTGTATCGTTTGATGGTGCGATCTTTTGGTTATATTCAAATTTTTCAGTATGTCAAAAATTTGAATTGGCGCGTAACCGCAACGATGCAACGCAATAACTGCAACACGGTCTTCTTTAAGCGTCCACTCCATATTTAAAAATGAGTAAAATTCTAAAAAGTATACATTTTTATTTTCATGAACAATTCGAAATTCGAATTCTATAAACTTTTTTGTGGCCAGCATTCTAAAAGAAAAGTTTTTACTGTGTGACAATACTTATGACCTGACTAGGTGTATACATGTCGCGTTAACATGATCGGTATTTCAAACATTTAACTGAACATTATCCTGGAAGGTGGACGGTAGTTGATAATAGTTTTGAAGCCGAACTGTCTATTAGTTTAGGGCCCCTGTGCACACGTAAACCAAACACGAGTAGATACCATTACCTACCCTTCTGGGGATTATGTGTTTCATTTTTTGATAGGTGTCATTCCTGTCAAAAAAGATGGTGTCTAGACTTTACTTAGGGAGAGGATCTGTGCAATTCACAATCAATTATTTAAAACCATGCCATTAGTGCATCATCAATCGTTCGTCAGCAGCTCATAGATACTGACTTATTTTTAGTTTGTATTAATAAAAAATATACCACGTTTTTAGTCGCTACTCTTTGATTTTCATTCACTCTTAGCCCATCCTTCGTACTATCCTTAGAAAGAGCTGATAAATCGAGAATGAGAATCTTAGTAGATACTGCCAAGTCACGTTCAATCATTGTTTCAGCATTATTCCTCGCCGTTCGGTAAGTGCGTAACAATAAGGCAGTAACAGGAACGTACCAACTACAAAGTTATTAATGGAAGCGTCTCCAGATGCCAGACAACGTCGGCGCTTTTAACACGAATTCTCACATTTGAAATGAATTTATCTCGGTTCAAGCAGACTTAGGTTGGAGAGAAACACGACGCGAATCGGCGCCTAGCACTAACTAAGGAATCCTTACATTTACAGCTACTTGTAAATACAATGGGAAGGTTAAATCAAACTTACACTAAAAACTCTGCATAACAAATGCTTAAGATGAAGGGCTTCTTCTGAAAGCTTCTGAAGTGCCTCAGATAGGAAATAACACTATACACATCATCAGCCGGAAGACGTCCACTACTGAACATAGGCCTCCCCCTTAGATCGCCACAACGAGCGGTTGGTAGCCGTTTGAGCCCAACGGCTCCCCGCGATTCTTACTAGATCGTCGGTCCACCTTGTGGGGGGCTGGCCTACGCTGCATCTTCCAGTCCGTGGTCTCCACTCGAGAACCTTTCTTCCCCAACGGTTATCGGTTCTACGAGCGATGTGGCCTGCCCATTGCCACTTCAACTTGCTAATTTTGAGAGCTATGTCGGCAACTTTAGTTCTTCTGCGGATTTCCTCATTGCGGATTTTGTCACGCAAAGAAACCCCGAGCATAGCTCTCTCCATAGCTCGTTGAGCGACCTTGAGCTTGGTCATGAGGCCATGAGTAAAGGACCACGTTTCAATGCCATAGGTCATCACTGGCAACACATACTGGTTGAAGACTTTAGTCTTCAGGCTCTGGGGAGTTTTGGACGAGAAGATATCGCGAATTTTCCCGAACGCTGCCCAGCCGAGTTGGATTCTTCGTGCGACCTCTTTGTCGAAGTTGGACTTACCTAATTGGACAGTTTGTCCTAGGTATACATATTCACTATACACACGTGTAACAAACTAAGTGCTACAGCTTTTTTTAAACTTCGATGTAACGTCTAGGGTAAAATTAATAAAAAATAAAATAAAGGTTAAATTAAATAACTTATGTCATTTAATAATTAAAATTTTATTAATAACTTATTATTACCTAATTTATTTTTAATAAAATAATATCTAACACTTCACAAGACAGTGCGCTGTGCAGCTTGCAACGCCGCGTCATAAATCTGCTGCATTCCGAGGTAGTTTCCGATACGCAGCCACTAAGTGCTGGATTAACATCCCTCCACTCATCAAAACCCTCAAAAGTAGGTTTGGTTTTAGATCTAAGCTAAAACGCATTCTTCTTGATGAATAGAAAAGACGTGAAAGCACGAATAATGACGCTTCAATTATATAAAGGTATATCTACCAAATCATTTTTTTAAGCTATTTTAATGTTTTTTTTTTAATTTATCATAGATTTAATTGTAATTTCGTATATATAACGCATAATATAATTTTTTCTTTACTTTTTACTACTCTTGGAGGGATATAATACAAATGCGTCTTTAAAGTTGCGATCCAGCGGGACTCGAACCCACATCTGAGGTATTCGTTGTTTCATATGAACGGCATGACCTCCTCATTGATGATTTGTACCTCAGATAATGATATGGTATATTTTTTTGTTTATTCTGAAATTTTCGACTTTTGGCATTCTTGTCGTTCTGTCTTCATACGAGTATCCTTGTATTTACATCCATCACCTACTTCTTAGAGCCAGAAGTCAACATTACTACTATGTCACCTTCTTCTTTTGTATTGACATCCATCACCTACTTCTTAGAGCCAGAAGTCAACATTACTACTATGTCACCTTCTTCTTTTGTATTGACATCCATCACCTACTTCTTAGAGCCAGAAGTCAACATTACTACTATGTCACCTTCTTCTTTTGTATTGACATCCATCACCTACTTCTTAGAGCCAGAAGTCAACATTACTACTATGTCACCTTCTTCTTTTGTATTGACATCCATCACCTACTTCTTAGAGCCAGAAGTCAACATTACTACTATGTCACCTTCTTCTTTTGTATTGACATCCATCACCTACTTCTTAGAGCCAGAAGTCAACATTACTACTATGTCACCTTCTTCTTTTGTATTGACATCCATCACCTACTTCTTAGAGCCAGAAGTCAACATTACTACTATGTCACCTTCTTCTTTTGTATTGACATCCATCACCTACTTCTTAGAGCCAGAAGTCAACATTACTACTATGTCACCTTCTTCTTTTGTATTGACATCCATCACCTACTTCTTAGAGCCAGAAGTCAACATTACTACTATGTCACCTTCTTCTTTTGTATTGACATCCATCACCTACTTCTTAGAGCCAGAAGTCAACATTACTACTATGTCACCTTCTTCTTTTGTATTGACATCCATCACCTACTTCTTAGAGCCAGAAGTCAACATTACTACTATGTCACCTTCTTCTTTTGTATTGACATCCATCACCTACTTCTTAGAGCCAGAAGTCAACATTACTACTATGTCACCTTCTTCTTTTGTATTGACATCCATCACCTACTTCTTAGAGCCAGAAGTCAACATTACTACTATGTCACCTTCTTCTTTTGTATTGACATCCATCACCTACTTCTTAGAGCCAGAAGTCAACATTACTACTATGTCACCTTCTTCTTTTGTATTGACATCCATCACCTACTTCTTAGAGCCAGAAGTCAACATTACTACTATGTCACCTTCTTCTTTTGTATTGACATCCATCACCTACTTCTTAGAGCCAGAAGTCAACATTACTACTATGTCACCTTCTTCTTTTGTATTGACATCCATCACCTACTTCTTAGAGCCAGAAGTCAACATTACTACTATGTCACCTTCTTCTTTTGTATTGACATCCATCACCTACTTCTTAGAGCCAGAAGTCAACATTACTACTATGTCACCTTCTTCTTTTGTATTGACATCCATCACCTACTTCTTAGAGCCAGAAGTCAACATTACTACTATGTCACCTTCTTCTTTTGTATTGACATCCATCACCTACTTCTTAGAGCCAGAAGTCAACATTACTACTATGTCACCTTCTTCTTTTGTATTGACATCCATCACCTACTTCTTAGAGCCAGAAGTCAACATTACTACTATGTCACCTTCTTCTTTTGTATTGACATCCATCACCTACTTCTTAGAGCCAGAAGTCAACATTACTACTATGTCACCTTCTTCTTTTGTATTGACATCCATCACCTACTTCTTAGAGCCAAAAGTCAACATTACTACTATGTCACCTTCTTCTTTTGTATTGACATCCATCACCTACTTCTTAGAGCCAGAAGTCAACATTACTACTATGTCACCTTCTTCTTTTGTATTGACATCCATCACCTACTTCTTAGAGCCAGAAGTCAACATTACTACTATGTCACCTTCTTCTTTTGTATTGACATCCATCACCTACTTCTTAGAGCCAGAAGTCAACATTACTACTATGTCACCTTCTTCTTTTGTATTGACATCCATCACCTACTTCTTAGAGCCAGAAGTCAACATTACTACTATGTCACCTTCTTCTTTTGTATTGACATCCATCACCTACTTCTTAGAGCCAGAAGTCAACATTACTACTATGTCACCTTCTTCTTTTGTATTGACATCCATCACCTACTTCTTAGAGCCAGAAGTCAACATTACTACTATGTCACCTTCTTCTTTTGTATTGACATCCATCACCTACTTCTTAGAGCCAGAAGTCAACATTACTACTATGTCACCTTCTTCTTTTGTATTGACATCCATCACCTACTTCTTAGAGCCAGAAGTCAACATTACTACTATGTCACCTTCTTCTTTTGTATTGACATCCATCACCTACTTCTTAGAGCCAGAAGTCAACATTACTACTATGTCACCTTCTTCTTTTGTATTGACATCCATCACCTACTTCTTAGAGCCAGAAGTCAACATTACTACTATGTCACCTTCTTCTTTTGTATTGACATCCATCACCTACTTCTTAGAGCCAGAAGTCAACATTACTACTATGTCACCTTCTTCTTTTGTATTGACATCCATCACCTACTTCTTAGAGCCAGAAGTCAACATTACTACTATGTCACCTTCTTCTTTTGTATTGACATCCATCACCTACTTCTTAGAGCCAGAAGTCAACATTACTACTATGTCACCTTCTTCTTTTGTATTGACATCCATCACCTACTTCTTAGAGCCAGAAGTCAACATTACTACTATGTCACCTTCTTCTTTTGTATTGACATCCATCACCTACTTCTTAGAGCCAGAAGTCAACATTACTACTATGTCACCTTCTTCTTTTGTATTGACATCCATCACCTACTTCTTAGAGCCAGAAGTCAACATTACTACTATGTCACCTTCTTCTTTTGTATTGACATCCATCACCTACTTCTTAGAGCCAGAAGTCAACATTACTACTATGTCACCTTCTTCTTTTGTATTGACATCCATCACCTACTTCTTAGAGCCAGAAGTCAACATTACTACTATGTCACCTTCTTCTTTTGTATTGACATCCATCACCTACTTCTTAGAGCCAGAAGTCAACATTACTACTATGTCACCTTCTTCTTTTGTATTGACATCCATCACCTACTTCTTAGAGCCAGAAGTCAACATTACTACTATGTCACCTTCTTCTTTTGTATTGACATCCATCACCTACTTCTTAGAGCCAGAAGTCAACATTACTACTATGTCACCTTCTTCTTTTGTATTGACATCCATCACCTACTTCTTAGAGCCAGAAGTCAACATTACTACTATGTCACCTTCTTCTTTTGTATTGACATCCATCACCTACTTCTTAGAGCCAGAAGTCAACATTACTACTATGTCACCTTCTTCTTTTGTATTGACATCCATCACCTACTTCTTAGAGCCAGAAGTCAACATTACTACTATGTCACCTTCTTCTTTTGTATTGACATCCATCACCTACTTCTTAGAGCCAGAAGTCAACATTACTACTATGTCACCTTCTTCTTTTGTATTGACATCCATCACCTACTTCTTAGAGCCAGAAGTCAACATTACTACTATGTCACCTTCTTCTTTTGTATTGACATCCATCACCTACTTCTTAGAGCCAGAAGTCAACATTACTACTATGTCACCTTCTTCTTTTGTATTGACATCCATCACCTACTTCTTAGAGCCAGAAGTCAACATTACTACTATGTCACCTTCTTCTTTTGTATTGACATCCATCACCTACTTCTTAGAGCCAGAAGTCAACATTACTACTATGTCACCTTCTTCTTTTGTATTGACATCCATCACCTACTTCTTAGAGCCAGAAGTCAACATTACTACTATGTCACCTTCTTCTTTTGTATTGACATCCATCACCTACTTCTTAGAGCCAGAAGTCAACATTACTACTATGTCACCTTCTTCTTTTGTATTGACATCCATCACCTACTTCTTAGAGCCAGAAGTCAACATTACTACTATGTCACCTTCTTCTTTTGTATTGACATCCATCACCTACTTCTTAGAGCCAGAAGTCAACATTACTACTATGTCACCTTCTTCTTTTGTATTGACATCCATCACCTACTTCTTAGAGCCAGAAGTCAACATTACTACTATGTCACCTTCTTCTTTTGTATTGACATCCATCACCTACTTCTTAGAGCCAGAAGTCAACATTACTACTATGTCACCTTCTTCTTTTGTATTGACATCCATCACCTACTTCTTAGAGCCAGAAGTCAACATTACTACTATGTCACCTTCTTCTTTTGTATTGACATCCATCACCTACTTCTTAGAGCCAGAAGTCAACATTACTACTATGTCACCTTCTTCTTTTGTATTGACATCCATCACCTACTTCTTAGAGCCAGAAGTCAACATTACTACTATGTCACCTTCTTCTTTTGTATTGACATCCATCACCTACTTCTTAGAGCCAGAAGTCAACATTACTACTATGTCACCTTCTTCTTTTGTATTGACATCCATCACCTACTTCTTAGAGCCAGAAGTCAACATTACTACTATGTCACCTTCTTCTTTTGTATTGACATCCATCACCTACTTCTTAGAGCCAGAAGTCAACATTACTACTATGTCACCTTCTTCTTTTGTATTGACATCCATCACCTACTTCTTAGAGCCAGAAGTCAACATTACTACTATGTCACCTTCTTCTTTTGTATTGACATCCATCACCTACTTCTTAGAGCCAGAAGTCAACATTACTACTATGTCACCTTCTTCTTTTGTATTGACATCCATCACCTACTTCTTAGAGCCAGAAGTCAACATTACTACTATGTCACCTTCTTCTTTTGTATTGACATCCATCACCTACTTCTTAGAGCCAGAAGTCAACATTACTACTATGTCACCTTCTTCTTTTGTATTGACATCCATCACCTACTTCTTAGAGCCAGAAGTCAACATTACTACTATGTCACCTTCTTCTTTTGTATTGACATCCATCACCTACTTCTTAGAGCCAGAAGTCAACATTACTACTATGTCACCTTCTTCTTTTGTATTGACATCCATCACCTACTTCTTAGAGCCAGAAGTCAACATTACTACTATGTCACCTTCTTCTTTTGTATTGACATCCATCACCTACTTCTTAGAGCCAGAAGTCAACATTACTACTATGTCACCTTCTTCTTTTGTATTGACATCCATCACCTACTTCTTAGAGCCAGAAGTCAACATTACTACTATGTCACCTTCTTCTTTTGTATTGACATCCATCACCTACTTCTTAGAGCCAGAAGTCAACATTACTACTATGTCACCTTCTTCTTTTGTATTGACATCCATCACCTACTTCTTAGAGCCAGAAGTCAACATTACTACTATGTCACCTTCTTCTTTTGTATTGACATCCATCACCTACTTCTTAGAGCCAGAAGTCAACATTACTACTATGTCACCTTCTTCTTTTGTATTGACATCCATCACCTACTTCTTAGAGCCAGAAGTCAACATTACTACTATGTCACCTTCTTCTTTTGTATTGACATCCATCACCTACTTCTTAGAGCCAGAAGTCAACATTACTACTATGTCACCTTCTTCTTTTGTATTGACATCCATCACCTACTTCTTAGAGCCAGAAGTCAACATTACTACTATGTCACCTTCTTCTTTTGTATTGACATCCATCACCTACTTCTTAGAGCCAGAAGTCAACATTACTACTATGTCACCTTCTTCTTTTGTATTGACATCCATCACCTACTTCTTAGAGCCAGAAGTCAACATTACTACTATGTCACCTTCTTCTTTTGTATTGACATCCATCACCTACTTCTTAGAGCCAGAAGTCAACATTACTACTATGTCACCTTCTTCTTTTGTATTGACATCCATCACCTACTTCTTAGAGCCAGAAGTCAACATTACTACTATGTCACCTTCTTCTTTTGTATTGACATCCATCACCTACTTCTTAGAGCCAGAAGTCAACATTACTACTATGTCACCTTCTTCTTTTGTATTGACATCCATCACCTACTTCTTAGAGCCAGAAGTCAACATTACTACTATGTCACCTTCTTCTTTTGTATTGACATCCATCACCTACTTCTTAGAGCCAGAAGTCAACATTACTACTATGTCACCTTCTTCTTTTGTATTGACATCCATCACCTACTTCTTAGAGCCAGAAGTCAACATTACTACTATGTCACCTTCTTCTTTTGTATTGACATCCATCACCTACTTCTTAGAGCCAGAAGTCAACATTACTACTATGTCACCTTCTTCTTTTGTATTGACATCCATCACCTACTTCTTAGAGCCAGAAGTCAACATTACTACTATGTCACCTTCTTCTTTTGTATTGACATCCATCACCTACTTCTTAGAGCCAGAAGTCAACATTACTACTATGTCACCTTCTTCTTTTGTATTGACATCCATCACCTACTTCTTAGAGCCAGAAGTCAACATTACTACTATGTCACCTTCTTCTTTTGTATTGACATCCATCACCTACTTCTTAGAGCCAGAAGTCAACATTACTACTATGTCACCTTCTTCTTTTGTATTGACATCCATCACCTACTTCTTAGAGCCAGAAGTCAACATTACTACTATGTCACCTTCTTCTTTTGTATTGACATCCATCACCTACTTCTTAGAGCCAGAAGTCAACATTACTACTATGTCACCTTCTTCTTTTGTATTGACATCCATCACCTACTTCTTAGAGCCAGAAGTCAACATTACTACTATGTCACCTTCTTCTTTTGTATTGACATCCATCACCTACTTCTTAGAGCCAGAAGTCAACATTACTACTATGTCACCTTCTTCTTTTGTATTGACATCCATCACCTACTTCTTAGAGCCAGAAGTCAACATTACTACTATGTCACCTTCTTCTTTTGTATTGACATCCATCACCTACTTCTTAGAGCCAGAAGTCAACATTACTACTATGTCACCTTCTTCTTTTGTATTGACATCCATCACCTACTTCTTAGAGCCAGAAGTCAACATTACTACTATGTCACCTTCTTCTTTTGTATTGACATCCATCACCTACTTCTTAGAGCCAGAAGTCAACATTACTACTATGTCACCTTCTTCTTTTGTATTGACATCCATCACCTACTTCTTAGAGCCAGAAGTCAACATTACTACTATGTCACCTTCTTCTTTTGTATTGACATCCATCACCTACTTCTTAGAGCCAGAAGTCAACATTACTACTATGTCACCTTCTTCTTTTGTATTGACATCCATCACCTACTTCTTAGAGCCAGAAGTCAACATTACTACTATGTCACCTTCTTCTTTTGTATTGACATCCATCACCTACTTCTTAGAGCCAGAAGTCAACATTACTACTATGTCACCTTCTTCTTTTGTATTGACATCCATCACCTACTTCTTAGAGCCAGAAGTCAACATTACTACTATGTCACCTTCTTCTTTTGTATTGACATCCATCACCTACTTCTTAGAGCCAGAAGTCAACATTACTACTATGTCACCTTCTTCTTTTGTATTGACATCCATCACCTACTTCTTAGAGCCAGAAGTCAACATTACTACTATGTCACCTTCTTCTTTTGTATTTTTATTTTGTACGTATGTCGTGTCAAATAAATGTATTCATTTTCATTTTTTTTTAATTTTCCACTATTTCATATTAAATAAATTTAATTATTTATTTATTTATTACATACTTACTAGCTGACCCGCCCGCGGCTTCGCACGCGTGGTTTGTCAATAAAAACATTACCCTCCTACGCAGTCGGGTAAAAACTAGCCTATGTCCCAATCCCGGTCACAATCTATCTACTATATCAACGGTACATCGGGAGTGTATTTAAAGAATACCTCATAATTTTAACCCCTTACTTTATCCCCTACCCCCTCCCCTATATAACTTGAAACCCGTATTTCTTTATTTCTTACCAAAGGCCTAAATATGAATTTTCAGATCCTTTGTGGGAGTTTTGCGACGTCCCAAGTCGAACAATTAAACGACTGTATTAACAATGTTTTAAACTAGATACATGAGTGAACCATCGCTTAGGTAGGGAACATCAAATTGGAGGAGCAACCTACCGTGCAAGTAAAACAAAATCTTTTTCCAAAGTCCTAAGGCGCGTCAACTAACAGTGGCAGATCTACTATCTCACCTGGGGATGCCCCTGCGTGATAGTGATGTAGATCGCCACACCATAACTTAAGGAACTACAAATTGTCCATACAAACCTTTCAACCCCGATTTCACCCCCTTCAAGATTATTTTTGATACAAAAGATAACCTAAGTCCTTCTCGAGGATATAATGTATCTCTTTGCCGAATTTCATTGCGATCCGTTCAGTCGTTTACGACTAAACGACTGAACGGATCGTAATGAACGGATCGTCTGTTTGTTTTCAATTCAATTGTATTCGGCAAAGAGATAGATTATATCCTCGGTAAAAGGTAACAAACAAACTTACAAACAAACAGAGTTACTTTCGCATTGGATATTGGATGGCACACAAAACAGAACACACCCAGCAAATATTAAATAAATACATTATAAAGAATTTTCAACTAGGAAATATTCCAAAACATGTACACATTACAATACTAATTACTTGATAGAGCGAAGCGAGATCTCTAAATCAACTTGGGCAAATCGGCGTTGTATGTATGTATGTATATATGTTTGTTTGTCCGAGGATAACTTTCGAAGCGTTTATCCGATCATCGTGAAATTTGGTATATAGGTAGGTAGTCTTAGCACAGTTTTTGTGCGACTAAATGAGCTAAAAATTTGGCGGGATTGTTGAGATACTGGGCTTCAAGAGGGGTAAAACAAATGAAATGGGACTATCCGAGCAAATAGCACGTCTAATAAAAGGTTTTTGTGAGTACATTTCGACCCCGTTTTTATTTTTAGTTTGAATTTTGTAGTTTTTTGGTTATTAGCCGTAACTGAAACTGAACTTTGGACTGAACAACGGGTTGGTGGAAACTGTCCAAGCGGTGGGATCTAAGTTCTGTAAGGCCCCCCGCCGAACTAAGCACCAGAAACTCTCAGATGAAACCATTAAGCTAATGGAGGACCGGGATGAAATGAGATTGCAGTCTTCAGCTGATATGTCGGCATACGGCGTGCTTAATAGACGAATCTCGAAATCTATGCGACACGATCTGCGTACCTTTAATAAATCTCGTATTAAGGTCGCAATAGAAAGGAACAAAGGTTCAAAAGTGTTTGCAAAGCATTCGTCTATAGGGCAAAGCCAAATGACTAAGCTGAAGATCGACAGCGGCACTATCATTTCGTCGAAACCGGAGATTCTGAGAGAGGTCAAAAAGTTCTATGGACAGATGTACACCTCAACACAAAACCCCGTTGGTCAGTTGGCTCAGGACACCAGAGCCAAACTACCCCGACACTATACCGAAGACATCCCGGACATCAGCCTGTACGAGATTAGGATCGCTCTGAAACAGCTTAAAAACAACAAGGCACCAGGTGAGGATGGAGTTACGACAGAACTTCTGAGAGCGGGTGGAAAACCGGTACTTCAAGTCCTCCAGAAGTTATTTAACTCCGTCGTCCTCGAAGGAACCACGCCAAAAGCGTGGGATAAGAGCGTGGTGGTGCTTTTCTTTAAAAAAGGTGATAAAACCTTATTAAAGAACCCCAGTTATGGTTGAGAACTCGGCTCTTGAAGTTGTCGACGCGTATGTATACCTAGGACAAACAGTCCAAATAGGTAGGTCCAACTTCGAGAAAGAGGTCAATCGTCGAATCCAACTCGGATGGGTAGCGTTTGGGAAACTTCGCAACGTCTTTTCGTCCAACATACCTCAGTGCCTTAAGACGAAAGTCTTCAATCAGTGTGTGTTACCAGTGATGACATATGGAACCGAGACGTGGTCCTTCACTATTGGCCTTATGAATAAGCTCAAAGTCGCTCAACGAGCTATGGAGAAGGCTATGCTCGGGGTTTCTCTACGGAATCGAATCAGAAATGAGGAGATACGTAGGAGAACTCAAGTCACCGACATAGCCCGACGGATTAGCACGTTGAAGTGGCAATGGGCAGGCCATATAGCGCGCAGAACAGATGGCCGATGGGGCCGAAAGGTTCTCGAGTGGAGGCCACGGACGGCAAGCGCAGCGTAGGACGTCCACCCACAAGATGGGCAGACGACTTGGTAAGAACCGCAGGTCGGCGTTGGATGCAGGCCGCTTCCAACCGCAGTTCCTGGAGATCAATGAGGGAGGCCTTTGTCCAGCAGTGGACGTCCTACGGCTGATATGATGATGATGAAAGAACTACAGGCCCATCTCGCTCTTGAGCCACGTTTACAAGCTGTTTTCGAGAGTGATTACGAACCGTCTCGCACGCAGGTTCGATGACTTCCAGCCTCCCGAACAAGCCGGTTTCCGAAAAGGCTTTAGTACCATAGACCACATCCACACGCTACGCCAGATTATACAGAAGACCGAGGAGTATAATCGGCCATTATGTCTAGCATTTGTAGACTATGAAAAAGCCTTCGATTCAATCGAGACCTGGGCGGTACTGCAGTCTCTTCAGCGATGCCAAATCGACTATAGGTATATCGAAGTGTTGAAGTGTTTGTATAGTAACGCCACTATGTCAGTCCGTCTACAGGACCAGAGTACGGAACCAATCCAATTGCAGAGAGGCGTGAGACAGGGAGACGTAATTTCTCCGAAACTGTTCATCAACGCATTGGAGGACGTTTTCAAACTCTTGGTCTGGGACAGACTTGGCATCAATATCAATGGCGAATACATCACTCACCTTCGTTTTGCCGATGATATAGTCATTATGGCCGAATCGCTCGAGGAACTCGGTACCATGCTCAATGACCTCAGTAGGGTCTCCCAACAGGTGGGTCTTAAAATGAACATGGATAAGACGAAAATCATGTCAAATATCCATGTTGTGCCCGTACCGGTAGTTGTTGGGGGCGATACTCTCGAAGTTGTCGACGAATATGTATACCTAGGACAAACTGTCCAATTAGGTAAGTCCAACTTCGACAAAGAGGTCGCACGAAGAATCCAACTCGGCTGGGCAGCGTTCGGGAAACTTCGCGATATTTTCTCGTCTAAAATTCCCCAGAGCCTGAAGACTAAAGTCTTCAACCAGTGTGTGTTGCCAGTGATGACCTATGGCACTGAAACGTGGTCCTTTACTCATGGCCTCATGACCAAGCTCAAGGTCGCTCAACGAGCTATGGAGAGGGCTATGCTCGGGGTTTCTTTGCGTGACATAATCCGCAATGAGGAAATCCGCAGAAGAACTAAAGTTGCCGACATAGCTCTCAAAATTAGCAAGTTGAAGTGGCAATAGGCAGGCCACATCGCTCGTAGAACCGATAACCGTTGGGGTAGAAAGGTTCTCGAGTGGAGACCACGGACTGGAAGACGCAGCGTAGGCCGGCCCCCCACAAGGTGGACCGACGATCTAGTAAGAATCGCGGGGATCCGTTGGGCGCAAACGGCTACCAACCGCTCGTTGTGGCGATCTAAGGGGGAGGCCTATGTTCAGCAGTGGACATCTCCGGCTGATGATGATGATGAAACTGAACTTTGGCAAAATTAACAGTGTACACCAGTAACTCCACGGTGTTAAAATATGGTATGCGTGTAGCTTTAGTGATCCAAATATAAGCAAAAGTCTGAAATCCAGAAAAACTGCAATTTGTACCCCAAAAAAGAGTAACCACATACATGAACTCCCGTTACATGTAATTTGAATGAAACTGTAGGTCAAGTTATTTATTTAGTGGCATTATTTTGATAGTCGAAGATTACAAATATAATATTTTTTTGTTTGAATTTGAGACTCGCGAGATCTCAGTTCGGAGCGATCCACTAGTTTAAAGCATCATAATCTTCCTAAATGGCTTATAAAAACTGATATTCTTCCCATTCTATTGGGTATGCAAATCGTTCTTAGGCTTGTTCACTTAAGTGAATAATTGCCAACTCCGGTCAAAATCTCATTCGAGTTACGAGTAAGTGTGACCTACTTTCGGCTATTTTCCATTTGCCACTCGAACGCGCGACGTTGATGAATGTATTCACTGCAAACTTGATAATAACTTTTTATCAAGATTGCAGTGAACAAGCCTTAATTATTATCAAGGCTGAGAGTCTGATGAATACAATCTAAGTATGATTAAAATGTTTTACGATCTTTCTTCAAAATTAATAAAAAAATAGAGTTTTTTATATATACAATTAATTAGGCAATCACGATATAAATATAAATCTGCATGCCATTTTTGCAAAGAGGACTATTCGATTAACAAAAACTAGTTCCAACTAGCGTCATAAATGGAGCTGTCTGGTATATAAGCCGCCTTAAAAGATAATTTACTAAACCAAACTGTCAAAGTCTCACAGATGTTTATAACAATCTCACTTTGTTAGTTTGTAAACAAACAGTTTTTTTTTCAAATTCATTGTGACATTATTTTGACACGGCAATTGACATTGACAATTCACTGAGCACAATTCACTTTCTTTTGATAACACCTTATGACAGAGCTGCGCCATCTGTTAGCAGTTCTAAAAACATGGCTGGGAAAACCCCTGAAGATGAAAATGTCGTCGAGTCGATGAAGTTACATCACAAATCTTATTACTTGTAGATATGTATTGGAACGAAGTTCCTTATCGCACGGTACAGACTTGGCGGGCGAAAAAAGTGTAAGAGTTTTCCGTCACGAGTCTCTTAACGAAGACTCGTTTTCTCCTTTCTTTGGTGTAGACGATTATGCATAGCGCGATGCTATAAAATAATAATATAAGGAACTTCGTTCCAACCGAGTTTTCCACGACACTCGCGCATTTTTTTCTTTACTGTTTTAAGTGATGCACATCTTTATCGACCTCTGAGGTACACACAGCTACACATCGAGCTATACATTTCCAGTATAAGCTAACCTCACATTGTGTAGGCTTTTCGTAAAATGAGAGGTCAGCTTATACTGGAAGTGTATAGCTTGATGTGTAGCCGTGTGTACATGAAATATATATTTTTGATATTGGTATAGGCTATAGTAATACGAGGGCTGCTATTTATGTATCCGGAATAAAATAAAATAACTATCATTGACTGTTAAATATGGTTTTATTGCTTTTCAAAATATTCGCCATGATGATCAATGCACTTTTGCATTCGGTGAAACGAGTTTTCATAGCACTTTTTCCAATCCGAAGACGGTATCTCCAAAACATGATTTTTGAATGCCTCAACGGCTTCTTCTCGGGTTGAAAATCGTTGACCACGTAATTTATTCTTCACGGTTGGGAATAAAAAGAAGTCGTTGGGTGCCAAATCAGGGCTATATGGCGGATGACCCGTTAATTCCACCGTTTCACCCTCCAAATATCGGGTCGTTTCACCCGAAGTGTGACAGCTTGCATTGTCGTGATGGAGAATGATTCTGCGTTGTGGATTATTCTTCCTGATTTCTGCAAAGACTTCTGGCAAACAAATGGTCGTGTACCACTCTGAATTAACAGATTTACAATTTTCTAGGGGTACAGTAGCCACGTGTCCATCTATACCAAAAAAACAGGCGACCATTTGCTTCAAAGTGCTTTTCGCACGAGCAACTTTTGTTGGGTTCGGCTCACGTTGGAAGACCCAAACTGTTGACTGTTGCTTAGTTTCGGGGTCATATGCATAAATCCAGGATTCATCACCTGTGTAGGTATTATATACAGCTTTTGATGCACCACGATTGTATTTTTTTATCATTTTTTTGCACCAATCGACACGAGCCTGTTTTTGATCTATTGTCAAGTTGTGCGGTATCCAACGCGAACAAACTTTTTTTGCAGCCAAGTGTTCGTGTAATATCTTATGTATACTCGTCATACTAATGCCCAAGATTGCTTCTATCTCTCGATATGTCAAATGACGATCTTGCATTATTAGTTTACGCACTGCGTCGATGTTTCGTAGCACAACAACTGATTTAGGCCGACCATCTTTAATTTCGTCCGTGAGCATACGACGTCCACGATTAAACTCACTAAACCAGTGATACACAGTAGTCTTTGATGGTGCTTTATCCCCAAAAGTCGAACTGAGTTGATCGATACACTGCTGTTGAGTTAGACCACGTCGAAAATCATAAAAAATCATCGCACGAAAATTTTCTCGAGATAAATCCATTGTGATAATGACACGCAATTTTTGAAATCGCGCCACACAATGAAAACAATTGACAGACGGACGAAATAACCTGCATTCTACAGCCAAAGAGTTCCATTTTCAAACGTGATAATTTCTTTTTAAATATTATTTATGCAGTGGCCAGTTCCGGATTCTTAAATAGCAGCCTATGTATGTATTGTATTTATTTTTAATATATTAGGTTGGGGAAAAAATTCTTCGCCTTTTTTAAGAAAATTCAAAACATTTTTAATATAGTTTATTTACATTTAACTAAAGTATGTAGGTACCATTTTGTTCGATAACTTTTTGCCATCTTGTAAGTAAGGACATGATCCCATTGCTATAGAAATTTTGGGGCTTATGATCAAAATACCGCGACAAGTAGTTTTGGCAGTCCTCTCGTGATGTTAACCTGACACTGCCTAAAGAGTTCTGAAGAGACCGAAACAGGTGAAAATCTGAAGGTGCAAGGTCAGGACCATACGGCGGATGCATTAACACCTCCCAGCCAAACTCTCTTAATTTTTTCTGAGTGGCTAAAGATGTGTGAGGCCTAGCGTTATCATGATGAAAAACCACATCCTTTCTGTTGATTAATTCCGGCCGCTTTCTCTCAACTTCTTGCTTTAATCTCATCAGTTGTTCGCAGTAAAGTTCAGAATCGATGGTCCTGCCTGGTGGTAACAGCTCATGATGAATAATGCCCTTCCAATCCCACCACACACACAGCATCATCTTGTTGCGAGTTAACCCAGGTTTCGCCACAGTCTACGAAGCCTGACCGGCCTTTGACCACGACCTTTTTCGCACGTTCTTGTCGTACGTGATCCACTTTTCATCACCAGTTATCAGCTTCTTTAAAAATGGTTCGGTTTCATTACGTCGTAATAAAGAATCACAAATGAGTACACGGTTCATTAGGTTTCTTTCAGTGAGCTCGTGGGGTACCCAAATATCGAGCTTTTTTGTGTACCCAGTTTTTTTTCAAATGCGCCAAAACTGTTTTATGGTCAATTCCCAGTTCTTCAGCTACGTTTTAACTACTGATATGCCAATCTTATTCCACTTTTTCAAAAATGCCATCAATTTTATCCGTAATAGGGCGGACCAGAGCGATGTGCATCTTTGACATCAAATTGCCGGATTGAAAACGCTTAAACCAAATTTGTGCTACTCTCACAGACACTGCACTAGGTCCATAAACATCGCAAATTTTTTCGCGGCTTGCGTTGCATTTTTACCTTTTTTGTAGTAAAATTTTAAAATGTATCGAATTTCTTCATTAGATTCACTCATCTTTACAGTACGAAAAACAAATAAAAATCACACATTTTCCTAATTTGAATTTGGAATTATCTTCTTTAAAATTTAAACTTTGAATGATACCAAAACCAGCCAGATACAAATAGTATAGCCAAAGAGATTTTATTACAAGTTTATACATACTATAATGCGAAAAGACTTTTTCCCCAACCTATTATGTTATACCATACGGGAGGCCTTTGCCCTGCAGTGGGCAAAGGCCTATGATGGCCTATATCATTATGATAATGTAAAATCATAGTGTTACCACCCACACTCTTACACTCTTAAGTTCTCTACCACAAAAAGTTAAACACCTTTTGAACACATGTTTAACAAGTTTCTTAACAATTATTACTAAGATTTTTTTTTAAACAGATTAAACTCATGGCTAAAAAAAATATTGAATAACGATAGCCGTACTCTTGACGCACACAATAAGCCTCTAAATTATGGGGCCCCTACTTCAGCATCGACACAGATTGAACTACTAATTACAAAGTCTGTCCTCAACTCAACTCATTAGTATGCAAAGCTGTCGGTAAAAGATGGAAAAAACATCGGCCAATGAAAATGAGGTAGGCGCGAACTTTTAATGACACAAAATTTAAAAAGTTGTTGACTGAACTCAAACTGTGACTAAAGCATTGGTCCACCGACTCACCGTTGCTGCTCAAATTATGTACATATTTTCAAGTTTCAATAATTAACATACACAAGTTAATATTCACAAAATTTTAAAAACCCCTGATCCCTTGTTTTCCAGGAGTTAAGAACTGTCATAGCTAAAACTAGTTTTCAGTTTATAAAAACCTCGTCCGCATCGGTTCTTCATTAGAGAGCTACGCTGCCACACACAGACAGACATATGCGTTCAACTTATCACACCCGTCTTTTTGCATCATCATCATCATACACAGCCTGACTTCACCCATTGTTGGGTATAGGCCTCCCCAAGTTTGTGCCATCCACCACGATCCTGCGCTAGTCTCACCCACTGACGGCCCGCGACCTTTACGATGTCGTCTACCCATCTCGCTGCCGGACGGAAGGGTAGGACCTTCTATGCCCGCTCCTGGGCCATCATGCAGTCACTGCCCTGCTCCATCTGTCATCACCAAGTCAAGCCAAGCGTCCCGCCTAAGACCATTTGAGCTCCATAACTCGAATGCCAACGTCATGAACCTTCGTTCGTCTATTCTCTTTTTGCATGTGAGAATTAAAAAAATATGAATCCGTCTCCATCATGAGACCACCTCCATAGTACCACATTATTGCATTGTTACCGAAGTTACATATGTCAAATTTCAGCTGCATCGGTTGAGAGGAACGTGTTTAAAATTCAGTTGCAAGATTCCACTCGCACAAACATTGCAAGTTAATAAAAAGCTGGTAAAAATGAAAATAATTAGATATTTTTACTTGCGATAGAGTGGGGGAGTATTATTTATAAATATTCAAGTTGATAGCTTTAGTAGTAATTGCTGAAATGTGACAGACATGATGGATGGATACAGTCGCACGATGGTTCTGGTTTTACTAGAACCCTAAAAACTAAAATTACCAGAGCAATCAAAAGCTATAACGTAACTAAAATTGTGTTACTATATTTGGGCGACATATAATGGGAGGCTTAAAATAGACAAAAGCAAACAATCGAGTTTTCTCGGCAATAAACACGTAGCTTAAAATCTCTACGGACATCCCGATAGCTCAGCCAACTGAAAGAGCCAATTTGGTTGTGTGGGTTTATTGATCTACCCGCTACCGGCGTCTGTTTTTCGGACAATTACAATCGGGATCTTCCTGAGTGAATAGGTTATTTTAAAGCATGCGTGTACAATGACACCATCACTTCCTCCGTGGCTCCGTGGCTGAGAGGTTGGGGTCGATGCCTGTCGCAGACCAAATCAAACTTTCATATTTGTTAACTTTATAATCAGCAGATATTTGTTCTGAGTTTGGGTGTTTGTTTTTCTTTATATTATAAGTATGTGTTAGGGGTTTAAATATGAAATTGCTGTTTTAACATAGTGGCCACTTTGAATTAAAATTAATGCATGGTGTGAGATTCCATAGTAAAACTTTTTTCACACATTCCAAATTTGAGCAAAAGTACAACATTTGATTGTTTGGCTTTCTATTGTTTTTTAATTCAACTTTTAAAGTAAAGCTCGATACATCGTCAAATAGAGTAATTTTTGAATACGTGTTCAGATTTAACGCAGCAGAAACATCTCACAATATCAATGCTGTGTTTGGAGAGGATACGGCAAATGAACACACTGTGCGTTTTTAGTTTAACGTAGTGGAAACTTCGACTTGAAGACGAAAAAAAAAAAAACCCCCCGAGAAAGACCAGCCACTAAGGTAAAGAACGATGAATTGAAAGTGATAGTGGAAGCCGATCCGTACCAAACTACCAAGGAATTAGCAGCGTGGTTTGATGTTAGCATACCCACAATATTGACCCATTTGCATCAAATCCGTAAGATAAAATAACTTGAAAAATGATTTAACTGATCTGCAAAAACAAGCGCGAGTTGAAGCTTGCCTTACCTAGTTGAACTGGAACAGAAATGGAGGGATTTTGGACCGAGTTGTGACGTGTGAGGAAAAGAAGATTCTTTACGATAATTGTAAGCGAGGAACGCAATGGCTGACTCAAGGTCAAACGCCGCATCAATGCCCTAAAGTAAAGATTACCCATAGAAAAGTGATGGTAACTGTTTGGTGGTCACTTCATGGTGTAATTCACTACAACTTCCTTAGATCCGGTCAAACAATAACAGCAGATGTCTACTGTACAGAACTTCGAACAATGATGGCGAAACTCGCAGCAAGACAGCCCCGACTCCTCAACCGATGCTCGAGAAACCGTTTTAGCACTACAGGACCATCCATTATCCTCCGTACTCGCCAAACGAGAAATTTTCTTTCCAGGAAGCAGTACAAAATACATTCACACAGTTTGTTGAGTCCAGAACCGACAAAGTTCTACCGCAAAGGTATAAATGACCTTCCCATGAGATGACAGAAATGTAGAGACAGTGAGGGTAAATACTTTGATCATAAAAATATATTTTACCTTTGAATTTTTCAGTACATAACGGCTATTTCATACTTTAACTCCTATTATTTCATTACAAAAAATATTATTTTATCAGATATGTTTCCTTTAAAGTACAAGCTTGACTTAGTTTGAGGCTAGATATCGTTATGTGAAATGTTCAGTGTTTTTTTTTGTTTGTTTTATTTAAATGTATTTAAGTGTTCTATCAGTTATCTGGTTCCCATAGTACAAGCTCTGCTTAGTTTGGGGAAAGATAACGCTGTGTGAAATGTCCAGCAATATTTTTTTTATTTACTTAGCATCTGGTGGATTAGTGGTCAAACGATTATATAATAAAAAAATATCAAGCCCACTTATCCAATTCGATTGCCTCGTTTCTATTAAGATTTATTAAACGACTCGAAAAAAGTTTCGACAATTTTTCGACAACTTGCTGAAGATCTTCTATCGAGTTTTGAATTATTGCCACGTTCTTATTGTAATATATCTCTACATCGGCTCTGGGAGTTTAGTATTGACTTTGAAATCGGGATGTCTACAAAGGTTTTAAGTCTCAGCTCTCTTCCGCGCCTTGAACCGTAAAATGAGGGTGTGCTGCAGCTAAAACTCCTCTGATAACCTCTGATAACATTGCAGTATGCCTTTTTTTACAGTAAAATGGTACGAGCACGGCGGCATTGTGTGGGGCCTCTGTAGGCAGCAGAATTAGAAATAACTGTAATAGTTATTTTTATTTAAAGTGTTATCCGACACCCTTTGTCTAGTATCTAAAACATACATTTTCAATCTTATTTTCATCTGATAACCATTAGTTTCTCAAATAGCTGCGGGACTTATATAGTATTTTCTATAGTTAATGTAGACAAAATCAATAATTTAAAAAAGTATACCTACATCAAATATGTTCTTGCAAATAAATTCATACAAAATTACATTTCATATAATTTTCATGATTATTGTTTTTTTTTTGTGAGAGAACAATTAATTTCGCCCTGGGCGACAGTTTTCCATATCACGCCTCTGAAATACCGGCAATGGTATAACGGGTATTACGGCAACGTGCAGTTTGTTTTAATTTATAAAACAATAAAAACCATAGTTATCCTTGATTCGTTTTTGTATTGTTTCTAAAATAAGATATTATTGATATTGTTTTTATAGATTATCTGTATTATAACGGAATACTTACTTAATCTCGATATGTGACTCATTAAATCTTTTCAAGCTCAATTACGTTGATAATGTATTTGGAGAATGCCCCATCTAAAATACTTTACAACGTATGCAAAATGCGTTATAGCGTCTCAGCTACGACCAGACGCAGATTGCACTGATTGCTAATAAAACAGAGTAATCAGTTAGGTACAAGAATGTATAAAATGTTAGCCTAAAATGTCTCCGATCTCCATGTCGGAGGGAAATCAGGCGGCCTGATTTTCCTCCGACATGGAGATCGAAGATCGAGATTGAAAAGTATTTTAGATGGGTCATTCTCCAAATACATTTTCAACGTAATTGAGCTTGGAAAGACTTAATGAGTCACATATCGAGATCAAAATCAAATCAAAAATCAAAATAACTTTATTTTGGAACAAAAACTTGGAATACATACTGGAACACGATAATATTCGCAGAAGTTATAAACTGTGTCGCGAATAAATAAAAGAATAATATAAAATAAATATAAAATTCGAAGGGGGTGTACCTAACACCCCCTTCGAATTTATTATCTCCTATCTAAAAAGCTCATAAGTAAACTTAACCCATCTGAATGTAAAAAAAACCGTAGTCGCGTGACTGGATTTTCCTATTTTAAGCTTTTCCCCACCTTTTTGCGAAATTGTGACCCAAACACGTCGAGCCATTGCGTCAATCGCTCAACAGATATGTGTTAGTATAGCTAACTTATTACTGTCGTTTGCACATCAAATATTTAGGTTCGGGGATCGGAAATCTGCCATTGCTTTTCATGACGTAAATTCCTATGAAAATCCTGTTTATCTTTAGTTAAAGTAGGTATTATTTAGATAGAAAAGCTTCTAACTTTTAAAACCATCTTATTAAAAAAATATTTTAAAACACCTCTACTTGGCATATCTGTTAGTCTTCCTTATAGGGTGTTTCGAAATATATATTTAACCAGAAAGGAGACAAAGGAGAATGGAACAAAAATTTACTGTTAAATGTCATGAACTTTGTTGTCCGCCTTTGTGTTTCTTTAATGAAAAATATCATGAATAAAAAAAACGTAGAACAATTGTTTTATATTGTTCGAGTTATTGAGGACAATGACCCTTTCGGGTTATACTATCATACATTACGAACATCCTGTACGAGTAGGAAAGTGAAATGTGTCAACTGGAATTCAATTTCTCGCAGCCGTGACACGACAAGCAAAAAATTGGGAGCATAAACGGGGTTAAGTCGCGCGCGACGACATGACATCCATACGGATGTCAGTGTGAGTGCCAGCCTCTAGCGGACAAGTGTTTCCGCTGCATATCGACAACCCAGTTACATTTAGTACTAGCAGTTACACGCGACTCAGTTCGCGTATCGGCAACAAAAAAAAAGCATTTGCAATCACTGACTATAAAAAAGATAAGACGTTGTTGAACTTGAAAATAAAGTACACAAAATGCTTCATGCACACATTTTTATTTTTTTACGTCGTCCGGGCACCTGCTATTCAAAGACTAAATACGTTGTCTATTAACAACTTCATCATCACTTTATTGTATTATCGCCGGAATTTAACACGAAAGTTTGTCTAATATCATGAACATCAACAAAAAATACTACTCCGTATCCATTTGTTTAACTCACAATCGCAGTCAACTACAGGCAGACGTTAAATAAACATTATGTAACAATGTATTTAGTAAGTAATTATTTGACCATTATCGGCTACTTGATTTGAAGTTGAAGGGGGATAAGCAATATAATATAGCCTTTTACTTACATTAAATTTTTTTTCGTCAAACCGCTAAATAAGTACCGTTAGAAATTATTTATCCGAACGCTGACATACGGACTGTGTAAAACTATCTAGAAATGTAGCACTCTGAGTGCGCCGATTCGCTCCTAAATACGTAACTTGACGTGCACATTTGCAACATTCGCGCTGATCGGCGGCATTGCGCGCTGTGGCAACACTATTTATCAAATCACACACTCATCAATCGACGCCCAACATGAGTTTCAGGCCTTTAGTGAATATAGAAGGCATCGATCAGTCCATTCAAATTTTAAAACGTCTCTATATAAATAAAATAGCCTTATATTTCATACAAAAATAAATTGGTAAGTGGTGATATTGAAAGTTCTTCATTCAAATCTAAATCAGTCGATTCTACTTTAATGTGATTGGTGCACTGGAAAAGTGCCGACTACTTTATATTTATATTATTGAAATTATTATAATAAAAAAATTATATGAATAGTATAGAGATTTCATTGAAATTCAAATTTATAATTATTAATTACTAGCTAACCAATCCGCAGCGTCGCACGCGTGGTTTTTCAATAAAAACATTGCCCTCCTTCTGCGCAGTTGGGTAAAAAGTAGCCTATGTCATCCGGGGATAGTGTAGCTTCCTGACGGTGAAAGATTTTTTTAAATCGGTCCAGTAGTTTCGGAGCCTATTCAATGCAAACAAACAAACAATCAAATCTTTCCTGTTTATAATATTAGTATAGATTATTTGTTATTTTTTTAAGTGTGAACCTAGGTAAAGGCCTCCTCCAGAGCTTGCCATTCTTTCCGATCTTGTGCTATGTCTATCCATTTGTTTCCTGCTGTCGTTGTTATTTCGTCCTTCCATCTCTCGTGTGGTCTGCCATTGGCACGGGTTCCGCTGGGTCCACTGCGTAACTGGTATTGCCCATCTGTGATCAGTCGAACGTCTATACCCTAAGAAGTAACATTTTGAACTGACAAACTAACAGTCCTCGCACTAAACTATGCAAACTTTGTGATTGGACATTTGGACAGCAATGCTATTGTTGCCAGAATCGGCACCTTAATTTCCTGTCCATTCAATTACATTGATGAAACATGAGCTAGGCCTAGAAATGACCTGTTTATTGGAAATCTGGTTGTGTTAGAGACCACACGGTAAACAATACTTGTTCAATATTCAACTTCTGTGTTTGTTTATATGTGTAGACACTGTAGCTGGCACTGCGCGACATAATTTTTCGGAAGAATACCAGCATCCTCTTTTTGAACTCAACAACTATTAGGTAAATTTTCAATCGTGAAGATGGTTTTCAATTATCTGGAGCCTGGAATCCTGTGGTGAGAATGTGTAAGAACAGAAGAAGTGAAGTGTCAATTACGCGTCCTGATACCGTGAGTGTTGTGTGTCGGAATCGAGTTATGATCGAGAATGAAGCCGGTGGTAGTAGTAGAATTAGCGAATTAATTCCTAGCAAGAGACTAAGAAAGAGGGTAGATCGTTATATCTGCCTATAACTACCTACTCGCAAAGACTTCAGTTTACCCGTGATCATGGCGAATGCAATTGCGCCGAAATATCGGGATACTCAAATACTCACAAATAATGGTAAATAACCCGTTTTTAGTATAAATAGTGTTCATAACCATGATAGTTTCAAGTTATAACTATTAGGTAGGTACCTATTAAACCTTAAGTTTTGCTGATGATGTGCATAGAATCTTGGGATTATATATATTTTTTTAAACTAATTTAAATTGAACTAGTGGTTCGCTCCGAACTGAGATCTCGCGAGTCTCACATAACAACTAACATAAAATATTATTTGTAATCTTTGTCTGCCAAAATAGAAATGCATAACCAACCTTGTTGACCTACAGTTTTATTCAAATTACAGGTAACGGGAGTTCATGTTAATGGGTCTCTTTTTGGGGTAGAAAGTAGAGTTATTCTGGATTTCAGATTTTTCTTTTTATTTGTGTCACTGAAGCTACACGCATACCAAATTTTAGCACTAAACTTCGACGAAATTCACAGGGACGACCCCTGTGAATTTCGTCGAAGTTCAGTTTTATTATGGCTAATAACTTAAAAATTATATGGTTTGAACAAAAAATAAAAACGGGGTCAAAATGTACTAATGAAGATCTTTTACTAGACGTGCCATTTGACCAGATAGTCCCATTTTGTTTTTTTTTTTTACCCTTCTTGAACCCCAATATCTCAACAACCCCAAACATTATTAGCTCATTCAGTCACACCAGGATTGTGCCATCACTACCTACCTATATACCAAATTTCACGATGATCGAATCAACGCTTCGTTATTTAAGAAAGTACCCTCACTAAATATAATAAAGATTAAAAAAAAAAAAAAAAAAGAAAGTTATCCTAGTACAAACAAACATACATACATACTACGCCGGTTTGATTTGGAGATCTCGCTTCGCTCTATCAATTAAGTCGCTTATGAAGAATGAAGGCTAAAAGGAAGAAATTATCAGCTCCACGTCTCATTTCCAAAATGTATTATTGAAATAAATCTCATCTTAGCGCTATATCCTCCCCTTCTGTGGTCGGATGGTGTGCGTGGCCTCATTTTTTTACGTTTGTAATAAAAAAGGTTCGATTATTACAACGTTTGATTATAATACTTTCACTGTTATCAGTTTTTTGTTTATCAATAATATTTATCAAATAGCGAAGATCTGCCTCATTGATAATCAAACAGGTATGTGTTTCTACCTACGAGTATATAATTAAATGGATTATAAACGCAACCGCTTATGTATTTATAAATTACTCCTAATCCACTAATCTTAATCGTTACTGATTACCGCTTAAGTATTTTTTTTAGTTAATATTAAAATTATGAATAATTTATATCCGAATAATAATCTAAATAAATAATAATAATAACTGAATATACATATATATACCTAGTCAGGTCATAAGTATTGTCACACAGTAAAAACTTTTCTTTTAGAATGCTGGCCACAAAAAAGTTTATTGAATTCGAATTTCGAATTGTACATGAAAATAAAAATGTATTTTTAGAATTTTACTCATTTTTATATATGGAGTGGACGCTTAAAGAAGACCGTGTTGCAGTTATTGCGTTGCATCGTTGCGGTTACGCGCCAATTCAAATTTTTGACATACTGAAAAATTTGAATATAACCAAAAGATTCGTTTATCGCACCATCAAACGATACAATGAAGACTCTAGTGTAGATGACAGGTCAAGAAGTAGTCGCCCTCGGTCTGTTAGGTCTCCAGCAGTGATAAAAGCTGTGAAGGCGCGTTTTCAAAGAAATCCCAAACGTAAGCAGAAACTGTTGGCCCTTCAGATGGAGTTAAGCAGAACCACGGTGAAAAGGGTGTTAAATGAAGACTTAGGGCTTCGGGCATATCGAAGAAAAACAGGACATCGTTTGAATGCTCGTCTAATGGACCTGAGACTGAAGAGATGCCGCGCTATGTTGAAGCGGTACGCGGGAAAAAAATATCGGGAAATTCTTTTTTCGGATGAAAATTTTTTTACCATAGAAGAGAGCTACAACAAACAAAATGATAAGGTGTACGCACACAGTAGTGAAGAAGCGAGCAACCGTATTCCGCGTGTCCAATGAGGTCATTTTCCATCCTCGCTCATGGTATGGTTGGGAGTTTCTTATTGGGGCTTAACAGAGGTACGTTTTTGTGAGAAAGGTGTAAAAACGAATGCAGTTGTGTATCAAAATACAGTCCTGACGAACCTCGTGGAACCTGTTTCTCATACCATGTTCAATAACAGGCACTGGGTATTCCAACAAGATTCGGCGCCAGCTCATAGAGCGAAGAGCACACAAGACTGGCTGGCGGCGCGTGAAATCGACTTCATCCGGCACGAAGACTGGCCCTCCTCCAGTCCAGATTTGAATCCGTTAGGTTACAAGATATGGCAACACTTGGAGGAAAAGGCGTGCTCAAAGCCTCATCCCAATTTGGAGTCACTCAAGACATCCTTGATTAAGGCAGCCGCCGATATTGACATGGACCTCGTTCGTGCTGTGAGAGACGACTGGACGCGCAGATTGAAGGCCTGTATTCAAAATCACGGAGGTCATTTTGAATAAACTTTAGTGTCATAAGAATCTATGTTTTGTTAAGTTCATTTTGGTATAAAAATGGTTACATAATGAATAAACTTGTTTCAATTATTTTATATTAAACATGTGACAGAATTTATGACCTGACTAGGTATATATATATATATATATATATATATATATAGTGTGTTTTTTTTAACTGGAACAGTACGGCAGCACCCATAACCAGAGGAGATACAGGTGCAGTTTTTTTTAAACCATCAGCTCGTTTTCGAAGTAAAATATTTTGGCATTATAATTTTTTTGGTCAAGCGTGAGTAGCGCCTTAAAATGAATCAAGTTGGTAATTTTTTTTTGATGCCGATCAATGCAGTCCTATGTAGGGATCATTTTATTCTATCGGATGAAAAAATCTGAGCAGCGGAAGTTAGTCAAATTTGATAAAATGTATTCTCATACAACAGGACAAAGCAAAATTCCTCCAACAAATATTTTATTAGATTCTAATTGCACATTAAAGAAGTATTAAGTATCGTTAAAGAAGATACTGTAGCGATTAAGAAGTTTATGCACTCCATGCTCTCATGAGCAATTCAAAAACATTTCGTATTTCAGATGTAGATAGTACATGCAAGAACCGTGTTCGAAATTCAAAATTGTTCTCAAATACGAAAAGTTTTTGAATTGCTCATGAGAGCATGGAGTTCATAAACTTCTTAACCGCTACAGTATTAATACTTCTTTAATGTGCAATTAGAATCTAATAAAATGTTTGTTGGAGGAATTTTGCTTTGTCTTGTTGTATGAGAATACATTTTATCAAATTTGACTAACTTAATCTGCTCAATTTATTTTCATCAAATACAATAAAATGATCCCTACATAGGACTGCATTAATAGGCATAAAAAAAATTACCATCTTGATTCATTTTAAGGTGCTACTCACGCTTGACCAAAAAAATTTTAATGCCAAAATGTTTTTATTCGAAAACGAGCTGATGTTTTAAAAGAAACTGCACCTGTATCTCCTCTGGTTATGGGTGCTGCCGTACTGTCCCAGTTAAAAAAAACACTACAACAAAGTCTGGTTAGTTACACCATTTATAAGTTATAACTCAAGAACGGCTGGACCGATTTTGATGATCTTTAATTTCTTCGATTTGTCGTTGCTTCGAATAGCAGAATAACTATTAAAATATCGAAAGAATTCACGCAAAAAAAAAATATGAAGAAAAT
The DNA here is from genome assembly GCA_918857605.2 of Philereme vetulata. Lineage (NCBI taxonomy): Eukaryota > Metazoa > Arthropoda > Insecta > Lepidoptera > Geometridae > Philereme > Philereme vetulata. Next base: position 6,848,151 of record OU975473.1, on the reverse strand, counting down.
TCATTTTCTCATACATAGATGCCGCTAATGATGGCCGATTGACAATTCTACCGGGGCGACGTACGTACATTGGCAGCCCGCGTAATATGCATGTCAAGGCGGTACGAAGTTCGGCAGGTCAGCTAGTTATTTACAAAGAAACAAAGACAAAAAGTTTATGCTAGGACTATTTGCTATGAAAAATGCTAGAAACAAATCGTAGAGCCAAATTAAGGCGTTTAATAAGAAAGTGTTAAAAAAATTAGAAACTGATATTACACGATCTGTTTTAGTACGTAATATATGGAACATCTGTCTGAACACCGTTGCACTCGTTTGGATAAACTTACGTAAGCATATACGAGTGTCATTTGAGTAAATTACGGTGCTACAGCAAAGTGAGATCAATACGGGGTGGAGCGGTCTGCATTAGCTAATGGGGCTCGTTGCCGCTTCACACGTCCAGGGAACATTAGCAAATCTTACCGAGAAGTATTTATGTGTCATTGCCAGGAGGCGCTGGTACTAATGAGCAAGCTAAAAACGTTATTGGCTTTTATTGATGGAGCGAAGCGAGATCTCTAAATCAACTTTGCAAATGGCGTTGTATATATGTACGTTTGTTTGTCCGAGGATAACTTTTGAAGCGTTAATCCGATCATCGTGAAATTTGATACATAGGTAGGTAGTGATGGCATAATTTTGTTGACTAAATGAGCTAATAATGTGGGGTTTTGTTGAGATATTGGGGTGCAAGAGGGCTAAAAAATAATAAAATGGGACTTTAGGTCAAGTAAAACGTCAAATGAAAGGCCTTCATTAATACAATAAGACACCATTTTTATTTTTAATAAAGTCCTTATAGTTTTTGAGGTATTAGCCATAATAAAAACTGTATTTTGACAAAATTCACAGGGTACACCAGTGACCTCACAGTGCTGAAATTTTGTATGCGTGTAGCTTTGACGAGACAAATGTCGGAAAAAGTCTGAAATTCAGAATAACTGTAATTTCTACCCTAAATACGGGTAACCAATTTACATGAACTCCCGTTATTGTAATTTGAATGAAACTGTAGGTCAAGTTGGGTGGTGAAGCAATATTATACATACAATAACTATATAACTTGTTTTTTATGGGAGACTCGCGAGATTTCAGTTCGAGGCGAACCACTAGATACGAATAGGTAATTTAGGAATGTATAATTGGTGCCGCCTACTTGCTTACATTAGCGTACATACTTTTGGTAACGGGTTGTAGACGGTAATTTGGGTGGGTAGGTTGGTTGTAATTGTGTGTAGTGTTAAATTATTTTTAAGTAAAGTTGACGGATCTTTATTTATCTAAATAATGTACCGGCTCAAGTGTATCTAAGAACCGAGACAAACCTCTGGGTTTACAGTGATCTATGTAACGTAATAAATAAAATTTTACAAATAAATAAATACAAATACATACCAAAAACACAAAAATCTAGGTAATAACCGCCAAAATCATAAGCATAAATCGCTCAGGCCTGACAACCATTCAAAAATGTATACTCTGTACAAACACGTAAATAATACCTACTATATAGGTACATGATAGAGTTTTAAAACAGTTTTAAAACAAAAAAACCAAACAAGTGCGAATCGGACTCGCCCAACAAGGGTTCCTTACAAATTTGTAGGTACATATTATAAATAGTTCAGGAATCGAGTCTCGCAGTTTTTTCAGAGCTTTTACCGAAATCCAAAATAAAGGCTATATTTTTTTGTAATAATTACAAATTTATTTTTCAGATTTTCCCTGTACTTGTAGTATAAGACGATATTGCTTGCCAAATTTCACAGTTCTAGGTCAACGGAAAGTACCCTATAAATTTTAATTCCCTTGAGAGTGTCGAAATATACGTTTTTTGCGGCATAAAAAGCCGTATCTTTTTTTACGTTAACTTAGAACTTTGATTTTTTCACAGCTTCAAGGGACTGTAGACTTGAGTCGAGGTTTTAATTGTAACTCGATACCTCCATGCGTTCTCGAGATAAAGGACCTTGACAGACAGACCGACAACAAAGTGATCCTATAAGGATTCCAGTTTTTCCTTTTGAGGTACGAATCCCTAAAAACTAATAAATGATACAGGCTCCAGTCTCAAATACCATCTTTTTTTTGTATTAAAATATTTGTTAGTTTCTCAAACGTGAATTGAAGAACGTTATCAGGAAGACCAATAGAATTATTGATAATAATTATTTGAACCTAGCACCGAACGCCTTATCTCCGTGTTTATTTAAATATTAATCTGCACAGCCCACAGTATCTAGTCACTGTATTGCGAGCTCTGGAGGAAGTGAAACATGTATTTCAACATATTACTAGCGCTTATAGTTCTCAGTGTTTCGTTATTTTACTTGTATCTACGGCATAAATATGCGTACTGGAAAAATCGTGGCATTCCTTACGAGGAACCCACGATGCTCGTTGGAAACCTCTCATTTGTGATGAGGAAAAGTTTTTGGGAGTACTTTCACGAGCTTCGACAGAAAAACTTGACGAAAGACTACGTGGGAATATATCTGGGATGGAATCCAACACTCGTGGTGCAAACTCCCGATCTTGCGAGAAGGATTTTGACGAAGGACTTCGATAATTTCCAAAATAGACTAACACGCTCTTCCTACAGTTCGGACCCCTTGGGTGCTCTCAATCTGTTCACTATAAAGGTATGTACTGGGTAGCCTTGCTTACAACATTTATCAGAGACAGTATGGTTATCGAAGTTCTATTCATAGCGTAATTGGATAGAAGCAATATTATCTGAATATTGTATTTTAGGTTGCTAAAGTGTATTGAAGTCCTTTAGCGCAAAGTCCTAATCCCATTATTGTTATCTGTTTGTATATGTGCCTTTATCTACCTTCACTAACTAGGTGTTTACTTCATTGTTCTAGCTTTTATCTACACTTCGGATGCGTAACACACATATACATATTTTCGTCACGTATGACTGGTGGAAAATGCTATAATATTTTTCTGTGCAATAAAGAATTAAATGTGTAAATAAATATTTGAGTTATTATAAATATTTCAGGTTACATTACATGAGATCAGGTAAAATTCTAAAGTGTTTAAATAAAACTCTACCAATGCTGGTATACAAATAAAAGTCTAGGTTTAATTTTGGTTTGAATAAAATCCAAAGTGCGTGCCAAACCATGCAGTGTCGGGTTCCGAAGTTCATTTTGATACGGAATATGACGACCTCCGTGGTGCAGTGGGCGAATAGCCGGCTGAGACGCAGGAGGTTTGATTCTCGCCGCGGAATAAATGTTTGCATGATCTACAGATATTTTTTGCTGGTCTTGTTGTTTCTCTATATATTATAAGTACAAAAAAAGTATATAGTATAAGTCTCGTCAGTCGTATATCCACAGAGAAATTGGCAACAGTTGTCACACAATGGGTACCTGCAGATGGACGTCGAAGCCGTGGCAGGCCTAGAAAGCGTTGGCGTGACGACTTTGATGGCTGGTGGGACGTGGCGAGTGATCGCGAGGTATGGAGGAATATGGGAGAGACCTTTGCCCAGCAGTGGCAAAGTACAAAGTTATCTATGTCAAAGTTATGATACTGTGACAGAATAGAATATCAAATGGATTTTGGAACCCTAAAAAGAAGATCCTTGATATGTTTGTAACCTACTGGTCTCTATCTACACACCAGTAGGTGAATTGTTTTAGTAATAATGTATTTCTTTCAGACTCCTATTTGGACGGACATGAGGCATGAACTAACTCCAATGTTCACATCACTACGACTAAAACTGGTGACAGAACTAATGAATGGCAATGCTACAGAACTGGTCCATAAAATCAAAAGAGACCATATTGATAACAACGAAGCAGTCAATATGAAGGTGAGCAGTCTTTAACACAATTTGAAACCATCACTTACCTTGCGACCGCATTATAGGGATTTGGCGAATGTTCGTGCTGTGTGTATCTGTCTTTCATGTGGCAAATCATACGAACCTTCGCCGACCTCCGATGTTGATTTACTCCTACCCTAATACGGTGACCAATTTATTTGCCATTGTACCTATTATTAAAACTATATTTTCTTTTGTTTGTTTTAATAGTATGCAATAAAACTATTATCTAATCTAATATATCAGTTCGCTTAAATGGCGTGTTATGGGTTTGGTGTAAATCATGTCTCCAATGAGAACATTGCTTAACTATACCAACTTGGTCAAAAATGATACACGTCAGACGTAATTTATTTTCTTTATTGTTATGTATCCTAAAAGGATCATTAAATAAAACAACCAGTCTTGTCCCTTGCCATTATATTCTGGCGTGGTAGCGAAGGAACAGGCAGTAAAATTGACATTCCAAAGTGATTCTTGCGATTTTATTAAATAAAAAATTTTTGATTTTGATTGATTTTGATTTTATAAAATCTCTTTATCAGGATTTATTTTCGATGTACACGTCTGACACCGTGGGGTCGACTGTGTTTGGTATAAAGGTGAGCGCGTTGAATGACCCCGACTCACCACTCTGGTACATCACTAAGAACATGGTGAAGTGGGATTTCCGGAGAGGTCTCGAATTCATCATCATATTCTTCACTCCTGCTCTAGCTAGTTTTCTAAGGTTTGTATATTTAATCTCAGTTTATTCTATCAGGGACTAATCATTCTATCGTTTGGTAAAGAGCATCAGCAGAAGGAGATCTCTAAACGGATCCAATTGGAATGGGCTGCATTCGGCAAGTTAGATGACATCCTTAGGTCACCTAAAACTCTACAGTGTCTGAAGACCCTCTTATTCAACCAATGTTGTCTGCCCACCATGACCTACGGTGCCGAGACATGGACGCTCACGCAAGAGGCTGTTTACAGAGTAAGAGTTGCACAGAGAGCCATGAAGCGTACCATGCTTTGCATCAGACTGTTAGATCGAGTTCCAAACGTCGAGGTCCGTAGACGAACGAAGGTTCATGACGTTGGGATTCGAGTTATGGGGCTCAAATGGTCTCGGGCGGGACACTTGGCTAAACGGGGTGATGACAGATGGAGCAGGACAGTGGCTGAATGGTGGTCGAGGAGCGGGTATAGAAGGGTAGGACGTCCGGCAGCGAGATGGATGGACGACATTGTAAAGGTCGCGGGCCGTTAGTGGGTGAGACTAGCGCAGGATCGTGGTGGATGACACAAACTTGGGGAGTACCTATACCACCAATGGATGAAGTCAGATTGTGGATGATGATGATGATATTCTATCAGGATAATTTACGAGTCAAACAGAATGTTGGTTTGCCTTTGCCCAGTGGGACAACGTAAAAAATTTTTTTTATTTGTAACCTTTAAAATCTTTTAAGACCTGACCTGAGCTAGCATGGATGTTTATTTTAACTTAAATTTAAATTTGATGTTAAATTTTTATTCTATATTATTCAAAATTTTCGAAATAACAAAGTAAAATGAAATTTAATTTTCCAGCATAGAATATAGATACGGTTTTTCTACGGTACTTTTAAAGTATCGCTTAGTCTGTAGGTTATCGTCTGTAAACTCTACACGAAAATGTCATTTTATCCCATTCCGCCATCGAGAGATCTCTTCTGGGGTATTCATGCCAGCCTGGTCAGGATAAATAATGAGATTAACGCTTGCGTGGCCCATTACAGGTTGCAATTTTTCTCCAAAGCCGCAACTGATTATATTAAGAAACTATTTTGGGATGTAGTAAAAGAACGCAAACAAACTGGTGAAAGTAATGAAAAGGATCTCGTTAATCATCTCCTCAGACTGAAGCAAAACCTGAAACTTCCAGCGGAAGCGGGGACGCGTAAGTAACTCAACTACCTACCGGTGAAAGTGAACTTGTATTCGAAGCTTTGCTTTCAATTTGTATTTCTGTGAATTTAGCCAAGTGCTTTTACATTCCAGTAGATAAGTAATTAACATTTGCGCCTAAATCTTTACTAAAATAAACAGTAAACATTAAGATGTACCGTCTCATCAGTGTTTCGACCGATAATGTTTCGGTTCAATTCGTGAACCTCAGGGTGAGTGCGATCCGCTCCGAATAACTCGATATAATACTGATAAAATTAAATAAATCTCACTTATTTATCAGTATTATAAGTTTACAAGTTTGTGTATTACAATTATAATATCATTAGTTACTTTAAGTATATTTTCGTAAGCTATATATTAATGTTTGTTTCTTGTACCTTCAACCTTTGAAATGATCTTTCTCTCCAGCCTCAAAGGTTTGCAGAAAGAAAATACTTCTTAGGGTTAAGCTCGCCTTTGTACATGTCCTTTATTTCTGTACTTTTTAATGTATTATTTTGTATACAATAAAGCATAAAGAATAGAAAAGTAAAATAAATTCATACATCATAAAGTATTGGTAAAGAGGAGGTCAGTTGGGTGCAGACGGGCCGAAATTATGATTCTGATAATTTTATAGCATAACTTTAGAATTTAGAAAAAATTACAAATATATACTCGTACATACGAATTCATATTTTTAATTTAAAGTCATAAGGCTCTATCATATTTACCCTTCACTAAATTTTAGCTAATCATCATCAGCCCTTCTCATTCCACTTCTGAGCATAGGCCTCTAAAAGTTCAACTAGTTGAACTTATAATTGAACCAAATGGAGTATATTGTTTCCTCGTGGTCATTATACAACCTGTTTTGTTGTGAACAACATTGATTTAAAACAAACATGCGATTTCGTAATAACTGATTTTAAAGCTGGGTTTAATAGTTTGAATGTTTATCCAGTAATCGATACATTTCCAATAAACAATTTTTAATATAAATCGGTGTTGCCTTTGCGACGATGCCGCTTAGTCAGTATAACAGGTACCTACTTACACGATGAATGAATATGATTTGTTTACCTATTTTATACAGGCTGTTTCATTTATATTTTAGGACTTGATAATAGAATAGAATAGAATAATTCTTTATTGTACACCAGGAATATTTAACAAATTAATTTATGTTAAATATAGTACAATGGGCGGCTTTGTCGCTGAAAGCCATTTCTTCCAGGCAATCTTTGGATGGAAAGTAAAGAGCGAAGCAGTAATGGACAGCGGTGCACAGAGTTTATTTACAAATGAAAGAAATAATAAAAATATATATAATAAAAAAAACTGTACCTACTTATAATCCTAATACATAAATAAATACCTAAAGATTTTGATAGATTTTGCAACATTACTAGGCATTAGCCCTACCCGTGTTTTCGTTTAATGTTGTACATAACAAAACACATAGTTATTTTTAATAGTGATATGCCATTAGCATAAGAAAATATTAGTACTCGTAGAAGAACCTAGTAGGAGCATGAGGAAACTCTCCTCTCTTCGTTATCGCTATCCGTCTCTGTCTAGTGCTGTCCTGACCCACATCACGTACGACCCGCTGTTTTATACTATTTCCTCGACCCATCTTGCCAGGACCTGCATTCTTGGTGGCATCACGCAGCCGCCACCCAGACAGCACCTGTCATCCTGTCATCACCCAATGAGATATTATAACTAAATTTTGGTTGCAGAATTCGCTGACGATTTAATGCTAGCACAAGCCGCTGTATTCATTCTTGGGTCGATTGAAACTTCGTCAACTACACTGTCCTTCTGCATGCATGAGTTGGCTCATAATCCTGAATTTCAGGTAGGTAATGTCCACATGACCATCCTTGTATTTAGTGACCCTGACCTTTTTTAGGGTTATGGGCCAAAATTGTAAAAACGGAACCCTTATGGTACAACTTTGTCCGTCCGTCCGTCTGTCACAGCGGATTATCTCAGCAACTACTGAACCTATCGGCTTGAAATTTGGAATGTTATAAATAATACTGACCTTCCTATATTGCAAGTGAAATAATTCCAAAACATTTTAATTTTGATTGTCAAAAGAGCAAAAATGGTGGGGGTCAATATTTTAAAATAGGGTACTAGGCAAAGGGGTATCATATCAAAGAGATTGATTTACAAATTCCAAAACCATTTTTTATATTTCCCTTTCCCCCAAGATAAGGACATGTATAGATTTTCTTAACCCCGCCTCCCCCTGGGGACCCTTACGTAATTAAAATAAAATAAATAAGTAAACAAACATACAAACTCTCACATTTATAATATTAGTGTGTAGTAGTATGTAGTGTAGTGTTTAGTAACAAGTCATAAATTGTTTCAGGAAAAACTTTATAAGGAAATAAGCGACGCAATAAAACAAAAAGGAAGAGACGTTTTGGAGTACGATGATTTACTGGAACTGAAGTATCTCACAGCGTGTATATTGGGTATGAAATATTCATTGAATTTCTATTTGTGCGCACAATATCATTATCCATCTCCAATTATGAAACCGTGAAGGCCTATAGTACGGTGGAGCATGTGATGCTTCACTGTACGGCCACAAGTGAAGTCAGACGTGAGACGGGTCTGCAGGGGCTCATCGAATCCTCATCCGCCAACACCACAACAACATCCACGGTCCTGTTCCGTTGCTTCAAGGAGTTCGGATGGCTGCGGTCAGGTTAGAAGCGGGGTAATACACAATACACTCCAATGCGGGACGTCAGTGCAGATCTTATTCCCCCCACCTTAGAATTAGACTTAGGCCTATAGTAAAGGTTAACAGTAATAATCTACCAACTGCAAGCATTTAGTTATTACAATAGAAACGGTTGAGCCATCCAAATACCGTTGTAAGCGATCTATAGAATAGCTCACTGCTTCAGATCACTACCAGGCGGAACTGTCCATATGATACTGACTGACTTCAAAAAAAGGAGGAGGTTCGGTTATTTTTCCATATTTTCTTTGTAGTGTTACCTCCGAACTTTGTCATTTATCAGCCGATTTGGAAAATTATTTTATTTGAACGGCTATAGTTACACACTCATCCCAAAGATTCATCAAAATCGGTTCAGTAGTTTTGTTTTACAAGTTTCTTATATAACTTGCAATGTATGTATGTTTCTCCGGGTGGACTCTTGCAACTGAATTTTAATCCCGTTCCCCTCAACCGATTGAGCTGAAATTTTAAATACTTCGTAACTTCGGTGACAATATGGTATGTGGTGACCATGGAGGTGGTCTCATGATGGAGACGGATGCTAGACAACGGAACTTCTGAATGGATTATAGTAGGCTACTAGTGTTTGGGCTCATTTGAATCTGCTTGCGGTTCCGATTATGAATTTTATAAAAGCTTGTTTTGAAAAAGTATTTTTTCAACGAAAAACTTATTTTAAATCATATTAACTGAAAAAAATATGTCATCCAAGTAAAGTAAATTGCGTATTTCGCATAACTACGTTTCATCTGAAGTCGGTTATATTTTTTATTAAAAAGTTATTTGTTTTAAGCTTTGCTTAGTTTGGAGCTAGATGGCGTTGTGTGAAATGTCCAGCACATTTATTTATTTTCAGAGACTCTTCGAAAGTACCCTCCTGTACCTTACCTGGATAGGGAGTGCACAGCGACATATAAACTAAATGATGACGTCACTATAGAGAAAGACATGCCTGTATACGTAAATGTCATGGCACTCCACTACGATCCAGAGGTGTTCCCCGACCCTGACCAATGGAAACCAGATAGAATGTACAACATAGCTGAATCTGACAATTTGCAGTTCAGTTTTGTTCCTTTTGGCGTTGGACCACACTTCTGCATCGGTAAGTTCAGCGAGTGTACCTACTCCTTATAATTATCACGTTGCCCGCCAATATACAACCTGCTTTGTTATGTACGACATTAATTTAAAACACACATCCGGAATCATATTAACTGATTTTAGAGATGAGTTTAATACCGGTAGCTTGATAAATATTATCCAGTAATCGATACATTTCGAATAAACAGTTTTTAACGTAAATCGGTGTTGCCTTTGCGACGATGCCGCTTAGTAAGTTTAACAGGTAGGTACCTACTTATATGACGAATTAATATGATTCGTTTACCTCTTTTATACAAACTGTTTCATTGGTATTTGATATCCTACTTTCCGTAATGTATCCGTGCCGATATCTAACCACCTCGAGTATCCTTGGTATCTCATTAATACCGACTCTCAATTTCGGCTCCTACATTGAGTAGGAAGCCCAGCTGGCCGTTAAAAAGCTTGGTATACTTGTAAAGGTGAGGCATTACTTCACACCGGGACAGTTGCTCAACTTATACCAAGTTCAAGTCCGATCATGTATCCGAAATACCAGCTAGAGGCTCTAGATTGAATTGAGAAAAGAGCCAAGAAGCTCATTTTCAATGATGAGTTAGCAGATGCAAAGCTCCACAGCCTTGAGCATCGTTGAAAGATTGCAAGCCTCTCAGTTTTTATCGGATACATTTCGCAGAGTGCTGCGGAGTTTTTCAATCAGATCCCACCATCCCCATTCTATCATCGGACAACCAGACGATCCGCGATGCGCCACCGCTACATGGTAGACATGCCTCCCATACGCACAAAACGGTACTCTAACACCTTTATTATGCGCACCGCCAAGGAGTGGAATGCCTTGCCTGAGTCTGTGTTTCCTGATAACTACAATCTACTACAAGCTAGGGGTCTTCAATGCGCGAGTGAATAGGTTTCTTCGAGACAAGCTTGTACCATTGCAGACTGCATATCGTTTACCATCGCTTACGAGATTGTAGTCAAACAACTACAATGATATTAAGATTGAATTTTTTTTAATTTTCTATAGTAATTAAAAAAACTAACTTGGAAAAAAACCTTTATTATACGACAATTCTAGCCCGACCCGTGTTTTCATTTAATGTCGAACATAACAAAACACGTTGTATAAAAATGTAAATATACAGGTATCCTACTCGTGCATTGATAAAAGTGGGTAATTTCATAATTCTTCAGAACTAGGTATTCTATTGGGGTAACTAACTCATTTGTCTAACCCCCATGATAACCAATATCAATCATTAATATACGGGATATATACATTTCCCGTATTATATACATACGGGATATATCACGTACCGTGTTATCGGTGTTTTGACCGACAATGTTTCGGTTCAATTCGTGAATCTTCATCAGGGTGAGTTCAATCCGCCCCGAACGTCTCGCCTCTCACTACGCGCCGCAGCCCACTGCGCGCGAGTAGTCGGTCGCGGTCGTGGTAATATCGATGCTTACTTACATTCTTAAGATTTATTTTAGTTAGGTAATTACATTAATCTTCACTAAAACATTAAACAACCGGATTTTTACTTTCACCACCTACCAACTGTTTTATTTTTTACCCTTTGTAAGTAGACGCTGAAATTCGTTGAAACAGTTCCGCCTTCAAACCAAACCAGGGGAGAATTTCCCTTTTTCCCCAGGCCAAATTCTAGATTTCAGAGTTTATACGTTGCTTACACTATCTGCGCGTTCTAATGAAACAACACTATAATACACTATAATCATACTACTGACTACTAAAACCAAGCATTGTAAGTTCACAGTTAACTTGCAATTCTGGGTTAAAAAGTAGGTCTAACAATCAAGGTTTCACAAACACTTATAAACAATAAGGTTTTAATACCGTCCATGTAGAAAAATTCAACTCATATTAGCTTTATTATAGAGTCCGTCATTTTATGGGAACAAATAATTGTTCTCCATCACAAATATATAACTTTTCAGGCAAACGCTACGGGGTGATGCAAATCCGCGCCGCTCTCGCACAGATGGTGTCCAAATTCAAGGTGGTGCCAGACCCCAACGAGCCCTATGCAGTTAAACCTGACCCCTACAGTCTTTTCTTGTCGCCTATCAGCGGAGGACGAGTCAAATTCGTTTCACGATAGCCTTACAAATGTGGGGACTATTAGTGTAGGCAATGTTTTTATAAATCGTTGGAAGTTTACAAATAATGTAAAACTTGTAAAAAGGTGTTTGTTATAAATACGGGATTTATCACGTACCGTTTTATCGGTCGAAACTCCGATGCAACGGTACGTGATAAATCCCGTGTTTATAATAATGATTGAAATAAATCACTAAGGTTTTCTAAATAAAAAAGGTGTTTTATTGTTTCGCTTATACCCATTTATTCTGCATGTAAAAAGGTGTTATTTTATATGTAGTCTTTTGAGACATATTTGACCCCTCATCACATAAAAGTTTCTAAATTAAATAGAAGCCTGACCTTGATGGAAAACACTCGAAAATTTAGTAGTTTTATTTTAATTTGTGAAAATTTTAAAGTTTTATTTCAAACTGCCGGCAATACTGTATCTCCGTTACGGACCATTTCCCATGATTGACGACTTGCTAACCAGTAATTCCGCGTCTGCGGAATTAAATGTATTTTATCTGGAGATTATAAACTTTATTTCTCTTCGTATGGCTCATTAAATATTTGCATACTTAGTAGATAATTGTCAAAATACGGTACATATTATTGAATTGAGAGCGCGTGAATAGATTCATTTTAGCTTTATTCGTGTTTATTCACAAAATAACAGGACCTAGTTAACTGGCAATGAGGCTCGTTATCGATGCAAATGAGCTGAATAACCCTAAACAGTTGGTTGTACCGGATGTTAATTAAATCTTGAAAATGTTGGAATACCGCAAGGAACCCGCTGCGTGGCAGTGTATATTCAAAACCTAATACAATTTGTTACTTATAACTCACTCCTTTTAAAATAAGAAAGATTGGAAACTATTTAAATCCAAATCCATAGATACCAGTCTATCTCTCCACGCTCTACTTGTTAATAAATAAAGAGCACTTTAAACCTCTTCGATAAAGGTTAGCCCCAAACTGATTATAGTCTTTCACAGGGCACATCCGTATTCGGTTTATCGTAGATAAGAGACTAAAATAAGGCAAACTAATTTGTTAATAGAGATAGAAGCTGGACAACATTTCCTGATGGATAGAGGTACTTTTACTGGCAGCGTTCGAGCTCATTTGGATCTTATTAATCAATTTAATCAATTTTGAAAGATGTGATTAGAAGTTTCTTTTGTTTCATCAATTAAAAATATCTTAAAGCAGTGGATGTACGACCATGTGAACAGGCTCTTACTTTGGAATTAATTAAAGGGAACAGAGCCACTCCCTCTCCGTGTTGAAGGTAGTGAATGAACAAGCACTTTTTGCGACATACCTTTTCCGGGCAGATTGAGTTATCTATGGCATTTGTGGACGCCCACCGTAAGTGGAAAACGTTGGGTATAAGTGGTTCTATTTCTATTTCTGGTACTTAACGAAGGGGATAAATAGTGTTTTTTCCAATAATTAAAGCTAAGAGCTTTAGATCTACGTCTTTTGTATCTTTAGAATACGGAATTTAAAAATAAGATCGTGATACTTTAAACTGTTATCTTCATTAACTGAAACTTGATATACTCACTATAAAAACAACGAGAACTTAACCCAAGTTATCTATAGGCAAAAATACGAAATTTAATTTGCTCATTGATTGATTTAGATTGGATAAACATATACACATATAACATATAAACATTTGACAACCTCTGTGGTGCAGTGGGCGAATAGCCGGCTGAGACGCAGGAGGTTGCGGGTTCGATTCCCGCTGCGGAACAAATGTTTGCATGATCTACAGATATTTGTTCCGGGTCTGGGTATTTTTCTATATAATATTATATAGAAAAATAATATAAATTAATATAGAAGTATGTATTTAAAAAAAAGTATATAAGTATTCTATCAGTTATCTGGTTCCCATAGTACAAGGTTTGCTTAGTTTGGGGCTAGATAGCGCTGTGTGAAATGTCCAGCATTATTTATTTATTATTTATATATAGGTACATCAGAATAACATCAAACGACTTTGAACTGGCGTGAACATCACAACAAATACAAGTTTTGTTGATTGGATGGAACAAAACTACAATTTGGTAAAGGCGAAAAAACTTCACCTTAAAATGTTATTATTGAAATCGTCTATGGTAAAAGTTACCGGCTTATAGGACACATCTATCTCTATTTTAAAGCCGTCTGTCATTCTAGACGTTCAGTCGACGTGAACAAATCTAATAAATCCCGGGATCCGTGACACGCGACGTGAATCCCGGCAAATACATGTAGGTAATTCGCACCGTGTTCCCTGTTCCCACCCTTGTTTCAACCCAGCTCGGTAATGCCTGCTCGAAACTCGTGCAGAGGCCTAGCTCGTAAAACTCAACCTAGTTACGCTACGAGACGATAAAAAGTGACAAGCCAATATCAGCGTTTGATTTACCAAACGTTGATATCATTGAGCTAATATTTTGTTATCGTCTCACTAACCCCCAGAAGGCCTCCTGGCGTCTTAAATTTTCGCCAGGCACCAGAGCTGGCCACTAGCTCATACGAACTTACTTGTTATATTGCTGGTATATATTTTGGTATCGTTTTGGTAGCGTATAACGTAAATATTTGTGCTAGGCCATCTGGTACTAATTATTGCCACGTGTCCAGTGAAATAAGATGAAAGCCAGATTATGGTGTGACTAAGATTTTGCAGTCGACGTGTCAGACTGTTCACGGTCTCTTCATGTATTAGGTACCTTCTGCATTAATGGTAATAGATGAAGAGACCGTGAACTAATGGTTAAATATAAGGTATTTCGTTTAACAATAGGTTGCGGTACTTACGTTAACATGAATAAGAGTGATCAAAGGGATTTCCGCAAAGCATTATTTACATTTCGTTAATTTATGCTCGCACGTAACCCTTTAAATTAATCAATAATATTTCATGGCGCATGTTTTTCTCCGGTTATTCAATAACTTTCCGTTTGGAAAACATGCGGCTCAACAAAAGCCCTAACGACCTTCAAACCAGCTCATTTTTAAATCGGGTTGCTCTGATATTTGAAATTCCCCTCGCCTGCTCCTAAATTTAATGATCCGACCTAATTCTTGCAATTTGTTTGGGTATTGCAAATATATTTTTTAACGTTTCTAAAAGTTATGTAGGCAATTGAACCGTTTAGGGCAAAAACAAATCGTATGTTTCCCAGAACTCAACTAACACTAACAGGGAACACCTAACACTAACTAGACACTCCAATCACGTTCCCGTTTTAGTTATTTTTGGATTAATTGGTTTGAAAAGCACTCACAACAACAAGAGCAACGAGTACATTACATACATACATGTAGTGAACGCGTGGGTTTATTGATTTATTACTCGTAACTTCGAAGGACTAATAAGAATCACGAGAAAATAAGTTTATGATGGATTATTATTTATTGACCGTTATACTCCCCACAACAGGGTTTAGACAAGAAAATACTACGGGGTAAAAATATAAGATATAGTTAACCTTTATTTAAGCCAAAAAAGCTTTAATATAATCAAAAACATTATTCAGCGAAAACCCCAAGGCGCTTTTTGATCAAAGAAGATTAACATGCCGGATACACCAGTAACAAAGCTAATTAGGTAGAAATTCAGTTTTAATTTTATTATTTCACATTATTAATCAAATATCGTAATAGTTACTAAGCCAAAGACTGACAAAAAACACATAAAAACACATTTTGAGATGATTTTAAAAATTTTGGAATTTTCCACATGTGTTCGGATAACACTATAAATAAAAATACTATTTGAAATAAGCAACGCGACATCTCTTGTCAATGTACTGAACTGCAACGTTTGGCATTGGGCAGGTACAAAGAACTATATAAGTTTTCCTATAGATGGAGCTAACGGCGCTTTAGTCGTAATTCTGAATCATCTCACTAATTTCGACCTAGACGTGAATTGCCTGGTTGCACAGATGGTAGTGCGTTCTCGTATCAAGAGAAAGGTCGCGGGTTCAAGTCCCGTCTAGGCTTGGAATTTTTGAGATGATTTTAAAAATCTTGGAATTTTCCGCATGTGTTCGGATAACACTATAAATAAAAATACTATTTAAAAAACACATACCTAAGTATGTATATGTACCTGTGTAAGAAACGTTGGTTTTGAGATTTATAATTCAATAAAAAATTAAATTTACACTAATCAATCGTAATAGTTATAATTTTTTTACTGAGTGAGCCCCTAACGATGGATGAATTGAGATGGCGGGAACTTGTGATTTTTAAGACACAGAATCGGCGGACTAGACTCCTTTGGGAAGAATCTGTCAACAACAATAATTGTGACCACAAAATATAGATGTTGAAGGAGGGAAAGGCCTTCAACGCAAGCAAGAAATAATATGGGGAGGTCTTGGAGAAAGTCTAAAAATATCAATCAATCAATCAATCAATTCATTTATTTTCAGATGTCAAAAATCCATATTTGTTAGTAAACAACAATTAAATAACAATATATGTCAGAAAAAAAAAAAAAAAAAAAAAAATGTGGTATGTGAGCATCTAGTGTAGGTACTGCGCATGTACCATACAACAATGGTTTAGATGCTCACAGTCGAACCTGTTTGCGAACGTATTCAGTATACCGTTGGAGCTGGCCCGAATTCTGCGCCCCAGGGATGTGCACCGCTTGCGCATGGTGCTGTAGAAACAGTCCACTCGCGCCTCGGCGAACATCCCCGACGCGCTGCAGAACCGGGGCAGCCTAACCAGCACCCTGAACGCGTTGTTGTATTGTACGCGTAGGGCACTGTACTGTGTTTGCGTATAATTAACCCACAGGCGGCTCGTGTAGAAACTAGTACAGTAGGCTCGGAATAGGCAGATTTTGACATCAGTGGAGCAACGAGCAAACCTGCGGGCAATCATGTTTGCTCTTACAGACAACGCCCTCCGCTCCCTCTCAATGTCTACATCGTCTTTCAGGTCAGAGGTTATCCAATGTCCAAGGTATTTAAATTGATCAACTCGCTTCAGCGGCGTACCATACAATTTGATGGTAGGTATTAGCGACGGACATTGGCGACCCCTGGCCTGAAAGACCATGCATTCACTCTTTCTTACATTGTATTGTAGACCATGAAGTTGCGCATATTTTTCACAAATGCCTAACATTTTCGTTAAGCCACAGACCGAGGCGCTCAGCAGCGCCATGTCATCAGCGTAGCTAATATTATTGACCGCTACTCCGTCAATATGGCATCCGAGACGCGCCCTGCTAAGCTCCTCTATCAGTGCGTTCACATACAGGTTGAAGAGCTTGGGTGAGGTGAGCTCCCCCTGCCTCACCCCGCACTCCAAACTGTACGGCTCCGAGTAGGCGCCCGACCATCTCACAACATTGACCTGATGTTGGTACCAAAACTTGAAAATACTTTGTACGTCATCAGGTAGCTTTATGTCTTCCAATTTTTGCCACAAGATGTCGTAATTCACCAGGTCAAATGCCTTCGAGAGGTCGAGGAAACACGCATAGATGGGTGTTCGTCTCTTAGTGTAGTATTTAACAGTTTGCTTTAGACTCAATATAGCAGCTTCTGTTGAAAGGCCTGATCTGAAACCGAATTGGTTATCATGTAATTGTAGATGTTGCTCTAATTGAGCACTAAGCAAACTGTCAAATACTTTCGCAACTATGGTGGCCAGTGAGATCGGTCTATAGTTGGACTTGTCACTTGTGTCACCCGTTTTGTTTTTCACGATTGGCACCACCACAGTTTTCATCATATCCGCAGGTAAGTATGAGTGTCCTACACATATGGTGTAAAACATCGCCAGCACTCCAGTTAGGTGCGGGCCAGCATTCCTCAAATGTTCGATGCTGAGTCCGTCATGGCCTGGAGACTTACCGCGCGACATAGCCTTTACTGCCAACTTAACATCTTTAGCTGTAAATCTAGTACCTAGCTCCCGCCCACACGGCTCAGTCCCGTTCACCGACTGTGATGGTCCCAATGGCGATTTAACAGTAAAGTGATCTCTAAACATGTTCTGTATAATATTTTTATTATATATAATATCATTATATACTTTTAAAACTTGACTGAATAAAATTAATTGGGTAGAGATCATTGAATTTGATTATAATTAAATATTTCAAACGCAAAATAGAAGCAAACTTCGTTTATAGCGAGCGCCCTCGCGAACAAGTCCACTTAACTAGGAACTGCTCGAGGATACATACCGAGATTGACATTGGTATTTATTTAGCTTTGAGATGGTCATCAATCTTCGTGCTCAATTGGACCAGATCCACTCAATACGGAGCATGTCCCATTCCTTCAACCCAACCCGTTGTATAGACAAAGCTAGCAATTTAATGTTTCGTTCTAATCGTAACCGAATACGCTCTTCAATCTATATTATCACCCCCAAGCAATATTTCGGCTCACTTACTTCGGTAATTTAAAAGCCGTAATAAGATATAGCACAATCCTAGATATATTTCGCGTGCCTTCAACTGTGAACATATTTTAAATAGCAAGGAATTTACATACAACCAAAGCCAAATATTTTATGAGGTGGCCGAGTCAAAATCACAATCAAAAATGTGCTGAAAAGATCGTTTGCTAGTTGTATAGTCGGTCTTTTATTAATATTAATACTAACACTAATTAAATGATAGCGGTGAAAGTAATTTTTCAGAGACAATATTCAGAAGACCTAGTTTCTAATAATAGGCCTTTGAAAGCTTGAAATATGTCCGTTATTCCTAAGATTGTATTAGGTTTCCTTGTTGATCGATCGAAGCGAGATCTCTAAGTCAACTTGGGCAAATTGGCGTTGTATGTACCTATATGTATGTATGTTTGTTTAGCCGAACTTTCGAAGCGTTGATCCGATCATCGTGAAATTTGATACATAAGTAGGTAGTGATAGCACAATTTTGGTGTGACTAAATGAGGTAAAAATGTTGCGAGGTTGTTGAGATATTGGGGTTCAAAAGGGGTAAAAAAAAATGAAACTAACTTATTAGGTCAAATGAGACGTCAAATGAAAGGTCTTCATTGGTACATTTTGACCCCGTTTTTATTTTTAGTAAAGTTTTTGTAGTTTTTGAGTTATTACGTTATTAGCCATAATAAAAACTAAACTTTGACAAAATTCACAGGGTACACCAGTGACCCCAGAGAGCTGTAATTTGGTATGCGCGTAGCGTAATCTGATAGTCAAAGATTACGAATAGTGTTTTTTTTTTGTTTTTATGGTAGACTCGCGAGATCTCATTTCGGGGCGAACCACTAGTGTAAAATAAAATAAGGTAGGTATTTGACCTCAAGACATCGACAGGTGTCGTAAAAGCTGAAACCCAAAGGTTTACACTCTCTATAATTTACCTGTCATTACAATAAACGCATAGGTAGGTAGGTATACCCTTTTCCTACGTGACACACTCCAGAGCTTTTTCGTGGTTCAGTGGCAAGGGTGTCTTTATTTTATGAGCCAGGAGGGGCCAGCTCAAATAATCGATTGTCACTTTCAGACTGGAGAGAAGTATTTTAAAAATTATATCTTAGAACGGAGCCCAACTAAGCGAGATTTAATCGAGATTATGGTGTGGTGAATAAAATAGTATAGTGAGAAGTTCGGGCGAAATTGAAATTTATACGTACGAGTAAAGACCTGTATAATATTTCGAAGAGACTTGGAATGTAGGGACTTAGGTACGTGTAGTAATGTGTTGCTTCGCTACCGTTATTTTCGTTTTAAGATTTGCACCTAGAAAGGTAAAAACGAACGTGCTCTAATAAAATTGGATGAAAGTCTGCGACCCCATAATCACATTCCACTCCGTACTGAATATTCAGCTACGATTCTATTCTATTTTTGAACGAAAACTTTTATCCCTCGCATGGACTTCTGCGTGAATACGAATTGTTAAATTATAAGTCCCCGACCCATATTATATGACTTCCTAATAACTGGGTACTGAAAACAAATAAGTACCCGGCTTCATACTTTGAACTCATATTCCTACTCACTTATTTATAAACGGAAACGTTTATAAATAAGTGAGTAGATAGTACCGGGTACTAGAGATCCATTTTGTCTAGAATGCACACCATTATCATTATAGCCATAGGACTTAGCTGAACATAGGTTTCCCCCATAGATTTCCGTACTAACCGATCTTGTGCGGCCTGCACCCGACTGCTCCCAGCAACCTTCATCAGGCTATCTTCCCATCTAGTGGGAGGCCGTCCTACGCTGCGCCTCTTCCCCAACGGCAGTCAGTTCTTCGAGCTATGTTCCCCGCCCACTACCATTTCAGCTCCATTTTTGCTCTTGGTTCTTGGCCAAAAGGCCACGTTCTGTACCATATGTCGTCATCCATCACGACGGACGAGAACCGTAGTTTCCCGACCGACAAATCCAACTCGGCGGATTTGTCGACTGACCAGTTTCTCGAAGTTAGACCTATAACTGGACTGTTTGTGTTGACGTACTCGTCAACAACTTCGAAGTAGAGTTCCCAACTGATTCTGGGGTGGGCGCCACGTGGACATGGATTTTCGTTTTGTCAGATACATTTTATAATAATTCAATATAATGATAATTCGCGTATCTCAATAGATGAAGACCGTCTATTTAGCCTCTAGAATAACTAAGAGGCTAAATAGATGAAACGAAAATTTTATAATCTAAGATTTTGTTACTCTATTTATGTGAATAAACAAAATCGTTATTTTATCATTACAAGAATTCACAAAATCAGTAATAAACTTAGTAGGTTGGTACGAGTAGATACCTATACTACGAATTCCAAAAGTCAAATACACTATACCCTCTAATGCCGTTGGTTTATTGGAATTTCGACATGGCATTACGCTACGAAAGATACAAAACAAAGCTACATACAGTGTATCCAATATATTATTATCGTAGCAACAGTTTGCAGAATGATTATTTCGGCGGCATTAGCTGTAAAGGTAAATCAATTAATAGAATGTTCAGTAACAACACCTTAATGAAATAAATTAGGATAACGACGCGCCAAATCTCATAAAAGCTGCCTGCTGGCTGAGCCAACCAAATTAAATTAAGCACAATGACTTGCCTACCTTTATTAACACGACCATAAAGTGGCGGAGAAATTAGAGGGTTGATATAAGAATTTTCAATAAACGACGAATGATGTTTATGAAGAAGGCTTTCAGGGTTAGAATAGAAACATTTCTAGCCGTAGCAACATCTGACAATTCTAATGTCTCTAATCAACAGCTTTTACCGCAAAGTTTAGGGGGAAAAGTATACCTAGTTATAAGCAAACACCTTTAATGTCATTATTATAAATACGGGATATATCACGTACCGTTTTATCGGTGTTACGGTCGAAAATATTTCGGTACAATTAGTGAGCCTTCATCAGGGTGAGTGCGAGCCGCTCCGCACTGTGTTTCGCCACGCACTACGTGCCGCAGCCCTCTGTACGCGAGTAGATGGGCGTGGTTGCACACTTCACACTAATATTATAAATGCGAAAGCTTGGAAGTTTGTTTGTTTGTTACTCAATCACGCCGTAACGGCTGAACCGATTTCGATAAAATTTGGTATATAAGTACGTAGATTATAACCTGGACCACCACACAGGCTACCATTTTTATTCCATAAATCAGTTCCCATGTGATAAAAATGGGGTGTCAAGTTAAGTTGCAACAGCAAGTTTGTCTTTATTTCTAGGTTACCTACACATTTAGTAGCGTAACGCGTACGAAGTCGCGGGCAACAGCTAGTTTATAATAATAATTGAAATAAAACACGAAAGCTTTTTAAGTAAAATCACCTCAAATATTTTTATGTCTACCCTTTCTTTGGCATCTTTATAGAACTTTTAATATGTATTTATAATAAAGTGTCTATTCTACAGAACATGGAGCTGGATCTCTTAATCTTATACTTACAAAAAAGCTACAAGCTTCCGTTTCATATCAAACATTATCAGGCTCCCAGAAAAGTAGAGTACTACCAATAGTTAATGTAATACCACAGAATAAAAAAAGTACTACGTAATACCTAGAAGGTGGGTACGTTATTACAGTCCTAGGTAACAAAAATGAAATGGCAGCAGCTGTGTAGGTAAGATTAGCTGGAGCATTGGGAGAATTCCGCGTTTTGCACGAAACAATTTTCGTGGTGCTGAACTAGTGCGCACTGAACTACCGCTCATGACGATCATCAAAGTATATACAGTCATCAAAAAAACATAGTTTACTAGGTATTGCCCGCGACTTCATACGCGTTACACTACTAATATAGGTAGGTAAGGTAGAAATAATGGTAAACTCGCCGTTGCAACTTGATTTTACACCCCATGATAGGTAACCTACAAATAAATATAAATATATTAGGCTGGGGAAAAAGTTTCTTCGCATTTTTTAAGAAAATTAAAAACATTTTTTAATATAGTTTATTTACATTTAACTAAAGTATGTAGGTACCATTTTGTTCGATAACTTTTTGCCATCTTGTAGGTAGGGACATGATCCCATTGCTATAGAAATTTTGGGGCTTCTGATCAAAATACCGCGACAAGTAGTTTTGGCAGTCCTTTCGTGATGTTAACCTGACACTGCCTAAAGAATTCTGAAGAAACCGAAACAGGTGGAAATTTGAAGGTGCAAGGTCAGGACTATATGGCGGATGCATTAACACCTCCCAGAGAAACTCTCTTAATTTTTGCTGAGTAGCTAAATATGTGTGAGGTCTAGAGTTATCATGATGAAAAACCACACCCCTTCTGTAGATTAATTCCGGCCGTTTTCTCTCAACTTCTTGCTTTAATTTCATCAGTTGTTCGTAGTAGAGTTCAGAATCGATGGTCCTGCCTGGTGGTAACAGCTCATAATGAATAATGCCCTTCCAATCCCACCACACACACAGCATCACCTTGTTGCGAGTTAACCCGGGTTTCGCCACAGTCTGTGAAGCCTGACCGGCCTTTGACCACGACTTTTTTCACACGTTCTTGTCGGACGTGATCCACTTTTCATCATCAGTTATCAGCTTCTTCAAAAATGGTTCGGTTTCATTACGTCGTAATAAAGAATTACAAATGAGTACACGGTTCATTAGGTTTCTTTCAGTGAGCACGTGGGGTACCCAAATATCGAGCTTTTTTGTGTACCCAGTTTTTTTTTAATGCGCCAAAACTGTTTCAGGTCAATTTCCAGTTCTTCAGCTACGTCGTAACTACTGATATGCCGATCTTGCTCCACTTTTTCAAAAATGGCATCAACTTTATCCGTAATATACCAGAGCGACGTGCATCTTTGACATCAAAATTTCCGGATTTAAAACGCTTAAACCTAATGTGTGCTACTCCCACAGACACTGCACTAGGTCCATAAACATGGCAAATTTTTTTCGCGGCTTTCGTTGCATTTTTACCTTTGTTATAGTAAAATTTTAAAATGTATCGAATTTCTTCATTAGATTCACTCATCTTTACAGTACGAAAAACAAATAAAAATCACACATTTTCCTAATTTGAATTTGGAATTATCTTGTTTAAAATTTAAACTTTGAATGATACCAAAACCAGCCAGATACAAATAGTATAGCCAAAGAGATTTTATAACAAGTTCATACATACTATAATGCGAAAGACTTTTTCCCCAACCTATTAAATAGGTAATATAATTATAACTGGACATTTCACACAGCGCTATCTAGCGAAAAGAGAAAGAAAGGTATATCCTCTGTCTAAATAAAGGTAAACTCACTGTTGCCACTTGACTTTACACCCCATTTTTATCCCATGGGAACCGAATTATGGGATAAAGGAAGCCTATGTGGCAATCCAGGTTATAATCTACTCTAACAAATCAGTATGAACATTTATTAAAAAACACAACTAATCTCAACAAAACAACAGTATTCCGTGAAAATAATTACAAAAACACACTACGATCGACCAGCATTAAACTGAATGCACATAACACGACCGCGCGCTCCAACCGTCTGAGATAAAGTGAGTGTGCCGAACGTGGCGCTTGCTCCCGCGCGAAGTCTCGACCGGCTTAGTGGTGTCTAGGACGGTCACGTCTCTTGTTGCCATGCTCATTACGTAACGTATAAACGTATAAACCAAATTTCATCGAAATCGGTTCAGCCGTTACGACGTGATTGAGTAACAAACAAACAAATAAATAAAAAAATATCCAAACTTTCTGATTTATATTAATAGTGTGACAGCACGAGCTGTGTGTTTTTTTAAGATAAAGATTTATTTATTTGCCAAAACATGAGTAAAATTATACAGATGTTACAAAGTCAAATGGTTTCACCATATTCAGCCACAGTGGCGTGCAAATTACATGTCATATAAAATTAAATTAAATACAGATAACTATGAAATAATAATAGTTGTGTACCTACCCGCAACTTCGTTCGCGTCGACTTCAATTATTGTCATAAAATACAACAGTATCGAAAATCGCATACGTGCGAAAAAGTCGTCTGCCCGTTCGGGTAAGTAAGCATAGTCATAGTTAAACCAAAATTTTGTGAGCTCTTTGGTTAAAACTAGTCATAGTTAAACCAAAAAGTTTTTGTTTCCCAACACTTTGGTAAAACCTGAGCCTCCTATAGCTAATTTGACGCGGACATAAAGAAGGTTTTTACCTAATAAAACCTTTTTAGGGTTCTGTACCCAAAGCGTAAAACGTCACCCTATTACTGAGGCTCCGCTGTCTGTCTGTTTGTCTGTCCGTCTGTCACCAGGCTGTATCTCATGAACCGTGATAGTTAAACAGTTGAAATTTACACAGATGATGTATTTCTGTAGCCGCTATAACAACAAATACTAAAAACAGAATAAAATAGATATTTAAGGGAGGCTCCCATACAACAAACTTGATTTTTTTGCCATTTTTATAGATAATAGTACGGAACCCTTCGTGAGCGAGTCCGACTCGCACTTGGCCGGTTTTATTTCGTGGACGCAACGATGTGTCAACTACTATTTACTATGGACTGCGTCCAAGTAGGTATTGCTCCAAGTATGTCCCTCCCCATGATACACAGTCTTTCCTTGATAAATTTCATCAATATCGGTCCAGCCGTGACCCAGTCGTGGAAACGTAACAAACATATAGACAGAGTTACTTTCGAATTTATAAATTAGTACGGATTTTTGAATGCAGTAATAACCAGGGAGAAATATAGAAACAACATCGTTAGTCGCAATCGAGATAATATAAATTTTGTTCTAGTTATTTGTTCTAGTTCTATCCGCGAGCTATCTAAATATTTATTTGCAGCGACGGAAAAAACAACCCATAAGAGAACTATTATAGGATACCTAAATAGATAAACAAAGGTTTTAGAGCTTTCGAGACGTCTCTTTTCTACCAAGCTTTCGTTTAATTGGCGTAAAAATCCATTAGGTTACACCGCTAGGCAGCTATTTGTTCCCCAGCGCCCTATCAAGATCTTCGACGAGAAAGAAAATGAGCCTAATGGCCCGGACAAAGCGATTTTTAACGAAATCGTGAAAACAATTTTCGCTGTTGGTGGTGTGAATTCTGTGGTATCACTGAGTCTTTATCAATCCTCGCAATCGATTCGTCATTGTTTATCTGAGCATCTGTACGTATTGTTGTTAATTTTATTGTGAAATGGATAATTGAATGTTTTGCTTGTCAATAATTCTATCAAAATAAATTTTTGTTGAAAAATTACTTTTTCAAAACAAGCTTTTATCAAATTCATAATTCAGATTCAAATGAGCTTTAGTAAACCCAACACTAGCCTACTATAATCCATTCAGAAGTTCCGTTGTCTAGCATCCGTCTCCATCATGAGTCCACCT
Organism: Philereme vetulata; assembly: GCA_918857605.2. Lineage (NCBI taxonomy): Eukaryota > Metazoa > Arthropoda > Insecta > Lepidoptera > Geometridae > Philereme > Philereme vetulata. The sequence continues at coordinate 6,822,503 of OU975473.1, read as the reverse complement.
CCATGGTACTATATTATTGCATTGTCACCGAAGTTACATATGTATTCCAAATTTCAGCTCAATCGGTTGAAGGGAACGGGTTTAAAATTCAGTTGCAAGACTCCACCCGGACAAACGTACATACATTGCAAGTTAATAAAAAGCTTGTAAAAACCATTCATGGTCGGTCATGATATCAATTGATGGTTCCTCAATCATTTCTTTACTTATCACGAGTTAGTTTAACTTGTCACGACCTAAATGATAAAGGATATTCTTTCCACAACTCTTTGTTCGTAATTACATAAGCATTAAATCACTTTTAAGGACCCTTTATGATGAGGCTCTATCTAATTTGCATGAGTGGCTTTCCACCCTAGCGGTACCTTCCCTTCGCACCATTGACCAATCAACACTTACTAAGCTAAGGAAAGGTCAAACATGTTCAAACTAAAATAAAGCTACGAATCTAAGTTAATTGTTTCGCAATATATTGTGTGAATTCCAGAAACATTAGTTTGTTGCTAATTAGTTCATGTAGAGTATTGTAGAGTCTACATAAAACATATTCGAGCTACAATGAACAATATGTCTCTTTGAATTAAAATTACTAAAAGTAAAGCGATAAAAAACATTTTTAAAATTATTTCTAAAGGGATTAGATAATTAAATCGCAAACTCAATTGTATTTGTAATGAAGTAGAGTTCTAACTTCAATTACCATAGCGTAAACAGAAACCATTTTCCAAGAAAACGTTTGGGAATTAATCTGGCGAAAGCTGTTTTAATCGAAGCAGTGAAGTAGGTATCGCTATCCAATGCACCGACGATTCGGTTCCAGTTTCCATACAGTACTGGCTGGAATTTCAGTCGCCGGTCGGGAGCGGTGGTGAGCGCCCGTGTTCGCCTGCACCCTCAGATACCGAACACGCGCCAAATCTCAACTCGCGCAGATATACTATTTTAGTACTAGTATCGCCATATACCAGTATGAAAGTTGAAACACATGAAAGTACTCGGAATTCAAGTGCATAACTCTCGGCACCCCGGTGAGTAATGACATGAACTTTGCTGGCAGAAATAGATTTTCAAATTTTATGTGCAGGCCGTGTAACCGCTTTAGTTGGAAACAATTTAGGTCAGGAACGTGAAATTATAATAAAACTCCGCTTGAAGTCGTAAAATGAATGCTATTTCCGATTATTATACAACTTGTAAGTTCTCATTTATGAAAAACTAATCAAAAGCGCCTATTGTAAGAGATTTGATATCAATTATATCAAATCGTGGAGAAAATACTTTTTTCATTTAATAAGCTCGTGATAAAGTTTTGCATATATCTTTTAATTTAAATCAGCATTCATAAATTAAATTAATATTACCTTCTGCTGGGTTCTTTGGAACATAATATCCTAATAGGTACCTGCCTCTAACCAAGTAAATAGGTAACTGAAAAAAAACAGGAAAATATAATTAACTTGCTTTAAATCAGCTGTTTCTTGTACTTTGTATCTACGAGTAGACTATTTTTAAACGGACAAGATAAATAATTTAAATAATAATAAATAAATAATACTGGACATTTCACACAGCGCCATCTAGCCCCAAACTAAGCAAAGCTTGTACTACGGGAACTAGATAACTGATAGAATACTTACATAATATTTTTTTGTAAATACAAATTTATAATATATAGAGAAACAACCAGACCCAAAACAAATATATGTAGATCGTGCAAACATTTGTCCCGGAGCGGGAATCCAACCCGCAACTTCCTGCGTCTCAGCCAGCTATTCGCCCACTGCGCCACGGAGGTCGTCGATATTTGACTGGTATATGCACTGATCACCAAAAGCAGTTGATTCATAACAAGTGTATTCGATGATTAAGAAAACCGCTTCTAAAAGTCGTAGAACAATGATTATTCTTGTATGAGAGAAGTTGTTAGTACTTAACGTAGTCAGTTAGTATTCTTTGCCGTGACCTCCAGTATAGATAAGATAAACCACTAACGGTTGTGTAACATCAAGTGCCCGTGAGACCTTTGCATAGGTTAAAAAGTTCATAAACCCGTAGTCCCGAAGACAACGACTTCTTATGTCTATTTACCTACGTAATTGAATATCTATTGTCCATAAGAACGGTCAAGTACGAGTGGGACTTGCGCACCGAGGATTCAGTACCTCCTTATATTTATGTAATTTAGCAACGCCAGCTAGTTATGTGACTTGGAAACCAAGTAAGGTTTAAAGGCTGATTTCTTAAAACCTTTGCTTGATGGAGACTTTGTTTTATTTTTCCTGTAACTCATAACTTATTAATTTCATCATAACTCCAAAACGATAAGAATTAAAAAATGGTTTTGGAATGTATAAATTAAGCTCTTTTATCCCACTTGACCTAGTAACCCTATTTAAAAACGAAATAGAAAAATATATGACAATTAGGCTAAATTCATATGACCGCGCGGTACCGCGCGGTACAAGATCAAATTAAATAGTGTTTATCGTCTACATTACCGCGCGCTACTCGTCTACATTACCGCGCGGTACCGCGCGTTCATATGAACTTAGCCTTAATGACTATACGGTTAGTACTAACAGAATAATTGTTGTAAAATAATATCTTCGCACTGATCCATATTTGAAAATGTTTGAAAATGGAAATTTTGAAGTATGGATGAATGGATGAAAAAATCTTTGTCGTAGGAGCAAAAAGCCTCAACAAAAAAGTTGGTTAGATAAATAATATATTGACGTTTATGTTGTTCAAACTTCCTCATTGGTTTCTTAACATTGGAAGAGCTCTCGAAGACATAAAAACTGTCGTAAAAGCCATAGAATGTTTCAAATGCAAGGAGTACAAACAAAATAAATACAAATTTATGATAATATTTCAGAATTTATAATAATTTTTACTTTGTAAGGAAAGAAGTTGAAGGTAGATATAAAGTTAATAATTCCATAACAGGGTGAAATGTTAAAGTTTGCATGGAAAAATCTTATTTCCAGGACGCATTGACTTGAAACTTGGCATGAATTCTCTTCAAACTACAATAAGAAACATGACGTAGATTTTTTCGTAAATGATTCCTTATGAGAGTCAATTGGGGTGATAAAGTTTATATGGAAAAATATTATTGATTGATCCTATTGATTGGATTTGGTTTAAATAATCTTCAAGGTAATTAATTGAACACAATCAAAAAGAAAATCGAGAATCATCCCTTACAACGATGAAAAATCGTGAACCTATTGGTTTGAAACTGGGTGGTTGTAGTTTGTATTAAAATTTATTTTATTCTGTTTATAAGCGTATAACCCTATAAATAAATAATACATATAAATAAGTAATATTATTTTCAAGTTCTTTTCACGAGTAGCTCAACGGGCAATGGAGCGTGCCATGCTCGGTATATCACTCTTGAACCACATACCCAATGTAGAAATCCGACGTCGCACAAAGGTTGTGGACGTGGGTATTAGGATCGCAGGGCTGAAGTGGAGATGGGCTGGACACTTGGCTAGGAGGGATGACGGGCGTTGGACGAAGGCGATTACAGAGTGGTGGCCAAGGGATGCTCGTAGACCAAGAACCAGACCACCCGCCCGATGGTCGATTGATATTGAAAGCGTAGCTGGGTGTCAATGGTTGAGACTCGCAAGGGACCGGAAAGAATAGCGTAATGAAGAGGAGGCCTATACCCAACAGTGGGTGCAGACGGCCTGAGATGATTCTTTTCAAGGTTAATAATGTAAGCCAGGAGGAAATCAATATAACTCCTTAATAGATATTAGTAGGAGGGACGTGGGTTTCTTTGGGTTCTTTTAAACTGTCTTTCACATGACTACCAAGGTCTCATAAAAAGTGCTAGTTTTATCTTGATACATACTATGTGTTTTCTTTATTCTTTATTGTACACAAGAAAATACATTATAAAGTACAGAAATAGAGGACATGTACAAAGGCGAGCTTAACCCTATGAAGAGTTTTCTTCCAGCAAACCTTTGAGGCTAGAGAGAGAGAGATGTGAGAGATGATGATAAAGGTAGGTGCGTGTACAAGAATCATAACTATGTACATATATCTTAAACAAATAAAACGAAATATACCAACAGAAAGAAATAAAATAAATGAATATAATAAATAAAATAAATAGACTAATATATACAAAAATAAATATATACCTACAATAAAATAAAATTACAGAGAAAGATAGTGCTCTTTAACTTTCCGTTTGAAAATGTTAAACGACGGACTAGCGCGAACTTCATGGGGCAGGGCATTCCAAATTTTCACCGCATAAACGGTAAAGGAGCCACCATAGCGGCTTGAAGTGTTTTGAGGAGAAGGGACTTAGAGGACCGGGACGTCACACTGCGAGGGACAAGGAATTCGAAGCGTTCACGGAGGTAGGGAGGAGAGAGTGGACATAAAGTAAATATAATACTTTAAATAAGAGTGAAAGAACGTGAAGATCACGACGAAGACGAATAGGGAGCCATTTAAGTTGGGATCTGAACATGGATACGTGATCGAACTTGCGCAGCCCGAATATAAAACGGATGCATAAGTTCTGTAGACGTTCCAGTTTATTGAGAAGTTCCTCCGTGGCATCAAGAAAGCAGACATCTGAATAGTCGAGAAGGGGCAGCAACAGGGCTTGGGTGAGAGTAATTTTTGTTTCAAAGGGAAGAAATTTCTGAAGACGTTTGAGGGATTGAAAAGAGAAATGCACCCTTTTGCTTATTGCATTGATGTGGCTGGCCCATGATAGCTGAATGTCTAAAATGACACCAAGGTTCTTGGCCTTGCTCGAGTAAGGTATATGCACCTGATCGAACTGGATTTGAGGAAGGGTAGACTGGTTAACAACACTCAGCATGTATGGACTTGTGACTTGTGACAGCATGTGTGTTTTGTTATGTACGACATTAAATAAAAACACGGGTAGGGCTTATGTAGTAAAATAGGTTAAAATTATTACCGTACAAAATTTTATATTTTCAAACAATACTAATTTCAAGTCAATCAATAAGTTCTAAATATCAATGAAACAGCCTGTAAAATACCTAGCTAAACAAATTATATTTATTCATCATGTAAAGGAGTAGTTTGAATATTTATCCAGTAATCGATACATTTCTAATAAACAATTTTTAACGTAAACCGGCGGTGCCTTTGCGTTGATGCCGCTTAGTCAGTTTAACAGGTAAATACCTAGGTACCTGTTAAACTGACTAACCGGCATCAACGCAAAGGCGCCGCCGATTTACGTTAAAAATTGTTTATTGCAAATGTATCGATTACTGGATAAATATTCAAACTACCGGTATTAAATCTACCTCTAAAATCAGTAAATACGATTCCGGATGTGTGTTTTAAATTAATGTCGTACGTAACAGAACATGTTCTATTACATTTTTTTGTATCTAGCCTATGCTGTCGCACTGCTAGGAAAAGGCCTCCCCCTCATCTCTTCTTTTTCCTCGATCTTGTACCAAATCCCGCCAGAATATTTTTTTTAATCTATGGTATGTAGTAGTAAAAACCAGCGAGAATGAGAAAGTATTTATTCCACGCGGACGAAGTCGCGAGCGTTCATCTAGCGATTATTATATAATTAATCTATACTAATATTATACAGGGGAAAGATTTGTATTTTTGTAACGAATAAACTCAAAAACTACGGGTCCGTATTCAAAAATTCTTTCACAAATAGAATGCTACATTATCCCTGAGTAACATAGGTTATATTTAGAACTAAAAAAAAATAGGAATCCCTTCTAAAACTTCAATAATGTAACCCAAAATAAATATCCACCCGTGCGAAGCCGGTACGGGCCGCTAGTAATTAATGAGCTTAAAATATCAAATGTCGAATGAAAATTGTAGGTACTTGACTTATAACTTGACGTCAAACAAGTTCTCCAAAATCTTCGAACTTAGATGAAGTACTTCGTTCAAACAAGGCTGAGCTTGTAGTGCTATAAGTAAAAATATGTACATTGAATGGGTTGTTCAAACAAACCAGGTTTTTCGCAAACAAAATAGGTTTATCGGTATCTTACACGTGCACATCCACAGAGATCACACCTGTAAACTTGATTTTAATAAAAACTGAAAAAAAAAATTATTGGTTTTTCTTGGGTTCCGTAGTAGAACTAAAATAGAAACGCTTATAGTTTCGCTATATCCGTTTGTCTAATTCTTAATTCTTGTCTATCTGTACGACCAATTACATACGTTTAATTCGTATACTATTAGGCACTTGTCTCACCGCTGGCGATGAGCGAGAAGCGAGTAGAGCTAGAAACTAGAACGCGTGATGCGACTGTGTAGTTCCTATAGTTGTCTCTGCTCTGAGCTATTATAACATAGCGCCTTGTTTAGCGTATCGCTGAGCGAGTGTTGCAGTCGCTGCGACAAAATAGTGGAGAGCAAGTTCTCGCCGGCCAGCGGCAGTGTGAACGGCCAGCGATCAACTATTAATATACGTGTCTTTTTTACTGACACGGAATCTATATCTTTTGTTCGTTTCTTGAGCGAGAAAATAGTTGATAGCTAATCGCTTACTCGCCGGCGGTGAGACAAGTGCCTTAGCGCTGTAATGTTGAAATTTGACATAACAATACATTTTGGTAAAGATAATATACATTATCTCCCCCGTTGTGTTTGGTATCATTGAATAGGTCTTTCAAAAACAACAATTTACGGTTTCTTAACAGTTTTTTGATACAAGGGTAGCGAGTTTACGAAATATAAAATGGTCATTTTCGTAATAGTCATGTATGCCTTCTTCCTTCTTCTAACCAAACCGCTATTCTTGTATACATACAAAGTTTCCATAATTGTAGCACATATACTATAAAATACATATATATATATATATATATAAACCTCCATAGCGCAGTGGGCGAATAACCGGCTGAGACGCAGGAGGTAGTGGGTTCGATTCCCGCCGCGGAACAAATGTTTGCATGATCTACAGATATAATTGTCGGGTCTGGTTGTTTTTCTATATATTATAATATCTATATATCAGTTATCTGGTTCCCATAGTACAAGCTCTGCTTAGTTTGGGGCTAGATAGCACTTTGTGAAATGTCCAGCAATATTTAGATTTATTTGTTTATATATATACTGTTGTTGTAAGAAAATTTAACAAAGTTTTGTAAACTTTACTAGTTAACGAGCAGTAGTCTATCAACTTATGTCTGTGGTTATATACAAATTAAACTAATGACTAAGATACAGCCGTACTTACTACGGAACCCTTCACTCCGCGTGGTCCGACACGCACTTGAACAATATTTTTTATAAAATATGGTATTTTTTCAGGTTTCTGTTTTAAATAATACTTTAATTCATCAATTGATCACTTTACAAGCTGTAAGCGACATGCTAATCCTAACTTATTAAAAATTAAAATATGCAACGAGCACAAGCCTCGCGGGAATAAAGCATTCCAATCCGCATGAAAAATGTATGGATTGACACAAATGATTATAATTTGAGGAATGTTCCCAGAAATATTCCACTTTGACGATAAATTTAAACAATTTCGGGTCGGAATGTTTGCCTTCGCGAAGGAAATTTTTGATTCATAATATAACCTCAAATATACGAGTACCTCTTATTATCTTTTGTAAGAAAAAGGTCTATCTCACGAAACGCGATTTCACAAAAAACAAAAAGAAACATTCTGTGCTTTTTAGAGTTCCGTACCTCAAAACGGTAAAAAAGGAACCCTTATAAGATCACTCTCTTGTCCGTCTGTCCATCTGTCCGTCTGTCCATCTGTCCATCTGTCCGTCTGTCTGTCCGTTTGTCACCATCGATTTTCCAAGGAACGGGTGGACCTAGCAAGTTGCAATTTATACCAGATACTGAGGTCTATATTATATATTAGGTGTATGAAAATCAAGGTCCTGAGTCAACACGATGAAAAGATATGGGCAAATTTAGATTTTCGCGAAAACTTGTAAGTACATTAATTTTACCTTTTTTTTCGGAATTTTCCCTTTACTTGCGCTGCCTTGCTTTTAACCAAAATTGACAATTCTAGGTCAACCGGAAGTACCCTATAGGTTTTGGGTCGACAACCTATATGGTAGTTCCCGTTGACCAAAAATCACGAAATTTGGCAAAAAGCAAGGCAGCACAAATAAAGGAAAAATTCCAAAAAATTATAAAAGTTGAAAATTAAAGGATGTCCTCATACAAACATAGTTGACGCCAATTAAGATATTCCTCTGAGTTGTATGAGCGCTCATACAATTTAGAAGACTAGCATAATCAGCACCAACCTCACATAAGGTAAATAAATAAAATTGTGCTATTGAATAAAATAAATATTTAAGTGGGGCTCCCATACAACAGACATTATTTTTTTGCCGTTTTTATAAATAATGGTACGGAACCCGTCGTGCGCGAGTCCGACTCGCACTTGGCCGGTTTAACCCTCGGTAGAAACCCTCTACTTTTCTCAGATATTTTATTTTTAGCGGGAAACATCATCTAACAAACGGGAACAAACCAACAAGGCGGACAATAGTAGGTAATTGTGTAAGATGAGTCCGTTCAACCCAGATTTCAACTTGTATAGCTCAGTAACGAAGTTGCAGACCTTTTGAGGGGTCCGTACCACTCGAGAACAAACAGAATTACTAAAAAAGGTTCCTATCTCTTCTTATTTGTTTGTTTTGATAGGCAAGTACTTAAATGCAAAGGTGTTTTGTTCTAGTATCTAATACCTTTATGCTGAAAAGCATGCAGGCCTTTTATGGCAGAAATAAAGACTAAAGTTACAAGAGCACTCCTCATTCGTTTGTCGTGGTAAATAGTACATTGTTATACGAGGGCTGTAAGCGATCTATTACCTACACCAGAGATTGGCGTAAGAGCAAGAGTGATATTGATCGCTTACATTTTTTTTTATACTACTTATATGGCAAACGAGCATGCATTCCACCAGATGCTAAGTGGCTACTGCAGCCCATGGATATCCACATAGAATTCAAAACAAGGTATTATGTTGTCTTGATCTCTATGTGGATACGTTGCCATACTATAGGACTTAGCTGTTATGCCTATGTACCAGTAATTACAGGAACATACCATTACCATCTAACCGGAACACAGCAGCACAAGTACTGCTATTTGGCGGCAGATAAAGGTAAGGCGGTGGTGCCCACTTCCTCGAGCCCGTTCAGAAAAGCTCTACCACCAGTAAAACATCCGTTACATCAGAGTATTGTCTAACTTTTCATCACGGATGCAAGGAAGTTTAAAAAGTATTTTTATACCAGTATGTTGCTAAAAAGAAAATTTGCATTCCCGGTATCCATTGTTTTTAGGATACCGTAGCTAAATAGCAAAAACCGGAACCCTTATGGATTCGATAAGAACTATACTGTTGAAACTGGGTAAGTAGATATATTCTGTGAACCGCATTAAGGTTTTCACACAAAAATAGAAGTTTTTTTTCATCAAACCCATACGTGTGGTATATCTATGAATAGGTCTTCAAAAATGATATTGAGGTTTCTAATATCATTTTTTCTAAACCGAATAGTTTGCGCGAGAGACACTTCCAAAGTGGTAACATGTGTCCTCCCCCCCCCCCCCCCCCCCTGGAACTAAAATAAGAGAATGATAAAACTAAAAAAAAATATGATGTACCATGCAAACTTCCACCGAAAATTGGTCATAAATCGTAAACCACAATTTACCTTTCATTCAATCAACTCAAATATAAAAAAAGTTAGAACGAACTACAAGAACTTTTATATTATGTTACTTGCTGCTACGGAACCCTTAATGGGCTAGTCCGACTCGCACTTGGCCGCTTTTATTTTCACTATCGGACTATGGCCTCTTTAATTTTTAAATAGAAATAAGGATTGGTCGTGGAGCTTGTATTTCATTGTAGCTTATTATGAATGCAATGAGCCTTATCCAGTTTACGGAACCGTTATCGAGTTTACTTTCAGAGCATGAGTGGTGTAAAATATATTCGCGGAAAAGCTGCTACATTGAATGCAAATTTTACCCGCACTTGTCCGTATTTATTGTTTTCTACGGCGGGTAGAGAAATGCATGGTACTTGGAATTTTAAATTTGATTTTAACAAGATTGAAGAAGCTGATACTTGTAAGACAAAGTCTGTTCAAGATCCAACTCGATATAGTTATAAGAAGATCCGTTGCTTCGATATTTTTCTTCCGTTGTGATCAAGCTTACTGATACTGTAAAATTGTACGAGTTTAAATGATAAGCGGGTATTTTTTTTTTATATCCTGACGCATTAAAAATGTCGTGATTATTTAAATATATAAGATAATACGTGATAAACCGTTTAATAACAATCATTATGATACATAATTTATGTATAGTGATCGCGAAGGTTTGAATAATGTTTGATTTATGAAACTTGTATTTAGATATAGTGTATCCAACCCCTCACTCAATAAAAGAGAAAAAATGGTTGGCAACGACTAACGAGCTAATAGAACACATACTGTTTAGTAATACTATGTTTATCAGAAGGGATATTTTAAATCAGTGCAGCCAACGTCAGAAATGCATTAGTAATGAAACAAAGGATCCACTTGAAAACACGTCTCATTTTGTGAAGTTCACTAAAATCTATAATGGGAACGGCCGGATGTTACTTTGAAAGACTAAAGTTGGAGGATGCTACAAGATGATTTTTTGGTTTCCCTACCTCAAACAGAAAAACATTGAATAGAATAAGACTACTAAGGGCAACTTGCGCAACGATGTCTAATTATTATATGTTTAAGGGACTTCTCGAGTCATACAAATACGTCCAATTTAAACTTATATTTAGTCGCTAAACACGTTTAGGGATCGTTGTGCAAGCCGGGCTATGACTAAGATTTGCTTTACGTCAATGAGCCTACGTTTTCATGCAAAAAGCCTAAATAATTAAACAGCATCGATGTCACAAACTCTGTTTTGTAGTGCGCTGGGCGAGTTTGCATGAAATGCAAGTATTTGTTCCGGGCCTAGGGCTCGAGGTACCATATAGTACTCATAGTTTCTGGCACTCACGATACAGCAAATCCTAGTGCATAGCCAGGATTTATGTGACTGTACCATGACTGTACGTGTATATTTTATCTACTTTAGCGATAAATAAGACTAAACTAGGAAATACAAATATTGTTTAAAGTCTTTCCTTCAGGTAGAACATGACGCGGTCCACCACGGCATCCCTAGGGCTCCTGGGCCGCCTGAGTAACGCATCCACTTCACCCACAAGCCCAGCTCCAAGTAATGTGGTGAACAAGCCCAACAACAACAGCGGCAGCAAACGACCTACACCCATCATCATATATCCTACCGGTAAGGTAACATGACGTTTATATATTTAACTAGCCTCGTGTGTTTGTTTTGCATAGGTGCCTGCCAAGTTCTATCGACAATTCCACATGATTGCGGTAGAAGGAAATCCGTGATGGATAATAGTTTGTGTTTGGATTATTTTTAGGTAAGTACAAAAGAAAAGTTATAGATAGATATATAAAAAATACTTTCAATCATTTCAGTCAATTAACTAAGAGCAACGTAAGTAATTAATACAAAAAAATTATAGACGTACTTGATAGACATCGTTCGTCGGAGGGCACTAAGAGCTGGGATACAGTAGTCTGATCTAGCTCTTAGCACACCCCTACCCTACTATTTTAAGGTAATTAGGAGCGTAGTAAATAAATTAGATTTAAGCAAGTCGTGTAACTTTCCTTTTTGCGCACATATCTTTGAAATGTAAGTTTAAGTTACCATAGCTATTATGTTATTATTTTAAGCTTGCTATGTACCTACTGAGCCATGGAGCGTACCATGCCCGGCGTCAGACTGATAGATCAAGTTCCAAACGTTCAAATCCGTAGACTAACGAAGGTTCATGACGTTGGGATTCGAGTTATGAAGCTCAAATGGTCTTAGGCGGGACACTTGGCTAGACGTGATGATAACAGATGGAGCAGGGCAGTGACTAAATGGTGGCCGAGGAGCGGGTATAGAAGAGTAGGACGTCCGGCAGCGAGATGGGTGGACGACATCGTAAAGGTCGCGGGCCGTCAGTGGGTGAGACTAGCGCAGGATCGTGGTGAACGGCAACTTGGGGAAGCCTATACCCAACAATGGCTGAAGTCAGGCTGTGGATGATTATTATGTACCTACTTACTTGTATTTTCTTACGTCCAAATAAATAATTATTTGATTTGAAAAGCCTTCACATAGTTATTTATTTATTTTAATTTTATTTTATTTGGGGAACAGACATAACCATAACTCTAAGAAGATTATACATAATCCAATTAATAATATAGTTAGCATACCCGACCGATTGGATAGACCTCGTTTTAGCGAAGCGACTAATGAGGCTATAGAGATCGCTACTAATGGCGTAACAAAATTAATATATCGAGTCATGCCTAACGAATTCAGTGAAAATAATGAAGTAACTGGTACAAATTTAACTATACACGAGTACTACTGTCTCCACTTATTCTAATTCACCCACTAGTTCTAGTAAATAGCTTGGGGTGGAATAAGATCTTCACTGACGTCCCGTATTGGGGTGTTTTTTTACTGTTTAGATCTTTGTTTGACCACAATCTCACCTGATGGTAAGCGATGATGTGGTCTAAGATGAAGCACGAAGATCTATAAGAAACCTATTCACTCTTACCTTAAAGAGGCCCTGATTGTATTCTTTAGGAAAAACAGACGACAGCAAAGTGTTCCATACCTTAGCTGTGCGCATCAAGAACGTAGAACCAAAACCGTGTATTATGCATTACCCCCTCCTAACCTAGCCCCAGCCATCCTATCGCCTTGAAGTGACGGAGTAGGGCTATGTCCAGCACCCACTGTTTGGTAAAGGAATCCGTTCTTTAACACTAATCTAATCGGTCTTGACCAAGTCTGATCCATTGCTTTCTAACTTCTGCTATGAGATGGAGAGTACAACGGGTAAAAATACTTATTTTCTCCAACTCCAACTAATTATAGGCAACTAATTGAGCTTGAGTAAGCACAAGCAGTGAAATTCACTCAGAAACCGCTTTTCCTGTCCTTTTTCTTAGGAAAATGGTCCCCACAGTAGTGAATAATGTAGCACTAGAGAAGACGGATTAATTAGTTGTGGGACAAGTTACGCGACTTATAGCCAGAAAGGAGCCTATAACTTTAACGGTAATCATGGCTATTATGTGAGAATGCGTGGCCCTATAAAGATACAGACCCTAAGACAGGAATTTTGGGCTCAAAGAAGGTAATCAGTTTTATTAAGTGTACGCAAAATCCTCCTTTCAAATACCTTTATACCACCAAGTACCACTATGAGCACTTGTCGTCAAACAAAATTGTGTTCATTTGACTGTTACACAACTATAAACCTGTGTATTCGAACCGAGTTATTTACAAGTAACTTTTTAACAAAAATATAACCGACTACTGAACTGATTTTGATGAAATTTCTAGAGACTAATATGAAAGTATATCCCTTCAAATAAACAAAGAATTTTCCAAATATATTGATATATTACGGATTTCTGAGGTAAAAACACAAAACCGAATCGCGTCCCTATAAAATTTGAGGGTTGCCCTCGATTTTTTTAGGATCCTATCATCGGATCCTGATTTGGTGCCAATGGAACCACCTGAGAAGTATACCCTTTTAAAAAAATATATGTTAACGAGTCGGTCCAGGCGTCTTCGAGTAATCGGGGAACACACGTATAAAAAAAAGATTCCGACTAATTCTAAACCTCCTCCTTTTTTTGAAGTCGGTGAAAAACCAATTTGACTTATAAATATAACTATTGCCCTTAAAATCTTCTCATTTAATACATAAATCACTAACCGGAACCACGAGCTGAATAAAACGAGTACACACACTGTCAGTCAGTACTTCCGTCGTCCTTCATCAGATCGCCCTCCTGTCACCATATTTTAGGCATTGTCATCAGATCTGCTCCTGTCATCCTAATATTACAGTAACATGAACTCACATAAGTTCCAAGTAGGTATCTAACTGGGAACGTATGTGAGTCAATATTAACTTGCATGTTTTGTAGTCCTTCCTTCAGTACACTGCTCTGTGTGTATACCTACAGGACAGATCGATCACTAATAAAATTGTATAACAAAGGTTAGCTCGGCCAACATGCAGTTGATTCACCCTATAATATATTTATCACCACGAAGTTATTTTTGTGTTTGGTTCTATTCTACGCTGCAAACGACTAATGACTATAATTTTACGGGTAATTTGGTACATTAGGGTTATACTCGCTCCCTTTGTTAGTGAGTGTTGGAGACGTAGCGAGCAATTATTATTTGTGTCACTGTAATGGTTGTCTCTTGGTAACTCCGTCTGAGCTGAAGCTGAAAAAGTTATTAATAAAAAGGTAGAGAGAGTCAAAGGCCGTTTACTAGATTCTAATTTTATAAAAGTGCACTTTATATTGTACAAAGTTGTTTAGCGTTCTTCGAATTGTTCTTGATTGTTGATTCGAGTACATCTACATTTGGAACGGTATGCGTTTACGTTTTGAGCGTGGAAAATGTATTAATGCACGCCTGTTTTTCAAATACAATTCGCTGCTCTAGTGAAATTAGAGGGTATGAAACTAGGCCACTACATACAGCTCTAAATAACCTGTACTGTTTGTTTCAGTGAGTCCGGAGTCTATCGTGGTCCCGATTGTATCATGCATATTTGGCTTTCCGTTATTGGCCCTGACAGTCATCTGCTGTTTGAGGCGGAGAGCAAAGTTAGCGAGGTAAGTTTTGCGGACTCAATATAGAAATTGAAACAAAACCGTTGGAAAGCACTAATGTATACAATATCGGAAAATTCAACGGAAGAAGACTAAGTAGGTCCGGAACCAAGAGATTTGGAATAAAAAAGGCAGAAGTTTGTACAGGTTTAGCGACAAAATGTAATTACAAGTAGGTTTGTTGATTCCTTCGGGAATCCGTTTGGATGAAAGACTACGCTGCTGTAACGAGCATTAGTAGATTAGGAGCAAACTCATACATTCCAACAAAGTTACGAGAAAGATAAAACGAAACAATTTAATTTCTGACCAAAATAAAGGCCAAAACATATGTCATCAACAAATAATAAAAAACCTTTACCTACTTAGCGGGATATATTTCTTATCTTACGCACAAAAGTTATTCCAAGGTACGGTAAAACAAAACTGGCCAAGTGCGAGTCGGACTCGCGCACGAAGGGTTCCGTACCATTATCAATAAAAACGGCAAAAAAATCACGTTTGTTGTACGGGAGCCTCTCACGTAAAAATTTAATTATTTCTTTTTAAATTGAATAATTCTGTGAATATTTCAAGCGTTTGCCTGTTGCCGTTATCAATGTCAAGCAAAAACGAGCAAAAAAATCACGTTTGTTGTATGGGAGCTCTCCTTAAACATTTATTTTATTCTGTTTTTAGTATTTGTTGTTATAGCGGCAACAGAAATACATCATCTGTGAAAATTTCAATTGTCTAACTATCACGGTTCATGAGATACAGCCTGGTGACAGACGGACAGACAGACAGACAGCGGAGTCTTAGTAATAGGGTCCCGTTTGACCCTTTGGTTACGGATCCTAAAAACAAACAAGTGCGAGCAATTTGATAAAAACATAACATAACATCTCTGCAGAAAAAACAACCCTCATAATTGAACAATTGTAGATTTTTTCCTATGCGTTACACCGTTTTGTTCCGAACAAACAACCAAGCGGTCCCCAGTTAATTCCTTCTGGTAGACGGAACTCTAAGGCTCGGACTATATGGCATCCGAGTCTCCCCGATCCTACAAATCCGGAGCATGTCCATTTTTGCTTCCAGATAAAAATCGTCGTCGAGTCGGATTGCCTCGGATCGTGTGTAGTCGATGCAGGAAAAATTCAAATGTTTGGTTGTGCGACGGATTGGTCAGGGGCCGTTAAAAAAACGGTCCCTGACAAGCCCGGATGCCATATGTACGAGCCTAATAAGCTAAACGGGAAAAAGATTTTAACAAAGAACCTTGCTAGGTACACATGCCGTCGTGCCTGCAAAATGTTCAAAGCAATTTTACGCGGCAGTGGGGAATGATTAAGTACCCAAATGTTGGATGTAGGCAACGATTAACGGCTTTTTTCGAAGAAGCGAAATAGCACAAAAGGAAAATACGTGCAATTTACTAACCTACAAACGGTTGTTATTGCTGTTGAATAAAGAAACTTAGGAAAATCTAGAAAGAGCTGAAAGCGAGAGCTAACCTCTCTGACATTCTGTAACAAAACACGACAAACGTTCTCTAGAAATTGTATAGGGACTGTGATGTTCGGTATATATGCCTGCTTTGTGAATATATGAACCACTCATAAAAGGGTCCTACACAAAAGCATTTCCGAAGCGAACGCTTACATCGAAAGTATGCAACGTCGGTCGAGTTGAAAACTCTTTTACGCGCGCGTCCGGCGCCAAAGTATCACTTTTCTCGCAATCATCCCTCAAGTAGGTACCACTGATACCCGCATTAGAGCTGACTTGAATGCTTACATAAAATCTCCTCAACTTATCTCGAATGCTTATTTATATAATATCCAAACCTAAATGCTTTTCAATAGTCTTATCTTCAAAGTGAACGCTGATATTCGATTTAATACATCGCGGCCAAATAAAAACGTTCTCGTATTTTATGGATAAAAAGCATATTTTGGCAGACTTTTGTTGCGACTCAAATATTGATATCGTTCGCAGATATCGTTCGTATTTTTTTGCCATAACTATCTTGTTCTGTATAAAGTTTCATGCTAAGTCGTTTATATGAAAGAAAATCTGAACGTTTTATTTGTTCAAGTTTCGAGTAGCATTTATTTAAAAGTTCCCCTACTAAGTATACTACAAGTAACCCCGTTTCCAAGTGTTCTCAATAAGCAGCGCAACGAGCAGTAACAGCTAATTAAAATCTATTTACGCTGCTTTAGAACTTTGTGTAGATGGATGTTGTTAGCTCATTAAATGCTGTAACGCCTGATACGTCTGGATTGAAGTTAGGGTACTTAGATATTGTTCGAAACACAGGCTATTTCTAAGTGTTCACGAGTGAAGCCGGGGGCAGAAACCAGTTATTAATAAAGCTTTATCATGCAGGGAACGAGCAAGACGCAGAAATTGCGAGCTGGATCGCGGGGAACTGTCTGTAGTGAGGCTCTCTCCATTGAAGAGCAAGCAGCGAGCGATAAGTCTAGTGCGCTCTCCGCGGCCGCCGCCCACTCTAGAGCTCGACACCGTGCTTGAAGAGCGCTCCGACCCTGAACAGACTGTTACGTCACAGGTACCGATAATGCAATTTTCATGTACCTAACATTTATACAATTCAAACAAAAATACAATTCAGAAGACGTCACGTTTGCCAAAGTTTTTAAGTGTAAGTTTTACTACAAAAGCTATAAAGGGGTCAAGAGAGGTAGAAAAGTTTTCCGCTTAATTATTTGACCCTTTGAAAATTTTATCCGATTGGGTTCATATTGCCTGTGAAAAGTTCAGTAGATACTTCGTTTTTACGATGGCCAGATATAGTAGAAAGAAAAACCTACTGCAGTAACGTCTATAGAGCCACTTATAAACCGCGTGGGTACGGCATGGCCGGTGAAGCGTGGCATTGCGTTTATGATCTTGAGATTACGATTAGCCTCATGTAGAATCCAATTAATCATCATCATTATGATAATGGGCGATAACGGGAGATGATTGTTTGATAAATAAATAAATAAATAATGCTGGACATTTCACACAGCGCCATCTAGCCACAAACTAAGCAAAGCTTGTACTATGATGGGCACCAGATAACTGATAGAATACTGATATACTTTTTTTGTAAGTACATACTTATAATATAGAGAAACCACCAGACCCGAAACAAATATCAGTAGATGATGCAAACATTTGTTCCACGGTGGGAATCGAACTCCCAACCTCTGCGTCTCAAACGGCTATTCGCCCACTGCGCCACGGAGGTCGTCATCGTTGATGACAATGATTTTAATATTGAGTGTTTATTGATGTTATACTTGTAGGTGGAGATAACTCCAGACCGCGAGGTAGGCGCGATCCTTTTCGGCGCTGTCGGAGCCGCCGGTACCGCGGTGGTCGCGGCCGGCTGTCGGGACAGCTAGCGGCGGGGTTCGGCCCAGCTCGGCGCACGCTCGCCGCTCTGGGCAGCTCTCACGAGTCAGCCGCTAGACGTCGACGCAGACGAGCTCGATGAAGACAATCTAGACGACAGCTAACATCTGGACGAGCGCTCCGTTATCGATATCGGGGAGCGCATGAAACTCTTTTTAGATATACCGCTCAGGTTCTAGTGACAAATAAACCAATAAATTTGAGTGTTCAAGTGAACTCTTAGTGAAAAATTTGGTTTTAGTGAAATTGAAAATCTACGTCATTGGCGTTTTGATAAACAAGTGAAACTTTTGTATGAAAATACACCAGTATCTACTTTCTATGGCATCGACTAAGTCTATGAACTCGAAATAGACGATACTACAATAAATGGACAATCTAACACGTAACAGCCGATATCGGCAAGCACATCTAACTCTTATCACGATAGCTTAGATCACGCATAGCCTAATAAGTTCTAGTACTCTAGTGGAACTTATCTAAGTTCAAGTGAACAATGTTGAACATTGTGACGTAGAGTTAAGTATATATAGAAGCTATTTAGATCTATTGCTTGTATTTTCTGTCGTCTTATTTTGTGAATAATTTCTACGTCCCGGTTTTAAACCATTTTTATAATCGAATTCCTATAAATCCTACATAGTAAAAAGCACAATTTTGAAAACCAGTTATTTTAGTGTATGGCACAGTATAAAATAATTAGTCAAGCACGTATCGGACGACGTACAGTGAAGGGTTCCGTGGTCAGTATGGCTGTATCTTACTCATTAAAATACGAAGATAATTTTGCAGTTGATTTTGGTTTTGTAAGAAAATTACATGAAAGAAGTGTTTGCACATAAGTTGGTCGACTACTGTTCGTAAACTAGTAGAGTCTACTTAGACAAGGTTTTGATATTTTTTCTACCATTGCGGATACTTTTTGGGTACACCAGAATAGCGGTTTGGCTGGTAAGGGGAGACACACAACTACTACCAAAATAGGTTCATTGAAGCTTTATAATTGTTTCGTAAACGGACTCTTGTATCAAAAGTGTTAAAGAAACTCTATAGGGTGCGTGAGTTAAAAAAATCGCCCCCAACAGCCATATACGGGAGGTACCCTTAAATATCAAGTTTATTTTAGTTATTATATAATAATAGGCGTCAGTAATGTATTATCATGCCTCAGCTTTACAGCAGTAATACATTACAAGTAAACCGGCTGCAGCTGGTCCTACAGACAGACTGACAGATGGACGTACATAGCGAAACTAGGCCGGTTTTAGTGCTCGACCGACCGTCAGTGCGTACCATCGTTCCTGACGATACGCATAATCGATCGTCAGTTTGTAACGTTCAGTGCACTCCTGACCAACCAAACTGTATGGCCGGACTGGTACAGTCACAAACACGTACACGAATGATACGCACATCCGTACGGTAGGTCCACCTATCGGTGTAACACTGAACGCGTTTATATGTTTCCATAGCGCGTCGGTCGACCGACGGTCCTCGTACTCAGTGCGTAGGAATATACGCGTGCGTACGGTCGGTCGAGCACTGTCACGACTTGTGAATTTTCATACAAATGACAAGCGCGACCCACGTACGCACCGACGCGACGGTCGGTTGAGCACTAAAACTGGCCTTAAGGGTTCCTAGTTCAACTACGGAACCCTAATCGGTGATGATATTTATTATTAGAACTTGATCTAATCTAAATGTACATACTTTCGCGGGCCACAAAATGTAAATAAATAGTCAGATCTTTTTCAGTATGTAGTGCATAGGTGTATTTGAAAAAATCATGAATTTAACTTGACTTTATCAAGAAACGAAACGATTAGAGAAAGAAAACGCAAGAAAGACTAAATTATATAAAATGAATGCGGCCACAATTTTGTATAAATAATTGTTGTTTCATTCATTAATATTAAATAAATTAATAAGTTATTGAATGTTTTCATATCATTATTGCGTTACTTTATAGACTAATACCATTTTAACGAAAAATTTGAAAGATATTAATTTGTGGAATAACATAGGAACCGTAATTTTTTTTTACTCAATCGAGTATTTAACCTAGATGTGTTCCTACATTAAAATAATAGATCAATAGAATGGAATTAGGTAGTGTTCGCTAGATCGTGCCGTAGCCACTGATAGTGTGTGATCTGATCTATCACTATAATGCACATCTATACATCGATATATTTGATAAGGAGGATCTAGGTACTCTATCTGGTTGGTTGTACATACATAAATATCAGTCTGTCTATACTTATATTGCACTCTTTGTTCTAAAGGTAATAGCGAGAAATCTTGCGCGTACACGTAGGAATGTGAATTTATGAATAAAGCTTAACTTTGTCGTTTTGCATATTATTTAATACTGTTATAATAAGCCCCACCTTGACCTACCGACCCACAAGGCCTGATTTTGAAATCTAATTATAATTCAACAACCTGTTTATTACGAGCTACGTTTCTGCTATAAATCTTTAATGTTATTTTTTTTTATGTTATTTGTTGCGAAACAGGTTTACGGCCCACCTGATGGTAAGCGGTCACCGTCGCCTATTGACACCGGCAACACCCGGGGTATTGTCGATGCGTTCCCTACCCTGTAGAAACCTCTTTACATTTTTCTTGAAGCGTTTTTTCTTAGATTTTAAAATCATCCCACATAACACGAACTAGGCTTGAATCCGCCACCTTCCCTTTTAAAAAGCAAGTCGAACAGTAGAGATATTACTTTAAAGAATCAAAAGTAGATTTCTCAGCTGTGGAATCTGATTCAAACGCAAGTAACATCGAAATATCGAATACATGTAGCGCAATAATATGTAAATCCTACGTGAAAGGGCGCGCCTGACTATTTATCTTCGTGAGTCAAGGGTTAGAGACTGTAGACGACTTATTGCTGCGTCAAGGGGTCACTGAAATAACTCATTTATCGTGACTTTATGCACGCAGGCCATTTGTATCTTGTTATCGAGACACGATCCCATTTACAAATCATAGCTATGTATCGGTACGTGTAAGATCAGACAGATGTGTATGGTGACATTGACTCATTACTTTCGAAACAATCCTTCCTACCACACCCATGGACATTCTTACTCCAATGATGATAATGATGTTGTTGTTGGCGATGTTTACCACTTTTCATCAGGTGGGCCATTTGCAAATTCCACTCAAGTTGTTTAATAAAAATATTAAAATCAAGAGTAAATCCGCGTAATGAGTAGAAATCTAAAAGGCATAGGCATTAAATTAAAGCTTTTTTCATTGTCTGTAGGAGTACGTAACACACACAAAAGCATACATTGCATATGATCCCGCCATCCTCTTTCCATCAAAAGTCACAGCTCAGCACCATATAATCCATACCTCGTTAATATACCACCCATTCGCACTCACTGTTTTGATTCTACGTTTTTAATGCGTGCATCTAAAATATGGAATACTTTCAGCCGACTGTTCTTCCTGAAGACTACAATCCGGGCCTCTTTAAAGTAAGAGTGAATAGGTGTCTTTTAGATTATTCGTGCTCCATCAGATTAAATCATCGCTTACAATCAGGGGAGCGAGACTGTGCTCACTCTTTGTAAGAGAAGTAGCATTTTCAAGGTGTCTCCAAGGTAAAGGATATCAAGAAATTTGTCTTAAATCAAAATAATATAGTAAAGCATTACCTACTATGTGCTGGCAAATTGTTTTTATTTCCCCCATTTGACTCGTAAAATAAATAAACGACATCCAACAGTTATAAAAGCCCTGACAACAATAACAATATCTCTATGAGTAGGTAATAAAAAATAAAAGGCTTGCTGGACAAACCATCTCCGCCTATACGATAAAAAAAATATTGACCAATTACTACCTATCTATAACAATATTATGTTCTATCACCTAACAACCACTGAACAGATAAAACCAATTGTCCACTCGAAGGATTGAAGATATGCCTTCAACCAGAAGGTGCTTCAATCAAAACATATCGACACTATCGGCACAAATCACTTTCTCCACCTGGTAACGAGAACTACTCAAACCGAGAGCAATTCGTGTTTTCTCAACTAGAAACTGAAACTTGACCCAAAAGCAATGGGTCAGATGACAGCGAATTGGTCCAACGGCAAGGACGCTGGGCGGTACAACATGAATTACAACGCCGCGCACGCGAATCCTGAGCTAAACAGAAACACTTCAACAGAATATGGTTCGATCTACCGAGCGATGTGCGTGCACCGTGCGTGCGAACTGAACGTGACGGCATCACATCCTTCCAATTTAAAATTAAAACTATCCACTATGTAAATGATAAACTCTGGTAGCTCTATTATGCCAGTTGCATGTTCGTCCTGTTAGTGTGTGTTGTTGTTTGTGGTAAGTACATATTTTATATATGCTGCCCAGTATTATGCTTCGTAGATTTAAACAGCTGGCTTTGTTAGGTTCCTTACTCAAATTCGTATAGGTATTTAATAAAGAAATACATTAGTTAATTATTCTCCGACAAATAATTCCTTTGATTCGATTTAAACCTCCTTATGCTTTGCACAACATAGAATCAAGTATTAGGTACCTGCATGTGAGAATCGATATACCTAGTAGATTCACGTACATAGGCCTACAATCTTAGTAATGGTGGGTGGGTACAGGTTGGTCTAGGTAACCACATTGCTCTACCGACAGAAATCTGTGAATAAGCGACTGAATGACCACGGATTAGGTAATTTCCCCGCCAATTGCTACATGCCACATATTATACCAAATACTGATCAATTATATACCCTGATTATTTGCTAATCTCTACATGCGTGTAAGCAGAGAAATCGTTTGATTCATTAAATATGTATTATGCTGTTAGATATGATTAGTAAGGGCATGCGTTCAAAGCTCAAAGAATAATCAAAGAATTTCTACAAGCCAAGAATAGATTGATTGTTCCGACCATAATTGATATTATGATCGCTTACACCCGTGTATAAAAATAAGTTTTTCATCCCCCCATCTCGGAAAGAATATTTTTGCTCTGCGATATCTGAGTGCAAAAGCCGTTTTTGTCCGCTCTAGCGCTCCTATTATTTATCCTAGAGGATAAAGTAAATTGAATTTAGAACATCGTGTGCACTAAGTTTGTGAATTCAAAACATCATTAAACCTATTTATTTCTACCTCCATGGTGCCGAATTTATCATACAACCTTATTTAATTTGTTAAAAACTCAGATTCGGTACCTTGGTGTATTACTTTTTTTTGCATTTAGTAATTTTGACGACCTCCGTGGTGCAGTGGGCGAACAGCCGGCTGAGACGCAGGAGGTAGCGGGTTAGATTCCCGCCGCGGAACAAATGTTTGCACGATCTACAGGTATTTGTTCCGGGTCTGGTTGTTTCTCTTTATATTATAAATACCTATGGATTTAAAAAAAAATGTATTTATGTATTCTATCAGTTATCTGGTTCCCATAGTACAAGCTTTGCTTTCTGACTTGGCTTTGTCATTCCGAGTTTAAAAAAGTCCTGGGCTTGGTCTAATACCTGGACACGGGTGGCCTAAGGAGAGGAGAGTGGTCGCTCTAGCACTGCATCGGGGTGACAGTGTGGTTCGGCAGCACTCTTTGAGACAAAGCAGCTTTATTTAGAGAGGCACTGCTTTCCTCGCTCAGCCGGGGAGGGGGCTAGAAAAGGTGCCCCAAACAAACGCTCATTCCTCGCAATAAGAATAAATCTAAAAACATGCAGATGAATATGACTTTTGGTGCGTGGAATGTACGTACTCTTTTAGACCGACCCAACAACCTCTGCCCAGAACGTAAAACCGCCATTGTGGCTCGCGAGCTCAAACGCTATGACGTCGACATAGCCGCTCTCAGCGAAACACATCTAGCTGACGAAGGTGAGCTTGTTGAACGTGGTGGTGGGTACACTTTCTTCTGGAAAGGCACACCAGCTTCTGAGCCTAGACGGTCAGGAGTAGGCTTTGCTATTAAAACTACTTTAGCCTCTAAGTTGGAAGAACATCCAGTTGCTATCTCTGATCGTGTCATGTCCTTACGTTTCCATCTTCGAAACAATAAATACTTAAATGTTATCAGCGTATATTCGCCAACACTCGACAAAAGTGATGACGTCAAGGACAAATTTTATGAGGAAGTGTCAGAAGTGCTGACTAAAATCCGGCGCTGTGAGAAAGTTTTGCTTCTTGGCGACTTTAATGCTCGCGTCGGACGTGATTTTGAAGCTTGGCCTCGGGTGATAGGGCGACATGGCATTGGTAACATGAACAGTAATGGGCAACTGTTACTAAGCCTCTGTTCCCAATTTCATCTGGGTATTACCAATACCATGTTTAGACTCCCAAATAAATACAAAACTACCTGGATGCACCCAAGGTCCAAGCATTGGCATCTTATTGATTATGCTATAGTCCGTCAACGGGATATAGCGGATGTCAAAGTAACGAGAGTAATGAGGGGCGCAAACTGTTGGTCGGATCACCGACTTGTTGTTACAAAACTATTTTTGCGTCTTAGCCCTTGCCGTAGACCTCGCAGGGCTAAGCCTAACTGTCTTCATCTGAAAAAGCTAGAGTCTGCTGAAATATTGGCAAATTACAGGGAAGCTGTCAATACCTTTACAGCAGGCATACACCCCGAAGATGAACAGTTAGACGAGGGCTGGAAACTGTTAACTACAAATACCATCAATGCGGCTACTGAGATCTTAGGCCAAAAACCTCGTGTCTGTGAAGACTGGTTTGACGAAAATGATAATACATTGACAGTCGCCCTAGAAAAACACCGCCAGCTCCTTCGAAAGGGAAATCAGACAACTGCTTCTGAAAAAATAAAGGAGAGTACGAGCCAAATAAGGAGACTAACTCGAAACGCAAAAGATGAGTGGTGGCTGAACAAGGTTCGCTATATTCAGTGGCTTGCTGATTCGAATAGACTCGGCGATTTCTTTAACGAGATTAAAAAGTTAGTAGGAAGTCCACATCGAGTAAACGTACCACTGAAATCACTTTCAGGTACCCTCCTGGTAAGCAAAGGAGAAGTTCTTACTCGCTGGGCAGAACACTATAACAGCTTACTCAATGTGGATCGTTCTGCTGACATAAACTATTTAGCATCACTTCCTGCCTTACCACAAGCCGTAGATCTGGATCAGCCTCCTTCTCTTGAGGAAGTTATCATCGCCATCAAAGCGCAGAAAAACAATAAGGCTGTCGGCATCGATAACATACCAGGAGAACTATTAAAATATGGCGGAGATGAGTTGCACTACAAGATTTGGCAATTTTTCCAGCGCATGTGGGAAATGGAGTTCGTTCCTCCTAGTTTTGGCGTATCACTAATTTGCTCTTTGTATAAAAATAAAGGTGATCGATCTGTTTGCAACTCTTATAGGGGTATATCACTTCTGTCTACTCCAGGAAAAACTTTTGCCAGAGTACTCTTAAATCGTCTTATGGAGCTCTCTGAAAGTATATTGCCTGAAACGCAATTTGGGTTTAGACCCAATCGCGGCACATGCGAGGCCATATTCTCTCTTAGACAACTGCAAGAGAAAAGCAGGGAACAGTGTCAACCTCTGTTTCTCTGTTTTGTTGATCTGGAGAAAGCTTTTGACAGTGTACCTCGCGAAGCTTTGTGGATTGTGCTTTCGAAACTTGGTTGCACCGACAAATTTATACGCTTGATAAGACTTCTTCACGACAACATGACTTGTTGCGTAACCGTCAATGGTGAGCAGACAGAGCAATTCCCTGTCACTTGTGGTGTAAAACAAGGCTGTGTATTAGCACCCACTCTTTTTGCTCTGTACTTTTCCGTTGTCGTGAGGGAGACTTTACAAGCCAACACCGAAGGGATCCGCATACGTTTTCGCACAGATGGCAGTATCTTTAACCTGGCTAGGTTAAAAGCGCACACAAAGGTATCGTATGACCTCATTACCGAATTGATGTATGCTGATGACCTATGTTTCGTTGCGGAATCTTCTGAGGGACTCCAGGACTTGATGACTCGGCTTGACGCTGCGTGCTGTAGATTTGGCCTCAAAATTAATATTACAAAGACAGAGGTGATGGCCATGGACACTGTTAACCAAGCTCCACTGAATCTGCAAATCGATGGAAAGCCCATAAAACAGGTCGATACATTCAGATATCTGGGAAGCAGCATAACAACAAAATGCGACCTTGACTCGGAGATCAACAGCAGACTTGGCTCCGCTATGGCTGCTTTTGGTAAACTACGAGTCCAGGTATTTCGCTCCCATAACATCAAATTGAGTACCAAGATTAAGGTGTATATGGCTATTGTACTTCCTAACATCTTGTACTCGTCAGAGACATGGTGCCTGTATCGCAGACACATACGCACGTTAGACAGATTCCATCTGAAATGCCTCCGCGACATTCTTAACATCAAGTGGTCGGATCGGGTCCGTAATACCGATGTTCTACGACGGGCTAATGTCTGTGGCATAGAGGCATATTTGATGCGGCGTCAGCTGCGTTGGTGCGGGCACCTGTCTCGGATGTCTGATGAGCGAAGGGCGAAACGCATTTTCTTCTGTGAACTAGAGCATGGTAAGCGGAAACGCGGAGGTCAGTTCCTACGTTTCAAAGACGTACAGAAGAGGCACATGAAGAGGTGTTGTATCGATCCGTCGCGCTGGGAGGCTCTCGCTGAAAAACGACCTGAATGGAGGCGTCATGTTCAGGACAAAGTGTACGAGTTTGAAGAAGAAAGGAGGCAAGAACTAGACTTAAAACGAGATCAGCTTAAAAGTCGACCGCCGGCTAATATCAATTACAACTACATTAATGGCGCCTTAACTTGTGTTCATTGTAACCGGACTTTTAGCGCAAAAATAGGGTACATCAGCCACATACAGGCTAAACACCTAGGCCAATAATCACAAAGTCAAGTCTCTGTAGCCGAAATCGGCTAGGAGGATTATTATATTATAGTACAAGCTTTGCTTAATTTGGGGATAGATAGCGCTGTGTGAAATGTCCAGCAATAATAAATAATAATATTTCCTCGCTAAGGTGGGATGAAAAGTTACGTGTTGCACTCGAGTGCAAAGATTTTTCACCTCGTGCTCTTTTGATTCCCTCGCTAACGCTCAGGATTCTAATTTTAGAATCCTTCGCTTGCTCGGTCATCAAAATTGAGCACGCGGTTAAAAAGCAACTTTGCACTCTTGTATAACAAATAACTATTTATCACGAATGCGAGGAAATTAAAAATGTATTTTAATAACAATTCGTTGCTAAAAAGAAAATTTTCGTTACCGGTATCCATGTTTTTTTACACTACTAGACCCATGGCCCTCTTTCATTTTTAAATAGAAAAAAGGATTTCTCATGGAGGTTGTATTTCATTAAAGCATATTAAGAATGTGGTCTCTTCCATTTTTAAATAGAAATAAGGATTTGTCATTAAGTTTGTATTTCATTTTATCATTTATGAATGTTGCCATAACATATTTTCCATTTAAATACTAATACTAAGCTTTTAGAAGTCTACAAACTCGACTACAGCTATTGTAGAAAAATATAACTTACGCTTTTAAAAAGATATGGGAACATTATCTATACTGCAGGGTGAATTAACTTTCGTTAAAGCTAAAAGTTTATTATCTCTCGATGGAAAGCCTCAAATAGTTCTTTACTGTATGGCTGATCACTGATCGGACTTATGGATGATACACGTTTGGTATGGGTACAAAGCGACGTTTTTCTTGAGAAAATTATTCTACGCCCTGTAGAATTTTTAACAGTGTTACCTATTTGTATTTTGTACGCAAAGAGATAAAGAAAAAGCTCACATTATCTATACTAATATTATAAAGAGGAAAGATTTGTTTGTTTGTTTGTATTGAATAGGCTCCGAAACTACTGGGCGATTTAAAAAATTATTTCACTGTTGGGAAGCTACACTATCCCCGAGTGACATAGGCTACTTTTTACCCAACTGCGCAGAAGGAGGGTAATGTTTTTATTGAAAAGCTACGTGTGCGAAGCTGAGGATTGGTCAGCTAGTATTCTATATTTTGATTGGCATGAAAATACAATTATTGTTGTCTGACAGAATACATAACATAATCCTTGGTCAACCGGTTTTTATGTTATCTTCGCAATTTGCACCTTATACGTGGCATCCAGTTTCAAAACTGGCTGGACACAATTTTGCAATTATTTCAACTTGTTTAAAAGGACATTGTATACATGTAATGCTACATAGTCACCAAAAATAACCGCCCATCATACCTAAATGTTTATGCATATGTGGGTGTAAGAGCCACTTATACATATTAACAAAAATCTTAAAGGTATCCTGTGGATTTTATATTGATGATATTTCATAAAATGTCCTGGCAAAGACAATTAAGTTTTAAATTGATAATTTTATAGACAGGCCGCCTAGAGTATCAAGGTGTTTAGTAACTTTATAATTTGCAAATATATTGCAAAAAGCTTGTACGATAAAGTACCTAGGTACCATTTTAATATTTTTTTTAAATTTACTTTCAAAATCTTACCTTCAAAAATAGTAATCTAGTAGGTAGGTACTTTAATAACTTTTAACAAATAAATTGCCTGTAACCAGTCATTGATTGCAGTTAAATTGCGTCACTGAATTCCTACATGACCAGTTCTCAAGGACGAATGCCTTTAGGCAAACAGCGGAGACATAATCATTGTCTATAATATTCATGATTTAATATAAGGTACTGTTGCGACATGGACCTGTTCATCCATTTTTGTGTTTCAATTTATGCCCAGGGCAGGTTCATACAATTCCATCTACGGCTTATGTTATCTACTGACAATATTGCCCAACAAGACGACACTTGATAAATTTATTTGTGGCAGATGAAAAGAAGAGAAAAGGTGTAAAGCCGGTACTAAATCCGTGACATACAATACTCCTAAGTTTCGGACAATGAATCAAAGGGCACTGATTAATCGACGCTTGTAGGTAGGTACCTACTAATATCAAGCCGGGGTCGGGATAGCCAAGATTGATCCTTAAAAATTGCTATGAAATATAAAAACCCAATCTACTTAATCGCACCGTCCTTAAAGTAACCTTTTGACTAGCAGATAAAGAGAATTAGACAACATCATTCCTGAAAATTATATTCCTAAGTGCAGTAGATTTGAACGCGCTCGATATAGCTAACCTCAAGAATTTTAAACTCGAGATAGGATGTAAACCTAAGTATATGGAACAATCGTGGGTATCAAAGTTCAAATCAAACTTTAACATTCTTTAACTTTGTACTGGACAAAGTTCTAGGTTCCAAAGCATATTTGCAAACTCATTGTGAGACTAAAATATGAGATGCATTTTGCTAATCGTTTTTTGCAAATCTGTTTGTTAAACTTTGTAAACTGGGTTGAGCCCATTCCTGCTATGCGATTTAATTTAAATATTGCATATTGATGTGTCAATTACAAAAATATTTTTCAACAAAATAAACTATGCCGAACCTAGTTTAAAATAAGAGACAATAATAAAATTAAATTGCCTATAGAAAATTGATCTCATTTAGGCCTAAACTATTCGGGTTTTTTTTATTTAAACGATTAAATTATAGTGTCTATATGAAGAACCACTGTCGTATCAAGGTAATGACTTAACATCTTACCTATGTAAACATGCTCCTGGAGTTAGGTGCTCGTCACACAAAGATGCTAATAGAGTCCGTTTTTGCATGAGCTCATAAATTCAATATCAAGGCAATAGGAAACACAGCTCACTTCTAAGCGAAAACTTATACAATATTAGAAAAGTTTTTGGTATAAAAACTAGCAATTGTGTCACTCGCTACGAACTGGAGCGAAATACAAATTGGTTTCGAGTTTCATCTATTCCTTTTTTACTTGAAAAGAGGTAGTTGTATAGCAGGTATATTTTTCTACCAAACCATATGTTTTCGAATTACTGTCCTAAAGATTAGCAGTTTTATTATGTGCATAAAGTGCGCATTATCTAATTACGAAATACCCTAAGAATGGTCGCCAATGAAGACGAGTTGCGTCCTTCACCAAAAAGATTAAAATTATATTTAGTACCCGTTTGAAAACCTAACCATGAATTAATAAAAAATCGAATTTGCACTTAGGATAAACCACTAAGGTTTTTAAGTGTTATAATTTTATAAGTATATATTTTTTTTTTAAATAAATAATTTAAAAAAAAAACAAAATCCGCGACACGATATAAATGTAGGTACCTATTCATCAAAATGAGATTACTCTCATTTTGATGAATAGGTACCTACAACCTTAATATGAATAGGTACCTTGTTTAAGTTCAAAACAATATCGGTTATCTTGATCAAAAATTCACACAGCCTCACGTATGCATAGATTCGGATGTCTCCTATTACTATGACGGTCACAATCATTATTCACATCATATTAGGTGATGGTCACAAGAGATGATTTCATAAGCTTATTAGAGAAGCATCTATCGCGTTTGACAATAATAATTGAACCTGGATTAACCCAATTATACCTACCTACTAATCTACTTCAATGGTGTCAATTATACTGACACAATCACAATACGAGTACAAGCATGCATGCACCTTTGAGTTTTGTAGCACACCATTGAGTTCATGGGTACAGTAATGGTCTAAAGACAAGTCTAACATCAATACGAGCTCATTTAATCACAATCGGTCAGTACTAAGATGTGACTTGATTCACTGATCATTAATCATGATGTCACTTGTACTCTTCTTGTACTGTATGTACCACACAATACTGGACATTAGTATTCGCTATAAACTCATAGTCATAGCATTAAGTGCTAAGTGGCCTTCAAATATTTTCATATTCCATCTTAGATACCTAGAATAGCATTACCTAGTAAACTTACGTAAATAGAGATATGTACTTACGATTTGTTAGCAAAATTTAGGCATTAAAAAATGTATTTATTTCAGTGATGAAAAATACGGAAACTCAACATGCGATGGTTACTTTTCTTCGTGTCTATTGCGGTCGTGGGGACAAATAGCCAAAGACACGTTATCGATTTTTGGACAGACCTATTCCGTCCATTGCCTCGCAACCAACATGAGGGGTTTGTACCAGACTATACTCCAGAAGACTTGGAGGAGTTCGATTTTATAGTCGTAGGAGCTGGCTCGGCAGGCAGCGTTATAGCGAACAGGCTCACCGAAGTAGCCCACTGGAATGTATTGCTTATAGAGGCTGGTGGAAACGAGAACTTCTTCTCCGACATTCCCATATTCGCACCATTTCTTTCTCTCACCCCAATGAACTGGGGGTATACTTCAGAACCGCAGAAAAAAGCTTGCAAGGATTTAAGAGGAAAAGTCTGTTTTATGCCTCGAGGAAAAGTGCTCGGGGGCAGTAGTGTACTAAATTTTCTTATCTACCAGAGAGGGCATCCGGATGATTACAATGACTGGGCTAGAATGGGCAATGACGGCTGGAGCTATCCTGAAATATTGCCATACTTTAAGAAGTCTGAAAATGTACGAATCAAGGAACTAAGAAACTCTTCATACCACGGCGTTGGTGGGTACATGGATATAGAATATTCGCCGTTTTATAGTCCTCTACAAAACGCATTCAAAAAAGGAGGCGAGGAACTCGGCTACCAATGGAGAGATCCCAACGGAGAACATGTAATAGGATTCTCGAAACCTCAAGCTACCATGAGGAAAGGCAGAAGATGCAGCACTTCAAAAGCCTTTTTAGAACCCATCCGTTACAGACGAAACCTAAAAGTGTTAAAGTTGTCAACAGTTGTGAAAATTCTTATAGATCCACATACCAAAACGGCGTACGGTGTAGAATTCATGAAGAAAAATGTAAGGTAACGTTCAAAATAATTTATTGCGACATTAAGTTTGAAATAGACTAATAGTCAATTGTCAAGTCTGTTTATAGGAGAGTTGCTTTGCTTAATTGTATTACGCAAATTCTTTAACAATGTACCTTCAGGTTTTACACTCATAAAAGTGAATGTCTTGTTAAAAGTTAAGCATGTACGAGTATTGAGAAACACCAACAATCTTAAAGGACCTCCACATAGATTTTGGAATTATTCATTTGTGAAGCAACAACGTGAACTACAAGGTCAATTAGTTCTTCCGTGGGATAATTCTTAGTAGATGTGCACACGCATATTTTTCAGCAATGGCCTACCTCTAAGAAAATGTCACCTACAAAATACATTTCTTTTATTGTCACAGGCGAAAAGTTCGTGCGCGTCGTGAAGTTGTCCTATCAGCCGGGACTATCGGATCTGCCCAACTTCTGATGCTCTCAGGAGTAGGTCCCGAAGATCATTTACATGAGATGGGCATAAAGCCTCTAGTCAACCTCCCCGTGGGGTACAACCTTCAGGACCACATCACCTTCTCTGGAAACGCGTTTATAGTGAACGATACCGGACTTTGCGTGAACGATGTAAGTTTTATGCTCCGTAGGTAAGCGTCTAGTATTACACCTTCTCCTGTCGCCTTTTCCATCGATGCATATTTGACATAGGAACTTAGCAACTAATCTGCCTGACTTATAATGTGCACTTTCCCTGGTTTCCAGATGATCGCAGCGTCCCCAGTCTCAGCAGCTGCGTACATGGCTGGCCGAGGTCCGCTGACTCTGCCTGGTGGTTCCACAGGGCTGGCCTTCGTCCGCACAAAGGTGTCCGATGATCACTCTATGAGCAGACCGGATATCGAGCTCGTGATGGGCGCGGGATCTTTGGCTGGTGATCTGCTGGGAATATTGAGATCACTTTTAGGTATTTAGTTCAACTAACCGTAAAAATCTAATGTAACAAAATGCAGGAAACTTAATTCTGGAGAACTAATGCAGTATTTGCAAAAAAAAAATATTTAAGATATAACATCACCCATTTTGGCGTTAGTCTCGCGGGGCTGATTATGGAAAGATCGGAGATCTTCAAGCGCGTTGAGCGTCTTGCGTCACAGGAGTCAATTTAAATCTGCTTTACGTGTGTAATGCGACTTCCGCGGCGCAGTGCGCGAATAGCCGGCTGAAA
The DNA here is from genome assembly GCA_918857605.2 of Philereme vetulata. Taxonomy (NCBI): domain Eukaryota; kingdom Metazoa; phylum Arthropoda; class Insecta; order Lepidoptera; family Geometridae; genus Philereme; species Philereme vetulata. The sequence goes on along the minus strand of OU975473.1, from coordinate 6,789,233 downwards.
CAAAAGAGGTAGCGGGTTTGATTTCCGCCGTGTAACAAATGTTTGCATGATCTACTTAGATTTGTTCCGGGTCTGGATGTTTTTCTACATATTATATGTATGTATTTACAAAAAAGTATACGATAAGTATTCTATCGGTTACTGGTTCCCATAGTACTACGAGTTTTGCTTAGTTTGTTAGGGCTAGATAGCGGTATGTGAAATGCCCAGCATTTTTATTTTTTATTATTATTTTATAATGCACTAATGGGCTTATGTATTAAACTATTACGTACCTACTTATACGACGCAGCTTTAAACGAAATAACAGGGATGGCCCTGGCTAGGCAGCGGAAAATAAGCTCTAAACTAAAACTACCCGCGACGATCAGACCTTCGTTATTTTATAAAACCCGAAAGTTTCCCTGTAAATTACACTTTATTTTCGGTAAAGTATAAAGCTCAGTTTCATATATTTTATTTGGAATAATAATAAAAATCATATCTTCCAATTGTCAGACACTTAGTACAGTTGCAACCCCTTGTATATACCGCACTCGCACCTACGGCAGACTTTTAATTTATGGGTGTCTGACAGCGGGTTGCAACCAACTGTACAAGTGTCTGACAATGGACAAGGTGATTTTTATTATTATTCCAAATAAAATATATAAAAACTGAGCTTTAGGTATACTTTAACGAAAATGAGGTGTAATTTTATATACCTTAGCTACCTCATAACTCTCAAAGCAACCGTGATCCAAACTTCATAGTCGGGGATTGTGTTTACCTGTATTAGGGACACACACAGAGAAACTTTCCGGTTTTATAAAATAACGAAGGTCTGATCGTCGCGGGATCTTGGGCTATAAAACTAACATGTACCTAATACCAAGTACCAACCATATACTATTATTCATTCTTCCAGGTGTAACAGACAAGTGGTATTGGCAAGTGTACGGCAGATTGCCCATGAATGTCAGACAGCGCACGTTTTCTATAAACCCTGTGCTGATCCGGCCCCGGAGCATCGGCCGCTTGATGCTAAGGAGTGCCAGCTTTGAGGAGCATCCGAAAATTCAGCCGAATTACTTCGATAATCCGAAGGATTTGAAGGCAATGGTGGCTGGCGTACGAATGGTAAACTTTAATGTTCTAGGTACTAATCACTGTTGGGTTACACACAAACCTATTTAAGTCCTCAGAGTCGAATAAGAAGTTTGTTTTTTTTTTATATTCCCAACTAGGTACTCTTATGCCGAATGTTTACAGTACACCTACATGTACAGTATACCTCTGTGGCGCAATGGGCGAATAGCCGGATGAGACGCAGGAGGTAGCGGATTCGATTCCCGCCACGGAACAAATGTTTGCATGACCTACAGATATTTGTCCCGGGTCTGGATGTTTATAAGTATCTATATATTAGAAGTATGTATTTACAAAATACATATATAAGTATTATATCACTTATCTGGTTCCCATGGTACAAGCTCTGCTTAGTTTGGGGCTAGATAGCGATGTGTGAAATGTCCAGCAATATTTATTTATTTATGTGTAAGTCTTTTACAGGACCTATACAATTGCAAACCTTTTGTAGTCCTCAGCAATGAATTGCAGCTGAACCATAAATTATTTTTTCAGGTAGAAAAGCTGATAGGGACAACTGCCTTTCAGCGCTATGGAACCAGGCTGCACGACGTTCCCTTCCCAGGCTGCGAGAAACTCATCTTCAATTCAGATGATTATTGGAAGTGTGCTATTTCACAGACTTCCATTACGTTAGACCACCAGGTAGATACCTACGACACAGACGTTTGAATCATCCTCCTTGAGGCATTTAATTCATCGACTAGCCTATTAACTTCAAACTCATTCAATAGTTTACTACCTACCTATTTAGATGCACGATCTTATTTTCAAATGTATGAAAATGTATTATTTGAGTTTCTTTATTTAGGGGTGGGTATTCTTAGATCATTCTAGCGAGCTTCTTCTGCACACAAATGAACTCAGTAATCAGGGCTTAGCCAAGTTACATTCGATTAGCGATGAAGCTAGTCGATAAGTCCGAAAATGTATGGGATTTGACACATGCTATGGAAATATTACGTGATCTATCGTACAACAAACCTATGAAGAAATCGAATCGGCCCTGTTCTGTAAACTATAGGTACCTACATGTCTCTATTCTCGATTTTTCAGGTGGGCACATGCAAGATGGCTCCGGAAAGCGATCCATCTGGAGTCGTGTCCCCAAGGCTGTTAGTCTATGGCGTCAAAGGCCTGCGGATAGCTGATGCATCCATTATACCGCGCATTCCTGCGGCGCACACACACGCGCCCGTCGTAATGATCGCAGAGAAAGCTTCGGACATCATTAAAGAAGATTGGGGAGTTTTCCACGTCAATAGAAAATATTGATAAGTCACTAAGTCAGCCAATGGAGCTATGACCATGGCTCAGCTAGAGAATTTAAGCAAAAAGTCAATGTTTTAAACCAAATATTTGTGTTCAGGTGGTAGAATTTAACTAAGATACAATAAATTTAAAAATTAACTAAAATTTATTACCTACTACATACCTACTTAAAATAATGTATAAAAATATTATAAAGGTGAAAGTTTGGATGTTTGTTTATTTATTTGTTTGTTTGTTACTCAATGCCGTCGTAACAGCTGAACCGATTTCGATGAAATTTGGTATATACGTAGATTATAACCTGGATTACCACATAGGATACCTTTTATCCTATAAATCAGTTCCCATATGATAAAAATGGGGTGTCAAGATGCAAATGCGAGTTTAGCTTTATTTCTACGTACACACATTACAGTTACACATTTAGTAGTGTAACGCGTACAAAGTCGCAGGCAACAGCTAGTAATTGTATAAAGATCATTGGGCGTTTTTGACCCACTTTTTTTTTTTCGCGCACAGTGTTCAAATCACTTTTAAAGTAAAGTATTCAATTCCACTTTTCTAAATATGTAAATTTTTTTTATGTATCTGCTGGAGGAAAAATGTTATGTAACAGTATGTATGTGAGTCTAACTATAATTCTATTAGACTAAAAACTAAAGATTTTACTGTCAGCATTGTGAAAATGTATGTACAAGCATAAGAAAAATGTTTGTATCGCATAACAGATTGTATGTCTCTCTCGCTCGCACTTTCGACAGGTAGAAAATAACAGTAAGGTATCGAAGTGCGCGTGCGACGCGCCGCCTGCGCCCCACCCGCTCTGACCGCCCCGCAGTCGTACGTCATCCTTCGTTTCGATCTGTGCGTTTAAACTCGTGTTTCCGATTTTTGCATTTTATTGATTACTTGAGCGTGTTTTATGGACCCCTGATTTTGCTTGACGATTGGTTTACATTAACATGGAAAGACAAAATAGTTGCGTGTCGTGTAATCGATCTGTTTTACGTCGACGAAAACACATATTGACAGTTCTCTTTTTGGAAAGACAATGGGATCTTGTAGATTTATTATTGCAAGAAATAATACCACGTGAGGTAAGTACACTACACTGTCATCGTATGTGTATGACTCGTCGCGTGCTCTTGATTGTACAAATGTTGCTTTGCTCAATGTAATGGCTCATTTTACTTCTTGATAAATGGAGGAATATATATATTTTTTTTTCAATTGTTTCAGATTACTTTTAATGGCTCACGGGCCATGTGCCATGCTTGTTGGTCAAGGTTAGATCGTCGTTTACGGAATCAACCCGTACAAAATGAACAAGTACAAAATATACCAGTACAAGATCAGCCAGTTGAAGAGCAACCAGTGCAAGATCAAGTACAATTGCAGCCTAGTTTTGTTACGCCTAGAGGATATAAGCGAGCATCGAATACAGCGAGACATTGTATTTTTACAAACTGTAGAAATGTAGTGGCCCATAATGTTCCACTATATGCTAAGTTCCAACTCTTACACAATCACAATTTTTATATACCAGAATTAGCTCGGGTTTGCAATGCTCATTTTATGAGGAATGATTGGGTAGACTTGCTCAACACTACATCCCACGAAAACTTTGACAGTACTCATGTTGTTGGTATGATGAATTTATATAAATGGGGTATCGAACAAAGAAGCAACCTTGATTTCGAAAATATTGAAGAAATAGAGGACAATGAATTTCACTTTTGGACGGGACTAACAAAATATCAATTTAATGTTATTTTGAACCAAACGCCTTCACTGGGTGATCGATCAGTTCATCCTGCCACAGTTCTTGGAATTTTTTTAACAAAAATAAGAACCGGTGAACCAGATGAGCGATTAGCCACTAAATTCAATATGTCGAGGAGAACCCTAGAAAGGAAGTTGGCGATAGCAAGAGAATGCTTAAGTAATGATTTTGTTCCACAGCATTTGGGCTTAAATCATATTACTAGGGAAGATGTGGTGGCCAAGAATCTTGCAATTCCAAGCCATTTTTTTGGTGGTAACTATAATGAACCGGCGGCCATTCTCGTATGTGATGGAACATATATTTATCTACAAAAGAGTTCGAATTTCCTTTTCCAGCGCAAAACTTACAGTCTTCATAAGTTTCGGAACTTAGTAAAACCCTTCCTTATAGTATGTACCGACGGCTACATAGTAGATGTTACGGGGCCTTACACTGCGACTACTTCGGACGCAAGCATTATGCGTGACCTGATGCAAGAAGATTCTCCGATTCATGGGTTCTTGAGAGTTAATGATGTTTTTATATTGGATCGTGGATTTCGGGATTCGATTGATAAAATTGAGGAATGCGGGTATAATCCTCACATGCCGCCTACAAGAGTAAGAGGAGAACAACTGACGACACTAGATGCTAATAAATCTAGATTAATAACAATGATCCGGTGGGTAGTGGAAACCATTAACGGCAGATTCAAGAAAGATTTTAAAATCTTCCGCCATGTATATTTTAACGTTGCCATGAGAAACATGATGGTCGACTTCAAAATAACTGCGGCCATAATTAATGCTACTCGCCATCCATATGAGGACCATATGTATGCGGAACAATTCATAAGAATTATAAATGAACGAATGAATGAACCCAATGAGATGGCAGAATATGTGATTAACCATAATTTAAACAGGCAGAGAGTAGCGTTTGTGCGACTCGATGGCAATGATCCGGATTTTGATGACTTTCCTCGGCTTACATTTGACGAATTAATATTGTTTACGTTGGGATCATACCACTTGAGAATCGCAAGATCGTATTGCCACGAGCACATGCGTGAGGATGGTGTATACACTATCGAACTATACCGGCACCAAGAAATGATTGAAAATAAGATATTGATAAGAGGCAGAATACAGTCACGACACGTCCGTGCAAAGCAGTACTACACCTATATTTTAGTAGATCCTACCCATATTGGAAGAAATAGCATCCAACAGTATTACTGCTCGTGTATACACGGCCGTCGCACTGTCGGAAGCTGTGCACATGTTGTAAGCGTCGTATACTTTCTGTCATGGGCCAGGCATCAAGACGTGATAGACGCGCCTGCAGCCTTTTTAGATGAATTAACTATAGATTTTGATAATGCAGAATAAAAATATTATTACCGCAAAATGGATTTTATTTTCGTATTCCTGGAAATTGTTCAAAACAACTGTTTTACAAAGTATTTTTACAGTCAGGCCAATAGTTTTTACTTAGTTCATTATAAAAATGCTATAATAATAATTTAAAAATGCTATAATAATTATTTTAAAAATGCTATAATATTAATTAAAAAAATTTTTTTTGCGGTTCTCCCATATCCTGCAATAATGCGACCCATACCATTAAGTAACATATACATTTAACTACATACCTAGCCCTGTTTCGTTTTTGTGCGCCGTGGGTCATATGTCCGAACAAAATGCCCAATGACCTTTGTTTCTTGTTGATACATTAAAGGTTAGGCAATTTAATTTGTGTATGTGTGTTAACTAGATACTATGTATATTTGACTTTTAAGTGAGAGGATGTACCTCTACAATAATTATATGGTTTAAATAAAAATACATAATATATTTCATGTTTTATGGATTTATAGAACTTAAATTATGAAACTAACAAATCGAATTAAATGTCTATAACAACTACATAACAGAAGCAAAGTTAAATATAGAGTACTTTATGTGATAATAATGCATAAGACAGTTTAGATTGAGTCTACACTCAGTTTAGGTATCAATCAATTATTATTATTTTACTACTAACATTTACTTCTTCTAAAATATTATTTATTTTCATCTAATCAGGAGACTGTCCAGTCTTGGTCTTCCTATTGAGTTTTCTGTATAGAAAAGATATTCTTTTCTCAATTTCTTTCCATTTGGTGGGCCTTGTAGACGGTGTGTGCGTTCTGGCCCACATCTTCCTTTTTCTGAGCAGGATCTGTAAAAATTATTTGAATTTAAAGCCAGTTTTGGACACGCAAGGCCATTAATTAAATATGAAAAAGGTACTATCCAAAAATTTTTGCACCATAGGTTTACAACCAACAAAATAATATATATTTATCGATATATACTATCAGCATAATATGAAAAGTTTATAAAAACTTATAAATAAATTCTTTGCTAAAACTTACCTGATATTCCTGCCCGCTAACTCCTCTGATCCATGAAGGTACATTATAAAGAGTCTTCAAAGGGTGCAAATTACCAGGACCCAGAATATCTATGTAGTCATTCTGACCAAAGAGTGCCTTACGTTCTGTCCATGCATTTGCTGGTCTAAAAGTAAAATATATAATGATTAGTGAACTAAAATGTAATGGATTGCATACAGTTATTTAATATTTATCTACCTATATTCTGGGATAGGAAGTGCCTTTCCTTGTGACCTAGGAAGTAGTCCACCGCTCCAGATCTTCTCTTCATAGCCATATCTTCTGACTAGACGTGTTTTATCAGCATGATATCTGGATCTGAAAGTAGTTTCACGATGATTATAAGATTACAACTGTTATATCAACTACTAGAATCGATCGGTGTTGGTTTACAAAAAATTCTAACCTGACAAGGTTAACAGTAGGTTTCCAAAATGCATTTAAAACTGAACAACCTAACCAAGACATTTTACAATAAAATGCTCACTGCAATCATTAACCAAGATTTGCTAGATTTTCTTCAAATTTCTAAATTAAATGCAACTCGTTTTTACAAAACACAACCATTGATACTGAGTGACAGTTAACACTAACAGTTACAAAAAATACGACGTTGACATTCGCAAAATACATAGACAAAAATCTTTTTTGTAAAAAGACTCGAGTTTAGGTCAAATAATTAAGTACCTACTTAAAAAAAAAACAATAAAAGCAATCCAACAAAATGGCCGATCGTCTGTAAAATTGTTGTTGGATTTTTGTGGAAATATCTGTTGAAAGTACGTAAAAAGCAAATACTTTTTTGTTCTATCAGATCAATGCTAATACCCAAATGTGAAATACTTTTGTCTCAAACTGTATAAAATGTACTAAATGTGAGTATTCAAACAAATTGTCCATTGTGAAGAAAGGATCACTGTTTCTGTTTGTTTATCCGTATCTTGTTTTATTTCATTCAGATATTTATTGGAATTATGCAAATGGAATACTTTTACTTTAACCCATTTGATTTATCTCGATTGTATATATACGAATACTCGTTAAAACTGCTGGTTTTGTAAAGTTCTATACACTAATGTTGACACAATTCTCAAACTATTGTGACCATCAGTAATTGAGCTTGAGCGCGCAATTGCGTTGTTTGTTTACTTTTCGTTATAATATTTCTGAACGAGACGTTCGTGAAACTTTACTAACCGTGTTACTTTATACAACGAAACGTATTTATTTATTTTAGTCTCAATCTGGTACTCTACATACATCTTTCTCATTTTCAGATTGCAAAAATAATGTCTAAAAGAGACCAAAGTGATCGAAACGAAAGGAAGTTGGACCCAAGTGATTACGAAAACATAATCCATCAGCATAGCATATTTGAATCGTCTAGAACAAAACACCATCAGGAACTGCCCAGTTTCCCAGGGTTCACTAATGCTGAAACTCAAACTAAGACAAGTGACTTGAAGAATCAGGCAGTGCCTCCAGCTTTGGGACCGTGGCATAATTACCCGTGGTGGATGCTGGCCAGCACTTCCAGAGCCATCCCTAATCAGGATGACTATGCAGAAAACAGTGATCACACCAAGGTAAAACAAGAGCCTTCTGGAGCAGGGACTCCCGATAGGGATCCACTCCAAGCTGAGTATCAAGACACTGAGCACTACCCTGTCGGGAGGGCAACCCCACCGGCAGGGCTAGACTCCTTCTGTGATGACTGTTCTGATCCATTCTGTGACTCCAGTACAGTCATTTGTCGAAAACTCTTCCACTGCCCACACTGTAGAAAGAGTTACCCAACTATACTAGAGTTTAATACTCATCTAACAGGAGTGCACCCAGCTCAAAAGCCCTTTAGATGCCAGATCTGTTTAGAGCCATTCTACAAAAAGTCACATCTACGTCGTCATCTAGATTCCAACCACACACGAAAAGATGTGAACAAGTGCTCAGTGTGTTCAAAATATATAAAAGACAAGAGTAACCTACGTAAGCACATGCAGGTGCATACAGGAAGAGTGCCTCAAAAACAGTTCAAATGTGATCTGTGCAACAACAAGCGGTACATGTCCTTGGACAGACTGAACAATCATAAAGTTGTTTGTACAGGGGAAAAAGTACTAAAATACTGCGATATGTGTAATAAAGTTTTTGATAATTCGCGTTCACTAAACAGTCATAAAAAGGTTCATGCCAGAGAACTCAAATGTGAAAATTGTGGTGAGCAACTACGTTCATTAGAACAGTACACAAACCATAAAATGGTATGTCAGGGATCATCATCACAAGCCGGTGCAGGACATAGTGGATCCTCGGGCAATATCAATCCACCTATGAACAGATGCTGCACAGAGCCAGGATTGTGCGAGCATGACAAACCGGCATATCTTAACATTCCTGGATATGCAGCCAGCCGGGTGCTTGATGGCAGAGTACTTGATGCCACCATGTCATCATTAAAATCAGGAATGAACAACTGACAACAAAATACCATAAACAAACTAATAGAGTATAGATTTTCAACCATTTCTTTTTTAAAACAAGATTACCAAATAATTAAATGACAGTAAATAATTTTCATGATTGAAAATTTCACAAGACTGATGCAAATATCCCGCCTCACGACTTGCTTTATTATTACCATTTAAAACGTAGGCTTTAGTTTTGTAGGTTAATATTCAGGTAGGTTAAGGTCAAGGAGGTACTCATTTGAGCATGTTTTTAATATGGAGGCAATGACTTCTCAAATAGTAATCAGTAAAATGCTTTGACTGATTTAGTGTAACCTTAATGTGCAGTATTACAAACATAAAACATTTTTTTTATTTTCTATAAAAGTTGTAAGAGGTATATTATTTTTATATATTTTTTTAAGATTCTATCTTCTTAGTTATTATTGTTTAAATAATAAGCAAGCGTAAGGAGACTGTATGGTGAGCATACTATTTTTCCAGTGCTCTCATTTAATACATCATGTATATTCTCCAAAGACAAATATATCTGCAGTGGTATTTTAGTATGTATTTTAAATGTCTTATTTATATAAGACAGCTTTTATACAGAATTTAAACATTTTAGGTCGTGAAGTTGACCAGTAGAGTAAGAGAGTTATCTTAAAGTATCAGCTTCATAATGTGCAATCAACCATTGGCAAAGCCTTGAAAAGTTGTGGTTAAGAAAATTGTCTATACCCAAAAATATTGTTGAAGTGTTATACACTGAAACCTCTGCTGCAATCTATTTGATAGTTAAATGTATGTATGTGTTAGTGTTAAGTTTATAATACAAAGCTGTATTTGCAAAAGTTTGTATTGCGTTACAGAATCACTCCCAATTATACCTAATCTGAACAAGTAAATGCATTGTTATGTAATGACATAAAATATAATTGGGAATGCCTCTGGTTTAATAAGTTGAGGCTATATTCAAAGTTATATAAAGCCTTTATTTTATAAATATAGCAGTTATTATACTCTTAAATTTTATCCTGAGAATATACCCACTATATTTTTTTATTTCTATTTTATTTATCTGTGTTATTTTAAAATAGCACTTCTGTTTGGAGGCTTTTTATGACGTCTTATTTTAGTTGTTGCTATTTACAAATTGTCTATTTCATTAGTTTATTGTATACTGGTTAAGTTTAGACAAGTTACATGCATGTAATTTTTAAGTTATTGTTCATAGATTAATTTTTTTCTCCATACATATTGTTAGTAACATCATGAAATATGGATTACTTACTAATTAATTAATTGGGCAATAGTTTATTTTTTTTTAAATTGTTTTGGATATAATTGTAAGAGTAATTAAGTATATTAAGTAAGGAATATTTTATTCAGAATCTTATTATTGTAGATTTGATACTTTATGGGTAGGCCTATCAATTGTCTTTCCCTATTATTGCTTGTTATTTGGAGTTTGTATGCTGTAAGTCAACACCATTTGGTTTCGAATTTTGGTGCATTGACACCATTATATTGTACGAGTTAAAATGTTGGGGTCATTTTACTATAATTTGAGGTGCATTGTCTAGCTTTTCAAAATTAGATATAAGTTGCACAGTGTGCTTGCTTAACCATATTTTGTTATACATCTTTGTTAAACATTAGCATGTTACAAATAATACTTATTAAATGGTTTTAGCATTCTGTATTACTTTTTTGTAATTAAGATTGTTTGGGAGGACATATTCGTAAAAAATAACATTATTACAGTTAATTAACTTCATCTCATCCAATAACACATTAATGGATATTACTCATGCCTTCTATTAGAAGTGATAAAACTATTAAAATATACTTACTGGATTTTTAATATTGTAAATAATGGTCTTATAGTGACCGTTAGGACAATAAACTTTTTATATCTTATTGCCAAATACTTCTACAGTTCATGGTAAAAAAGCTGCCTAATAATAAATAGATAACAAGTAAGTAGCCATGGAATTTTGTCGATTCAGTCAAAAACTTTGTTCACAATGATTCCATGTCTAATCTACTTAACAATTTGAAAAGTAAGCTGTGGTGGCGATTCTGTTGTTTACGCTGACTATCTAAAATTGTGTAAAATACGAACGGTCTTATATTGTTTAAGCTAAAGATCAAATTAGAATGACATTTAAAGTGATAATTCTAAAATTAAGTATTTTTCATTAAGGTGGCGTGTTTGCGGGCTAGTCAGCAGTGTTGGTGCTGATTAACTAGCCCGCAAACGCCATCTTAATAAAAATACTTTAGAAATGTCACTTTAAATGTCATTCTAATTTGATCAATAAGACCATTCGTATTTTCACCAGTATCTGTCTATTCACCTGGCTTTGGTAGTAGAGGTACCTACTTACATTAATTTCTTTATTTAACCTAATAGAATTGTAGAACGATGTGTAATAATGGATGCACATAGAGTTAAGAAAAAATGTGTTCATATGAATTTAGTTAGGTACATAGATTATGTTAGTTTGTCTACTAGTAAATTAGACTGTAAAACAGTAAGTTCTATTAATTTGGCGCATTTTCCAAAGTTCTGCCTTCCATTGCGTGTAAAAAGACAAAGCCAAATTTTACTTGTTTGTATGTTTTTTGAGATGCTATTGTAAGTACAATGCTACCTCTTCACCATGTTTGTTCGCTTTTTATAGTTGATACCCGATAGAACGTTAGATATTATTATGCAAGCGTTATGTTGCAATGTTGTATTGTATGTGGCTATTCCCTAGTGTATCTCTACCATTTACTAATATCACGAATAAAGAAAATTTCCTTTCTGTTGATACCCATTGTTTCATTGGCCTATTTACAGCCACAGAGATAAAAGATAAGTTTTTTGTTGAAAATTTACTTTTTCAAAACAAGCTTTTATAAAATTCATAATCGGAACCGCAAGCAGATTCAAATGAGCCCAAATACTAGTAGCTTATTATAATCCATTCAGAAGTTCCGTTGTCTAGCATCCGTCTCCATCATGAGACCACCTCCATCGTACCATATATATGCATTGTCACCGAAGTTACATATGTATTCCAAATTTCAGCTCAATCGGTTGAGGGGAACGGGTTTAAAATTCAGTTGCAAGATTCCACCCGGATAAACATAGGTACATACCTACCTACCTAGTCAGGTCATAAATTCTGTCACATGTTTAATATAAAATAATTGAAACAAGTTTATTCATTATGTAACCATTTATATACCAAAATGAACTTAACAAAACATAGATTCTTATGACACTAAAGTTTATTCAAAATTACCTCCGTGATTTTGAATACAGGCCTTCAATCTGCGCGGCCAGTCGTCTATCGCAGCACGAACGAGGTCCATGTCAATATCGGCGGCTGCCTTAATCAAGGATGTCTTGAGTGACTCCAAATTGGGATGAGGCTTTGAGCACGCCTTTTCCTCCAAGTGTTGCCATATCTTGTAATCTATCGGATTCAAATCTGGACTGGAGGAGGGCCAGTCTTCGTGCCGGATGAAGTCGATTTCACGCGCCGCCAGCCAGTCTTGTGTGCTCTTCGCTCTATGAGCTGGCGCCGAATCTTGTTGGAATACCCAGTGCCTGTTATTGAACATGGTATGAGAAACAGGTTCCACAAGGTTCGTCAGGACTGTATTTTGATACACAACTGCATTCGTTTTTACACCTTTCTCACAAAAATGTACCTCTGTTAAGCCCCAATAAGAAACTCCCAACCATACCATGAGCTAGGATGGAAAATGACCTCGTTGGACATGCGGAATACGGTTGCTCGCTTCTTCACTACTGTGTGCGTACACCTTATCATTTTGTTTGTTGTAGCTCTCTTCTACGGTAAAAATTATTTCATCCGAAAAAAGAATTTCCCGCTTCAACAAAGCGCGGCATCTCTTCAGTCTCAGGTCCATTAGAAGAGCATTCAAACGATGTCCTGTTTTTCTACGATATGCCCGAAGCCCTAAGTCTTCATTTAACACCCTTTTCACCGTGGTTCTGCTTAACCCCATCTGAAGGGCCAACAGTTTCTGCTTACGTTTGGGATTTCTTTGAATTCGCGCCTTCACAGCTTTTATCACTGCTGGAGTCCTAACAGACCGAGGGCGACCACTTCTTGACCTGTCATCTACACTAGAGTCTTCATTGTATCGTTTGATGGTGCGATAAACGAATCTTTTGGTTATATTCAAATTTTTCAGTATGTCAAAAATTTTAATTGGCGCGTAACCGCAACGATGCAACGCAATAACTGCAACACGGTCTTCTTTAAGCGTCCACTCCATATTTAAAAATGAGTAAAATTCTAAAAAGTATACATTTTTATTTTCATGAACAATTCGAAATTCGAATTCTATAAACTTTTTTGTGGCCAGCATTCTAAAAGAATAGTTTTTACTGTGTGACAATAGAGTGCGAGGCGAGACGTTATTCGGAGCGGATCGCACTCACCCTGATGAAGGTTCACGAATTGAACCGAAACATTGTCGGTCGAAACACCGATAAGACGGTACGTGATAAATCCCGTATTTATAATAATGATTGAAATCAATCACGAAAGTTTTTTAAGTAAAATTGTGTGACAATACTTATGACCTGACTAGGTATATTGCAAGTTAATAAAAAGCTTGTAATAAATGTACCTACTATTACCTAGGTAATATAGCCCGATCCGATGACGACATCGCTAGTCTCAAGTAGTATATTGAACAGCGTTCGCAGTGAGTAGGCCTGTATAGTATTTCCTTTTATGTACCGACCATCTTTCCACACGGTCACTACAAGGATGGGTGACCGCTAGTGACATTTTCAACAGCGCTTTTGTGCTTCGGATGCACGTTAGGATCACCTAACTAAGATGTAGACCATATCAGGCTTTCGGGCGACCTATAAAACTCGACAAACGAATCTTATACATTTTAATAAATAATCGAGTAGGAATTATATCTCTGTGCTTTTATAGGCCAGCGAGATTTTATTCTCATTTTGTACCTTTTCGCGCTCAGTTCTAATTTTGTCCACGCGTTCATAGCCATCGCATTTTGAAAGAAAGACATCTATAATTTCGTTTTGATGAACATTGCTTCCTGACGTCGTAGAAGCATCCTACGCAAAGTAATCTTCATTATGTCAGTCATAGGACGTCCACTGCAGGACAAAGGCCAAAAAAAATAATAGGTACCTACTTCGGTACCTACCTACGTGCTCGAGACCAAGACCATTTCGGGAAGTATCGACAGACCCTTGCAATTAATGAACTAGTGGGTCGCCCTGAACTGAAATCTCGCTAGTCTCCCAAAACGCAAAAAAAAATATTCTTAGGGCAACTCGCGCAACGATGCCTAAACGTATTTAGTGGCTAAATATGATTTAAGGAGTTGTCAAATCATTCAAATAAGTAAAATATAAACATGGTTAGTCGCTAATTACATTTAGGGATCGTTGTGCAAGCGTGCCACGAAATACACAACCAACTACTTGATCAACTACCGTTTCATTCAAATTACAGGTAACGGGAGTTCATATAACTGAATGCTATGTCGATTATGAAAAGAGAACCTGCAAAATAAATAACTAGAAAAACAGCCATCTCGGTAAATAACAGATAATTTCCTTCCTTACGAACGAAGTTATCTATCGGGAAGAATTTGTGATAAAAATAAATAGGTACTTTGCTTTAGTACTGAGAATATACCTAACTTTGTTTTAGTAGTTTGTAGTAAATCGCCAGATTAGGACATAAAACTAATTGTTCTTCTAAGGTTAAGGGTTAAGGAAAAACATACAAATACAACTTTTTTTCAGAATTTATATTTATTGCATAAATTTAATTTTTAATAACAACTCTGCCTCTCTTGACGGCAGCTTTCACAATTTTAGATTTCTTTTCCTTCTTCTTTTTGTTGATATTTTCTTTCCTCTTCTTCTGTCTGTCTTCTTTCTTGTGCTCAACGCTTTTGATGCGGGTGTCCCAATTCTTTTCGCTCTGTTTCTTCTTTTTTTCCTGTTAACAAATTTATACGAAATTAAGTAAGTTCCAAGTTTATGCTTTCTTCGAAAATCATTTACTAAATGAATCTATCTATATACATACGACCTCCATGGTATGGTGGGCGAATAGCCGGCTGAGACGCAGGAGGTAGAGTAGGTAGGTTCGATTCCCGCCGCGGAACAAATGTTTGTATGATCTACAGATATTTGTTCCGGGTTTGGATGTTTTTCGATATATTTTATGTATGTATTTACAAAAAAAAAAGTATATAAGTATTCTATCAGTTATCTGGTTCCCATAGTACAAGCTCTGCTTAGTTTGGGCCTAGATAGCGCTGTGTGAATTGTCCATCCATATTTATTTATTTATATATATAAGAATCTTAAAATATGCCTCAATGAATCTTCCAACTTAACAATATGTTTTTCCAAAAGTTGTCTAGAAGAGATTTTTTTAAGAAAAGATTGATATTGTGGTTTGAGATACAATGTTTTTAAAAAAAATACACACCGTTCTCTTAATAGATTTCTTCAGAAGTGTTGGATCATCCTTCACTTTCTGACCCTCGGCTTTTTGTAGAACTGTTTTCCATGCAAGTTTCTCCTTTAATTCCTTGACTTTACCGCCATCATCATTTTCTTGGAGCTGTTTGAACTTCAGATCCTGTTGTTTCAGGTTTTCAAGGATTTTTTTTGGGTCTTTCTCTGTTTTCTTTACTCTTTCTGAAAATTTTAAAGATCTTAGTTAGAATTATGCATTGGTGTGAACTTTGACAGGTTAAAACTCAATAGATTTTCTGTTATTATGGCTCAATAGCTATAAGAGTCAAATAGATAGAAAAGATAGAAAAAGCTTTATTGTAAATCACAATTAAATTATAAAACAATATAAAAAAAACAATTTAATGTATGGTTCTGAGGGTTGGGCCACGAAAGGGACGGATGAAAGAAGAGTGCACGCAGCGGAAATGCAAATGTTGAGATGGATGTGTGGGGTAACGAGAATGGATAAGATAAGGAATGAGTACATTAGAGGAAGTTTAAAGTAGCACTAGTGATAGAAAAATATGAGAGAGAGAAATACAATAGAGATGTAAGATGCTAGCGTGGTATGGGCATGTCATGTGTAGGTAAGAAAATCATGTGACTAAAAGAGTGTTAGAGTGGATGGATATGGAAGTAGAAGAAAGCCGATGAAGAGATGGATGGACTGTGTGACGAATGATATGGGTAGGCCTTCCTACCCATATCATTCTACAGAGATCTTCTAAGTGACAACAGAGATGACGTCTGATAGAGAGATGTGGAAAAGGAATACATATTGTGCCAACCCCGCATAATGTGGGAGCAGGGCAGGAAGAAGAAAATATAAAAAAACTAATAACAATACACGCAGAAGTACAAGTCGCGGTTTTATCGCCACTGGGAGTCTTAAGGTGGATACACCAGGATTAAGTCCCTAAAAAACTAGAACCTAGAAATGTTCCATTAGAACAGGGATAGGCATCCGTACAACACTCAGCGAGCTGTCAGGCTTGCCCATACCTTGGCCAAGTCGGATAAGCTAACACATTTAATGGGACCCATAGTATATAACAGACTACCCTGTACTGTAACTGAGGCAACCAGTTGAAATACATTTAAACTCAAACTAAAGCGCTGGCTCCTGAGTAACACCTTCTACAGTTATGAGTTTATTAACATGACTAATACTATAATTTTATTGGACTATTGTATATTGACTATTTTTATATTGACTACATTGTATTACTATTTATATTATAATTGACTTGTGTAATTCTATATTAGTATCCCATTTCGTTTGTTTACTTTAGATAACTATTACTTTAAATAACTTTTATTATTTTATTGTTTGGTTATACTTAATATTGTAAGAATTATATTCAATGTGTACAGTGTGTACCAAATTACCGATACAAGGTAGAATTATAAATTATGACGTGTAATATTCTTACCAAACAAATGATTATGATTAAACTTGATTATGCTAAACCTAGTACAATTACTTCACGCATAATGGACTACTTAAGAGTTCAAATGCGGAAAAGGGAGTCCACCAACATAGTACAATTACTAGTGCCTTATCGCTGATAGCAATTCTTGCCATGCAAATTTTTTTTATATTGGGTGCAGGCTGCTTATGGTTGTTTGCTCTGGAAACTTATAGAGGCCTATGTTCAGCACTGGACCTCTGGACATCTTACAGCTGTTATGATGAAAATTATGAAATTTTTGATATACGAAGCACAAACAGAAGTATAATTATAATACATGAACTTGTACAGCCAGTCATTTTTTATTTACCTTTTTGACCAGTATTAGCAAAATCGAATTTGGAGAATACTAGTTTGCTATCAGTATTGAAAACAGGTTTATTTGCCTCCACATTAAGGTTTGGTTTCTTCTCTAGTTTCACCTTTGGTTGTGCATCTTCTTCTACCAGAGGCGTGATATCTCCAACAGGTTTTGGTTTTTTGTTCATTCTCTCCTTCTTTTTGATTTTCTTGTTCAGTTTACTGTTTAAACTTTTTTTTACTAGTTTGTTCTTTAGATTGAAGTTGTGCTGTGATTTTATTTTCTGAAGTTTTTCTTCAAGCTCTGCTATACTTCGAGCGCGTTTTGGAACCTCTTTGTCTGTACTCTCGGTTTCTTTATCATTTACAATTTCATAGTCCATGTTGTCCTCATTTTCTGTAAAATAATTAGTTTAGGTACCAAACGTTAACAAAACATTACGTGTGTATGAAAACAATATTTAGAAATACAGGCAATTTATAAAAAAAATACCTCTCTTTAATGCAGGCATAGCAGAAAGTATGTTTTTCAGAAATATCAAATCTTTGTTGAGTTCAGCTTTAAGCTGTTTCAATTTTGCAGGTTTCTTCGCTGAAGTCATCTGTGGATCAAAATACACTTGCCTAGATGTTTACAAAGTACATAGAAATAGTAAAATGTATTCAAATTTTTTTGAACTAATATTTTTGTAATTTACGTCCTTAAAAACTATGTTCAAACATTTATCTCCTTTCCCTTCTGACTTACATTTTTATATTTGTGCTAGGACAAGTAAATGAGAATTGAGAAATTATATATTTTTGATTATAACTGTAGTTTTTCTAAGTTTTCTCGCAAGTTTTAAAATCCACCACAAATAAATATAACCTCAAAATCACAACACACCATCCACCACACGGACACGGTTAAGTCAATGTCAGTGTCAATTTGGAATAATTTTTTTATAGGCACTTCGAAAGCTACCACGTAGAGGAATTACCACCTTGGCCATATTGTTTAGTGGCATCAGGGGCGTAGCTACCGCCGTATTTGCCGTATCAATTATACGGGGCCCCCGGGCCACGGGGGCCCCCAAAGTGTGTAAGGAAAAAGAATAAAAACTTTCTAATTTATTTTATTTTACAAATGACAAAATTCTATAAAGCAATTCCTTTTTTTCCCGCCTTAAGCGTGCGTTCAAAAGTTGGCAACACTACATCGTTTTGGCGGGCTGCGGGACTTCCCCGTTTTACTTACTTCATCTTCAACTCAGCGGGGAATCCCCGGGAATCCTTCATCGATATCGCGATGTACGTGTACGTTGTTGTACTTTGCATTGGATGTTAAACCACGGAGTGCAGTGCACTGTTTATTTACGCGCTTTATATAAATGTGCATTACATTGTAATTCAGTACAAACAATATTGTTCTTCTGGTTTAGCAGTATTAGTAACGATTTGTAAAAGAAATGAGTGAAAGGAAAAGAGATTATCCCAGCGGCGCTGAGAAAAGAAAAATTAAACAGAAAAGGGACGAGGTTATAAAAAAAGTGCCCAAAATTTCTTCATTTTTTCAGAGACAAGATACTGTGAGTGATTTAGATTGGAAAGGTAAGTACTACACTACTACCCAACCCATTTATTAGGGGCCCGTAGTGATAAACAAGGAAATCTTTTAATTTCGGTCTGTCCATCCGGAAATAGAAGAAAGCCAAGCACATACTTTATCGGATGTCCATCCAGAAATCGAGGAACCCCAAGTCAACGATTCTGATATATCTGCAGATAATGCAGATTGTAATATAATTTCATCAGATAGAGGAAATTTTGGTGACAATTTAACTGAATGCGAACGAAAAATAATTTTTAAATTGGGTCCATTTAAACCACAAGGACCATTTCCAAAAGTTTCAGAAAATAACCGACCTTTTTCAGCTTATTATTATTCATATTTCAATCAGGCAGGCATAAAAATTATAAGACCATGGTTATGTTATTCTAACGTTTTAAACAAACCGTACTGTCACTTCTGTTGGTTATTAGCAGATCGTCAAAACAAAACGTACTCCTCTGCTTGGGTTAACGGTGTTTCGGTTAGAAGCAATTTCACACAAACTATTCTTGACCATGAAAAGTCACAGCAGCATATTAGTGCCTCACTCTCTTATAATAATTGGTTGCAAGGAAATACCATCGATACTCTATTGAAAAGTGAAATCGATAGTAAAATTACATTCTGGAGAGATGTACTGCATCGTATAATTAATGTTATAATTACTTTAGTATCTTGTAATCTACCTTTGAGGGGGCATGATTCTGATTCTGGCAATTTTATGGCAATTTCACGTCTGCTATCTAACTATGATGCAACTTTAAAAGAACTTTTTCTAAAACCGAAAGGTGAAATAAATTATTTAAGCCCTACGATTCAAAACGAAATTATTAGTTTGCTTGGTACTAACGTTAGGAACAGTATTATCTCAGAAATTAAAAAAGCTCCATTTCTGACAATAATTTTGGATACAACACAAGACTTGTCAAAAATTGACCAACTATCTGTAGTTTTTCGATATATCTCGGTTACAGAAAATGATGATAATGTGCCTAAAGAAATAAAAATCTGTGAGTCCTTTTTAGGATTCATAGCAGTAACCGATTGCAGTGCTGCAGGTCTGAAAACTGTCATTTTAAATTTGACTAAAGAATATGGAATTGATTTGACTAAATGTAGAGGACAGGGATAGGATGGAGCAAATGTTATGTCGGGTGTGTATGGAGGATTACAAACCCTAATAAAAGAGCATGCTCCAAATGCCGATTATGTTCATTGTGCTGCGCACGCTTTAAACTTGGTTTTGAACGATGCTGCGAGACATGTTCGTGAAGTATCGACTTTTTTCGATAATTTAGAAAAAATATATACTTTTTTTGGCAATAGTATAAAACGCTGGGCTATGCTAAGTGACGATTCATCTGAAAAATATTTGATTACCCTTAAAAAGGTATGTCCTACCAGATGGTCTTCTAGGAACGACGCTTTATAAAAGAAAATTTTTTTTAGTAAAGAAAATTTTTTTACTAATCATGAAAACTTTGTACCAACTAAATTTAATTTCAAATAAAAAAGATGAACGTGAAGAATGTAAAAGTATAATTAATATTTTAGAGAGTTTTGATTTCTTAGTGCTCGTTACATTTTTTTCTTCACTATTTGAAATTATTAATCCTGTTTCTAAAGCTCTACAGCATGAAAATAATGACTTACAGAAATCTAGTATTTTATTAAGTAATCTTTTAAATAGACTGTGCCAATTAAGAAATCAGAATTCATTTAATAGTTTGCTAAATGAATCCAAAGATTTAGCAAAAAAGTGGGGGGTAACAACTGTTTTTAAAAACAGTAGGCGAAAGATAACGAAGCGTTTTTTTGATGAGTTATCACAAGATGAGAGAATTTCCGACCCGGAATCCTATTTCAAAGTCAATGTATACTATTGCTGTTTAGATATATTAATTTCTCAAACTAAAGAAAGATTTCAGAGCCTTTGCAACCTGAGTAGTATATTCGAAATATTACAACCGGAGAAACTCCTATCTTCTTCAAGCGAAGAGATATTAAACGCTTCCGGAAAACTGTCTGCTAAATACAGTAAAGACATCTCACTTAATCTTTGTGACCAATTAAAGGCTCTAAAAACATGCTTAAATACTGAAATTAAAAAAATTTATTCCATTAAAGAACTCATTGAATTATTGCTAGTAAAATTCAATAGTCTTGCATCCAGTTTTCCCGAGGTAATCACAGCATGCTTTTTATTCTTGACCCTTCCAGTTACAACCGCAACGGCAGAAAGAAGTTTATCAAAATTAAAACTAATAAAAAATTACTTAAGAACTTCGATGGGACAAGAACGGCTGTCAGACATCTCACTATTGTCCATAGAGGCAGAAACTTTAGAAAAACTAAAATCATCATCAGCCATAAATGATTTAATAAATCAGTTTACCGATAAAAAGGCAAGGAGAGTGAATATTTAAAATTCGATTTTTATTTGTAAAATGGGTAAATTATGTGATAAATAAATATTACTTCTCACAATATTTTTTTTCTTTTGTGAAAAATCTTTACCTCCATATAAGGGCCTCCAAAAAAATTTTTATACGGGGCCCCGACAAGGCACGCTACGCCACTGAGTGGCATACTGAGAACTGGATATTTCCCAAGCAGCTGGAAAGTGGGGATAGGTTATATAATGCTTCCGAAATCTGATAAAGACCGATGACTGTCTGCAAGCTACCGGCGGCCTATAACTCTGCTCTCAAAAACCGTAAAGTTGTTCGAGCGCCTGCTACTACGGAGACTAGCTCCATAGATCGAACTCAGACCGGAACAGTTCAGTTTCCATAGTCAGCACTCCACAACGCTCCAATTTAATCAAATCCTTCACCATCTGGCCCGCGAACATATCGTTAACAACTCCACTGTCTACGTTTTTCTAGACGTGGAGAATGCGTTTAACAAAGTTTGACACGTGGGCCTAATCCTCCTTCTAGGTTTTACTAATTCACCAGCGTTCATTCAGATTGTGGCGCCATCTCCAAGACAGAAGCTTTTATGACTCAGTAGGAAAGGCCGAATCACTGCGATCATGCTGCGATCTCCGCTGGAGTGCCTCAAGGCAGTCGTCTATCACCCGCTCTCTACGTAAACTACATCGATGACATCCCAACCCTGGAGGGCCATCTCTTTCCTTGGGAGAAGGATGTCTGCGCTCCGTGTCACACACCGATGACCCGTGCTTCCACCTCCAAGCTGCGGGGCCAGGACATAGGATGACAAACCTCCGTCCGGAACTTTAGCATCAACATCGACAGGTCGTTGAGGAATGAGGATGAATCCTCAGGTGGAGCGCACGATGTGGATTTATAAAACTTACATCCACTAGCGGCTCACCTTCGCAGCACCTTAGTACGTGCTATGTTCCGCCTCCAACAAACAGAGAATAGAAGCCCAGCAAACCATAGCCCTACGTGTCTGCACAGGAGCAGGACGTTATGTCAGGAACGACGTCATCTCCCGCGACGTGCAGATGTCCAGCGACTTTGTGGTTAATGTTAGCGCGTCACATGTATGATCGCACCGACAATTGCCACCACGCTCACCTTAACGCCATCGCTCCGCTGCACACACGGTCACCTGCGAATTCGAACTTCCTAGCGTCCATTATCACTGCGGGCGCTCCTGTACTTGCCATCATCTTCTGCATAGCGCATGCCACAAGAGGACCAAGACAACCACAAGAGCCAAGACATTGGCCAACGTAACGTCTGAGAGGCCAACCTGCAAGCCAGTATGGCACTCCGGACTCAGAGTCGTCTCTGACATTGAAGCCAGGGTTTACACTTAGGGGTCAGACTTTCGTTCTTAACCCACCCAAACAAAAATAGTCGAAGTGTTGAAGACCCATGATGATGGTGGAAAGGCAGGGCCGGCCGGTTGACAAGCAGGACAAATATGTTAACATGAGGTGCATTTGTAGGTATTCTAAGACCGCATTACAGCGGTGCTGCGCAGCGCAGAGCTGCTCGTCACTTCACGTCACCTATCGCACTACAGGTTTAAGAGCGGCGCAGCACTGCACGACACTTTTTTTGCCTCTCCACCGAGCGCAGTACGCAGACTGGCGCGATGCGCCGCTTGCTATGTCGCATTGAGAATCGCTGTACCGCGCGGCGTGGCCGGCGCACGTCACAATATTCTTACCACAATAACTATGCCGTGACGCGCAGCCACGCCTACTGCAGCGCCGCTCTAGTGCGACACGCACCATTCAAAATCATTAAAACAATATTTTGACGGTTTGTGGCGCGGCGTACAGCACCGCGCAGCGCTGCTCTAACGACTTGAGCGCGGTTGACGCGCTGGCTGACCATTGCATGAAAGCAAACCCCGCCCCGCAGTGATGCTCCGCCAAATGCCAGATGTATTCGCCGTTAAGTAAACAATCGTTTTAGGGCTTTTTTTTCGAGATATGCGATGAAATTTATGTCAAATGTAGTTGAATAACTAAGGAATGAGTTACGAAAACCATTTTGAGACTAGTGTAGTAATAAAAAATTAAGTAATGAAAGGGCAAACTTGGCCTAGGCGAAAAATGAGATGTTGTTTTGGTAAAAAGGTTTTATTTTGGAAATGAAAGGAATAACATAGTGTTCTTTTTAATTATTTCAATAGTATATGAACTTAGCATATCAATAATATAAAAATATCGATAAAGTTAGATACAAAAAGTAATCAGAAAAACATAAAAAAACCACTTAAATTTAGGGGGAGGGGGCACTTAGATACATGGGGCACATTTATACCAATATTTGAAAACAGAAAAACGTTATGAAGTACGGCACATCACTAATAATAATAATCCTCCTAGCCGATTTCGGCTACAGAGACTTGACTTTGTGATTATTGGCCTAGGTGTTTAGCCTGTATGTGGCTGATGTACCCTATTTTTGCGCTAAAAGTCCGGTTACAATGAACACAAGTTAAGGCGCCATTAATGTAGTTGTAATTGATATTAGCCGGCGGTCGACTTTTAAGCTGATCTCGTTTTAAGTCTAGTTCTTGCCTCCTTTCTTCTTCAAACTCGTACACTTTGTCCTGAACATGACGCCTCCATTCAGGTCGTTTTTCAGCGAGAGCCTCCCAGCGCGACGGATCGATACAACACCTCTTCATGTGCCTCTTCTGTACGTCTTTGAAACGTAGG
This sequence comes from Philereme vetulata, assembly GCA_918857605.2. Lineage (NCBI taxonomy): Eukaryota > Metazoa > Arthropoda > Insecta > Lepidoptera > Geometridae > Philereme > Philereme vetulata. The sequence goes on along the minus strand of OU975473.1, from coordinate 6,765,110 downwards.
AACTGACCTCCGCGTTTCCGCTTACCATGCTCTAGTTCACAGAAGAAAATGCGTTTCGCCCTTCGCTCATCAGACATCCGAGACAGGTGCCCGCACCAACGCAGCTGACGCCGCATCAAATATGCCTCTATGCCACAGACATTAGCCCGTCGTAGAACATCGGTATTACGGACCCGATCCGACCACTTGATGTTAAGAATGTCGCGGAGGCATTTCAGATGGAATCTGTCTAACGTGCGTATGTGTCTGCGATACAGGCACCATGTCTCTGACGAGTACAAGATGTTAGGAAGTACAATAGCCATATACACCTTAATCTTGGTACTCAATTTGATGTTATGGGAGCGAAATACCTGGACTCGTAGTTTACCAAAAGCAGCCATAGCGGAGCCAAGTCTGCTGTTGATCTCCGAGTCAAGGTCGCATTTTGTTGTTATGCTGCTTCCCAGATATCTGAATGTATCGACCTGTTTTATGGGCTTTCCATCGATTTGCAGATTCAGTGGAGCTTGGTTAACAGTGTCCATGGCCATCACCTCTGTCTTTGTAATATTAATTTTGAGGCCAAATCTACAGCACGCAGCGTCAAGCCGAGTCATCAAGTCCTGGAGTCCCTCAGAAGATTCCGCAACGAAACATAGGTCATCAGCATACATCAATTCGGTAATGAGGTCATACGATACCTTTGTGTGCGCTTTTAACCTAGCCAGGTTAAAGATACTGCCATCTGTGCGAAAACGTATGCGGATCCCTTCGGTGTTGGCTTGTAAAGTCTCCCTCACGACAACGGAAAAGTACAGAGCAAAAAGAGTGGGTGCTAATACACAGCCTTGTTTTACACCACAAGTGACAGGGAATTGCTCTGTCTGCTCACCATTGACGGTTACGCAACAAGTCATGTTGTCGTGAAGAAGTCTTATCAAGCGTATAAATTTGTCGGTGCAACCAAGTTTCGAAAGCACAATCCACAAAGCTTCGCGAGGTACACTGTCAAAAGCTTTCTCCAGATCAACAAAACAGAGAAACAGAGGTTGACACTGTTCCCTGCTTTTCTCTTGCAGTTGTCTAAGAGAGAATATAGCCTCGCATGTGCCGCGATTGGGTCTAAACCCAAATTGCGTTTCAGGCAATATACTTTCAGAGAGCTCCATAAGACGATTTAAGAGTACTCTGGCAAAAGTTTTTCCTGGAGTAGACAGAAGTGATATACCCCTATAAGAGTTGCAAACAGATCGATCACCTTTATTTTTATACAAAGAGCAAATTAGTGATACGCCAAAACTAGGAGGAACGAACTCCATTTCCCACATGCGCTGGAAAAATTGCCAAATCTTGTAGTGCAACTCATCTCCGCCATATTTTAATAGTTCTCCTGGTATGTTATCGATGCCGACAGCCTTATTGTTTTTCTGCGCTTTGATGGCGATGATAACTTCCTCAAGAGAAGGAGGCTGATCCAGATCTACGGCTTGTGGTAAGGCAGGAAGTGATGCTAAATAGTTTATGTCAGCAGAACGATCCACATTGAGTAAGCTGTTATAGTGTTCTGCCCAGCGAGTAAGAACTTCTCCTTTGCTTACCAGGAGGGTACCTGAAAGTGATTTCAGTGGTACGTTTACTCGATGTGGACTTCCTACTAACTTTTTAATCTCGTTAAAGAAATCGCCGAGTCTATTCGAATCAGCAAGCCACTGAATATAGCGAACCTTGTTCAGCCACCACTCATCTTTTGCGTTTCGAGTTAGTCTCCTTATTTGGCTCGTACTCTCCTTTATTTTTTCAGAAGCAGTTGTCTGATTTCCCTTTCGAAGGAGCTGGCGGTGTTTTTCTAGGGCGACTGTCAATGTATTATCATTTTCGTCAAACCAGTCTTCACAGACACGAGGTTTTTGGCCTAAGATCTCAGTAGCCGCATTGATGGTATTTGTAGTTAACAGTTTCCAGCCCTCGTCTAACTGTTCATCTTCGGGGTGTATGCCTGCTGTAAAGGTATTGACAGCTTCCCTGTAATTTGCCAATATTTCAGCAGACTCTAGCTTTTTCAGATGAAGACAGTTAGGCTTAGCCCTGCGAGGTCTACGGCAAGGGCTAAGACGCAAAAATAGTTTTGTAACAACAAGTCGGTGATCCGACCAACAGTTTGCGCCCCTCATTACTCTCGTTACTTTGACATCCGCTATATCCCGTTGACGGACTATAGCATAATCAATAAGATGCCAATGCTTGGACCTTGGGTGCATCCAGGTAGTTTTGTATTTATTTGGGAGTCTAAACATGGTATTGGTAATACCCAGATGAAATTGGGAACAGAGGCTTAGTAACAGTTGCCCATTACTGTTCATGTTACCAATGCCATGTCGCCCTATCACCCGAGGCCAAGCTTCAAAATCACGTCCGACGCGAGCATTAAAGTCGCCAAGAAGCAAAACTTTCTCACAGCGCCGGATTTTAGTCAGCACTTCTGACACTTCCTCATAAAATTTGTCCTTGACGTCATCACTTTTGTCGAGTGTTGGCGAATATACGCTGATAACATTTAAGTATTTATTGTTTCGAAGATGGAAACGTAAGGACATGACACGATCAGAGATAGCAACTGGATGTTCTTCCAACTTAGAGGCTAAAGTAGTTTTAATAGCAAAGCCTACTCCTGACCGTCTAGGCTCAGAAGCTGGTGTGCCTTTCCAGAAGAAAGTGTACCCACCACCACGTTCAACAAGCTCACCTTCGTCAGCTAGATGTGTTTCGCTGAGAGCGGCTATGTCGACGTCATAGCGTTTGAGCTCGCGAGCCACAATGGCGGTTTTACGTTCTGGGCAGAGGTTGTTGGGTCGGTCTAAAAGAGTACGTACATTCCACGCACCAAAAGTCATATTCATCTGCATGTTTTTAGATTTATTCTTATTGCGAGGAATGAGCGTTTGTTTGGGGCACCTTTTCTAGCCCCCTCCCCGGCTGAGCGAGGAAAGCAGTGCCTCTCTAAATAAAGCTGCTTTGTCTCAAAGAGTGCTGCCGAACCACACTGTCACCCCGATGCAGTGCTAGAGCGACCACTCTCCTCTCCTTAGGCCACCCGTGTCCAGGTATTAGACCAAGCCCAGGACTTTTTTAAACTCGGAATGACAAAGCCAAGTCAGATGCGCAGGATATATTAAGTTGCATAAGTGTGCGCGCCGTACACAGATGCACCCTCTCCTCCTTACTTCCCTTGACCCAGTGGAACGGAGAACCGCTACGACTGGAAGGGAACAGGACGCAGTATCTGGCAACGATAAAAACTCCTATCGCTACCTTCAGGCCTTCTACAGTTGCCTGGTTGCCTCGCCACTTGAGGTGGATTGCGTTGACGCCGAAGCAACGAGCACTAGCACGGGGAGTGACCGTGCCGACTCGAGGGCCGAAACACGCCGTTGCTACAACAAAGTGTTTCGGCACTCGAGCCCCCCTCTACCAGCCTAGGTTCCTAAGGTGTGGCCGCTGCATGCTATAGCGGCGACCACTAACGACGATCGAATGCGTGCCGCGCGATCTGAGGAGCCTTTTATAGGCGATGTTGCCTCGACCACTAACGACGATCGAATCTTCGTATATTCAACGGGCAGCGTAACGACGCCCCAGAGAGGTCCGCACTGTACGACGGCTCGAGCACGACTCATAAGACACACATCACTAAGACACTCAAAGATATGCACAATAATGACAGTTGAACGACATTCCCCACCAGTTCGCCATTGGCCGTCAACGGGTATGATTATGTCCACACTGCCGCCTACTAAAAAAAATCGGAAATGTGAAGGTGTCTCAGCGCCGTCTTAACAGCTGTTTTTGTGTTTTTTAATTTACCAAAGGTAAGTGATTATATTGATAAGTAATCTTATATATGTTTTTAAGTATGTTATTAATAAACAAGTCAATAAATTAGTTGTTTGTGAAAAAAGTCCGCTGGGGCACTTTGATTCAGTAAGGTGCGGGTACAAAGATACGTATCAATCTGCCCCTTCAGTGTATAATTCTACCCCGTTAGTGAATTAAAGTGCCCCCGTCATGAATATATAATGTTTTTTTCATATTTTTTCTAGATAATGGCCCGCACCTATATACCCAAGACTGATAGAACGAATAGAGATATAAACGAACACAGCATAAAAGATGCTATACGCGAAGTACTGTTGAAGACTTCATCTATACGCAAGGCGGCTGACAAGTATGGCATCAAAGCTGCAACTCTACGGCATCGCATAGAGAAGTCCAGAAAACCATTTGAAGCAACCGGAACGTCATCAAAGAAACAAGCACTATCATCTTCATAACAAGCAGCACCGTCTTCATCACAACCGGCACTGTCTTCATCACAAGCAGCACTGTCTTCATCACAAGCAGCACTGCCTTCATCACTAGCAGCACTGTCTATGAAGATCGCACATCCAGCATCGTCTTCATCACACGCTGCTACTGCAGCACCTTCATCAAATGTCAATTCAATCAATGTCTGTTAACATCTACAGTTGCTTTATAACTGTTTTTATGATGACTTTTGTTATAGTGAAAATCTATAAAAGTTTTTGAATACCTAGATATTTTAAGAAAAACATTTAATATATATTAGTTTATTTTAATAGGAGGTTTAATTATGTTTTTGCTAACTATGTTTAATTTTCATGTCTGATTTCTCATTAACTAACTGATTAGATAACTATAAAGAAAGAATATAAGAAAGAAACAAAGTTTAGTTTTATGTTGACAATTTCGTTTTATTTGTTTGTTTAAAAAAACTTGAGACTGATTAGTGATGTAAACATATAAATGCTTGTTCTTTATTTCTAATTTTAAGCAATGAAACAGTTCAGATGTCGATATATCTTGCAGTTATTATGGATTTTAACTTAGCATCAAACTGCTCCACCCTGTGTATCAAAGTACCTACTCCATAAGTGGGGCAGAATGATGCAAAACTGTTTTTTTACTAAAGTCAATATATTTTTATACCTGATCATTTAAAGCGAGTCTATCGTACCAGAAATTGAAACTGACATATTAACCAATGCACACGTTGGAAAAAATATTCAAATATACGCTTGTAGTCCATTAAAAATGAGTTTAAATTTTTGTGTATCAATGTGCCCCCCTCCCCCTACGGCTCAGTGAAAAAGTACCGTATAAAAAGGCGGAAGTTTTTTTTTACGGAGTGACAAATGAATTCGTTGCATTGGTTGTCATTTCAGTGTTGCTGCTTCAAGAAAATATATTCTACCATCAAATTAAACACATGGCGTCATCCACGATGGCGGAAAATTCAGAATATGAGTCGGCCTAATAAATGTGCAACTGTGGTTGCACGGGGCGCTTTGCTTCCCGGGGAGCACATAATGCGTACAAATTGCTAATGCGGTCTTACCTTTAAATCGATATCATCACGCGTTCCAAGTATGAAATATACAGCACAGATTACAAAATAACCGGCCCTAATAATGAAAAAGAGAAAAAAACCATACAGCTGATTGCTGTCACTGTCATTTTGACTGCTGCCTGCCTGTTTGTTTGCTGTTGCTGTCATGATGATGATTTGTTTACAAATATATTGGTTTTTACAAGAAATACGACTAAGAAAGATTTGTGGTTTCTAGCTTATTTTATTTAGCTGAACAATTTGCATCATGCGTCAATTGATATTTCTCCGAAAATACACAACGGCGATACCAAAAGGACAAAGTTTTATTGAAGAATTACAAGCGAACTTCATCCCCACAAGTACATTTCAAAGAACACTGCTATCATGTGGTTCTGCAGCTATCGCTTTGTTGAATCCCCATCGAGGTGACATGATCGCTTGCCTGGGGGAAGTAACAGGGGAAAGGGCTCTACTACACATGCAAGGGAAGATGCGTAACACCTCAGAGGGAAACGAGATTTTGAAGGAAAAACCTAGAATAAACTCGAAGACTGTTTCGTTTGAAAAGCTCTCACAACTCCCAGAAAATACGCTCGGCCGTGTGTATGCAGATTTTATGCGTGACAACAATATTACGGCTGATTCAAGACTGCCTGTCCAATTCATTGCTGAGCCCGAATTGGCGTTCGTTATGCAACGGTATAGAGAAGTTCATGATTTGGTTCATGCTACTTTGTTTATGAAAACAAATATGCTGGGCGAGGTAAATATATATAATACTCTTGTTGTCTTTTAATTGTACCAACACATCATTAAGTCTTTTTCCTTTAAATTTACAGGTAGCTGTTAAGTGGGTGGAAGGGATACAGACTAAACTACCAATGTGCATCAGTGGTGGTATCTGGGGGGCAGGTAGATTAAGGCCAAAACACCGTCAGCTTTACCTAAAGTGCTACTTGCCTTGGGCTATCAAGACAGGAAACAATGCCCAGTTTCTACAAGGTACTAAGTTTATTTAGTGTGAATTTTACACTGTCTACCTCTGTTAAATACCTAATTTTATAGTCTTGCTTGACTGTTTTTTTTTAAGGAGAGGTAGCTGATTTCTTCGTTTTATTTGTGTAACTAACTTGTTTGTTTCAGGTATTTATTTTGAAAAAAGATGGGAACAAGACATTGACGATTTCCACAAAGAAATGAATATTGTAAGATTAGTGCAAGTAAAATGAAGTCATATATTAAAAAATCATATGCATATTGATTTTTAAACCTAACTTAGCTGTATGTAGTTTTGTTCTCTCTTCAAAACAACAAAAAAAATACTAAAAAAGGAAGTTTTTAAAATCATTATGAATATCGCCTTGAAGATAATACTAATTTAAATTATAGTAATTTAGCAATAAAGTATGTAATATTGTACCTATAACTAGTCATTAGTGACCAAGAGTGAACCAGTACGATATAATATTGGAATGTAATGTCTAAATAAAAGTTTACATTTAATCAAAATAGGTGAGTGAACCAGTACGATATAATATTGGAATGTAATGTCTAAATAAAAGTTTACATTTAATCAAAATAGGTACTTTAATTCGTCACTTGTCAAGATATTTCAAATATCTTTACACTTAAAATTAATAACAAAAATAAAATCATCACAGAAGCATTTCAGAGCTACGTCCAAATGTGTTGTGGATGCATGTTGCTCTGTCTCCAACTTCTACTAACCACTCATACCAGACTTTGTGAGAGTCAACACAGCGCCAAAACGTTGCTTTAATTGTTTCTCCACGGCGAACTCGCAGTGGCGTCTAGAAAGAAACAGTCTATGTAGAGTTTTGCACTACAAATAAAAAGCATTGGAGAACATATCATAGCACTGCCAACTAAGAAAGTTATTGGATGGTTATTATTATTTGTAGCCTGTACTGTCCCACTGCAGGGCAAACGCCTCCCTTATTGGATGGTTAATCATTTTAAAATGAAAATGAGTAAATCTTTGTGAAATTGAATAAATGTCATCATTATGGCCCTCTTCTATTAAAGGACTCTAAGTGGCATCAGTTGATTTGTCTGATAGGCACAGTTGTAAAGACTCATAAAGTATGAGGAGCCATGAGCAAGCAGCATAGCAGCCTGTTGGCATCGGCTTCTGGGAAAAGTCTAGCCAGGCTTTAGTGACTTCACTATCTGCAATGATTTGTCTCTAGTAGTTGCGATCTAGCAGCCTTTCTCAGCCAGTTAGGTCAATAAATAAAAGTAGGCATAACAAAAATGTTACATACCGAGATGGGAATAAAAACAGGAAACCATGAAATCATTCCTGGACTATGCGTAGATGGCACTATGCTAATCATCTCCCCTCCATACAGAGAACTATCGAAGTATCCACCGAATCCATGCATCACATTATCCTGTGTCACTTCCCAAGTTACTGTTGCAGTGCGGCGATTGTCTGTCAAGGGTAGTCCTCTCCAATCTGTCATTTCTTGACCTTGATAATCAAGGATTCCTTTGGATGGGTGCTCAAATGTAAATACTGGCTAAAAAGTGAGATAAAATATTTTAATATTTATTTGTGACGAGCCGACCCGCCCCGGCTTCGCATGAATTGCAAAATAAAATATGGCATATAAGGTATTGAGTTCATACAAAAAAGCACTTTAAGTGTTTTCCGGGCAACTTAATTTTTTTTTTCTAAGTCCTTATTCAGACTAGCCAATTCTGTCGAACCGTTCAAGTGATGCACTTACCAACGAACACACAACATTTAATTTAATTTATATAGATTTGCTAAGGGCCTAACATCTATAAGGCAGTAAAAACAAATTATGATACAGAACAAGACGCATTATTATGACCTGCACTACACCGTTGAAGAATAAGGATTCCCTATTGAATGAAAACTACGACTTAAACTAACCTTTGTATCTGCTATAAAATGTTTATTTTGCATGTATACAACCCACAACGTTTCAAGGTTCTTCTCCTTCTGAGGGTTGGAAGACGCTGCCTTTGCGGCCGCCCACAGTCGGGCTGACGAGATAGGTGCTACGTAAGATGTGTACTTGCATGGTATGGATATACCCCCGGGTTTGAGCAGGCCCGCCGCACCGTCTAAGCACTCGGGCGATAGCTCGTTGTCACCCCAAGATCCTGAAAAACACAATAACATAAAACATAATAAGAATTAAAAACATAATTAAGATATTTAAATGGTATTTTTATTTTTATTGTGATATTCGAACACTTACGGAAAATTATTAAAAATCTTGTAATTTTCATTAAGTGTTCAGATAACACTAAAAATACTATTTGAAATAAGCAACGCGACATCTCTTGTCAATGTACTAAACTGCAACGTTTGGCATTGAGCAGGTCAAAAACTGTATAAGTTTTCCTGTAGATGGAGCTAACGGCGCTTTAGTCGTAATCTAAATCATCTCACTAATTTCGACCCTGACGTGACAAGAGCCTCTAGCACAATTGGTAGTGCACCCTCATATCAAGTGGAAGGTTTTTTTTTAATAAATATTGCTGGACATTTCACACAGCGCTATCTAGCCTCAAACTAAGCTTGTATTATGGGACCCAGATAACTGATAGAATACTTATAGGTATACTTTTTATGTAAATACATACTTATATAGAAAAACATCCAGACCTGGAACAAATATCTGTAGATCATGCAAACATTTGTTCCGCGGCGGGAATCGAACCCGCTACCTCCTGCGTGTCAGCCAGCTATTCGCCCACTGCGCCACGGAAGTCGTCAAGTCAGGCTGCGGGTTCAAGTCCCGTCTAGGCTTGATTTTGAGATGGGTTTAAAAATCATGAGATTTTTGTTGGAGCTTGTTGTTGAATACCAACTGCGGCCATATTACATGCATGAAGCGCTTTATATTTTGCTTATTCGTTCCCAAACTCTTTATTCATAATTTTGAACTGTAAAACACATAGGTTTTATAACTATACATTGACAATTTGAAAGGGTTACCGTTGGCATTAGCATTAGTTGGCAATGTCATTTACCAATCCCGCTATATTGGCAGTCAGGCGGAATAAATATTCCAACATACTTAATTGAGAAGTACATATATATTTGGAGTCTTTAAAAATGTCAACATTGTGTTAGCCTATAATTAAAAGTATTAGAACAAAACCAAACCCATAATGTAATAATTTATGCATTGATACTTAAGGTGTTGGCTCTATTTTAACTAAATAAATAACATTAGTTGGGCACTAGCTCAACACTACTTTCGTTAACTAGGATCGATCGATGCAATATCCTAGAGAAAAATGAATGAATGAAATACTCTTTATTGCACACCAAACAAAAATACAGTAATATTGGAAATAAACAATAAATAAAGGTACAATGAGCGGTCTTATCGCTAAAAGCGATCTCTTCCAGACCACCTTTGGATGGACAGGATAAACAAAATCAAAAGACGGCGGTGTAAGAGTACAGACATAAACAGAACCCACAAAATAAAATATACCTATTGATTAAACTAATAAACATAAACTTAAATACATGCGAATAATATAAAAATAAACTACACTACATAAAGAGGATAAATAACAGAAATAGACATCATCATCATCATCAGCCGGTAGACGTCCACTGCTGAACATAGGCCTCCCCCTTAGATCGCCACAACGAGCGGTTAGTAGCCGTTTGCGCTCAACGGCTCCCCGCGATTCTTACTAGATCGTCGGTCCACCTTGTGGGGGGGCGGCCTACGCTGCGTCTTCCAGTCCGTGGTCTCCACTCGAGAACCTTTCTTCCCCAACGGTTATCGGTTCTACGAGCGATGTGGCCTGCCCATTGCCACTTCAACTTGCTAATTTTGAGAGCTATGTCGGCAACTTTAGTTCTTCTGCGGATTTCCTCATTGCGGATTTTGTCACGCAAAAAAAACCCCGAGCATAGCCCTCTCCATAGCTCGTTGAGCGACCTTGAGCTTGGTCATGAGGCCATGAGTAAAGGACCACGTTTCAGTGCCATAGGTCATTACTGGCAACACACACTGGTTGAAGACTTTAGTCTTCAGGCTCTGGGGAATTTTGGACGAGAAGATATCGCGAAGTTTCCCGAACGCTGCCCAGCCGAGTTGGATTCTTCGTGCGACCTCTTTGTCGAAGTTGGACTTACCTAATTGGACAGTTTGTCCTAGGTATACATATTCGTCGACAACTTCGCGAGTATCGCCCCCAACAACTACCGGTACGGGCGCAACATGGATATTTGACATGATTTTCGTCGTATCCATGTTCATTTTAAGACCCACCTGTTGGGAGACCCTACTGAGGTCGTTGAGCATGGTACCGAGTTCCTCGAGCGATTCAGCCATAATGACTATATCATCGGCAAAACGAAGGTGAGTGATGTATTCGCCATTGATATTGATGCCAAGTCTGTCCCAGACCAAGAGTTTGAAAACGTCCTCCAATGCGTTCGTGAACAGTTTCGGAGAAATTACGTCTCCCTGTCTCACGCCTTTCTGCAATTGGATTGGTTCCGTACTCTGGTCCTGTAGACGGACTGACATAGTGGCGTTACTATACAAACACTTCAACACTTCGATATACCTATAGTCGATTTGGCATCGCTGAAGAGACTGCAGTACCGCCCAGGTCTCGATTGAATCGAAGGCTTTTTCATAGTCCACAAACGCTAGACATAACGGCCGATTATACTCCTCGGTCTTCTGTATAATCTGGCGTAGCGTATAGAATTAGACAAGAATTACCTAATAGCTCTGATACAATGATATCCGCTTTTGGAGAGAGATTCAGCCGCCGCATATCCCCCGGGACCACGGTGACGTCACGATCGCGCCACACCTCGCGCACTTGGGCTGCTAACACCACCACAGCGCACGGATTCTTTTCTACTGCTATTACCTGAAAAATGACCAATGATTACACTAAGGTTTACAAATAGACCACCCTAAAATTATACATTTATAGGGTTAGTTTTATAATTCTCACCACTCTGCCCCACCAGTGGGGAATATGAAACAAATCAGAAATCGCGCTATCATAATCCCCACCGCGCGATCGGGTGCCCAATTCTGCTAATCTATAAGAAAAACGATTATGATTGCTATTCCTGTAAGCTGCCAAACTTTCAATGGTGTTGTCATAGCAACGGCAGTCATTTAAAAAAGATTGTGTTAGTACTTAGTAGACCAAAAGGTATCTATAGTGGCCATATTGCGATGATATCATTGTCATAGTGAAGCGTTTTTTATTAGAATTGGGCCCCTGTGTTAAAGTAGTGTTGAAGGTAATATGCAATTACATAAATAAATCTCAATATTTACTACTTGATTTGAACATATTTCTACATATAATACAACCAATGCTTTACCAATTGTCGTAGCATTATTTAGTCATAGCACGAATTTTTATTTGTTTCTTAATATAATAACATCTTTCGAATGATGTTGAGGCTGGCCCGATACTGCAGTGCATCGGGGATGTTTGCCCATTATTACACGGATGACTTTCACGCCATCATGCGCAAAAACATGGCATCGCTGATGAACAGAGTTCTGGATAGTCGCAATAGCATCCTCAGGACGGTGGCTGAGTGCGGCACAGCTCCGCTCGTGATTAATGAAGGAAATAATTTCCTCAATTAGTCACCCTTGACACAAAATGGCAGTTTCTAATTTTCACCAAGTCCCTAATTTATACTTGCATATTTTATTTATTAGACAATTTATAATTATAAAACTACTCCATTTATAGACATGGATGTGAAAAGCACAGCATCGGTTAGAGTGGCGATCGAGAGGGTAAGCTTATCCCAGAAGGGCCTGGCGATCCGTACTTTAGGTGCGAAGCTACAAACACATCAGTCGGCGGGATTATGCCCCGCGACACAAGAGATACGCTAAAGAGGAGTGTCTTGTAGGTGAATATAATTTTAGGCATGCATAAATATATTTGCAGAGTGCTCCTTTTGTACCAGTACTATTGTTACGAGCTGAGGGTTCGGGATAAAATAATTAAAATTAATCTAACCAAAAGAAGACTTTTATTCAACACTAAAATGCAAAATACACGATCTTAATCAAAACACACTAATTCACAACACTATCGCACAATAAACCACTGAAAGTCACCGAAATGTTCGCACGTATCGCCAAATTAAGACCGACTCTGCGGACGTCTCTACGCACTATTTATACCGAGCATTATTTCCAGAACATTCCACTAGTATCTAGAAAAGTATGTATTTCGATCGTCTACTATTTCTTAATCTGTGCAACGGTAGGTAAAAACGAGGTAAGTAGGTCATTCTATACCAAGTATTACCTATTCTGTGACACAGTAGGTATAACTTCGAGAAAAACCGACTATTACTTATTCTGTAACAGCCTCGGCGTAACACTGCCCCCTCCTAAAACATGCTCGTCTCGAGCATTGTTAGCCCCGTAATATCGCGCCAGTCGATCAACATGAACAATTTTAGACTCACCTCGCGTACCCATCTGAATTCGGTATGTGACATCATTAATCCTGGTCAACACACGGTATAGTCCATCCCATTTTGCTTGTAATTTAGGGGATTTCCTTTCTTCCGTATCGGATTGTGCAACCAGACCTGCGATCCTTCAACAAATCCCAAGTTGTTCGAATTTCGGTCATAACGGGTCTTCATTTTCTCGGACATTTGTTGACCAGTTAATCGGACGTGTTCATTTATGATAGGAGATGGTCCTGCACTATCTAGGGTTTTACGCTTCATTGGGGCTCCAACGTTATACAGTTTTAACGCTCCTCTGCTGCGTGCATGGGGCCCTCTCACTGCCGCACAAGTCGTGCATTTTCGGCACCAGTCTTTAACATCTTCTTTACAATGGATCCAGTAAAACCGCTTCCTTATTTTTAGCAGTATCCTTTTTACTCCCATATGGCCTCCCGAACATCCTTCATGGCAGAGTTGTAGCACGTTAAGGACCTTGGCTTTGGGAACCACCATTTGCAGATGACAGTGATCTACCCGAGCGTTTTCCCATTTACGGCACAACACACCGTTGTGGATAACCAGACCGTCCCACTGTACCCAATAACTCTTTGTTGTTGTACTCATCGCATCAAAGTCACGTCACAAAGGCTTCGTGGTACCCGCTGTGATCCTTTCAATGATTGGTTTAAGGGAAGACCGGAGGGACAATCGCCCATACAACACGTACTACCAAGATCATTTCTAATTGGAGCAATTTCTACCTTAAAAAGGTATTATTTTAAATTGAATAGTATTTATCTAGGTTCCCAACCATATATTAGATCAAAATACTTACCTAAAATGAAATAGAAGCGTATCGCATTCTGCATGTTTTTACGTCATGAAAGACCTGTTTTCAACCTAATTGTTTCGTATTAAAAACAACAACATCTTACGTATCCTAGTCATGGGAACATAGAATATATCGTCTAATTACAGAATAACAACACAATGAGAAAAATACAACAAGTTTTCAGTCATCATTTTTGGTATTACGTAACACGGTCAAAATCTAATCAAATTTAGAATCGTTCTATTGCTATCACTGTCGCTCTGCGTGGCTAAACTTCGTCACTAAACAGGGATAGCGATATTCAGGCCGAAGTTTTTGACGCGGCCGAATTGAAGTTGCGCTCAGGGTTCGCCGGCGCGTTAAGGTCTTGGTCGTCCTGTTGTGCCTGCTGCAAAGTTTCCTCCCATTCGTCACTTAGGTCCGTTCTCAAACTTCTCAACAGTCTGATGGGCACCGCTTCCTTGGGCTCTCGTTTGGCACAATGTTCAACGTTTTCAGGGCAAGGTCTTCGTGACAACGGCACCGCGCTCCCGTAAGATTCTTCCCTTCGATGGTCTTAAATTGACAGACCATTTCCATCATCAACTTGCGAGATCGTCATTCTTGGGGCTTTCTCAATACCAGCCAGCACTCGCCCCGTAGTTCTGACGTTTACTCGTTGCTGCGTTTGCTGGACGGGGCTTCCCAGCAAAACCTCTTCTCTTTTTGGGCAATTGGAACTCAGATGCCCTTTCTCTCCACACTCGTAGCATCTAGGACTAAATTTTGGACGACTGTAACCAGTATAAGAGTCCCTTACTTCTCTGATGCGGTGGGCTTGGTAGTCCTGACGCACAGCCTCCACCTCCAACGCATGAGCCAAGGCATTTTTCAAAACAACATGATGTCCAAGCCTTACAGCAGCTCTCACTTCCAAATCACGTATTCCGTCATCGAATGCCTGGACCAAGTAACCGCCAGGTGGGGCTGGAGAGGTTTGGTATGCCTTTCGAACCAGCTTTTGTATCTCGAGGGCCCATTGCTGTAAACTCTCTGAGTTACGCTGGCTCCGGTCCTTTAACTGCGCTCGAAAAACATGTTCCAGGTGTGCGTCACCATAGCGTGACTCCAGCGCTTCCAACCGCTGTTCGTAGGTGGCATCTTTCCCAAGAGCCTCTAAAATCGTAAGTGCCTGGTCGCGAAGGCTCAGTTTTAAAGCCGTCATAGCCTGCGCTGTCGTTCATCCGTTGGCCTGGACAACGGCCTCAAACTGCATCTTGTAAGCTGACCACGAAGAACTTCCATCAAATGGTGGCGTTTTAGAACCTCGTGCTGAAGATGCAGCAATTAAAGGAACCACATTGCTGTCTCCAGACTTCAGGACACCCAGAGCTTTTTTTACCTCAGCAATCTGAGTTTCTGTTTCCGAAATACGGCTCTCATGATGTTCTATCTGCACTTTCACATCCTGGAGTTCCTTTCCCATTGAACCGAACAATTCCCTCATCAAGCATGCCTGTTCTTCCTGCCAACGACGCTGCTCTTCTTGGTGACGACGTTGCTCTTTCTTATCCTGACGTCGCTGTTCTTCCGGCAACCGAGCCTGCTCTTCTTGCTGACGACGCTGTTCTTCCTGCAACCGAACCTGCTCTTCTTGACGAGAAAGCATTGCCATAATAGCAACAAGATCACCTGTCACAGGAGCTTGAACCATGGATGATGATGATGAAGCTCCAAATGATTCGGCGGCGGTCGTTTCCATCTTTATTGGCTGACGACTCTGCCGAACTTCTTGAACCGGAGACTCTCCAAACCGCTTTTCATCTATTTCCTGTTGTCGTGGTCCTCTCGTCCTTACACAGTCGACGTTATCTTTTGGCAGAACCGGCATTATTTTATCCCACTTCTGACACCAAATTGTTACGAGCTGAGGGTTCGGGATAAAATAATTAAAATGAATCTAACCAAAATAACACTTTTATTCAACACTAAAATGCAAAATACACGATCTTAATCAAAACACACTAATTCACAACACTATCGCACAATAAACCACTGAAAGTCACCGAAATGTTCGCACGTATCGCCAAATCAAGACTGACTCTGCGGACGTCTCTACGCACTATTTATACCGAGCATTATTTCCAGAACATTCCACTAGTATCTAGAAAAGTATAGGTATTTCGATTGTCTATTATTTCTTAATCTGTGCAACGGTAGGTAAAAACGTGGTAAGTAGGTCATTCCATACCAAGTATTACCTATTCTGTGACACAGTAATACAACTTCGGTATAACGGTAAACGTATAACTTCGAGAAAAACCGACTATTACTTATTCTGTAACAGCCTCGGCGTAACACTATAATACTGTGTCTGTAGGGGAGCTATTATATTGAGTTGCCTGAATAGGATAAAACTATCGCACAGCTTTATGACTTAATTCAGGGCGGCCGCAGTCTGGGGGTCTAAAACGACCAGTTCATGTGTATCATCTTTATCAAAACCGGTTGTATATTAAGTAGATACACCGCAGTCAAGTATTATCCTGTCCATACAAAGTTTGTTTGGAAGAGATCGCTTCTAACGATAAGACCGGCCATTGTACTAAATCTATTTATAAAAATGATGTTTTGTATTTTATTTTGGTGTACAATAAAGAGTTATCTTATCTTTAATTTGATTTGATTTGTAAGCCGAATCTATTGTGTTCCTGTATAAAACCTTTACCTTCGACTTTTATAACTAAGTCTAAAAATAATGTTGTGCTCAGAGCTGAAACAGTAAGTGGCCAGTTTATATTGGCTGAATTGTACTTATATTTTACATAAATACATTTTTTTTAATGTTTCTGTTGATACAAAACATACATGCACTTTTTAATAACATTTTTTAGCTTTTACCTTGACTTTGGTATTTGTAATATCAGAAGCATTGAATGTGGCTCTAACAAGGGGCCCTCTGCCGGCCCCAAGAACCATCACAGTAACAGGAGTTTCATTGTGCCAGGATTTCTTTGAAGTAGGAGTTTTACTTTTCTCCCCATTTGCTTTACTTTGTTCCTCATTTATAGTAAGAGATTTATTTTGTTCCTCATTTGAAGTAGGAGATATACTTTGTTTCTCATCTGAAGGAGTTTTACTTTCTTCCTGATTAGTAGCAGTCTGCTCTTTTTTCAAAAGAGCACTATCACTTAGTCCAATTTCTAGTTTTGAAATTAAATTTTGTACTTCTATTTGTTTAAAATCACTCTCTGCTTTCTGTAAATTCAAAGTTATTTTTTTAAACATTAGTAAAATAGTTAAAAATTACATTACATATATTAAAATAATTACTTTTGCTTTGATTTTGAAATGTGTCAATGCTTTAGCAATAGCTTTTTGGTACTGATCATATTTTATAGGATCCTTCTCAAACACATTGTATGTGTGTGTGTCTAAATTGTCTGCAAGTGGCTGCAGAGGAGTCTGGAGGTAATCTTCCCAGCTGAAAATTAACACAAGGAATATTAAATGAAAAATAATTTAAGATTCATATTCCTGACATGCACTGATTGTGAAACATATGAGCATAGAATACTGTAAATCATGCTATAATCTTTAGTACTAAAAACAGTTTAACATATCAAAAACATTTATTTTTCCAATAAAGTTTGTTTAAAATAATATGAAAGTATCTGTTTCTACCATTTTAGGCATGCTTGTAATACTAGATAACATTAAACATTTATAAGATCTGATTGCTAAAAACAAATAGCTTGATATTATATTTTTTGTAATATTTTTCTTCAATTTATGTAATCTTTGTTAGTTTAATTTAATAGAGTAAGAAACTTTATGTTAATAGTTTACCTTTTAAGCCTGGTAGAATTGCTATAAAATAAATTTTGTCAGCTAACTGGCATTGACATTAGGACTTAAAGAATTCATCAAATCAATATCAAAAAAGTTGCTATTCAGTGTAATTTACTGAAAACTTTCTTCACACTGAGCTTTTAACTATAACCCAAGACTTTTTACCATCTTATGGCAAAAGTAAACTAGAGTGGCTCTTAAAGGAACAAACAAACTGCTCAGCAGTTTGTTTGTTCCTCAGATCCATAATTATGATAATAAATGTCTATTATTCTTCTAACTTACCCTCTAGCATACTGTAACATAGGATCATCAGCTACATTGGGATTGGGCCTTCTCATCCAGAGTCTGTGCATGTATTGGAGGTAATGCTTGATGTCATGTCTCCTCGCCCCGCTGATTATCACCTGCGCTTCGTGCTCTACCATACTGACTACAAGCTGCTGGTGAGCTCGGGACAGTACTGGGAATCTACAAAATAAATGTATTTCAAATGACAATGAAGTACAGGAATTGGTAACAGTCTCAGTTATAATAATTCTCTGTATCATATAACTGTTGTACTATTTGCTTTGTGTCTTGTATTTTGTTTGTAATTTTAATTTTTTATGGTGTACAATAAAGTGTTTTTATTCATAATAGCTAAATGTAATAATAGGTACTACTACTAACTAGTGGTTCTGTGAGAACAGTAGACCTTCAAGCCCTTATAACATGCAATAATAGCCACTTCCCCTTTTTGACATTTTTTTCGCAACATCTTGTGTAGAATGAAGTCCTTAGTACGACTCTCAAATTTGATTTAAATCCGCCGATAAATAACACTAAAGCAAACTTCCCCCCAATCAAAAAATCGCAATCGACTAATAAATTTAAATAAATCAAGGAACATGTGTGGCAATTCTCGTCAAAATCGGTTGAAAAATGTGACTGTAGGCGAGAACAGACAGACAGATGGACAAAAGCATTTTTTGGCCAATCTTGAAATTGAGACACTTCACTCGCTCAGTCAATAATATGTAGCTGTAGGAGTTGTGTTTTTATTAAGAAACGGAATAATAAGTTAAAATAACTTTCCATATAACATTGAACAAGATTTATGAAAACTCGTTTATATGATAAGTTCCTCATGCAAACAAGAAATCTATGTCTTACCCTTTCTTATTGTTGTGAAAGAGGTGAGTAGGTATAACTATAGCCTTCACAGGCTCACCAAGCCATCTATCAATGATCCTTTGTGAAGGTAGGTCTGCTGATAGTTCCAGCACTACACCAACTCTTTTATCCCATTCCAGACGCTCATGAAACTTTGACCACCAGTACCAAGTCTCATTCCATGCATCATCCTCTAACTCCTCTGGTACAGCATCAGTAAGCCTTAATTTCATTAATGTTCTTCGACAAACCATTGATACTCGAGCCCATATTATAGCGGGGTGGTGACTGCAAACCAATTTGTATCATTGAAATAATTAACAGTAACTCTGCAAGTAGGTACATAGTCAAGATCTAAAAATATTACCTGTTTTCATAGTAAGTCAGTATAATCCTCGCTAAGTTGTTGGATTCTATACCATGTATCGGTAACATAATAGCTGGCAGACCAAGACCCTTGCAGTACCCAAGTTCATCGCTCAAACAATCTTCATGTCTCTGCCGAACTTCAGGAGAGGCTATGTCCGTATCCCATTCTTGAGAAAGTCGACCAACTATCCTCGTAGTCCAGTCTTGCGGGGATAATATCATATCTGAACGTGTAAAACCACCAACTTTATTAGAACTTGAGGGGTGCTGCCGGGTAAAACGTGGGTGAATTAACGGTGATACTATGAAGGAGTAGTTGCATTGTAGAGCCTCTGTCAAGCACCCCTGTAAGTCAGGAGTAGTGATGAACTCAAATCCACATGATATTTCTTGAGACATTCTTGAAAACTTAAATAAATAAATAAAAAACCGCAGTGCACCGCGCCAAACGCAGACATTGAACGTGAACGAATGAACAATATAATTATTGAATGAATGACCATTTGACCAAAGAGAGAGAATGAGTGAATTAAACAAAAACCTGGACTTTAAATGACAGTAATCCACTTTGGCCAACCATAAATGTATACCAAAAATGAAATTTAATGTTGCCTGAACTAATAAATTCATATTTAAATATGTTCCATTTCCATTGCACTGCTTGATCTAGTGAAAGAGCCTAGTTTTATGAAATTGTCTTTGATTGATCTGATGTATGACTTGTATGAGAGCCACAGACAGGATGCGTTTTAGCCTTAGGTTGTTTTATTTGTAATCGTCTGTAGGTGGGTGGACCGAGGGAAAGGTAGGGAAGGGAAGGAAATTGGCTAGTGTTTTTTTTTTTGCAAGATCGTAAACATTGCATGCATGCATGGCATGCACTCTAATCAACATTAGATTACAAAAGAATGGTAGGAGAAAATCCTTTGCAAGTTATTCCTACAGTTAGCAGCGGCAGTAATGTAAATACTAATAAAAAAGGTAGACCTCGGAAAGGACATGGCACTATTATTTTCAGCCAACAACCTCGGTCAATGGTTGCAAAGTTATTCGAACTAAATGAAGTAAAAGCTGACTGTAACATCCATGCAGAAAAGCGTGAAATTTATGAATGCAAGAAACCTTTAACTTCTATTTGTGAGTTGGAGAAGAACACTGTCCAAAATGATGTTATTGTTTATCAAACCAACAAGTAAGTTTAAAACATAAACCATGTTCTAACACGAGATCTTCGGATCTATAGTCAAGTTTTGTAGAACTAATAAATATATAATTTCAGCAAAATGGAGCATAATGTCTTGGCAGTTACAACTGCATCAGCCTGCATTAGTCATTATGAAAGTAGTAATAGAAAAGGAAGACCAAGGAAAGACAATATCATTCGTTTCGGTCCACAGCCCCAGTCAATGGTTTCAAAGTTTTTGAGTAATATAAAAACAGAGTGCAAGACTGCAGAGAATGGTGATTATGATATTGAAACCGTCTCTATACCTTCCACTCCTCTCTGTGAGTCAGAAGAAGACCAAATTAAAAATGATGATGATAACTACTTTGAAAAACCTAAAAGGCAAGTTAAAAAAGTACACTTACTTTATTCTAGAGTGAATTGGTTTTTTTTAGTTTATAATCGTTCAGACACTATGACCATACAAAAATGTATTGGTCCTTCCTTCCTTCCTTGATCCTTGACAGATTAAGTATGCTTTTTATAAACATACTAGCTGACCTGCTTTGGCTCAGCACAAATTTTTATCAAAATATAATAATATAATATGCCTTTAGCACTTTTATATCACTGAAATAATTTTCAAAATCGGTTCAGTAGTTTATGAGATCACTCCCTACAAACATACAATCAAAAATAAAGGTTTTAGGTGGGGGGAATAAGATCTGCACTGATGCCCCGCATTGGGGTGTATTGTGCATTATCCTCTTTCTAACCTGACCCCAGCCACCCGAACTCCTTGAAATAACGGAGTAGGGCTTTGGGTTAATGGCAGCTGCTTTCCAGGATCCCCGTAGATGGTGTTGTAGTGGTGTTGAAGGAGGAATCTTTATAATATTAGTGTTCATTGTAGCTAAAAGCAATATCAATTAAACTGATAGAAAGCTAAACATTGTTCAAAAAGTCGCTAACTAAACCTTTGGGTTAAATTTCTATAACATCATATCAGCTGGCTATTGCTGAATGTAACTACCTGAGATCTGATGAAGATAAGGGTCAGTGAATGTAAAGCTGAAAGTATAATTATGTAACATAAAACAACATTTGATTAATATAATTAATATTTTATAAAAAAATTGCAGGAAAAAACTGAAGGAACCAGCTAAACCAAAAATATATTCATGTGATTTCGAAAACTGTTCATACTCTACCAAACTAGCATCAAACTTGATAAGACACAAAAGAGTTCATACTGGGGAAAAGCCATATCTCTGCGATCAGTGTTCATTCAGATCAAATTTTATCAACTCATTGAAATGTCACAAGAGATTGCACACTTCAGTGAGACCCTACAAATGTTCAGAATGTAGCTACAGTTGCAACAGTACTTCTAACCTGAAGAAACATTGTCATGCAAGGCATAAAACCATTGACATTTATGTAAAGGTTTGATCTATGTATGGCACATAGACTATACTAGACGCCAAGAAGATTAACCGTTATTCTTCTAAGCTAGATGCTAATGCTCCTGGCAGACTGTCATAAAACGTGGGACTAGCGACGATGATATTGCTATCTCGCTCACTCGTGTAGCTCTTACGGGAGCCGCTAGTGATGCGCCGAGTACCTATCGATAACACTATACTAGAAAAGACATAGCTTGAATACTGGCGGCGTCCCTATAAGACGCAGACTTGTTTAAAGGAAGCTTGCCGTCACTATCAAAGATTTTGAAAAATATTGGATTTTCCTACAAAAAAAGTGACAAAAGAAAAATTATAATGGAACGAACCGACATTGCTCTTGCTCGAGTGAATTTTCTCCGGAAAGTCAAAAAATTACAAATTGGGACAAAGTTGTATTTCTAGACGAGACATATTCATGACGCCAATCATACCGTATCCAAAGCTTGGACCGATGATACGGCACAATCGACCACCATAGTACCCGAAGGTAATTGGTCTTACTGCAAAGCTTCTATCGATAATTACTATCGATATTTTTTTCTGTATCATAACAACCCTAGGAATGTCAGTTTAACAAATGTCGCAGAGATCAAGCTTTGTTTTTTCAAGTATAAGTCTAGTAATTGAATTGTAAAGGAAACACACGTGTATTGGTTGGCCCCGTCTACCACGTGTCTTGGCGTATACTATAGTAAATTTGTATATAGCAATATAGTGTAGTGACATGAAGTAGGTATTGTATAGGTAACACTGCAATATCAATCCCCTAGTTCATGGTTCAAGCCATTATATCAATCCAATTTAATGTAGTATTGTTATGTATTTGTGAATGATGTAGTTTTAACACCAACCAGGGTAAAAATTAAAATTGAATTATCAGTAGATAATCTGAAATGCTAAAGTTGATTTCACTAGTATCGTTTGTTGTTAAGTGATATTGTAGCAATTCACAAACTTGGTATATAAAGAGCATTATGTCAGCGATGCACCAACCATACTTTTGTCGTTGTTTACAAAAAGTAAAAAAATAAACCAAATGTAAGTCATGTCCAAAGCTTTTATTTATCACAATAACCTAAATACATGACATGTATATAATCCTAAAAATATATAACTGGTATATAAACATTGCCCAAAGTACTTATATAACTGCTTTCCTCTTAACATCATAAAACACACCATGATATTTGTAAATATTTTGAGCTTCTAAATAAGAATAATACTTGTGGTAGACAAGATATTGGCAAGTATCAGTGGCAGTGTTCAGTGAAATCTACAACTACAGATTCGCGCCAGCCGAAGAGGAAGTAGCCGGTTGCCGAGCCGAGGACAACGGCCATACACAGCCATGTGTTGTACGTCATGAACACCAACATAAGCATGTAACTCACTAGCACTTGTAGACCGTGGAGCACTGTTTGCCACGCATGAGCTGTGCTCATCATGCTAGGACTGAAAAAATAAACTTTCATTTAGCTCAAATCAAAGTAGGTAAAAGTTGATATACTTATTAAGGAGTATTAAGATAATGGCTGTTAGAGCGGCATGGAATAAGAAAACACCAAATCTGACATCGGGCGTAGTATACAGAATGGGGCAAAATTTTAGCTCATTGAGGACAGCTACCTTTTTTTTTGCAGTTAGAAGGTTTTGTTCTTAGGAAACTATAGGTTAATTTTAAAGAAAAAGTTTTAGAAAAAATACATTTGTTACAAAAACAAAATGTTCTCTATCGACTCGTATCTCCCATCAGGACCACTTGTCCCAAAGTAACTTATCAAATCGTAAGATTTAGCAAAAATTAAAAAACAATGTTTTTCATCCAAATTCTACGTAGAAAAGGTAGCTGTCCTCGATGAGGTAAAACTTTGCTCCAGCCTGTATGTATACTCGGACGTTGACGGCCGACCAAAACAAACGAGTACATACAAGGGACGACATCGTCCGGGTGCGGTGCAGCGGTGGTGCTGGTGTACGGCGTTTCATTTGGTCGGCCGAGTTCGGCCGTCAACGGATTTGGTGTATTCGAACCGTTAAACACCAAATCCGTTATCGAGGGAACTGGGAACATGATTTTTATTTATGGCCAGTTCCTATAAACGTCGGTAACCGATAACAACTTGATTCTCGTAAAGTCGAAGTAAAATTCTTTTAGCTCATTCGAGGACTGGTGGCAGATTTTGATGAAAGCGTTTTTAGGGTTCCGTAGTCGAACTAGGAACCCTGTATAGTTTCGCAATGTCCGTCCAGTTACAGCCGTTTTACTCGTAGACTTATAAGTTTGCTGTAAAGCTTTAGTATGATGATTGACGATACGCTTTTGTGACGCTTAGTACCTATGAAATAAAAACGAGTGGATGTTTTTTTACCCCATTTTATGGAGTAGGTATACTTGAATAAATCTTCCAAAAACACTAATACAAGTTTTACCATTACATTTTTTTTATATACTTTTGAGTACGTTTATGAAACATAAAACTTCTGGCTATCTTCGTAATAGTCGGGAATAAACAAGCAAACAAATTAAACGGTGCAATGTTTCAATAAAAATAAATTAATCCCACACGAACTTAAATGACACCTTTTACTGCGCAGTATCAGGAATAAAAGCATCTACCGACCGACCGACCGTAGTATAACAATCATCACAATCTTCATCCCAGATAAAAATAAAATACGTTAAGTACTTACACATTTCTTTCAAGGGTATGCGGTACGGCTCTAAAAGAGAAAACAACCTTGTTAGTGTGTTAAAATTAACGCCGCATTCACGGTAAGGCCGACCGCAGACGACAGACAACCACAAACTTCTAGATTTTGTCGAATAAAATTTATGTTTCCCTTGCAATAAAAGCTCTCAAAATGAGTGTGATACCTATGTAATATTGTGCTTCCTTTCATAAATAATTTAGTGTAGGTAAAAATAAATAAATGAACATAATATGATCTGTTACAACACTGCTGATCGATCATAGTTATGATTCACCTAGAGGCTACTCTAGACCCTTGACTTTATACTAAGGTACATCAACGCAAGTCACACAGAAAATCGGTTCTACAAAAATTTAACGATTAGTGTACTCGTAAATGTCACGCACTGAGGGGAAATCGTTAAAAGTAGTCGGATAAAAATCGCTGACCTATTTTAATTGCTCGTCTGCGCTAACCCTCATTAGTTTACAACCTGTTCTTCAAAACAAACAGTTGCTTGTAAGAAATGTTACATAATGCTCGCTGATTTCAAAATTATTCATGAGTTTGATAAATCCGGTTTTGTTTGAAAGTTTTTTAGTTCACTGCATAAAATTTTGAATTCAGACGTTCTCTGAATACAACGTCATAATGCAATAACGAAAAACATATTCAACATTTAAATTTGTAATAATATATATTGTCTTCTGAGAAGTTCTGATCGGTTTATAACTATACGTGCCTCTTGTGACACGATAGCGTCGTTTGGGGTTTTTATGGGACTTCTATTGTTATAAGAAAACATTTAGGGTGACTTGCGCAACGATGCCTAAACGTATTTAGTGGCAAATTTGATTTAGTTAAGCAGTTGTCAGTTCATCTCATCTTATTGTGCAAGCCGGGCTTAGAGCTTATCAAACATAAGTTAGCATCTTCTCAATAGTTTTGTCGCTACTTTCTATTCATTTGCGTCATCTGTGTTAATAGTATTACATACTCATACCTACTTAAAACGACTTTGACATACTCTAACCAACCATAATTATTAAGGTCAATTTTTGTAATCAATAAGATTTAGTTTTTATTTTTCGCCACGTACCAACTTAGGGCGTGAACACATGTCTACGGTGCGGCACCTGCCACCGGGAGAAAGCGCAGCACAGCGTCGCGGCATGGTGCCGTGCACGGCGTGCCGCGCCTGCACACAGTACCAACGATCGTTCCAAAACAACAGTTATTGTCCTGATATGGACCGCGAAAGACGTATTGTGCTCTTGTTGCTGTTGAGACGACGAATGCAGAAAAAACATAATCAATAAAAATATTGGGGAAACCTTTCTATAAAGAACCATGATAGAGGTCATTTTAAGAGGAAATATGAAGCGCTGATAATATGTGATGCTGATGACTTTTACGAATATTTCAGAATGTTAATATCAAGTTTTGAAGAACTGCTCACCAAGATAGCACCTCGTATACAAAAGCAATACGTGTTCAGATAACCTGTTGAGCCCATGGAATTGCTAGGTTTAACAGCGGAGCACTGTGTACCGGCACGGCACGCCGCCGTGACGTTGCACGGTGGCCGGTGCCGCACCGTAGACATGTGTCCACGCCCTTATATTTGCTTATTTTTGACACTAACTGTAAAAACTGCCGTAGTACTTTGTGGTTCTTAATTTATGATTATTTGTGGTTGGTGTTTCATTGATTAGGTGAGTACCTATTTATCATTAATTTCTAACGTACCTAAAATTATTTTTAGTGGTTTCTTCGATTCTTAATTTTCGTTTTTTTTTTGATTCGTTATTTAATTGAAACGTTGTATTACATGAGGTAAGAACTTACTGGATAACTTGAGGTTCATCCGGAGCACACATATTGGAGACGCCCTTGTCAGGGGGCGCCACCGCGCAGTACTGTAGCCCTGCATACGTTTTCCACAGGAGATGTTTTCTATAGTATTTGAGACTGAAATAACAAGCAAAATTTTTTATGAGAGATAATCTTGAATTTCTAACAAATCTCGTTAGTTGTTCTAACTCTTGTTAGGTTCGGCTTAATTTTATGTACATTTTTGTACATGCGGGGGGTTACTAACTAGTAACCCCCTGCATGTTGAAAGATGAAATAAAAACTTGTAGCAGAATGCTTTCCAAAAAGTTTGTTTATAATATGTAGGTATAGATTTAATTTATACTTATATTTTTTTATTTATGTATTAAAGATTATATATCTAAACACAATATGTGTAGTAAAAACTGTCATGGAAATCAGTTAGCGACGCTCTGTACATACGGGCTTGCTTTTTTATAATGTGGGTTTGGGCTACGTCGAATGCCAAGTAGGCTATGGCCTGTGGGTAAAGGTAGCTAGCTACTGACCAGGATTCTGATTCCCGAGAAGGCGAAGCGACGCGCGCGCCCAGCCAAGGCGGAGAAGGCCGAACAATTTGCAGAAATTCGTGATATTTGGAAGGAATGGAGGAGGCATTTGCCCATTAGTGGGACACAATCACCTAAAAATATAATAGAACTAGGTGCCGCCCGCGGCTTCGCTCGCGTGGTTGGTTTTCAATAAAAACATTACCCTCATTCTTCGCAATCAGTTAAAAAGTAGCCCATGCCCCGATTCCGGTTATAATGTATCTGTATTTCATCGAATTAGGTAACAAACAGACATACATGTTAAATGTACCCTCGTAATGCAAAATAAACGTTTTTTACTTTACATAAGAGAAAGAGTTTCTTTCGTATTTATATTATCAGTATGTATGGCTAACATAAGGGTACTACTATGTCGCTTACAACTTGCACCAGTTAGAGCGTTTGTGCATTGACTACGAGTACGTACGAGTGAGTGCACAAACGCCCTTATTTGTTGCCCGATTCCGTCTGACTCGGTCGCGTTGAAACAGATGTAAAATTTACTAGTATTTATCCTTGAGATTTAAGGAAAAACACACTATTGGCTTCCATAATTGCTAAAAGGTATAATACGAGTGCAGACACTTCGGTGCAGTAGGTACCTAGGTACACTACTACAGTCAAAGTAGAAGTGAAGTGGCTGGAGGTGCCGCTCGCCGCCATAACAAACAAACAACATACAGCACTTGATTAGCCGGTTCATATTTTAGCAAATTATATGCATGAAATAGTGCATAAAATAACTTAAGTAGGCACCATCCAATTAGCCTATCTATTTAGGCAACATCATTTATCTGACTACCTGAATATAAACGCCGGATTCGACATATTTTATCCTTCTCCTATTTGAAGTATGTATTTAATTATTATTGACGTATTCAAGTGTTCTATTGTGTCCCTACGGTTTTAATAAACGCGTAAGGGTATTTTTTTTATGTTATTTGTGGGGAAACAGGCTTACGGCCCACCTGATGGTAAGTGGTCACCGTCGCCTATTGACACCGGCAACACCCGGGGTATTGTCGATGCGTTCCCTACACTGAAGAAACCTCTTTACATTTCTCTTGAAGCGTGCCATGTCGTAGTCTAATGGGAAAACCTCAGATGGTAGCTCATTCCACATCTTGCAAGTATGTATTTTGTGTAATCTAGGACCTAGGAGAGAAAGATAAACCATTTTTTGGTTCGTATTTGAGTTTCAGTAAAGAAAAAATATACCGGGTGTTAATAATTGTCCACAATTCGTTAATTTTAGCCAGTAAATAATATCATAGAGCCCAAAGAACTTACCCTTCATACATTAAAGCCATAATATAAATAGCGAAAAAAGAACCGACGAATTCCCCTACTTCCGTCACGTTCCACCACGAGAACAGGATAGTTTCAACGAAGCCACCGTGAAACTGCAACGAAAATACAAAATTGGATTAGGAACAGACCATTCTATTGGCATGATATAATTACTTATTGAATCCTTTGTATTGTACTTCTTATTAGTTATTGGTCATAATAAAATCCGAACTTGACGAAATTGACAGGGTACACCAGTAACCCCACAGTGCTGAAATTTGGCATACCTACGTGAAGCTTTAGTTACACAAATATAGGGAAAAGTCTGAAATCCAGAATAACTGTAAATTCTTCTCCAAAACAGTATAACCAATTAACGTGAACTCCTGTGCGTGACTCATAACTTTAATGAAACTGTCGGTCAAGTTGGAATGAACAACCAACTTGTACGTGTACGTGCGACCCACTTAGAAGAGAGATTAGAATTTTTTATTTTACGGACGAAACGCGAGTTGCCAGTTCGGGGCGAACCCTAGTTACATAACGATAGAACGTTACACATTTTACTATACCTTTAATAGGTAGTATTGTTTCCAACTATCAATTACATAAACAGTTTATCGCAATTCCGATCGGTCAGTATCTAGTTGAAAACAATTCACTTTTACAACGGGGTCGCGGATCTTAAACCGGATATGTCATGCTATATAATAAATTAAAATCGATTGATGTATAAGATTGTGGGTGAAACAAAGCAGGTTTGACTTATTGGTTAAGATTATGGTATAAAAGCGAATACCTTTCTTTATTTTATTTTATTTGGGAAACAAACAGTACAATAGAGAATACAAATAGATATATATAAAGTTATTACTAAAACCAGTGCAGTTTCCACCATAGCATATTTCACAAGAAACGTGACGTTGTTATCCAGAAACCATTCCTTTCTTATAGAAAAAAAAACTATGACCACTAATTAATAAGGATATAAGGATACTGTCATAGCGAAAATAAATTTATTTTTATTTCTGCTATAACAGTAGAGTACTATTTCAGGGCAAAGGCTCTTGGCCATAGCTCTTTCCTCTTTCATATCATAGGCTATAATGACAGAGAAAATAATTACTCTAAGAGCATATTCCGAACGCGCAGAGAACGCGCCCTAATGCGATGTCGCAGTCAGTACAGTAAACCTCTCACAAATTCTGCCTCGCGTTTGTATCGCGATACAGACGAGGTTCGAACAGTTCGAACGCGCTTTTGTTTCGATACAATTGCTGCAATCTGCTTTTTGGGTCTCAACGCTTTCGAGATACGCACGTTGTCTGCTCATTTAAAATACGCCATGAGCCGAAGCACTAAGAGCTGAAAAAATGGCAGTAGAGAAAAATATCTAGATGCGAATAGCATAGAACCTATTGATAGCTATTGGGAAGGAAGCTTATACCCAGTAGAAGGCTGTTACTTTACTAGAACTGTCTATGATGATCCATCATCAGTAGTATGTTTTTACGATAGTAGTTTTTACTTATGTGGTACATGTGGCCTAGTACTTATGTTTGTACTATTTCTGTTTGTGTGGTAATTCAATAAAGAGTTATCTATCTACATTCAGGATAAAAAGTAGTAAAATTATATGCTTAAAATTTATAAAAATAGGTCATCCGTTTGACTAATAAATGTGACGAAATTTGCAGGATAATATAACTAGTAGGAAAATGAGTAACTTTACTGCTTTATTATTCATAGGGAAACCTGGTTTTTTTATTTTCTGCATGACGTATTGGGATTAAAAAAAACATATAACTCCTAAAATATGTAAATATTCATAAAACTGAACATTTCATAAAGTCCAAATTCAACTTGTTTTTTCAAAAAATCAACGACCTACATACGAATAGTTCTAGACAATAATACGGTCAACCAAAAAGAGTAAAGAAGTATTTCATCATATCAGTCTAAGGTCGTCCACTGCTGAACATAGTCCTCCCTCATAGATTTCCAGAGCGACCGATCTTGTGCGACCTGCAGCGGCTACCAAGCAACCTTTATCAGATCGTCTTTCCATCTAGTGGGGGAGGGAGGGGAGGTGGGAGACCTACGCTGCGCATTCCAGTGCGTAGTCTCCACTCGAGAACCTTTCTGCCCCAACGGCCGTCAGTTCTTTGAGCAAATAGTATTTACAAACTGTATTATAGAATACAAAAGAAACAGTTCAGCAATATAACGACCGTTGCAAACGGTTTACTGATAGCTCAACTACTCCAGCCAGACAGAAGCGTCTCCAATACACTGGCTGAATTGCCTCGCTGACTTGCAAATCTTGCATTTAATTAAATACATTGACCCAGATAAGCAAGCACCCGCTCACGGATCACACCATACCAAACGTAGTTATATAAATATTTTGAAAACACAAGTGCCCCAATACCGCATGGATTTAAAAATCGGTAAATCAAATACTTACAACCATACTCATATTCATATCCCCTTCGTGTCCTCCGTGCCCTTCATGTCCTGATTGTGTCATCGGTACCGCTCCATAATCCGCTGTTAGGGTGTCTAAACTAGAATTGGGCTGGTTCTGAAAGGTAAATCGAATCTTAACACAAGGGTTGCACACGAAATTTTAAGACAGAGTTTGCAAAGTGAGACGCACGCCATTAGATCAGACCATCAAATATAATGATTTTCTATTTTTAAGAATAACATACTCTTGACCAGAACCCACGTTATTGAGACCCTGGGGCCCAATTCTACTAAACCTATCGCTTCACTAAGTTCACTATGACAATGGTATCGTCACAAAATTTTGCGCACCTGTTGGTATTCTACTAACACAATCTTTGTCCAAAACCGCCGCCCGATGTTATGACAACACCATTGAAAATTTGGCAGCTTAAGACAGGAACAATAATCAATGATTATTTATCATTATTTTGACAAATATTGTTATAGTAGAATACCAAAAGGTATCTATAGTGGCCATTTTGCGACGGTACCATTGTCATAGTGAAGCGATTGGTTTAGTATAATTTGGCCCCTGGTGTCTGGACAAACGTAGTATAGGTTTTAAGACATCATTGAACTATTGTATAACCAGCTTTTTGTATCAGATAATAAACAAAAGAGGTTGCGGTTTCAATTCCCGATGCGAGACATAATGTTTGTACGTTCTGTCTTGGTAAAGGTTTTGTGGTGGTACCAATAGTAACGTACCTACCACGATAGAAGAAATTCTTTTGCGTGGACAGGGACTATGTAGTTATGTCACTGTTTAGAAAAAGACATCGTGTAAATACATATATACGTGATTTATCACGTACCGTTTTATCGGTATTACGACCGACGTCCAAGGCGAGACCCGTTTCGGAGGCGGAACGCACTCACCCTCATGAAGGTTCACGAATTGAACCGAAATATTGTCGGTCGTAACAACGATAAAACGGTACGTAATAAATCCCGTACTTAAAATAAGGATTGAAACAAATTATCAAAATTGTCTAAGCCTTCATTTTAGTTGTTTAGTTTAAATGGGTTTGTCAGTTTCATTAACTAAGCAATTGCTAAAATTAGAATAAATTTTCTAATAAGAATTAGAATCTTAGCAAATAGACTGTGTAAAGAGAAACATCGTGCTTTTTGCATTGAATATAAAGCTCAATTTAATCTAAACAATGTACGTCCGCGGTACATAACGGCAATTTGATAAGTCGATGACATTTGATTGGTTGAAATTGGTGCGGTTAAACAAGGGGACACGTTGCCGCGTCGCCTTGAGCAAATATATATGAACCAGATTGTTAGCTACCTACATAGTATTGAATATGGTATTGTTTTGTCACGCAATACCCATTCAACCGATGAGAAAATTAACATTCATGGCCTAAGTATTCGCATTGCATTTGCAGATCTGTACACATCGTCCGAAGAAGAGCGGGCAAGATTTTAAGGCATACGTAATTGCTAAATTGAGAAGTGATATTTTTCTATCTTCGTATAGATTTTTATGAAATAGGCTAATGCCAGGCCCTATTTCCCCAGTTTAATTTAGACAAACAAATCTTAATTATCGACATCTGCAGTAGGAAATTAGAAGGGCGTGTTAAATGGTATGTTGGTACTTGGTACACGCTTCGCAAAACAGTTCTATATACCTACCCAAGACAAAGGTGTATGTGTAGTTAAACATTTACTTTTATAGCTCGGAGATTGTTTAGAATTTATGTCATAGTCATAAGTATTATCAAGAAGTGCTACGTAGCCCTACACGCGATATTGAACAGTTTTTGGTGCAGCATGAAGGGTTAGTTAGATGGAGATGGGGCGCAAAAGCTACTAGAACTTCTAGTAGCCTGGCCTTTGTGCCCCATCTCAACCATCCACCCTGTATATTAATACAGTGTAAACTCTATATAACGACACTCAAGGGACTGAGCATATTTTGACGTTATAGAGAGTTGTCGTTAAATGGAGAGAAGTAAAATCTGTATTAGAAAAAGAAAACGTTTATTTCTGATTTGTCTTGTTAAATAGTACCTACAATAAAAATCTGTTTTAATTTTCTCTCCCGCCTCTATCACGCGTATCATCAAAACTTTTTCGTCAATACACAGTGATTTTCTCTTACTAGCCATGTTTACAATTTGAAAGTTTATGAGCTACTAAGAATATGACAACGTATAGATAAAATCCATCACTACTGCTAACAACAGTCTGCAGCTACACGTGCAAGCAATCACATTTTGTAAACAAAAGAACGGATTTCTTAGAAAGTTTGGTGTGTATGATGCCGACAGTAGAGTTTATTATGGTCTAGGATAATAAAACGACAAAAGGATATACACAGCTGCGCAGTTTTTACTAATTTGGCAACTTAAAAAGAACTTTTTATTACAAATTGTTGTCGTTATTGAGAGTACTGTAATGCTGTACAGTGTACCATTGTATGCAAGACAAGCTAAACCAACCAAAGCCGAATGATTTCGACGCTTTAGAGAGTTTGTCGTTAAAACGAGTGACGTTACATGGAGTTTACACTGTATATAATTAAGAAGTTGCAGATGACTCATAGCAGAGTTTATCAATTGATGCAGATAATCAGCACATAACTAAAGATAAGTCCTAATGATAAGGTTAATAAACAATAACAAATTGAAGTTTACTTACATATTCATCAAGATGTGATGGCATATGATGTGTAGGTCCAGGCATATGATGACCATGGTGTTCTGGCCCACCAGAATGCATATCTCCATGGTGTGCCATTATGCCTATAAAGATTACAATAAGTAAATGGTTTTCTACCCAAGCCCGCCCCCTTAAGTATCTCACGATAGGTTTGCAACAGGCATAAATCCTGCATCAGAATTGCTATACTTTGGCAGCAGTGATTGCGAGATTTGCGCCTGTTGCAAACCTATTGTTAGTTCCGTGATTAGTGACTATAACTAGTGGTTCGCCTCGAACTCAGATCTCCCGAGTCTCCGATTAAAACAGAAAATTATTATTTGTAATCTAATCATTGACTACACTGAAAAAAATATTTTTTTACTACAAACATTAAACTGAAAAACATTAAAAGCAAAGCGGTCTTCAGTAAGATTAACTAGTCATAAATAATAACAACTAATGTTTGAAAAACAGTAAAATACAAAACAATAACTGTAACTGTTAGAACATTACTTTTTACTGAAATTACAATAATAGAAATCAATCGCAACCATTACTTTATTAACAGTTAGTTTTAATGGTTAGAATCGTGTCTCAAAATGAACAAGACAGTAAAATGAACTATTTAACACAGTAAGATTTATTGATATAATTATCAAAAAATAAATTTAATGTAGTAGTGACAACTACTGCTTGAAACAGTATAATCAAATGATTGAAACAGTTAATTTTAATGGTGGCCTAATAGATCTTACTGACCACTATATTTCAAAAATTCATTATGTTAAAGCAGGAAACTCTAATGGTTCGAATGTTATTATCAAGTGAACGAAACAATTAGTTTAATTTACTACAAACATTAAACTGAAAAACATTAAAAGCAAAGCGGTCTTCAGTAAGACTAACTAGTCATAAATAGTAACATTTAATGTTTGAAAAACAGTAAAATACAAAACAATAACTGTAACTGTTAGAACATTACTTTTTACTGAAATCACAATAATAGAAATCAATCGCAACCATTACTTTATTAACAGTTAGTTTTAATGGTTAGAATCGTGTCTCAAAATGAACAAGACAGTAAAATGAACTATTTAACACAGTAAGATTTATTGATATAATTATCAAAAAATAAATTTAATGTAGTAGTGACAACTACTGCTTGAAACAGTATAATCAAATGATTGAAACAGTTAATTTTAATGGTGGCCTAATAGATCTTACTGACCACTATATTTCAAAAATTCATTATGTTAAAGCAGGAAACTCTAATGGTTCGAATGTTATTATCAAGTGAACGAAACAATTAGTTTAATTTACTACAAACATTAAACTGAAAAACATTAAAAGCAAAGCGGTCTTCAGTAAGACTAACTAGTCATAAATAGTAACATTTAATGTTTGAAAAACAGTAAAATACAAAACAATAACTGTAACTGTTAGAACATTACTTTTTACTGAAATCACAATAATAGAAATCAATCGCAACCATTACTTTATTAACAGTTAGTTTTAATGGTTAGAATCGTGTCTCAAAATGAACAAAACAGTAAAATGAACTATTTAACACAGTAAGATTTATTGATATAATTATCAAAAAATAAATTTAATGTAGTAGTGACAACTACTGCTTGAAACAGTATAATCAAATGATTGAAACAGTTAATTTTAATGGTGGCCTAATAGATCTTACTGACCACTATATTTCAAAAATTCATTATGTTAAAGCAGGAAACTCTAATGGTTCGAATGTTATTATCAAGTGAACGAAACAACTAGTTTAATTTACTACAAACATTAAACTGAAAAACATTAAAAAGCAAAGCAGGTTTCAGTAAGACTAACTAGTCATAAATAGTAACAAGTAATGGTTAAAAAATAGTAAAACACAAAACAGTAGGTAAGTTATACCATAAATGCTATTGGTTCGAACATCATTATCAAATAAAAACAAAAAGAAACGAAACAATTAGTTTAAATGATAGCACAGATTTATTAATTGCTTATAATAAACGAAAACCAGATATGTCACCATTTCTCTGTTAACAGTTAGATTAAATGTTAAAAAAGTAGTGCCAAATGACTGAAACAGTTAATTTTCCAATTAAGTAGTACAATACTAATAGAAAAAATAATCGGCAATTTCATATATAATAGGGGTTTAAATTTTCTATTGGAGTTGATACTGTGATCATGGCAAAGTCGATGGAAGAGCTCAGCACGATGCTCGAAGGCCTCAATCGAGTCTTCCAACGGGTAGGGCTTAAAATGAACATAGACAAGATGAAAATTATGTCGAATGTCCACGTCGGGCCTACCCCAGTTATGGTTGAGAACTCGGCTCTTGAATATGTCGACGCGTATGTATATCTAGGACAAACAGTCCAATTAGGTAGGTCCAACTTCGAGAAAGAGGTCAATCGTCGAATCTAACTCGGATGGTACCTGTGTGTTACCAGTGATGACATATGGAACCGAGAGGTGGTCCTTCACTTTTGGCTTTATGAATAAAAGTCGCTCAACGAGCTATGGAGAGGGCTATGCTCGCGGTTTCTCTACGGGATCGAATCAGAAATGAGGAGATACGTAGAACTCAAGTCACCGACATAGCCCGACGGATTAGTACGTTGAAGTGGCAATGGGCAGGCCATATAGCGCGCAGAACAGATGGCCGATGGGGCCGGAAGGTTACCGTGGCTTCCACTCGAGAGTGGAGGCCACGGACCAGCAAGCGCAGCGTAGGACGTCCACCTACAAGATGGGCAGACGACTTGGTAAGAACCGCAGGTCAGCGTTGGATACAGGCCGCTTCCAACCGCAGTTCCTTGAGATCAATGAGGAAAGCCTTTGTCCAGCAGTGGACGTCCTACGGCTGATATGATGATGATGATTAGGGGTTTAAATATGAAATTGCCGATTATTTTTTCTGAAACGAGTAGTATTGTACTACTTAATTGTAAAATGCACCACGGAGGTAGTCAAATTTCGGCAGTTAAATTGGTCTTTACAGAAAGTTCACAAAACAATTTTATTTAGTCGTGTTTATTTACATGCATTCGTAATAACCCCAGAGGACATATCAAAATAGCGCCACGAATAAAAACCACCCTACTTGACCTACAGTTTCATTCAAATCACAGGCAACGTACTGTGGTTCATGTACTGTGGTCACTTTTTTTAGGATACTAATTGCAGTTATTCTGGATTTCAGACTTTTGCCTATATTTGTGTTACTAAAGCTACACGCATACCAAATTTCAGCACTATGGGGTCACTGGTGTACCCTGTGAATTTTGACAAAGTTTAGTTTATATCATGGCTAATAACCCAAAAACTATAAAGAATTTACGAAAAATAAAAACGGACTCTAAATGTACTAATGAATGTACCTTTCATTTGACATCATACTTGACATGATAGCCTCATTTTCATTTTTATTACCCCTCTTGAACCCCAATATCTCAACAACCCCCCCCCCCCCCATTTTTAGCTCATTTAGTCACAAGAAAATTGTGAAATCACTACCTATCTATGTATTAAATTTCACGATGATCGGATCAACGTTACGAAAGATATCCTCGGACAAACAAACATACGTACATACAACGCCGATTTGCCCAAGTTGATTTAGAGATCTCGCTTCGATCTCGAGACTAGTGACCAATTCTGGTGCCGCTGTTTTTAGACCGCCACGCCGCGCCGGAACATGGCTCAACGATGTTTTAACGTGCGTTCCGCCTTTCACATCGAGTGGTTGGGTCCGCTCAAACTGGTTTTCTGTTAATGTTTTAAGTATACTACAGTTCCGATCACGGATCCAGGTAAACTCGAGATACACGTGAACTTAGGGCCGCCGTAGGTAATGCACTCGCTAATGAGGCAGTTGGAGTCGAGACTAGAGACCGAGACGGAAGACAGAGACTGAATTTCGAGAGATCCGTCTCGGTGCACATTGCGCGAGATCAATACGCAAGACAGTTAACATTCACGCGCGATACCTCTTGTCCGTGGCAACCGTCTTGCTGTCCCGGTCACGTTTGCGAACTGAACACATACGAAAGCCTTATGTCAATTAGAGAACTGCCACCTTTATAAATTTAACAGGAGACAGGCCGTAGGCTCCGTGTTGGTACCGTGCGGGAGAGTCGAAAAGGCAAGAAGATTACCGACATATTATCAATTCACTTCCTTACTACCAAGTAGCTTGTTTAATAATTTCAATGGCTGTTTACAAAACAATTTCGTTCAAACCATAAACATTTTTCACAATGATTATTTCATACGGCGTCCAGAAAATACGAAATATTTAATTACTAATATTAAAAAGAGTTTGTAGTTTTTAAGTTCGTATGTTTGTAGGAGGTAATCTCAGAAACTACTGAACTTATTCCAAAAACCCTTTCACTGATAGAGCTAAAATATCTGATTCCTATAGACTACCACAGGGCTATATAGTGTTATTTATAACTAGGTATGGTATGTATATACTATGGGGAATTCGGAAACCATATATTGGTACTTTGTCTGTCACTGCCGATTATCTTAGCAACTACTGAACCTCTCGGTTTGAAATTTGGTATAGTTATAAATAATACTGACCCTTCTTCTATTGCAAGTAAAAAAAAATTAAACATATTTTCATTTTGATGGCCAAAAGAGCCAAAATGGTGGGGGTTAAAATTAAAAAAAAAAAGGGTTACTAGGTCAATTGTATAATGTATCATCATAATATATACATATGTGTATCATAATTATCAAAGAGTAATATTATCATATTTACACATTCCAAACCTATTTTTTATATTTTGTACAGTTTTGGAGTTATGATGAAAAACGTCGAAAAACCACCCTTATCTCCGAAGTTTGCTAAGCGAAAAATCTGAAATTTATATGATTGATAGTTAATATGCAAAGATTACAGGGAAACTATAACGAGGTCTCTATCTAGAACAGCTTTTTAGATATCTTTCTTAAGTTTTCTTGGTTTACCGGTCATATAACTAGATGGCGCTGTTTAATTTACATAAATAAACCTATCTAGGTTCGGAACCCTTGCTACGCGAGACCTACTCGTACTTGACCGGTCTTGATAACGTACGCATTCGGTTTGCAGAAGCCTTTTTAACCAACCTAGATACAAGTTCCATCTACATACCTAACCTACTTAGTTGTATTGTAAATTAAGAATGGTTAATTTACAAACTTCAACATAATTTCACAGCAAGGCGGTATAACAGTGAGTTTAAAATCAATTTGTAATGGTAACTGATTGAGACTCGATACAATTAAGTCTGCCATCACATTAGACACGACTGAATACCTACATATGTAGATAACGTTTTATTGAATAGATAAACTAGCAATTGTTCTTACCAATAAATACTCTGTATAATATTTGTTTATAACAAATATTCAAAGGATTAGTATGAAAAGGGAGTAAGTAGATCTTGCAGTTCCAATAGAGAACATCTCTATTAAGTACTAGCAATGTGTGTGCACTTTATGACTAGTAGAGGAAGAATAAGACCTGCTCTATGAGCAGCTGCTGATAAAACATGATCCTTACTAAAAGTGACCATTTCAGACTCATAGTTACCATTTTAGACCACTATTTATCATTTAAGCTACCGTTTTAGACCCCATAGATAATATTACTTGTATAGAATGATCTACATTTACAGTATGTAATTATGTAGTTAGTGGTAATGTAGTTAGTGGTAATGTAGGTACATGCATATTATTCCATAATCAATAAGGTAAATTAATCCTTGTAAAACAGTGCAGCAGTATTTTAATTAGGAAAACAAAGCCAAAAATAACTATACACATGTTTATGTATATAGTTATGTATATGTATAACAATTTAAATACATGTTATATTTTTATGTGATTCTGTAATATCTGTGAAATGTGTGTACAATAATAAATTACTATAGATATTATTAAATTAGCTCCATTACATTTTTGTGAGATTGTAAAGCCTGAGCAATTAAACAACATAGAGACATAGTGTGTGGGAGTAAGTGTGGTATATTTTTTTTGTGTGTGGTCCATTATTTTAATTATTAAAATTAGACTAAATAAATATTTAAATCTGTACATTATTTAATTATCATATCAGCCATAGGGTGTCCCATGGGTGTGGTGCCCCCCACCACAGCGTAACACCACAGTGAATCCCAGTACATTATTTATCAACCCATAAATAAGACTCTTTATCCTGCAGCTAGTTGCTTTATACATATGAACTGAAGGAACAGCTATTATGTAATACCTACATGTAAGTTAAAACTATATCAAAGCTGTAAAATGTAATATAAATGTTGTATGTTTCAAGTATTTTTCTTGAAATTCAAATAAATGCAGATCTTATTCCCTCGCACCATAGATGTAGTAACGAATCAATAAATTAAATAACACAAAACAATAAATGTGAAATGTCAGCAATATTTATTTATTTTTAATAGGTAGGTATATATAACATCTGTAAATTTATCATTTACAATAATTGAAAAGTAGACCGTTTAACAATAATCTGCTCCACATTCAGTGTACACATTAGAAAGTCACCTTTTTGAAGTTGGTAGGTACTTGTAGGCTTAATGCCATCTGGGTGAAAGCACTTATAAAAGTAGGTAGGTACCTAGACAGTTGTATATTCGTAAGAGTATGGTATAATTTCAGGTCCATAATATTCTGGAATAAGTTGAATTTACACTCTGTACTGTAAAGTGTAAGCTTGCATGAAGACATGTTTGAGCATATTACAAGAACTTCATAAGTTTTCTAACTTACCTTCATGCATGTTACTATTTTTCATCAACATCTCCTTTGTACGTCCTCACTATGAGCTTTTTTATCTGTAATCTATATGTACCTACTTACAATAAATTGTAGTAAGCACTTGTTTTAAATAATATGAGCTGTCCAACTATTTCGACATTTTTATGGTGAGTACTTAAGTTAGGTACTTTAATTTTCATCTTTTTAAAGTACATATTGATAGTTATTGACCAGTATATGACCTTTGTTTTTATTTTTTTAAACCTTTCTATCGACATGAAACCTTTACATAATTGCTGCAAGTTTCGCTAAGCACTTACCAGTTTACAAATTGGGTCTGGTTACAAACGTTGCACTGTCGTGAAAACAAATCAGCTAACCGAAACTGTAAAACTATTGAAAAGTAATTTTGTGTTTAGCCATTTCAGTGCACGCAATAAAAATACAAAGCAATCTAGAAACGGACAGACGGTCGAGAAGAAGAGAACAACCACAACGTTGCACTCACTTGCACTCTCCTATCACACTGTCACTGTCAGTCTGTTCTATCAGTCAAATCAGGTCATTTAGGGTTGCCAACCGAAAACCTTTTTGCCTCGTAAAGAAGCAGTTCAAAATCTCGTATTTTGGATCTAAAGCCTCGTTAATTCCGTCCCTATGCATATAAAGAGTATTAAAATTAAGATATTTAGTCAATTAAATTAAAGGATTTTACATGATGTAGCGATTAATTTAACACATTAGAACGAGAGAAACACTAATAATTTATATATTAATAATATACGAGTACTTACGTAAGCGAAGACAAACCGATTTTGACGATGTAAACAATGCAATCTCTAAGGTCGTAAAATGGTTCAATAAAAACAATTTACTTCTAAATGAAAAGAAAACAAAGTGTATTAGATTTACACTACCTAATGTTACACAAGTTAATGTAGATATAAAAATCAAAGACGAGGAGTTGGCTCTTGTGGACTAGTTTCCACAAGAGCCAACTCCTCGTCTTTGGTTTTTAAGAATACGGTAGTCCGTATTCTTAGGTATAACCCTAGATAATGAGCTTCAATGGGGCCGTCACATTGATAAGTTGTCGAAGAGACTAAGTTCTGGGCCATACGCAGTCAAAAAGATCCGTCTTTTTACCGACGTAGACACAGCTAGACTAGTTTACTTAAGCTACTTCCACAGCATTATGTCATACGGTATACTGCTGTGGGGGAGTGCTGCAGATATAATACCGTTTTTGTGCTGCAGAAGAGAGCTGTTCGTGCAATTTATATATGGGCCCCAGAGAATCATTAGAAATTTGAAAGAAGAAAGAATGAAGTTGAAAGAGCCCAAAGGGCCCTTCTTAAAGTAATAATGTAAATGCCATACAGATATCCTACAAATCTCTTGTATAAAAAACTTAGAGTCCTTAGTGTTCGTAAACAATATAATAGGTTGGGGAAAAGTCTTTTCGCATTATAGTATGTATGAACTTGTAATAAAATCTCTTTAGCTATACTATTTGTATCTAGCTGGTTTTGGTATCATTCAAAGTTTAAATTTCAAAGAAGATAATTCCAAATTCAAATTAGGAAAATGTGTGTTTTTATTTGTTTTTCGTACTGTAAAGATGAGTGAATCTAATGAATAAATTCGATACATTTTAAAATTTTACTACAAAAAAAGTAAAAATGCAACGCAAGCCGCGAAAAAAATTTGCGATGTTTATAGACCTAGTGCAGTGTCTGTGAGAGTAGCACGAATTTAGTTTAAGCATTTTCAATCCGGAAATTTTGATGTCAAAGATGCACGTCGCTCTGGTCGCTCTATTACGGATAAAATTGATGCCATTTTTGAAAAAGTGGAGCAAGATTGGCATGTTAGTAGTTACGACGTAGCTGAAGAACTGGTAATTGACCGCAAAACAGTTATGGTGCATTTGAAAAAAACTGGGTACACAAAAAAGCTTGATATTTGGGTACGCCACGAGCTCACTGAAAGAAACCTAATGAACCGTGTACTCATTTGTGATTATTTATTACGATGTAATGAAACCGAACCATTTTTGAAGAAGCTGATAACCGGTGATAAAAAGTGGATCACGTACGACAAGAACGTGCGAAACAGGTCGTGGTCTAAGGCCGGTCAGGCTTCACAGACTGTGGCGAAACCCGGGTTAACTCGCAACAAAGTGATGCTGTGTGTGTGGTGGAATTGGAAGGACATTATTCATTATGAGCTGTTACCACCAGGCAGGACTATCGATTCTGAACTCTACTGCGAACAACTGATGAGATTAAAGCAAGAAGTTGAGAGAAAGCGGCCGGAATTAATCAACAGAAGGTGTGTGGTTTTTCATCATGATAACGCTAGACCTCACACATCTTTAGCCACTCAGCAAAAATTAAGAGAGTTTGTCTGGGAGGTGTTAATGCATCCGTCGTATAGTCCTGACCTTGCACCTTCAGATTTCCATCTGTTTCGGTCTCTTCAGAATTCTTTAGGCAGTGTCAGGTTAACATCACGAGAGGACTGCCAAAAACTACTTGTCGCGGTATTTTGATCAGAAGCCCCAAAATTTCTATAGAAATGGAATCATGTCCCTACCTACGAGATGGCAAAAAGTTATCGAACAAAATGGTACCTACACACTTTAGTTAAATGTAAATAAACTAAATTAAAAAATGTTTTGATTTTTCATAAAAAATGCGAAGAAACTTTTTCCCCAACCTAATATATTTCAGTGCATTCGCAAATACCACCGTTTCACGGTTCCTACTTTAAATTTACCCGAAAGAAGAATTAAACGTTACCCTATTCCCAATTTGATTTGTTTTCTGACAATATAACTATAACGCATCTCGATTATATACAAAGCTTGATTCTTAATTTAATGTATCTAAATATAGTAATCACCAATTAAAAGGCATATTAATGCAATGGTTAGACACATTTGATTATGCCGGTATAGAAGACTTGCTTACATAAACTTGAACATACACACACACATACACAAACAAACCCACCCACACGCAAACACTCACAAGACACCCACATACTTACACACATGACCTTTCACTCACTTAAACATTGATGCATTAGCATACATGCAAGCATGTGCGCTTTCCAACATCACATTTCTTTGTTTGTAATTTCGTTCATGTACTAGTGTCCAATTAGGTAAGTCCAACTTCAACAAAGAGGTCGCACGAAGAATCCAACTCGGCTGGGCAGCGTTCGAGAAACTTCGCGATATCTTCTTGTCCAAAATTCCCTAGAGCCTGAAGACTAAAGACGAAGACACAACTCATCTATGTAACATTTATGGTCACAATAAATATATTTCTATTTTCCTCTCAACTTCCGTTCGCACTTTTCGTGACGCATTCACCAGCTTACTCCCCAAGTCAAGGGTGCGTAAAGAAGTTTTACTTCAATAAATAAATAAACATCCAAACTTTCGCATTTATAATGTATGATGCTCTATGTCAAAATTTGGTACATAACTGTACGAGGCTGATAGTGTCTTCGTACCTCGTAAATCTCGTATTTGTACGAGGAACCTCGTACGGTTGGCAACCTTGCCATGATGTCACATCGTCATTGATCTTCAAATAACAGTCACAACACACAGTTGTCAACTTGTCACACCAACTAACCAATGAATGTCACAGACACGACACTCAATTTACTTCTGACATTTGTCACCACTCTGTCTGTCGTCGGTTAGGTAATTGCAACTGTCAGACAGAGAAAAAAATTCTCTTATGTTAATATGATCTTCCGTCACTCAAAGAAGAATGCTCCTAGCTTCTACCCTCAGACGAATAGTTACTATGCTCTGGGCCCCTGAATTAGCCCCCCTGACAAGGGGTCAATTCACGTAGAGGTCCGATTTCACCATGTTCTTTGGAAACTAAGTTTAATAAAACCACGTTTTGTTTAACTGAGTTCAAATGTGTAGCTTGATCTCGGTTTTCGTGAAACCGAATTCACCAGCCCCGTTTTGATCGCGTTTACTAAAACGAAGTTTACCTAAA
Organism: Philereme vetulata; assembly: GCA_918857605.2. NCBI lineage: Eukaryota > Metazoa > Arthropoda > Insecta > Lepidoptera > Geometridae > Philereme > Philereme vetulata. The sequence goes on along the minus strand of OU975473.1, from coordinate 6,721,021 downwards.
ATCATAGACAAAAAGCGATGCATTTTGTATTTCCAACATCAAACAGTGTCTTGCTGCAACTAAACTTGACAAAACTTTTCAGTATCTAAACGATCGAAACGCTATTGTCAAATAAAACCAGTGTTACTAACCCTACTGTTTTAACTGTAGATTTGCTGTTTTCATATTGATGCCCCGTTTTCTGTTTCATTCATAATTTTTACTGTTTTCTAAATAAAGTTCAAAGCCACCATTAGCCACATATTAAAACTATGCAAATATTTTTGATAACCACTATGTAATAATACGCAAATACACTAGATGGCAGTATCTACTCTTGTCGGGATTCGAGTCATGTGATTGACATTCATACTTTTATGAACGGGCAAATCTCAGTGTAAGAATGACAGCTACAGGTACTATTGTATTGAGTATTGTTGCGTATTGTGTTGTGGCTACAGCTCCCAAGCTTTGAATTAGTAAAATATATGTGATCCCGCCGTTTATATTAAAACAATATTTACAACGTCTTTGTTATAATGAGCAGTGTTTCATCGACTGAGAAAAGTCCTCATAAAAAGAAGAATGTGAAATATGAATAGATTTTAAAAAGGAAAATGAGTGAAAATACTGAAAATTAGGCAATTGAGGGTGAAAGAAAATAATTTTATATTATTATGTTGTGATCAATATTATAATAAAACAATGTACCTATGTGAGTCCTGGTAACTAATAAAAGTAGGTAATTGTTTTAATTATTTGAAGAAAGTATGAAATCTGTCTGTCTTCTTTTACCTACTGTTTTCTCCTGTTTTTTTATTGGTGAGCTGTTGTTTTTTAGTTTCTTGGGGTTGGCAGCACTGAATAAAACTGTTTTAATCACGTTTCTTCAAAACCGCCGTAGTATCTCTCTCCTTGGTCTGTGTTCAACGTGTTTTTGGTGTTTTTCATGATTTCGGTTCTGGTCAGATCACCAAGTCCTGATGTGGAACTTCAACAGCAGCTGGTTACTCAAGACATAACGAATGTTAGGTACTCTATCAAGGGTGCCTTAATCGTGTGCCAGAAGTTGCTCCAGCAACCACATCAACAAGTCGTCTATGACCAATTTTGAGGCGTGAGAAGGAGATCCACAAAGTCTGACTCTAGAAAGACTGAATACTCTAATGAAGGCCAACACGCATGCTAAGGTGGAGCATGGGAAGGGCTTTCCTTTAGAAACGGTTTGATAGAGGGATGGGGGGGGGGGCTTGAAATCCCACCCACTCACCCCAGTGGAACTTACGAAAACCTATAAGTTTTTGAGAAAAATTAAAAAAAAATACTTTCAAGGTTAAGTATGAATAAATCAATTTTTTATATTGAAAAAAAGCAGAGTTCAGGGGGTTGTAGAAAAAGAGGTCTATGAAAACGTTGCTCCCCACATTTTCATAGACCACTTCTTCCTCCAACCCCCTGGACTGTGGGTGGGCTCCCGTCAGAAGCTCTTAAGGTCGCCCCTGAGTGAAGTAAGTCACACTCGACCTTCGCTCCGCTTTGATTTACTTGGCCTCGTATGACTTGCTTCACTCAGGACTTCCCGCGAGCTTCTGGCTCCCGCGCTCTTTATATACACTCTAGGGGTGTCATGCACAAGACCACGGGGTCGGGGTGCCCCGTCTCGATTCAGTCTACTATTTTTCCTAGTTCAAAAGATAATTTATAAATAACATTGGCGTTTTATGGTAGGCACACACTTTCGTTGATGAAATCAAACCATTTTCCTCAGCAAATGCGATACACTGATCCACAGTACTGAAGGTGGCAAATACTTTTCTTGAATTCCATTGATTCATGATTTCTTCTTTGTTGAAACTTCAGAATCTAGACTCTTTGGAATAGGAATCATCAAAAGACGCCGTAATATCCACGTAAAAGAAGAACATATCATAATGAAAGATAGGTAGGTAACAGCACCAAATCCATGCAACAGTGAACATATTTATCGTAAAGTTTGTAATAGAAATGTCAATGTCATTGCCAAATTAGAAATTCCCGCCATGGAAGTAGTACTACATACAACAGGAATGAGCTGTTGTCGCAAAATTGAAGCCGAAAGAGAGCTCAGTAACTGTACCTCTTATCCCTCTCTGGCGATGGTGATTATATTGAAATATGATTTAAGGACAATAATTATAAAAAAATGATTGGTGATCTGACGTCAGCAGATCATTGCTTCAGATGGATTTTAATCGAAGATTCTAATGATAAACTTGCCCTTTGCGGCACTACACATTTCCTGTTTTTGCTTGTTTTTCTCGTGTAATATAGGTAGGTACTTACCTACTGGTCCTTGTGGGACACGACATGCAGCTGGACTGAGATAAAATTACGATAAGCTACCTATTGTGGTATATTTAATTAATTAGGTAAGAAAAAAACAGTTAAGTTTACATTGAAGTTTAATTCTAAATCAGACATTGCTAAATAAAACAATCTTGTGAAGTTTCTGCCGCAAACCCAGCTTATTCCTTATATGTTTCATTGATTCTAATTTTGCATTATGAGTTAAACGTAAATTGAGATATGAATGCGCTAACGCCTTCGCCAATTGAATATCATGTGGATCTTCAAATATAGATTTAGGAGGATGTGGTGAATCTAACAATGTATGTAGTTTGCTATAAAATTCTTGGACAACATACATGATAATTTTATTATTATGTACGTTTTTTAATGATTGATTTGATAATGTAATAAACAGTTTTTCAGTGTACTTCAGAATTTCAAATCTGGAAACATGCTTAAGTTTTCCTCGATCAATAAAAGCAGTAATTGCAGAAAATTGTGATATGTCGACACAGTAGTTAGTTGTGATCTATGGTCTTGTGATCCAACAACACCACACGACAATTTGAACAAGAAATTTTGTCAATCATCCCGTTCACGATACATCCAGCAATATAATAAATAATGTTCAGTTTAAAATCTGAAACACAAGCGTTATCTAAGAGATCTAACAAATCATCAATTGATGTCGACTGATCTTTATTACATTCTTCTACAATAGCCCTTTTTTTGTTCCTAAATTCAAGTACAGGAGTCAATTCATAATCATCAGTGGTGCAATGAGGATCAGTAATGTTATAGAAAATTGAATAGAACTAGTATCCACGTTATTATTTAAGACATATAAATGATATATCTTTTTGAATTATCAAAATCGGACCATTATTTACGAAGATATTAGGTAGTAAACTTATGCCGTTCTTCCCGCTAAACGTTAATATGCGCGGGTGCGTGTGACGTCACTACGACGGAACCGAGCGCAAGCGGCACTCTTAGGGCGTAAAGGCCACGCGTTTGTTCACTACATTTGTCAATTTGTTTACTTATAGAGTTGTTAGAGTATAAGTGAGTGTGTAAAAAACGTACATAATATGAGTACTAATAAAATAGAACCTGGTTTTGTGCAAGCTCAATCAGATAACCTTCCAAAAGTGGATTCTTTCATGGTATTTAATTACCTAGGTAATCATTCTAAGTTCACGAGCGCTGAAATCCGTGGTTGGAAACTACAAAGGTAAGGGTGCTGCTTATTTATCTATGTACATAGGTGCTTATTAGTACTCTTTAGGTCTACGCTATTAGTTGTAGGTAAAGTACCTACAATGTAAGTATAGGTACAGGGATGTATTCAGAACGTTTGAGGTAAGTGTAAAAAGAATTAATTCTTTATTGTACACAAGAAAATACATAATAAAGTACAGAAATAGAGGACATGTACAATGGCGAGCTTAAACTTAAACTTTTGAATCTTTATTCATAGTTATAGCTTTATTCGTGTTCTTAGTATCTTGATAAACGAACGTTGTTTTCGTTGTTGTAAATCTTTTCGCTGATGACTTTTTAACCAACTTTCACTTTATACAGTGCATGGTTCTCTGCACTTACTGAGCATTCTCATTATTATTACTATCTCGGTCATTGTTACAAATCATTAATTCGGTATGTACTTACTTAGGATGGGTTGAATATAAATAACTAGTGGTTCGCCCCGAACTGAGATCTCGCGAGTCTCCCATAAAAAAAAACAATATTATTCGTAATCTTTGACTATCGAAATAGTGCCACGAAATGAATAACCAACCAACTTGACCTACAGTTTCATTCATATTACAGGTAACGGGAGTTCATGTTATTTGATTATTCTTTTTTGGGGTAAAAATTGCAGTTACTCTGGATTTCAGACTTTTGCCTACATTTGTGTAACTAAAGCTACACTCATACAAAATTTCAGCACAGTGGTGTAACTGGTTTACCCTGTAAATTTTGTCAAAGTTCAGTTTATATTATGGCTAATAACTTAAAAACTACAAAGTTTAAACTAAAAATAAAAACGGGGTCGAAATGTACTCACAAAGACCTTTTATTAAACGTGCCATTTGTCCGGATAGTCTCATTTTGTTTTTTTTTACCTCTCTTGAACCCCAATGTCTCAACAACCCCCCAACATTTTTAGCTCATTGAATCACACCAAAATTGTGCCATCACTACCTACCTATATACCAAATTTTACGATGATCGGATAAACGCTTTGAAAGTTATCCTCGGACAAACAAACATACATACATACATACAACATCGATTTGCCCAAGGTGATTTGGAGATCTCGCTTCGCTCGATCAATAATTTGTTTTTTACTTCACTATCATATGTTTTTACTTATATATATTTTTATTCCGTTTTATTTACTTATTAATTACAGATCTACTCGTGAAACCTATGGAGATGATGCTGTAGGATTTGTCCAAGTCCAGAGATCGGGACATGTTTGTACAGTAAACGCAAAAATAACGCCTGAACATAGAAAAGTAGAAACTGAACGTATAATAGAAAAAAGTAAGGCCTATTCCTGCACATGTGATGAAAACGAGGAGACGGTTTTGAACGTGGAATGTCTAGACTGTGCTGTTTTTTTATCACCTCTTTTTATAACAGAATACCATTTTTTACGAAGTTTTGCGTCTTTTGGCACGTTAAAAAATAGTTTTTCTGGGGTTTTAATAGAAGTGTTTGTACATTTCGGCATTATACAATATTTATACATAGTTAAAAAGGTGAATTAGACACAAATCAGACCCTTAGTTTCTTTTAAAGTCACAACTAACCAAACAAAACACTGCGCGCTTTAACGCTGCCAACGGCTAACTGGCGGCGACCGTCCCAGTGACGTCACAGCTACCGCGGCGGCCGTTCAGTGAACTTCGCTAATAATTTGGTCATAACTTCGTAAATTTTTGTCGTAGAACAAAAATTTTTGCACTATATGTTAAGGATTTTTTAGCTCTGTAAATCTGCATTCTCAACTAAAAACGTTACGGATCCTCATTGGCATTTATGCTGGGCTTAATACTATTTTTGTAAATTAACTTTCGCAAAATATATCTAAATTGCATTGCACTGTGGTTATCTGAAATTGAAACAAAGTTATTTTAATAGAGAAAGGAATAAAAAATGCATAGGTATTTAAATTATTTGTTCTTGAACTAGGATTGGATAGTCATGCATGGTCACCGTAATTCTTCACTAACAAATTATGTTTAAAACTATTACCTGTGAAAAGATAAACCACAATCAGGATAATATTCGCTTCCGCAAGCCTCCACGACACAAATTCTCCCCATTTTAACTAAAATTCTTCAAAAATATCACGAAATCAAAAGACACTCCGCCATTAACGTCCGAGTCGGCGATTTCATTTGGGGCATGGAAGTGATAGTGTTGCCAACGAAGTATCAACCTCCCCACCAGAATCGACCTCTAAAACCACCAGAAATCCACTAATAAAAATCGCACCATCTTACAAATCACTAAATTTTTCACTAACTTTATTTTTGGCAGATTTGTGGTCATTGCCTTTCGCAATGACCACAAATCTGCCAGAAATAAGAGAGCAATGTTTTTAAGATAGATTCAACACATTTTTTTCATTAATTCCACATTTTCCAGGAGCCTATTTTTTATTTCTTCAATTAAACTCACTATAAATTGCATGCACCGAGTTCGCATTATTTCGTTTTCTTCCGTTGGTAATCCCTTTTTTTGCATTTCGAGTAGGTATTTGTTTTTCAAATCGGTATCCCAGATAGCATTTTGGGTCCAAAAAGTCGCGGATATTTTGGGTAAAAATATTAATTTTGTGTGCAATTATCAAACATCCGGTTACAATTTTGTTTTTTGTTAAAGCTTCTTCTACATCCCATGCGTTTTTAAATCTCTATAATGACTCCGTAAAATCATTCCACAAAACTTGCATTTCGGTACTTGACCAGCAGTACTTTCAATTACTTGAAGCCAATCTTGTGAGTCCTGAAGCCAAGAATCCCGAAACTGTTGTGTATACTGTGGTTTTGGCATAGTTATCAATGAGGAAACAAGAAACAAAACCACCAAACACACGGAGCGCGAACTAAAATTTAAGTTTGAGAGGGAAAGGGAACACTGGGAATCTCCGATAATAATTTATTAGCATTATTTTTAACAGTTTCTGGCCTTGATGCACGTCCTTTTGGCCGTTTTACTCACTATATGAAACATTGCTGCCTGCACGATGAAATTAAACTCCAAAAACGATACTAGTGGACCTTATAATCGTTGATTCAATGTTCAAGAAAAAAAAATACTAAATTCTTAAATTCCACTAGCCACTAAAACCCATATTTGTCCGCTAATAGGTAAGTCAAAACCACCAGATTTAGTGGAAAATCCACTAAGTTGGCAACACTGAAGTAATAAGTACCACAGAATACAAAAAACAACTTGTTTTTTGTGTTCTGTGGTAAGTACTATGTTAGAACGGGACACAGCGTTCAGTGGTTGCCCTCTCACTCGGCTTGATTTTTATTTTGCGCGCAACAAGATTCTTACGACCTTTGCATAAGGTTTTATTTTCTTTATTTTAGCTGCAAGATGCACAAATATAGCTCATTCCTGTTGTACGTTGTACATAATACTCCATGATTCCCGCCAATAAAAATGTAAAACCTATGAAAATAGCCGTATTATCTGTCACTATTATGTCAATTTAGTGTCGCAATAATCGATAGAACGCCAACGGTAAGGTAATTACTAATTTCCGAGCGAATTTCGCAATCGATTACGGACTTTCAAAAATTAATATCTCAAAAACTATAAGGTTGCGCAAATTGCCATTTCACATGTAGGCTTCCTTTAAGTATATCTACATAAAAAAAATTTAAGCCCTAGCACAACTTTCCTTAAAGAAATTTCAGCCATTTCACTTATTAGCTTGAACATTATGATGTCAATAGTGAAATATAGAACAGATCTAGTAGGTATAAAAGTATAATGTGAGGCCATCCAACCCGTTCCAACAGACTAGGTACTTAAGAATCCGTTCCCAAATCTGCCACTGTCAAGTTTAGGTATTTACAAAGTCCGGCAGGCACGCGACTCGTAAATGCGCGGCTCCCGGAACCTATGCATCTCATTATAGGCCAATAATTTTGATCCTTTGTCATGTCGATCGAATGAAAGTGTTTATTTATAGTATATTGTGTATTTTCGTATCTTCATTTGTATTATAAAGTTTTTTTATTTTATTTGTTAAGCGCTTGACTACTTAGGTACTCATCTGATGGTAAGGTCGAAGAAGGAGCGAGCTTGCCTAGATAGAACCTGTTCACTCTGGACTTGAAGACTCCGAGATTGGTCTGACAAGATTTCTACAAGTAAAATAACTAGTGGTTCGCCCCGAACTGAGATTTCGCGAGTCGCGAGTACATAACACAAAAATAATAATATACGCAATCTTTTTTTAATTGATCGAGCGAAGCGAGATTTCCAAATCAACTTAAGCAAATTGGCCGTATGTACGTATGTTTGTTTGTTTGAGGATAAGTTTCGAAGCATTGATCCGATCATCGTGAAATTAGATATATACCTAGTTAGTTAGTGTTGGCACAATCCTGGTGTAACTAAGTGAGCTAAAAATGTTTGGGGGTTGTTGAGATATTGGAGTTCAATAGGGGCAAAACAACAAAAATAAGATTATTAGGTCCAATGGGCCGTGAAAGCCAATGAAAGATACATTAGTACATTAGACCCCGTTTTTATTATTGCATTCTTGTAGTACATATTTGAGTTATTAGGCGTCATAAAAACTAAACTTAAACGAAATTCAGAGGGCACACCAATGACCCCACAATGCTGAAATTAGGTATATGTGTAGCTTTAGTAACACAAATATAAAGAAAAGTCTGAAATCCAAAATAACTGCAATTTCTGTCCCTAAAAAAAATAACCAATTAATATGGACTCCCATCACTTGTTATTTGTATAATACTGAAGTTCAAGTAGTTGGTTGTGTATTTCGTGACACTATTTTATTAGTCAAAGGTTATGAATAATATTTTTTTTATTTTTGTTGAGACTCGCGAGATCTCAGTTCTGGGCGAACCATTAGTATAATAGTGCCACTAAATTCACAACCAACTAATTTGACCTACAGTTGCATTCACGTTACAAATAATGGGAGTTAATCATTACTCTTTTTAGATTAGAATTTGCAGTTATTCTAGATTTCAGACTTTTCTCTATATTTGTGTCACTAAAGCTACACAAATCATGGCTAATAACTCAAAAACTATAAAGAAATTATGAAAATTAAAATAATAAATAAACGGAGTCTAAAAGTACTAATAAATACCTTTCATTTGACGTCACACTTGACCTGATAGCCTCATTTTAATTTCTTTTACCCCACTTGAACCCCAATATCTCAACAAGCCCCCAACATTTTTGGCTCATTAGTCACACCAAAATTGTGCTATCACTACCTACCTATGTATTAAATTTCACGATGTTCGGATAACCGTTACGAAAGCTATCCTCGGACAAACATTCATACATACATACAGCGCCGATTTGCCCAAGTTGATTTAGAGATCTCGCTTTGCTCGAGCAATTAAAGTAATGTCATTCAAATTTCACCGGTGTGCAAAGTTTCCGCTCAACCAGACAATTTTCTGAGAAGTTCCAAGGAACAGATCCTGGCTCCATCATCAGATCAAACCGTTTTTAGTATAGTAAAGAATTTTCAATTTAGTTCTACTGGTGTGCAAAGTTTTACTTCAATCGAACAACTTGCTGAGGAGTTCCATGGAACAGCTCCTGACTCCGTCATCAGATCAGAACGTTCTTAGTGTAGTTGAGAATTTTCATTTTAGTTCTACTGGTGTGCAAAGTTTTACTTTAATCGGACAACTTGCTGAGGAGTTCCATGGAACAGCTCCTGAATCCATCATCAGATCAAAGCGTTTTTAGTGTAGTTGAGAATTTTCATTTTAGTTCTACTGGTGTGCAAAGTTTTACTTTAATCGGACAACTTGCTGAGGAGTTCCATGGAACTCCATCATCAGATCAGAGCGTTTTTAAAATAGTGAAGTATTTTTATTTAAATTCTACTGGTATGCATAGTTTGACCTCAATCGAACAACTTGCTGAGGAGTTCCATGGAACAGCTCCTGACGCCATCATCAGATCAAAACGGTTTTAGTATAGTCAAAAATTTTTATTTTATTTTATCGGTGTGCAAAGTTTTACATCAATTAGATAATATGCTGAGGAGTTCCATGGAACAGCTCCTGACTCCATCATCAGATCGGAGCGTTTTTAGTGTAGTCAAAAATATTCATTTTAGTTCTACCGATGTGCAAAGTTTAATTTCAGTCGGACAACTTGCTGAAAAGTTTCATGGAACAGCTCCTGACTCCATCATCAGATCAAAGCGTTTTTAAAATAGTAAAGTATTTTTATTTAAATTCTACCGGTATGCATAGTTTGACCTCAATCGGACAACTTGCTGAGGAGTTCTACGAAACAGCTCCTGACTCCATCATCAGATCAGAACGTTTTTAGTATAGTCTGGAATTTTTATTTTAGTTCTACCGGTTTGCAAAGTCTTACATCAATTGGATAATTTGCTGAGGAAAAAAGTGTTTCAAAGTGATCCTTATAGATGTCGCATATACTTGAAAATTTACCAAGAAAGTTGCCTTACGCCCCTCCAAAAACTAAAACAAAAAATATAGGACGTTTCAAAGTGATCCTTGTAGATGTCGCGATGTCGTAATACTTGAAAATTTACTAAGAAAGTTGCCTTACGCCCCTCCAGAAACAAAAAAAATTATTGGACGTTTCAAAGTGATCCTTGTAGATAACGCATATACTTGAAAATTTACTAAGAAAGTTGCCTTACGCACCGCCAAAACCTAAAAAAAAAAATATTGGACGTTTCAAAGTGATCCTTGTGATCCTTTTCCAAATAGTAAAAAAAAATATTGGACGTTTTAAAGTGATCCTTGTAGATGTTGCATATACTTGAAAATTTACTAAGAAAGTTGCCTTATGCCCCTTTAAAAACTAAAAAAAAGGGACGTTTCAAAATGATGATGATGATGGATGTCGCATAAACTTGAAAATTTAGTTATCTCATGCCCCTCCACCAATAAATAAAATACAGTAATATAAATTTCACAGTACCCACAAGCCGTTTAGCTCCCTACAAAAACAGTATGAAAGTTACGGCAAACGAAATATACGGTGTACGGTATTTGCACAAAAATATTTTGTATGGGACAATTTTTTTTTGAATGAAAGATCATTTTTTTTAGATTCGTATATAAAAATGTCCTGAGCAACAGTAGTTTTGGCGCTAATGCTCTAAATCTTATACTTTCCGAGATACGAGGGGGATGGGAGCGAATGGGAGACAAAAGGGGGACTTTAGGATTTATTCCCAACTCACCGAAACTCCCTCTATACGATCATACCAAACATTTCTACCCTACGAGGGGGCATCTGGGAGAACAATGATGTCAATGAGTTTTATAGATCTGTAAGTATCCATACATAGGGGGGGGGGGGGGGGGGGGGGGTATGTGTTTTATGCTTTAAAAGTTGCACTGCCTAGCATGTAGACGCATACCTGCCTTACTTGACTCATCTAGGCGAGTAAGGCGCGAACGGTTTTAGGGGAGAGCGCAACAGTCGTTAAGATCCCTAAGGCAAGCCTGGTGGGGGGATCCTTCACGTGGTTGTCCCCTGTTCTTGGTCTAGTTCCATCTGAAATAGACGTAACTGCAACCATCAGACGAACACTGCCTGGGATGGCGAGGTCATGTCCCGGCGGGTCCACCATCGATAGCAGATTGGTGGATAGTAATGACCTCCCGCGTGTTTGTGCCGTGCGCGGGGTCCCGTACCGGAGGATGAGGGAATCCTGGAGGTTGAGAACGTGGTGAGCCGGCAGATGCCCACTACCTTCAACACACCTCTTTGGTCCGGATTTCTCTTCACACGGGTGGTCGTGAGCTAGCCACTCGCGATCAATCGGCTGTGACGCCCCGTCTGAGGGTCGTTGGCGAGGGTCCCTAACTGGGGGAAGGCAGACGGCGTGGCGCGGAACCCGGTGGTGTGTGTGTGTGGCTTCCTCTTTGGTCACATGCAGCCCCGGAATTCTTCGCAACGTTCAGTCTCGTCTATCTTACAGGGTGCGGGCCCTAAGTCTATGTATAACTCTGGCGATCGCATGCAGAGCGTGCGACGTCCCCGACTGAGGACTCCATGGCGGGTGGAGAAATACATATGATGATGAAACTTTACTAACATTATGGCCTCGAAAAGAAATACAAATAACCCCTCCCTTGCTGCAAATGCAGCCTCCCTCCGGAACTCTGCTGCGTCCTCGGATGCGCAAGTTCCTCCTAATGCTAGGGCTGCTGCGTCCTCGGACGCGCAAACACCCCTCACACCATGGGCTGCGTCCCCAGACGTGCCATCCCGGAACACGACTGCGACTCTGAAAGCGGTGGGTTCCAACAAAGCCAAGTCACTGACTGCGCTCAGCAGGGGCAGGGCGGGTTCTGCGGGAGAGTTAAACTTGGGTAAGGCCCCGTTTCAGACGGCGCCTAGCACAAGCAAGGCGACCCCGTATAATTTGCCCAGCCTCAGCAAGGCAGCGTCCACGACTCAGCTGCGTGGGAACACTAAAGCCGCCTCCCGGAGCGAGTCGTCCTCCCTAAACTCCCTGACTGTCTCAACCGACGCGCCCCTCGGGGCTCTGTCAACCGACACGGTCATCGAACTGTCGGCTCTAAAGGATGCCATTACAACGCCACATTCGGAACCGACCTGGACTATGGTCTCTCCCAGGAAGAAAACCAAGAGCAAAGTTAAAAAATCCCAGCAGGCCAAGGTGGACACCCAGGCAAGGATGCAGGCAAGACAAAAGGTTGCTGATGGGGGGCGCCAGCTTCACTCTGAAGTCAAGCCCTTGACTCAAGTAGGCGCGACTTCTAGCCACGCCGAACAGGTCCTAACGCAGGCAGCGCCCGAGGCAGCGCCAGCATCAGCCGACAGCAACCTTCCCCGCCGCCGATCCAAGCCTAGAGGTAAACGCGCTGGCAAGTTGGCGAAGACCCAGCTCAACACCACGGCAGGCACTAGCATGCCGAAACAAAACTCCAAGCGATCTCGGCCCGAAGATACAACCACGCCCACTGGAGACAGCAAACGCGTAAAGCCGGGAACGAGCTCAAACCGAGTAACCAACAGTTACGCCGCCTCGTTCAGGGCCAATGAACTCTGCGTTGCTGTAATGACCGAACCATACCTTGACCTCACCGCAGAACAAGCCACCGGAATTCGCACCAGTCTGGAGCTGAAGTTCGAGGATGACCTTTTGGATCCTGCAACAGCGGCTAAAACAGCGAAGGTGCGCTTCCGTGGCAAGGCTCACTTTAGCGAGGGCGTCCTCAAGTTTTGGGGCGAAGACGATGTGGCACTTGAGTGGCTACGTCTTGCAGTGAGCAATACCCCATCACCAATCGCCGACACGAAGCTTGTGGTCAGACCGCAAGCCGAAATCCGGCGTAGGATCTTGTGCGGTTTGTTTGTCCCTGATTTCAACAGGGACATTAACAAACTGCGCAAGCTACTTACAGTGCAGAACCCAGAGGACAACATCAACTCATGGTCTCTGATCAGGGCAGAGAAGCAGGCGGAACGGGAGATACCTGGAGTACACCTGCTCCTCAGAATACCCGAGACCGATGTTGAAACACTCAAAAATCGGGAGCGACGCCTGTACTGGCACTTTGGCAATATCTATGTCCGGATACTGGAGGAGGATGTCGATAAAGCCAAAGGCGTCGCTCAAACCGATCAACCTGCTCAACCCCAAAATAATCCCGGGGTAGATCCCTCAGCGCATCCATCTCCACACCAACACGAGATGGATGTAGAGGTCGATCCCCCATCGACCCCAAAAGCAGACGAGGAGTGCTTTCTCGATGTCGAGGGGAGCGAGACCAGTGAAAGCTGCCTCAACTCCTCTCCGATCCGAGACTGCTAGCTCCACTCCAATTATACAAACAAACCTCCAGCACAGCCTCACTGCTACGGCTTCCTTACGCAGAACACTGGAGAAAAACACTGAGACCATTGCCCTAATCCAGGAGCCGTGGATTAGGAAAGGCAGGATCTGTGGTCTTAACAATATCGGTGGGAAACTTATCTTCGATACCACCGTATGCAATCCTAGAACCTGTATTTACTCCCAAACATGTTCAAACACTATTAATCACCGAATTCTGTTCCAGAGACCTAACAGCTGTTAGGTTTCCCACAACAACCAACAAACAGCCTCACGATATAGTTCTAGCGTCAGCCTACCTGCCAAGTGACGAGGACATACCATCGTCGGAGCTGTCATCACTGGTGGAGTACTGCGAAAGAGAAAAACTGGAACTCATTATCTGCACCGACTCCAACGCGCACCACACCTTGTGGAGCAGCGATAAGTCTAATGCCCGTGGAGAGGAATTGGTAAACTATCTTCTCACTACTAACTTAACACTACTAAACAAGGGCTCGGAACCGACATTTGTCAATTCCCGAGCCCAAACCATCATAGATCTAACACTCTCAACAGAAAATGTATCCAAATCAATCACCGACTGGCACGTCTCAAACGAAGCCTCATGCTCGGATCACAGATGGATACGTTTTAACCTTAGTACGACACTACCCATACCACAACCTAGGCGCGTTCCGCGTAAGACGGACAGGTCCAAATTCGTAAAAACAGTCCAGTCAGCTCTCACGGCTGTGACCGCGCCGACAAACAACATAGCTGTCGGAGACATTGAAATGTATGTAAACGAACTTACTCTTATTCTAACCGATAGCTACGTACAATCGTGCCCACTCGTGACACCCAAAGTGGGACCCACACGACATTGGTGGGGTCCTGAACTACAAAAACTACGTCGTAAAGTAAGGAAATTGTTCAATAGAGCAATAAACACAAGACAGTCCGAGGATTGGGAAAACTACCACATTATAAAATCTTCATATAAAAAACGTTTACGCTTCAGGAAACTGGAATGCTGGAAACGCTTTTGTACCAACATCGAAAACACTAGTCAGGCAGCCAGAACAAAAGGCATTCTATCTAGAGATCCTGAACGCACAATGGGCTGTCTCAAAAACCCCGACAACACCTACACCAAATCAGATGCAGAAACCAGTGAACTACTGCTAGAGACACACTTTCCCGGTTGCCAGATAAACGAAACTCATGACTGGGAAGTGTACACAGAACGAGCATCCAGTAGTCAAGATTGGACCGTAGCCCTACATCTCATCAATCGTTAGAAAGTACTATAGGCGATTAACAGCTTCCTTCCCTTCAAATCAGCAGGGCTAGACGGAATATTCCCGGGCCTTTTAAGATGGAGCAGCGAGTTAATAGCTGACCATCTCGTTAACATTTTTAGAGCATGTATCGCCCATCGGTACGTGCCTCGGAAATGGAGAGAAGTGAAGGTAGTATTCATACCAAAACCGGGAAGAAGCGACTACACTTTGGCAAAATCATTTCGGCCTATAAGTCTTACGTCGTTTTTACTCAAAACACTAGAAAGGCTATGTGATCGTGAAATAAGAGAAAACACTCTCCTTCACAAGCCCTTACACTCGAACCAGCACGCCTACAGCCAAGGTAAATCCACGGAATCTGCACTCCATAGCGTAATATCACGCATTGGAGACGGACTCTCAACAAAACAACCAACCCTGGGCGCCTTCATAGATATAGAAGGGGTCTTTGATAAAACCACATTTGCCAGTATTAACCAAGCTCTGGAAGCATATGGAGTAGCTCAGACTATATCAGAGTGGATTAACAATATGCTTAAATACAGAGCAATACAGTTCACAATCAATAAAACTACCAGAGGTACTGTGGCCAGAGGCTGCCCACAAGGTGGCGTCCTCTCGCCACTTCTATGGAACATAGTGGTTGACGATCTCATCAGGAGACTGAATGGCAGAGGGCTATTCACAGTAGGATATGCAGACGACCTGGCTATCCTCGCGACCAGATGTTTCGAGAACGTACTATGTGACCTTATGAAAGCAGCCTTTAAAATTATCGAAAACTGGTGCACAAGCCATGGTTTATCGGTCAACCCTACAAAAACAGAACTAATAATTTTCACGCACGAAAGGAACCTAGGTAACCTGAGACTGCCGAAATTATTCAACGCTGAACTGAAACTTACCAACGAAGTCAAGTATCTCGGGGTCATACTCGATAGTAAATTACTGTGGAACAAACACCTTGACTACAAACTACAGCGAGCATGTACCTGCTTCTTTCAATGCAGCAGAATGCTCGAAAAACCTGGGGACTCTCCCCGAAAATAACTTTGTGGCTTTACACAGCCGTAATAAGACCGACACTAACGTACGGCTCCATTGTATGGTGGACCCGTACCGAACTTAGTACTGTCATTACCAAGCTGCAGAGGTTCCAGAGACACGCATGCTCTGCAATATCAGGCTGCATGAGAACGACACCAACAGCCGCCCTTGAGATTATCCTAGGGCTGGCTCCTTTAGATCTTTATATACAACAAGAAGCGATGATGGCTGCTATAAGACTCAAACACCAGGGACTGTGGGGAAACACAAGGAGTCAGCACGCATCTATCTTAGAGCGAGCGATAGCCTACGAACCACTACTTGCCGCCCCGTGCGACAAGATCCCAAGACAACAGATATTTCAAAAACACTATAACATACAACTCTACGAGGAACAGAGAGATCAATCAGGAATCAGTGAAGTCCGCGTTTATACCGATGGCTCAAAAACCAAACAGGGAACGGGCGCGGGAATTCATTCACTGGATCTCAACATAAATATATCATTGACACTAGGGATATACAGTTCCATCTTCCAGTGTGAATGTATGGCCATTACCGAAGCAGCTACCGCAATAAACAGGAGGCAGATCGAAGACTACAATATACGAATCCTCTCCGACAGTGCAGCAACACTCAGAGCTCTGGAAAGTCACAGCTGTAACTCTAAGCTCGTTTACGAATGCCACTTAGCCCTAGAAAGAATCGCCATGAAAAACAAGGTGATTTTACAATGGATTAAGGGGCATAGCGGATCACTTGGCAACGATGCTGCAGATGAACTAGCAAAAAGAGGATCGGAAACCGCGGCTATAGGCCCACATCCATTCCTCCCTCTACCTTTCACACAACTACGAACATGGATACGACATCGTACTCTAAACCTACACAACGAACGTTGGGCACAGATGATGGACTGCAGACAGTCGAGGGCAGCTCTGCCGGCTGTCTCGCCACGACTGACACGACGACTGCTCAACCTTCAGAGACTGGACCTTCGAATCATCGTGGGGACCCTTACAGGACATTGTCCCCTCAACAAACACCTCTACATCATGGGAGCAACAGACAGCCCACTCTGCAGGGGATGTCTCACCGAAGAAGAATCAGCAGCCCACGTAGTCCTGGAATGCGTGGGGGTAACAGCACAACGTGCAGAAATCCTGGACAATCCAAGGTCACTCCGTGAAGCCTGCGAGGACCCCAGGAAACTTCTGCGCTTCTGGTCGGAGTTAGGCTGGCTATCTATATAGCCAACTCTCTCACGCATAATGGACCACTTAAGAGTTCAAATGCGGAAAAGGGAGTCCACCAACATAACATAACATAACATAAGTATCCATACAGATCAAATCACTCGGTCGCGCTATAATTGTATGCTGTTGCCTATAGTAGTATAATATACGTAACTATGTATAGTGCTCGTGACAAAGAGCGACACGTCCTCCCTCCAAAAGCGCTCGGCGCAGACTGCCAGTGGCCGGCCGCGTTGCGTTTCATCATTTTATATGTGAATAATTAATGGAAAGTACACTTCTAGTTTTTTTTTAATGTAAATAAAAGGTTGAACTTTGTTATAGTATGTGAATTTTAACTATAAACTTTCTACTTTCGAATAAACGACATCTTTTGAAGCGTAAAATTGCGCAGTTTTTATTCGTTATTTTATTTGAAATAATGTATTAATATACTAAATTTTTTTAAACGCATTTCAAAGAAGACAATATTTTTGTTGTAATGTTATTTTTGTTAAAAACTTTACGACTCGTTTTTGGGGTGAAAATAGGGTTAGATCCTAAAAGTTCACTCAATTGCTCATTTTACGAGAACGCGAGTTACAAATTAATTTATTTGACGAATGTGATATGTTTAAATTTTTTTTTTCTAATTTTTAAGTTTTGATGAACCAAACTTTGGGTGTATTTATTTTTGTTTATCTCTCTTTATCAACCGAGCCACAGACTTGTTCGAAATATTCGCATAAAACGGGTAACAGAAGACAGGGCCCTTAACTTGCTAATGCAAAATAGTCACAGATTCACAAAGTCATCTTGGATTGGTTCTTTAAGTTCTACCGGCATACATATTTCCATTACTAATAATACCCAGAACTAATATAGGTAGTATCTCAATTAGCTGGGTATATTACTTGGTTATCATAAGGTGGTATATGTTCACCTTCTTCTTGAAATGTTGTGTAGTAGGCTGTGGGGATAATTGTGACGATGAGCAACTGATTAACAGGAGATAGATACACTGTGAATTCTGGAAACCAACTGTTGGTTTCGTGAGATGGAATCTAGTCACAAAATCTTTGTCATCAAGGGTGTCGAAGTGTTCTTCTTTTTCGCGTATCCATCTTGGACGACGAACAATATCTTTATCATCATTTTCGTTAAAAACGAATGCCACCACTCTTTACAGTCTTGATAGAAATTAAAAAAATAAATTCTACACAACCAAGGTAACAAATATTTCACAAAATAAATCCACACTTCTTGACTTTTGTTTGACAACTCTCTAAACTCGTTTAGATGAGCTAAACGGCCAAAATTGGACGTTCAGAATTTGAACCGCGTTTAGCTTTAACTGCGTTCAATTGATGTTGGTGAAATGCTAACTGTAGCCTTGAACTCAGTTAAACGCTTAAACTGAGTTTAGCTTGAACTAATCGCGTTTAGTTTCAATGGTGAATTCGGTACCTATTCACTATGTTATTCACGGTCACAGAACAGTTTTTTTGTTCTGTGTTCACGGTAGCCACGGAATAGAAATAACTGACAATACCTCGGACCAAGTATCAATGGACAGAGCCTTTTAGTTTTAGGCGTGTCCGTTTTTTGTTAGTGTGCAGTTGAAGATTTGTATTAGTGTGCGTGACTAGAGATTGACTTCGCTGTCGCTGGAATATCGATATCTATAAAATAATGTATAATTAATATCTATTGAGTATCGATAGATTAATAGTGAAATGAATAAAAAGCTTTTAATTGGAAATCAAACTTTAATATATTTTATATCATGTACAATAAAATAACAATATCCATCATAAAAGATTTTACGCAAATGTTTGATAACTCACCATAGCAAAATCAACATCAAAGATTTACCTTAATTATGGAGCTAGTATTAATTTATTATTAATTTAATGACCTTTACATAATATTAATTTTGTATACATACTTCTGACGCTGCTTTCAGTGACAGAATTCTTCATTACGAAATGAATACGGAGCTGCAAATACTTGTCACAATCGATTTTATTTTGTGTAATTTATGACTTTCCAAAAAATTTAAATCTAACACATTCATGTTCATTTAAGCATCGGAAAATATTCTAATGATTTGACGAATCCATAATCTGTAAGATTACGTCTCTGGTCATTTTATGTACATCCTTGCTGTTGATTTTGCTAAGGTGCGTTGGTATCACACATTTGCCTAAAATCTTTTCACATACCTACTTTACAAATATAATAAACGTCATCGCTAGGGTAAATAAGCCCTCCTTTGTCTTTGACAGATGTCAATGAGTTTATTTTAGGACCTTCAAGCGCGGACAAACAATCCTCACAAATTAAAGTTTTTTTTTATTTTTTGACTACTGATCCCGATATATAATAAATTACCTCAGCAGCGTATTCTGTAAGTCGGCTCGGGTCATTAAGGTAACAGTGATTATCATTATTTACCTACAGACTCCTTTTGGGTTACTTCATCCAACTTTTTATCAACCTATGTTTAGCAAGAGATTTATTTATCATTATTATAAATACGGGATTTATAATAATGATTGAAATCAATCACGAAAGTTTTCTAAGTAAGATTTATTTATATAATCTACATAGTTTGATTGTTTTGTGAGAATTAAAATTTGTAGGTCTTCCAAAGATATACAAGTTCCTTCTACAGCTTTAAATTCAGCGTGTAACCGCACTGCACCAAAAAAACAACTCCATGTGGTCCTGGAACAACTTGTATGTGCAAATAAAACTCATTTTCGGTGGATCTCGTGTTAATAAGTTTTTAAGCGACTGTAGGCAAAAAATAAATCCCAATAATCAAACTTTTCTTTGCGATTCGATAAATAAATCATTTGCATTGAATTTAAGATTTTTTATGTATGGTGTACCGTTCTCTATAAGCTGATATGTTTTCTCAAGGGTTTTCTCTAAAACTCTCACTGCACGTCTGGGTGTTGTAGGAATTTTCTATGTCTTCACGACGCTTTCTTCCATCTTCGTCCGTTTTCTTGGAGTAATACATTGCATTTCATCTCTGCGCTGTGGTTGTTTTCTTTTCTTTACTACCTAAAACATGAATTTTGTAAATTTAAGGAATAACCTATCAATAACATATAAAAATTTAACTGATAAACAAAATACTAGTAGTTCGCGCGCGAACGGGGACCTCGCAACCTGCGGTCTCTATATCTTCGGAACCCTTGAACCCATTTGGTTGTTATTCGAACTTGTAAATTCTATTGAACTAAACTATCAACTTACAAACCATTAAATAAATAATAATAATAAATAAATATTGCTGAACATTTCACACAACGCTATCTAGCCCCAAACTAAGCAGAGCTTGTACTATGGGAACCAGATAACTTATAGAATACTTATATAATTTTTTTTTGTAAATACATACTTTTAATATAGAGAAACAACCAGACCCGGAACAAATATCTGTAGATCATGCAAACATTTATTCCGCGGCGGGAATCGAACCCGCTACCTCCTGCGTCTCAGCCGGCTATTCGCCCCCTGCACCACGGAGGTCGTCGTAAGTTATCGTCAGATAAATATATATACAAACATACAAACGCCGATTTGTCCCAGTGGACTCGGAGACTTCACTTCGCTCGGTCAAAACTTATTTTAAAAACATGACTGCCATGAATAAAATGTTTGTTTTGCATATTATGGTGGAACACAGAATGTCACATACACACATACATAATATTTACCTACCTACGTACATACATGAACTTAAAAACATTACACTCCTTTCTCAGTCGTATAATAATAAAAACATGGGTCATGTTACGTAATCTATGTAAACTTTATTTTATTTATTATAGGTACCTACTGCAAAGTTTCAGCGATAAGGAATGATTGTTGGGGTCAAATCCCTTATTGATCAATATATATTTGAAAAACTTACCGGTTGATAGTGTATTGATATCCTTCAAAAATGGTTGGTACTGCATCACTTTTGAGTTTTTTAATTCATAAGCCTGCAATATAACATGATTCATCAAAATGTTTTGAACAAAGCCTGGAATGTTTTGCAGGCTCCCAGTTATCGCGCCTAACAACTTTGATCCAGTCACTTCTTATTTCTGGGCATTTTGGAACCTAAAAATTATTCGTTATACAAATAACTTGAAACTAAAATACTATCGATAAAACTAAATTCGGCGGTAATGCATCACTAGCAAATATGCTAAAATGATCTCGGTATGGTTTTAGCATCTCATCTTTTTGTTTACTTCTTTCTTGGTTTCTCATCTTTTGGTTTTAAACTCTCATGGTTTTAGGTTTTATTTCTATCATAATCGCATAGAAATATATAAACTACAGTGTTAAAATATGGTTGCTACAATTTTTCTGGTCATAAACCTCATAACTTTAGCATTTTTACTGACGGTAAATGTTGTCACAAACTTACGTATGAAATGACAAATCCGGGTCCTTATATTCCTCCTTTTGTGGTTCTTGATAAACAGGACACAGCAAAATACGCCATTTTTCCTCATTAATAAAAATAATAAGACAATAAACAGTGATTTCTTTAAATTTATTTAAAGTTATAAAACACGTATCCTCTACATTTTAAAACGCCCTCTCGATGAGCCATGATTTTAATTTGGATTTATATGATGTAAAGCTTGGTGCCTCACTAACATGTTATGGAAGTCGATTAAAAATAGATGGTCCCAGCACGTGTGTAAACTTCTCCGATTTAGCAAGTCTATGGGTAACTGTGGCGAGCCTGCCAGCACCACGGGTATTATGGCGTCTAGTTAGTATATCTAATTGGTCTGTGACTCTAGTGTGCCCATCGCCGCGAGTTTCAAAGGACTCGAGGTTTTGCCTCACATACATTACAACCTGAATAATGACAATTGAGGGTAAAGATGTGAAGTACGGTTTCACCAACGTCTCCCGCGCTACTCTAGCGATCGCCCTTAAGATAAGGCAGCGCAGCGCTGCACGTCACTTCACGTCACCTATCGCACTACAGGCTTAAGAGTGGCGCAACACTGCACGTCACTTCACGTCACCATTTTAGGGTTCCATAGCCAAATAACAAAAACGGAACCCTTATAGATTCGTCATGTCTGTCTGTCTGTCCGTCCGTATGTCACAGCTACTTTTTTCCGAAACTATAAGAACTATACTGTTGAAACTTGGTAAGTAGATGAACAAAACTATGAAACAAAAATAGAAAAAAAACAATAAATTTTGGTGGTTCCCCATACTTAGAACTGAAACTCAAAATTTTGTTTCATCAAACCATACGTGTGGGTGTCTATGGATAGGTCTTCAAAAATGATATTGAGGTTTCTAATATCATATTTATTATAAAAAAGTTACAACGAACTACAAGAACTTTTATATTATGTTACTTGCTCTTACGTAATCCTTTATGGGCAAGTCCGACTCGCACTTGGCCGCTTTTTATTTGCCACTTCACCGATCGCAGAACGCAGACTGTCGCGACGTGCCGCTTGCTATGTCGCATTGAGCGTCGCTGTACCGCGCAGTGTGGGCGGCGCGTCGCTGCACGTCACAATATTCTTTTGGAGGCAACTATGCCGCGACGCGCAACCACGCCTACTGCAACGCCGCTCTAGTGCGACACGCGCCATTCAAAATAATTAAAACAATATTTTGACGCTTTGTGGCGTGGCGTGCAGCACCGCGCAGCGCCGCTCTAATGCGGTTTTACCTTTACAGCACGTTTTTGCATGCGTAAGGCGCGTTCCCTGTCGTCAGCGCGTCCCCACAACTCATCTCCATGCGATTATAGACTATATTTATATCAAGCTAATATTGTAATATTAATGGAGCAGCAAGCTAAAATACATCTAGACATAATACAATCTCATTTGGGTAACCACCGTCGATCTGCGGGGTTATTGTGTAAAAAATCCAAGTTCGATTTTTCTGACAGATTTCGACTTTGACAATCATTTCGAGGATCAACTGTCAAATTCGCATTGTGTAAGGGCCTGTCAAAACGAAAGCGAGATGAACGAACGAAACACCTTGAGGTTTGACTTCTGGTACTGGAGCAGTAAGCGTGTTAGCGAGATTCCTTTGAGTTTTAAACTGTTTTCTGGCTGAGTCACTTGCTCATTCCCAAGTTGATTTATTTCATTTTAGTGGTGGTGGGTTGGTGTATTGGTGGTAAGGTGTAACTTTGTATTTTACTAACTAGTTTTTGACTCTTAAACTTTAGTGGGTTTCGGCGGGAAGATGGAGGTTGTTCCTCCGGATCCCCCTCCGGATCCGCCAGATAAGATTATTATCTCACCCACGATTCCTGAGGAGCATCGCTCAGGCTCAGGCTCTAAACGTAGAATGGAGTCAGATGGTGAAAGTTCACCTGTTTCCCAAAACAAAAAAACTATAACATCCCCGGACATGGCCGCTGCCTCCATCCAAACAATTTGGCTGCATGCTATCACGGTAATTGGAGTGAAAGAATACCCTACCGCAGACAAAGGCCCATTCGTTATTCATGTTGCTAGAGTAGAACCCGACCCGTCAGCTGGAACAACAATCCGCCCAATTAAATTTGGACAGTTCTTGAGCAATCATCACGTGTCTAACATTTGTTCAGATGGAATTAAACAAGTTGGCAGAAATCGAATTTCTGTAGAGTTCCGCACGGCAACTGATGCTAATAAATTCCTGGATAATACAACTCTCCTTACCCAGTACAAGTATGTTGCATCAATACCGACATTCAACATCACTCGAATGGGTCTTGTCCGAAATGTCCCGGTTGATATGTCAATGGAGGAATTCGCAACCAGTCTTTGAAAGGAAAACATTACGGTGAAATTCAATCCGAAATTCCAACAAAACCATGGTTTTTTAAATATCGTAAAGCCAGCAAAACGACTACGTCAACCATTTGTCGTCTCCGTTTAGGACATGTCTGTACGCCGGTTTTCTTAGCCAAAATAAGAGTTAGGGACCATTCTCTATGTGAATGTGGTTTGGATGAAGGTAATGTAGAGCACCTACTTTTCTCATGCTCTAGGCTGCGGCCATCTCTGTATGATGTCTTTCCTCCTGAAATCCCTCGTCCTTTCTCTTCCAAAACTATATTATCCCTCGTGTTCTCCCCTTTCATAGCCCTTCTATGTAAATATATTAATGTAAATAAAATAAAACTGTAAATATTTTGACCCACTAATTCTATGTTTAGATGTTCTGTATTTGTACATATACATATTTATTTGTGTTTTGCATGTCCTTAATTGTGTTGTCTCTGCTTTTTAGGTATAAATAAATCACCTTGTAGTCTAAATTCTGGTTGAGTCTCCCTCTGCCAACCATTTCAATACTCGGAACTCCATCGTTTTACCGTTTTTAATCTGTCAACTTGACTTTGGCATAATTGTGGCAACAACTTGCCACAGAGGCCATTCAACCAATAGTGAATAGTGAAACACCTTGAAAACAGCCTTTTGAAGCATTTTTTTGAATTGCCTAAGAATTAGACATGGGCGTTATTGAGCATTTTCGCTAGCCGATATTGTATCGATATTTTGTTTCAATATCGATATCGATAACCATTACCTGATATCGATACCTACTTACCAACGAATGCTTGGTTGACCATAGCTACGTTCGTTAGTGATATAGCAGTGACTTTGGGTTGGTTTGCCAGCTTGTTTAGTTTGGTTATGTTAGGTGCATGAATACGATAACGCGAAGTAGAATCTGGCGAACTGGCGTTTGGGCCAGCTGGCTGGCCCCAGTGAGGATTGAATAAATTTATTTTATTACCTACCTAATTAATTTATGTGAGGCATTTTCCTTCATGCTTTACTAGGCTTAGGACTAGCACAATTTTTTCATAGGCGCAAATAAATAGTAGGAACGTAGGCAAGTAGCTACTTACATATAGGTATGTAGGTATGTTGGTAGGTAGGCCTACCAACAAAAAATTATGGCGCATCAATGATTTTATGTACAAAATTACGATTTATCGATTTAAAACCCAGTTGAAGTTTTATAGGATAATTTTTGGATGTACAGTATTTACACATGTCAAACATATTGTCCTTTTTATCAAAATAAGTCCACACTGTGCTTTGTCGAGGCATATTGATAATATTTACACTTCTTTTATCTTTAGTTTTACACTAGGTAGGTACTTTCTAACACAAATACCGACACTACACTATCTAAATTTTTACACCAATAATTAATATTTACTCTTAGTCTTTATTTTTAACCCACTAGGTAAGTAGGTACTCTACTACTCTATTTATTTAGTAGTATGTGAATACTTATTTGCTAGTTGATTAGATAGACATAAGTTAGTAGGTTAGTACCTTACCAATGTTTACATAATTAAATAGCACAAGTAGGGTCATTTATTTTTTTCATAATATAATCAATCACTCACGACAATTCACAATAGTTGCAAAATTGCAAAATAACATTAAAACAAACAAACGCGCTGCGCTGTGCAACTAAAACACCAGTTAATCTAAATAAATTTTAAGAAATTTGTAATTAAAAGTCGACCGTATCAACCCTATAATAAGATCGATTGGAAACACAATTAGATAGGTCAAAGTATAGTGAACGGTACATAGTAAGTACCAATTACGCTAGCTAACGATATTCGCTCCATCTCTTGTTTTCGCATGAAAGCTTACGCGTTAGAAAGGGATGCCCTAATTATTAAAGTTAGGTGCCAACCAAAGTTACCAAACCAACCTATCAACCTGTTCAGTTGCCGATTATGTTTAGATATTTTGGTAATGATATCGTACGTATCCGTATCGTTACGTTAGGTTGTTAGTGCTAACTCGCTAGCGTGTATCGTACAGATATTTAGTATCGGTTGTCGGTTAATTACAATATCGATACGAGACGTTAGAGCATGTCAACCGTTTTTAGGTACGTTTTGGTATAGCGGACTCATGTCTACTAAGAATTATCTCAGCTTCATTGACATCCGAACAACGAATGAAATGTCAAACGAAGCAGGGATCTTCCGACTTGCCTCTTTCAATCCAAATTATAAAAAATATGTTATAAATTATTCGATTGCTTACCTATCCTTAGTTTAATCTGTTTTATTTGCTCGAATATACCAAGTGGTGTACATTTATAATGCAGTTACATAATTTTTTAGCCAAACTCGAAGTTACATACGGCATAACATGTAAGTCTAATATTTACTTGTTTTGATATAAATTTGTTACCTTTATAATCAAGGGAAGTCCTACTTATTTTGACTAAATATTCTTGTCATATCCAATAATATGACAAAACGCTGTTTGTCTATTTATTAGTACCTACTCAAATATAATAAATAAACTTTTGTTGTTTATTTATATGAAAATAATGGCATTTCCAGTTACTGTTACCTACCCAGATCGTAAGACACGAGTACCTAAGTAAGTTAGGAGAGACTATCCTCCGTAACTATTTCGGCAAAATTACCTAAGAAATGTATGTAAACAAACCATACTTAACCTCAAAGTAAAGTATTAACAAGTTTTTTTTGCAGACTTATACAAAAAATGGTATTTCCTAGTCTGGTGCATTGACGACACTCATGTGGCTATAGTGTAAGTAAACATATCTTTGTGTCAGTAAATGTTGATTAATAAAAATTTGGTGTAGAGCGCTGCATTGGTGTTCTAAATAAGTGGTTCGCCCTGAACTGAGATCTTGTGAGTCTCTTAAAAAAATATTATTCTTAGGGTGTCTTACGCAACACTGGCTAAACGTATTTAGTGGCTAAATATGATTTAAGAAAATGTCAAATCATACAAATATGGTAAATTTAATCATGTTTAGTCACTAAATACGTTTAGGGATAGTTGTGCAAGCTGGCTTTAATCTTTGACTAATAAATTTTAATAGTGCCATGAAATGCCCAACCAACTAACATAACCTACAGTTTCATTCAAATTACAAGTAATGGGAGTTCATGTTAATTAGGCTGACTGACTGCGCTGGAGATGGAGAGTAATATTTTTATTGGAAAGCCAAGCGTGCGATGCCAGCTAGTTATTTATATTGAGATATACCTACCCTTACATGCAATAGTTTGGATGTTGTAGGTTCAAATCCTGCCTGTGCACCAAAGAATATTTTTAACTTATGTTTGTGTGATTAATGTACGCACTTATTTGTTTTTAATGTTGTTTCAGAATCAAAATAAAATAATTTTGCAAAGCATGTCTACTGGAATTGTAATTTAAATGAAATTGAACGCTCTCAGATGACCCGACACTTGATCAAAATCTGTCTCAGGGTGCTATAGTGCTCTACAGAAATCGGCCGAAAAACATAGTGTGACTATCAAATGGACTAAAGTGCATGGTTCCAGATACAGACTGAGAATGAATTCCGAAAAGGAGCTCCAGAAAGACTGGGAACATAGAGCCAACTGCAAGCAAACAAAAACAATGCTTCCGGCAAAAAACAGAAAATCAACAAACACCTTGTTAAAGAACAAACGCGAAGATCTAAGGATGATGATGGGAATCATCACGAGACACTACGAACTTAATCATAACCTTCTGAAGACTGGAGCCACGGACAGTGGGCTTTGTCACAGATGCCTTCAAGAAGAAGAGACTGTGGAGCATGTGTTACTCCACTGCACTGCCACAAATGATGCAAGACTGAAAACGGGTTATCAAATCCTCATCCTCCACCAACACCACTACTACATCAACATCCATGGAAACCCTTAAAAACTGCTGCCACCAACACAAAATCTTCTCTTCCAGGAGTTCCACAAGTTCATAGTCCATATCAATTTGTAGGGCTGGCATGCTGAAAAATATTACATGATCACCATACTGTTAAGTACATATTTTATTGGTATAATGCTGACAAAAATGACGAAAAACCTCTGCTTTAACAGTGATATATTTTTGTTTTAAAATTTAAATGTGTCTAATGATCGCCATATATTGGCTTTTAACTGAGTCAATCTCGTAAATAAACTTTGCAAGTTTGTATGATGAGCTGAAAAATAAAATGTAAACAAAGAAGCAGTGTTGCCTATGTAAATTTCTTGGTTTCCCGATATTTGCCGCTGATTGAGTCCCCGAAATGATAACAATTAATAATAAAACTCTGAAGAATGTTGTGTAATCAGTAACAAAATAACATTGGAATGATTTGTAAATAAAATCTTTTACAATTTGGTACCTATATACTTTCAACATTGTTTTCCTCCTTTCGCTCTATGCGTTATCCGGTTTCGTTCGAATTTTATCGATCTCCCCTTTTTGGCTATCTCTTGTTTGGCATGCAATAAAGCTATAATGGATGGCTCGAATTGACTCAGATTTTAGTAATTTCCAGTGCTCTCCCCGCTCAAGATACCGATTCCCCACAAATCGGGGAAATTCACCGCAATTGGCAGCACTGAAAAACTAGCCACAGAACTCAAATCCTATAGTGAAAAATACTCTTTGTAAGTAAACGCAATAATGTGGAGAATCTTTTTTGCAGGTTATTTGATGAAAACGCAATGAATAACCAGTGAAAGGGGAACTAATTTATGTAGTTCAAGCTATTCAATATTATTAGTTATTTTATTATATTACTATATGGCTTATTGGCATAATGCTAGAACGTGCTATGGTATA
The DNA here is from genome assembly GCA_918857605.2 of Philereme vetulata. Taxonomy (NCBI): domain Eukaryota; kingdom Metazoa; phylum Arthropoda; class Insecta; order Lepidoptera; family Geometridae; genus Philereme; species Philereme vetulata. The sequence continues at coordinate 6,692,394 of OU975473.1, read as the reverse complement.
GCATTGAGTAAAGCACATACGAAACGTCATTGATTGAAATGACTCGACTTTGCTTCAATGTTACCATTCGGTCCGATTATGATGCAGAGGAAAATCCTTACACGGTCGCTAATCTCATAATCACGTTGAAAAAATCGAACTTCGATTTTTTGACATCTTGTTTTTGTTTTGGAATTAGACAATAAGGCCGCTGTTTCTAAAATTTTATTACGTGAATTGGCCTCCTGAACATGTCCAAAGTCAACCAAATTCCTTACCACACCTCATAGGGCAGGTTCCTAAACCACCCCATTTCATTGAAAAAGTATTTTTCAAGGACAAGTCGTAGTCGGTTACCGACGTATATAGAAACCCGCCATTTGTGATGAGTCAGTAGGATAGATGAACTGAACGTCTGTGTGAACCTTTATTATTCAAGCTTTAAAACAACTTTTTACAACAACTTCACAATTGCCATAGGCAAAAAAAAAGTAAGATAGCTCCTGTATCAAGATAGACAACATTGCAAAATAATTAATAACATTGGTTAGTTCATTCTTCAATTTACATTAAACAGTGCTGCCATGTTAGTGTCTTTCTCCGGTAAATTTGGTGACTTTTTAATTACTAGCGAAACAAAGTTTCACTAGATGCTTGTAAAGTCACAAAAAAATGTTCTATACACGTACTAATCAGAAATGGCTAATTTATTTTAGTGCTGTCGATCTGAAGCTTGGCATGATGATACGTTTTAGTGGCGTTTAATATTATATGAAATAAGAACTAAAAAAACTTGTTTTTTATGTTATGTAGTTATGTAGCTATATGGAAAATGGGGGTGGTTTTTTTTGTCACGCGCCCCATACTGTGTATATACCATATTGGGGTGTCGTGGTATAGGTTTTTCCAAAAATAGTATGTATCAAGTTTTTTAAACACATTTTAAATACAAGAATCAGTTTACGAAATATTAAATGGACATTTTCGTAATAGTCATGCCTTTCCCCCTACCAGCCAAACTGCTAAATAAAGTAACAAGTAGCACATAAGCTTTAGTTGTTAGAAGTTATTATCAAAGTTGAGTAGACTTTATTAGTTGACGCGTCGTGTAATTTAAGTCTATAGTTGATTTATTATTAATTTTCCGCCATGGCATCGCACGGATTTTATCAAAATAAAATGTAACTTGTAGCACTTAAGGATAGTGTATCTCTCTATTAGTGAAATAGTTTTATAAATCGGGTAAGTAGTTCCGGAGATTACCCATTACGTACAAACAAACTCACAAATTTTATTTAACTCTTTGTAATGTTATTAAAGTACCACAGTAAGTAGTAAAAAAATAAGTATAATGGCAAAAGTATGTAGTAAATTAATCAATGTGCAGGTTTACATTAAAAAAATAATAAGTAGTTGTGATACTTACACCTAACTTTTACGATTCAAACTACCAAATAACTCTACTGAGCTCGAATGTACGGCCACTCTTATAATAATTACAGTAAACGCTCTGGGTAGGTATGTACACGTTTGAGAAAATGGCGGTTGGAGTTGTTTTACGCTTTTTTTATACTTATACTGAATTATAAGAAATTACTTCGATAATTACTGTTTAAATTAAACCAATTTGTTGTACAATTTCAATGTCTAAGTAGATAAATAAATTATTTGTACATTGGATGATTGTTTATTGTTAGCGTTAAAAAAGTGTGCTTTAGACCACTTGACTGAAGTAAAACTTCTTTAGCTCCATCTATATGTATGTATATTTCTATCTTCACTAACTTTTAACTCCCTATCAACTTCCGTTCGCCTTGCCCGATTACAGTTTTCGAAACGCTCTCGTCTACATTCACCAGCTTACTCCCCAAGTCAAGCGTGCGTAAAGAAGTTTTACTTCAAAAACACTTTCTATTCTTTAGCATCGATACAGTAAGAGGGTGACTTAATGTTTAAATTTTTAGGCACACGAACATACTGTAACAATGACTAGTAAGTTTACTCAATGTCTAGGTCTAGGTAGCCAAGCAAAATCTACATAATATTTATTACCTTGAAACGTATTAAAATTAAGGTAAGACCGCAAAAGAGCATGCAGCGCTGTTTCACACAAAAATAGAAAAAAACAATAAATTATGGGGGTTCCCCATATTTAGAACTGAAACCCGCGACGCGCAGCCACGTAAACATGAGTCCGCTATACCAAAACGTACCTAAAAACGGTTGACATGCTCTAACGTCTCGTATCGATATTGTAATTAACCGACAACCGATACTAAATATCTGTACGAAACACGCTAGCGAGTTAGCACTAACAACCTAACGTAACGATACGGATACGTACGATATCATTACCAAAATATCTAAACATAATCGGCAACTGAACAGGTTGATAGGTTGGTTTGGTTACTTTGGTTGACACCTAACTTTAATAATTAGGGCATCCCTTTCTAACGCGTAAGCTTTCATGCGAAAACAAGAGATGGAGCGAATATCGTTAGCTAGCGTAATTGGTACTTACTATGTACCGTTCACTATACTTTGACCTATCTAATTGTGTTTCCAATCGATCTTATTATAGGGTTGATACGGTCGACTTTTAATTACAAATTTCTTAAAATTTATTTAGATTAGACTGGTGTTTTAGTTGCACAGCGCAGCGCGTTTGTTTGTTTTAATGTTATTTTGCAATTTTGCAACTATTGTGAATTCTCGTGAGTGATTGATTATATTATGAAAAAAATAAAAGACCCTACTTGTGCTATTTAATTATGTAAACATTGGTAAGGTACTAACCTACTAACTTATGTCTATCTAATCAACTAGCAAATAAGTATTCACATACTACTAAATAAATAGAGTAGTAGAGTACCTACTTACCTAGTGGGTTAAAAATAAAGACTAAGAGTAAATATTAATTAATGGTGTAAAAATTTAGATAGTGTAGTGTCGGTATTTGTGTTAGAAAGTACCTACCTAGTGTAAAACTAAAGATAAAAAAAGTGTAAATATTATCAATATGCATCGACAAAGCACAGTGTGGACTTATTTTGATAAAAATAACAATATGTTTGACATGTGTAAATACTGTACATAAACAAAAATTATCCTATAAAACTTCAACTGGATTTTAAATCGATAAATCGTAATTTTGTACATAAAATCATTGATGCGCCATAATTTTTTGTTGGTAGGCCTACCTACCAACATACCTACATACCTATATGTAGGTAGCTACTTGCCTACGTTCCTACTATTTATTTGCGCCTATGAAAAAATTGTGCTAGTCCTAAGCCTAGTAAAGCATGAAGGAAAATGCCTCACATAAATTAATTAGGTAGGTAATAAAATAAATTTATTCAATCCTCACTGGGGCCAGCCAGCTGGCCCAAACGCCAGTTCGCCAGATTCTACTTCGCGTTATCGTATTCATACACATAACATAACCAAACTAAACAAGCTGTCAAACCAACCCAAAGTCACTGCTATATCACTAACGAACGTAGCTATGGTCAACCAAGCATTCGTTGGTAAGTAGGTATCGATATCAGGTAATGGTTATCGATATCGATATTGAAACAAAATATCGATACAATATCGGCTAGCGAAAATGCTCAATAACGCCGCTCTAGTGCGACACGCGCCATTCAAAATCATTATAACAATATTTTGACGCTTTGTGGCGCGGCGTGCAGCATCGCGCAACGCCGCTCTAATGCGGTCTTACCATTAGAGCAAAGTTATACACATTACCCAAGGAATAATGTTATTCAATATTACCTACCCACAAAATAATTTTTCATCCCTAATGGTGATTTTATAACACCATCCTGATTTCGGAAAAGGCTCTCTGAATATCGCGTAGATTAGATCTAATAATACTTAGATAAATATGGAGGCAACTCGATTGTAGTTCTACGTCCTACGGGGAGGTCCATGTCCAACAGTGATCTTCAAGTTTAGTTGACGATGATGCTTTATCAAAACCATAAACGTTATAGAGTGGCTTTGTGGCACAATTAAGAGTTTGCGCTCGGGTTTTAAGTTTTTTATAGGTGGCAGCACTGGTCAAGTGCGAGTCGGAAATAAAACCCAATCGATGAATCGTCTATTCAATCCAATGATATACATGAATTGTCTCGTCATCTAACTACGAGAATGTAAAATATATATTTTTGCCCCTTTTTTCTATGATGCTTTTTCAGTATTTTCTGTTGCGGTGCGAAAATAATAATTTTAAGATTCCAAAAAGGCTGACGCCCTTGCCGCTTGTTTGGCCGCCATGTCTGATGTTCGCTGAATCTTCAGAGTTCGTGTCGTGCTATTCTTTATTGTTTACAGATAATTGTGCATTTGATTTACAAAAAACAATGTACTAATAGGAGATTTGAATGACCACAAATCAGTTTATTGTGTTGTGTGGATTCTAAGTGATACAAATCAATATAATTTTGCTTTTGGAGAAGTGACTCTAGGCATCGTATTTTTAGTACATCCGCCATATTGGCGTTAATATTTCTTCGTAAGTCATTTTTCATAATTATTTGGGCTTTGCTGGTGTTAATTTATAATAGATTGTGTGTTTCCTGGTTCAGTTTTGCTAGGGCTTCATTTTGATATATAATTTAGCTATGCATGATCGATATTTAGGCTGTATTACAACATTTTGTTCATGGCCTCTTTCTAGGGGATTTTCTCCGTTTATCGCCAAAAATGAAAACGTAATTTCACAGTTACACAATGCGTAGAAGTCTATTTATTATTTTACAAATAGCATAGTAGCTATAGGGAAAATTATTGATATATTTCTATCTCGCTGTTGAGATGGGATGCTCTGAAGATCAAGCCTTGTATAACCACTCATAAAATGTCCCCTTTGTAATTTCTGCATTCGCTCCGCAACTCTAGCTAAAATTGTTCAATAGGAATATGTACATTTATATAAACAGTACATCAGTGTTATTGTTGTTGCAACATCCTGAGAAATTCCCAATTATATTTTCCTTTACAGGGCTGATGTCAGAGAATGTTCTAGATCTTTGCTGTGGCATTAGCATTGTGCATTCAGTGACATACATTTTCCTTTTCCATAAAATCAAAATGATGCTAAAAAAATAAAGAGACCAATATCTATTTGTTACACTGTAAAGTATGAATTAAATTTGAAAGGACATTATTGGTAGTTTATAAACCATGTTTCAGGTCTGTACAATATACAATGTGTGGAATGTTGCTCAATAAAGACAACTCTAATTGGGTATGATGAGAGTTCCATTCATTTATCAGTTTTGATGCATGACACATATTTTGGAGGTTATTATATTAATTATGAAAAATAAACTAGTGACAGTGGTCTCCTACAGGATATTTGTGCAGTGACTACTTACTCGGAATATCAAATTTCTAGTATCGTGAACACCATCCTAGAAATCATGCAGCTATATGTAAAATTTGGCATACTCTTTATAGTAGTTAAATTTTCCCTCCAACTTGTAGTAGGTATTTAAATATAAAAAATTATGCATTGATTACAATTTAAAATAAAACACTAAACTAATAGATACCTACAACAATTATTATTACTTAGGTCACTGTCTTTTTGGTCGGTATTCACAAATCACAAAATATGTAAAAATATTTATGAAAGATCTTGGAACCAATTAATGTATTTTAAATAAAGATCAACTTATTATCATAATCTATGACTAATGCAATTCAATATTTATAATTAATGTTACTGACATACGCAGCAATTTAGAATTCAAAATAGGTACCTTTTATAATCAATTCTTTGACAATGCCCCTCTACAGCAGCTATAATCTTATGTACCTTCTTATTTAATAATCAGTATTTTTAAGCATAAATGTAAATGTATATTAAATGTTTGTCTATTTCTGGCACCTCTACTTATATAAAGACATGTAATATCAAGCAAGTACTTTTATTGATGTAACCAAGTGTTCCATTGTGTCCCTACGGTTTGAATAAATGAGTATGAGTAATTGGTACATGGTTGTTTTGGTTGGAATTAAGTTTTTTTTATATATTCGTGAATGTCCAAAGTATTTACAGTATGGCATGCGTTTGGTTATAACTGGGATAGAAGAATAGTCTATAACATTAGATACCTACTATGAAAATAAAAAGGGTACCAATTGTAAATTCAAGTGCACTTTACATTTTCACACTCACAACACTATTTGTCAATTGAGTCATAGATACTGCATATTTCAATAATCTGTGACATTGTATATTACTGCCTATCATGCTCATTCATTCACAATGCTGTCCGCAATACACTGGGTTTCAATTTCTATACTCGTCTAAAAGTATATTTATTTTTGAAGTGAATGTGTTCTGGAATATTTTCTGACACAGAAAATCCTAAGATTTTCATGGCTCTTATTAAGATTCAGTTTTTGGGTTCAAGTCCCGTCTGGCTCGGAAATTTTAGAGATACATTTAAAAATCTTTACAATCTAATGTATTTGCGAATGCAAACCTATAGTAATAAGTTGACTGTCACAAGTTCTAAGCTTAAGAGATTCATACAAATAATGGTTTGCTATGAAGTTGCACAAGTAAGCAGATAATGATTAAATTAACCAGTGTGCTAAGTGTACTGGTTCTTTGCCAACACTTGTCAAAGTTGCTATTCAATAAGATCTCTAAAAAGTTGGTTTCACACATTTCCTTCGCCTTGCCTGAGTGTGTGTTTCCTGATAACTACAACCTAGGGGTCTTCAAGTCGCGAGTGAATAGGTTTCTTCTAGGCAAGCGTGTACCATTGTAGACTGCATCATCGCTTACTATCAGGCGAGATCGTGGTCAAATGCTGGCCTATAATTTATATATAAAAAAAATCCCTCTTCACCAGACATGGCATTTTATTTCTGCCATCAAGCAGCATTGCTGTATTTCGATTTGAAGGCTTTTCAGCTGTTACCTCAAGTTGATGGATTCAGGGCAGTGCATCATAGGGTACATTCACAAGGTGTTTGTGCCCTACGATGTTTAGGCTCATAGATTACTTTGTTATAGGTGATGGTTATCACGTAACATCAGGTGGGCCATCTGATTTAACCATCACCTTGATGTATAAAAAAATTCCGAATTCCGAAAAAAATCAAGCAGATTAGCCCAAAAATACATGTACCTAGAATATTGCTTCTTTTGTTGCAGATTTTGTAATATCTTGTGGCTAACATCAAATTGTGTTGCAATTTTCACATACATTGACCTACCCTGCAAAATAGGTAAGACCTTTTTACTTTGATTTGTAGTCTGATCAATAATTTCTCCTTGGGACATATTTTAATGCAGTTCCATTATCAGACCCAATAGTAATTTATACCCCCCGAACCCTCATCAATGTTGAAGATTGATGATTTTAGAGGAGGGGTTGTATCATAAAATTGTCAATTGATAAAAATATGTAAAAAGACTTACTTCTTAAAAACTTAACATGTGTATACTTTAAACAAAAAAGTATGTTTTTATATTTCAGGTAGGTTTTGTATGATGTCGCATTTGATGACTCGAGCCACTTCCATCTAGGTGCAGAGGCACCAACACTGATTTATTATGATAGAATGGTTTAGTGTTATAAGAGGGTATAGCTGATGCCTCTAAGCCAGAGATTGGATGAACCTCTTGTTACGATTGAGGTGAGAGTTGTGTGGCATTCAATACTGTTTGTTTATATTTGTACCCTATTACAGTAGTGGTCACTTTGGCAGGTAGATTGCAGACTCCAGCACGATGCAGCAGGCAGTCGACCCTCTCGCGACAACCAGCACGGTAAATATTACTTAATAAATATATTCTTCTAAAATTTTTACCTAACTATGGCAAAGCCAAAAGGAAGGGTTGATGTTTTTAGCAGTCTATGTATGTTTGTATATAGCTATGTTCCACATGTAACTACTCATCCGATTTTGATAAATGTGGTCCAAATCAAAATAAAAAAAAAATCAATGCTTTAAATCAGTGTCCTGTCGTATAGTGGGTCGAAAAACGGCTTCTTAAAATAATTCAATATCTCTAGTAGTGAGGTGTAGTTTCCTCATATTCCATTTCATGTAAATAATATTTTAATTTTTTTCGTTGGTAGACATCGTCGGAGCCCGTCAATGGCGCGCCACCCGAAGACACGCCTCGTCGACAAGGGCGGATGACCAATCAGTTATCGTTCCTCCAAAAGAATGTTATGAAGGCTGTGTGGAAGCATCAGTTCGCCTGGCCTTTCCACCAGCCCGTCGACGCTAAGAAGTTAAACCTTCCTGTAAGTACATATTTAAAACGATACATTTTATTCCGCGTTATTTGAAAATCCGAGTTTAACCTTTGCATTACTGATCTTTCTCCCGGTCTGATATTTGAGGAAGAATGTTTAGTCTAAGGTGTAATAAACCAGATTTTTGAGTTATACAGCTAATGTTTGTGAAGGTCAAACTTTTATTTGATATTAAAATGTTTATTTTAGGACTACCATAAAATCATCAAGAAACCCATGGACTTGGGCACAATCAAAAAGCGTCTCGAGTCCAACTATTACTATTCAGCGCAAGAATGTATACAAGACTTCAATACTATGTTCACCAACTGCTACGTCTACAACAAACCAGGCGAAGATGTAGTAGTGATGGCACAGACATTAGAAAAATTATTCTTGAACCGGGTGAGTAAAAACTAAAAACTGTATATGAATGATATTCTAAGGACTGGAACATAATAATGATACCTAATGTATGTGTGCACCTCATAAATGGCCCAAAAAGATAACATCAGAATTATGTCCTAAAACTAGCAAAGTCAACAATTCGCACTAAGCCACTCGTCAGCCGAGAGTAGGTGGACTAGCTGATATTATCTTTGTATTATCGAGTTCGAGTTCGCAGACGTCTGAGCGTCCCTGGTGTCGACATTTCATAGATGATGGTCTATATCCGTCGGTATCCAGCTACAACTCGTTTCTCCTTGAAAACGTGTCAAAAGTTTGACATTAGTTTGACACTTTTTCAAGGAGATACGAGTCGTAGTCGGTTACCGACGTTTACCCGCCATACGCCTATGGACCAGATACTAAACAGTTATTATTATGTTAGTTAAAACTTATCACGTAACCCAACAGATAGCGCAAATGGACAAAGAAGAAAAGGAGGTTGAAACGCCATCAAAGGGGGGCAAGGCAGCGACTACGAAGAAGCGAGTCTCGGGACCGGTGGGTCCGACGGTGCCGGCGGCGACGCCACACAAGGCCCCAGTCAAGGCCGCGGCGCCGATCCCCGCGCTCGTGGGCTCCACTAACACTACCACCACGCCTTCCGTTACACCTCCCGCTACACACACTGGATTACCGCAACAGGTAATATTTTCATCATCATCATCGTTCTCAGCCCGTGCCGACCCACTGCTGGGCATAAGCCTCTCATTGTTTCTGCCATTCTTCCCGTTCCTGTGCCAGTCTGAACTACGTACGACCCACAGTCTTATGGATGTCGTGGACCCATCTCGCTGGTGGACGTCCCCTATTTCGATGCCCAGTTCTCTGCCTCCACTCCGTTAGTGCCTTAGTCCACCTGACGTCACTACGTCTGGCCAAGTGTCCTGTCCAACTCCACTTGAGCCTTAATATTCGCTTGCTGACGTCTTGTACTTTAGTTTGCTTACGAATTTCGGTATTGAGAACTCGATCTAAGAGTGTGATGCCGAACATGTCGCGCTCCATGGCTCTCTGTGCTACATCTCCTGTGCACAGCCTCCTTCGTGAGCCTCCATGTCTCTGCACCATAGTTGGCAGGATACATTGGTTTTAGAGACGTGTTTTAAGACATTGTGGAATACGCGTGGATTTTAGTATGTCATCTAGTAATAGGTAATAATATTAAAATAAAAATAATTAATAATGTGTAAAGTACATATTATGATAACAAAAAACATGCATAAAAATAAAACGAATGAATTTTACCAAAACATAGTCTGCCATATACTGGGTGGGTTCATATGTGAAACTATCTACATGTAACAACTTTGTGTAACACCATGTGAAACCAATCATGTATTCAGTTTCTTGTTAAGAGTAGTAGAGTTTCTTGTGAAAGGTCTCGCTCGGGAAAGTAGTGATTGGGTTCCTTGAAACAATCTAGTGCGATTCTAATAATAATTAATTGAAGTTCCAGTGCTAGCAAGATCTGTATTATGCACTTAAGTAACCCCAATCAACCATATCTCTCATTTGCTATTATTCTGATCGAGTAAGAGTAATAGAGTTCCTTGTGAAAGGGCTCACTAGGGGAAGTACTACCACCATAGCTATTTCTGCCGCCAAGCAGATTTGCTGTGTTTCATTGAAATTACAGGCACATGAGGCTGTACACCTGTATTCCTCAAGCTCAACCGTCAATTTAATGTACCTAGGTTCACAGACAGTAAATGAATTATGAATTAAGTTGATGGAGGCAGGGCACAACATCGTAGGGCACGTTGGTGCGTGACCTACGAGGCAATACTTTGTTATAGGCGATGTCTACCACTTAACATAGTTCCATCTCCAGGTAGTATTAAAAAAAAGACAGATGATAAGATTTATAAATACTGGCACACCTGTTCACAGCACATTTACTTCTCCATTTGATATGATGTTTGGTTTCATTCACTCTCATCACTTTTTTCATACATGCTTGCCGGTTTTATTTTAGCGTGTTAGAATATGTTCGCTGAGATCTTACAACTCCAACTGTCCCATTCCCCAAATAGATCCTTTCTCAATTCTCATTAATACATCTTCACTTACTATAAAATCACTTAATAAATCAAATGTCGTGATAAAAATGTTCAGAACTATGTAAGAAACTGTCTGTAATATACTACGTGTTTTGTTATGTACGACATTAGATGAAAACACGGGTAGGGCTAATGGCTAGTATTGTTGTAAAATAGGTTGTTTCAAATTCATTACCATAGAAAATTTAAAATTTTCAAACAACTTGTATTTATTTATTTTATTTTTTTCGGAACAACAAACAGTTACACTATAAACGTTAGGTAAGATTTAGGATTAGTTAGGTTAGACTTTTAGGAAGTCCATACATGCTGAGAGTTGTCAACCAGTCTACCCTTCCTCAAATCCAGTTTGATCAGGTGCCTATACTTTACTCGAACAAGGCCAAGAACCTTGATGTCATTTTTGACAATCAGCTATCATGGGCCAGCCACATCAATGCAATCAGCAAAAGGGCGCATTTCTCTTTTCAATCCCTCAAACGTCTTCAGAAATTTCTCTTCCCTTTGAAACAAAAATTACACTTGCCCAAGCTCTGTTGCTGGCCCTTCTCGACTATTCAGATGTCTGCTTTCTTGATGCCACGCACAGAACATAAAAAACAATAGAACTAGCATGATGACTTTTTACTAAGAAAACCAGTGTAGCTAAACTAGTACACTTAACATGTAAAAAATAGCACATTTAGAAATAAAAGTTATAATTGGTTGAAAGAGAATGTTCAAAGAGGCCTAAAACCATAAAACCAATTTAACGGATATAAAACCTTAGTTACTATGGAACATGGTTTAAAATTCAATAAAATAAACAGTAACAAAAAATTAAAATTTACTTCTACTCGGCAAAAGATGGCGTTTTAGAAAATATTTTTATTTTAGTCTATTAATTAGAAATAAGACTGATAATGCAATGGCTGTTACTTGATTACCCACAAAACAAAGCCACTCAACAACAGATGGCGCTGTCGCTAACGATTTTTGTTATAGTCTCTAACAGCAAAGTATAAGATCGATAATGCATTGGCTGTTACGCGCATGCTCAAATAACAGAGCTACTCACTTAGTGATGTACCAATGAGCATACAAGACGAATGTATCGATATCGATTATCACCTACCTACTACGGGTAACGAAATAGGTACGTCAGGTTATATTTGTGGTGGTCGAAATAAAAAGCTTTTCTTTCTTTCTTTCTTAACATAATCACAGGTATCCAACTCATAAATACTTACTTAAAAAATATTATATTACTGGAATATTATATACTGAATTATTATTTGAGGGGCACTTTAAAAGTTTCCGGAATCAATAAAAAAATACTAATAATGGTCAAAAATGAATTTATTGTTTCTCAAAATATTCTCCTTTTTCGTCAATGCACTTTTTTATAAGATTGAACAAATTTTGAAAACATTTGTGCCACTCCTCCGGTGGTGACGTCAGATACATGTTATTCATACTCTTCGACAGCCTCTTCTGGTGATGAAAACCGTTGATCGGGTAATTGGTTCTTAATTTTTGGGAACAGAAAAAAGTCGCACGGTGCTAGGCCATGACTCTGTATGCTGGATGAGTCATAAGTTGTAGGTTTTTTTAATATTTTTTATGTCTTGCGCCTTGGGGAAACTGAAAACAAAAGTTATTATATTATTTCACACCATGGGTCTAAAATACATTCAGAAAATCATCAATTAAACAACAAGGAATTAACGCCCTAAAACTTATACACCTTTTATTAGGGGGTAACTAATTAAAGCTATAGATAACACATTCATCAGTATATTGGGGTCACATCCCTAATTGAGTAGCTTCAGTTGAGGTTTAAGAGAAACGCGACCTTAAGAAGTATGATTCACAGTCTATTTTGTTTGACGATTTTGCATTTTAAACAAAACTAACAAAAAACAATAAAATAATACTTACCGGTGATAGGATATGCCCCCATTTGTTAAATTTTTGGTTCGGCTATGATATTTACACTCCAAAACGGCACAATATGGCATTTTTATATTTTTTTGAAGTACGTTTACCCCACAGTAATTGAAACACGACTGAAGTGAGCGAAGCTTGTAGTGCGCGGAACTCCGCGTACTTGGTGTTACGCGGGCCCCGCCTACTTACGACTTCTATTGTTTTTTGTGTTCTGTGATGCCACGGAAGAACTTCTCAATAAACTGGAATGTCTACAGAACTTGTGCATTCGTTTTATTTTCGGACTGCGCAAGTTCGATCGCGTATCCACGTTCAGATCCCAACTTAAATGGCTCCCTATTCGTCTTCGTTGTGATCTTCACGTTCTTTCACTCTTATTTAAAGTATTATATTGTCCACTCACTCCTCCCTATCTCCGTGAACGCTTCGAATTCCTTGTCCCTCGCGGTGTGACATGCCGGTCCTCTTAAGTCCCTTCTCCTCAAAACACCTCAACACACTTCAAGCCGCTATGGTGGCTACTTTACCGTTTATGCGGTGAAAATTTGGAATGCCCTGCCCCATGATGTTCGCGCTAGTAGACAGTAGACTTAATTGAAGCATACTTCCTCAATCGCGGTCTGGGTAGCGTTCCTGATACCACTTCAACGCATTAGTTGGGCTTCGTCGGTTAAGGAAGTATGCTTCAATTAAGTCTACTCTTTGCGTATTTGACAATGCCATGATAGGACAAATAAGATGATGCAATGACTTATATAAAAGTCCGACAGGTGCAAGAACCATGTTCGAAATTCAAAATTGTTCAGAAATACGAAATGTTTTTGAATTGCTCATGAGAGCATGGAGTTCCTAAACTTCTTAATCGCTACAGTATTAATACTTCTTTAATGTGCAATTAGAATCTAATAAAATGTTTGTAGAAGGAATTTTGTTTGTCCTGTTGTATGAGAATACTTTTTATCAAATTTGACTAACTTCCGCTGTTCAGATTTTTTTCATCCTCTACAATAAAATGATCCTTACATAGGCCTGCATCGATCGGCATCAAAAAAAAATTTACCAACTTGATTCATTTTCAGGCGATACTCACACTTGACCAAAAAAAAATTAATGCCAAAATGTTTTTCTTCGAAAACGAGCTGATGCTTTAAAAGAAACTGCACCTGTATCTCCTCTGGTTATGGGTGCTGCCGTACTGTTACAGTTAAAAAAAACACTATGTTTATTTTTATATATATTAGTCTTATTATTTTATTTATTATATTCATTTATTTTATTTCTTACTTTTGGTATACATATTTCGTTTTATTTGTTTAAGATTAATGTACATATTTATGATTCCTATACACGCACCTACCTTTAAAATCATCTCTCTCTCTCTCTCTAGCCTCAAAGGTTTGCTGGAAGAAAACTCTTCTTAGGGTTAAGCTCGCCTTTGTACATGCCCTCTATTTCTGTACTGTTTAATATATTTTCTTGTGTACAATAAAGAATAAAGAAAGAATAAAAAATATGATACAGTATTCATGTGATAGAAGTATTAATAATGTAACCCACTACGTTATCCACATATTGGTAAGACAGAGTCAAAAAGTAGATGCAACTAGAGGGCCAGAAGGGCCTTATATCTATTTAAGACAAAACTATAATTATATAAGTAAATTAAAAGTATACAAAGTAAATACAGGAAAAAGAAAAAGCACAGAACGGAATTACGCTACGACAGAAGCGACTGAAGGTCGTGTTTTAAAAGTACTATAATAGACACTAAGTTCTTAAATTGATAAGTTGAGCATGCAAATATGTCTACAGCCTCGAATGACTTATTGTAAGACTCAACCATACGTCGGATGGGCGCGCGTAGTCCCGAGTTAGTGCGGCAGGTGCCAGTTGCAAACAGAGAACGAGAGCGAACTGCTCTTAGATTGCACGTTCTGGGAACTACATAACACAGCTTTTTATATTTATTATATTAATTCTAATATCAATAAAATAGCCTGTATAAAATAGCTAAACATATCATATTCATTCATCATGTAAATAGGCACCTGTTAAACTGGCTAAGCGGCATCGTCGCAAAGGCGCTCCCGATTTACCTTAAAAATTGTTTATTAGAAATGTCATTATTATAAATACGGGATTTATCACGTACCGTCTTATCGGTGTTTCGACCGACAATGTTTTTGTTCAATTCGTGAACCTACATCAGGGTGAGTGCGATCCGCTCCGAATAACGTTATTCGGAGTTATTCGGAGCGGATTTATAATAATGATTGAAATTACTCACGAAAGTTTTCTAAGTAAAATATTAGAAATGTATCGATTAATGTATAAAAATATAGCTACCGGTAACATAAATACATCAATAATAAACACATCTATAAAATCAGTTAATACGATCCCGGATGTGTTATTTAAATGAATGTCGTACTTAGCAAAACAGGTTGTATAGCATGTAGGGTTTTTCATTAATTTATTTTAGAACACTTGTATTTGTTAATAGGTTGCAACTCAACCATCCAGCTTCCATGTAGCGCCGCCCGCTGCGACGCCCGTAGCCGCCATCCCGGCGGTCGCTCTATCACAAACACAACCTGCGAAGGTTGGTATATGCTTCCACTACAAATTACTATAGGATATGTGTGCAAGTGCCCCTGGTAGGAAAACCTACCAGCATTGCACCAGCCTCAGGTGCCCTCGGTATGTTTTCCTACCAGACAGAATCATCTATAAAAACGTCGCGGTTAAAATTTTATGAAAAATTGGATTGTAGTATAAAACAACTACCCAGTATGTTACTTTAGCTTATTCCCACCAATGCCAAATCTATTGTTGTCTGAATTTAAAACTTCATACATTGATTCCCAAGCCATGCGACGAGTTTTAGGCAGGTACAGTTAACACAAAAAGCCTAAGACTAAATTTTTCAAATGGTTCCTACTATGTATGACAGGGACATGTTATTGGAAGGGACCAATGACAGGGACACGTTATTGGAAGGGACCAATGTTTATCAAATGAAATAACAAATAAACGTTCAATTAAAATGTTTTAGTTACATATATGTATTTCAGAAAAAAACTACCTAGATATTTCTACAGATATTTAAATTATTAATATTTAAACTTATAAAACAACACCGTGTCGTAATCATAAATACGTAGAAAGTAATAAAATATCTTTATCGATTTTCGTACGATGTTGCTGACTGTACTTGCTTGTCATCGCATTGGCTGGGAATAAGCCGTTATTTTTACAGAGGACCCTACTTGTTTATTTTGCTTACTGAAAATAGTTTATCTAAGCTATGATACTCTGATGAAGTTCCTTAATTATTTACAATATTTCTCTTAGGTTAAAAAGGGTGTGAAAAGAAAAGCGGATACGACGACGCCTATGGGCAGCTCATTCGAAGGCGGTTACACCACTCCTACAATAGACCAGCAAGGCGGACCCAAGCCCGCCAAGATATCGACCAGGAGAGAAAGTGGACGACAGAAAAAAGTAAAAGTATATCCTTTTATTTTTATGAAAGGAAAATTATCGTGACATTATTATTTATTACAACGCTTACTTGTACCTGTGATTTTATTTGAAACGGACAGAGATAGCGATTCTGTTTTTTACTAACTAAAATTATTATGAACGTTCATATTTTGTTTAATGCTAAATACCAAATCAGTGACACTTAGCCCGGCTTGCATGACGATCCCTAAACATAATTAGCTACTATTCATGTTTAAATTTGACGTATTTGTATTATTTGGCAGCTCTTAAATCATATTTAGCCATTTAATACGATTATTTCTAAAACTAACTTATTTTAGTTAAATTGGCTTGTTGATAAATTACTTAATTTTAGAAATGTCACTTTAAATCTCTTTATTTCGGTTGAATGCGCATCATGATAATAACTGACGTCATGAAATCCTCGTTTGGCCCCACAGACTAGTAGGACAGGAGATGATGGGTTCACAATGGGTGCAATGTCGCCAAGTGTGGCAGCTGCTGCCGCGCATCACTCTGCATTGACTCCGCAGCTGGCTAAAGGAAAAGAGAAACTATCAGATGCACTGAAGAGTTGTAATGAAATTCTGAAAGAACTTTTTTCCAAGAAACATTCGGTAAGTCTTTAATTAAACCAGTAAGGATCGGATTAAACTGAGCGAGGCGCGACCCAAGCAGCCATTTCTATTTGTTGAGGTTATTTCCTCGGTATGTTAGCAGATGAATTGTTTCAGAAAAAGTCGCTTCGCCGTCACTCTCCTTCAGTTGATGTCTGATTTCTACTACAACATTTTGGAATGAACTCTTCTAATATTTTTTAATTTCCATTGTCCAGGGTTATGCCTGGCCGTTTTACAAACCCGTGGATGCCGAACTTCTTGGACTCCATGATTATTTTGATATTATTAAAAAGCCGATGGACCTCGGCACCGTCAAACAAAAGATGGACAATCGCGCGTACAAGACGGCTACAGAGTTCGCGGCCGATGTACGCCTAATATTTACAAACTGTTACAAGTATAACCCCCCAGACCACGATGTCGTCGCCATGGCTCGTAAACTGCAAGATGTATTTGAAATGAGGTAAGTTTAATCTGCCAGTGCGGTATGTCAAAGGATTTCTGTTGCGCCACATTAGTTGTTTCCTGCTTAATTGACATCAATCTTACATTTTTGGTTAATTTGCTACAGGTATGCCAAGATTCCCGATGAACCCGTACATGTTGGCGTTCCACACATAGACAAAGGAAGTTCCTCATCAGGTTCGGAATCTGGCTCCGAGTCTGAATCGGAATCCGATGGATCAGATGAAGAACGAAATAACAAAGTGAAACTTCTCGAGAAGGAATTGCACGCGTTGCAAGAGAAAATGAGAAAACTCGTTGAGGAGTCTAATACAAAAAAGAAAGCCAAGAAGAAGACGAAGGACAAGTCATCTAAAAAACCCAATGCTGTTCCCAACGCGGTTCCGAAAGCCAACACTATCGCTGCTTACGCGGCAAAAGCTAATACTATTGCAGAATCATTGGGCAAGCTAAGTAAGTTCCCATTTTTCCATTAAAACTAATTTATGCACTTAGAGTTGACTGTGGATAACATTGTTTGGTAGTTTGCTCACATAATAACATTAACGCGAGTGAAAAGTAATATCGAATTACACTTTGACAATACTTGAATATACCATGATAGAAATGTTTACATGTAAGAGTGTGCATTAGAGTGTCAGAATAATTGTGAATAATGTATAGCGGCAGTGACAGCGGCGCGAGGCAATAAGAGTGGCAGTAAGCGCGGTGCGAATGCGACGAGCGGAGCGGCCGTCGGTGCGGGGCCCGCGGCCAAGAGCGCAGCGCGAGGCGCCGCCGCCGGCAAGAAGAAGAACTCGACCGCCGCCGCCGCGCCGCCCGCGCCGCACCCGCACCCTCCTAACGACACGGATGATGAGGATATAGCCAAACCAATGTCCTATGATGAGAAGCGACAGCTCTCGCTCGACATCAACAAGCTGCCAGGTATCTACATATCTTCATTAGTATAATTACACTTTCGCCGTTATTACGTGTATTATAAATATAT
The DNA here is from genome assembly GCA_918857605.2 of Philereme vetulata. Taxonomy (NCBI): domain Eukaryota; kingdom Metazoa; phylum Arthropoda; class Insecta; order Lepidoptera; family Geometridae; genus Philereme; species Philereme vetulata. The sequence goes on along the minus strand of OU975473.1, from coordinate 6,674,117 downwards.
AGGGTGTTGGGTAATATACGCACAAAAATGAAAGGGGTTATTTTGATGAATATAAGTAAATTTGTGAAATGTTTACCATAGAAATGCGAAATTTATTTTGGCATGTTTTACGTGTCAAACACTAATAAACTTATGTTGTGCTATTGCATAATGCTTGCCATCTAACCACAGATACTGTATTGGCGACGTCTCGAGATATCTCTGTCCCTTTTTAACCCAAAACCCGCAGCCATTTCCGAAAGAGATATCAAATCGGCCTTTCTTTTTTGTGATGTCGGTTGCAAGAGTAGGCAGTAAGTTTATATCGAATTAATCACCGATTTTCTTTTAAATTTGATAATTTATTTCGAGAAGTCTTTTTTATGTTTTGAGAAACCGTCACTTGAATATCGTAAATATATTACCAAACATCCTGTATATTACTGGACATTTCACACAGCGCTATCTAGCTCCAAACTAAGCAGAGTTTGTACTATGGGAACCAGATAACTGATAGAATACTTATATAAATTTATTTTTGTAAATACATACTTATAATATATGGAAAAACGTCCGGATTTGGACCAAATATCTGTAGATTATGCAAATATTTGATCTGCGGCGGATATAGAACCTGTTGCGTCTCAGCCGCGTATTCGCCCATTGCGCCACAGAGGTTATTGAGACAGACATCGCGATACTCATGTCGTATGACAAGCGTCAGTTATCGCAAAGGGCGCGCGGAGACGCGGCGAGTTTTTCGACGCGTCGCGCTGTCAACTCAAACATATCGCCATGTATGAGGGCGTTCATGAAGAAGAAGCGTTTGCTTGATATGAAGCGTTGCTCGCGCGTCTCTAATAAGCATGCCCTAAACAATGGTACGCTTTCAGAGAGGAGTGTCCAGATTAACGGCATGTAGCTCATCTGAAACAACGGCCTTTTGTAGATATTGTTGATTTTAACTTTTGAAATTATCATGGTAATGAACACTATTTATACTAAAAACGGGATATTCAGTTTACCCGTGATCATGGCGCATGCTACTGCGTCAAAATATCGGGATACTCAAAAACTCCTAAATCATGGTAAATATCCCGTGTTTAGTACAAATATTGTAGATTTTGCTGGTCTTTAGTCGCATTCCTATAGTTTAAACCATTATTTTGATAGACAATCTATCCAAGTTACCGACTTAACGATCTAACTTTTTATATTTCATGAAACAGGTGATAAGCTCGGCAAAGTGGTGCACATTATTCAGAGCAGAGAGCCGTCGTTGCGAGATTCAAATCCAGATGAAATAGAGATTGATTTCGAAACTCTGAAGCCATCCACACTTCGAGAGTTGGAGAATTACGTCGCGTCCTGCCTTCGGAAAAAGACACGTAAGCCTCATTGTGAGTGATGCCGACATTATAACCTTTATCCTTCCTTACCTTTATAACTCCACTTCCTGAACTCATCGCTCGTATATTCACCATGAAAACCTATCCTCACCATTAAAATAATGTTGGTAGTTCGCTTTATAGCTTACACGTGTCGATAAAATGTTTACATGTGATGTCTCTGCAGATCGCAAAGTGTCCGGCAAGTCCAAAGACGAACAGATGGCGGAGAAGAAGCAGGAACTAGAGAAAAGACTTCAAGATGTATCTGGGCAACTAGGAGCAAATAAGAAGCAGCAACAGAAAAAAGGTAAATCGTTGAAACTTGTTGTAAATTGTTGTTTTATCCATGTTTATGAACTGTAAGCATCATAATTGCATTGCCGGCTACTTATTGTTATTTATAAACTCACTATCTGTTGCCCGCGACTTCGTACGAGTTACACTACTAAATGTGTAGGTAACCTAAAAATAAAGTTAAATTCGCTTTTGCAACTTGACACCCCATTTTTATCCCATGGGACCTGATTTATGAGTAAAAAAGTAGCCTATGTGTTAATCCGGGTTATAATCTACGTACATACCAAATTCTATCGAAATCGGTTCAGCCGTTACGACGTGATTGAGTAACAATTAAAGAAACAAATAAATAAATAAACAAACATCCAAACATTCGCATTTATAATATTATTGTGATTGACGGCAAAACGGCACTGATCTATGGCAACTAGATTAACTTCATTACATACTCTAGCATGAACGACTACCCTAGCCATAGTCAGTAAAGTCTTAACATTCAATGCTAAATGTAATAATACTCTGTACCTTTATAGAAATAAACTTTAGAAGGGTGGTCAAGTCTAGCAGATATATTGTAAAACCATCTTTCTAACTTTTCAATTAATATGTATGTTTTGTTTTCTTATTAATTGATGTCTTCATGGCGATGTGGTCGATCAGCGACAAACCCCTTTTTTATATTCCGAATAAAAAAACCATCTCGACATGACATTTTGTTAACTTTTAATTAGTTGGCAATTAAAAAAATCTAAAGAATAATTAAATAATTTATTGGCAACATAAATTTTGCAAAAATTTAAAGACTTGGTATTCGTAGTTTCGTTATTAGCCAAAAAATGCTTTTGTCCGGCTGTCTGTCTGTCTGTTCTCGCCTACAGGTCGAATTTTTCAACCGACTTTTGCTGTAGCGTTATTTATCGACGGATTTCAATCAAATTTGAGAGGCACATTATGGACTTCATTCTACACAAGATTCTACACGATTAGCTTTAAAAATTCCAAAAAAGAGGTGTGGAAAGGGGGGGGGAGTTTGTTGTAACGTTATATATGGACGAATTTTAATTTTTGAAATGTTTTCGGAAAATTTATACCTACCTTTACCAATCTGACTACGCAGTCCTCTCCGCCTTCACAAGACGAACCAGTAGACACCAGATTAGACCGCTAACACTTATACCAATATTTTGCTCAAAAGTCTACATAGGTAAGCCTATTGGAAAATTCAAGCACCCGAAAATCGATTAAAATTGGACTTTCATCCATTTGGTTATACAGAACATAGATATATTGATACATACAGTACATATACCCATTGACAACAGTAATACTCATTTACATACAGCAATAAAAACGAATTGTTTGTGTGGTAGAATAACATTGAGACATTATCGTTTTCCGTTGCGCAGAAGGCGTGAAGGATGCGCTGGGCGGCGGCATGTCGTCCTCCTCCAGCTCGTCGGACTCCTCCAACTCCTCTTCCAGCACCGACACCAGCTCATCCGACTCCAGCGACAGCGAAGCAGGTTAGACATCACATCCAATACCAACCAAACAAAAAAACACTCATTGAACCAACCATCAACCAATATGAACCATGATACCACTTGGTAATTGTAAATTACTATTTTAGTCCTAGATTTTAAACCTTGCATTTAAATTAAGACGAATATTACACATTGTAAGAATACTTTGAAGCTTTGATTAAACACATATGGAGTAGACTTAGGTTATTAGATATTTTTTCCATCAGATATGTGTACACAAAAACATTTTTTTACCTTTGCCAGTATTTTTTAAAGCTCCATTCTTTACGTTCACTTTAACCTGAATTAATTTAATAGTTTACTATCAAATAATCTAGTCTGAAATTGATATCAGTGAAAGAATGACAGATGCGTGTCCTAGGAAATGTGGGTGTAGAGATGGCAAGAGGCATCTGGAAGGTTTTAATGTATATTGTATGTAATGAGTACCTCGTTCGCGAGTATGAAAGATTTTATATTCTATTAGCAATTTTATTTATTGCCTCGTGTATATAATTTGAATAGATCCCAAAATGGTTTTGTTTTGGAGATTTTTTTTTTATTTTAGATTAAATTCTCAGACAGCATCTAAATCCGTAATTGTGTTTTGCATGAAATATATTGTTCGGATTGTGACTATTTTAAAGACAATTTATTAAAATCAGGTGATTATTAAAATGTTTCCGTTCGGCTTCTGTATAATGTTGAAATGTGTGGGTGTATATCCGCATTTTGCAAGCATGAATGGGATGTGCCTGTGTGGGTGTACAGAGAATGGTTCTGTCGTTTGTACTCTGGTGCTGTTTGCAAAGCAATTTTGTAAAATATGTTATGCACTTTGAAATACATTGTAATCTGATAAAACACACAGTTCCAGATGACTGCTATGTTTGCATGTACTGAGTGAATGCGGTGAGATTAATTTTTGATATGATTTTTATTCTGTGATATTGGAGAGGAATACCACCTTGCGTTTTGATTCAGTTTTAGCAATTCGGGATAAAATTAGTCGCGCGTCGTAAGAAATGTTGGTAAAGGCACAAAGATTAGTGAGGAGGAGAAGCCAGCTTTGGTGTTGCTATTAATTTGTCACTGGTGCCGGTAAGATAAATATTTTATTTGGTTTGCTTCCATAAACCAATAGGATATACCTTTTCACATTACCTAATATTTAACATGTCCTCAAGTGCGATATTGTTTCATTTGCATCCATAAAACTTCAGTCTCTATAAAATTATTGGAAAAACTCAGATCTCACGGTACTAATCACGGTGCTTTCGAGTGTGAAATTGAACCAAATGAAAGTGGTGAGTTAGCTCGGTTTGGATAGAAAGCGCTCGCGCAGGCTAGGGCGGTTCCGGGCCCGGGTCCGGGGCGGTGTCGGAGTCGGTACGTCCCGCGCAGGAGCAAGCTGCTGGCTGCAGCCGCTGACCACTCACTAGCCACTATTGCAAACAATTGTGTAAGGACGGATACCAACCACATTAGCACAGTAGCAAGCAAAATTTAACCCCCCCTTGTTGGACCGGTCTCTCATTTCACAACTAGGATGTAATTTGTGACATGTTTTTATTAATTTTCTTTGAAAAGGTATGTTTTATTGGTTTTATGCTTTACTGATACACATTGATGCTTGCTCTCGGAGATTAATGTGACGTGTTATCTCAATTCTCTTACACCTGGTGTTATTATTGCCGAAAATACCTAAGCTGGCCTCCTTCCTTCACAAATTGTTTGCAAAGCTAATAATTTATTGCAGATTATGTTGTTTATTACACATGTACATTTAATATCGATAAAATATGTTGGACCACTACCCAGAATACATATACCTGTTGTGGTATAATAATATATGTGCTCATTGCATGGGCTCATTGAAATAATTCTACATTGAAACAATATGTAAAATATTGATAACATTTGAGAAAAGGAGTCAACATCCATATTTGTTTGTGTTAAACTATCTTAACAATGTAAATTAAATTAAAAGCGCATTTTAGTATTCAATGATATAATTATTTTATAAACTACTCTAAGAACAAAAACCGTCATAATAAATCTTTAAAAGTGTAAAGATAATTGCAAAAATATTTACTTTATTTATGTCCTAAAGTTTTACATAATAAAAAATGATTTAAAAAACTGTGCTTATTGTTATATACACAGATTCGGATCTAGCATTTTTTATTATATTATTTACTAAATACATTGACGTGCAATAGATTGCCATTAAATACTTTAAAAGTGTTTCTTGGATAAATAATAATTATTGACCCTCGTAAATTTCAATAAAATAGAGACAAAAGGCATACAAGTTTTTAAATCGTTTGTAAATGTTTCTTTTATTTAAAGTAGTTGTTATTTTATTTGTTACAGTAGAAGTAAAACATGATTATTTTATTTTGTATGTACTAGCTTCATTTCAGAGACAAATTTTGTCCTGTTTTTTATATTTTAGGTACCTATTTTCCTAAATAATTGTAATTAGTTGAATTTATTGTGTTTTCAATTTATATGTAAAACAAGAAACATTTTATTTATTCTGTTGTTAAAATAAATTCACCGCAATATTGATGTAAATTCACAAGTCCCCGTAAGAATTTGCTAGATTTTAGCACACAGTATTTTAAGGATATTTTGTAAAAACATAATAATAGCAATGACATTGGCGGTTATTTCGGCTGTACATAGAATTATAAAAAAATCTTGAATTACATCACAAACATTGACTACATTCATGAAATGTTGAGCATTCTGTGTTGTAGCCCGTTATGTATATTTGAAGCCGTATATATGTTTATATAGTAAAATGCGAGATAATTTTATCTCATTCTAAAATAGTATTTAGCGAGACCTTTGGTACCGCCACATCTAGTAATTGTTTTGTCGTTGCCGGCGTTCTGTTCTATAAGACTGTTGCTTTCTTTCAACATAACATTAAATATGTTGTCAAGTACAATTTGCAGATTGCTAAGAGATCTTATTTAATATATCACGTAAATTAGTTAGTTTATAAAAATATATTTTGTATTAGTTCCTTTACTAGCCTTATTTGTCTAGAAAGGAGAGAACAAACTTTATATGTAGACTTCGTCCGGCTGCAGTGCGCAAGAGCCGTGTATCGATTAGATTACATACTAGGTAGCTATACCTGGACCTGTTTAAAAATATTGAAATCATAATAGTAAAGACATGAACATTTTAAATATTTGAAAGCATCTCAATAGCAATATACTATTGTCGAAATATAAATATAGGTTCTGCTTGTACGTTGACTCACTGTAGTCGGGCGAAATATTTTTAAAACAGTTCCATCTGTTTAAATAACTACCTAATAAGTAATCGAAATTGTCATCGTGTTTTTATTTGATCAGCTTACATGTATTGTAAGGATATGCGGGTCTGTAAGCAGCCATTATTTAATTTACTAGTCCGTCCGAATCTGCTTAACCCTTTTCCGTTTGCACTCGAAACCAAATTCTCTCGCATTGATTTGGAAAGGCACAACTGCTTACGGTCCCGCGGTCCTGCTGTCTGTACGGTGGTATGATCGCACTCAATTGTTTTAATAAAATATGTGGTGCAATTAGTAATAGTAACATATTATTATCAGCGCAACATTTAGTTGTAATATTCATGTAGAAAGTTGCAAGCGTGTTTACAGAAACACTGTGTGTTAACATTTAAGATGATTTAATCAACTCATGACTTAAATTGATTTAGATGTAAGAGTGAGTGAAAATAAAACATTGTATATATTTCAGAATATAACGATTTAAGTAAATCTTTTAAGTAATTTATTATGTATTTCATTTAGTTACCCTGAGATCTGAGTAAGGATATAAAAAGGTTATATGATGCGCACTTGAGGTAAGGACATTACTGGCACTAGATGATATATGTGAGCGATGGAAAAACATTTCGCGGACGGAAATGAACGTAAATCTAATAACGTATGTCTAAAGATCAATTGCGCGTTCGTCCTTTCGGAGCGCTTTAATATCACGTGAAATATTCATTATTTACAGGCACCGCTTCTGGAAGAACTCCCAAAAAGAAAACTAAGAAGATTCATCAGCCACTTCAAAACGTAACTATCTTTTGTTATCTCTGATTACTGTTTTATTGCAAAATATTTGCGAATAACGATTACGTCACGTATTCGCAGAAGATAATTCCGCCGGTGATGCCAGCAGCGGCGCCGGCCGCTCCAGCCCCCGCCCCCGCGGTTGCACCCGCGCCCGCGCCGGTCGTTGCTCCCGCGGAGCCGGCGCCGGCGCCCGAAGTGAAGCCGGTCGCGACCGTCCCTCCGCCCGAGCCCACTCCGCCGCCGCCGCCGCAGCCCGAGGTCAAGGAACCTTCCCCGCCTCCTCCCGCGCGCCTGCCCACACCCGTCCCCGTCCCGCTGACGACGCAACCCTCCAACAGCCTGCCGGACTCCTCGGTCGTGCCGATCATGCGCGACATCGAGGAGCAAAAGCCTCTCATTAAATCCGAGCCGCGCAACGGCCTCGAGAAGCTCGACACCTCGCACTATATAGATCCCATCGAGCGGTCGCTGGCCAGCCTCGAGCGCAGCCTCAAAGCTGAAGTCCCGATGGACGATAGTGTCGGCGAATCGGAATCCTCCATGCGTCTTGATGAAGAGTTTTCCTTAACGAAGCCGCAGATTATGCCTGACTCGGCTCATCAAACTTTAATGGCGCAACTCGGCGGCCTAGCAGAAATAACCCGTCTGCCCGAACAGATGAAAACGGAAATGTACCTGCCACCTCATAACGGTTACGGAGAACAGAACATAAAACAGGAACGCGAAATGCTGAGGCCCGATATGATTCCTAACATACCCGGCCTGACGAATATTCAGCCGGTGTCTTCTATTTTCGAGCCGGTGCCGAGCGTGCCGCACTCGGTCATTGCGCAGTCGCATCACAGCACGCCGAGCGCGCCCTGCATGATCACCCCGCCCATCAAAAAGGAGGATAACAAACCGTTGCTGACGCCTAAACCGATCGAAGATCTGATGGGCGTGTCCAACATGCAACAAACTAATATGTCGGAGAGAGCTAAATACGAAATGGAAAAAAAACTGTCGGAGGACACTAAAAACTCAAATTTTGCTGCAGCTTTTAAACTGAAACAAGAGCAGAATTTGAAAAATGCCAGCTCTTGGTCGTCGCTAGCTCAAGCTGGAAGTCCGCAGAGCATCCCCAATGTGGTTCCTACTGCTGCACAGGTCAAACAAAAACCTATGATAGACAGCTTCCAAGTAAGTAAATTCTTGTTTGAATTTGAATTAAATTTGAATTTTGAATAATAAACTAACATTTTCACCATTTTCTGCAGGCTTTCAAAAAACAGGCGAGAGAAAAAATTGATCGCCAACGAGCACTCATAGAGCAACAGGAGCTTAGAAGGAAGGAACAAGCAGAAAGAGAAAGACAACGACAGCAGGAGACTGAAAGGCGACATCCTGATGAAGAAAAGATGAGGTAAATATTTTGTCCATTAAAAAAGACTACGTCATAATTATGTGTTCTTTGTTGGTAGAGCTAGGCTCGAGCGTGAAACAAGATAACGTATATAATTTGTTGACATTTTAAAATAACCCTGTCTCTATTTCTATGTTTGGGTCTTGAGTTGAGTTCTGGAAAAGGAGCCATAAACGTAGCTCGCATGTTGGATATCGGATTCAGTGGCGAATTTACCAGCAGGCTGAGTAGGCTCGAGCCTAGGGCGGCAGATTTTGGGGGCGGCAAATTTTGGGGAACGGTTTTTTTTTACCTCATAGAAATCAAAAAGATTTTTCTATGACGGTTTTCTGATGTCTTACAGATAGAAGTCTGCAACAAATTTTGTCGATGACTTTTCTCTCTCACTTGTCATTGCACATTCCGAGAGTAGCAAACTTCCTTAATCTAGAGTAAAACAGCTAGTTCGCCGCCCCTCAACCAGTAATCGGCCTCTCGCCTCTGCGCCCTTTGCTCACACTTCTTATGAGTGAAAAGAGCGAAATTGTAAAAAATATGCCCCTCTTCCCAGTAACAAACCATACATGCCAGTCTTACTACTGGTTGGAGGCTACGAACTGGATGGTTTGTATATAACTTACTACTGGTTGGAGGCTACGAACTGGATGGTTTGTATATAACTTACTACTGATTGGAGGCTACGAACTGGATGGTTTGTATATAACTTACTACTGGTTGGAGGCTACGAACTGGATGGTTTGTATATAACTTACTACTGGTTGGAGGCTACGAACTGGATGGTTTGTATATAACTTACTACTGGGTGGAGGCTACGAACTGGATGGTTTGTATATAACTTACTACTGGTTGGAGGCTACGAACTGGATGGTTTGTATATAACTTACTACTGGTTGGAGGCTACGAACTGGATGGTTTGTATATAACTTACTACTGGTTGGAGGCTACGAACTGGATGGTTTGTATATAACTTACTACTGGTTGGAGGCTACGAACTGGATGGTTTGTATATAACTTACTACTGGTTGGAGGCTACGAACTGGATGGTTTGTATATAACTTACTACTGGTTGGAGGCTACGAACTGGATGGTTTGTATATAACTTACTACTGGTTGGAGGCTACGAACTGGATGGTTTGTATATAACTTACTACTGGTTGGAGGCTACGAACTGGATGGTTTGTATAATTTTTCGATTTTTATTCGAATATAATGAATAATTTAGTGAATAATTTTACCGATTTCAATCTTATGTATCGACTATTATGTGTTTCACATGCACTAGTAGCTTCAGAAAATTCGATAGGAATTAAAAAAAACTTGAACAGTAATAGCGAGATAGTCTTAAGTCAAAAAAATATTTTATCCCCGAACGCGGTATTTTTTGAATGCTACAATGTTATCAATGACGTCAATGTTGCACGTGCACGTAGCGAGCTTCATTCTCTATTCCAATAACCGTGTGGGTTACCCCGGTTACCCGAACAAATCGAGGCGAAAAACGAAAACAAAATCGGATCACCAAATGTTCATTACTGTGTAAATAGCATAGCATCCCGCCCATACATGATTGAGCTTCGATTAGCTCAAAAATATACCGAAAAATTATTTTACGTGCAATTTCAACGAAATTGTTGCATTGTAAAAATAATGAATGATATGACAATTGTTGATGCAAGGGCGGCAAAAACTATTCAGCCTATACCTTGAAAATTTGTAAATCCGCCACTGATCAGATTCCAAAAATTTAGCGTGAGTGAGAAGTGAATGGCGATCTGTGTCTTCACGTCAAATGTAACTGTACATATTGATGTAATGCTACAAGTTTCACAAAAGTGATAGTAAATGTGTTGACAGGGTGGGCCTTGGTGTCCGCAAGGTCGAGGCGGAGGTGGCGTCTCCCAGCGTGTCGCCCGTGGCGCGCGCGTCGCCGCCGGCCGCCGCGGCCGCCGCCGCCGCGCCCGACAAGCCCGCCGCCTCTGAGCGCGAGCGTCTGCGCCAACGCGAGCAGGAGCGGCGTCGACGCGAAGCTGTGAGTATCTTCATATCATGTCATTCAGGAGAGAACTGTTTCCTTGACCACAGCTTACGCTTTTCTGGTAAACAGGGACACAAATCATCTATGTAACTTTTATGGTCACAATAAATATATTTCTATTTCTTTCTATTCTATCTTCCTACAATTGTTACTGTTCTAAGCGCTTCAGACTCTAATACACCTGCGTGTTATTTTCGTATACAACCTGATTTGTTATGTACAATATTAATTTAAAACACACATCCAGAATCATATTAACTGATTTTAGATGATTTTTTAATAAATAAATTAATATTGCTGGACATTTCACACAGCGCTATCTAGCCCCAAACTAAGCAGAGCTTGTACTATGGGAACCACATAACTAATAGAATACTTATATACTTTTCTTTTGTAAATACATACTTTTAATATATAGAAAAACATCCAGACCAGGAACAAACATCTGTAGATCATGCAAACATTTGTTCCGCGGCGGGAATCGAACCCGCTACCTCCTGCGTCTCAGCCGGCTATTCGCCCACTGCGCCACGGAGGTCGCCAAATACCGGTTTTTAATACCGGTAGTTTGAATATTTATCCAGTAATAGATACATTTCTAATAAAAACAATTTTTAACGTAAATCGGCGGCGCTTTTGCCTTTCTAATAACAAAACCTAGATTATGTACTTTGTAAACTATTTTATTATTAATAACATAATACTGTAATATTTTGGGCGGTGCAGTGTGTCATCCGAAGATGGTTCAAATAAATGATTTAATTTAATTTGCGATGATGCCGGTTAGTCAGTTTAACAGGTACCTACTTACATGATTAATTAATATGATTTGTTAACCTATTTTATACAGGCTGTTTCATTAATATTTTAGAACTTGATATTTAAGGTTGTTTGAAAATATAAAATATATTGTTTATGGTAATGAATTTGAAAAAACCCTATTTTACAACAATAGCCCTACCCGTGTTTTCATTTAATGTCGAACATAACAAAACAATAAATTGACGATTAACGCTGGGGTCAAGGGTCAGTGCTTTCCGCGACTCTTTTCTTGCTGAATATCAACGATCTGCTAAAACCCGGCACATTTGGGTATGCAGATGATAGCACAGCGGTGAAGAGCTATACATCTAGTGCACGAGCCAGTGGAGCACAGATTCAGTCACTCGGGGAGGCCATGGTCGAGCGCTTAAACTTGTCCTTGAAGGCAATCTCCGACTGGAGTGATGCCAATCTGGTCAAGTTCAATGCGAGCAAGACCCAGGCGTGTCAGTTCTCCGCAAAACGAAGTCAATTTAATCTGACTCCTACTTTCCGCAATGTATCCGTGCCGATATCTGACCACCTCGAGCTTCTTGGTATCTCATTAACTCTGACTCCCAATTTCGGCTCCTATATCGAGTCGACAGCCCAGTTGGTTGCTAAAAAGCTTGGTATACTCGCAAAGGTGAGGTACTACTTCACACCGGGACAGTTGCTCAACTTGTACCAAGCACAAGTACAATCGTGTTTGGAGTACTGTTCTCACCTCTGGGGACGGATCAGCGAAGTACCAGCTTGAAGCTCTGGAATCAATTGAGAGGAGAGCCAAGAAGCTCATAGGCAACGATGAGCTAGTTGATGCTTAGGCTCCACAGCCTGGAGTATCGACAAAGGTTGCAAGCCTCTCGGTTTTTTATCGAGTACCTACATTTCGGAAAGTGTGCAGCGGAACTTTTCAACCTAATCCCACCATCTCCATTCTATCACCGGACAACCAGACGCTCTGTGGTGCGCCACCGCTATATGGTTGATACCTCCCATTCGCACAAAGCTGTTCTGTTCGACCTTTGTTATGCGCACCGCCAAAGAGTGGAAGGCCTTGTCTGAGTCTGTGTTTCTTGATAACTAAAACCTGGGTGTCTTTAAGTCGCGAGTAGGCAAGCGTGATCCATCGTAGACAATGCATATAAGGGCATCATTGCTTACCATCAGGCGAGATCGTGGTCAAATGCAAGCCTATAATGTATAAATAAATAAAAACGTAGTATATTAAAATTATTACTACTCAAAAAAAATGTATAGTTGATGCGATCAATGTCAGCTATATACTTTTTGAGGTTAAACCCTGTTTAGATTAAAATGAACTGAGGATTGCGATGGTAGATAGATAATAGATCCTGATTGATAACTAATAATAATTATTGAACTACTGGCACTGTTGCCACAAAATAGATAGGTACAGAAGTTAAGCTTAGTACAAAACAACAAGCGATAACAGGCGCACACACTAATAGCGTACACGTACGTAGATATCGGATCAAGTCGGTCGAACGCCAGTTGCGAGGTCCACGCTTTGGCGAGACGTAAATCATGTTTTGTGTGACATAATTTGTTAGCTAGTTGTGAATTTACCTGTGATAATACAATGAATATACTTATCAAAATTGTTGTGTATTTCTATTGTAGAATATTGCAGGTGTACCAGTCCTAGCTAGCGCTACGTAAGAGTAGGTTTTCCTTCTGTACTTATCTATTTAGTGGTATTATGGTCCAATAAGAAAACATGTGAATAAATACCACACTCAACAAAATGTGTTATTATGTTTAGCTTGAGTATTCAACTATAACTTCTTATTTTTCAGATGGCCGGCCAAATAGATATGAATTTACAAAGTGATTTGATGGCTGCATTCGAGGAATCACTGTAATTGTGCATCTAGGACTCGTTTTGTTACTTGTACATAGGTAATTAATATTAGGACAATGCAATCAATGTGTGGTGATAATGTGACACCGAAGTGATTTTGTGATGATTTAGTGCGTGAGGTGAGGTCGTTGACTAACATATGGTTAAGTGCTGTGAATAGTTATACTTCTCTTAAATTAAACTGTTGTACCATCTAATTTGTTTCGTGATCGCGTATTATGGGCCTTTCGAGGGATGCATTTTAATTAATGTTGTATGTATTATAAGTTTGTACGTAAGTTTTTAAAGTAAACTCTCTTTACATTTGTAAGTCTATATTTATATTATTACGTTCAAAAGGTGTCTTTAACCTTCCGTAATTGTTTTATAGTATGTACTAATGACTTTAGCATAGTAGTAATTGACTTGGACGAAAAAATAACAAAAATGTTTTATGTAATAAATATTGATAAATAGACAATCAATCTAACCATGGATTCTGTACTTGGTGTTCCGCGTGTTTTCTCATTGCATGGCTGTCCTTATAACGATTAGCAAACACCTCACCTACCTTATTGTTACCTGCATATAGAATTTGTTCCAAGAGAGTTATTATTGCCATATTATGAATCCTGCTTGTAAATGTACGTGCAATGGGCGAGGCGTGGTATTTATTAGCGAATGAAATTACTGTACGTATTTGTTTTCGACAAAATGTTATAGATTGTTAGTAGATTTTTTATCAGTCTGTCATTTGAAAACAGGTCAAATGTCATACATTTGATTTGAAATATATTTATTTAACATGGAAATGTCGTCTTTTTGTGTTTGTAGATAGCTCCAGTGAAAAAATATGTAGTGATTAAAATTATGTATATCCAAATTTTATGAACTCATAAAACATACGGTGTGAGTACTAATTAATGATAACTATAAAAATGATACACAAAGCCTTTGTACCTATAATGTTAAGTTTATAATTTCAGTCATTTACTCAAACTCGAAATCAAATGTAGATATGAAGTAAAATATATTGACATTCCATATGCACTCTGTTGTTTATATTTTATAATAAGCTAAGTATAACTAAATAATGTTGGCTCTACCGACAATTTAATAGGTAACATGCTAGTATGTGGAAACAGATTGTCAAATATCCTTAGGCTTTTCTTTTGGATATGGATTGGTAGGTGTGTTTCTCCTTTCAGGATTCTGAAACCACAGGGAATTAGCGAATTGCCTAGTGTAATATGAGGTACTAAGTGCTGGTAAAAAGGATTTTCTAATAAAGAAGTTGGCGCCGCCATCTTCACGCACACCAGCGCAGTAAGTGACGTAACGAGGGTGTAGCTATCCAGCGGGAACACCTGTATAAGGAGAATGTCTTAATTCAAGGAATGTATTACCCGTGCGCGATAAGTTGGGACCTGAGCGCGGTGACGTCATATTGGCGTGTTTGTACCGCCCGCAAAAAAGCAGCCGCATAACATAACAAGCAGCCGCCCGCGGCTTCGCCTTTTTTTTAACCTAATTTATTATGTTACTCAGGGAGGACGCTGCTTTTTATATAATCTTTTTTACACTATTTGAATAAAATAAAAATACAATGTTTAAGTTTATACATTTATTTTATATATTATTTACATTATCTCATCTTCGTCACTACTTAGTGGATTTATGCCTTCTAGAGGTTGTTCTTCGTCCTCAGTCTCACTATAATCACTTGACGAAGAGGTATCCGATAAATTTACAACATTTACTATAACAACAAAAACTACAACAACAAAACAATAACACAAACGAAAACTAAAAGAATTCCAGAGCGCGTCGTTACGTGACGTAGGCCAGTACGAGACTAAAAATCCTAGTAAAAAATAGTGATGCGAACGGTACAATACGGGCGCCATCGGGGAAGTGCAGGGGAAGCGGTCGGGGAGTCGCATTCCTAGCAGGTCCCAAGTTATCGCGCACGAGTAATAACTTAAAATTGGATCTATCGATCAGTACTAAAACTGAAATTGGATCCGGCCTAATTAAGGAGTTATAGGTCAATAAGTAGAACCTATAGCCAGCGGGACTATATATTAAACTGATCCAGTCAAATCATTACTTTATAATTAGAGCTGTTTTGGATCCGTCGATTAGTACTAAAGCTGAAAATCTGAAATTATAATCCGACCTAATTAGGGAGTTTTTAGGTAATAAGTTCTACTTAACCCATTCATTGCCACATACATTTTCAAAACTTCACCTAGGTGCCACTTAATATTTCTATGGATTAGAATAGGAAATGCGTAATTAAATATGTTTTTTATTGAAAAAAAACCCCACAAATAACAAAAACCCATTTAAAAATAGTAAACGCACCACATGCGTTGGTGGCACTGCTAAGAGAAATTTAATCGCAAGTGCCATTCAACGCACCGTTTGCGTCGATGTTTGGATAGTATTATACAACATGAGCTCATCTGATGTGCAACTAATAAATACCTGCCTACCATCTAAACTTACTTCGATTTTATTTTAGGTACCTACTAATGGTAAAATATTGTTTACATAACGTATGTTATGTAAACAATATATTAGTGAATAATTAGGCCAAAATAAAAAAAGAAACCACTGAAGATATTTATTTAATTAATAAAATTAACAATTAGTAGTTGTGGTACACTTTGAAACAAACTTTTAAACAAAACCCGTATTGTTCTGGACAATCGGCACAGAAATATGACGTATCTTTTCTGACTTTTTTTGAAACCCAGCACTGCCTACACCGACGTCGTAAAATTTTTCTCTTCATGCCATCATTTGCACGAGAACATTGTTGAAGAACATGCACTTTATCTTTTGGAACGGATCTCTGCGTGGTTTCTTCTACATCAATATTTAATAATTTGCTTATGACTTCAAGTCTGTAATCATAGAAAATTTTCTTTGTCGAAAAAATGTTGGGCAGTGTGTACGAATTATACAACATTTGCTGGAACACGTGAACTCCTAACTTCTTGTACCAACGTATTGTTTTATGTTCACATGAATAGTATGCAATCATTTGGTCCTGGTGATATATACCACCCATGTACTTATTGTATTTTACTACCATTTCAGGCTTGGAAATGGTTTCATCACGTCGATTCGTAACGCTCGTCATATCAGATCCATATTGTGATGAAATCATTATTACATCCCGCCGGTCTTTCCATTTCATGACACAAATACCACTACTGTTGAATTTTGCTATCGATTCGCCGCGTTTCACTTTTTTTGTACAATTTCTTTGGGATTATTTTTTCTATTGATTCTTAAAGTACCGGAACAATATGTTTTATGACTCAATAATTTTTCTGCAAGATTTACAGATTTGTAAAAGTTATCCATATAGACCCTAAACCCTTCGTTCAAATAATCAGATAGTAAATTCAATACAACTTTTTCTGTGTGGTTGGCACCTCCTACTACAGTATCCGAAGCGCCGGCATATACAATGGTCTTCATAACTACACCATATTCGTCGGTTAGGATGTACAGTTTTATGCTGTAGGGGTGCTTTTTGCCTTTCAAATATTGGCGGAATATCAACCGACCACGAAACAAAACCATTGACTCATCTATGGCCTGATTTTTAGACGGGTAATAAATTTCTCCCATCCGCTGGTTAAAATAGTTAATTAAAATATTTATTTTTGACTGCCTATTATCGGACAAGTCGTCTTCAAAATTTTATGATCTCATTATTAGCAAAAATCTGTTTCTGCTCATGTGTTTTGCAAAAGCTGGTAAATTAAACAGTGGGTGCTTTTTCCAGTAGTCTGTGACTCTTTTTAGTTTGATAGTTCCCATGTGAAATAAAATACCAAAAAATATTTTAAGTTCTGGAACAGCGACATCTATCCATAGTCTCAGTCTGCTTTTGGGATCCAGTATGTTGGACAATAACTTAGACGCGTAATTGTTAATCTTTGTGACTAGCATTGTAAAAAACTCCTCAGTCGCAATCAATTTGAAATATTCATATGGTTCATTTGTTTCATGCAATATTTTGAGTTTTTTTTTCGTATCCATCAAAAGCTAAAGGTACAATAGTAGGATCACGTTCACTTTTCCATTCATTATCAGTTAATTGTAATGTTTCGTAAAAGTCTATATTATTATTTTCACTCAATTGTGTCGAATCTTCACTCACGTCAGAAAATAAGCAATTATCTGATACATTTTCTAGATCACCTGCTACTTCTAAATCGTTTTATTTCAATTCCAGCATGTTAATAAGGTCTTCTTCAGTAAATATATTGTTTGAAGAGGGTAGTTTAGCATTCGGTTCTTCTTTATTATTTATTTGAAGAGGAAGTTCTTCAAATATTTTTCTCATTTCATCCATAACATCATCATTACCCTCAGTTTTTTCTTCCAAATCAGTCAATGTTACTTTATTTTTTATGTCATCATTACCCTCAGTATGTTTTTCCGAATCAGCCAATGTTACTTTATTCTCTAAGTCATAATTACCTTCAGTATTTTCTTCCAAATCAATCAATGTTACTTTATTTTTTATGTCATCATTACCCTCAGTATGTTTTTCCAAATCAGCCAATGTTACTTTATTCTCTTAAGTCATAATTACCTTCAGTATTTTCTTCCAAATCAATCAATGTTACTTTATTCTCTAAGTGATCATTACCCTCAGTATGTTCTTCCAAATCAATCAATGTTACTTTACCATCGTTTAAGTCTAATTTTTGACTTTTAAGTATTTTAATACCTGTCTTTCGGCTCATTCCTCTTCTCGTTTTAACACCACTACTTAAAAAGCAGAGGTTTTCATTGACTGGAGGTGGGGGTTCTATTAGTACATTTGAGTTGCAGTTTGAAGGTTCCTGACAAGGAAGCGACATATTTTTATAATAATGCGGACTAGCCGATGAAGTTGGAATTACATGTAAGTATTCCCTACTCGTATCTACATACAGCTTTGTTTTCCTGAAGTTGTACAGCAGATGTACATCATTCATCCAATGAGTCGACAGGGGATTCAGCTAATTCTTCAAAATCTTGTGATCCAAAGAAAAGCGATCTGGCACGCTTTCATCTTATACATGGTTTAGTTGCTTCATGTTCTGTTGTCACAGGTTCAAATCTGAAAAGTGACAAAAATTATCAAACACCAAAAGTTGATAAATTTATAACCTCTGTGGTGCGGCAGGCGAAGGTCCGCCTGCGACGCAGGAGGTTGCGGGTTCGATTCCCGCTTCAGAACAAATCTTTGTACGATCTATAGATATTTGTTCCGGGTGTTCTGGATGTTTTCTAAGTATAATAAAAAATATTTATCTTTATACATTGTAGTGTATTGTACTAAGTTATCTAGTAGGTACCCATAACACAAGCTCTGCTTGGCATTATAACATGCTGGGCTATATAACACTGTGTGAATGGTCCAGCATCAATTTTTATGGTGTTATCAGTATAAATTATTCTTACGCTTGTGGAGATGGTATTTCGTGAATTGTGTTACGTCGTCGTCTCGGTGTCATACTACCTACAAAAAAAGGTACATCATTTTAGGAGTTACTTGAACACAAACAACATACTTAATCAATATTTATTTTAACACAAAATTACTTTCACGTTCATTTAAACTATCACCAACCTCTTGTTACTATTATCTTCTTGCTTTATAGCTAGCTCTAATATTTTATCACGCCTTCGTTTCATCGTTTAAAAGGGTACTAAAAAATAAATGTTGGTATCTATAAAAACACTAGGACATGAACATTTCTCGTTTGTTTTAGTGTCTTGTATTCAAATATATAAAACATATTTTAATTATTGCGATTCTTGCATGGAGGGTGGCCACAACTTCAGTCACTATTTAGTTTTTCTTTCCAAAATCGCGTTGCGCATTAAAAATTATGTATTTAGATAGAAGAAATTAAAACAAATGAAAAATGTTCACTAACATAATTTATTCAAGGGTCAGGTTTCTGAGATATTCACTTCAGAAGAAAAAATATAGTCATTTTCATCTGAGAAACCAGACGCTTTAGGACATTCTTTTCATTTTTTATTTGTTTTAGTGTCCTCTATAAAAATTGAAAAAACAAACTAAATCATAGGGCCACCCTACATACAAAAATCTTCAAACCCTATTAGCTCCTATGTACATAAACCTATCCAACAAATTTTTTTACTGCTATGCCAATGAACGCACGGTATGCGTGCATGTGCTTTTATTGTATAAATACATGATGAAACAATGGATATTAATGATAAAATTAAAATTATGGTTTACCTTTATCTCCCAATTCACAATTTTTTATTGAACACCATAAAACTCCAGATATTTGTTAATTAAAACAGACCTCAGCAGCAACTAGACATGGGCGTTTATTCAACGGACTAGTCGAATCAACCGTTGATTAACATTCGACGCTTCAACGGTCTATCGTTTATTCGTAGACTTGTTGAATTCGTAGACGGTTGAATAAAATGTTGAGACGTTTGTTTCAACTAGAGCGCGACGTCTCGACGCGTAAACATAGTCGTATAGTACGGGAACGGTAGATAGCTGGCTCGACGCGACGATAAAATAAATTTGAACTTTAAAGTTACGTAGGTAGCGTTCATATTTGAATAAATAGTTATAGTGAGTTAAGAATTTATTTAAATTATCCTGTCGATTAAAGAAAAAGGATAGCAATTACTTAACGAATAGACTATAGGTCACGTTATGAACTAGTCGAAAAATTCAACTCCTTGATCGACTAGTCGACGATCGACGATGAACGGTTTCGTTTCGTTAAGAAAAAATCGTCGACGACCCATCTCTAGCAGCAACCGTTTTTTATTTGTCAAAACAAAACTGACAGTATGAAGCAAAAACCATCTGTTTCCACATTTGAAAATTATTTTTAACTGTGAATGTTGCCAAGCATTAATATAAATTTCTACCATTTTTATGTCATGTCAAAAAAACTTCAAAGGGTCTTTCAACGCAAATGGTGCGTTGGTGGCATGATGTAGTAATCTCGATGAACGCAAATGATGCGTTTGGTGGCAATGAATGGGTTAAAGGCCTTTAACTCCGCAATTAGATCTGATCCAATTTCAGTTTCAGTACTAATCGACGGATCCAATACAACTCTAATTATAAAGTAATGATTTGACTTGATCAGTTTAATATAGGGTGTTTGATAATATACGCACAAAAATGAAGGGGTTATTTTGATGAGCTTAATAAATACATTTTCGAAATGTTTACCATAGAAATGTGAAATTTATTTTGGCATGTAAAAACAAACACTTTATTAAACTTATGTTGTGCTATTTCATAATGCTTGCCATCTAACCACATATACTGTATTGGTGGCGTCTCGAGATATCTCTTGTTGTCCTTAAGTCTTTTTTTTATGTTTTGAGAAACCATCACTTGAATATCGTCAGTATATTACCAAACATCCTGTATATAAAAAATGATCCGCTGGCTATAGGTTCAACTTATACTTACTTATAACTCTGTAATTAGGACGGATCCAATTTCAGTTATATTACTAATCAATAGATCCAATTTAAGCTACATTCCTCGATTTTCATTCTCACTAGATCCTTATCCAGTTCGCTTTAGCGCTTATTAAAATTTGTACGTTTATATTTATAAAAATTGCGTGCCTCGTCGCGTCTCGATGTAAGCTGACCGCTAAGGCGAAGTGATTTCTACAGAAGTCTTTCGACCAAAGACGTTGCTAGTGTGAGAGTAGTAGTAGAGTTCCTTGTGAAAGCGTTCGCCCGGGGAAGAACTACCAACATACCTATATCTGCCGCCAAGCAGCATTGCTGTACTTCGATTTGAAGGGTTTGGTTGCCAGTGAAATTACAGGCACATGAGGCTTTACTCATGGAAGGAATTTGATTTCGGCTACTCAACCCGGATTGTCCACCGCTCTCCATTTATGATGCTAGTCTTCAGTCTTGTAGACAGCTACAGTCAGCAATTTTTTTAGTCATTCTCTACAAAGTTCTACATACAATTTAGTTTTTTTCGAATAAGTACACTATTACCGGCAGCGGGAATCGAACCCGCACCATTCACGTCTCAGCCACAGGTTCGTAAGTCCATACGGGCACATTTTACAGGAGCAACATAAAACTGATATTCTCACAAAGTTTGAGAGATTTTTATTAAGTAACTCTTATCTACTTTAGGGTATAAAAAATATCCTTATTTTATACCTAAAGTAAGAGTACCTAACTCGATAAAATTTTCTAAATATTTTGTGAGAATATGTTTTATGTAAAAAAATTCACATATGGACTTACGCAGTAGAAGTTGACAGCAATATACAAGAAAAAGTTTATATAACTAGCTGACCCTGTGAACTTCGTAACGCTTTGACATGCATGTGACGCGGGCTGCCAATGTACGTCACCCCGGTAGAATTGTCAATCGGTCATCATTAGCTGCATTTATGTGGGAAAATGAATTTTCTTCATAATTTTTTCCGATATTTTAATAGTTATTCTGCCTTTCGGAGGAGCGGAGACATCCAACAAATCAAAGATCATCATCGGTCCAGCCGTTCTTGAGTTATAAATGGCGTAACTAACCCGTCTTTGTTTTATTATATAGATGTTGGATATTTTACACAGCGTTTTTGTAAATACATACTTGAATTGCCTATTACATATGGAGAAACATCAAGACTCAGAACAAAAATCTGTAGATCACGCAAACATTTGTTGCGCGGCGCGGATTAACCCACCCCCATTTTTATCTCGGGTATTTTTCATTGTAGTGTTGTGTAGCCTAGGTGCTAATCATGTTTCATGACTGCTTTATAAGTATAACACATTTAAAAAAAAAACCCCTATTTTTGCATCGGGGATTAAAAACTGATATAGGTCTCATGACCACTTTACCACCAAAACAGGACCAATTTATTCTCATTTCTCTTTCCTGCTCCATCATCAGATCCTGATCTCACCATTTATCTATAACCTATTCATTGAGACCATTACAATGAGCCCAAACCTGTGTAAATAAATGCCTTTTAATAATATTACCTCAAAATTCATTTATTCAGAACTAATAGTACAAACATATTACTGGTATCACGAGGAAGCTGCAAAAATTATAAAAATTGTGGAGCAGCTTCAACGCCCACCTCCTCAGACAACAAAGCAAGATACATCGTTCATTCAACAATAAGAATAATTTAGGTTTAAAACTAAGATAGATAAATAAAAGTAAAGAAAAAATGAAAATTGTCTAACAGTTAGAACCTCTAGTTTGGATAACATAACCTTAAGAACAGCCCTGTGTGCACGCTCCACTCTCAACATCTGAGTCTTGATGGCGCCACCCCAAGCAGTGTTACAGTATGATAAGATGGATTGTGCGAGTGCAAAGTAGACTGTTTTAAGGCAGTCAATGTCAGCAGCATTTCTTAAGCTCTTAAATACAAAGATTAATTTACGGATTCTGGCCACAGTACACTGAATGTGTGGAAGCCACGAGAGAGAGCTATCCAGATAGACACCAAGGTACTTGATGGTCAATGTACGCTCCAGAGACTGGCAAGTACAAGTGCTAGATTTGGCGACAAGACATGTATGGGCACGGATCGAAAAGGTTGGTGGAGATTGGGATCGAGAGGTCGGGGAGAAAGTGATGTATTTTGTTTTATTAACATTGAGGGTCAAAAGATTTAGCGAAATCCAGTCTAGGACAACTTTCAGTGCTGACTCTGCCAATAATTGCGTCTCTTCCCAATTTTGACCACCAATGACCAGAGCAGTATCATCTGCATAAGTGAAGATGGAGCAGCTTGGGATAGACAGTTAGCAGAGGTCATTGATATAGATCAAAAAAAGTGTTGGGCCAAGGACACTCCCTTGAGGAACGCCGAAGGTTATGGTTTCCTCGTCACTGTACGTGCTGTGAATTTTAACGACCTGTTTAAGATGGAAAAGATAACTCTCGAACAAGTCTCTGACACTGCCTCTAATGCCAATTTGTTCCAGTTGGTTCAAAAGTATGGGAATAGAGACGGTGTCAAAGGCCTTAGAGAGATCGAGGAAAATGCCCACAGTTTTGAGCCCTCTGTCAAAGCTTCTGACAACCGTGGTTGTGAGCTCTTTGACTGCGTCTTCCGTGGATCTGCAGCTCATGAAACCAAATTGGTTACGCGCCAATATGCACATATCAGTTAAATAATCAATAAGCCTCCGATTGATGATATATTCAAGAACCTTAGACAGAGTGCTCAGAACAGAACTAGGCCTATAATTGTTGACATTTTGGACATCGCCACCTTTATGTATCGGATAAACGATAGCTTTTTTGAAAACGGTTGGGAAAATGCCCGTAGATAAGCAGAGATTAAATGTGTTGCAATAAGGGATTAAGAGTATTTCTGGACCCTTTAATAACTGAGGTGGGAATCCCATCCCAGCCTGTAAACCTCTTCTGTAAACTTGGTAAGGAGTCGGGTATCCTGCAGATTCCAGGTGATGCTATAGCATCAGATCAAGGTTGCCATGTTCTTGCTTTATCGTTGAAGTAACAGGATATCAAATTTTGAAATCAATCCTACCTGTTGAAGTTGCTCACATCCCTTTATCAACTAGAAAAGAGCTGATAATCTGCATACGGCTGAACCGATCTTGATTAGGTTTTTTTGGTTGAAAGATGACATAGTGTGTTTTCAGCTATGATTAGTTCAGTTTAACGCGTCTAAACTAAACATAACACAGCTATAAACACTCTCGACACCTTTTAAACTAAATAAAAAAAACGTGTGTCCGTACTTATGTACGCACGTAAGAAGTTATACTTCTTTGGCGTAACAGCGTAACAGAACAAAAATAGCTAAAGATTTCACCTCGTATACCACAACACTTTGTTTGCAAAAGAAATTATAAATTAATATAGCAATGAGTTTTCACGGAAACTTAAGACAGTTATCAACTAACTTCATCATGTTGCTTTTTGGCTGTCGGTGTGCGCGCGCATGAGACATTTATCAGCTAACTTCATCATGTCGGTTTTTGGCTGTCGGGTGTGCACGCGCATCGTAAAATTTTACTCATATTTTTTTCCAAACGCGCCAAAAATAGAACTTCAAAATATCGGTTCATTCCTTTGGGAGCTATGGTGCCAGAGTCCAGACACAGATGCACACGTCAACTTATAACACTCCTCTGCTATTTGCGTCGGGCGTTACGTGCCAATCCAGTGCACCGGGAAGGATCCGGGGACGAAATGAAGATTTCTGTTGCATTAATGAATCAGACTTCTATTGTTTTCACAGTAAGTTTTAATAAATACATCGATATGTAAATTTTAATTATTAACTGAAATAAAACAATGAAATCCAATTGGAATAATAATATATCACAATCCTTGATCTTAACTGTACAACAAAAACTACAGAACTTATATATTATTACACTTCTGGCTGAGCGAAGCCGCCTTGAAGTTAGCCATTTAGCTTCGCAATAAACAAGTTAGCCACAAAAAAACATGTGCAGGCAAATGGCTAACTTCGGGGCGCTCTACTCGGATCCACCGACTGTACAATTACATTATGTTTACAAAATGAATAAATTCATGTGAACTGGCTACCAGTTGAGGACGTGGTGTCCCATTCTATGAGGTAGGCTGGTTGCGCCGCGGGCGCCTCCCTGCGCGCGAGCACTCTGTAAGTCTGTCCCGCGCGGAAGTACGACTGCACTGTCGTCTTAAGCGCGGACAGCTGTTCCGCGTCCACTTCCACCGTACAGTTCCCTTTATGCGGACTCAGCTGCAGACTTTTCACACTATTGATAGTATTACTACTAGCACTATTATTGTTATTGCGCCGCGAGTTCTCATAGTAGTTCTTCTCCTGTCTCTGTCTCAGTCTTCTACCGTGAACCTTTGCGTTGTTGACGTGTCCGCTTTGCGGGGCGGGCATATCACTATCGGGCGGAGTCTCAACGGTTTTATTGCTTTCGTCTGGCAGTGGGCATGATTTGTTTAACTGAAAAAGAGATAGATAACGTTAATAACACAGATCCGGCGGCCGCGGCAACAGAATTAGTAAACAATTTAGTTGCTAAGAAAGTCTTTGTACATACTTGCAATTGTAAATATTTTCTAGGCCTCCTAAACTTCCGCCTTTTCACCTCTCCGTTTGGTCCGATCACGATATCTTTTTCGCAAAGTTTCCTCTTCATAGGCCGGTTAAAAGGCGGCATAATGGGATTGCATTGCATCGGTAACGGCAGTGAGAATCTTGCGTTGAGCTGATTTTGTCTTCCGTTTTGTTTACTAGAAGCTAAAGTCTTCTTCGAGGGGTACTTGAATTGCATCAAGAACGGATTATTTATTCCGTGAAAGTCTTTTAGTGGTGGTATGAAGGTGTCCAGAGTGCCTCGTCTCGACGCCTCGTCGCCCGACGAATCTAATTCTAGTAAGTGGTGACTGTACGCCGGCAGTCGGCGGTCCATTTGTTGAAGAGACATTATCTTGGAATGTTCTATAATGTTCTTAGTGGACAGCTTAGATACTTCTAAGTTCATTGTGGCTATTCTTGAGTTATGAGTATTTATATTGATGGTGCACGCATCGCGTTTACTCACGCTTGTGTCTGCTTCGCTCTGGTAGCTAGGGATAGGCGCAGCTACAACATCTTTGGATATATTATCTAACTTTACAGTACATTGAACTAAAGATGGCACAGGAGGGATATCGTAAGTCGGTGTGGCTTCGTTCGTTGTCTCAGTTACATCATCAATGTTTTCTATATCTGCTTTGGTATCAGATTCTCTAGCGGTGCAGGTGACGGGGGTTTGTGAGGGGGAAGGCTGCTGGTCTTCCGCCTCCGTCGGTTTCAACGACTCGTACGAACAAGTGGAGTTGGAGTCGTTTTCAGAAGAGGTGCTACAGAGATTTTCGTGAAACCGTTTCCCCATCATCAGGTTCAGCCAGTGTCCGTCGACAGGTACTATCATACTTTGATCGTGGGTTTTATAGGAACTTTTATCATTGTTACTACTAGAAGGTTGCATACTGAAACAGAAACAAAATAAACTGATAAGCATCCTATATCTAAAAAAAAATAGCACTAAGGCGGCACATAGTTCGGAGAACTGACGGCCCTTGGGCAGAATGGTTCTCGAGTACTGGAAAGCGCAGCGTAGGACGTCCCCTCACTAGACGAAACGACGATTAGGTCGTCGTTTGTCTCCGATCAGGTCGTATCAATGGGGGAGGCCTGAGTTCAGCAGTGGACGTGCTATAGCTGATATGATGATAAACTAGCTAACTATACAAAAAATCTAGATAGATTTTATAATCCACCATGATTCTAGCCTTTCAAATCAAAAACATGATTTACATGCTATTCTATTGTAAATTTTGAGTTGAGCAAGTAGCTGACGGTACAAGTTCCTGTAAAAGCCATTGATTCCCAAAGCGGTCCACGTGGACCCCCAGGGGTCCACGGGAGTCTCGACGGGGGTCTACTTTGGCATGACAATAAAATGGGGGTTCACAATTCGTAAGGGGGTCCACGAAAATTTATCTGGTTTCGATAGTCAAGAGCTAAAATGTTGGCTTGACTTTACCTATCAATGTAGGCAGTTAATATTTTAAGAAGCTCGTGGTTGGAACTCAGCCGCAACGCAAATTTCCATAGTTAGATCTAATCTTCACATTTTTTGCCGACTGGGAATATGGTAGAAATGTAGCTGAAGGGAGTCCACTGAAACCAGCAAAATCTTGAAAGTGGTCTATGAAAAAAAGATTGGGAACCTCTGCTCTAAACCATAAACAAGTGCATTCATAATATAATCTCCCGCGTCGTTTTTACTGGCAACACCTAAACGCGGGAAATTATAAATAAATAAATATTGCTGGACATTTCACACACAGCGCTATCTAGCCCCAAACTAAGCAGAGCTTGTATTATGGGAACCAGATGACTGATAGAATACTTATATACTTTTTTTAAATACATACTTAGAATATATAGAAAAACATCCAGACCCGGAACAAATATCTGTATATCATGCAAACATTTGTTCCGCGGCGGGAATCGAACCCGCTACGTCCTGCGTCTCAGCCGGCTATTCGCCCACTGCACCACGGAGGTCGTTATGAGTACGACTTTGTAACTATTTTTATATTAACAAAATGGTGTGGCGCTGAAGGAAAAGTCAGCACATAGTACAGTAAAGTGCGTTTTTTTAAACACGCCGTGTACAGAATTAACAAATGTGGGCACGACTTATAAAATATAAATATATTTACCAATCATCTACATCTGAAACAGGATGGAAGGGGGTGCGCGGCAGGACCCGCAGTCGCGGCGCGAACTCCCGCACCAATGCGTCGGTCAGCGGCACACCCTTTTTCACCTGACAAATATTAACAGAACAATAATTTCTTTAGTACAGTACTAGGGTTTAAGTTAGACGCCTCAATAACGTTCGTGTTTCCAAATTAGTACGATTATCCAATCAATGTCCTGCTAGAAAAGGTCCAAAAAGCTTTATTTAAGTTCCTTTACAAACGCGGTTATAAATAAATAATGCTGGACATTTCACAGAGCGCTATCTAGCCCCAAACTAAGCAGAGCTTGTACTATGGGAACCAGATAACTGATAGAATACTTACATGCTTATTTTTATTTGTAAATACATACTTATAATATATAGAAAAACATCCAGACCCGGAACAAATATCTGTAAATCATACAAACATTTGTTCCGCGGCGGGAATCGAACCCGCTACCTCCTGCGTCTCAGCCGGCTATTCGCCCACTGCACCACGGAGGTCGTCGAAAGAAAAAAAAATTTAAAGTTAGGAAGCGCTTAATGAAAGACCCTTTAGTATTTCAACGCATTCGTCTTATAAAATGAATTGGTAAAGTACATCACGTACAATGTACATGTACGTATCGGATTATCATATTGAAGCTTCATATTTCGTAAGCACATTTCTGTATCCAAAATGTGATACAAATTATTAAAACACGTTAGCTTTTCGTGATCGACAAACATTTTTTTCAAGGTCATATACACGATATCCTTTCACTGTTTCTGAAAAGCCTACAAGGATGTTCATTCGTGCCTTTTTGTCCCATTTTGATCTCTTTTCTTTTGGTATGTGAACCATCACAGGGCTACCAAAAACACGTATGTGGCTCAAGTCTGGTTTCTTTTTATACCACGCTTCATAGGGTGTTTTATTTCCCAAAGTTGAAGTTACTGACCGGTTCTTTAAGTATACTGCTGTATATGACGCTTCAGCCCAGAACTTCTTTTCTAGCTTAGCATCAAAAAGTAAGCATCTTGCTTTCTCTACAACAGTTTTGTTAGCCCGTTCACATACACCGTTTTGTTCTGGTGTGTACGCATTTGTTTTCTGATGGATAATCCCTTCTTTGAGTAAGTAATTCTTCATTTCGCTATTACAAAACTCACCACCATTGTCTGTGCGTAGTACTTTAATTTTTTTATTCTGCTGGTTTTCAACCAATGCTTTGAAATTCTTGAATATATTGAAGATTTCACTTTTATACTTAAGGAAGTATATAAAAGTCATACGACTGTAATCATCAATGAATAAGACAAAATACTGAGCACCGGCAATGGACTTTGTTTCAATTGGACCACATACATCACTGTGTATTACCTGTAGTGTTTCTGTACTCCTTTGTCCAACATGTGGAAATGGTAACCTCATCTGTTTACCTTCGCAACAGGTTACACATTTAGCCTTTGTCATATCACTGCTATCTGGATAAAACAATCCATCCACAATGCCTTTCTTCATTCTGTTTAGATCATTGCTGTTAATATGTACTAACCGTCTGTGCCAAAGCTCTGCACTTGCTACAGCAGGTGCTGCCAGCATACAATCTGCTTCTTTAATATTGAGCTTGTACACCCCATTTGTCGACGCTACTGTGGCAACCAATTCATTCTTTTTGTTGCGAATGAAACATTGATTTGCTTCAAAAACAACCTTGTTTCCGTTTTTGATTAACTCACTTACTGACAACAAGTTCGTTGTTAAGCTTGGTACACATAGCACATTTTTAACGATTACCTCGTAGTTACAATCCGTTGATATCTGTACGTCCCCGGAACACAAAACTGGCACTTTCATATTATTTGCGACGGTAATCTCTGATAAACATGGCGTAAAATTTGCATGTTTTACACATTTTCTGTTTGCTGTCATATGTGCACTTGCGCCACTGTCTACGTACTGTTATATAAATATAATGCACCCTATATTGCATACTCCAGCCCATTCCTGTCCACTCAGCATTTCATAGCCCTAGCACTTCATTCATCCATCCTATCCGTTCAGTCAGTCTCGATCCAGTATCCAACCCAGCTAGACGGTTGTTTAAAATCCTAAATAATCTTTTTTAAAAACCCTTTCTATAAGAGACCCATAACATTTGGTGGCAGCGTGAAGGGATTTTAATAAAAAAAAATCCCCGGTACCGTCTCCCAGTCTAATAAATCGACGCGAGTGAGTGCCTCTAGTGCTTTAGTGAATTGTGAATTGTGAGTGCCGATTCTATAAATAGTGCACCACGAGCCCTATTTACCCCAGAGCCGTAAAGCCAGCTCCTGAAAGGCCCACTGCTACGCACTTGCCCGTGCTGTAGCCGGCCTCATCCAAGGATCCATCATCACTCATACCTATTCACGTATACCGTGACCAGTATTAGCCATACCGAAGACGCGTGGCGTCATATATCCGACGCGACGCATAGATCCGGAGCGCGACGCGCTATTCTGTGACGCGCTATCTACATCCTGCTACGTCCCGCCGAGCCCTGCATTTCGTAGAAATGATAGCTCTCGTTATCGCTCTGTCTACACTCAAGTAAGTGAATAAACATATTTGGTCATTGCGAATCTCAAACTTTTGTCTTATTAATTTTAATTCTACAATTTTTATCTTTTGTCTACATTCATAATTATACTACTGTGTGAATCGTTATCGTTTATAAAATGTCTGAAACTAGAGCCCCAAGTCCGAAACCCGAAACCGCCGTCACAGACACTGAAGATGACGGGCTCTTCCCTCCACCTCCTGGACCTACTACTAGGTCATTAGCTAAAAAAAAAATACAGCCTGTAGTTAAAGTGGAATTAGATTTATCAACATTACTTAAATTTATCAAACCCTACGATGGTGGTAGGGAAACGCTAAACTCCTTTTTAGTAAACTGTAATAACGCATATGAATTAGCATCAGATCTTCAAAAAGACATAATTTTCAAATACATACTCTGCCAGTTACAGGGTAAAGCACAAACTGCTTGCTCTGTAAAAGAATTCACCAATTGGCCGCAACTGAAAGAATTTCTCAAAACCCAGTTTAGCGAAAGGAAACACTATGCCCATTTACTAACTGATTTACAGGAATGTAAACAACAACCAAACGAACCAGTGAGCCAGTACGCTTTAAGAATAGACACATGCCTTTCGCAATTATTAACAGAGATATCCATTTCGCATGGCCATAAAAACAAAGAAATGGTAGGACGCACAGCAGCCATGGAGGAATTAGCCCTCCATCATTTCCAAATGGGTTTGACACCCCGTATATCCAACATCGTTAGATGTAAGTCTCCTAAGACACTCAATGAAGCCGTAAACATTGCTATTTCCGAGGAGAAAATCCAACAATCCTTGTTTAAACAAAGCCTGTCTAGCACACGCCAAGAAAAACCTAACACATCAAGGTCAAATTTTCAATCTATGCGACGAAATCCGAACCAACAGCCTTTCTCAAACTCGAATCAATCTAGGCCTAAACCAGATTTCTATCCAAATCGGTCTACCAATAATAATGATTCTTCTGCACCAATCTGCAGATATTGCAAAACACCAGGACATACTTTGGAACAATGTCGCAAACGTGAATATAACAATAACCGCTTTAAGTTCAACCAAAATAAATCAAGCTCACCTCATCGTATCCATTTTACTGCTGAAGCTCATGATGAAGAACGTCCAAATGACTCAGTTGAGGAAGAAGGTTATGATACCGTTGATACTGAAACAAAAAACGATTAATCGTCTCGTCCCGGCGTCGTACGGGGCTTAGTAATCTCAAAATCGATGCCATTAATCAAATCCCTAAAACCAGATCGTCGAAATCTTCACAGACATCGCTACATGATAGTCTGTCAAAATCCACTGTATCCGCGCAGCAACATAAAAATGTTGGTCTGCCAAAATCCACTGTATCCGTGCAGCAACACAAAAATGTTGGTCTGCCAAAATCCACTGTATCCGTGCAGCAACACAAAGATGTTGGTCTGCCAAAATCCACTGTATCCGTGCAGCAACACAGAGATGTTGGTCTGCCAAAATCCACTGTTTCCGTGCAGCAACACAAAGATGTTGGTCTGCCAAAATTCACTGTATCCGCGCAGCAACACAAAGGTGTTGGTCTGCCAAAATCCACTGTATCCGCGCAGCAACACAAAAATGTTGGTCTGCCAAAATCCACTGTATCCGTGCAGCAACACAAAAATGTTGGTCTGCCAAAATCCACTGTATCCGTGCAGCAACACAAAGATGTTGGTCTGCCAAAATCCACTGTATCCGTGCAGCAACACAGAGATGTTGGTCTGCCAAAATCCACTGTTTCCGTGCAGCAACACAAAGATGTTGGTCTGCCAAAATTCACTGTATCCGCGCAGCAACACAAAGGTGTTGGTCTGCCAAAATCCACTGTATCCGCGCAGCAACACAAAAATGTTGGTCTGCCAAAACCCACTGTATCCGTGCAGAGTGCAAATCTGCCTCAGACTTCCAAATCTAACATATTCGAAATTACGAATAATCCTGCTATAGTACTATTACCTCATGTTCTCGTCGAATCTCCCGTATCAGATATCCCTTTAGTCCTGCTCGTAGACTCAGGATCTTCTGTAAGCCTATTAAAACATTCCTGTATAGAAAGACATCCAAAGCTTGTAAGAGAAACAATCCAGTTAAAAGGTATAGATTCATCAGAAGAAGCTATTAAAACCCGAGGTCACTTCCAATTAAAACTTAAAATATCAAAATCCAACATAATATCACATAAATTTCATGTCATTGATAAAATACACTTACCTTACGATGGTATTATAGGATCCGATATGCTAAACGCATATAGCTGTAATATAGATTACACAAACAATTCTCTTCATATTGGTAAATCACCCTTGAAGTTACATTTTCATGATCCAGCATATTTAATTCCTGCAAGAACCGAAACCATTATTGAATGTTCTGTCCGAAATCCTGAAATAAAAGAAGGGTTAATACTCGATCACAAATTATCCAAAGATCTTTTGATAGCAAATTGTATAGTACGCGTCAAAGAAAATAATAGAATAAATATATCTGTAGTAAATACTTCAGAAGAACCATTGACATTAAAATCAAATCTTAATTTAAAACTTGTCCCAATTGATCCATCAAATTTCCAAGAAGATCTTCCTAATGCTATTAACCATATACGTACTACAACTACAACGAATAATGTTACACGAACAAAAGAAGTCTTAAAACAATTGCGTGTCCCACACCTTAACAGCGAGGAAAAAGATGCTCTTCTGCAGCTATGCACTGAATTTTCAGATATTTTCCATCTTCCCGGAGAAAATCTTACCCATACAAATGCCCTGAAACATGAGATAAAAACAACAACAGATATACCAATCCACACTAAAACTTACCGATTTCCAGAAATCCATAAAACAGAGGTCCGTAACCAAATCGACAAGATGCTAGAACAAAATATTGTCGAGCCTTCTGATTCACCTTGGTCTTCACCCATATGGGTTGTTCCAAAAAAACTAGATGCTTCTAACACCCAAAAATGGCGAGTCGTTATTGACTATAGAAAACTCAATGATGTCACAATCGGTGACACTTATCCCATACCACAGATCACAGAAATATTAGATCAACTTGGCCATAGTAAATACTTCTCGACCTTGGATTTAGCATCCGGTTTCCATCAAATTCTTTTAAATGAAGCCGACAAAGCCAAAACAGCCTTCAACGTCCCGGAAGGACATTTCCAATTCCTAAGAATGCCATTTGGGCTCAAAAATGCCCCTTCCACGTTTCAAAGATTAATGAATTCTGCTCTATCTGGGCTCCAAGGCATCCGATGCTTTGTTTATTTAGATGACGTTGTTTGTTATGCTTTCGATCTCCCCAGCCATATTATAAACCTCAGGTCGATTTTCCAAAGAATCCGAGATTTCAACCTAAAATTACAGCCCGATAAATGTGAGTTCCTACGACGTGAAGTCTGTTATCTTGGTCATGTAATCACTGAACAGGGCGTTAAGCCAAATCCAGACAAAATAAAAGCCGTCACTGAATTTCCAATCCCGAAATCCCCTAAAGATATTAAATCATTCCTTGGTTTAGTTTCCTACTATCGCCGATTTATCCCTGATTTCTCCAAAACTGCAAAAGCCCTTACGAGCCTTTTAAAAAAGGACATAACATTTAAATGGGAAAATCAACAGCAACTCGCTTTCGAAACTTTGAAACATAAATTAACATCCGCTCCATTACTCATCTATCCCGATTTCTCTCAACCTTTCATCCTTACCTGCGATGCCTCTAACTATGCCGTTGGTGCCGTGCTCTCGCAAGGAGCTGTCGGTAAAGACCAACCCGTGGCCTTCGCGTCACGTACCCTAAATAAGAGCGAATCCAACTATAGCACAACCGAAAAAGAGTTGTTAGCCATTCTATATGGTTGTAAAACCTTCCGTCCATATCTTTATGGACACAAATTCCAAATTGTAACTGATCACAGACCCTTAAAATGGCTGTTCAATCACAAAGATCCTAGTAGCAAACTTCAACGCTGGCGGCTAAAGCTAGAAGAGTATGAATATGAAATCGTATACCGAAAGGGGAAATTGAACTCCGCCGCTGACGCTCTTTCCAGATATCCAGTAAATCCTGTATACCCTGAAAATAAAGACAACTTGAATCCAAATCCTAATGACACTAATCCCAATAATGAACTCCCACAGGAAACACCTTTACCTGAAATTCCTCAGGAAACCCTCGATGAATGGATACGAATAGATTTTAGTCCAATTGATGATAAAGATTTTGGCTTCAGCCCTTTGAATCTTCCTGTTCCCGTAGATCCTCTCTCAACACCAATTGAACCACGTGTAGAGCTAGAACTCCAACCTTCAACAAGTTGGCAAAATCCTGAAACCTTACCTGCATCTACTTACCCAAATCCAGAAACTCCTACTCTAGTACCTGAAACCTTACCTGCATCTACTTACTTAAATCCAGAAATTCCATCGTCAGCGCCTGAAAATCTACAGATGCCAGACGAAACTTATACCAAATTCCTAAAATCAACTACCAAATTATATAATACTACTATAACAGAACATAACGAAAACTTACTGAAAGGAACACAAAAAATAATAATAATACCTACCTCGTTAGACATGGATGAATCCATGCCCTATGTTCAAGAAGTACTTGGTAATTGTCCAAGCCCCGAACGCGATGAATTCCTAAAATTAGAAAGAACCCTACATACATGTTTACCTCTTACAATTCAGAATAAAACTTACCTCTTTTTGTTTACAAAAGTGCACCATTTTGACGATCACTCATACCCTGACATATTTAAATCCCTAAAATATGCACGCGATGAAATAATTATGTCATATCCTACAGTAAATGAAATCAGCACATCAGATTTTAGAAATCCTTTTGATAAACATTCGTTTGCGAAAATTTATAACATGTTAGCCTATTTGTTTGAAGGTAACAATATAGGAATCCACATTTACCATAATAATATCATATATCCTTCACTGAGTGAAATCCCCAAAATCCTTAAAGAAAATCATGATATCCCAATCGCCGGACATCTAGGGTCCACGAGAATGTTAAGCCGCATAAAGGAAAGATTCTTCTGGAAGAATATGGGTAGTGACGTAGAGAACTATGTTAAAAAATGTCCGTCCTGCCAAACTAATAAAGCCTTGCGAAAAATAAACAGAGCGCCGATGGTGATAACATCCACTTCAACATCACCATTCGAAAGATTAGCCCTTGATATCGTAGGACCTCTGCCCGAATCCGGCACAGCCAAATTAAAATATATCCTGACTATGCAAGACGACCTGACTAAATTTTCATTAGCATATCCCATTCGCAGTAATACAGCGGCAGAAACCAGTGACTGTCTGCTTCATTTTATATCCTTATTTGGAATCCCCAAACACATTTTAACCGATCAAGGTACAAATTTCACAGCGGAAATCTTTAAAAGAACATGCGATTTCTTAAAGATCAAACAGTTATGGTCGTCACCCTACCATCCGCAGACACAAGGAGCCTTAGAAAGGTCACATTCCACCCTTAAAGAATACCTTAAGTCATATGTTAACGAGAACCAGGATAACTGGCCGCAATATGTATATACCTCCATGTTAGCCTACAATACCGCAATCCATTCAACTACACATTACTCACCATATGAATTATTATTCGGACACAAACCCAATATCCCAGACTCTATCTATGACGATTCTTCGAATACTACATATCCTGAATATGTAAAACTCCTACAACATCGCATGAAACACGCACGCGATAAAGCTTTAGATTACATTCATAAATCTAAAACAAACTCCAAAACTTATTATGACTCGCGTACTCGCCCAGTCGAATATAAGGTAGGCGATTATGTCCTATTAAAAAACCACCTTAGGTTGCGCAAAGCTCTATCGGCCATCTGGAAAGGTCCGTACAAGGTTGTCAAAATACATGGCAATCATACCTTATCACTACTTATTAATAGACGCCATGTAAAACATCACTATGATGAAGTGAAACATGTGGAAATCCATAGTGAACCTTTAGTTTAGTATTTTACGTAATCGTAACCTATATGTCATAGGTACCTACAGTATATTATATTATATAAATAAATATAATTTTAAATTTTATCCAATGTTGTCCAGAACATTACTCAACATTATTACTTTATTATTATTATTTTTAATGATCAATATAGGTAAATGTAGATATTTAGGTTTAAACTCAAAACTTAATGAGTGTATATTTTAATAAGAATAGTTTATATTTAGAGTAGTTCAGCTTAGAAGTAATTGCGTTATTTCTTTTATTACAGCGTACTGGCCCAAGGTCAACAAGAATATGTTCAACCTATCAACTCAAGTTCCGGTATTTATTTTGACCCAATTGGTGAACTCAAAATGAATATTGGCCATTTAGATATAGTTACCCCATATGATATTTCCTACATTGGACCTCATATTGAAAACATTAACTCTATATTAGGTACAATCCGTTTCATATGCAGCCAAATCCAAGTTGAAACCCCAAGCTATTTGGAATGCCAAAACGTATTAGAACCACTTACAGTTAGGTATAATGATATTGTCTCTGAATATTCCTCCATCATTCATCTAGTAAATAACAACAGATTCAAACGAGGCGCATGGATAGGAGGTATCGGCACCTTATCCAAAACTATCTTTGGGACTCTAGACGAGGACGATGCTATTAAATATGACAATGCCATACAAACTATTCAAAATAATGAAAAAAGCCTGGGTTCATTAATAAAAGAAAATATTTTGGTAACAACTTCCGTTTTGTCTAAATTTAATAATACTTTACATACTATCAAAATTAATGAAGCCATGCTTAATGAAGCTATCGACAACCTCACGGTGAAATTCCGAAATTATTCAATGATTTCTAATGATTTAAATATAAAAGCTAATATTAATTCAATCTTAAATTCTTTAGAAGCTTCCATACTTACCTTATCATTCCAATTAGAAGACATAACAAACGCTATCATGTTCAGTAGTCAAAACATTCTCCATCCGGCCGTATTGCCTCCCACACAATTATACCAAGAGCTTGTCGATAACTACAGACACATACCTGTAGATCTAAAACTGCCTGTTAGCTTAGAATTAAGTAACATTTATATTTTAATGAACATATCCAATGTTATTTGTTACAGCTTAAATAACAAAATTGTCTTTATATTAAGAATACCTTTAGTATCCCCTAAGGAATTTAATTTGTTTCATACTATAGCATTACCGACTCCACATAATAGTGTAAAACCGAATTCATTTAGTTTTATCATTCCTAGTAGTAAGTACATCGCAATGACCAAAGACAAATCTGAATACTGTAACCTCGAATCACTGAAAGAATGCAGAGCGATAACACCCCGCGAGTATATCTGTGACGTCATGACCGTGTTCCCTACTAGTGCAAACCCCAGTTGTGAAAGTGAATTAATCTCGAACGTGATAAGTGCCCTACCAGTGCAGTGCCAAACTGACTTCATTCATGGAAACCTAGATTTATGGAAACCACTGTATAATAGTAATTGGATTTATGTCCAATCTCAGAGTAATAAACTATATATAGAATGCCCAAATCAGAAAAGCGTAGAAATAAATATTATCGGAACGGGAATTTTAAATATCCCAAACAATTGTTTTGCATACTGTAAGAGTACTAAACTAATACCTAAATTTAATAATATTAAAATTAACGTCACTGTAACTCATTCTGATTTTAATATAATAAATGATTCTTGTTGTACCTTGGATAAGTTTAAATTGGAAATAAGTAATGAACCTCGTATTAAACTAAATAACTTTGACTTAGACGCATTCACTATTGAAACAAAATCAAAATTGAAATCAATGTCAGATGAGGCGAATAAAATTATTAACCAGCATCAGATTATAAAATACGAGAGTCATTACTCTATAGTATTAATTATTATTATTTGTTTTATCATAACTTTTTGTATTTTTAAACTATTTTTATATATTAAATCACACAGCCGTCTATCCCGTCACTTCATTACCTTTTCCCAATCCATTCCAGTAAACCCGCCTGTAGTCCAGACACCAAATCCCGAACCTGTCATCCCTATCAAAATTAGTAAACGCCAACCGAATTTAGAATCTATCCCATCACCAAGTATTAGAACCAACACGTAAACTCTCTTCCCAAACTTCGAAATTTCAACCCCGAAGTTTAGTCTACCCCAGGGAGGTGTTATATAAATATAATGCACCCTATATTGCATACTCCAGCCCATTCCTGTCCACTCAGCATTTCATAGCCCTAGCACTTCATTCATCCATCCTATCCGTTCAGTCAGTCTCGATCCAGTATCCAACCCAGCTAGACGGTTGTTTAAAATCCTAAATAATCTTTTTTAAAAACCCTTTCTATAAGAGACCCATAACAGTACCATGCATTTGTACTATATTCTCCATTCAAAAATACCACACTAAAAGCATTTGATTGTTTTGTTTTCAGCAATAATGGACATTGGTTTCTGTAATGACCCATCTGTTTACATTTGTAGCAGGTTACGGTCTTGATACCTGTCACTGTCACTAGAGTTTGAAGATGACGTCGCACCATTGAACTTCTTTTTGCTATTATTTGCAGCGAATGCAGCGCCACTGGAATCCATGTCATTCTTTGAAACTTCCATATCAATCAACTTTGATTTTATTGCATCTGTGGTAATTTTTAAGCCTGAATGCTCTATGGCCATAATCATGGGCGAAAATTTTTCAGGTAAACCTGCCAACAACAATGAACCGACCCACTCTTCGGTGATTGTAAATCCTGTGCCTTTTAATCTCTGAGCCGTTTCAACCACTTGCGTGACGTATGAAGTCATCGAATCGCAATTTTCTTGTCGTAACGAGATTAAATGTCGTAGTAGGGTTATTTTCCTTGAGAATCCAGAGTCATCAAACATTGTTCTTAGTTTAACCCACAACTCCAAAGATGTTTTTGTTTCCTTGATATGCACATACAATCCGGGGTCAATGGTCAAAACCATCTTTGCCTTGGCTTTTGCATCATCTGATGATTTTGCCTCGAAACCTGCCTCTGGCTCCGATTTTACATAGTTCACTAGGTTGTCTAGCACTAACAAATTTTCGACCGCATAACTCCACTCATCATAATTTTCGCGTCCTTTCAGCTTCGGAATACTTTGAATATAGTTCACTGCCATGTTTACACAAAAAGTCAACAACTTTCGACTGTTTTACACTGATTTAACACTGTATAAAACAGAAAAACTGGATAATGGCCCATAACCTATTAAAACACGTTAGCTTTTCGTGATCGACAAACATTTATTTTATTGGTTACACAAAAGTAGATGGCTCTGCTTGCACCTGACCATAGACAATCAAAAACATTTTGTTACCTACATTCTAACACAAATGAGGTCTTATCTATTGATTAGACCTCATAGTGTTTTTAACTCCCGACTCAAACAGGGTGTTATAAGATTGACGCCTATGTCTGTCTGTGGCATCGTAGTTCCCAAACAGATGTATCAATTCGAACGCGGTATTTTTTAATAGAAAGCTAGTTTAACTGAGCTGGTTCTTAGATAGCCGAATCGGCTGACCCTGTTCTTCATCACACTAATCTAATAAATGTGAAAGTTTGGATATTTGTTTATTTGTTACTCAATCACGTTGTTATGACAGAACCGATTTCGATCTGGCGTGTTGATAGATTATGTCCTGAATTCAAACAAAGGCTACTTTTTGTTGACAAACAACGCGTGCGAAGCCGCTGGCGGATGCTAGTAGTAGATCATCTTAATAACTATTATCAGCACTTTTCCTTTTAGATGAAGGGACCTCAGCTGTAAAATGGTAAACTTATTACGGATTTTTTATGTGTTGGGGGTTTTCATTTATACTTATAAAATACCTATTCAACGATAACCCCCACGAGGAGGCACGCAAGTATAACATTTCATTAAAATAGTTATTCAACCGCGAGCTTTAGAGGCGGTAGCAATTTAAAATTGTCAATGTCTGAAAGCTGGTCGAACCATAAACACGTGGTTTATGTTACAGGATTTGTGCTACAGGCTCTTGTCACACTCTAGGCTTAAAAGTTTTTGAGATGTTTTTAAAAATGTTATAAGGAAATCGTGGTTGGTGGGCAGCATGTGGAGTGGATAATGTACCTGTTCCAGCTGCGCCAGCTGCGTGGGCGGCGGCGGCGGGCGCCGGAGCCGCAGCCCCCATATCGTGGCGCGCTTCTTCATCTCGCGACCGCACTTGAAGCGCTTGCGAGACGACGTCAGCGCTGTCAGGATCCGCTCACGACGCTCGCTAGCCGGGGTCCGCCACATCTGACAAACAAAAACACTTTTTTTGAATGCTTCATGGAACAAGCTTAGAGCCCACCTGATGTTAAGTGGTACTTAACGATCGCCTATAACATAGAATTGCCTAGAAAGTCACGTACCTTAGAAATGTACCCTACGATGCACTGTTTTTGCTTTAAAAGGTCTTTATTGAACATAAATGTTTACAGCATATTACACCTACTATAATAGTATCTTAATCTAGAATAACTCAGCAGGCTATAGCACCTTTATAAGTTTTTTGATAAAATTAGTATTTATGAGAGTAACACTTTTTAAATCAGTTTTATTAATTTTATGTAGCCAAAATTTTTCCAAAAGTACTTATTAACAAATTTTATATGAGCACTTTGTATAGCGCGCATTTTTAAGGTCAAGAAATCAAGCTGTATCTAACTGTTTACAAGTAATAGCCCTAAATATTTTTAGGTAGACAAACCTACCATGCTGCTATTGCGGTTATATTACAACTTGGTCATAATACAACCAAAACAACATTATTATCTTAAACATAGGGCACATTTCAAGTCGTTGCGGACGGCATGCTACGATGCACTGCCCTGCGTCCATCAACTTGAGGCATACAGGTGTACAGCCTAGTGACCGACCGAAAGTTCGGTTTCGGCCAAATTCTTTCGTGAATAATCGTGCGTCGTTCGGCGAACTTCGCGGCTAACTCGTGCTCGCTCGCCGCGCCTCCGGCTCAGGTCGCCGCCGTGGAGTTGAGTTTGTGTTTTGCACATAAATGATTTTGGATAAGTATTTCTTATGTTTTTACTTTTAATACTATTTAACTGTCTGCATGTATAATATACATTGTATATGCAAATAAGTGTGTTAAAATTTCACTAGATTTTTGACTTGACTTGAAAACTGTTTCGGTCGGACACTAGTACAACCTTATGTGCCTATAATTTCACCGGCAACCATACCCTACAAACCGAAGCACAGCAATGCTGCTTGGCGGCAGAAATAGGTATAGGTGGTATGGTAATAATTACACTAATTCAATTCAATTTTATCCATAATTTGTTAGTAATAAATAAAATCATATAACTATATGATGCAACTAAGTGCTGGAACACCATCCCTCCGCCTATTCGTGATCAACAAACTTTATATGGGTTCAGGAAAAGACTCAAAATGTTCCTCAGTAAACGGCAAAAGGAGAGTGAACACCTCAAAAATGAGGTGTCCTTCATTTAAACGTGTCTACACTTTATTGGTAAATGCTAGGAGTAGGTTCGTATGAGTGGGTGGCCAGCTAGTGCGTTGTTATGGGGCTAGCTTGTCGTGTGTTCTATTTTAGTTCTTGTTGACTCTCTCCGGCTTTACAGTAAATAGGTAGGTTATTAAATAGTTTATTATTATTATTATATTTTATTACGTTATTTATTTTTATCCATAGTATTTTAATTGTATTTAGTTGTTCAATGCTTAGTTAGTGGGCGGATATCAGTGGTCTACTCAAAAAGGCTCTAACGGAAGACCAGCGCTGGGTAGCCAGTGCAACCCAGCACATGCTGAGTTAAAGCCTTTTTGTGACACATGCAGTGAGTACGATGGGACACACACACTGCAATATTTTACATTTTTTTTAAATTTTTAATCTTTTAGTTATTGTTTCTTTGTTATTTTTGTTATGTTTCCTGTGTGTTTGTTCTGTTGTACTATTGGTGTTGTTCACAAATAAATGTTTTTGATTTGATTTGATTCGATATATTTGTACGATTGGTATCTAAATAAATAAATTAAATAATTAGTGTCCAAGTAATCAATAATATACAATTAATGATTAAGAGAATAAAAATAATAAAATTTAAATTATAAAACACTATTGCGCTACAAGTTGGGTGGGCTGGTGTACCTTCACCTTCTGCTGGTGCTGGCTGGTGTCTTATATTATTGATCTTCAAGTTAAGTTTGACGAATCGACACTATAATAATAATCAATTAATTCGGGCAACAATAAAATAGTTACAGGATCTAATAACTTATTCTACGACCCATAGAGAAATACATATTATTACGCCGAAGCATGTCACAGAATAGGTAAATAGGGACTTTGACCGGAAAATATATAAATATTGCTGGACAATAAATATTGTTAAAGCCCTCAAACTTGCAACAAATGCGTCAGTTACAAGAGGAGATGTCTATTCCATACCTTGTCGGTGATGTACGACTAGAGAATACAATCCCGGGATCCCGACCGTTTTCTGGCCTCGAAAATCCCGGGACTGTACTTGGCTAATCTCGGGATTTTCGGGA
This sequence comes from Philereme vetulata, assembly GCA_918857605.2. Classification (NCBI taxonomy): domain Eukaryota; kingdom Metazoa; phylum Arthropoda; class Insecta; order Lepidoptera; family Geometridae; genus Philereme; species Philereme vetulata. Next base: position 6,631,181 of record OU975473.1, on the reverse strand, counting down.
TTGCCACAAACAAGTCTAGTTTGTATTCCGTAGTCCGTTGCGCCTTGAAAATAACCTTGCCTAGATTATTTTAATCCATTACGACAAAAAGCAACTCGTACAATACGTACATAGGTACCCACTATTTACTACACAGGTACAGTCCTAATAATATGTTTGTCATAGAACTTAGAAGGGACTTCCCCACTCGGAATACTTTAATACAATACTCTTAAAGTAATTCCCCAAAGAACCAACAGGGGAATCACCCGGTCATCTCATATCATAATATTGTTGCGGGTATTTCCCGTCGGGGATTCCCTGTACGAAAGTATAAATATGCAAATCAGGTTTTATTTATTGTTCTGTCAGTGACGGGTTACGTAGGCTATGTCAGTGACGACGGGTTACGTAGGCTACGTCATTAAAATTTAAAAGTCAATTATCTGAAATTAAGTATTTCAAATGGCGGGAGACTTTGTTAAACATAAAAAAGACAGTAATACGACGTCAGTGTGGAGTTATTATTTAGTTGCGAAGGACGGGAATAGTGCTAAATGTAAGCGATGCCCAGCCATCCTCAAGACTTTGGGTGGATCAACTAAGGGATTACATACACATTTGTTATCAAAACATAACATCAACAGTTTCAACAAGTCAAGATTCTGAAAATCTAAACACAGCACCGCCGCCAGCCAAGCGAAAGTTAGATGATTATTTTACTAAAAGTGCCGACGATAGGCTGGATGATATTTTGGCAAGAATGATTGCATTAGAATTCCATTCAGTGTATTCATAACCTCAGATGATTTGAGAAAATTGCTCTTAGCAAAATACACGGATTTACCAAAGTCAGCCGTCACTGTTCGAAAACGTGTTATGAATTACAGTGAAAAAATCAGAAAGCAAGTAACTGCAGAATTAAAACATTTAAAAAGTGCAGGTGAAAGATTTAGTCTTTCTTTCGACGAGTGTACTTCAACTTCCAATAACAACTTTATACATACAACTACAACCTTATACACAATAGTACAAACTTTATACATGGCGGTCAACGTTCATATAAAAAATTTTGGAACTTAGGACTTGTTCCTATTTACGATAGTATGACAGCTGAAAATTGTCTTCGTATATTGCAAGAGCGTCTAAGTAAATTTGACATTTCCCTAGAAACTGACATCGTGGCTATTGTAACCGATGGACCGAATGTTATGATTAAGGTGGGGCGGCTTGTTTGCACTGAACAACAACTGTGTCTCGCACATGGTATCAATTTGGCGGTTTGTGATGTGCTTTATGAAAAACATAATAATTTGCAAGATAGTCCTACCTCAGATGATACTATAAATGAACTAGCTGTGACTGTTGATTATATGGACGACAGCGATGATGAACACCATTTAGAAGACTTAGACTGTCCAGAATCAGGTTTAATCGTAATGTCACAAAATGATCTTGCGCCAGAACACGTACCAGAGTTAACACAATATGAAAATATTAATGAGCTGATAAAGAAAATCCGCAAAGTTGTAGTGTATTTCAAAAGATTTCCATTAAAAAATGAAACAGTGCTTCAAAAATATGTGAAAATTGAACATGGAAAAGAGTTGTCACTTCTTTTGGATTGTAAAACCAGGTGGAAGTCTTTTAACAATGTTGGAGCGATTTTATCTTTTAAAAGCATGCATTCAAAAAGCTCTTATAGATCTCAATCATCCAATTTGTTTAGAAGATGTTGATTTTGAATTGGTAAATAAAGTTGTTGATGTGCTGACCCCAATTAAATTGACAGTAGAAGCAATCTGTCAGCGAGATGCTAATTTATGCACAGCTGATGCCGCTTTGAAATTTCTTATAAAAGAACTGTCTAGCAAAAACTCAGCACTTGCCAAAAAAATTAAAACATCCTTAGTGGAACGTATAAAGCAACGACGAAGTGATGATTTAACTAGCGTGTTAAATTATTTACAAAATCCACGAATGGATGATGAAAATCAGATATTATCGGATTTGGAATGGCACGACTTATTTCCAGTTCCGACACAGGCTTTAGTGAGGAAGCAAATAAAGAGTATTGTTAAAAGACTTAATAGTCGAGATAACACGGAAGAAGAAGCAAGGTCAGGATCACAAACAGATGATAAGCTAAGGTCAGAAACCTCCCAACCCCAAATGACATTAAAGGAAAAGTTACAGCTGGAAATTAACAAGAGTATGAAATCCCCAGATCCTGAAGTACAAGTACAAAATGAATTGGGGTTGGCAAATAGTATTAGACGTGAAATGAGCCTGTTCGAAAATGGAGGAGTTCGTGGATATCACTTAGAAACAGCATATAAGTATCTATTGTCTATTCCTCCAACCAGCGTAGAAGCTGAACGAGCGTTTTCAGCTGCTGCTTATGTTGGCAATAAACTACGAAGCCGGCTCGGAAGTCAAACATTGGATGCTTTGATATTTCTGCGATTATATTTTCGAAATTCTAAATAGTTATTTTGTGCTGTTTTTTAATTTCTTGCAAAAATGTAGTATTTTTTGGTTTGTGTTTTTTCTTTTCTTATTATTATTCTGATTTGTGTTGTGCAACAGACATTAAAGAATTTTTTTTTAATTACTCGTGTTTTTTTTAATTTAGCCCAATTAGAAACCACATAGTCTAATCCCGGGATCCCGGGAAAAGGCTTCAAAAATCCCGGGATTGAAAAACATGCTCGGGATTGTATTCTCTATGTACGACATGATGACGGTGTCCAGGTCGAAGTAGTTTGGGGCATTGTACGCGGTGAGGTTGTATAGAGAGATAACTATTTCATACCTTTTCGGGTAACTGCAACGCGTGCCAGTTGTCGGTGATGTACGGCATGATGACGGTATCGAGGTCGAAGTAGTTGGGCGCGTTGTACGCAGTGAGGTTGTACAGCGAGAGGTGAGCGAGCTCCAGCCAGCAGAGTTCGAGCCGGCGCAGGTACTCCGCGCCGCCGTTGCAGCTGGCGCACGCGAATATGTACAATCTGGAATATATTGTAACTTTGTATAAGCTAATACACATTTTAGGTGGTAATAACATCTGATAATACTTAGGAAGCAATGCGACTCTCGTCAATGTACTGAACTGCAATGTTGGTCATTCTTCAGACACGACTAATACAAAAATGACCATTTTGTAGCTTTATACTTAGTAAACGGACTCTTGTATCCAAAAAGTGTTGAGGAAACCTTATAATATTTTGGGAATAACTATTCAACGATACTCAACACGATATAGTGCGTAAAAAATCACCCCCAACTTCCATATAGGAGGTACACTAAAAAAACATTTTTTTGTTTTTATTCATAACTTACTAGGGCGTCAATAAAACTTATCATTATGCAAATGTAATTACCGCTTTAAAGCACTGAAAGTTGACGAGTATAATGGCTGTAAAGGGTCGGATGGACAGACAGAAGGACATAGCAAAACAATAAGGGTTCTTATTACAACATCGTTTTTAACCATGTTTGTATATATCTTTTACTGTAAAATTACGGGGTAGTATTACGGAAAAATTATGAAAACTTTCTATAAGAAAATATCTGATGCCCGCTGGACGACCATCACACACGCTACGCTCTAAACCCAGTTCTTGATGGAATTCTTTTATCACTCCATTGAAGGCATCGATGTATAGTTCGCTTGCTCAAATCAGTTAAATTATAGTATATTCATTCTAGATTTCAATGTATGGGCAAAACGGCAAAATTTATAATTTTAATTTATTGCTGCTATGTGATACCTATATACGAGTATATTAAAACACACGACTCCCCCCTCCCGCAATCCGTTTCACCCCTCCCCCCTTGAAAAGTGTCCCATTTTACAGATATTCTCAATTTTCAGGAAAACTATACAAGTTAGGACAAAATGGTCAAAGACGGCATTATTTGTCAATAAATTCCTACAAATAAGTGCTTATATTCATTTCGATACCATTTATAGTTTCCAAGCTATGGTGCATCAAAAATTACTAAAAATTGATAACCAGCAAATAATCACAATTTAAATACTCGCGCGCTACTTACGTTCGAAATTTGCGGCGTTGCCGTTCTTGGCAGAGCGTCGCTTTGGACAGTTTTTTTACTTCATTCTCCGTAGTCAACAGTGATGAACAGATGAACAGTGTTAAAGTGCATTTGTTTGAACTTAAAATACTACAAGCTTTAAATTCGTTGCCATAATTACGTGTTTTATAGTGGAAAATTGTTTTCTCGTGATCTTTCGTGAACTATAAATGCTATTTTCTTTAATTTCGATGCGTTACGTGCTTTATCATGGAAAACTGTTTTATATGTGAACTCTCTCTAAACCAAGGAGAAACAGTGAATGTGTCAAAAGGAATAACAAATCTCATAAATGCAAGTCTAAAAAAAAGATGGAAAACACGCTGGCCTTGAAAATATTCAGACGATTAAAGTACACACGATTTGCAGAAGGGAGTATACTCGAGACCGCAAAATCCAGAAATACCTCAATGGTACTGAAACTCAGAGCACCTCGAGTGATGTGAAACTGCGCTCCAGCAATAAATTTGATTTAAAAAAATTGTCTTTTGTGCTCATTAAAATGTGACTTGACGGCAGAAATAAGAAAAAGAGTCGAACACAAACAAAAAAATCATGTAATTCAATCAATGGCGATGAAAACTACTTTATTGGAAATGGCGGCTGCTAGGAATGACTCTTGGGGTCTTGAAGTTATTACGCGAATCCAAGGCGTGATTTGTTTAGTAGCTGAAGAAGCACGTTACCACGAGGATTGCTTTGCAAGATTTTCTTCTAATGTATCTCACGAGAAAAGGTGCTGGGCGACCTAAAAATGAAAGTTTGGTCCACGCATTTCAAGAACTATTTAGTTTTATCGACTCCTCTGACGAGTGCCAATTTAGTTTGGATGAAAATGCTCTTGAAAAAACTTGACGAATATTTACCTCCCGAAGCTTCCATTAGTGTGCGAACATTAAAAAGAGAACTGTTTGAAAAGTATAACGACGGTGTAGTTTTTGCAAGTCTGCACAAGAAAACAGTAGCGTGTTTTCGTGGATCTGCTTTAAAGCTAATTAATTGGTACGATAATCGAGCGAGCACAGAAGAGGATGAACGACGAAGAATAGTTGAAACAGCTGCTGCAATAGTACGCGAGGACATAAGAACTATGCCTTATGATAATTCGGTTTATCCAGATATTACCAATTTTATGCAAGACATCAACAGTATGGTCCCTGAAACATTGAATGTTTTTTTGAAAGCCGTTATCGCTGAAGGCAAAAAGACGAAACAAGAAAAAGTTGCGAAAACCTGTACATCAATCGCTCACTCTATTATAACTGCAACAATGCCTCGTTCTTTTTCGTCTCCGTTACAGCTTGGTCTTGCCGTTTACTTGTTACGTAAAGCAGGCTCAAAAAATATAATAGACATCGTTTCAAGTCTGGGGTATTGTTCCAGTTACACTATTTGAGTCTTCCGCCGTTCAATCCTGGGAACCGCTAATACAAAACGAAGCTTTTCACAATTTGTTTTCGATAATGCCGGTTCTAATGTCGCTACTTTGACTGGCAAAGGAACCTTTTATGCTATGGGCGGAATCAGAACGATTACACCTAGTAGCGCAATAAAGCCACAAACAGTAGAAAAACTGTCTAAAATTCCAACTGCTAATGAAATTTCTGAAGCGCGAAAAATACTACAACTGACTTTTCAAATACGAAAAGGAGTCGAAGAAATTCCTTTAAATGACGTGTATTCTGCGGGTGTGTTTGAAGAAGTGGCTCAACCATCTAATCAAGACATGGGATGGATGCTTGGACACTTTTTTGAAATACCTGCCATAAAGGCATGGCAAGGATTTATGGAAAAATTGACCAACAAAATGCCTTACATAAAATCCATAATTTTACCACTACCATTTGTCAATCAACCGCCGAGTGATTATAGCACTGTGCTTACGGTTTTAACTTATGCAGCAGAAGAAGCAAAAAAAAGCAATCAACAAACATGTTTTGTGACGTTTGATCATCCTTTATACATGAAAGCCAAAGATGTAGTTGCCATTGATAGCTGTGAGTCGGGTGGTACACTTTCAAATGTAGTAGTCAGATTGGGAGGTTTCCACATGCTCATGCCGTTTTTGGGGTCCGTAAGTACTTTGATGGAAGGCAGTGGTCTCTCTGAATTATGGGCCACAGTGTACGCACCTGCATCAGTTAAACATATGATGTCAGGTCATGCCTATGCTAGGGCTGTTAGAGCTCATTGTACGACATTACGAGCTCTTTCGGATCTCATTCTTGAACGAATGTATATGGAACAATCTGATAAAGATCACATAACAGAACTTCTTTCAAATGCTCCCAATTATGATTTGCTACAAGATGATGAAATACTCACATAGCTCAAATCAGCATATATTGCCCACATTTGTTCGCTTCGAGATATCGGAAAAACCTTACAGCTATGGTTACAGTACTGTGAACTTGTAATCATTGTTTTGCATTTCATTCAAGCAGAAAGAACAGCAAATTGGGATCTTCATAAAAAATGTGTTAAAGCAATGCTCCCAATTTTCCATGCAACCGGACATTTCCCATATGCAAAAGCTTGCCAATTATATCTGCAGGATATGGAATCGTTGAAAGATATAATGAATCCAAAAGAATATGAGCAATTTACAAGGGATAGTTTATTTACTATTCGGCGATCGGAGAAACACTGGTGTGGCACGTGGACTGATATGACAATAGAGCAAACCCTTATGAGGAATATGAAAAGTGTCGGTGGTGTTACCCATGGACGAGGGTTCCAAGAAAGTGTACTGAATAAATGGATAATTGGGCTTCCAGTTTCTCATTTCACTTGCGATAATGTTGAAAATTATTGCGAGATTCGATGTGCCAGCAGCAGTCAACATGCAGAACTTAGGGACTCGAGGATTAAACAAGATCAGCACGATTATGAGAAGTTTATTCAATGGCTTCGAGTTCACTCTCCATTCATACAAACCCAGAATCTTTTATCACTATCGAGTGGAACAGTCGCAGATGAGCAAGTCAACTGCTTTGAGGCAAAATCTATTGGAGAAGAAATTCTACAAAAGACTGTGAAAGATGGAACCAAATTCGGAGACGTCAAGTTAAAACGCATTCATACCGTCAAAACGATCTCACATTCTAGCAAATCAGTAAAAACACCTGGTAATGAAGATGTTACGAAAGTTGACACAACTCAACTATTCCAAAGAATTGTCTGTACCATCCACTCCCCAAAAGATTTACGCGACTGTTTTTGTCATGAATTGGCGACAGTACCTCTTTCGTTGTTTGAAGAAAACGGAGGGATGAGAAAAACAACAAAATCAGCCCTATACGACATCTTTAATAATGTCCCTGAACCGACACTGGATAGTGATCGATTTAACGTTTTAGATGGCGGTTCTCTAATACATAGAGTGATTTGGCCAAAGGAAGGGACATACTCTGATATTTACACCGCTTATGTGAGGTACATTAAAAAATGTTACGGAGAGAAGGTTGTCGTCGTATTCGACGGCTATGGTGAAAACTGTAAAAGCACAAAAAGCTCTGGGTTGAGACGAATGCTAAACCGAAAGTGTCCAGAAATAGAGTTTAATGAGCAGAGTTGTATAACTGAACCAAAAGCAAGTTTCTTGAGCAATCTTTTGAACAAGGAAAGATTCATTTAGCAGCTTAGCAAGCGACTGAACAACGAGAGGATAAGCTCGTTAACAGCGAATGATGACGCAGATATGCTCATTGTTCATACGGCAATAGAAGAAGCCGAAAGAAACGAGAATGTCGTAGTGGTTGGGCAAGACATAGATCTGTTGGTTCTTTTACTGGGTCTTACTCCACTACACAAGAATATATTCTTGCTGAAAGAGAGCCAAGGGAGTGTTAACAAGAGACTTTATAGCACCCGAAGCTTAATAGAAGGAAATGTGGTCGAAAATTGCAGGGAATCGATCCTCTTTGAATGAATGAATGAAAATACTTTATTGTACACTTCAAAAGAAACAGACTTAAAATAAAAAATCACAGAGCAACAAGTACAATGGGCGGTCTTATCGCTTAGAAGCGATTTCTTCCAGACAACCTTTGGATGGATAGGACTTTTGTGACATTACAATGATGGAGGGGGGTGTACCTACATTAACAAAACAATAACTAAATTTTAGGAAAGCGCTGAACACTTACAATAAAATAAAACAATATACATAAACATACATACATACATATCTATAGCGATACTACGACGTTTCTGAGAGATATAATGTTTTTACTCTTGTTTTAAATGTGGCTGATGATGGAGCTTGCCGTATTGAGACCGGTAATGTGTTCCAAAGACGTGTTGCTTGAACGGTAAAGGAATCATCATAGAATCTAGTACTATGAACTGGGGTTTTCAGCATCAAATTTTCAGACGATCGGAGCGAGTGAGGATTAGAGCAGTGAAGAAACTCAAATCGTTCCTCTTTCTGCATGCCATAAGTGGTTGCGATACTACTTCAGCATTCTACGGCAAAGGAAAAGTTCAGTCTATTCTGCTTGGTAAAAAGATCGACTTGCAAGATACGATAAACGTTTTCAATAACCCGGATGCCTCCCACGAGCAGGTAAAAGAAGCGAAAGATTTATTCTCGCCTTGTATGGGGCTAAGCCAACCGAGAAAAGTTTAAACGAGTTACGATACGTCCATTTCAACAAATATGTTGGTCTGACGAACAATACGGTGATTTTATCAAAGTTACCACCTTCATCAGGAGCAGCTTTTCAACATTCGATGCGTACTTTTCATCAAGTACAATTATGGCGAGGAAACGCATTGAACCCAGAAAACTGGGGCTGGAAAAAATAATAATAACTTTTTATCACCCATATATACCACAAAATCACCAGCTCCACAGTCGATACTCAAAATAGTATCGTGCAGTTGCAGAAAAGGCTGCCGAAAAAGATATGGATGTGTCAAAGCTGGATTGCGTTGTTCCACCATGTGCAACCATTGCCAAGGCCTTAGTTGCTTCAACAAGTCTTTAGAAGATAATGATGACGATACTGATTTTTGTTAGATATAAAGTACTTACTATATAAAAAAATTAATGAAAATTGTTTATTTTGTTTAGTTAAACGCATTTCTTGTAAAAAATAATAAATATTGTTGTTTCTTGTGTATTAAATGTTTTATTTCCGCTAAGCGCACATTTTTAGTAATAAATATAAGAATATTATAATATTAAAAGAAATGAATATAATCACTTATTTGTAGGTAATTTATTGACAAATAATGCCGTCTTTGACCATTTTGTCCTAACTTGTATAGTTTTCGTGAAAATTGAGAATATCTGTAAAATGGAACACTTTTAAAGGGGGGGGGGGGGGGGGGGGGTGAAACGGATAGCGGGGGGGGGGGGGGAGTGAAACGGATAGGGGCGGGGGGGTCGTGTATTTTAATGTACTCGTATATAGATATACCATGGCAGCAATAAATTAAAATTATAAATTTTGCCGCAAAAAAATTTTGAATGCATACATTATAGGCCGGTCACTAACAGTCGGTATTCCGTTCCGAAGGCAGCAAATCCATATAAAAATCTTTACATAGTATAAAATGAAGTCGCTACCGCTGTCTGTTACCTTAGATCTTTTAAACTACTCAACGGATTTTAATGTAGTTTTCAGCAATAGATAGTGATTCAAGAGGAAGGTTAATATGTATAATAAAAAAAAATACATATTAACTGCGAAAGTAACTGCTTGTTTGTTACCTTTTCAAAACTAATCGACTGAACGGATCGTAATGACATTTGGCAAGGAGATAGATTATATCCTATGTCCTTCATAGGCTACTTTTTACCCGAGTGCGCAAAATCAGGGCAATGTTTTTATTGAAATACCATGCATGCGAAGCCGCGGGCATGCCAGCTAGTTTTATAATATATACAAAATTCCTTAATACACATGTACGTAATTTTCAGTTGAATTTTTTTTCGATTTTGTATGGATTTTTTTCGAAATTAGGACTGTATGTGACAATAAGCAAAGTTCCGCGTAAACAAAACTAATGTAGAGGAATTATATAAACTTTAACACAAAGGTAATTAGCCCATACGATCTTACTTTTCTTAATGCTTGCTAGTGAACTATGCACTACTAAGTACTAAAAACTGGGTGCATATCTATGCGTGTTTGCGTACAACTGATGAGTGGGCAGTGAATTTATAATTGGATGATTTTTGTAGGAACATTTTGAGTAGTGCACAGCTCAATGTAAAACTTCAGTTTTTAGTTTTTCAGAGTTTTTTCTTTCGAATACTAAGGTGGTTTTCCGACTAAAATCCTTTTGCACTATAATTTTTCGTTTAGAAAATGATATTTTTATGAGTGTTTTTGTAGTTTTCTCTAAACTGTCGAAAACAAACACTCACAGCAAGAAAATTCCGTTTATTATAAACTAAGTTTTGATAGATTGATTATTAACCCATTAATAGATAAAATTACCGCTAGGATTGATGAGACATGGTGCTTGACTCAACAAGTTCCGTCTAAAATCATACAATTTAAGGGGACTTCCCTTTAATAAATGAATGGAAACTCACTTATCGCCAGCATACAACGGGTACCGCAAGCTAGAAACACATCTTTGGTGAAACCATCGGGAACATCTACAGCATTGTAACATCTGTGGAATAAAAATGCCGTTTATACAGAGTGATTCTGTTATCGGTACATAAACTTTGAGTTGAGTCTTTTTACTTGTGCTGAAGGAGACCAATTCACGAAACTTAAAATAGTAAAATTCATTCCTCGATATGTGAAATGTCATAAACGGTATTTAGGTTATCCCATCGTCAAGGCCAAACCATACTCCTTCACGACAACGCCAGGCCCTATGTTGCACAAGTCGTCAAAGCCGCACTCCAAGAGCTTGAATGGGAGGTCCTTCAGCATCTGCCGTATTCTTCGGACCTTACACCGACGGATTACGACAATACAATGGTATGAGTTGACTGACATGCGATTAAAGATTTTAATTACATAAAGATGATATTGTAATATTACTGGAGCAGAATGCCAAAATATATTCAATTCATAATTCAATCTCGTTTGCGTCAACTGTCGTTATGTTTTTATAATTTCATTACGTGAATTGGCCCCTCTTTATTTCATAAATGTTGTCCTCAAAGTTTGTGTACTGATAACTAAATCATCATGTATGAGAATCAAGCCAAAAAGAGCTGTCAAAAAGCAGATATGATTGGTGTTAAAATGAACAAAATATACCAACAAATCAAAAACTAAGTGAAATGAAACTACAGTATCAAAAAATCTGAGACATTTACATGATAAGCAGGTTTATAAATGAAAAATGTAGAACAATCATAAATTTAGGTATATCTTTCATACAAAATAGTGGTTTCCCGCAAATGTTCCAGACTTTTCAATCCTATAGTCATCAGCGCATGTTGATCAATAGAATGGCTAAAATCTCTTGACTTGAGTATTGGCGTCGCGTCGTGTAAAAGCAGCGATATAGACGTATAAGCGATTAAGCGATGCGCTCAGACGAAGCTGAAAACGCATCACTGCGAATTGATAGTACATTTCTGTGGTTGATGTTCATAAGTTTGTGTAAAGCTACATAGAATGTGTATTCAAATGTATTTTCAAATATTTCTTACAGGATTTTTTACCTGTGCAAGGTAGTCTTTCTTCTCTCCACAGTAACAATGAGGGTCTTGGTCATTCGCTCCCTCTGAATGTATTGAAGCGTTGGACGAAGCAGTCTGCGGCAATTAAAAAATACCGATAGTCCAAGGCATCAAATCTACTCCTTTGCCCGCCTTTAAACTCACATATCTGGTACATTTTCTTGTGTCTTTTTAACAATGTTGTGTGATTTTGTGTTATTCTAACAAAAATGAAGTTTAACTTTAGTGAGCTTAGTAAATTTTTTTCTTGGGCCAGTTTTAGAAATGCATAAGCTATGATGCAGTTCTAATAAAAAAAAGTACTAAAAATAATTTTAGCGATAGACCACCCATTGTTTTCAATCAATTTGTAAAAATATATGTTCTGTATTTGGTGTAAATACAATAATCTTAGCTACTAAAATAACTGTATATGGTATAAATACAATAGAGTAATCTAATCTACTAATAATAAAGAAAGGAATATATGTATTGATTGCTAATATGGCAAATTAATAAAAGGTATCTATCTAATGTTGTACAATTCTTACCGAATCTAAATCCAGGCCTGCGCTCTCCTTTATAAGCAAGACATACATTAAAACAAATTAATAAAATATTTAAAATTCAGGTAATAAGACTTAGCGCCTGTTTCACCGCCTCTGAACAACGGTATCCAACATATAATACTTAAAATTATATACCTATATTGTTTTGACATGAAAACAGATACAAAGAGAGTGAATTTATCTGCCAAATAAAGTTATCCGGACATTTTGAATCAGTCCCCTAATAGAATAACTTATCAAATATCATACATAATTATTAATTAGGTATTATTATCATTAGCTCAGCTCATAACAAACTATTTCTTGGTACAGGTCTTCTTTCGTTTATAAAATAAAAAAAAAACTAAATAAAATGATGCCACTTCTTTTAAATTTTGATCCGGATCATTCATGTAATTGAATCACCTAAAATGATCCAAGTGTGAACGCGAGTCGTATACTTTTCTTGTTAGCACATGTAAGGAGTGGAACTCACTTCCGGCGTATGTTTTTCCGGACCAGTGTAATCTCGGAGCCTTCAAGTCAAGAGTGAACAGGTTCTTTTTAGGCAAAGCGTGCTCCATCTTCGATCACACCATCACTATAAGGTGAGGAAGTGGTCAAGCGATTGACTATCACAAATTAAAAAAAAAGGTATGCGCGTTACTTTGTTCCCGCTGCGTGAAAAAACACGCTGACCTGGTATATATTTGTTTCCCAGGTCTGTGTGGGGGTTTTATGCACTGAGTGTTCGTATACACCGATACTAGTACAGACACAGGGTCCTAGTCTTAGGTTAGGACTAAACAGTATGTTTACTCAATAAGGGTCATTTTTATGACAACAATAGCTGTTGTTTTTATGAATTTTCTAAATTCGCTGTTTGCCATTGAAGAATTCAGAATTCATTAGCAAATTTCAAGACAGAAAAACAGAAAACAGTCAATCAGCTGTAAGTTTAAGGTATCTAGAAAAGACGCGAAGCCTAAACTACATCTACCTGATTGCTGGCAAACTAAAAAGTTCACAATTTTTTTCCTTAAAAGTTTGAAATAATTTGTAATAAAAATTTTATTTTCGTGGACATAATCACCCATTTTGTGATAGGTAACATACGTATTTGTTTTTTTTTTACCACAATCTCACCTGATGGTAAGCGATGATGTGGTCTAAGATGAAGCACGAATAACTAGAAGAAACCTATTTACTCTTACCTTAAAGAGGTCCAGATTGTTATATTTAGGAAAAACTGACGACGGTAAAGTGTTCCATACATTAGTATATTAACTAGGTATGCATGGTAGTGAGCCGTGCGCCTACTTGTCCTTTGGTGGAAAGGAGATGGCGGGATCAGATCGTGTAGTTCCTGGACACATCATGTATGATAAGAGATTGCTGGGTGTTATTAAGATATTCTTACATCACAAGGCGAGGTAAGCTCTTGCTGTTGCCTCCTTTGCTGGCTTCCCTTAAACCTGAGCATGTCCGAGCGCTTCAACGCCCGATTCTCAGCGGCCGCCACTTTGTACCTCTGGTCCACACATCTTTTGCAATGCCACGATGCGCCTATAAAATATAAAAAAAAAAATTACTGGCGGAATCAATCAACATAGATTTGACGACCTCTCGTGGCGCAGTGGGCGAATAGCAGGCTGAGACGCAGGAGGTTGCGGGTTTGATTCCCGCTGCGGGACAAATGTTTGCATGATCTACAGATATTTGTTCCGGGTCTGGTTGTTTCTCTATATATTATATGTATTTACAAAAATATATGTATATAAGTATTCTATCAGTTATCTGGTTCCCATAATACAAGCTCTGCTTAGTTTGGGGCTAGATAGCGCTGTGTGAAATGTCCAGCAATATTATATTTATAATGGGAAAACTACAATGTATGTTTGGAAGGCTTTGTCAAACAGTTGCGGTGGGTCGGCGAAGCGTGTTATGGTTTGGGCGTGTCGTAATGACAAACCTATGTACCGTTATTTGAATCATTAGATACCATACACGGCGCTTAGCCACCGACTGCCGCCGTATTTTCACACAACGGATGTTATGCCCCGGAATATTACGGTCTCGTTCTCTTTGAGGAAAACTTTCCTATCCATACTAATATTCAAACTCGATAGTAACTCTGTTTGCATTGTTTTTTTATACTACTTATATGGCAAACGAGCATGCAGTCCACCAGATGCTAAGTGGCTACTGCAGCCCATGGATATCCACATAGAATTCAAAACAAGGTATTATGTTGTCTTGATCTCTATGTGGATACGTTGCCATACTATAGAAAGAAAGAAAATACATTTATTTGCAGACACAACAAAACAAAAACATACACAGTAACAGAAATAATACGACAGTAGGAGTAACAATATAACAAACACAAATAGAAAAAATAAAATATACATAGGCAGTTAGTACGTCCAGATTATGAGCGTCCGCAAACTAGGATCCGGCTCAGCATTATGCGCCACGCACTAGTAAATACGAGTACGCAGCGCGCTGATCTTCCGCCGGCTCCTACGTTCAGTACCGGATAGTCCAATTTTAATAAAAATAAAATTACATAAACTAAAGAAAAGATAAAGACAGATATATAAAAATAGAAATATAAAGAATATTGAACTAATATGTATGTGAGTATGTTGGCAAGTCGTAGTCATTTCAGATTGAGGCAGTGTGGGACTTAGCTGTTATGCCTATGTGCCAGTAATTACAGGAACATACCATTACCAACTAACCGGAACACAGGAGCACAAGTACTGCTATTTGGCGGCAGATAAAGGTAAGGCGGTGGTGCCCACTTCCTCGAGCCCGTTCACAAAAGCTCTACCACCAGTGTGTTACGTTTTGACGACTAAACAGCTGGACCAATTTAAATTTACTTTGGGATAGAAATACTTTTTACCTGACTGCGCAGAAAGCAAATAATTTTTTGATTAACAATACACGCCTCCGAAGCCGCGGACGGGAGCTAGTAATACATGTGTAACAGCTAGTAATCATTTTGGATAAATATTTAGACAGTATGGAAAGTAGCGATGGAGCACAAAAGTCAGCTACTAAAACATGAGCAACAATCAAACATTGTTAGGAGAATAAACCTCTTCAAGAAATCGAGTTCTGCATTTCCGGATTTTGTAAAATGTCCAGCCAGCGAGTAAGAGTAAAATCCCTTAGTTAGAGACTTGCCGATCGGAGGCGCGAAAATATAATTTTAGATTGTTAGTAAAATTAGATGTCAGAAGGATGAGACTAGATTGAAAAAATCTTATTCACTTTTATTTTTTACTTATCATCATCATCATAACATACATAGGTCATCAACTGCTAACCATATGCCTCACTATATTTCAGAGCGATAGATCTTGTGCGGACTTCACCCAATGGCTCCCAGCGACCTTTATCCAGTTTAGCAGCCATTTTATGCACCGCTTTTCACCGCCTATTCCATTAAGGAAGACATATTATAGCTAGATTTAACAAGGAACTCCTTGTTAAATCTAGCTGTATTATATACTACTAGCTGACCAGCCCGCGGCTTCGCACGCTTGAAATTGCCTGTTCCTGTGGGAACTTTGGGATAAAAACTATATAAAACACTCTATAGGATGGATATTGCTCATACAAAAATATTAAAATCTCCATTGAAAAATACTTTAAAGACCTATTCTCATACCTACCAAAGGTACAAAAAAATTCTTTAGAATCGGTCGACCCGTTTCGGAGGAGTGCGACCACAAAAACCGTGACACGAGATTTATATATGTATATATTACATATGAAGAACGACTTCAGGAACTTGGACTAACTACCCTTCAGCAACGTAGAGAGCGCGGAGATCTTATAGAGACTTACAAGATTCTAAACAACCACTACAGCATACCTGACTTGTCACAAACACTATACCATGAACAATAATGCATGGTTGAGAGGACACTCACTGAAGCTGCAACGCGGGCCAAGTACCAGCAAACCAAGGGAGCACATATTGCCCAATCGCGTAGTGGACACTTGGAATCGGTTACCAGAGTCAGTGATCAGTGCCCCCTCAGTGAACGCTGTCAAAAACAGACTGGACAAATATTTTAAGCACACTGACAATAAATAAGATATACACGCATCAGCTCTAAGAGCTGCCTGTGTATTACAAATAATAATAATAATATTAGATACTAGCTGACTTCGCACGCGTGGTTTGCCAATAAAAAGTAGACTATGTGTTAATCCAGGTTATGATCTACGTAAATACCAAATTTCATCGCAATCGGTTCAGCCGTTACGGCGTGAAAGATTAACAAACATCCATACATACAAACTTTCGCGTTTATAATATTAGTAGGATACTATAATACGTTGGGGCGGAAAGGTTCTCGAGCGGAGACCACGCACTTTAGGAACCCCCCCCCCCCATGGACTAGATGGAAAGACGACCTGCTAAGGTTGCTGGGAACCGTTGAGTGCAGGCCGCACAAGATTGGTCGCACTGGAAATGTATGGGCAGTGGACGTCCGTTTGGCTGATATGTTGATACTAGGTAATTACCATTGATCCATGCGTCGACAGAAGGAGAGTGGCACTTGGCGTGGTACCCTCTCCCGCACATGTCGCACGCGACGATCGCGTTGGAGGCCGCGCCGGTTGCCGGCTCTCTCCTCTTGCACACCACACACATGATCGTTCCATCGTCCGCGGGCGGCGCGCTGAGCAGCTTGAGACTGGATACCGGCGCCCACGCGTGAGTGCCGTCGCCGAACTTGACGAGGCAACGAGCCACGCCTGTGCCGACTTCACACGAATCGTTGTCATTTATTGTGCTAAGTTCCACTATTGTTCCTGTTAATGGGAATCCAATTAGATATGTATATGAGTCTAGGAGGTAGCAATTCTAATGACTAGCGGCAAGTGAAGTTGTGGTTTTATTCATTCATTGCCAGAGGTTTTTTTTTATTTTTTAAACTGGATAGATCTTTGTTTGCCCACAATCTCAACAGTGATGATGTGGTCTAAGATAAAAAAGCATGAAGATCTAGAACGTTTATTATTGACTTATTTTGTATTGTTCTTCTTTTATGTGTATTTTTTTGTAATGTAACTTTTTTGGTGTGCAATAAAGAGTATATTTATCTATTTATTGTACATCAAACAAAATCATACAAAATATAGATATCTTTTCTTGTTGATTGTTTACTAACTTGTATACCTAACTTGAATACATACCTAAATAGTATTTGCCATCTTTGTTGGGCAGTAGCACATCATCACCGCAGTGGAACGGGTTGACATTGTTTTTCTCCGTGTTGGTTGTTGAGTCTGGCATCTCATTCTGTGTTTCTTCCTCTTTTTGCTCATTCTTTTTGTCACTGCATGGTGTAATCTTCTTGTCAAAGTTGCTCAGAAGCGCATCGATCAATGATAACTGTTCTGAGACCTCTTTGAAACAATCAAAAAACGAGTCATTACACATTTCTGTTTAAAAATCTAACTTTAATCATTGTTGAGACATTGCATTGTTGCAACAACATGTCTTAAATGTTACAAAATAAAATGTTAAGTTTGATCAAACAAATGCGTAAGATTGGCTACATGAAAAGAATGTTTTTGCCAATTTTTCCTTGTTTAGTTCATAATTTACAGGAAACATAAGTTGGAATTACATTTGGTGTATCCTGAGTGATATTTATGAACAATTACATAGGTACATCAAATGAATATAGACAAAAATACATGTAAATAATTTGTTTTAAATGGACAATTTTACATACTTTGTTTCAAGATCATCAATAAAACGTTTTAACATAAATTAAGCATGCAGTAACATTACATACTGTTAGATACTTCAATGACTACAATGTGAACTACTTTTTTTAAGGAGCTTTGCGTCATTTAACGACAATATCAGCTTCATAAACAATACTCAAGCACTTTAATTTACCAGACTACTTTAAAATCCAACTGTACTCACTTAAAACCTGAATTTCCTTTGGTTTGCAATCAGACAATTTAAATGTTACATTATAATTCAAAATCATTTATTTCCTAACAAGTAATGTACATAGTGGATATTTATTTAACTCTTTATTGCATACATGTTACAATATGAAAGGTTTTTTACCAGCCAGGCCCACATAAATATGTATAGGATAAGAACTATACAAGCCTATATTGTTTTATTGTTTACATGAGAGATAATGGATCCTCTGTTAGAGCATTCTGAGAGAAACTCTTTTAGGAATGGAACTGCGTGCTCCTTACCAATTTATGGTGTGAGCTTTTTACAATAAGTTCCTAGACCTTTTGAATGTACATTATGATTTAGTAATACCAAGATTGAGAGAGAATGTACATGTGAGTTATAACAGTCCAAGAGATTGTTGATTCATCTAAAAAAGTTCAAATTTCTATGGCTTTACTTACTTTCTCATTATTATGTACCTACTGTCCTAGTCAAACAGATAAAAAATCTACTAAGTTCTATAGCTTTTACCTCGTATCAACTTTTGGGGAAGTTATTTACTTTGAGTAAAATAACTAAAACAACTTATCGAAATATATCCTTTTTTTAAACTCAACAAAATCATGAATTTAGTACTTGCTGTACTGTAGACTGTCATGAGACAAGAACAAAATAAACCTTCATGGTACAGTTTTCCATGATTGACAACAGTCAAAAGTTGCATCTCCCAAAAATGACTTGAATCATTGAACAAACCATTATATGAAACGTAAATTTACAGATTTTGCCACATTTTTGGAGCATTGAAAAGGTATGTACATGATCTATGCATGATTTTCTTGCTGACATGTTCTGAGAAAATCTTATTCGTATTCTAAATTTATTCTATGTATACTAGGCTACGCTTATTTCTAACGTTTCAAACAGTAGAAAGATGAAATAATTATTAGGTACACGAAAGAAAGTAGGCATCGGCTAGCTATCATTCAATCATCATCGAAATTAAATATGATAAATACAAGTACAGAATAAAACTTACCAACGTTGATGTCCATGTCAGCACAGCGTTTTGAACTCATTTGCAATGTCTAAAAACCATAATTCTGACTTGAATTTCATGCTACGAGAACAAACACCTCACAGCATTGGCGCTATGCGGCCATTATAGTTCAGTCAAACGTCTCACAGTTTTCCCGCGGTAACTCTAAAATCGTAAAAAAATACGTAACACTCTAAATTTGATTGGATTTTTATACAGTAATGAGGTAATTTTGATAATTAATGAATAGTTGTATACAAAACCAAAGGGAATTCAATAAAAAATTATCAATTTATCGTCCCGACCCGACCCCAACTACAACACCTCAGTCAAAAACGAGTGAATGAGTAAGTGAACGAAATTATTTCATTTTGGCAATTTTCGTAGATAATAAATATATGATGAACGAAAGATGTCATGAAAATGAAAGATGTCCACGACATGGCTTGACATTACGCTTGACACCCACTCGGTCGGTGTTTGGATGAACAGGCGAAAGCTTTGCGCGGGGCTGCCAACCGTATTACATTTTTCCTCGGACAGAAGCAGTTAAAAATTTCGTACTTTGGTTGGATCTCAAACCTCGTACATTCATAATAAAACTAAAATCAGGGTACATATTATACGATTAAATTAATGGACGTTTTACGTAATGTAGCAATGACTCTCAAGTTTGCTCAACAACACAAGAGAGAAAAAATTTAAAATAATTTGTATATGAGTAGGGATACACAATACATTAACCTATAAAGTACATAACATATGCAAGTCAAATCATAAATATGCTTACACTGGTTTGGATTATTAAAAAGCTTACCTAGGTACTCGTTTATGTTACAAAATTTTCCTTGAAATGGAAAATCATAACCTATGTCAAAATTTCGTACATCTCTCTCGTACGAGGCTGACAGCGTCCTCGTACCTCGAACCAGAGACCACAATATCTCGTATTTGTACGAGGACCTTCGTACTGTTGGCAGCACTGCGTTATCTGGCATTATTTCTACTGCACAGACCTTGTCAATTCACACACAGTATACTGATGATCAGAGACAATTAAAGACAACAGACACTTGTCATATGTATTCTGTGGTAGGCGTAGATGGAAAATATTATATTGCTTTATGACGGTGGTAGGTGAATGCCTGAATGGTGACTGTCATAGTCTGGCCAGAGAATCAATGTCGATGTCAAACTGATAGTGTTATCATCAAATCACGAATCGACCAACACAACATCAACAAAAATATCCAAACATTTCAATTTAACTAAGATTTTATATAATACTGTTACTCTGTTACGAATAACTTTACTATGGGTAACTCAAGCGTCAAACAACATTATGAAACTGCATCAAAGACTGGTGTTCTACAGTTAGCGGATCACAAGTTGAAGGAAGTGCCCCCAGAAGTTCTTAACCTCAGTGAAGTTCTAAGAAACTTGGACCTCTCCAAAAACAGAATATCGACTTTGCCCGACGATATTTCGAAGCTCAAACACTTGAAGCTCTTTAATTTAGACACAAATAAGCTACAAACATTACCCAACTCCATTGTCAACTTGAAGAAGTTGGAGATGTTAAATCTTTCCAACAATATGTTTACTGCATTACCCTTATCATTCTCCAATTTAAGTCAATTGAAGCAAGTGTATTTGAACAACAATAACTTTAAGCATTTCCCGCTACAGCTTTTGGGGCTCCCTAACTTGGAGGTGGTGGAGCTATCCAATAATAAGATCATGGAGATCCCCTGTGGAATGTCAGATTTTCATGCAACTGAATTAAATCTAAGTCAAAATGAACTATCACAAATTAGTGAAGACCTGCACAAGGCTCCAAGACTAAAGATATTGAGATTAGAGGAGAATTGTTTGAACTTGGATGCTATAAGGCCGAGTTTACTGCGGGATTCCAAGCTGCATACCCTGAATTTAGATGGCAACTTGTTTGAATCAAAGCAACTGGTATCTGTTGAAGGATATAATGAATATACTGAGAGATATACTGCTATGAAAAAGAAAATGTTTTAAAATACTCAACATTATGGTTAAATACCATGCTTTGTCTAAAAATCGTAAATAACACATAAAGAATGAAATATATCTATTTATACTGTTTGTCAATACAAACACTTAAATTAAATAAATTATTTCCATTGATTTTAGGAGTCTGTTACTTCCCTTCTTACTGCCAGGGTAAAGGCCGCTTCTACTTTCTATTTTAGTTCTTAGCCTACATACTCCCACTACTGGGAAATCAATTTATACGATTAGAGACAAATAAAATCATGTGATAATAATTTATTAAAGGAAAATATATGTATCAACCTACTTTTTATATGCTTTCACTTGTATGTATATTAAAGTACTAGGTATCATTTTTAATAATAATAATAAATAAATATTGCTGGACATTTCACACAGATCTATCTACCCCCAAACTAAGCAGAGCTTGTACTATGGGAGCCAGATAACTGATAGAATACTTATATACTTTTTTTTTGTAAATACATACTTATAATAAGTATATAGAAAAACCTCCAGACCTGCAACCGAACCTGCTACCTCCTGCGTCTCAGCCGGCTATTCGCCCACTGCGCCACGGAGGTCGTCGGTTATTACTTAATATTTACTTGCAGATCTATGTAGAAATACCTACATAAAGTTTTTTGATGGCAACTATACCTAATACCAGGTTACTAACCTGTGATCTCTAGTGAAAGTGATATGATTATTAATTGTCCTAAATTGTAGATTACATAGTTACTTCATACTGCTTACATTTTGTTGCTTTCACTAGCCCAGGTACCTATTTGGTTTGGAGAAAACTGTTCGTGCTATTAGATAGGTACATGTAATGTTCCATAAGTACTCGTAGCTAGCGACTTATGTGATTTGAACGAATCGTGATTTTTAACTCCAATACCTACCTACATCTGTAGCTGGTACCTACTTACAACTGTAAGTACTTACATACAAAAATGTTCTCTCATTTTTTTTAATGTTTTTTACCTATATCACGTTTAAGTTGTCTAATACAATTTATAAGAAAATCTTAAAAAAATAAAAAATATTAACTTTTGTCGCTGACTGTACTGTATTTTCTGCCCGCTCTTAGCTTGCGCTGAACGCTTGTTCGTGTTCTCTGTAAGTACCATGAACTACTTAGTATCTATTTACATATAGCGAACTGCAAAACCTACCTATTAAATTCTATTATAGGGAAACGGCGATGTTTAGAGCTCATCGCGTTTGTAGCATAACTTAACCATAAGCAATCTAGCCAACTAGATAAGGTACCTATCTTACTTCTAACTCCTAATGAGTCATCCCATCAAATGTTCGTAAAACATCGTCATTTTAGTTTAGGCAGGTAGGTAGGTGGTTGCCCTTGCCCTTGTATCTAAAAAAACAACATTGTGTTATGCATTATTCTACATCCATAGGTATCACGCAAGCATTCCTGATGCCCAGCCCAAAACAAATTACTGAAGTACCTAATCAGTATAATTAGTGGTTTGAAAGTATGTTAATAAAGTATATAAACATGAAAAGATAAAAAGTAAGTCGTTAGGAAACGTAGAACTTTAGAGGGATCATCTTTTTCCCATAAATATTGCATTTTCTTTCTTAGGAGTAAATAAATGATTAATAAAACATGTACCTACATAAACCACGTGGTGTATTTTTAGCCCACAACAAAGTACCTAGGCATAAGCTACGTAACCTAGGACATTAGCGCATCGTGCACGCGGATCTACATTAGGTACTATCGCCGGTTTATCGTGGTTCACAAACATAATCTATCAACGAATGACGCGAGTTGCAAAGTACTTCGTTGTCATTCCACCAGCCTACTACCCAGTGCGGGCGGAGAGTACCACTGAAGAGGTTGTGCGTCAACCGCTTCTAAACACGTATCAGACGATTCTATACTAGACTAGATATACGCGAATCGGCCAAGTGAAACACAATAGATTTATTATTCGCGGATTGTGATTGTCAGATGCCTCAGTGAGATAATCAGATGTTGATAGGTTAACAGAGAGTAATTATTGAAACCGGGGTTCGAATATATTTTGAACGGTTAAGGTGAGTGTTTTTGTTTGGTAAACAATTATTCTTATGTATTAATGTAACTTTTAAAAGTATGTAATGGTTATAAATAATATTAAAACTAAAAACAACATTCAAAAACTTTCAAATCATGGTAAATATTCCTTATTTAGTAAAATTAAGCATTAATATTATTATCTAGGGTGGTTTGAATATGCGTTCGCAAATAAGTAGGTACTCACACAGTTGAAAAATAAATACTTATCTACTTAACATAGTGAGCGATCACGTTACTAATGAAGGTAAATTCGATATAGGATTACAGATTACTTAATATCACGTGCGCATTTTAATCACTTTGATAAGAAGTGTGAAGGGAATCTAGGTAAGGTAGGTATTATGACATAGGAAGCTAAGATTAGTTCTTTTAAAATACATTATTTATTGCATGGCAGTTCACCGTAGAGCTATCATATTCCTAAGGTGCGTGACGTACCAGGTAAAGATTTGTTAAAGGCGATGGTTTCCACTTAACATCAGTTGGGTCATAAAAGCTAATTACATCTCTATCTTGTATGAAAAAAATATAGGTAGGTAGGTACCTACTTAAATATACTCTAGAGTAATGTGGATCTTATTATTCCCTTCCACATTATGTAATATTATTATGCTTATTTTATTATTTCAATTAAGGTAGGTAAACTATTAACTCGACATACTTACCTATTTTTGTAGGTGGGTTGAGTACATATTACAAAAATAATCTCATAATTATGTACTCTTAATTATAAATTATCATTTAATTACGTACAAATGTATCATAACTTTAGTATGGATATTAATATTTTTCGTCAAAGGTGACATGGTTCCTAGCATGTTTGAAGAAATACTAGCGCGTTGAAGTCTTTTGTGGGAAGCTAAACATTTCATCAATATTTATTTTCTTTAGTACAGTAAAAGCTCTTTATTCGCGGGGTAATGGTATGTTCTGTAAATATGCCGCGAATACAGAAACCGTGAATATGGAATGGTAATTTATATGGGATTTTAAGGGATACGTTCCTAGGCGACAAAATAAAAATATAAATATATAAAAATCAATTTAATTGAAGTGTTTGACCATATTGTTTATTTATCATCTGCAGGTTTAGGCAATGGTTTAAAGAATTTTGTAATTTTTTCTTGCTTGGCAGTTTTTAAAAGCTCCTTCAATTCAGACTGATAATCAGCAGTGGCATTAGTAATTTGCCTCTTAAAAATAAGACGTTCTATAGACGGATCAATTTTCATAAAGAAATCACAAAGCTCATTTTCAATTATTAAACCTTCACTAGGATTTTTCAAATTAAATGTCACGGTTCCAGTGCTTGTTGAAGCCTCTTCAATGGGCTGTGAATTTAACTTTTCCTCCAAGTCGGTTTCCGTGCTGAATCACTTCACTCAGAATGCTTTTTATTAATTGTATGTACCGATATACCGTTTATATCCGCGAATAAAGAAATCTTTCGGCGCGAATATAGGATTTTTTTTTAATCCGCGAATAGTGAAAACGCGAATGAAGGAAGCGCGAATAAGGAGTTTTCACTGTAATTCATCGAATAATCACAGAATAAGTAGTAGGTACAATTACACATGACTAAAAACACTTTTTTAGGGTTCCGTAGCCAAATGGCAAAAAACGGAACCCTTATGGATTCGTCATGTCTGTCTGTCTGTCCGTCCGAATGTCACAGCTACTTTTTTCCGAAACTATAAGAACTATACTGTTGAAATAATAATAATAAGTTTTTAGTAAGTAGATATATTCTGTGAACCGCATTAAGATTTTCACACAAAAATAGAAAAAAAACAATAAATTTTGGAGGTTCCCCATACTTAGAACTGAAACACATTTTTTTTATCAAATCCATACGTGTGGGTTATCTATAGATACATCTTTAAAAATGATATTGAGGTTTCTAATATAATTTTTTTCTAAACCTTTCTAAGTTTGCGCGAGAGACAGTTCCAAAGTGGTAAAAAGTGTCCCCCCCCTGTAACTTCTAAAATAAGAGAATGATAAAACTAAAAAAAAATATATGATGTACATTACCATGCAAACTTCCACCGAAAATTGGTTTGAACGAGATCTAGTAAATAGTTTTTTTAATACGTCATAAATCGTAAACCGCAATATACCTTTCATTCAATCAATTCAAATATAAAAAAAGTTTCAACGAACTACAAGAACTTTTATATTATGTTACTTGCTGCTACGGAACCCTTCATGGACGAGTCTGACTCGCACTTGGCCGCTTTTTTTGTATAAGTTAACGTGCTACCGAAGTATTTTTTGATAGAAAGTTTATTCCGTAGCACGCACGCCTTAGCCTGTAGCCCGTTGAGGTCTACGAAATCAAGGGGGGCGAGCCATCTTAGCGTACACGTTCTATTATTTAGCGATATAGAACCATGTAGATATTGAAACTTATACTGCGGTTATTATAAATTAGAGCTATCACTGGAATAGTTGTACCGTGGTTTGTTCTTTGCATTGACATGTACTTTCAAATTCAATAGAAAAGGACAAAACATGGTATGTTCCATTCCATAATTAGCATTAGTTATATAAAAAACTTGTTTCAGCCACTGTGCAATGGCAACAAGCTGATCAAGCAGTTGGATCGGAATTATTATTCGAAAACGAGAACGTATTGTCTAGTTAAACCACAGAATACATAATATTTTGGTAATCTGTGAGTTAAACCTTACATTAATTGTTTTAAGACATATAATATCTTAACTTGTAGCTAGCTTAGGTATAATTTTAAAATAAAATTAAACGAAATTATTGTAAATTTATTCTTACATACTTTAATGACTTATTGTGTACCTACTTTTCGTACTGTTTTCTTGGTAAACCTCAATTACAGTGTCCTTGAAAAAATTCAATTATTTATTACTGTTTTCAGTAAATGAATAAAGTAATTGCATATACTTAAAATATATTGGCGAACGTCTAAGAATGTGGAACTCAGACCAAGTTTTTTTTAATGTTATTTGTGGGGAAACAGGCTTACAGCCCACCTGAAGTGGTCACCGTCGCTTATTGACACCGGCAACACCCGGGGTATTGTTGATGCATTCCCTACACTGTAGAAACCTCTTTACATTTCTCTTGAAGCGTGCCAAGTCGTAGTCTCATGGGAAAACCTCAGATGGTAGCTCATTCCACATCTTGCAAGTATGGGGTAGAAAAGATCGCGTGAAGCGTGTGGTGCGCGATACCCAATTTTCGATTATATGAGTCACAAAATCAAATATCCTTGTTATGGTATTTTTCAAACTTTCGCGATCACTGTACATAATTATTGATTAAAACGGGTATTCATCGCGTGTGTACCTTTTTTATTTGTTATCCCGACGTTTCGGCTGTGTTGCATTAGTCGTGGTCACGGGTGGACTGAACGTCGGGATAACAAATAAAAAAGGTAGGCACCTAAGTACATAGGTACGCGATAAATACCCGTTTTAATCAATAATTATCCTTGTTATAGTATATAAAAAATCTGTTACTACGACTAAACATGTTTAACGTTGGCGTATTTGTATGATATGACAACTCTTTAAATCATATTTAGCCACTAAATACGCTTAGACATCGTTGCGTGCATCAGGAAACTACACCATTCATTATGTCATTAGGAACGTTGCTCTAGACTTTCTCACTTCTTATTTAAGTGGCAGAGTGCAAAGAGTTGACTATACTACCTAGTGTTACACAAGTTAAAGCAGATATAAATATTAAAGACGAGGAGTTGGCTCTTGTGGACACCACCATATTCTTAGGTAATAAGAAGCTTCCCTAGATAATAAGCTTCACATTGATAAGTTGTCGAAGAGATAGTTCTGCGGCATACGCAGTCAAAAGCATTCGTCTTTTCAGAGGTAGACACAGCTAGACTAGTTTACTTCAGCTACTTCCACAGCATTAGGTATGTCATACGGTATACTGCTGTGGGGGAGTGCTGCAGATATGAACACCGTTTTTTTGCTGCAGAAGAGGGCTGTTTGTTCATGCAATTTATAATATGGGCCCCAGAGAATCATTACGCAATAAATTTAAAGAAATAAATATTATGACATTACCTTGTCAATACATCTATGAAAATCTGATGTATCTTCACAAAAATATTAATTTGTTTAAGAAAAATAGCGTATTTAGACGTTAATTTATTTCTTGTATTGTTGTGTATTCTAAAAGGATCATTAAAAAAACAACTAGGCTTGTTTTCTTGCCTTTCTTTCCTGGCTTGGTCGCGAAGGAACAGGCAGTAAAGTTGACGTCTCAAAGTGATCCTTGTGGTTTTAATGAATAAAAGATTTTGAGTTTGACTTTGCGCAAGTCTCGTAAATATTGTTTTTAATTTTATAAATGCGAAAGTGACTTTGTTTATATATTTAAACCGCGGAACAAATGTTTGCATGATCTACAGATATTTGTTCCGTGTCTGGGTGTTTTTCTATATATTATAAGTATGTATTTACAACAAAAAGTAGATATAAAAAGTATTCTATCCAGTTATCTGGTTCCCATAGTTTGCTTCCCAATGCTCTGCTTAGTTTGGGGTTAGATAGCGCTGCGTGAAATGTCCAGCAACATTTATTTATTTGTTTCATAAAAGCGTATCAAACGCTTTCATGTCGTAACTGCTGTACCGATTTCGATGAAGTTTGGTATA
The DNA here is from genome assembly GCA_918857605.2 of Philereme vetulata. Classification (NCBI taxonomy): domain Eukaryota; kingdom Metazoa; phylum Arthropoda; class Insecta; order Lepidoptera; family Geometridae; genus Philereme; species Philereme vetulata. Next base: position 6,603,139 of record OU975473.1, on the reverse strand, counting down.
TAGATAGCAAATGACCTGAATTGAGACAGGAAGGCATTTTTATCGACAAAATACGGGTGCGAAACCGCGAGCGGCAGCCAGTAATGTATAAAAATACTAGCTGTTGCCTGCGACTACACGCATTGCACTACTATAACCTAGAATAAAGCTGAACTTGTTGTTGCAACTTGACATCCCATTTAATCCATGGAACCTGATTTATGGGCTAAAAAGTAGTCTATGTGGTAATCCAGAATATAATCTACGTACCTACATACTAAATTTCAACAAAATCGGTTAAGCCGTTACGACGTGATTAAATGGACGAGCTTTGGAGAGGGCTATGCTCGGGGTTTCTCTCGAATCAGAAATGAGGAGATACGTAGGAGAACTCAAGTCACCGACATAGCCCGACGGATTAGCACGTTGAAGTGGCAATGGGCAGACCATATAGCGCGCATAACAGATGGCGGGAAAGTTATCGAATGGAGGCCACAGACTGGCAAGTGCAGCGTAGGACGTCCACCTACAAGATGGGAAGACGACTTGGTAAGAACCGCAGGTCGGCGTTGGATGCAGGCCGCTTCCAACCGCAGTTCCTGGAGATCAATGAGGGAGGCCTTTGTCCAGGAGTGGACGTCCTACGGCTGATATGATGACGTGATTAAATAACAAACAATCATCCAAACTTTCGCATTTATAATATTAGTGTGATGTTACTAAAGTCGTAAGTCTCGGAAAATGTTTTTACCGTATTTTCTTATTACGTCTTCGATTCACATTATAATAATTATGACGTTTTGTAAGCCAGGCTTACGTAATAGTGGCGATTCTGTTGTTTACTTATATAAGTTCTCAAAACACCAACATTCTTATTTCATTCATTCTAGAGACTAAAGTTAGCATGATATTTTAAAACATTTAGTCAGCAAGAAAAAATAGCGTTTACTACCGCGAATATGTGATTGCAAAGGTTTGAAATAGTGTATTTCTTATTTGATTTTTTTTTGGCGTTTAACTAGTTTTATAATATTTTATAAATCTCCGACATTTTGCGTCGGTGGTCAAAAACTGACATTGCTTAACCCCCCCCGGGTAAAACTAGCTTTCTATTAAAAAACCTCATCCAAATCGGTCCATTAGTTTGGAACTATACTGCCACAGACAATTTGAATTTCTTTATTTGTGAAACACAGGTTATTAGAGATGTTACATACAAAGTATTAAGTGCGCTATGTGATCTGCACTAGGCGTAACTACAAATTGGAACAAAAAGTTAAATCTAATAACATGCTAAGCCTTAAATTGTTAATAATAATAATATATTAAAACGAATGAAATGAAAATAACTGTAAAAATATGTTAAAAATGTCAAATATTAATCATTAGGTGAAAAAACTCCTGTATTGTATAAAACACGGAACAGAAAACACAGTATATTGGGGTTACATCCCTAATTGAGTAGCTTAAGTTGAGGTTTAAAAGAAATGTGACCTTAAACGGTAGGATTCAGTCTATTTTTGTTTGACGATTTTGCATTTTAATCAAAGCTAACAAAAAACATTAAAATAATACCTACTTACCTACCGGTGATACGATATGTCCCCTTTTGTTAAACTTTTGGTTTCGCTATCGTTTTTACAATCAAAAACAGTACAATATAAGTACGTTTACTCGACAGTTTACCCTGACGTAATTCAAACACAACTGAAGCGAGCAAAGCTTGTAGTACGCGGTACTCCGCGTACTTGGTGTTACGCGTGCCACGCCTACTTCGCACTTCCACTGTTTTTTCTGTTCCGTGGTATAAAATGTCTTCTCACTAGATATGTAAATAGTTGTGCTTTGAATGTCATAAAGTCATTGCACATTCTAATACACACGTACACACACAGACAGACAGACGTAGGCGTTAAACTTATAACACTCCTTTTTTACATGGGGGTTAATAATATAAAACGTTGAACATAAAACAATTACACCTACAAATTCGGTTTTTTATCTCTCCAGTCATTTCTCTATGTCCAATAGTTCGTAGAAATGTACTACAATCAACGTAAACATGATTATATCGCGATCATTAAATGACGATAGGTCCTTGGGTTATCTGTATTTATTTTTACATAGTCACGTGTATTGCAACTGATAGCTAATGATGATGATAGGTGGGTACAAAGTGTGTAGGGAAATTTCTTCTATGTTGCTACGTAATATTTTTTTTTCTAACCTATCTCGTCCCACTGCTGGGCAAAGGTCTCCCCCAAGTCCCTCCAAGCATCCCTATCTGTCGCTATCTCCCACCATCCTCTTTGGAAGGTATATATCTTACTCTTTGGAAAGTATATCGAAATCGTTCCGCCAACGCTTTCTCGAGCGACCCCGACGTCGCCTTCCGTCTTCAGGCGTCCATGGTGTTACAATATGGGCCCATTTCTCGGAGTGCATTCGGGCAACGTGGCCTATGTATAATAATTTTTTTATTAATATTATTACGTGACTGACTGAAGCTCAGAATTCAAAGCTCAAGATTTGTCAAAGGGCAATGGAGCGCAGCATTCTCGGCTTTAAACGTGTCTACCGAGTGCGCAGCACCATGCTGCGCTCACTTACCGGCATTGCAGTTGTAGCAAAGAGATCGGCTGGACTTAAGTGGGAATGGGCGGGCCACGGAGTCATAAACCGAACACACGCGAATAAACACACGCGTGCGTATTAATATTACACACTAGTACATACTATAATTATCCCTTCAAAGTTAAGTTAGTACATAACTGCAAATTATATGCGAGTAAACAGAGCATTTTCAATTTAACCGGGTAATACAGTTTTTGTAACAACAAAGAGCCGCTGAAAATCCTATTACATTTTTGGAATAAATAAATGTATCCCTAATTAAGACGAAAAAACATTTATTATTATCAAAATACTTAAAATTCACAGTAATTTGGTATAAAATATTTGCATTTTATCACTAAAATTATAATTTTGAAGAAGGCTGTATGGCTTTAAGTAATCAAGCTTACGTTTGGCGCGTGCAAATAAACTTGCGCGTCATTTCCCATTTTTTTGTTTGTATCGCATTTGTTGCTGTGTGGTAAATAATTGTAAATATGTCAAGTTTTAATACAGAATATGAAAAATTGATAGATTTAACTTCGCCAGAAATACTAAACGCAGCACAAAATGCAAATGAAAGCCTGCAAAATCTAGAGAAAAGTACTTAGCTGCTTACGATAGCTTCATACAATGGAAGAGCAACAAAAACCCCAGTCATTTTCTGAAAATGTGTTTTTGGCGTATTTCTCTGAACTCACCAATACATACAAACCCAGCTCCCAGTGGTGCATCTGTTCCATGTTAAGAAGCTCAAACATGGTGTTGATATCAAAACGTACTGTAACCCACAATTATGTATGTACATCTCGTAGCGTGAGTTATTTGGTGCCTTCTCCTTCCAGTAATTTGTATGATTTACCTTTGTCGCCGACATTTACACAAGAAGTAAATGAAGGTACTAAAGAAGTTGCAAGTACCAATGTAAGACAAACTGGGAAATCGCCATCAAAAACAATCCAATATCATTTTGAAAATTGTACATTCACCAATTGTTTTAATAATGAAACGATTAAATTTTATGAAACGCACTTTTGTTTTTTCCTTGCAAGTGTGTTGAGAAAGTGCATATGAAACTCGTGAGCAGCTTGCTCACTAGACACGCGGCTGATTTACGCCCTCGCCTACGGCTCGGGCTGCAACTCACAGCCTCGTGTATAATGAGCAACTTAGCTCACCATAATATACTAAACGTTTATTACAGGCATTATAATATACTAGCTGACCAATCAGCAGCTTCGCTCGCGTAGTTTTTCAATAAAAAACATTACTCTCCTTCTGCGCAGTTGGGTAAAAAGTAGCATATTTTACTCAGGAATAATGTATCATTCTAATGGTGAAAGAATATTCGAAATCGGACCAGAAGTTATTAAGTTTATTCGTTACACACGTACAAATCTTTCCTCTTTATAATATTAGTATAGATGATTGCAAGGCCCAAATCAATAAATACCTTAAATTATTACAATAAAACAAACTTGGGTTAGTTACACCATTTATAACTCAAGAACGGCTAGACATATTTCTATAAAATTTAGTATATAGGTAGATTATGGTTAGGATTGTAACATAGGCTACTTTTTACCCGACTGCGCAGAAGGAGGGTAATGTTTTTATGGACAAACCACGCCTGTATGGTTGCGGGCGGGTCAGCTAGTAATACATAAAACAAATTAACACTGTTTTATTAAAGGTATTTTGATTCGGTGATTGGTAAACATCCTGCCTGGTCAGAAATCCAGGCCAAGTAATAGATCCTTATATTTGGCTAGAATCGTGGAGGAGGAATGGAGAGTGAGGACTTGAAGTTAGTAGAAGTTGGAAAGATCATATCGATACTCGTTGGTTCTAATTCTAGGGTGAGGGGAATGAGATCTGCACTGACGTCCCGCATTGGGGTGTATTGTGCATCACCCCACTTCTAACCTAATCCCAGCCATCCTAACTCCTTGAAATAACGAATTAGGACTTTTGATTAGTGGGTGCAACCTTCCAAGATCCCCATGGATGTTGTTGTGGTGTTGGCGGATGAGGATTCGATGAGCCTCTGCAGACCCGTTTTCAATTTGGCATCGCTTGTGGCCACTCGTTACTTATTTATCTATTTTGTACTTCACACATTTCCAGAACAATAATATTCTTATGTCAAGATATACAATCCGCATTATCTAATTACTTGGCAATGTGAAGGTGGATTTTCAAAATCACTCTGCATTATACATAGGCAAAGCCTGGAAGGGATTCTTCTGTCCCTCAAAATATGACGACCCTAAATATTTTTTATCTAATCTATTACTTATTGCACATACATAATGTAACTTATGGTAAAAAAGGTACTTTCGCTAAAACCATTCTCTGCCAGAAAGCCGTTAGACAAGATGTGGTGGAAAGACCAATTTGGTGGAAGAGAAGTGGTACAATATCTATAACCTATAATTTCGTATTAATTATTTGAAGTAAATAATTTTTACTGTTTAACAATAGTACCAAGGTCATGATCACGGCGAGCTGAATATCACTGAATATTGAGTAGCAGGTTTACCTATTTGGTTGTTTCATTAATTCTTGGTAAACAAGATATTTCAATTCATTTTTACCATATTTGTAGCTGCTTGCTTTACTTAATACACGTCTATAGCATTGTTCGTAATTTATTCGGGATTATAACTTACATATAAAATAATAGTATAAACTCTACAATAAAGAGAGAGAGAGAGAGAGAGAGGTTTTAGACATTAGGGTTCAACCTTAGAGGTTCAACTATATCAAACATAAATACTTTTCACACTACCTTCTCGACGATGTCAAATTATATGTCACGGAAACCTCACCGAAAGCAGGTGATTCAATCCCTACGGCTGAGCCGGGAGGTAAGTTGAATGGAATTAGCATTTGAATTTGGCATCTCGTCTGTATTAAAATTTGAACCAAAGAGTGAACAACATAACAAGAACTTATTCGTAAATCGAAATAACCTCTGCATAGAGTGCACCAACTTAGATTTGGTTTTTATTGTCTCCCTGAAAATGTGAAAAGTAAAGTAGTTCTCTTCCTGGATAAAGCTGTCTGCATCTTGGGCGTGCTTATATCCCTCTCTGCACTCAAGATTCTAGTAACTCCCTCGCTCCGCTCGTGAGTTAACTCTAGAGTCCTTCGTTGCGTTCGGGATTCATTATTGCGCGCGGGACACAAGACACGGCTTTATCCTCTCGTTTAATAATCTACTATTATATGCATCGTTTAGAGTTTGTAAGTATTGCTTTGCAACCAAATTAGGTTGTCTATCATTTGAGATACTGAATAATAAAAAAAAAAGTGCGGTAGGGCATGCAGTCTTCTACAATTATTTTGCATAACTTTATCCATACCTAACAGGTTTTTTTTCATAATTTTAATAATTACGATTTTGGTAAGACTGCACCAAACAAAAAAACGGGAATTATCAGAGGGTCCAAGAGGAATTTCCATCCGCGATCACTTAGGTTGTGGAATTGTCTTCCTGCCGATGTTTTCAATAGAGATTACGAGTACAGTATAAAGTTCTTAGAAAAAGGCGTTTTAAAAATTTTAAAGGGTCGGCTACGCGTCTTTTATACCTTATGGTATCACTAGTCTTAAGTTACGGTAACCACTAGTCATAAGCTACGGTAACCACTTTCCATCAGGTGGGCCGTATTCTCATGTGCTATCTTAGTGGTACAATAATAACAAAAAAGCATATTAAAAGTGGTCTACCCTTTTGGCGGCTACGATACTGCAGTTACTTTCGGATAAAGGCTTCAAATTAATAAAACAAATCTATTTGCAAATCTATTAACAAATCTATCTATCGGGTGTTAATGAATTTAAAAAAAAATATAGTCTACTTCCCTTTTAGTTTATCTCAACAACTAATACAAGACATAACGAAATGCCTCATTGAAATCCATGACACCAACGACCTTACCTTACATTACCTGCGAGGTGACGCGGTATGACGAAATTACGAATGCACTAAGAGACATTATGCAGGTGTTGTAGGAGACAATTTTTTTCTATTTGATTTTTCAACTGTCTCCCATCCTGCTCGAAGAGGCTTTAAACCCTGTGCAGTTTGCCCAGCAAACGGACACTTTCGACTGCTGGGCAAACTGCACAGGGTTCAACTTAATAATAATATTTTTCATTGACACACACAGATTTTATGGACTTAAGTATTATTTTATGCGCTTATCTTTAGGCTCAAATGATAGACAAGGAGAATTAAAGTTTAACAAAAAAGGTTATATAAACAGATTTTTCAAAATAACGCAGAATCCATTTAAATCTAAGCTAGAGGGTATATTGTTAATGAAAATCAGTGAAGTACCTCGTACGCATTTATATTCCTACTACTGGAATTTTGTTTGACGATATTTACAACAAAATCGCCTGTTTTGGTCGCAGCTATGAAAACAAATTTTTGACGTACTTCGTAGGTTTATTTGTAAGCCTAATTACCAGAGAGTCGTAATCGCTTGTCTGACAAAGCATTTATTAGTTATTCATCAAAAAAAAAAACAAAACATTTTTTCATAAAAAGAAATAAACTTGTAATTTTGTCACGTGTTGTCATTTCAACCAGTATTTTTTGATTTAATAAGGATATTTGCAAGAAAATCGATTATGTAGATTCGATTAACTATTTTTTTTTTGTTTTCAGTGTTAGAACTCCTGAAAGATGGCAGCGTTCAACGTCGTGCTCGGATGCATCATGGCCGCTCTAATCATTCTCTTCACAATCAGTTCCAGCGCCAGATATTACATAAAGGTACTCTTTCCTGTAGTACGTAAGTTCTTGGACACTTTTTTATAATTTTTAGACTAGCGTTTGAACACGATCTCGAATGATGGTAAGCGATGATGCAGTCTACGATGGTACACGCTTGCCTAGAAGAAACCTATTCACTCGCGACTTGAAGAAGTAATATTATACCTACGTAGTATTATGGGCCCCACAAACGTCAAAGATTTATTTGCGCTAGCCTTGTGCAAGCCTCTGTGGGAAGAATTTGTTCATATTTCTAGACTTGTGCATGGCTTCCAAAAGCTTTCGTTGGAAAAAATGTACAAATTTCTAGACTTGTGCAAGGCTTGCGCAAACTTTTGTGAAAGAATTTGTTTTTTCTACACTTGTGTAAGGTTTGCGCAAGCTTTTGTGAAAGAATTTGTTTTTTCTACACTTGTGTAAGGTTTGCGCAAGCTTTTGTGAAAGAATTTGTTAAAATTTCTAGGCTTGTGCATTGAAAATTCTTGTCATTTATGTTGGCTCCATTAAGTATTCAATTTATAAATAAATATTATATAATACCAACTAACCAGGTTCTGTACATATATATGAAATAATAATAATAATAAAAAAAATGATAAAAGAAATATAACAAAAAACAAAAAAAAAACCTGTATATACAATTAACCTATATGTATAATTATTTAAGACACAACTCGATAAACAAAAAAACAACAAACAACACAAACACACAAATTAAAAACATGTATTAAATATATGTATATATTGGACCAACAGATGTACAAATTACTCTGTCATTACCAAATAAAGTAAACCGCCTGTACAATATGTTAAGCCTGAAAATATCTCTGACCTGTGTCAGAGGGGAAACAGGCGGAACAAACAAAATAATAAAAGTATTCAATTTGGAGATATATTTTTTAATTCGAAGATTAGATAAAGTAAGATAAGTGTTCGGATAACACTATAAAAAATACTATTTGGAGCTATCTGTTGAATAATATATTAATATCTGGTTAAGCCAGGTCGCTGGTTTTATATACAGTGGTGGTCATATAATTAAGAACGCTTATTTAAAGGGAAGATGTTTCAAACTAACAAATATAACTAATTGCATGTATTTTTTTTGTATTTCTTAGGTATGTCAAAACTTTCCATACTAGCGGTACTTTCGTTGATACACATGATTAGCTAAAAAATAAATAGATAAATTTTATACATTCGATCTGAACCTTAGTATACTATTTACTGGCTGGTCACATAAGTAAAAACGCTGAATAGTTTATTTTTTTATTCAAATTTAAATAAAGATATTTATTTTGGTAACAAACTTCAAAACACACATTTCAAAACATACATAACAGGTACATCAGATTCTACTGAATCTGATTTACCTTGAAATTGAATCTGGTTTTGAATGACTTTTTAAGTTTAATATTAAAACCTAGTTGCAAAAGAAACATAGGCACCCAAACTAGGAAGACTTGTGAGATGGCAAATAGAGAACAATCTGTAGCTCTGTGGTTGTAGGTCATTATTCGTATAATTTTGGCGTCATTTAGTGTTGTAATAGTATATTATGATACAAGTGAGCTAAGTTGCTCGTTATACACGAGGCTGTGGGTAGCAGCCCGAGCCGTAGGCGAGGGCGTAAATCAGCCGAGTGTCTAGTGAGCTAGTTGCTCACGAGTTTCATACGAATTTTTCAAAACACTTGCGAGGAAAAAACAAACATGCATTGCATAAAATTTAATCATTGAATTATTAAAACAATTGGTGAATGTACAATTTTCAAAACGATATTAGATTGTTTTCGATGGCGATTTCACAGTTTGTCTTACATTGGTACTTGCCACTTCTTTAGTACCTTCATTTACTTCTTGTGTAAATGTCGGCGACAAAGGTAAATCATACAAATTACTGGAAGGAGAAGGCACCAAATAACTCATGCTACGAGATGTACATGGTTGTGGGTTACAGTACGTTTTGATATCAAAACCATGTTTGAGCTTAACCATGCTTCTTAACATGGAATAGATGTACCACAGGGAGCTGGGTTTGTATGTTTTGGCAAGTTCAAAAAAATACGCCAAAAATACATTTTCAGAAAATGACTGGGTTTTTGTTGCTCTTCCATTGTAGGAAACTATCGTATGCAGCTAAGTACTTTTCTCTAGATTTTGCAGGAGGCTTTCATTTGCATTTTGTGCTGTATTTAGTAATTCTGGCAAGGTTAAATCTATCAATTGTTCATCTTCTATACTAAAACTTGACATGTTTACAATTATTTACCACACAGCAACAAATGCGATACAAACAAAAAAATGGGAAATGGCGCGCAAGTTTTTTTTGCACGCGCCTAATGTAAGGTTTACATATAGCTATACAGCCTACTTAAAAAATTATAATTTTAGTGATAAAATGCAAATATTTTATAACAAATTATTGTGAATTATAAATAATTTGATAATAACACCTAAATGTTTTTTCTTCATAATTAGGGATACATTTATTTATTCCAAAAATGAAAATGGATTTTCAGCGGCATATAACCTCTTTGTTGTTACAAAAAAAAAACTGTAATACACGGTTAAATTGAAAATGCTCTGTTTACTCATATATAATTTGCAGTTAGGTAATAACTTAACTTTGTAGGGTTAATTTTATTATGCACTAGTGTGTAATATTATTACGCACGCGTATTTAATAGTTCGGTTTATGGACCTAATAACGATGTAATAAGGCTCAGTTTACGAGCAAGTGTGTTGAAAAGTCTTTATGTTGATTGCTACATATGAAAGCAATGAGGAAAAATAAATGTTGTGATAAATCTACAAGGGAAGTAATAATAAAGCATCGTGAGAAGAATTGGTCGTATAAAAAGATCTGACCATCTGCAATGCTCAAAAACGATGGTTTTCCACGCTGTGAAGCATTTTGCCACGCATCCAACTACACTACTTCAAATCCTCCGCGTGTACCTAAACAGAGAAATTCCTCTCGTCGAGATGATCGAAATATCGTTCGTTTAGCAAAACAACATCCTTTTAAAGGGTCTAATAAGCTGAGAAAAGAATATTTTGGTGAAAACAACCCTTCAGCAATCTCGGCACACACTACTCGAAGGAGTTTGGTAAAATAAAAGTTGCATGGAAGGATAGCAAGGAAGGTGCCCTTGTTTTTTATTTTTTTTTTATTTATTACTATTTTAACAAAGATTACAATTATAGCATCTGAAAACCAGTGAGGTTTGTGTCGGTGCTATTGTGGGTTTACATCACTAGGTGTTATTTACTTAGCAATAAAAACTATATAAAAATGTAAGTAGGTAACTAAGCAGGAGCCAGGTAAGTACTTCTGTTTATGGTTTAGTTTAGTAATGTTATGAATGAGCAAGGAAAACTATACTCGACTCATAAAGTAGTTCCTTAGTTTAAATTTTATATTTTTAGGTGTTAAATTATCACGTACGTCAGAGGGTAGGGTGTTGATAAGCCGAGGAAGCTGGCCGTCCGTTCGCCGTAGGCATTGGTAGCGCGCGATGTGCAAAGCCGATTCCTAGAAATAGCTCGAGTGTATACTGGGTGTTCGATTTTGTTTTTTAATGATTCATTAAAAAAATGTTCTCTCAGCAGTAAATAATGAACCTGTGTGTGAACTGGCAAAACTTTGCAATAAATGAATAGACCACTGTCATTTTCATGAAATTGATTTTTAAGTTTAGGCGGCACTAAAGTTTTTAAAATTTTTAACTGTAGTTTATAAATATCATCGAGATACGTTTTGTAGGTTCTACCATAGCTGCTGAGATCATATTGTATGTATGACTCTGTCAGTCCATTGTATAGCATTATCTTAACTTTATACGGAATGCGATTTTTGAGGATTGAGATGTTCGCAAGGAATTGTCTCAATTTATTACAAACGCGTTCAATGTGATGGCTCCAGTTAAACTTGTGATCAATTATCAGACCAAGGTATGTTTGTTTATCAACAATATCTATCAATGGACAACTGCAAGCCACACTAACAGTTGAAACGGTGCCATAGACAAGCCTGGCTTGCATTTGCAAGAAATAAATAAATATGGCTGGACATTTCACACAGCGCTATCTAGCCCCAAACTAAGCAGAGTTTGTACTATGGGTATCAGATAACTGACAGAATACTTATATATATATTTTTTTGTAAATACGTACTTATAATATATAGAAAAACATCCAGACCCGGAACAAATATCTGTAGATCATACAAACATTTGTTCCACGACGGGAATCGAACCTACCTCCTACGCCAGAAAGTATGAAAACTGGACAGTTAGACAGTGGAAAAATTTTCTTTTTTCTGACGAGACAAATATAAACAGGGTATGGAAAACGATATGTATGACGCCCTCCGAATAAAGCATACGACCCTAAGTACACAAAAGTAACATTATAGCATGGTGGAGGAAATGTGAAAATTTGGGGGTGCTTTTCTGGACATGGTGTTAGACCTGTTAAGCTGATAGAAGGAAACATGGATCAATTCCAATACAAAAAAATACTGGAAGAAACAATGTTACCATAAGCTGAAGAAGTGCTTCTGGTTATTTGGACATTCCACGACAAAAGTATACCGCACGCACCATTAAGGAATTTCTCACATCACAATCAGCTTCTGTCTTAGATTGGCCAGCTAACAGCTCAGATCAAAACCCAATACAGCATCTTTGGTGCGAAGCCTAGAAAAATATTCAAATTGACAGTGTGACAATTTAAGAGAGCTGTACGATACTTTCTTAGTAGAATGGAACTCTCTCTCTTGCGAAATGTCAAAAATTGTTAGAGACAATGCCTCGCCGGCGGGCGTAAAGCAGTTATTAAAAGCCGTGGATTGCTACTAACTATTAATTTTAGTTTATGATGTATTAAATTGCTTTTTTTCTATACGCACTTCACATTAACATGATTTATTTAATCTAAGTTTCATATAAAACAACTCTAGAGTATTTTCATAAATCGTTAATAATTATTTCTTTGTTACTATTTGAATTTGTTGTTAAGCGATTTTATTCTATATTCCTAATCCCGTTTGCTCTATTCATGTGGCTATTTTATAACATAACTAGTTACTAAAAAGTAACACATAACTACACATGACATGATTTGGATAAAACATTTCTGGAACATCAAATTGTTCTTAATTATATGACCACAACTGTATATACGAACGCCCATTCATCCGAGTTAATATGAAAATCTCACTTTGCTCGATCTATGTATTTAGAAAATATAGCAAAGCAACATTTTTTTTTTATTTATGCATTCAAGTCATTTCTAATATAATATGAATACCGGCGACATCGTTCATTTGAACGTTATTGTCTATCCATTATGCCGTTTGTCCACCGCCACCGTCACCGGGACGTCACCGAGAACGTGATGACGGCGCCGATTTAACGATACTACATTTACTATAGGCTGTTTGTCCACCGCCACCGTCACCGGGACGTCACCGAGAACGTGATGACGGCGCCGATTTAACGATACTACATTTACTATAGGATGTTTGTCCACCGCCACCGTCACCGGGACGTCACCGAGAACGTGATGACGGCGCCGATTTAACGATACTACATTTACTATAGGCTGTTTGTCCACCGCCACCGTCACCGGGACGTCACCGAGAACGTGATGACGGCGCCGATTTAACGATACTACATTTACTATAGGCCGTTTGTCCACCGCCACCGTCACCGGGACGTCACCGAGAACGTGATGACGGCGCCGATTTAACGATACTACATTTACTATAGGCCGTTTGTCTACCGCCACCGTCACCGGGACGTCACCGAGAACGTGATGACGGCGCCGATTTAACGATACTACATTTACTATAGGCCGTTTGTCCACCGCCACCGTTACCGGGACGTCACCGAGAACGTGATGACAGCGCCGATTTAACGATACTACATTTACTATAGGCCGTTTGTCCACCGCCACCGTCACCGGGACGTCACCGAGAACGTGATGACGGCGCCGATTTAACGATACTACATTTACTATAAGCCGTTTGTCCACCGCCACCGTCACCGGGACGTCACCGAGAACGTGATGACGGCGCCGATTTAACGATACTACATTTACTATAGGCTGTTTGACCACCGCCACCGTCACCGGGACGTCACCGAGAACGTGATGACGGCGCCGATTTAACGATACTACATTTACTATAGGCCGTTTGTCCACCGCCACCGTCACCGGGACGTCACCGAGAACGTGATGACGGCGCCGATTTAACGATACTACATTTACTATAGGCCGTTTGTCCACCGCCACCGTCACCGGGACGTCACCGAGAACGTGATGACGGCGCCGATTTAACGATACTACATTTACTATAGGCCGTTTGTCCACCGCCACCGTCACCGGGACGTCACCGAGAACGTGATGACGGCGCCAATTTAACGATACTACATTTACTATAAGCCGTTTGTCCACCGCCACCGTCACCGGGACGTCACCGAGAACGTGATGACGGTGCCGATTTAACGATACTACATTTACTATAAGCCGTTTGTCCACCGCCACCGTTACCGGGACGTCACCGAGAACGTGATGACGGCGCCGATTTAACGATACTACATTTACTATAAGCCGTTTGTCCACCGCCGCCGTCGCCGACACTCGGGTGACGGGCGTGCGGTGGACGCCGTTTGTCCACCGCCGCCGTCGCCGGCACTCGGGTGACGGGCGTGCGGTGGACGCCGTTTGTCCACCGCCGCCGTCGCCGGCACTCGGGTGACGGGCGTGCGGTTTGACGCCGTTTGTCCACCGCCGCCGTCGCCGGCACTCGGGTGACGGGCGTGCGGTGGACGCCGTTTGTCCACCGCCGCCGTCGCCGGCACTCGGGTGACGGGCGTGCGGTGGACGCCGTTTGTCCACCGCCACCGTCGCCGGCACTCGGGTGACGGGCGTGCGGTGGACGCCGTTTGTCCACCGCCGCCGTCGCCGGCACTCGGGTGACGGGCGTGCGGTGGACGCCGTTTGTCCACCGCCGCCGTCGCCGGCACTCGGGTGACGGGCGTGCGGTGGACGCCGTTTGTCCACCGCCGACGTCGCCGGCACTCGGGTGACGGGCGTGCGGTGGACGCCGTTTGTCCACCGCCGACGTCGCCGGCACTCGGGTGACGGGCGTGCGGTGGACGCCGTTTGTCCACCGCCGTCGTCGCCGGCACTCGGGTGACGGGCGTGCGGTGGACGCCGTTTGTCCACCGCCGCCGTCGCCGGCACTCGGGTGACGGGCGTGCGGTGGACGCCGTTTGTCCACCGCCGCCGTCGCCGGCACTCGGGTGACGGGCGTGCGGTGGACGCCGTTTGTCCACCGCCGCCGTCGCCGGCACTCGGGTGACGGGCGTGCGGTGGACAAACGGCCTATAGTAAATGTAGTATCGCTAAATCGGCGCCGTCATCACGTTCTCGGTGACGTCGCGGTGACGGTGGCGGTGGACAAACAGCCTTACGGTTAGGATTCCCCCCACTGACCCCCTCTCAATTACACACCCACACCCTACATATTACGATATCAGAGTGGCCGCTACATATATCAAACAAACTTATTATAATTTAGAAAACTACGTAGTGACATGACGTAGCTCTGACAGAGAATTGCAAAACAGATCAGCTAATTATTTGTTATTCCTACTCTGTGATATTCTTAGCCTTGATGATTTTGTATGCAGACGTATTGTTACAATTGACCCTGGTGAACCTAGAATGTAGTCTATGAGGTTAGTACGCAATGCACACAGCATTGCGTCTGTTAGTACGTGCAAAAATCCTGGTAAACCTTGCTTTCCTAGTCAAAGAATATGCATTATATTTATGTCTGGAGATCAGACTATAATATTAAGTTACAATAAAGGAAGTACAAGATAAAATATGGAAATCAGGCGTTATTTTTTAAGTGACTTTTCTCACTGCTATGCATCTCCTGACCTCGTTAAGCGCCTTGAGAGATAATTTGTCTATTTTCTTTTTGATTTAACGTCACCATATCAACTTCAGATATGGAGTGAACAGGTTTCTTCTAGGCAAGCGATCATAAGCGATGATGAGAAAGCGCGTTAAACGCGAGCCTATAATTTAGGTACAATAAAAAAAAATATCTATCAAAACTTAAACGGAAAACGTCAAATTCGACTTTCGAATCTCTAAAGTAGGAGAATTGTACTGCATCACCTAACATTGCTTTAAATGTATTCTTTTGTCAACAGTTCACAATCTTCATGTTATGTTCTCTGATATTCGCGTCGGCACCGATACCATTAATGCTGATCAAGCCGTTCGACCCAAAGAATGCATTGTGAGTATTTTGAATATAAATTAGGTTGTTTTTATCTTTCGAAATTTTAATTTTGCTAATTGTTAAAAAATTTGATCAAGTACCGCCATTGACTATACACCATGAGAACCTACCGCATATCGTAGCCAATGTATCTATAGATATTTTAATAGCAGCCGTACGCTTGTAACGCTTTGAAATTGTATTCTATATTTGGTTGATATTATGTTGTATTGCATGTAACTGTTTTCTAGTACGTTTACAGTTTTATGAATTTATATTTTTATGTAATTTTTAGTAGCTCATGTTTCGGAAAATAAATGATTATGCGTTATGCTATCCATTATTCTGTATCCGAATGAAAATAGTCTATACAGAGTGTTCCAAATTTTTTTTACTAAATTATTTTTATGGGTTTGCCCATTTGTGGGCAAATGTCTCCTCCAACTGCTTCCAAACCCCTCTTTGTTGGGTCAATCGGGTCCATGTCGCACCCACTATTCCCACGATGTCGTCGCGCCATCTTCGCCTCGGTCTTCCTCGGGGACGGATTGCACCTCAATGCACCAATGCAGTATTTTTGTCACTCAATCTTCCATCGGTAGTTCATGCCAGATGGCCAGCCCATCTCCACTTGAGCTCGCACGCAAGTTCTGCTGCATCAACTACTCGGGTTTTCTTTCTGATCTCGCTATTTTTAATTCTATCACTTAGTTTTAACTCCAGCATGTTTCTTTCTGCCGCACTTTGGAAGACTTTGATTTTATGGACTGCTTCCTTGGTCAATGCCTAGCTTTGGCATCCGTAGTTAGGAGTATTATAGTGTATATGGCCTTCTATATATTATATTCGACTTGAAAATTTCTTCGAGAGACCAGTATTTGTTCCAGGCTTTCTTAATCTGACGTTCTACCTCCTTCGATGTTTGCTCTAAAAGTAAAATATTCTGCCCCAAATATAAGTATTCGTCCACATATTCAATTACCCTGGGTTGGATTGAAATTGGCACCTTTTCACCATTGGTCATAACAAATGTCTTACTGGCGTTCATTTGCAATCCACAACTTTGGCACAATGTTTGTTTTACGACTTGTAAAACAAACATTATCGTTGTAAATAAGGTCAATAACCTTTGTCATAGATTCACACCACAAAATTTCATGTTTTTATTTAAAGACTTCGGTTATCAGTTGCTTAGGAAAATAACCTTATGATGTCAAACATTTTGCAACTTTGTACAGTGAATGTTGATTTTAGGCAAATGAAATAGTCCAAACAAACAGCAAATTTTTAACTAAAAGATTCAAGAAATAATCATAAATAAATGAGGTGATTAAAGTAAATGTTGGTCTAAATTGCTGTATAGTAATAACTAAAATTCAGCGAAAATAACTAAATTTTCGTAAAATGTTCCGTAACGCTAAGCTTCTAAGAATATAAATAAGGAAATCTGAGTTTATACACAATGGTAATTTCTACAAACAAACCTACTTATTGTGATGAATTTTCTGTCATTATCAGAAGGTCATCAGGTTGATTTGCCGAGGTACTAACATAGCATTATAACGTATTGATAAAAACTAAACTTTACTATGCTGATAAACCTGAGCGTTCTCTTGTAACAGCGAACCAAATGGAGTAGTTAGATCTTAGTAAGCCTCAATCCATAGAAAATACATACTCATCACCTACTTTCACAGCTAAGCTACAGGTTTACACATGTTACAAGATACTTAAGGGACTACTATCAGTTCAAAGAATCTTTATTTCTCATTTAATATTTCGTCACTTACAATGAGAATGTATAAACTAGGTAACATTTTGTATCGTCTAAGTCACCGTTAGGTAAGTAGGTTGGTCAAATACAGATTTGCATTAGGTAAGAAGGATATGGTAGTAAATTAAACATAAAGTTAGGAAAGCAAGGAAATATTATTTGGATTTTTTTTAGAATAGTAGTTTTCTTTAGTAGATTTGATAAGTGTTTAGGTTCATATTCTTTCTGTAGTTGTTCGATTTCCGTGTTATCTTTGTAGTATGCCCAAGCTTGATTCCTTTCATTAATTGATTGTATGACACTTTTGTTGATCCAATCTTCCTTCTGTTTTGTCAGTCCTCAACTTATAATAGTGTGTGTAGTTTATTAGGTGCATGTTTTGTGCCTCTTTGTTAGATTTCAGCCATGTTTCAGTAAGTACAGCAGCTTTGTGCAGCTGTCTCAGTCACTCCATGCGAAAATACCCGCAGTGCGAAGGAGAAATTCGTGGCGCGAGAGCGAAAACCAAATAAAATTGCATAAAAAATGATTTATAACAAAACTACCTATTTGTTAATATGAAAAAATAGAATCACAGGGGCTACTCGTTATATAAATATCGATAAGTATGAAAACTTTCACGAAATTCATTTACAGTAGGTATTTATTGAATACTACGCGTTTATTGTAAATTTTGAACGTGACTTTGGAATTATTTTCTATCGAGAAAAAATTTACGGATCATGTGTCGCTACACATAGTCATTAGCTTCTATCCTCAGCTTTTATATATGTATATTATATGGGTATTACAAAGTAAACGATGAAGTTACTGGTAAAAATATAGGATTATAAGAAGGTATATACTCTTAATATATTTAGTTATCAAAGATTTTGTGCACTAAACTTAGCAATTACAAGTGAATGGTCCAGTTTATCAGCACCTTTAGGTAGATTATTTACTACGCAAATCCCGTGCTTTGCTGACATTTTACAATACAATGATGACCGTCATTAGGTACCTACATTTCATTCAAATGCGCGCTTGTTTGCTGTAATTTGGATATAAATATGTTATTGTATACCATCATATTGCTGACCATCAAGCATCATTATACTGCATGCCTTTTGGATTTTGAAAAAAATAATGTAATGAGGTGAAACTTTAAAAATCCGTGTGAGGATATAATTTTGTCAAGCTGCATTCTCATTATTGGGTTTTCTATATTAATAAATATGTAATAACAAATAAAATATGTAAGAATTTACCACTTAATCTGGTTCCCATAGGTTTGCTTCGTTTGGGGCTAGATAGCACTGTGTGAAATGTTAAGCATTACTTATTTATTGTACAATCTAATAAAATGTTCCGTGTTTAAAGTATGCGATTTTTTTATATTCTACTAAAAAAAGACATAATATTGTGTGTTTGTGAAATATTATTCAGAATCAATTCAGGGGATTACCCCTACAAACATACAAACAACAAACTATACCTCTTAATAATATTAGTGTAGATTATATAATCATTGCTTATTTAATAAATAACTTGTCAATGATCCATTCAAATTTTTGGCTCAATTTGTATCTTTGCCTGTTTAAGTAAAACCTACTCAATGATACTCATTTAATATAATATATCTATTAATATCATAATCAAAATTAGACTTATAATACGCAATATAAATAAATAAATATAAATATTGCTGGACATTTCATACAGCGCTATCTAGCCCCAAACTAAGCAGAGCTTGTACTATGGGAACCAGATAACTTATATAATACTTACGTACTTTTTTTTGTAAATACATACTTATAATATATAGAAAAACACCCAGACACGGAACAAATATCTGTAGATCATGCAAACATTTGTTCCGTGGCGGGAATCGAACCCGCTATCTCCAGCGTCTCAGCCTGCTATACGCCTACTGCGCCACGGAGGTCCTCAATATTTATCAACTTTATCATTTACTAAAGAATTCATTGTGTGAAACAAAAGAAGACTCAAAAAACGTTAGTTCATTTGCTCTTGTACAGAGTACCAGCTGCACTGCTGAGGATATCAGCTCGGATGCTAGGCATCCGCTGGCACGTGCGAGGGCTAGAGAACGTCGACAACAGCAGAGGAGCCGTCGTGCTACTGAACCATCAGACTGGACTTGACTTATACGGTAAGTTAACAAGTCAGTTTTTAATTGAATTGCACGATGCACCAACTTTTAAATAAAAATAACTGTCTTGAAATAGGGTGAACGCGTTGGGGGCTACGGTGCCATGGAAACGGCAAACAAAAAAAAGGTACAAACGCTTCAAATTAAAACCTCGTATTTTTGCGTGGGGGTTAATTAGAGTTCAAGCACTATATGTATATTAATGTGAAGACATACTTATACATACTATATATTAATATATGTATCCGTGCGGCCCGGGTTCCCCCGGATTTTTATTAGAATTAGATTTTTATTAATACAGCACTCAGGGATAGTGTAGCTTTTTATCATTGAAATATTTATTAGAATGGGTTCAGTAGTTTATGAGATTACTCCCTACAAACATACAAATTTACAAATAAGCAACTTACCCTTTATATCTAATCTTTTAATATACACGGTGTCCTTTAAATCGCTATTTTCCCAGAACAATCGTTGTTCAGACCATGGTCTACTAAAGGTTTATAACCTCAAATTAAAAAAAAAATGAATACGATCCTGGAAAAACATAAAAAATTGCGAACATAAAACGTCTATTTTAACGTTACGCCCTACAACATGTCGCCGTATCGGCACAAAAATAATAATAGTAGGTACGTTACGGCTAGCGTGCCAATAAACTTTATGTCACGGCTAGTTTTTGAACAAAGTTAGACTTAATTGAGAAGGTCTAGATTTTTTTAAATTCTCCTGTTTGATGGTATAAACTGTTAGTAGACCATGGTCTGAACAACGGTTGTTCTGGGAAAACAGTGATTTAAAGGACACCGTGTATCTCGTGGGATCTCGTGTCACGGTTTTGTCGCACTCCTCTGAAACGGGTCTGACGGTATTTTAATGTTTTTTTTTGTATTTTTGGTAGGTATGAGAACAGTAAAGTGTTTTAATCCTCCTACCCCCACCTCTCCCATTTTTTAATCATATAATTTAATCGTCGTCGACAAGAGTGTGTATGTACATAGTTTTTATCCTGAAGTTCCCACGGGAACGGGAAATTTCAAGAATGCGAAGCCGCGGGCGAGTCAGATAGTAGGTATTAGTATAGATTAGAGAAGTAAACTGAAGCGTGAATTGAAACTGAAGGTTTTTTTATAAACGATAATCTGACTAGAGGCGCAAATCAGTTTGAGCACTTGACTTAGATATATACTAATATTGTAAACAGCTAAAATTTTTCAGTTTGTTTGGATGTAGAGGGTAATCTATCTGTAATTTGGATTTGTAGTTCCTGAACTACAGATCCGATTTTGAAAATTGTTTTACTGATAGGAAGCTACACTAACCCTGAGCGCAATAGGCTAGAGGCCAGGGCGGGACAGTTAGTTTTTGAAATGAAGTCCTAATTTATTCCGGTACCTACTAATCACTACCGGGCACTCTATACACCTGTCCGGACGTTTTTTTGCTTGAATCCAAGAATGCCCAATAGGCCATTCATGTTATGTCGCTAAATTGTAATCTCAAACGAAGAATAAAACACTCGCAAAGTGCCGTGAATGTCATACAATTTACCAGTGTGCAAAAAATGCAGGGATTTTCGTATAAATTATTCATCAAACAACCAGTTTTGATATAACTTCGCGCCTATACCTGCATTTCCGTTTAATTTGTATTAATATTGCTCGTAGCACACGTAGCGTAGTTCGTAGCACTCTTAGCCTGTAGCATGACCACGCTACGGCCGTATAGCCGCTACGGTTACGAATTTACGAGAGATTACTAAAAAAACTAAACACATTATATCAATATTATTGACAATACCAGTTTATCACATCACACTAATATTATAAATGCGAAAGTTTGGATGTTTGTTTGTTTATTTGTTAACAAACAAACATTGTGTGTTGTTTATCGGCTGAACCAATTTCGATGAAATTTGGTATGTACGTAGATTATAACCTGGATTAACACATAGGCATAGGCTACCGACTTTCAACCGACTTCCAAAAAAGGGGGAGGTGCTCAATTTGCAAACTGTATTTTTGTTATGTTTGTTACCTCATAACTCCGCCATTTATGAATCGATTTGGATAATTCTTTTATTATTTGAAAGGATATACTTTCAGATTAGTTCCGTAGAAATTTGATGGAAATAGGTTTATTTATTTATTTATTATTACAAAACACATTACAATGACTTGCAATTAACGATTACAAAAATGCTGTTTTGATCTGGATTGTAACATAAAACACATGTGCGTACAGCTTACATAACTTACAAAACAAGCCGACGTTAAGTTGAAACAGATAGAATATCTATACATTCTATATAATTTTAATATATTTAATACTTATTTTAAATAAAGAATAAAAATAAATAAATAATCCCTTAATAAACATATTTTGTATGCGGGCAATTGGACAGAGAATTTGAATAAATAACTAAAACTAATAACAAAATATCTAAACGAATAACATATATACATATTTATTACAATTAGGAATGCAACAACTTAAATTAAGCATCTGAGTGACAATATTTATTAAGATGGAGGATGTATTTGATAATTTACACAAATCGGGTCAGTTTGGAACTAAATATATCAAGTTCTATATCATTTTTCGCTAATTCACTATATTGACGAGCCATCCTGGACAACGGACGGACAACTTTACGATCTGATTCCGCCATCTCCAATGACAGGCAGGCGCACGGCTCAGTACCATCCGTACCTAGTTGATATACCACCCATTCGCACACACCGTTTTGGTTTTACGTTCTTCATGCGTACAGCTGAGGTATGGAACGCTTTGCCGTCGTCTGTTTTTCCTAAAGAATACAATCCGGGCCCCTTTAAGGTAAGAGAGAATAGGTTTCTTCTAGATCTTCGTGCTTCATTTTAGACCACATCATCGCTTACCATCAGGTGAGATTGTGGTCAAACCAAGATCTATTTAGTTAAAAAAAAAGGATTATAATAAGAAACATTAAATAAATAAATATTTCTGAACATTTCACACAGCGCTATCTAGTAGTTTGAGTAGTTTGTTTTTTCTGTTATCAGAAGTCGGTTATATTTTTGTTAAAAAGTTACTTGTTGTTGAGAAACAACGGGTGCGGAGCCGCTCGCAGTTACAATATATTGATTGCGTATAGGCGGGCTTACGCATACTTCATACGAGTGTTGAAGTGCTAACTGTTCTAACTATGTAATTACACATACATACTTTGTGATGACACGACTTTTATGACTCACGTAGATAACAGATAAATAACTTAGGTATGTCGAGTCTATATTTAGCATCCTTGCAAGAATTACTAATTAGGGTTTGTTATCGCAGTAAAACGTTTCAAAAATATCCTTACGAATAAAAATGATTTAGATTTAACGTAGTAAAGTAGTAGACTTTCTAGATAAAACTCGGGCACCCTGGTGGTAAATGCAGCTGTGCCTTGCCTTTCCTCACTTCTGTAAGAATATGAACATCATCAGTTCTTTGTCAGGCATTTCTAAGACCATAGTCACACTGACTGCACGTTAATCGAATAAGACCCGAAGAAAAATAACATTTCGGAATAATACCCGAAAAGACGATTTTGTGTAGACTTGCTGTAATCGGTCATAATAAAGTTTTGGTGACATTGTGCACTTAGTGTTTATCACATTATCCACGTAATATAATACAGTTAAAACAAACAAACAGATTTATGATTAATAAACTTGAAATAATGCCAATAATGATTACGCAATAATACTTGAACAAGGTGTCATATTTAGGTGTCATTCTAATTTGTTTCTTTACAAGTATTAATTAAAACAAGTAACTTTACAACAAAAATATAACCGACTTCAGATAACAGTAAAAACCAAACTACTATACAAATTTTGTTGAAATTTCGATGTGATCAATCTAAAAGTATATCCTTGCAAATAAAAAACTAATTTTCTAAATCGGTTGATATATAACGGAGTTCTAAGCTAACAAATATAACGTCAAAATTAAACAAATTTAAGACTTATATGGTTTTATCATGGATGCCACTGTCAGAACTAGACCAAATGGAAACGGGACCACACGAAAAGCACTAGCTTTCAAATAAAAAAATAATCATCAAAATCGGTTCACCCAGTCGAAAGTTCTGAGGTAACAAACATAAAAAAATACAGTCGAATTGAGAATCTTCTCCTTTTTTGAAGTCCTCTTTCTGCGTCAAGAGTTTAAAACTGACTTAGTTATGAACCATCCTAAATAAACTAGCTTTTGATAAAAAAAAACCGGTTTACCGTGATTTATTTTTAACCGACTTCAAAAAAAGAGGAGGTTCTCAATTCAACTGAACTTTTTGTATGGTTTGGTGGAACTTTCGTCTGGATTAACCGTTTTTGATGATTCGTTTTTTATTCGAAAGCTGGTGCTTTCCGTGTCCCATTTCCATCTGGTCCAGTTCTGACAATGGCATGATAAAACCATATAGGTCTTAAATTTGTTTAATTTTTACGTTATGTTTGTTAGCTCAGAACTCCATCATTTACCAACCAATTTGGAAAATTCTTTTATTATTTGAAATGATATTTTTTCAAATTAGAAATTTCATCGAAATCGGTTTGGTAGTTTGGTTTTTACTGTTATCTGAATTCGGTTATATTTTTGTTAAAAAGTTGCGATGCCATCGTTTAGAGCTTACTCTGTTGAGAAAAGTTGAATGTACGAGTACCTGTAATTTCACGGTATCCTTCAAACCAACACAGCAATGCTAGCAGCACTGAAAGCAGAAATAAAAACAGAAATAAACTTCAATGAATACCTTCTTACAGGTACATAAGCGATAAATTCCCGTATATATCAGTAATTATATAACAGCTTGTTGCTAAAATGAAAACTTGCGTTCCAGGTGGCTCTTATTTTTACAACCGGCCTAAAATGTAACAACATTTTTAGCGTTCCGTACCCAAAGGGTAAAACGGGACCCTATTACTAAGAATCCGCTGTCTGTCTGTCTCTCTGTCCGTCCGTCTGTCACCAGGCTGTATCTCATGAACCGTGACTGTTAGACAGTTGAAATTTTCAGAGTTGATGTATTTCTGTTGCCGCTATAACAACAAATACTAAAAATAGAATAAAATAAGTATATAAGAGGGACTCCCATACAACAAACATGATATTTTTGCTCGTTTTTGTTCGATATTGATAACGGCAACAGGTAAACGCTTGAAATATTCACAGAATATTTAGTTACATATTTACTTTAAAATAAATCATTATCATCATCATCATCCACAGCCCGACTTCATCCACTGCTGGGTATAGGCCGCCCCAAGTTTATTTAAAATTAAATAATTATATTAAATTAAAACAATTAGTTAAGGGGGGCTCCCATACAACAAACGTGATTTTTTTGCCGTTTTATAGATATGGGCCGGTTTTTTTAAATAGAAATAAGGGTTTGTCATGGAGATTGTATTTCATTTTAACTTATTATGAACGCAATGAGTCTCATTCTGTTATCAAATTTACTTACGGCCCTAGGGCCGTAAATCGTCTTTACGGTGCCGATATCGAGTTTATAATGACAAACTTTCGGAAAATGACTGTTGAAAAAGTAATGTTATTTATTTTTGTGTAATATTCACTTGAACTAGATGGCCGTGTCATTCCGTTTTGTTTAGAATTGATAAGGATTTGCAGTTTGATTTATAGTTTACTGTTATGATCGGAAATTGCTAGTATATGCAATGACCTTGCCATGTGGAATTTGTACTGAAAATAAGTGCATGTTTTTGCCCGAACAAGGCGGTTTATATATTTCGCGCCTATCTATGTATACAAGCAACTCTTAATACTCTTTATTACCTTGTATATATTAAAATGTCTGGGTGGATTTGGATAAAAGTTGTCGAGTTGCCGAAAAATACAAAGGGTGTACGGAAGTGTTAAAACAACTTGTGAACTTTTTTTTTTCAAATATGGGTATCAAAATCAAAATATTACCGAGACATTTGAAACAGGTTGTTATAATTAACATAGAACAAAAGCTTGATAACTAGTTGCAGAAATTAATGAAATAAGTACCTACATAGTTATGTTTTGTTATAGGGCTTTAAAGACGTTAAGTTCGAATGATAACGATGTTGAAGTTTTTAGATTTTGACGACATCTAACGACGCTCACCGCGAGGGCATTGAAATTGCATAATGCCGGAAGACTTATTCTACTCTGCCAATTAATGTCTAATTTTTAATGGTAAACCATCAAATTGACGTTGAAATACTTAAAAGGTTGCCCTTACCATTGATATGTTTGGTTACGTCAAAGACACAATGTATTAGCAATTATTTTCAATTATGTTATCTATAATAGAGTCGTTTTCCAAGAAGTTTGTCATAGTAAAAACATTCTTCCAGATCTTAAAAATAACTCTATGCGTGACCAACTAATTTGAAAACTCTTGATAGCATTTGGCGATTCATGATATCATATTGGGTAGTTGATAATTATTTTCTTGCGTTTACCGGATGGTTCTTAAAATATAGAATAGACTTGTGTATCTAGAAAATCTTTTACTGACCGACCAGCTTATTTGACGATTCTTGATAGCAGCTCCGAGTAATTCTAATTATTGAAAAATGTAAAGAGGTTTCTACAGGGTAGGGAACGCAGCGACAATACCCCGGGTGTTGCCGGTGTTAATAGGCGACGGTGACCGCTTACCATCATGTGGGCCATAAGCCTGTTTCCCCACAAATAACATTAAAAAAATATATATATTTTATTTAGACATTCTCTTGTGCCCTCTATTAAATACATTTGCAATCTTTGCATATCTACAGGTGTTTTTCTGAATGTTTTTAAAAAGGCACTGATTCATCCAATCTATAAGAGTAACGATAAAAGCAGCGTTAATACCTACATGCCTATTTCCGTACTTACTACTCTCTCGAAAATATTAGAAAATGTCCTTAACAAGCGACTTACTGACTATCTAGAAAAACACAACATATTGTCAGCAAACCAATTCGGTTTCAGGAAAGGCAAGTCAACGGAGGATGCTGTGCTAGAGCTAACTAAAACCCTTGTAAATGACCTTGATCACAAAAACAAATCTGTTTGCATCTTTTTGGATCTGTCCAAAGCGTTTGACACCGTGTCTATACCGTTATTGCTTGACAAGATGGAGGCTATTGGTGTCAGGGGTCTAGCACTCGACATTTTCCGAGACTACCTTGCCAATAGAAGCCAAAGAGTTAAAATAGATGACTACACAAGTTCAGATGAGCCTATTGGCTACGGTGTACCCCAGGGGAGTGTTTTGGGCCCAACCCTTTTTCTCATTTATATAGACAATCTATGTAGACTACCCTTGCTAAATTGTAAAGTATTTGTCTATGCCGACGATACAGCATTGCTGGTAAATGGCGAAAGCTGGGAGACGCCAGAAACACGCGGAGAGTGCCTTTACCATTGTCATGGGATGGCTCTGCGAGAATGTGCTAACACTCAATATCAGCAAAACTAAATTTGTAGCCTTCCCTAGTAACACTTTCTCACAGCCACCTGAAAACGCAATAAGTATTGTTGCCCACAAGTGCCGTAACCCGACTGTATGCCACAGTCATAACTGTCTACCTATTTCACGAACCTCAAATATAAAATATTTAGGTGTTCAATTGGACTGCACCCTGGATTGGGACTTGCACTTGCAGTCTGTTGTGTCACGTGTCAGAAAATTAATCTACGTGTTTAAGCGTCTTAGATCAGCGACTTTTTTAGATATAATGAACATGGTATATTTTGCTCTAGCACAGTCACTCTTGTTCTACTGTATCACGGCATGGGGAGGAACGTATGAAACGCACATGCTACGCTTAGAAAGGGCACAAAAAGCTGTTCTAAAAGTTATGACCAACAAACCCTACAGATACCCTACAACCAAACTCTATGCTGATACTTCTGTACTTACCACCAGGCAGATTTTTGTCCTTCATGTAATACTTCGAAAGCATGCGGAATCCCCGTATAACTCAGACATCAACGTAAATAAACGGAGGAAATATCAAGTGTGCACTATTGAGCAACACAGAACTGCGCTAGCTGTGCGACACTATGGAATAATAAGCTCCCGCCTCTACAATCTAGCCAAGGAGAAGTTGCAGATTTACGATCTTTCCGCAAGAAATTGTAAAAATATCACAACTAACTGGCTGAAGGTTTTATCATATACTGAAACCGAGGAACTTTTTAAAATAATTATTTAAGGTAATACACGAACACTCGCAAACACACACACATACACACACACACAAACACACACTGTAATATTTAATTAGATAATTCCTGTACTTAATATAATTTCTTTTCATCTTTGTTAGTAGACAACCATAAGTAAGAGCACTAATTGCCAAGATACAAGGTTTTCACAAACTTAGTTTAGCAAGTAGGGCGCCATTTATTATAAAGCATATCAGGGAAAATAAAGAATTTTTGATTTGATTTTTGATTTGTCAATATCAACCAAGAACTCTCAAATGAGAGTAGGTGGCTGGACTTTGATAATGTGATAAGTGTATCAACATTTTAATATAATAGATAAATGGCCCTGATGTTGGATAGTCATCAAACTCAATAAAAAGTTGATACTTAATCAATTTATAATCCCATTACGTTATTTTATTACGCTAATGGATTCTATAACGAACTCAATAAAGTTGGGAAACAATAATTGGTAAATGTACTTATGCGTTAATGGATTTGTTTATACATAGAATTTGTATTCGAGCAAATTATTCAGGTCACGAGAAATAATGGTCTAAAGCAAATTATTCAGGTCACGAGAAATTATGGTCTAAAGCAAATTATTCAGGCCACGAGAAATTATGGTCTAAAGCAAATTATTCAGGTAACGAGAAATTATGGCCTAAAGCAAATTATTCAGGTCACGAGAAATTATGGTCTAAAGCAAATTATTCAGGTCACGAGAAATTATGGTCTAAAGAAAATTATTCAGGTCACGAGAAATTATGGTCTAAAGCAAATTATTCAGGTCACGAGAAATTATGGCCTAAAGCAAATTATTCAGGTCACGAGAAATTATGGTCTAAAGCAAATTATTCAGGTCACGAGAAATTATGGTCTAAAGCAAATTATTCAGGTCACGAGAAATTGTGGTCTAAAGCAAATTATTCAGGTCACGAGAAATTATGGTCTAAAGCAAATTATTCAGGTCACGAGAAATTATGGTCTAAAGCAAATTATTCAGGTCACGAGAAATTATGGTCTAAAGCAAATTATTCAAGTCACGAGAAATTATGGTCTGAAGCAAATTATTCAGGTCACGAGAAATTATGGTCTAACGCAAATTATTCAGGTCACGAGAAATTATGGTCTAAAGCAAATTATTCAGGTCACGAGAAATTATGGTCTAAAGCAAATTATTCAGGTCACGAGAAATTATGGTCTAAAGCAAATTATTCAGGTAACTGAAAAAATTATGGTCTAAAGCAAATTATTCAGGTCACGAGAAATTATGGTCTAAAGCAAATTATTCAGGTCACGAGAAATTATGGTCTAAAGCAAATTATTCAGGTCACGAGAAATTATGGTCTAAAGCAAATTATTCAAGTCACGAGAAATTATGGTCTAGGGCAAATTATTCAGGTCACGAGAAATTATGGTCTAAAGCAAATTATTCAGGTCACGAGAAATTATGGTCTAAAGCAAATTATTCAGGTCACGAGAAATTATGGTCTAAAGCAAATTATTCAGGTCACGAGAAATTATGGTTAAAGCAAATTATTCAGGTCACGAGAAATTATGGTCTAAAGCAAATTATTCAGGTCACGAGAAATTATAGTCTAAAGCAAATTATTTAGGTCACGAGAAGTTATGGTCTAAAGCAAATTATTCAGGTCACGAGAAATTATGGTCTAAAGCAAATTATTCAGGTCACGAGAAATTATGGTCTAAAGCAAATTATTCAGGTCACGAGAAATTATGGTCTAAAGCAAATTATTCAGGTCACGAGAAATTATGGTCTAAAGCAAATTATTCAGGTCACGAGAAATTATGGTCTAAAGGCCAAACTTTCTTGAAGTGATATTTATAATGATAGTGTTACTATGCTTCTAATACATGTAGTG
The DNA here is from genome assembly GCA_918857605.2 of Philereme vetulata. NCBI lineage: Eukaryota > Metazoa > Arthropoda > Insecta > Lepidoptera > Geometridae > Philereme > Philereme vetulata. The sequence goes on along the minus strand of OU975473.1, from coordinate 6,573,410 downwards.
ACTTTGTTATTTTAGGAAAAAGTATGTGGGCATATTAGGTATAGATTTTTTATTTTCACTATCATCATAAAATTTAAATTTCTTTATTCATTGAAAACTTGCCATTGGACGTCTTCAGCTGAACATGAGGCTTCTCCACATATGTATTTCTAAAGCGGCCGATCTTCGGATTTTTGTACGCGGAAATGATTTTGAACCTTATTTTAGCACCCTTAGCGCTCACATTTCGGAATGCCACGGTATGCCACAGCCTGCCGCGGCATCCCCCGGTCTCCGTGTGATATCAACGGAATGTGAGTGCTATGTGTGTTAAAATAAGATTCAAAATCATTTCCGTGTACAAAAATCCTTTGCTATGCCATGCCGTCAGTCAGCACCGGGCCTAATGCTGCGCTTTCCAGTGCGTGTTCTCCACTCGAAAACCTTTCTTCCCCAACGGTTATCAGTTCTTCGAGCTATGTGACCACTGGTACATCTGCTCGCTTATCCTGGTCAAACGACGTTGACGCTGATTGTGGTCAAACGCTAGCCTATAATTTATAAAAAAAAACTCTTATAATTGTATTTTTTTTTAAACTTTCGCGATCACTGTACATGATTAATATTAAACGGGTATTTATCGCGTATTTACGTTTTTATTTATTATCCCCACGTTTCGAGTGAGTTGCAACCGCCGTCTGCCCACATAATAAGTACAGATAAATACGCGTTAATGACTGTTATATAATAGGTTGGGGAAAAAGTCTTTTCGCATTATATAGTATGTATGAACTTGTAATAAAATCTCTTTGGCTATACTATTTGTATCTGGCTGGTTTTGGTATCATTCAAAGTTTAAATTTTAAAGAAGCTAATTCTAAATTTAAATTAGGAAAATGTGTGACTTTTATTTGTTTTTCGTACTGTAAAAATGAGTGAATCTAATGAAGAAATTCGATACATTTTAAAATTTTACTACAAAAAAGGTAAAAATGCAACACAAGCCGCGAAAAAAATTTGCGATGTTTATGGACCTAGTGTAGTGTCTGTGAGAGTAGCACAAATTTGGTTTAAGCGTTTTCAATCAGGAAATTTTGATGGCAAAGATGCACGTCGCTCTGGTCGCCCTATTACAGATAAAATTGATGCCATTTTTGAAAAAGTGGAGCAAGATCGGCATATCAGTAGTTACGACGTAGCTGAAGAACTGGGAATTGACCACAAAACAGTTTTGGCGCGCTTTAAAAAACTGGGTACACAAAAAAGCTCGATATTTGGGTACCCCCACGAGCTCACTGAAAGAAACCTAATGAACCGTGTACTCATTTGTGATTCTTTATTACGACGTAATGATACCGAACCATTTTTGAAGAAGCTGATAACTGGTGATGAAAAGTGGATCACGTACGACAAGAACGTGCGAAAAAGGTCGTGGTCAAAGACCGGTCAGGCTTCACAGACTGTGGCGAAACCCGGGTTAACTTGCAACAAGGTGATGCTGTGTGTGTGGTGGGATTGGAAGGGCATTATTCATTATAAGCTGTTACCACCAGGCAGGACCATCAATTCTGAACTCTACTGCGAACATCTGATGAGATTACCTAAAGCAAGAAGTTGAGAGAAAGCGGCCGGAATCAATCAACAGAAGGGGTGTGGTTTTTCATCATAATAACGCTAGACCTCACACATCTTTAGCCACTCAGCAAAAATTAGCAGAATTTGGCTGGGAGGTGTTAATGCATCCGCCGTATAGTCCTGACCTTGCTCCTTCAGATTTCCACCTGTTTCGGTCTCTTCAGAATTCTTCAGGCAGTGTCAGGTTAACATCACGAGAGGACTGCCAATACTACTTGTCGCGGTATTTTGATCAGAAGCCCCAAAACTTCTATAGCAATGGGATCATGTCCCTACCTACAAGATGTCAAAAAGTTATCGAACAAAATGGTACCTACATACTTTAGTTAAATGTAAATAAACTATACTAAAAAATGTTTTGAATTTTCTTAAAAAATGCGAAGAAACTTTTTCCCCAACCTAATATATCATCTATTTTGTGCGTACTTCTTAGCAAACGCTTATCGGTTTTTGTGATCTGTTTTCAATACATATTGTTATGTAGGTTAGTTTATAAATAGTTTCCTACGAATAACTTTACCGTGTCATAATGTCACATCTGTAATAATAACGTTGTTGTTACAAAGTCAAGATATAACCTAGTAACCTCTGGATCTTAGTCCAGTTATTTTATTGCTATTGACGCATATATGAGGTATAACTTTATATAGGGTAAAAACCGGCCCAGTGCGAGTCGGACTCGCGAACGAAGGGTTCCGTACCATTATCTATAGAAACGGCAAAAAAAATCACGTTTGTTGTATGGGAGCCCCCCTGAAATATTTATTTTATTATGTTTCTTGTTGTTATGTAGTAGTTGTCAATTTGTTGTTATAGCGGCAAAAGAAATACATCATCGTGTGAAAGTTTCAACTGTCTAATTATTACGGTTCATGAGATACAGCCTAGTGACAGACGGACAGACAGACAGACAGACAGCGGAGCCTCAGTAGCAGGGTGCCGTTTTACCTTTTGGGTACGGAACCCTAAAAACCGGATAGTTGCCTCAGTGGGATACTTGCCCCGGTTTTGAATACAATATGATAGGGATGTTAGTGGCGTTAGCGCTTTACTATATTGTAAGTGCCTCTCCTGCGGGCCTCAGTGTCATGTAAACCGCCAGTATAGGCGCACACGTTTCGTCCGTTCGAGCGTAAATCTTTAACGGGCGTCGAACTTATATTGGTAACTAATTTCTATTCAATATTTTTATTACTGATTGTAGTTTCAACTTTTTTTTATTTACATGCATTAGAGTATAAATTACACTGTTTATTACGTTTTATTGTTAAATGGTTTTTATTTATTTTGCAAATAAAAAGGGCAAGTATCAGTATCAAATAGGATAGTCGCCCTAGTTACTTTTGTGGATAGTCGCTCTAGAGGCAACTATCCGCAACTATAAATTCTTTAACAAGAAAAGACCGATTTTTTCTTTTGGTCTTCGTTCTGACTTATTGTGGCTATAACTAAGCTTAAATAAAATAAATACTTATTTGTTTCATGCATTCATTCTAGGTGAGCAAAATGCCTCGCAAGTAAACCAGGCGTGGTGCCGCGCCACATAAGCTGGACAGAAGATAGTTTAGAACAGGCGTTCAAAGAATTGACTAAATAACAAAAACTGATTACTTAAAATGATATACATTTGTTTTTAATAAAAAAAAATCACAGTGAGGCGTCTATTATCGCAACAGGCAATTATCCTCCGAAGCATTTTTAACGTTAGGCTACTATCCGCTAGAGTAGGCAACTATCCCTTTTTTGAGAGGTCAAATAAAACAGGATTTATTCAAAACCATTATTATTTATGTTCACAAAAATAGACTACTATAATATATCAAAGACCTATGTTTTGATATACATCTTGCATTATTCTAGTTAAGAACATATTTCTTTTAAATAAATCTTTTTAGAAATGTGGGGCAACTATCCGGCTTTTACCATAGACCTTAAGCTGTATCAATCAAATTTATGGGGAATATTGGTAATTGCATATTCGATTCATTTATATTTTTTACTGTGTTGTAAGTGCTTGAGTAAAGGAAAATAAACTTAAGGTAAAATTTATCTAGTTCTATTGGGAAAAGAGTCACAAGTAGCTCATTCTAACTTGAATTAAATCTTCTATGTAAAACTTCTAGAAAATGTACCACACTAATATTATAAATGCGAAAGTTTGTATGTTTGTTTATTTATTTGTTTGTTACTCAATCCCATCGTAACGGCCGAACCGATTTTGGCGAAATTTGGTATGTACGTAGAATATAACCTGGATTAACCCATAGGCTACTTTTAATTGACAAACCAAGCCGAAAGCCACGGCCGGAAGCTAGTCATAAGTATATTTTTAACTTCTCTTACTCAAAAAGTCTGTCATTATAGCGTACCAGAGCGGAGATAAAATAGCATATTTCGTTCTACGGGAAAAAGTATTTTTGAGGGACCCTCAAACGGGGAACTAAGTGTATCACCGATGTTTACTCAACAGATAACTCAACATTCATCTTCACAGAGGTCAGAAATTAAGTAACCGGGGTAAAAGCATCTCCTTAAATATCCAGAATTGTACAAATTGTACGTTTAATTTTTAATAACTATTTTAGTGTATTGGATTATTTTATTTTCTCGCAATCGTAGTGAAAAGTTAGACCCTTGTATAGGGGCTAAAAGAGAGAGAGAGAGAGAGGGGGGGGGGGGGGGTGATTATGAGCTGTTTTTAGTTTTTTTGACAACCCACGCGTGCGAAGCATGTTAAATGCTTTATTAAGCTGTAAGAGTTACCTAAACTTGAACAACACATAAACAGACATTTAATAAATAATATCAACACACCTTTTATGACAAATTTCAAGGTCAGAGGTAAGGCTAAGGCAAATAAGGTACTTTGCCATAATGCTTTCTCCTAGGACCTCATATTTCAATGACATTCACGGACATTAATATACAACTTAGTCTAACATATATTACGTTAAAGAGTCGTTCTTTCTTCATGCAAAAAGTTAATTAATTGTGTTAATAGGTGACGATTATAAGGTTATCAATGTTTATAAGACATCGGTTTTTTTATAAATTGTTGAATTGCATAAAAAGTTAAGAGTTGACTATACCTCATGACCATGCCTAAATTCATGTTTGACGGTTTTTTTATCATTCAGTCCCTTCATTTTCTTGTTGTGCTTATTTATAATTACTGCGTCTTTACAAAAACCAACTTATTATATGTTCTACCTAAGAATTACGTGATCGTTTGGAGCGACAAGCGACAGTGATACCCCGTCTGAAAGCCGAGGCCAGACTGAATCGCGGACCGGGCGCCCGAAGCGAATGCTTTCATTAGCGCAAAAGTTAGATATTTTCATGTTATAGTAAAATTAAAAGGTATTTTAAAAATTTAAAACACCTGTGCACTTTTTTATGTTGTGTAAAATTACTGTACAAAGTTTCAAGATCTAAATTGAAGTATTCATCGCATAACAACGGTTTTAAGATAAATTTGGAGTCATCTTTAGATTTTTTTTCTATCGATAAAGTTTTACGGAATCGTGTTTTCACAACACAGGCGTTCTAACAAGTATCCTTAACTATAACATATATGAATTACAAATTTAAAGCACAAAATTTGTTGAACAAAACATTGTTTCGCAATCAGCGATTTATCGTCTCCCCTGGTATAGTGCGCCCTTAACGCCCAAATAGATAAACTACTGAAAAACTAATTCAAATGAAGCGGAATCAGCGGGAGACTTGTGACAGATTAATGCTTGACCTAACCTAACGATAAACGTGCCTAAGACCCCGTTTTCACGGCATGTAAGTGTAGTAGAGTTCCTTGTGGAAGGGAATTACTTCCACCGTATCTATTTCTGTCGCCAAGCAGCATTGCTGTGTTTCGGTTTGAAGGGTATGCTTGCCAGTGAAATTACAGGCACATGAGGCTTTACACCTGTATGTCTCAAGTTGATGGACGCAGGGCAGTGCATCGTACGGCACATTACTAACTTGCGTGACCTACGAGGCAATTCTTTGATATTGATCGTTCGGAAGATTATTGGCGCACATTATTGGACACGATGCTTCTCTATGATATTATAAATGGTGGTATTGATTCCCCGGCCCTCTTAGCTGCTATTAACATAAACGCACCCTATAAGCGCACACGTCATACTCGTGGCTTACTATTTTCTCCCGCTCTTCAAAGCACAAACTACGCTAAAAATGCCCCTATTAATCGAATTTGTTCGACTTACAATAAACGCTTTTCGAGCGTGGATATTATGAATATTAGCAAATCTTTATTTCGCACCAAAATAATTGGTCAACTGCTTAATGTTGACCAATAATTCTTATGGCAATTAAACGTTACTTACACAGGTTTTTTAGTTGATCTTGATGCACTGAATGCATGCTTGTATTGTAATATGTATTTACTTAGATATAATAAACGATAGGTATTTGGTGTATCAATGGTAAAATGTATGAGTTGCTTTATTCCGTTTGCTAACTTTATTTTTTATTTTTAATCAATTAACAAAAGGGCTTTGTATGATAGATATGTTTATTATAATTTGTAATATTTATACACATAGACACATTACATACTAATATATACTAAATACATAATATTTATTTAATTTACATAAATATATAACATAATATAATATGTATATATACCTAGTCAGGTCATAAATTCTGTCACATGTTTAATATAAAATAATTGAAACAAGTTTATTCATTATGTAACCATTTATATACCAAAATGAACTTAACAAAACATAGATTCTTATGACACTAAAGTTTATTCAAAATGACCTCCGTGATTTTGAATACATGCCTTCAATCTGCGCGGCCAGTCGTCTATCGCAGCACGAACGAGGTCCATGTCAATATCGGCGGCTGCCTTAATCAAGGATGTCTTGAGTGACTCCAAATTGGGATGAGGCTTTGAGCACGCCTTTTCCTCCAAGTGTTGCCATATCTTGTAATCTAACGGATTCAAATCTGGACTGGAGGAGGGCCAGTCTTCGTGTCGGATGAAGTCGATTTCACGCGCCGCCAGCCAGTCTTGTGTGCTCTTCGCTCTATGTGCTGGCGCCGAATCTTGTTGGAATACCCAGTGCCTGTTATTGAACATGGTATGAGAAACAGGTTCGACAAGGTTCGTCAGGACTGTATTTTGATACACAACTGCATTCGTTTTTACACCTTTCTCACAAAAATGTACCTCTGTTAAGCCCCAATAAGAAACTCCCAACCATACCATGAGCGAGGATGGAAAATGACCTCGTTGGACACGCGGAATACGGTTGCTCGCTTCTTCACTACTGTGTGCGTACACCTTATCATTTTGTTTGTTGTAGCTCTCTTCTACGGTAAAAATTTTTCCATCCGAAAAAAGAATTTCCCGATATTTTTTTCCCGCGTACCGCTTCAACAAAGCGCGGCATCTCTTCAGTCTCAGGTCCATTAGACGAGCATTCAAACGATGTCCTGTTTTTCTTCGATATGCCCGAAGCCCTAAGTCTTCATTTAACACCCTTTTCACCGTGGTTCTGCTTAACCCCATCTGAAGGGCTAACAGTTTCTGCTTACGTTTGGGATTTCTTTGAATTCGCGCCTTCACAGCTTTTATCACTGCTGGACTCCTAACAGACCGAGGGCGACCACTTCTTGACCTGTTATCTACACTAGAGTCTTCATTGTATCGTTTGATGGTGCGATAAACGAATCTTTTGGTTATATTCAAATTTTTCAGTATGTCAAAAATTTGAATTGGCGCGTAACCGCAACGATGCAACGCAATAACTGCAACACGGTCTTCTTTAAGCGTCCACTCCATATTTAAAAATGAGTTAAATTCTAAAAAGTATACATTTTTATTTTCATGAACAATTCGAATTCTATAAACTTTTTTGTGGCCAGCATTCTAAAAGAAAAGTTTTTACTGTGTGACAATACTTATGACCTGACTAGGTAGTACTTAGTTATTTTTGTTTAATTGAAATATATCTTTATTTACTCATTGACTTTACTTAATTCACAATCACTATATTTTTATTTGCACTGTCATACATTAATTGTAGGAACTATCACTGTATTACTTAGAGAGACCTTTAATTGACTGTATTATCGTAAATATATAATTTTAAAACTGTTATATATTTTTAGCTGTTGGTATTTTGAATAAAATAAAATTAAAATAAAATATAGCCGATGGTTACCACTTAAAATCAGGTGGCCAATAGCCGGCTGAGACGCAGGAGGTAGCGGGTTCGTTTCCTGCCGCGGAACTTTTGTTTGCATGATCTACAGATATTTGTTCCGGGGTCTGTTGTTTCTATATATATTATAAGTATGTATTTACAAAAAAAATTATATAAGTATTCTATCAGTTATCTGGTTCCCATAGTACAAGCTCTGCTTAGTTTGGGGCTAAATAGCGCTGTGTGAAATGTCCAGCAATATTTATTATTTATTTATTTATTCCATGAATTATAAAAAAATACACGACACGTTTTTTGTAGGCCAAATCTTACCGAATACATAGTACACATTGCTATACATCAAGCTATACTAGGCCAGTATAAGCTGACCTCGCATTGTGTAGGCTTTTCGTAGAATGAGAGATCAGTTTATACTGGAAATGTATAGCTTGATGTGTAGCCGTGTGTACCACTATGGCACCTATATTTATTATGGAACCGTTCATACGTTTAAAGCTGTATATGATTTAATTAAGATTAGTCCTGCAAGTGTATTATATGCTGCGTAATTGCGAGTGAGAAGCTGTGACATTCGGTGTCTTGCGATTGGACTTTCTATCTTATTACTGTACATTAAACGATCTTCGGACTCCCCCACGCTCTTCCGATTAAGCTGCCTAACCTTTGACCGTCATTTCATCTCACAGAGGTGACGATTGAAGTAATACTAATGACTCAACGGTGTTTATTCTGTTTTATTTTTTAACCGACTTAAAAAAAAAAAGGAGGAGGTTCTCAATTCGACTGTTTTTTTATGTTTGTTACCTCAGAACTTTCGACTGGGTGAACCGATTTTGATGATTCTTTTTTGTTTGAAAGCTGGTGCTTTCCGTGTAGTCCCATTTCAATTTGGTCCAGTTCTGACAATGGCATCCATGAGAAAATCTTAAAAGTCTTAAATTTGCGTTAAGTATGTGCGCGACAAATGGACGCATAACTCGCACAGTCGTAGTTTGATTTTTCTGTTAGCTGAAGTCGGTAATATATTTTTTGTTAAAAAGTTACTTGTTAATTAACTAAACTAAGGACAGGGCTATTGTATGATGTTTTCTACCAGATCAAATCATAAATGAGAAGATCCGTAGACAAACCAAGGTCACAAATATATCCAAGAGGATTTGCAGCTGAAGTGGCGGTGGGCGGGGCACATAGCTCAAGGAACTGATAGCCGTTGGGGCAGAAAGATGGTAAAGGGGAGATCACGCACTGAAAAGCGCAGTGTTGGACGGCCCCCCACTAGATATAAAGACGACCTGATAAAGGTCACTGGGAGCTGTTGGGTGAAGGCCGTACAAGATCGGTTGCTCTGGAAATCTATGGGGTTCAGGAATGGATTACCTGATGGCTGATATGACGATGATGATGCAACTAAGGACAGCAGAAATACGGTTTCTACTGGGCCGTCCTACGCTGCGATTTCCAGTGCGCGGTCTCCACTCGAGAACCTTTCTGCCTCAACGGCCGTCAGTTCTTTGTGCTATGTCGGTAAGTTCTTTATACATATATGTTTTGTTTATTCTTTACAGTGCTGGCAGTCCTCTGGCCGCTCTTGGCGAGGTGTACAGTGGTGTCGAAGAGGTCTCTTCAGTACTTGGCTCCGTTCGGTACGGCAGCTTGGCTGTGGGGAACCGTGTTCATTGACCGAGGTGCACAGTCTGCCAGGGATGCTCTCAACAAGCAATCAGAGGCTGTCAAAGAACATAAGGTAAGCAATCTTTGGAATCAAATAAAAATTGGAGATGGACGAACCTACCTCCTTCAAAGGAACCTTGGTGGTGTATGTGTTGGTGTCACCAATCCAATCACCAATCACGTCGGGGTCACATATGTGACAGTGTAGGTGTTTGAATTAGTATATTTTTTTTTAAATAATAAAAATTAAGAAAATTTATGTAAATGGTCTTACTCTGTTGGTTGGTATCACACTAATATTATAAATGCGAAAGTTTAGATGTTTGTTTGTTACTCATTCACGTCGTAACGGCTGAACCGGTTTCGATGAAATTTAGTATGTACGTAGATTATAACCTGGATGAACACATAGGCTACTTTTTGTTGGCATAGAACGCGTGCGAAGCCGCTGGTGGAAGCTGGTTTGATATATTTTATCACGTGTCATATCTTCCAGATTTAGTGCGCATTATACAACATAATGCGCACAGTAGGCTTACGTATTGATTAGATAATGTAAAGTAGATTTAAACATTGGATCAAAGCAACGTTTAGTTAATCTGTGCTTTGATGCATACCAGTAAATCAGTAGGTAAGAGGTGATATGTAACATAATGACGAACCGAGAGAGATTTATGACAAACAATGGATCTTTAATATCCATATTTGCTGGTAAAAAACTTAAATCAAACATGTCACATGGGTTAGTATAAAATATTTTATTTGTAATTAATATTTTAAAACAACGAATGTTCACCTTTTAGTTATGACGGTGTAAAGTAACGCAGATAACCTATGCATAGAGTCAAGGTTGCTGTTCTTAGGCTGGTTATCCACCAGTGCAGCGCGAGGCTTAGATTCTTAATACAATATATGTCATAGGCCGAGGTGGATTTTTCATAGCTTTTCTCGCAAATCCTTCCCATAGTATCTACCTACTGGCGGACTGCGTGTGTTGCTCGGTACCACCTTGATAAACCGGTTTTATTTTAGCATGAAAAAAATGTACATGAAATGAACATTATTCTACAAAAAAATATTCTGTAAAACTGAAAATATGTACGTTGAGTTTTCATTGAAAAATCATTGTGTAATGTGGTACCGTCAAAAAGAATGATTTTAGCGGTACCACACTCTTTTCCAGCGATAGGTAGAGACGTAAAAAAGCATTACAATAAAATATGTTTTTAGAGACCGGTTAAATTAACGCCCCTCTATCGCGTTTATTTGAAGTTACAGCACAGCAAATCATTTCAAAAAGAGCCTTGTGATAATAGTGAATAATTGTAGAAGCCTTGCCTCGAAATTTGAACAAATTCTTCCCACAGAGGCAAAGAAATCATTACATGTGTGACCTTCATTAGGTTTACATGACATATAATTAGACATTCTCGAGCAGGTGATGTGAAAATACCATTTCGTTTTGACTTATTGAAGTCTACTTTAATCAGCGTTCAGATTAGACCGTTTAAGGTAAGACCGCATTAGAGCGGCGCTGCGCAGCGCAGCGCTGTACGTCACTTCACGTCACCTATCGCACTACAGGTTTAAGAGCAAAGTAAAGTAAAGTAAAATTTATTTCGATAAAGTAAGTTTACAAACTTAAAATCTAGACTTAAACTATATACAATCATGTTTCCTAGTGAAAACTTAAGTTTGCAGTTATGATGAATACATAGTCAAGTGACTACCCTCCGTACTAGTTTTCACTGTATGACGGCAGGGCGTCGTTGCTCTTCCATATAATGCTATCGACTTAAGAATTTAAACTTTTTAGTTAGGTTAATGACGTATGTTAAATTCTTATAAATCTACTAATCATTATTTATATATTCTATGTTAACTATAATATATGTTATATAAATATACGTACAATTACTGCTAGTTGTGAAATGCTTAATTTTTAACTAATACCTACTAGAGCGGTGCAGCACTGCACGTCACTTCACGTCACCTATTTTGCCTCTCCACCGAGTGCAGTACGCAGACTGACGCGACGCGCCGCTTGCTATATCGCATTGAGCGTCGCTGTACCGCGCGGCGCGGGCGGCGCGTCGCTGCACGTCACTATATTCTTTTGGAGGCAACTATGCCGCGACGCGCAGCCACGCCTACTGCAACGCCCGCCGCTCTAGTGCGACACGCGCCATTCAAAATCATTAAAACAATATTTTGACGCTTAATGGCGCGGCGTGTAGCACCGCGCAGCGCCGCTCTAATGCGGTCTTTCCTTTAGATTAGACGGTCTCTACCTCTTGCTCTGAGGCTCTACCTACCTACTGTGTTTTTCTTTGTCCAGCTTCGTCAATGTACGTAACATCTATTTTGTTATTTTCTTGGCCTTTGACAAACAGGACGTAAGTCGGCTTTTGACAAGGTTTTAACATGATTGCAATGTTTCAACATGACCATAAACGGATATATTGAATGTCTTGCTTTTAGAATATTATTGACAGGCTAAACAATGATCAACGTCTCCGTTTAGGCTTTACGATGACATGTTTCCTCTTATGTATTGACAAGTTGCAAATTCTATTTATGAAATTAATTTATTGTGCAAGATGTGATCGCTTTTAGAAGAAGAAGAAGTCGCGGTATTTTAGTAAGCATTGTTTACTTTGCTGCTAATTATAATTAATTTAAGCGATGATTCTCTCTGATAAAATAAAGGTATAATAAACCTTCCTAAGTTTTAACATATTATTAAAATACCTCCGTGGTGCAGTGGGCGAATAGCCGGCTGAGACGCAGGAGGTAGCGGGTTCGATTCCCGCTGCGGAACAAATGTTTGCGTGATCTACAGATATTTGTTCCGGGTCTGGTTGTTTCTCTATATATTATAAGTATGTATTTACAAAAAAAAAGTATATAAGTATCCTATCAGTTATCTGGTTCACATAGTAAAAGCTCTGCTTATTTTGGGGCTAGATAGCGCTGTGTGAAATGTCCAGAAATATTTATTTATTTATTTAAATATACAAAAGAAACATTAACTCATTTACTTAGGAGGTAGTTGATGCATATACTCGTAAAGTAATGGTTAATTTGTTTAAATACCTACATGGTTATAAAGGTTCCCACCTACTTAGGTACTTTAAAACCGATACTTAACTAACAATAACAAAATTAAAAATAACAATCTTTAAAGCCTAAGAGTGGACCGTGAGTAATCAAATCATAACTTAAATACACATGTAGTAGAGATGTTTCTGAAGGGGCAACGAACGCTAGTCTAATACTTACGGTTATGCATTCATCAATGGAACCAAAAGTGGCCTTAAAACATACGTCGGTATACTTACTGCTCTGTACATCTTAGCTGCGTGAAAGTCATTTACATACATTTCCATGTCAGTTTAAATATACTTTTTAGGGTTCCGTACCCAAAGGGTAAAACGGGACCCTATTACTAAGACTCCGCTGTCTGTCTGTCTGTCCGTCTGTCACCAGGCTGTAGTATCTCATGAACCGTGACAGTTAGTAGACAGTTGAAATTTTCACAGATGACGTATTTATGTTGCCGCTATAACAACAAACGTGATTTTGAAGTAAAACTTGTTTACGCACTTGGGACTTGCGACTTGGGGAGTAAACTGGTGAATGCGTTACGAAAAGTGCGAACGGAAGTTGAGAGGGAGATATAAGTTAGTGAGGATAGAAATAGAGAGAGTTACGTTTCGTATATTTTTAAACGCTAATGTACGAGTGCGAGTTGCTTCTGTCCAGAATGAACATAGACTGATCGGCCTACAGACGTGTGGACAATTTTGTAATTATACAATTTTATAAATTAATATTTTGAAAAAGAAGATTTACTTCAGTCGTGTGTCTGTCAGTCGTCTAAAGCACACTCGTTTTTTTTACTCGATATTGATAACGGCAACAGGTAGATGCTTGAAATATTCACAGAATATTTAGTTATACATATATTGACTTTAAAAATAAATAATAAAACAAATATTTAAGGGGGGGGGCTCCCATACAACAAACGTGATTTTTTTGGCTTGTTTTTATACATAATGATACGGAACCCTTCGTGCGCGAGTCCGACTCGCACTTGACCGATTTTTTAAAAATGGCCTGTATTAAGAAATTATCACAACTCATTATGTATTCGCAACTTGATCAATTTAGGAGACTGGTTGCTCAAATTCACATTACAAGACTGTATTCAATATCGATGCAGGTCAGTGTTTTCTAAGCTGAAACGTATTTTTACCAGGTAACGATTATCATATCACCTCTAAAATACTCGCTGTAATGCGGATCAGTGTTCTGATAAGTATCTAATCAATATAAATTAAAGATAATTATTTAATTAATTGACGACCTCCGTGGCGTAATGGGTGAATAGCCGTATGAGACGCAGGAGGTTGCGGCTTCGTTTCCCGCCGCGGAACAAATGTTTGCATGATCTACATAAATTCTTTCCGGGTGTGGTTGTTTCTCTATCTATACTAATATTATTAAGAGGAAAGATTTGTTTGTTTTAATAGGCTCCGAAACTACTGGACCGATTTAAAACATTCTTTCACTGTTGGGAAGCTACACTATCCCCGGGTGACAAAGACTACTTTTAACCCAATTGCGCAAAAGGAGGGTAATGTTTTTATTGAAAAACTGCGTGCGAAGCTGCGGATTGGTCAGCTAGTGACATATTAATAGGTAATTATGTATTATATCAGTTATCTAGTTCCCATAGTACAAACTTTGCTTAGTTTGGGATTAGAAGGCGCTGTGTGAAAGGTCCAGCATTATTTATTTATTTATTAATAACATTAATACTATAAATGCGAAAGTTTAAATATGTGTTTATTTATTGATTTGATTGTTACTCAATCATATCGTAGCGGCTGAACTGATTTCTATTAAATTTAGTACGTACGTAGATTATAGCCTAGATTAGCACATAGGTTACTTTTTATCGCATAAATCAGGTCCCATGGGATAAAAATGGGCTGTCAAATACTTGATATAATACTTGATTTGACATACCATTTTTAGCAGCGAGTTTGGCTTTATTTTTAGGTTACCTACACATTTAATAATGTAACGCGTACGAAGTCACGGGCAACAGCTAGCAAATATAAATATGTTTCAGCGTAAACTGCTGCTTTTCCCTGAGGGTACCCGGCATTCCGGAGACAGACTGCTGCCGTTCCGCAAAGGTGCATTCCACGTGGCGGTGGACGCTGGTGCTCCGATCCAGCCGGTCGTCGTCTCAAAGTACCACTTCGTCGACGGCGAACGGAAACGATTCGGTTCTGGTGAGTCATCTTTTCCACCACCTTTCTTTTCTATATAATTATGAAAAATATTGGGAATATGTAATTAGGAAATTGGTTTTGATCAGCTTAGATGAAAAGTTTAAGTACTGTAACTAATGGCCGGTATAAACGTCGGTAGCCACCAACGACACGTTACTTCTTGAAAAACTTTTTCAAAGAGAAACGTATTTTTATCGGTTTCTATTATTTATAGGAACCGGCCATTGATACATTCATCCCAGAAAAGTTAGTCCACAGATATCTGCAGAGGGACAGATCAATGCTGTGTTGAAGACTGTAGCCATTGCCGTCGGCGTGGTCAGCGTTGTACCAAAACCAGAAATAAAAAGAATCCCATTATTTGTGCCAAACCCTAGAAACGTAAAAATGAAAATCAAAAATGTGGTAGATGTGAATCATTTAAATGATTCTTGAAAGAATTTATCATTATAGAAAACCGTTTATAATCGTCTTATCTTATCATACTCAAAACGGCCCAACAGACTTGGGAGTATAATCCAAAACATCCGTTAACTTACCCTTATACCTAGGCAAGTCATGAATTCTGTCACATGTTTAATATAAAATAATTGAAACAAGTTTATTCATTATGTAACTATTTATATACCAAAATGAACTTAACAAAACATAAATTCTTATGACACTAAAGTTTATTCAAAATGACCTCCGTGATTTTGAATACAGGCCTTCAATCTGCGCGGCCAGTCGTCTATCGCAGCACGTACGAGGTCCATGTCAATATCGGCGGCTGCCTTAATCAAGGATGTCTTGAGTGACTCCAAATTGGGATGAGGCTTTGAGCACGCCTTTTCCTCCAAGTGTTGCCATATCTTGTAATCTAACGGATTCAAATCTGGCCAGTCTTCGTGCCGGATGAAGTCGATTTCACGCGCCGCCAGCCATTCTTGTGTGCTCTTCGCTCTATGAGCTGGCGCCGAATCTTGTTGGAATACCCAGTGCCTGTTATTGAACATGGTATGGGAAACAGGTTCCACAAGGTTCGCCAGGACTGTATTTTGATACACAACTGCATTCGTTTTTACACCTTTCTCACAAAAATGTACCTCTGTTAAGCCCCAATAAGAAACTCCCAACCATACCATGAGCGAGGATGGAAAATGACCTCGTTGGACACGCGGAATACGGTTGCTCGCTTCTTCACTACTGTGTGCGTACACCTTATCATTTTGTTTGTTGTAGCTCTCTTCTACGGTAAAAATTTTTTCATCCGAAAAAAGAATTTCCCGATATTTTTTTCCCGCGTACCGCTTCAACAAAGCGCGGCATCTCTTCAGTCTCAGGTCCATTAGACGAGCATTCAAACGATGTCCTGTTTTTCTTCGATATGCCCGAAGCCCTAAGCCTTCATTTAACACCCTTTTCACCGTGGTTCTGCTTAACCCCATCTGAAGGGCTAACAGTTTCTGCTTACGTTTGGGATTTCTTTGAATTCGCGCCTTCACAGCTTTTATCACTGCTGGAGTCCTAACAGACCGAGGGCGACCATTTCTTGACCTGTTATCTACACTAGAGTCTTCATTGTATAGTTTGATGGTGCGATAAACGAATCTTTTGGTTATATTCAAATTTTTCAGTATGTCAAAAATTTGAATTGGCGCGTAACCGCAACGATGCAACGCAATAACTGCAACACGGTCTTCTTTAAGCGTCCACTCCATATTTAAAAATTCTAAAAAGTATACATTTTTATTTTCATGAACAATTCGAAATTCGAATTCTATAAACTTTTTTGTGGCCAGCATTCTAAAAGAAAAGTTTTTACTGTGTGACAATACTTATGACCTGACTAGGTATATAAACATGAGGATATAAACACTACGTTTTTATAACTAGCTGACCAATCCGCGGCTTCGCACGCGTGGTTTGCCAATAAAAAGTTGCCTATGTGTTAGTCCAGGTTATGATCTACGTACTTACATACCAAATTTCATCGCAATCGGTTCAGCCGTTCCGGCGTGAAAGAGTAACAAACATCCATACATACAAACTTTCGCGTTTATAATATTAGTAGGATAGACATCGCCTATTGAACGCATTTTCGGTTTTACTGCCAAGGCGCGCCAATAGATGTTTCACATCAAAAATTTGGCCGTCACGGGACGCCCGGCAGATCTGAAACATCTAAATGATGGTTATTGAAAGAGTTTACAATTAAAGAGAACCGTTCATAATCATCTTATATAATCATACGCAATATAAAGACACGTGACGGCAATCAATTCTTTGTACGTACTTTAGGCCATACACGACGTCTTACCGTAAAAAATATAATTGAAATAATAATAAAAATAAGTTTTGTCCTATCATGCAATCCTAAATTATCAAAATTTGGACTGTTGTGAGTAATGTTATGTAATGTCGTTTGGTCTGGCTTTCTTTTAGAAGATACTCCGGTTTCGGTAAACAATATTACATAATTAATTAGATAGGCGATGCTGGTTTGTGGCATTATTTAGATATGTATATCAATAACATCTCAGCCAATAGAAGTCCACGGCTGGATAAAAGCTTCCCCTGTATGTCACCATGAAATTTTGAAGTAATAAGTAGGAGGTAGGTACCTAATTATGGTTCATAAATAAAATGAACACAAAATGTGAGTCAAACTTAACTCAAACGTCAAAAATCAAACACTTGTTTTTATATTTCAAATTAAAAACTAAATTTATCGTATGAAAGGAATTTGGATATATAATTATGTAACCCCTGGGCTACACTATGCTTCTGCCTTAAAAGGAAACACAAGGGCCGTTTTTCCATACAAACGTAGTCCCCTGTTTCCTCCCTGGATAATGCCAGTACAGCAATATTTTTTTTCTCAAAAATCTATGGCCACTATTGGCATGTCCCTATGTTTTCCTTTTTGTCATAAATTAATTATCAAAAGAGATATGAACATTCAAAACGTATAAAATTTGACAGATTTTCCGCTGTGTTCAAACATCCAGAAAACAAAGATCATTGGGCGGTTTTGACCCACTTTTTTTTTTTCGCGCACAGTGTTCAAATCACTTTTAAAGTAAAGTATTCAATTCCACTTTTCTAAATATGTAAATTTTTTTTATGTATCTGCTGGAGGAAAAATGTTATGTAACAGTATGTATGTGAGTCTAACTATAATTCTATTAGACTAAAAACTAAAGATTTTACTGTCAGCATTGTGAAAATGTATGTACAAGCATAAAAAAAATGTTTGTATCGCATAACAGATTGTATGTCTCTCTCGCTCGCACTTTCGACAGGTAGAAAATAACAGTAAGGTATCGAAGTGCGCGTGCGACGCGCCGCCTGCGCCCCACCCGCTCTGACCGCCCCGCAGTCGTACGTCATCCTTCGTTTCGATCTGTGCGTTTAAACTCGTGTTTCCGATTTTTGCATTTTATTGATTACTTGAGCGTGTTTTATGGACCCCTGATTTTGCTTGACGATTGGTTTACATTAACATGGAAAGACAAAATAGTTGCGTGTCGTGTAATCGATCTGTTTTACGTCGACGAAAACACATATTGACAGTTCTCTTTTTGGAAAGACAAAGGGATCTTGTAGATTTATTATTGCAAGAAATAATACCACGTGAGGTAAGTACACTACACTGTCATCGTATGTGTATGACTCGTCGCGTGCTCTTGATTGTACAAATGTTGCTTTGCTCAATGTAATGGCTCATTTTACTTCTTGATAAATGGAGGAATATATATATTTTTTTTCAATTGTTTCAGATTACTTTTAATGGCTCACGGGCCATGTGCCATGCTTGTTGGTCAAGGTTAGATCGTCGTTTACGGAATCAACCCGTACAAAATGAACAAGTACAAAATATACCAGTACAAGATCAGCCAGTTGAAGAGCAACCAGTGCAAGATCAAGTACAATTGCAGCCTAGTTTTGTTACGCCTAGAGGATATAAGCGAGCATCGAATACAGCGAGACATTGTATTTTTACAAACTGTAGAAATGTAGTGGCCCATAATGTTCCACTATATGCTAAGTTCCAACTCTTACACAATCACAATTTTTATATACCAGAATTAGCTCGGGTTTGCAATGCTCATTTTATGAGGAATGATTGGGTAGACTTGCTCAACACTACATCCCACGAAAACTTTGACAGTACTCATGTTGTTGGTATGATGAATTTATATAAATGGGGTATCGAACAAAGAAGCAACCTTGATTTCGAAAATATTGAAGAAATAGAGGACAATGAATTTCACTTTTGGACGGGACTAACAAAATATCAATTTAATGTTATTTTGAACCAAACGCTTTCACTGGGTGATCGATCAGTTCATCCTGCCACAGTTCTTGGAATTTTTTTAACAAAAATAAGAACCGGTGAACCAGATGAGCGATTAGCCACTAAATTCAATATGTCGAGGAGAACCCTAGAAAGGAAGTTGGCGATAGCAAGAGAATGCTTAAGTAATAATTTTGTTCCACAGCATTTGGGCTTAAATCATATTACTAGGGAAGATGTGGTGGCCAAGAATCTTGCAATTCCAAGCCATTTTTTTGGTGGTAACTATAATGAACCGGCGGCCATTCTCGTATGTGATGGAACATATATTTATCTACAAAAGAGTTCGAATTTCCTTTTCCAGCGCAAAACTTACAGTCTTCATAAGTTTCGGAACTTAGTAAAACCCTTCCTTATAGTATGTACCGACGGCTACATAGTAGATGTTACGGGGCCTTACACTGCGACTACTTCGGACGCAAGCATTATGCGTGACCTGATGCAAGAAGATTCTCCGATTCATGGGTTCTTGAGAGTTAATGATGTTTTTATATTGGATCGTGGATTTCGGGATTCGATTGATAAAATTGAGGAATGCGGGTATAATCCTCACATGCCGCCTACAAGATTAAGAGGAGAACAACTGACGACACTAGATGCTAATAAATCTAGATTAATAACAATGATCCGGTGGGTAGTGGAAACCATTAACGGCAGATTCAAGAAAGATTTTAAAATCCTCCGCCATGTATATTTTAACGTTGCCATGAGAAACATGATGGTCGACTTCAAAATAACTGCGGCCATAATTAATGCTACTCGCCATCCATATGAGGACCATATGTATGCGGAACAATTCATAAGAATTATAAATGAACGAATGAATGAACCCAATGAGATGGCAGAATATGTGATTAACCATAATTTAAACAGGCAGAGAGTAGCGTTTGTGCGACTCGATGGCAATGATCCGGATTTTGATGACTTTCCTCGGCTTACATTTGACGAATTAATATTGTTTACGTTGGGATCATACCACTTGAGAATCGCAAGATCGTATTGCCACGAGCACATGCGTGAGGATGGTGTATACACTATCGAACTATACCGGCACCAAGAAATGATTGAAAATAAGATATTGATAAGAGGCAGAATACAGTCACGACACGTCCGTGCAAAGCAGTACTACACCTATATTTTAGTAGATCCTACCCATATTGGAAGAAATAGCATCCAACAGTATTACTACTCGTGTATACACGGCCGTCGCACTGTCGGAAGCTGTGCACATGTTGTAAGCGTCGTATACTTTCTGTCATGGGCCAGGCATCAAGACGTGATAGACGCGCCTGCAGCCTTTTTAGATGAATTAACTATAGATTTTGATAATGCAGAATAAAAATATTATTACCGCAAAATGGATTTTATTTTCGTATTCCTGGAAATTGTTCAAAACAACTGTTTTACAAAGTATTTTTACAGTCAGGCCAATAGTTTTTACTTAGTTCATTATAAAAATGCTATAATAATAATTTAAAAATGCTATAATAATTATTTTAAAAATGCTATAATATTAATTAAAAAAATTTTTTTTGCGGTTCTCCCATATCCTGCAATAATGCGACCCATACCATTAAGTAACATATACATTTAACTACATACCTAGCCCTGTTTCGTTTTTGTGCGCCGTGGGTCATATGTCCGAACAAAATGCCCAATGACCTTTGACTAGGTTATATAAAAAAATGAAAACACAGTAACACGGTCAAAGCCTATCTTTAATTTATAATGAAGAAAGTAGTTCAATCGGTCAAGTTTTAGAGAAGGAATCAGGGGACTACGAATCGTTGATTTTGTGTAATGTTAATAGGTATTTTCGGTCCAAGCTGCAGTTGTCTCTAACGCGCATACTGCGCATACTGCGCCATACTGCGTGACAGCAATAAATTTTACAAACACTTATTTTTCAATTCTCTAGCCCTTGGTGTTTCCTCTTAACGCGATTAATGTTGTGGGTGGCCAAACATATCCCTCCTCGCGCAATTACGTTACTAGGTTTCAATAGGTAGGGAGGTGTACTAGCACAGATAATTAATATACTTACTACGGTATTAAGTTCCTACCTACTCGTCACTTTCATGACTAGAATTAATATACTAGATGTACCTTTTGTTCTTTTCCTATTTTGTTTATTAAATAAATAAAAATAAAATTCTCTATAAGTACTTAGATACCTACCTACGTGACAAACTTAAAAAATGAGATAGGTATTTGGTACCTACTTATGTCTGGTAATACGAAACTAAAATTAGACAAAATTTAACGTGGTTTCATTTGACCACTCATCCGTCGTAGTGGCATAATTTTTCCAAATCCCTTCCTTTCTGAACGCTCGAAGCGGAATGAGCACATTGAGCACCAGCAGTGTGACTATCTCAAAAATGGCGAATGTGCCACAGACAGGGTGAAAAATCTGCCAAAATCTGCCACACTTGGCGTGAAAAATGCCAAAATTATGCCTTAAAAACACAGGAATTCAATTAAGTTTATTTATTTTAATTTTCTTAATTATTATTATACGTATAAATACTACTTTAAGTAGCCTCCAAATTTTCGTCATTTTCGTTGTACATAGATTTTGACGACATCTTTTTAATCATGTTTTTAGTTGGTTTAAAAGAGACACAATCTCCGTGCTCTTTAATCCCCTCTTTTGTTGTAATTAAAGCTGACACATGTTGATTTAGGAACCTATTCCTTATTTTTGTTTTGTTTAAATTCACCTGAGAGAATATTCTTTCGCACGAAGCGTTGGACATCGGCAAACATAATATCGCTTTCGCGAAATTTGTAATGTTTGGATACTTTGTAGCTCCATTCGAGTCCAGGATTTTTCCAA
Organism: Philereme vetulata; assembly: GCA_918857605.2. Taxonomy (NCBI): domain Eukaryota; kingdom Metazoa; phylum Arthropoda; class Insecta; order Lepidoptera; family Geometridae; genus Philereme; species Philereme vetulata. The sequence goes on along the minus strand of OU975473.1, from coordinate 6,551,438 downwards.
TCGCTCCCCAAAATTTGTCTACACTCAAAATTGTGCTGGTGGTATTACTTCCACCTGATTCTAACAAGTCTCTTACACTTTTATCAAATTTAATTTGTCGAAGTTTGTCATCAACTTTTTGAATGTTGTTTTCGTCTACTATGTTGGGAAAATTCTTTGCAACGTTTAAAGTTGACGCAAAATCTTTGTAAACCACATGCTGTGGATCCAAGAACTGTAAATCTTTGAAAATATTGCTCAGCGGCAACCGTGTCTTTAATTGATTACAGAGTTCAGTCAGAAATGATTGCATTCTTTGAATTGTATTCCAGGTTTCAAACTCACGTCTACGGATATGCGATTGATTTCAGAGCTCACATTTACACCTAAATACATATCTTTCTGGGGCAAAAAGTTGTCAGTGGATTTTGGATCAATTGAAAGTGGATCTATGGTTTTCAAATAATTTCTTTTCATATAACAACTTAAAAGGCACGTATACATTTCGGAAATGTCTTTGAATGCTGTATGGACTGTTGTGTAATCTCCTTGAAATACGGTGTTTAGTTTGTTGACAATTTGCAATATATAATCCAGCGCATAAAAATACATTTTATATATCTTGTCATTCAAACTATTGAACAAGAATTCTGATGAAATATTTTTGTCTTCCAAAAACTGCGACTGAAAATAAAGTTTATGGTGTTAGCAATGGGCATCCCATTGCTCTAAAATTCTTTTGATGCAAGCGTGCAAACATAGCCAGCGAATTTCATAATGTCTTAATATTTTATGCTTTTCGGTGCCAATGAAATCTTGGTATTCGACAAATTCTCTTTGTCTTTTGCTACTGTGTGAAAAGTATCCGTAAACTTCCTGTACTTTTTGGTTAATAGCCCGTGGTATGGTGTTTTTACTAGCATGTGATACATACAATGCGGAAGAATGGCAGACACATTTAATAAACATGCAATGTGGATTTACATGTCTTATTTTGGCAACAATATCACCTTGTTCCCCGAACATGACGTTAGTGGTGTCAGCCCCAAAACCAATAGCATCTTTAATATTAAGGTTAGCCTTAGTCAAAGCCCCGGAAAGTGCATCAAACAATGATTGTGCATCAGCCCCGAAATGGTTGTAACATCTGTTGTCTCATCAATAATTAAGGAAAACATCGGGTTATGTGTTTTAATATTTTCACACGATTTTAAATCGGCGAGCATCTCCTCTTCTAAATTAGGCTTCAACACATTATACGTTACCGCTGCTGCTTTAGTCCTCTTGCAGGAAAATTGTTTGGCGATTTCAGAATCGTGGAAGCTTTTTGATATTATTTCGCTCAAATGGTCCATTAAGCGAAAAGGTAAAGGGTGTTCCACTAGCATAGCACAAAAATTTAGTTCCGCCTTTTTCACCCTCTTCTAATGGAGCTTTCTTAAAAAACTGTTGAACCTGAAACATATAAATAAAATAAATAATTTTAATAAGTCTGTGAAGAGTCTGCTCATAATATATTTATACCTTTTTATTATTATTTTTATTTATTCAGAACACATACAGTCTTTTATATGTAGTTACCTATAAACATTACTTATTTACCTGGAGGTTCATCAAACATACATGAATACTACTACTTATTATAACGTACTTACCGATGATTGGCCATTATACCAAATTATGTTCTTTTTATGTTTTTGGGATGATCCATGTTCTTTTAAAGAAGATAATCTGGTAATTAATTTACAATTGCAAGCTTTACAGAATGCAATGTCCTGGTCATCCTCGACAACCAGGAAGAAAGCAAGGGATCTTGCTCCCACTCTGGTCGATACGAACGCTCGTATCTTCTCTTCATAATAAATTCGTTGATTAGTAAGTAATTCGGTAATTCGTTACACAGCAGAACCGCACACGATACACAGCAAAAGAAAATGAGGCACAATCAAACAAAAGTTTATTATTGGAAACCAAAACAAAGAAGATAAGAATAATGATAATGAACACTATTCCTTTTCAATTACAGTTCATAATTATATGACACACTTGTTTAAAAACAGATTAAGCGGGAAATCCCCGTACAATTTGGCCACGAAATAGAAGTTGCCAGTTCGATAAAATCATTTTTATCTAATTATATATAAAACCTGATGTAATTACTTTAAAAAAAGATGAATTCAGTGAAAATTCAAATTGGGTAATGTGAATTTTCTTGAAATCTTTAAAATCTGCCACTTTTGTAAATCGTCAGCATGATCTGCCACAGACAAAATTTAGGAGCGAAATCCGCCAAAATGGCAGAAACCTGCCACAAATGGTCACACTGAGCACCAGGCATGCGATGCGTGACGTGTGGCCAGGCTACTCGCATTTATGTTGCCGGCCCTTTGACTCGTGCCCAAAAAACAGACTGGAGCGATAAGGCATGTGCATGAGCTGTAACGTGGCCACATTATGTCCCACCCAGCCCACGTTCCTCGCGCCAAGGCGAGTAATGTGGCTGCGGGGTAAAAGAACACAAGTATACTAGAGATGGAATAACGAACTCTACGCGTTACTAATAAAATATTTTGATTCAGGACAAAATGCTCATAGTTTGTTATTATTTCCAGGTGAGCTGATAATCACGATCCTGCCACTGATGGAGACGAAAGACATACTGAAGGACGATATCCCGGCGCTGGTGGAGAAGACTCAAATCATCATGCAGGAGGTCTTCTCGAGATCATCCGCGGAGACGCTGACGAGCCGTGTAACACATGACAAAACAGAGTGAATGATCACTAATGGGTAGGTGTCACATACACAACAGTTGTGTATTTTTAAATATTAACGTACGAAAATCTTAAAACACCATACAAAAAAACAGTAACTACAGACAGACAGACAGACGGAAGGCATCTGACAGCGAATAAAAGGCAACGCGCGTTGAAGTCTTTTGCTTGTAGATTTTACGCTCCCCTTAGAATAGACACATCGATCTTTATATTTCTGGAATCCACATTACGATGAGCCAAGCTCTGTATTATCTAATGATAAAAATGGTGTAAAAAAACTTCGGCGGGTGAAAGTACTCATTTTATTAATAAGCACTACACAACCATCATCAGCGAGCGTGAAATAAAATTTGAACTTTTCAGATGTAGAGGTACTTTGATTTTTACAAGGCTATGAAGATTATCAAGACAATAGTCGACAAAATGGTACTTATGTACATACCATTTTGTAGACTATTGTAAATAAGTTAAAAATATTTTGACGTCATTTTAGTTTCTTTGTAAAACAGTCTTATCAATTGATAAGCTAATATTGCAATTTTAAGAGTTTCGGACCAAAATGGTCAAAACGGATCCTATTTTGCAATTGTCACAATATGGTGGGGGTCAAAATTTCATAACAGGGTTACTAGGTCAAGTTGGGCATATCATATCAAAGATAATTGATTAGCACATTCCAAAACCCATTTTATTTTATTGAAGTTTTAAGAGTTATGATAAAAAATTACGAAAAAATACCGTGGTCAAAATACGTCAATTATTTATTTTACATTGCAAATTTTCCCTCAATTTAAAAAAAAAATCTGATGTCGGGATGTATTTTCTGTTTTCCCGAGAGACATTTCGCTGTGAAAATGTCAATGACCTGAAAGACAGACTTATCTTTGCTTTTACATAGTTTGAATGTTCTAAGCTTAAAAACCCTTAAGTTCGTGAAATCTCAGACCTTAACTTGCATAAATATGTTGTTTAATCCAATTTTGACGACCTCCGTGGTACAATGGGCGAATAGCCGACTGAGACGCAGGAGGTAGCGGGTTCGATTCTCGCCGCGGAACAAATGTTTGTATAATCTACAGATATTTGTTCCATATCCCGCCAGTCTCTTTGTAAGACATCCAAGTCCATCGCTCCAGCGCTTTTTAGGCCTTCCTCGGCGTCGCTTTCCATCTTTAGGGGTCCATATGCTTGCCTTCTTGGCCCACCTATCGGGTTGCATACGGGAGACGTAACCCGCCCAGTCCCATTTCAGCTCTAGACCGTGATAAGTGGAAGGAAGAGGGCCTTTGCCCAGCAGTGGGACAGTATGGGCTAGTAAAAAAATGTTCCGGGTCTGGCTGTTTCTTTATATATTATGAGTATCTATTTACCAAAAAACATGTAAGTATATAAGTATTCTATCAGTTATCTGGTTCCCATAGTACAAGCTCCGCTTAGTTTGGGGCTAGATAGCGTTGTATGAAATGTCCAGCAATAAAAAAAACAGTGTTGTGTACGCCTTTATATAGATCTCAATGTTAAAATTACAGTGTGTGTAAAAATATGTATGCCGTTGGCGTTCTTATTTGTGAATAAATAAATTAATAAAAACTTTTTTTTGTTTTCAGGTAATAATTCTGAAGTATGAATAATGAAAACCCGTTATTTCCATGAAATAGAGCTGTGATAAAGAACATACCATACTATTATGCTGGTGTACAACATAGGATGTAAATTATTATTTAATGTCGGGTCCACAAGCTGTTGTTATTTTATAGATAAATGTATTTATTTTGGCAAATAATAAAAAATAAATGATTTGTATTTTAACAAAAAAACTCAAATGCTCATATTTTTACAATGAAAGTTTTCAGTTACATCATTAACACGGTAAGCTTTGTTTAGGCTTACCTACTTAATTTTGGTAGTAAATAACGCTGACTTAGCTGAGAGGATGGTAACCTACTCCGTTCAAAATCCTGTCCCAGGGACTTGGGCTTGTTCCACCTGACTATTCCCATGGTTAGGTCTGATAGGGACATCTGGATTTTTTCTCCACTTTTCCCTACTAGTAGGGGGATACTTTTCCACTGTTCAATAAAATCAAGGAATACTTATGTCACAGAAAATGTTATAGTTTAAAATCTTGATACCCACAGCCAATCATACAAACTGTTTCGTTAGATTTTTTTGGCACTGTGTACGTGCGAGTTGAACTGATCTAATATCGAACTGCTTTAGGCTGCATTCCGAATCACGCTTAAATCGATATCATCGCGCTAACAAGCGTTCAGTCGCCGTGAGCGCGACAACGATGTCCCGTTGATCGTCATAGATGACGTCGTTTTATAACAACGTCCATGCTCCAAACCGCAATCACCGTGAGCTTCTGTCAAAAGTGACGTGACAGCTGGTTGATTGGTGTGTGTATGTGTAACTATATCAAGTTAAGTCTTTTCATCCCATCAGTACATAAACGCTGTACAGTACAACAGAGGGTCGACAAAGAATCTTCATCCATCCCTACTAGTGTGGAAGAAAAGTGGAGAATAAATGTGTGTGTATGTGGATATTCAATGGGAATATTCTGGTAGGGACAGGTGGAACATGAGGTTTTTATTAGTAAGCTCATAGTTTGCAAAGAGGCTGTTTTTTTATACAACTTAAATGGCAAACGAGCATGCAGTCCAGCAGATGTTAAATGGCTACGGCAGGCGGCAGCCCATGGATATCCACATAGAATTCAAAACAAGGTATTATGTTGTCTTGATCTCTATGTGGATACGTTGCCATACTATAGGACTTAGTAGCTGTTATGCCTATGTGCCAGTAATTACAGGAACATACCATTACCATCTAACCGAAACACAGCAGCACAAGTACTGCTATTTGGCGGCAGATAAGGTAAGGCGGTGGTGCCCACTTCTTCGAGCCCGTTCATAAAAGCTCTACCACCAGTGTTTTAATCCCATATCAAAATGAAAGTACCGGTAGTTCTACGGCCACTAATTTTTGAAGTGAAAACTTCTTTAGGCGTGTTGGCCATTTTTGAGATGGGGAAAAAACCATTGAACTCGCGACACTGTTAGCGACACCTCCGTATATAATTTGAGATGGGAAAAAACCATTGCTCTCGCGACGCTGTTCCTGACGATTCAAAAAATCCACACGTAATTGTTTAAGTCTTCACTTCTGTCGGTACTCCCGGAGTGCCACTTTTTTCTTTGAAATAAATGAGCACCTAGAATTCGTCGCAGTATTGACATGATTGTTTTAGATCACCGACTTCAGCTTGATTTATATAATTACTAGCTGACCCGCCCGCGGCTTCACACGCGTGGTTTGTCAATAAAATCATTACCCTTCTTCTGCGCAGTCGAGTAAGAAGTAGCCTATCATGACACCTGTCATAATCTATCTGTATACCAAATTTCATCGAAATCGGTGGAGCTGTTTAGTCTTGAAAACGTAACAAACAGACATACAGGGAAAGTTACTTTCGAATTTATAATATCTAGTATAGATAGATAGTGGTCCAGAAAAAAACCTAGTGACCCATAGCGAAGAAACAAGGCCGGTTGTAGACTCCCTACATGATAAGATAGATCGCACACTTATTCAGCGACTTCGCATGCGTGGTTTGTCAACAAAAAGTAGCCTATGTGTTATTCCAGGTTATAATCTAGTATATACAAAATTCATCGACATCGGTTCAGCCGTTACGACGTGAAAGAGTAACAAACATCCACACAAACATTCGCGTTTATAATATTAGTGGGATTGTTGGCTGCCCACAATCCCACAGAGCTGTGATAAGTCGTCGTTATGATTGATTGGCATAGAGATGCGTACATCGCCTGAATGTATATGAACAGCAATGAAACAAGTATATTCAGGTTATTATTGCTATATTGTCAAAAAGGCGCAACTATACTGTGCTGCAATATTATTTATACAAATATCTCTTACACCAAGTAATAATCACGTTTGAATACAATTTGCATAATTTCTCGTGACTACACACAATACTTTCGGAATACAAGTAAAATACACAGATATCCAAAATAGTTTTACTGCAGTGTTTTATCCAGATATAACTTCACCGTTAAATATTCTCAATTTCAAAGAAACAACATCATATGGCTTTAATAATAGTTCCCTAAAAATACCTTGTTTCAATGTCATATAACGTGGAAATATAATAGGTTGGATTTGACAGATGTCAAAATACTACCAACGAACAACAGAATGAGATGATGACATTAGTAGACTGAGTGCGAACATTGCGCTTTATCACACTAATATTAAACGAGTGCATGTTTGTTTATTTATTTGTTTGTTACTCAATCACGTCGTAACGGCTGAACCGATTTCGATGAAATTTGGTATATACATAGATTATAACCTGGATTACCACATAGGCTGCTTTTTATCCCATAAATCAGTTCCCATAGGATAAAAATGGAGTGTCCAGTCAAGTTGCAACAGCGAGTTTAGCTTTATTTCTAGGTAACCTTACACATTTAGTTATACTATAAAGTATAGTTTTCGTATACCTTATTTTCTATGGAGATGTGAACAGCGCCCCTAGCAGGAAGTATAATACTAAAGTATATAACTAAGTTATACGAAAACTTTATACTTTATAGTATACTAGCTCTTGTCAGCGTCTTCGCCCGCTTTGGTGAAAAATACATATATAAACTTTCACATCCCATATTTATCCCATGGGAAGGGGGGGGGGGGGGAGAATTTATGGGATAAAAGTAGCCTATGTGGTAATCCAGCCTCCTTATTACCTAAGCCAAATTGCTTTCGTGTCGCTATTGCTAGTCAGGCCATCCCTTTCATACGTACAGTACGTACCTCACGTGTGAAAGGGATGGCCTAACTAGTGATAGCGAAGCGACAGCAATTGGGCTTAGGTAATAAGGCTACAGGTTATATCTGCGTACATATCAAATTTCATCGAAATCGGTTTTGCCGTTTCGACGTGATTGAGTAACAAACAAACAAACAATCAAATATCAAAACTTTCACATTTATAATATTAGAAGTGTGATCGAGCGCAATACTCGCACTCAGCCTACTGGACGAAAATAGTAAGTGCAAAGTATTCCAAGTGTCATTTTTCAATATAGACTAAACCTTGGTGCTTATTATTAATTATAGTCATTCTTAAATAACATTATTAATTATTTGGCATTGTGTTTATTTTTAGATTTTTTGTGTAGACGTTTGTACAAAGTTTCACGGCATTCAAAATGATAGACGTCAAATCGAACCTATTAGATTACCTTTAGTGTAGTTATGTGATGCCTCCGTGTTATTATTTCAATATAAATTCATAAGTAGGTCAGGTTGGCTGGTCAAAAATATCTACCCACTTTTTATATGCCTATTGGTTATCGGATGATTTGTCTTTATTCCTCTACTGGGATTAACACTTAGACCTTGTCCAGAAAGGGCGAATTCGCGCGTTGGCGAGATACTTGGCGGCAATACACAGCGTACAGAAGCATCGCGCGAATTTAAAATACGCGCGTAAATCGCGTGTACTTCGCCAGACTCTCGACTACTACTAGAGATAGCCTAGATCTAGCTAGATACTAGAGACGCCATGTTGCGTCCAGATAACGCGCGAACTTCAGAGCGAGTGCACGTATCAAGAGAAATGGAGCGCCAAAATATTGATACTGAATTGTTTATCCGTCTCCAAATGCTCGCGCGTTGGCACGCTCCTTCTGGGCGCAACAGGCCGTGGGTATATGCGCGAGAGAATCGCGGCGAATTCGCCCTTTCTGGACGAGCTCTTAGTCAGAACGTGACTTCCATTTGTTACCTAGTAATAGTCTTTTTCAAATTGCTAGCTCACCTGTGACACAGTTTATTTTATTTTTGTGACACGTTTATTTTACTAGTTTTTCTTGTAAGTTTGCTCAATGTAAAAAAAAAAAAAAATCTTGTAATTTTCCGCATGTGTTCGGATAACACTATAAATAAAAATACTATTTGCTTAATGTTTTCAATGCTAATTAGAAATATTCAACTTATTCAACTTTTGGTGTGACGTCACACATGATGTATTTACATTTTCACGTTCTATGGGACCTTTCATAAGTGACTAGCTATTTGAAAAAGACTAAGTTAGGTTCATAAACTGTTATAAAAAAGCCTTAAAACTGCAGCGATTTAGTTAAAAACCACGTTACGTTACGATATCGAAAACGTTACTTTTATTTAGTATACAAATTCTACTAATATCGAATACATTTTACAAAATTACAATTGGTACGAATAATACACAAAAGATAGATATCAACATCTTACGACAAGAACCACCAAAATATATTGCACTATAGATAATCTCGATTTAAAATATATACATAAGTAGATTTTGTGCATTTTCGTTTGGGGTATACAGGACCCAGCTATTTCAAAATTCATTAGAATAAATATCACATTGATAAACAAATCTACAACATTAATTGATTAAATATTCAACATTTTTTGCATAAAAACTCTACACTACCTAAGTTTAGCTTAATTTCTATTTAAATACAAAATTACATGTTATGGTTGATAAGTATTGATGTAAAAAAAAATACTGCAACGGTAATATAATAAAAGGGTAAGATTATTTCATAACTCAAATAAAATTAAAGTCTCCGATTAGTAGGAACATTTACGAGTCCCGCCAGGGTTGCCAACCGTACGAGGTTCCTTGTAGTTATGTACGCGATTTTGACATAGCTGCATAGGGCATCTTTTTTGCGAAAACACACACACCATCACTTTGAAAATCAAGGAAAACCGTCGAATTACCTTTTTTTAGCTCATTCGTATAAATGAGTAGTCCTTTTTGCAACCTATATTGTATTGTGGATTGTTTAGTTTGAAGTTATATATTGTACCTTTATTTTTTTGACGTGATAAACGTGATAATCGATGAACGCCGGCTTCACGCACGAAAAAGCATGACTCATTGTCACGTTCCGCCTGAGCCGAGCGTGCAAGCGAAAGCACGGAACAAGCGTTAAAGAGCCACGATCGGCCTAAGCGTTCGGCTTGTGACGCATCTCTCTCTCTCTCGTTATCACGTAAAATTATCGTCCGTAAACCGACTTTACAGACAACTAATTTTATCTGTGTACTATATTGTTGCAAATAATTCTTTATTCTATTCTAAATAAATCTTCTTGTCAACTCTTGTATTATTAGAATTTAAAGTCCACACAAAATAAATATTTTTGTTTTTGTATTTGAAAAATACCAATTTACTGTATACGAGGTTTGAGATCCCAAAAACGAGATTTTTAGCTGCTTTTGTACGAGGAAAAAAGTTCTACAATTGGCAACCCTAAGTCCAGCAAAACTAATAGTAATATTAACCGACAACAGTCAATATTATTAGTTATTTTAATAAATGACTACATGGCTTATTAGCATAATGCTAGATCGTGCTATGGTATAGCATCGAGTCAAGCACATACGAAACGTCATTGATTGAAATGACTCGACTTTGCTTCAATGTTACCATTCGGTCCGATTATGATGCAGAGGAAATTCCTTACACGGTCGCTAATCTCGTAATCACGTTGAAAAAATCGAACTTGGAATTTTTTGACATCTTGTTTTTGTTTTGGAATTAGACAATAGGGCCGCAGGTTTCATGCCACAAACACTGCTGCTATTGGCTAATATTGTCTCGCTAGCGAATAACGTAAACATGCCTCTGTGAAACAATCAAAAGTTTTTGGTTCCAAACTAAAAACATACTTTTCATGTCTCCTAGATGGTATTACATTAATTCATCGTATAATCCCAGTAGTCCTACCGAGTTTAACGGTACAACAGGTGGGTTTTTTTTTCTATTTATTCCCACCGTAGGACCTCTGTAGGACAACTTAGAACGACATTCGAACGAACGACCTTGTACATATTCGCTTAGCTCCGTAGTGGAAATCTGGCGTAAAACATACAAGTTTGTTTATTATGTAAGGAATCGCTCTGATAAAGAATCTTATTTCGTAACACTTATACTTATTCATTAGACAAAAGAGAGTTAGTAACATTAACTTACACTTGAATGGAGACATCGAAAATTTTATTTATATAGCACTTTTTATTTAAAATAACAACGGATATAATAAATAGGAAAAACGAAGTCTCTGAGTAACAGAACTTCCAGCTATTGCAGATCATTGGTTTGTCTATCCGTTTGATACATACTTACTAATTAATTATATAATATATAAAGACGAGGAGTTGGCTCTTGTGGACACCACCGTATTCTTAGGTACCTATATGATGTCTATATATCTGTATAGGATGTCGAAGAAACTTAGTTCTGAGGCATACGCAGTCAAAAAGAACTGTCTTTTTACAGACGTAGACACAGCTAGACTAGTTAACTTCAGCTACTTCCCCAGCATTATATCATATGGTATACTGCTGTGGGGGAATGCTGCAGATATAAACACCGTTTTTGTGCTGCTAAAGAGGGCTGTTCGTGCAATTTACAATATGGGCCCCAGAGAATCATTACGCCATAAGTTTAAAGAAATAAATATTATATGATTAGATGTATTGACATTCCCTTATCAATACGTTCTATGAAAATCTGATGTATGTTCACAAAAATATTAATATGTTTAAGAAAAATAGCGATAATCATAATTTCAATACTAGAAATAAAGATAAACTCGCTGTTGCCACTTGTAGACTCCATAAAGTTAGTAAATCGTTTGAAGGGCAAGGTGTTCGCTTTTATAACAAACTCCCAAGTGATGTACAAAAATAGTCAATTAACAAATTTAAAAGCGTAATTAAACAAAATCTTTATAAAAAAGCCTGCTATAAAATATCAGATTATTTAGATGATAGAGAAGCCTGGGCTTGAAATTGCTCCAACTCGTTCAAAAATGTTTAGACTTAATTTATTTTCTTTATTGTTACGTATTCTAAGAGGATCATTAAAAAACAATCAGCCTTGTTTCTTGCCTTTATTTCCTGGCTTGATCGCGAAGGAACATGCAGTAAAATTGACGTTTCAAAGTGATCCTTATGATTTTAATGAATAAAAAAAACAAAGGCTTCTCTAAGAGATGTGATGAATTTCATTGCCCTGTGGTTACTCTATATGGGTCATTGGCTGACGTATGCGCAATGTTAAGCGAACTAATATAGTCGAATGCCGCATCCACGGATGCGTGACTTGAAAACTAACCAGCTATACGCCTCAAGAAAGTAGCCAGTGCTGGCCTGTTTTACTCGGAAACGGATCTTACAATAAAATAAGCTCTACCACGCTGGCTTTCAATTTAATATCTTACCCAATCGAGTTTTTACAGCTTTGAGTATAAGATACAAAATCGTTTAGCATTTTCATAATGGCGGCGCCAGCTTTGGCATAACATAATGATCTAATTATTCCATATGGTTCCGCTATCAGTTCAACTATTCTGTAATACTATGAAAGTTGAACAAAATGTAAGTGGAATCATTTTGTTCAAATAGTACAGCAAAACTAAAATAATCTTTAATAAAAACCGGCCAAGTGCGAGTCGGACTCGCGCACGTACGGTTCCGTACCCATTATCTATAAAAACGAGCAAAAAAATCACGTTTGTTGTATGGGAGCCCCCCTTATATATTTGTTTTATTTTAATTAAATATTTATTTTTGAAGTGAATATCTAGCAAAATATTCTGTAAATATTTCAAGCGTCTACCTGTTGCCGTTATCAATATCGAGCAAAAACGAGTAAAAAAATCACGTTTGTTGTATGGGAGCCCCCCTTAAATATATATTTTATTCTGGTTTTAGTATTTATTGTTATAGCGGCAACAGAAATACATCATCTGTGAAAATTTCAACTGTCTAACTATACAGCCTGGTGACAGACTGACAGACAGACAGCAGAGTCTTAGTAATAGGGTCCTGTTTTACCCTTTGGGTACGGAACCCTAAAAATGAATAAGTCCGCTCCGCGCTGAGATAAGATTCAATAACGCTCACGCGCGTGTCTTGTATAATTGAGTAGCCATTTTAAGTCTGAGCTTCAATTAAAATTACAATTAGATCAAAATCACGTCATGGCGTGTGGTTATTAAAAATTAGTTAAAGTAACTAGGTTTTGTTTGAGACCTTTCGACTAGGGGCAGATAAACGCGTGACGGCGCGTAATTGTTGGCAAATCGCGACTGCGTACAGATTCAAAACAGTCATTTCCAACAGTTAGCATGTCCCGACATCGCGCGTACTCGTAAACCTGCGCTTGCGCGAAATTGATGACGTGAATTAGTCGCAACTAGTTTCAATATTATGTCAACATACCATATAAGCGACATCTGAGCCATCTGAACCATAATCTATACAGGGTGGAAAACTTCTAATTTTTGCACAAACTTACGATTTGATTTGGTAAGTTACTTTGGGAAGAGTGTTCCTGATGGGAATTTGAGTCGATTGAGAACCATGTTGTAAATTTTTATGTAAATTTCTAGGATGACTGTAATTTTTTTTAAATCCGTAAATGCTATTGTTTTTTCTTCAATATATAACTATAGTTTCCTATAAACCTTCTAACTACAAAAGAAAAGGTAGCTGTACTCAATGAGGTAACAGTGACAGAATGAAAAGGTTCGTCAATTTTCAAATTGATTCGTTCAACTTATCACGAGTACTTATGTATGAAACTTTATTACAGAATAGACTGAGTTAGAGATAATAATGTTTAACTGTTCGTTAATAAAGTTTAAAATTATTCAGATCAAAGTTGTTTGACTATTTATCTTGTCAAAAATAATTAATTGATTCTTGCATTACTGGTGCAAGCGAAAACCGACTCTAAAGTGACGAAGCTTTTCATTCCGTGACTGTACAATTTCGACCCACCCTGTATAGAGTGAATAGTAGTATTATTGAGCGAGGCGTCTCCGAAGTGAAACTTTAAGACATTGTTCTAATTATTAGTAGGTACTGTGGCGTCCACTTACACAAAGCATGTGCAACGTCTGAATGCAAAGCGATTGCAGTGCGTTGCACACTGTAATTTAATTGTTTAATGGACTTAAACGCCCATTGTGTACATAGATTTAAATCCATTTCTGTACGGGATGTTAGGAAATTTTGTTGTAATATTGAATAAATATAATAACTTTGGCTGATGTCGAATATTCTATACTAATACAGTGGATATTTGTAAAACGATTGCGCAGCCATTCACAGTTCCATGCTGTTGCAGTGGCACATCGAGATTCAATTGAAAATAATAAAAAATGTCACAGCAGAGATATGCTATAAAGCAAATGTCATTATACCTAAAGGCCGTGTATACGGCGTTTACCCATCAGCAGTCGTCACTCGTCGAAATGCTCGAGTAGATGAGTCGACTCGAGTTACCATTTATATTGCGTTTACAAATGCGCGCTAGTTACTCGTCTCTCGCGCGAGTATGTATTGTAAATCATATTCTAACGCAAATCATTATGAATCATATTCTAACCGAAATCATTAGGAATCATATTCTAACGCAAATCATTATGAATCATATTCTAACCCAAATCATTACGAATCATATTCTAACGCAAATCATTATGAATCATATTCTAACGCAAATCATTATGAATCATATTCTAACGCAAATCATTATCTCTAGATGTTTCAGTCATCTAGCAACTTAAAACTAATTTTTTGATCACTGTAATACTTAAAATAACTAAAATATAGTTAATTTCGAATTTTTTCAAGCGGAATCGTGACTGACTAATGTATTTAAATTGATATTTCACAACGAAAGGGTAAATTAATCGCCGAAAATAAACAATTCATAACTAAACGCTAATAGCCAGCTTTAGCAAACTAAAGGACGCGAGAGTTACCATAATTATGCTGCCTGTCCACCGGAGCGGAGAGGAGAAAATAGAAGCAGAGCTTTGCCAAAATTAACCAATCGAATTCTCCGCTGGAGTGGACAGGCAGCCTAACAAGAATTTTATAAATTGTATTAGTGTGAATTACTATAAGTTGTGCGCGTCTTCTGGAGAATGAATTGTCGCGCGTTGTCGATAATTCCTGATGTTCCTGAATTGTTTTTGGCTCATATCTAGTTTTTCAGTTACTATTGACATAAAGTTCATTATGTACAGTAAATTGAGTTTTACTCGACAAATTTTATTGCGGCCAATTGAATATTATGTTACCTTTAATTAGTACCCAATTGGTACTATTTAGTACCTTTTTTTTTAGTTTTAAAATGAATATATCAGGGTTTAAAAATAGTCCGCATTAAGAGATTCCACCATACTTCTACCTTGCTGGTTTCAGCCGTGTTTTTGCTAACGCATCAAAAACCACATCTTTTGTTTCACTCTTTAGATGAACCAATTTTATATATTAATTTTTTATTAATTTTAAATTAAAAATTAATTTAAAACATATATAAAATTGGTTCATCTAAAGAGTGTGAGAGACTGAACATGTTTTATAACTTATAAAACATGTTCATACTCTCACGTCCTATAGCTTGGTAACTTATAAACTAGGTACCTACTTATATTTTAACTTAGAATACGGCATGAAGTAAGCATCGTGTTTCTTTACTCTTATAAACTAAACTTCAATATCACCCACAATAATCATGAATCACAGAAACTGTTATTTGGAATGCACTGGGGTCGTTATCCTGTCATGTAGATTTGGCTTTTGGCTCTATATTACTGATATACAATATACACGTTTCTTAGAATAATTAAATAGTGTTTTGTCTCTTAATCTAATCTGAAACTATCTGTCAATGCACAAGACAAAACATAGTAAAGTGAGTGTATTATTTCCGGCCAGATTATCCTGACCGGAAAACTGTTACAACCATTTAGGCTACTTCAAATATGTCATATATTTACAGAATTTGTACATATGTACAGTATTTTCATGTATGTACAGTATTTGCACGTATGTACAGGTACGCATGTACTATTTTTGTACGTATGTACAGTATTTGTACACACGTACTGTTTATGTGCATATGTACATACTGAGTAAGAGATCTAAGGATGTCGCACGTGCAACATTGCCAGACATTTTGTATCGTGACTGTTAGGCTCCGCGCAAACGAGCCACCGGTGGCCAGCGACAAGCAGTTCACACGCTTTGCATAAGTTTTGTATGGATCCGCCGCGTGTGACCGGTGGCGGCCACTCGCTACAAGTGTCTGCGACACGCAGTAGGCGAGCGACCGCCACCGTCTGTGGCCGTTGGCTAGTTTGCTTTGATGTAGCAATTCGAGATCCCCCATCTCTATTTCTGTCTTGACCCCAACCGCCACCACATAGCAAATAAGAGCGTTGTCGCATGAACACACGGCTCAAGCTTCTTGAATTGGTTTGACAGGAAAACACCTTACAGCTAATTCTTAAGGTTCCTTAAGGTACACATTTTATTTACATCTAGCGTGCCAGAAGAGTGCCGTGTCAGGTACCGACAGTGTTTTTCGTTATCCATTGCGAACAAAAGAAAAAAGAAGAGATGTCTGCATGGTTCCGATGCTCTATTCACAGCGCCGGTCAGAAACTAACAGACAGACATGAACCGCGCAGGCCGCATACTGGCCGCGCACGGCCCGTGTCTCTTTTGTCCGTGTTTCAAAGTAAACTTTTTGTCTGCCACGCTACTGGTCTGGCACGCTAAATGCCTGTACATGTAAACGAAACTTTATTCAGCATAATGCCGAAACTAAAAGCTAGTAGAGTATAGGTGGCACCGATATGGCAATAGCTAAGTACGTCTCTTCAATCGACGATCGCAAGGGGGTAGTCTGCAGGCAAGGAACTGAGCACTTCTTTAGACAACTCCTTGTAAGCCGTCTCCATAATGTTCCGAACTTTGACGATGAGTTCTGGAACGTCTTCCATGGTCAGGCCGACTGTAGGTACCGGTTCTAGGCACTGGATGACCACGTGACCTGGAATTCAATGTAGTAAGCATTAGACCACGAGTTGAGACCACGCATTGGAAAGCACAGTGTAGCACGGCCCCCACTAAATGGCAAGGAGACCTCATACAGGTTGCTGGGAGCAGTTGGGTGCAAGCCGTACAAGATCGGTCGCTCTGGAAATCTATGAGGCAGGCCTATGTTCAGCAGTGTTCGTCCTTTGGCTGTTATGATGAAGCATTAGACTACGAAGGCACATTTTTTGCATGGAGCAGGCTTGTCTAGGAAGAATCTGTTTACTCTAGACTTCAATACTCCCAACATTTTACAATAGAATAGAATAATTCTTTATTGTACACCAGGAATACTTAAAAAAAACCGAATATATGCTAAATATAGTACAATGGGCGGCCTTATCGCTAAATCGATTTCTTCCAGACAACCTTTGGAAGGAAAGTAATGTGCAAAGCAGTAATGAACAGCGGTGCACAGAATATATATACAAATGAAAGAAATTAAACAATATATCTAATAAAAAACTGTACTTATAATCCTAATACATAAATAAATATGTACCTAAAAATAAGACTAATATATACCCAACGAATAACATAAGTCATTATTCTTACAAATCTTCTAAAACGGGGACAATTAAAATAAATAAATAAATAGGTAACTCAAATGACAAGAAAGCTAGGCCTAAGGTAATGCTGCTTTAATCTCAGCTTAAAAGAGTGCTGTGAAGGAGCCCGCCTAATGTCCACAGGCAAAGCATTCCACAGGCGCACTGCTTCGAGAGTGAATGATTTCCCGTAGAAGGAACTAGAGTGTACGGGTGTTTTGAGGGATACGTTTTCCGATGACCTGAGAGAAAAAGTATTGAAATAATGGAGATAAGCAAACCTTCTTTACCTTCTTTATGATAGCAAGGGGAAAAAGGATTGCATAGAATAGAATAGAGAAGAGACAGAATATGAGAGTCACAGCGAAGGCGAATAGATAGCCACTTGAGAATGATGCGACAAGGGGAAACATGGTCATATTTGCGGAAACCAAATATAAACCTGGTGCAGAAGTTCTGGACACGCTCAAGCTTATCTAGCTGCTCTTCTGTCAAATCTAGGTAGCAAGCATCCGCGTAGTCCAACACAGGTAGAAGAAGGGATTGTGCAAGTGCGATTTTGGTCGTAGTTGGGAGAAAGTTCCGCAGTCGTCTCAGAGAGCCTGCTGAGGGAAATTGATTTTAAATGGTCCCATATATGTAAACTTAATCAAGATCCGACGATAATAGACATAGACATAGACAGACATTTATTTGCTACCATAACACACACAAATTCACACAATACAATCAAAAGGTATAACATCAAAGAGAAAGCACAAGAGAACACAGAAAATACAACAAACATAGAAACAATAGAATGAAATAATAAATATACAATGTAGTCAGGGAAAAATTAAAAAGAGGCAAGTAGGTGTGTATGTGATACTGCAGCAAATGGGTTCCAGCTCAGCATTATGCCTCGCCACCGATCGACAGCTCGGCGCTGTTATTCGGCAGAAACCTTTTTTAGGCAAGTCATTAGAACTCGTATGAACGAATGTGTTTGCATACAATTATGATAGGCTTAATTAGATAGATATGATAAGTAGATAAAATAAATAAATATATTATGTAAGGAATAATCATAATAATGTTAAGAAATGTTAGAGTGTAAATTATAATCATAATCCGTGGGAAAATCATCAAACACTTCAATTTACAAAGGCATCTGCACATCTTTCGATTTTCAGTTGTCTGAAGTCGGTTATATTTACTTAAAAAGTGACTTGTTGAGTAGCAGATTGCATTTTTTCGGTTTATTTATGAATGACGCAGATGAAGACAATACGCGACACCAGATGATACACATAATTGCAATAACAGGGTACAAAGAGTTCATTGCAGTTCATATTATTGATACGGGATGTCCCACAGAAAGTATTGCAAGCGACTATACTAAAAGATAACTTAAACTGTTCGACGTCTATACAATTGACTTCATGTTTATTTTAAAAACTTCCTCATTTCATTACACTGAAGGACATCTAATAGATCCGATTTGTAGTCTGTATTTTTCCATAACTTTGCACAAACGTCTACACAAAAAAAACAACCATATAATGCCAAATAACTATAATGCTATCCAAACACTAAACCAATGAGTATAAGAATAAGCACCAAGTTTCACTTTAATATCTAAAAAATATACTCAGAAACACTAATGTTGGATCAATATTTTGACAGATCGTGTTGTTCGTCGGGAGTATTTTGATATCTATCAAATACGATCAATTTCTTCAAGTATAATAATTTTTTTATCTAGCCTATGCTGTCCCATTGCTGGGCAAAGGCCTCCCCCTCATCTCTCCACTTATCTCGATTCTGTACCAAATCCCGCCAGTCCCTATAAAAAGCGTCCAAATCATCGCGCCAACGTTTCTTAGGCCTTCCAGGGTGTCGCTTGCCATACACAGGGATCCATCCAAAGTTCTGTTTTTATTATGGCTAATAAATCAAAAACTACAACTTTTAAACAATAAAAACCGACCAAGTGCGAGTCGGAGTCGCGCACGCGAAGGATAACGTACAAATCTATAAACACTGCAAAAAAATCACGTTTGTTGTATGGGAGCCCCCCCCCCCCCCCCTTAAATATTTGTTTTATTTTAATTTAATTATTTATTTTTAAAGTGAATATACAACTAAATATTCTGTGAATATTTCAAGCGTCTACCTGTTGCCGTTATCAATATCGAGCTAAAGTGAGAAAAAAAAATCACGTTTGTTGTTAAATATTTATATACCCCCTTAAATATTTATTTTATTCTGTTTTTAGTATTTGTTGTTATAGCGGCAACGGAAATACATCATCTGTGAAAATTTCAACTATCTAAATATTACGGTTCATGAGATACAGCCTGGTGACAGACGGATAGACAGCGAAGCCTTAGTAATAAATAGGGTGCCGTTTTACTCTTTGGGTAAAATAATACGAATAAAAAAAAATCGGGGTCGAAATGTGCTAATGAAGACTTATCATTAGACGTTCCACTTAGTCTTATTGTCTCATTTTGTAATTTGTATACCCCTCTTGAACCCCAATATCTCAAAAACCCTAAAATTTTTAGCTCATATAGTCACTCCAGGATTGTGCCATCACTTACTACCTATGTACCAAATTTCACGATACTCGGGTCAACGCTTTAAGTTATCCTCGGACAAACAAATATACATACATACATCACCGATTCGCCCAAGTTAATTTGGAGATCTCGCTTCGCTCGATCAACTAGCTGCCGTGATCATCGAAAATGGGGGCACAAAGGACCCACATTTGGGGTTTTCGCTTTTATCTCGGTTATGATTTCAAGTTGCCTAAATACCTCAAATTCGTCATCAGCACTCCGGCTACCAATACAGTTTCAATTCTGTTACAATCAAACGCAGAAAACCGGTTTACAAACTAAATTATGCGATTAATTTTCCACCTCAAAGGTTATTGCTCGCGTGAATTGTGATTGATTTAGACTTATTGCCCTTCTTGGAACTAGACCCTTGAACGTTCACCTCCAAGGGCGATAACAATTGGCACAATATTCTAACAAACGCACAATATTGATAATTTCGAAGCTAGCTAGCAACAAATTTACTACGCTACCAGTGGCTATCAGATATACTAAATCACTCGCTATTTTCAGACGTATGGTCAGGGAACCTTATTTGACTACTTATCGCTAACTATTGCTTATCTCTTTCATATTGTAAGTATGTATTTACAAATAAAATGTATATAAGTATTCTATCAGTTATCTGGTTCCCATAGTACAAGCTCCGCTTAGTTTGGGGCTAGATAGCGCTGTGTGAAATATCTAGCAATATTTATTATTATTATTATTGTGAGTATATATTTTTGTATTTATATGTAGGTATTTATTGCTTATATTTTTTTATCTTAATCTTCTGAACATTTAAAACAAAGTCGGGTTTGTTCAAACAGTTATAACTCGAGACCGACTGGACAGATTTTGATGTGCTTTCATTTGTTGGATTTGTCTCCGCCCCGAATAGCAGAATAACTATTAAAATATCGGAAAAATTCACGCAAAAAGAAATTATGAAGAAAATTTATTTCTTCATAAATAATGATGGCAGATTTTCAATTCTACCGGGGTGACGTATCTTGACAGCCCGCGTCATATGCATGTCAAGGCGGTACGAAGTTCGCCGGGCCAAC
The DNA here is from genome assembly GCA_918857605.2 of Philereme vetulata. Lineage (NCBI taxonomy): Eukaryota > Metazoa > Arthropoda > Insecta > Lepidoptera > Geometridae > Philereme > Philereme vetulata. The sequence continues at coordinate 6,530,490 of OU975473.1, read as the reverse complement.
TAGTTGTATATATATTTTAAAGTATGTATATACCTACATGTGTATGTAGTACACCATTGATACCCTAGGTAAAACTCACATGATCCATTCCATCCAAATGTTGTCTGGTAGAGATCGCTACTTAGCGATAAGACCGCCAATCGTTTTGAATACTGTTACTTTTAATAGTTTTGTTTTTATGGTGTGCAATAAAGTATTATCTAATCTAATCTACGCAACGCACCAAAATGGAAAAGTGCTGATAAACTTCGGATCGGCTGATCTTCACACATAGCCTAGAACCAACCCAGTTAAACTAGCTTTCTATTAAAAAAAATCGCGATTTTTTAATAGAAAGCTAGTATAACTGGCTATTAAAAAAACGCGTTTTTTATAGAAAGCTAGTAAGTATAACCGGCTATTAAAAAAAACGGGATTTTTTTAAATAGAAAGCTAGTATAAGGCTTTTAAAAAATCACGATTTCTTTTAATAGAAAACTAGTATGACTGGCTATTAAAAAAAAATCGCGATTTTTTAATAGAAAGCTAGTATAACTGGCTATTAAAAAAACGCGTTTTTTATAGAAAGCTAGTAAGTATAACCGGCTATTAAAAAAAACGGGATTTTTTTAAATAGAAAGCTAGTATAAGGCTATTAAAAAATCACGATTTCTTTTAATAGAAAACTAGTATGACTGGCTATTAAAAAAAATTCGCGATTTTTTTTAAATAGAAAGCTAGTTTGATTGGGGTGTTTCTAAGCTATGTGTGAAAAGCCGATCCGAAGATTATCAGCACTTTTATTTTTTGGTGAATAGATCTCAGCTGTGAAAAGGAAATTTAATTCCGGTTTTTATGTGCCGTAAATATTTTAAATTTTGTAAAAGTTAACTTAACTACACTATGTTAACTAAGTTAACAGCAAGAACGACGACATAGTAAAAGTTGCAGGTCGTATGTGGGTTAGAACAGCGCAGGACAGAGGCGAATCGCGACAGCGAAGAGAGGCCTATGCCCAGCAGTGGGATAGGAAGAGCTGACAATGATGATGAAAAGTTAACCTGTGTCTCTTTCGATCGGCTTTGAAACTGACTGACAAAAACAGTGCTACAGTTACAAAGATATAGCTAGTTTATTAGTTACAAGAGTTTAGCATTTGCAGAAACATCAATAAAATATTGTATAGGTTTTATATTTCACATGCCAATTATATTTGATTGAAAGGCCAAAAGCTTTGTGCAAACTTTCAATACCTTTTTATAAGAGGCAATGTAAAACTTAATGGCCTGTTATGCCATACACATAATTGCCTAAGTTTTAAATATCATCGATCACAAGCTTGTGAGTTTTGATAAGATGAGAACAATAGAAAAGTTCCACCCACAGAGAAAAGTATGTCTCCTTTATGGAGTTTTGAGCGATTAATAGATGTTATTAACATTATGACGTGCAAGCAAAATAATGCCCTTACGATCGTTTTGCCTTAACTGCGAGATACCAATGAAGCATTATAATACCCGAACAAGAAGTTGACTAGGAAGCTGTTTGCCTTAAACGAGATACCGATGAAGCATTATGCCTGAAATGCACAATTGCATTGCATGCACTATGCTTTGTAAGCATTTTACCGCTTAGGCAATTTGCTTTATAGGCATCCACTTTAGGCAAACCGCTTCTTAGTTATTGGCTGCATTCCGAATCACGCTAAAATCGATATCATCGCGCTAACAAGCGTTCCGAGTCACCGTGAGCAGGACTACGATGGCCCGTGAATCGTCATAGATGACGTCATTACATCCGCCATTTTGCGCTTGCAACGTCCATGCTCCAACCCGAAATCACCGTGAGCCTCCCTGTCAAAGTGACGTGACAGCTGGTTGGTTGGTTTTATTGTCGTTATGATATTAAAGGAACACTGAGTGCGAGCGCGTTCATGAGCGTTACGAATCTTTGACAGCACTCAACTGTCATCAGCGCGATAACTGAATCGGTACGCAAAATAGCTACGTGAACGCTAGCAGCGATTATGTCGTGATTCGGAATGCAGCTTTAGTTATTTGACTAAGAAGCAGTTTGCATAAAGTGGATGCCTTTATATCAAACTGACATATTTTCATACCGCCTTGCCATAAGTCCCTTATGTACTTACTACTACTAAAATGCGTACAATATTATGTATTATTTCTTATTATGTAAGTACTAGTACCGAGTGGTGGCCGCAAGGGCGCAGACCAGTTGGCAGACCACCAGCCAGATGGTCGGACGACATCGCGAGAGTTGCGGGAATGCAATGGATGCACTTGGCACAGGACCGAAGAGAATGGCGTGATAAAGAGGAGGCCTATACCCAGCAGTGGGTGGATTTGGGCCGAGATGATGATGATGTAAGTACTATTTCTTATTCCCTCTTAAAATCTTCGTCCATATAATTATTGTATCGTTTAAAACTTGACTTCTGCTTTAACGTGGATCGTATAAAATATAGCAGCATAGATACTGTAGTAATTTCTATTCCACATGCGTGCGCGTGCTCGCTCGCTAAGGTTACGTGTTACGTTGATATTTTGTAAACAACTTGACTCATACTAATTTCACTGACAAATTACGAGACAACTAAAAATACGACCACTTAAATCGTGTCAAATCTTGAGTGTTAAGGAATAATAAGTTTTAATAAAACCAGCTTAAGAGAAGATGCACAGGTCACTAGATGACAACACGTGGACAAAGGCAGTCAGAGTGGTGGCCAAGAGATGCACGTCGATAAACGGCCCGATTGTCTGACAATCTCATAGCGGAAGTTGGAAAGGATTGGATTGCATCAAACTTGATCCTTACTGATATTATAAATTTGAACGTAACTCTGTTTGTTTGTTACGTTTTATGATTAAACGTCGGGACCGATTTCGATGAAAACTATAAAAATAAAAATCAATTGCCGTGCGTTAGTCTCGCAAAAACTCGAAAATGGATCGACACATTTGGCTGTCTGTTTGTTGTTTTCGGGACACGATTTGTATGGAAGAACATGTTGATAAGTAGCTTGGGAAATTTTAAAAATTCTGTAAGAACAGAAAGTGCTTTTTTCTATGGGATTTTTGTATGAACTCAGACCATTAGGGCCATAGACTATATTTTATTTAGAAATCGAAACTGCGCATAAATGTAGGCTGGAAGATGATGATGATGCTTTCGTCCATGTGATTTTGGCCACGGCAACTAACGTTCAGCTTTACGCACAGGAGCTTCGTTAGTGTCCTATAAGTAACTAGCGGTTCGCCCCGAACTGAGATCTCGCGAGTCTCCAATTAAAAAAAAATATTATTTGTAATCTTTGACTATCAAAATATAGAACCAACTTGACCTACAGTTTCATTCAAATTACAGGTAACGGGAGTTTATCTTATGTGGCTACACTTTTTTGGTGTACAAATTGCAGTTATTCTGGATTTCCGACTTTTGCCTACATTAGTGTCACTTAAGCTACACGCATAGCAAATTACAACACTGTGGGGTCACTGGTGTACCCTGTGAATTTTATCAAAGTTCAGTTTTTATTATGGCTAATAAAATAACTCAAAAACTATAAAGACTACTAATAATAAATTCGGAGTCTAAATATACTAACAAATACCTTTCATTTTACGTCTCATTTGACCTAATAGTCTCATTTTAATGTTTTTTACCCCTCTTGAACCCCAATATATCAACAACCCCCCCCCCCCCCCCCCCCCCATTTTTAGCTCATTTAGTCACACCAAAATTGTGCCATCACTACCTACCTGTATACCAAATTTCACGATGATCGGATGAACGCTTCGAATGTTATCCTCGGACAAACAAACATACATATATAAATACATATTCTGAAACATGCACCTAGAATAGTTTTCTGTGATTGTGTATCGCTATTAGCTCTGGAACAAGGTGTTAAAGTAGTAAAATACAAATTACCGTTATTGAATATGTATTTCTTCGCATTTATGAAGTAGTAAGGCGAGAAGACGACAGGAATGACAGGCACTTGAGCGGCCACAGCGATGTTAAACGCTCCCTTCTTAAACGGCAGTAGCTGGGTGAAATCTTTGTTCCGTGTCCCTTCAGGAAACAGCCAGATTTTCGTCTGAAACAACATCTTATATTATATATATACTAAACACAGACGGCCTACTAGATGTGCTGAGAGGCGTTACGTGCAGTCAGCACTAGATCTCTAATCTAATGATAGATCTATGGCGGGTTCCTATATCCGTCGGTAACCGACTACGCCTCGTATCTCCTTGAAAAAGTGTCAAACTAGTGTCAAACTTTTGACAGGTTTTCAAGAAGAAACGAGTCGTAGCTGGTTACCGATGGATATAGGAACCCGCCATTAATCGGCCGAGCGAGTCAAGTGTCTCTGCTTCAGTCTGGCAAAATTTGCTTTCCTCTGTCAGTTTATTCGTACTCCTTTACAGGTCGTATTTTACAACCGATTTGGACGAAACTTGGTATACAGGTTTTACGACTTTATAAGAATATTTTGTCGTCCGGGATTTTAGATTGGAGGGGTACTTCCTCCAAAAAGGGGTAAAACCGGGGCTACTGGATATCTCCGCCTTATGAGATTCGATTTCGATGATTCTTTTTTTTTGTATAAAAGGTACTTTAGTTTGGTTGCATAAAATTTTGGTAAAGATCTGATGAGGATAGGCGTTATGAGCCCAATAATTCGCCTTAAAATACAGTAAATTGCTTACTTTTAGATTTCTACCCGTGAAATCGGCCCTTTAACTGCTAGGTGGGGATTGATGGAACACCTGGGACCACCTTCTCATCACAAAACTAGAGAATTGTGTTAATTTGTGCTCGCGAAGTCTACTGTTCGGAGAACTACTAGTATCTACAATATGTGTAGATCTAATCTCTGGGGAAGGCCTATGTTCAGGATCCTATGGCTAAACACGACGAACATATTTTTTTACTTAGAAAACTTTCGTGATTGATTTTTTATTTTATACATTAAATAGGCTTGCGTTTGACCACGATCTCGCCTAATGTAAGCGATGATGCAGTCTACGATGGTACACGCTTGCCTAGAAGAAACCTATTCACTCGCGAATTAAAGACACCCAGGTTGTTGCTATCAAGAAACACAGACTCTGGCAAGGCGTTCCACTCTTTGGCGGTGCGCATATTAAAGATCGAAGAGAACCGCTTTGTGCGAATGGGAGGTATTTCTACCATATAGCGGTGGCGCACCGCAGAGCGTCTGGTTGTCCGTTGATAGAATGGAGATGGCGAGATTACGTTGAAAACTTCCGCCGCACACTCCCCGAAATGTACTCGATAAAAAACCGAGAGGCTGGCAACCTTTCTTCGATGCTCCAGGCTGACGAGCCTTGCATCAACTAGCTCATCGTTGCCTATGAGCTTCTTTCAATCATTTGGTATTTCTGCATCCATTTCCACCGAACTAGCTAACAGCCATCTCGTAAACACCCGATTTAAACAAAAAACTTTCATCGATAGTGATTCATTTTTGGATGCTACGATGCCACGTACAAATGAACTTTTATCTATTCACAGGAATATTAAAAACGGTGCAATGTCAATGCTATCACAGAATCGATCAGCTAAAACAATATTTAAGGACTAAGTTGTCTGAAGTAGATGAATTTATATTATTTATAATATGTACGGTTATAGGTATTGCTTTAGCTAATCAGAAGGTAAGTTTAGTAGAACGAGTGAAAACAGCATTTGGCCTGCACCGCACTTTGGTCGAAGCTTCGACCGAGTTGATCCGAGATCCTCGGGGTGTTACAACACCAATCGATCGATAGTAAAATGAGATCAGTCGACGATACCACTGTCGATCGACGTCGACTGATCTCATCTTGCATCGATCGTCAATAGATCGATTTTTGTGGTATCACCCTAAAGGTACCCTTCGGTTCTTAGCGACCGCGACCATGGACGCCTTCGATGTTAGCGACCGCGACGGCGACATCGCCACTCTTCCCGCTGTTTTTATGGGTGACGGTTGTGTTCTATTGCTGTACAATATGTCAGACAATTTATCCGCAGCTAGGAATAAACTTATTCTGCAGCTATTGGAGGATGAAGAAGATGATGATATTATGATTATCTATGCCTCCGGAATTATTTCTTGCCTTGCCAATTATGTCTCTCACAATGTTGTATTTATAAGATGCGAGCCTTACATCATATAAAGGTGGGTTTTTATTTACTAATTTTATCAGCTTCTCATCCTCGTTCGGTGAAAACGCCGCCATTTCGATGTATTTCTCGCCTGCGTCGCGTGACTGCACTGCCTCTGATACGACTGGGTCGCGGTCGCCACGCTGCTCTCTAGCCACGCCCACGTGACGAAGTTTAGCCACGCAGACCGACAGTGATAGCAATAGAACGATTCTAAATTTAGAACGATTGATTAGATTTTGACCGTGTTCCGTAATACCAAAAATGATGACTGAAAACTTGTTGTATTTTTCTCATTGTGTTGTTATTCTGTAACTAGACGATATAATCTATGTTCCCATGACTAGGATACGTAAGATGATATTGTTTTTAATACGAAACAATCAGGTTGTAAACAGGTCTTTTATGACGTAAATACATGCAGAATGCGATACGCTTCTATTTCATTTTAGGTAAGTATTTTGATCTAATATATAGTTGGGAACCTAGATAAATACTATTCAAATTAATAAAATACCTTATTAAGGTAGAAATATGCTCCAATTAGAAATGATCTTGGTAGTACGTGTTGTATGGGCGATTGTCCCTCCGGTGTCCCCTTAACAGCGCGTCTATGTTTGCGTGCGGCGTTTTCGCAAGTTATACTAAACTTGCCTTTTGATCTATTTTGTGCCAGGAACCAAGAATTAATTACAATGAACCGGCAATGAAATGAGAATGAAACAAGGTTGAGTTTTATACTTAATCAATTATTGCAAATTTCACAAACGGCAGGATAATATCAAGTTCGCACGCAATAGCGGCGGAGTTGCTACGGCTAGTACGCACGTACAGTCAGCACCAGAAGTACCTAAATACATTTTTGCGATTTAAAATGAAATACCTATTAGAAGAAATTAGAGAAAATAATTGCTTCTATTTGTTTGAAATGAAAAGGAGGTCTACACTGAGCTAAAATATTGATGCTCAACTCTTTCACAAAATTCATAGTACGTGATTTTTGACTGAAAATTGGTCCAGCACCTATTATTAGCAAACAAAAAAAATCAAAGAAAATGTACATGGTAAGCTAATATTAAATGAAACTTGCTTCTGTCCGCGGCTTCACACGCGGGGTTGGTCAGTTAAAAGTATGTTTTCTAGGTCATAATCTATTTATATGCCAAATTTCATCGAAAATCGGTTCAGCCGTTACGAAATAGACAATTAACAAATTTAAAAACGTAATTACACACAATCTTTACAAAGAAGCCTACTATAACGTATCGGATTATTTAGATGATAGAGAAGCTTGGGATTGAAATTGCTCCAATTCGGTCAAAAAATGTTACAATTTAGACGTAATTTATTTTCTTTATTGTTATATATGACCACTGGCCCTGGTAACACACAACATCCGCACTTTGAGGACAGACGAAAAGATTGTTGAGCTGGAAGAAGAAATTAGTAGATTACACTGGGACATTTTGGGGTTATCAGAAGTCCGTAGAGAGGGCGAGGACACGATATCCCTTAAGTCTGGTAATCTACTATACTACCGGGAGGGCGACCAACAGTCCCAAGGTGGTGTTGGGTTTCTCGTTCACAAGTCACTCATCAACAACATTATCACCATCGACAGTGTGTCGAGCAGGGTCGCGTACCTGACACTCAGAATATCTACGCGATATTCGCTGAAGGTCGTTTAGGTATATGCGCCGACCTCTTCACACCCAGATGAAGAAGTAGAGTCTATGTATGAGGACATCAGTAGAGCCATACATACGAACAAAACTCACTTTATTGTTGTTATGGGGGACTTCAATGCAAAGCTAGGCATGAGAAGCGATGATGAGTTGAGAGTGGGGCAATTTGGATATGGGTAACGGAAGCCCAGGGGACAGAGGCTGGCCGATTTTCTGGAGAAAGAAGGACTCTTTATGATGAATTCTTTTTTCCAGAAGCCGCCTCACAGGAAATGGACCTGGATGAGTCCCAACGGTTCCACGAGAAATGAGATTGATTTCATCTTGACCAACAAGAAACGGATATTCAATGATGTCTCTGTGATTCACAGGGTGAAAACCGGCAGTGATCACCGAATTGTTAGAGCCACATTGAATATGAACGTTAAACTTGAAAGGGGACCTTTCAAGTTTGATGAAATCTACGCTCCGACCCACTCGCGCACATATCCAAAACCTCGAGAGCTTTCAACTCGAACTTGCAAATCGCTTTGACTGTCTAGAAGTAGATGCATCAGTGGACGAGATCAATAACAGGTTCGTAGAAACCGTCCATACGGTGGGGTCCCAGTTCTTTAAGACCCCCCGTACCAATAGACCTCAGAAACTCTCTGATGACACCCTTATCCTCATGGCTGAACGACGTTCTTTGCAACTGCAGTCTCCCGATGATGCTCAGTTACATAGGCAGCTCAATAGAAAGATTTGGAAATCCTTGCGGCACGATATTCGTACCTTTAATACATCTTGTATTAAAGATACGATAGAGCGGAATAAAGGCTCCAAAGTGTTCGCGAGAGATAATTCTATTGGGCAGAGCCGCATGACGAAGCTGAAGAGGGAAGATGGCAGCATAACGTCAAGTAAAGCGGAAGTGTTAGGGGAAGTCGAAAGGTTCTATGGACGGCTCTACGATTCGGTCACTAAACCTGTTTGCAGTGCGGCCAACGACCCAAGAGCCAAACTGACCCGACATTATACCGAAGATATTCCGGACATCAGCGGATATGAGATCAGGATGGCCTTGAAGCAGCTTAAGAACGACAAGGCGCCGGGTGAGGACGGAATCACTTCAGAGCTTCTGAAAGCGGGTGGATCACCGGTACTTAAAGTCCTTCAGAAGCTTTTTAATTCCGCCTTGCTTGAAGGTACGACGCCAAAAGCATGGAACGGGGGCGTGGTGGTCCTGTTCTTCAAGAAAGGTGACAACACCTTGCTTAAGAATTACAGACCCATCTCGCTTTTCAGCCATGTTTATAAGCTGTTCTCGAGGGTCATCGCGAACCGTCTCGAACGCAGGTTTGATGACTTCCAGCCTCCCGAACAAGCCGGGTTCCGTAAAGGCTACAGTACCATAGACCACATACATACGCTGCGGCAAGTCATACAGAAGACCGAAGAGTATAACTTGCCGCTATGTCTCGCGTTTGTGGACTATGAGAAAGCCTTCGATTCGATCGAAACATGGGCAGTGCTTGAGTCTCTCCAACGATGCCGTATTGACTATCGGTACATCGAAGTGTTGAAGTGTTTGTATAAAAACGCCACTATGTCAGTCCGAGTACACGAACAGAGCTCGAAGGCGATTCCCTTAAAAAGAGGCGTAAGACAGGGAGATGTCATCTCTCCGAAACTGTTTACGACCGCATTGGAAGATGCCTTCAAGCTTCTGGAATGGAAAGGACTGGGTATCAATATTAACGGCGAATACATCACTCACCTTCGGTTTGCCGACGATATTGTGGTCATGGCAAAGTCGATGGAAAAGCTCAGCACGATGCTCGAAGGCCTCAATCGAGTCTCCCAACGGGTAGGACTTACAATGAACATGGACAAGACGAAAATCATGTCGAATGTCCATGTCGTCCCTGCCCCAGTTATGGTTGAGAACTCGGCTCTTGAAGTTGTCGACGCGTATGTATACCTAGGACAAACAGTCCAATTAGGTAGGCCCAACTTCGAGAAAGAGGTCAATCGTCGAATCCAACTCGGATACCTCAGTGCCTTAAGACGAAAGTCTACAATCAGTGTGTGTTACCAGTGATGACATATGGAACCGAGACGTGGTCCTTCACTATTGGCCTTATGAATAAGCTCAGAGTCGCTCAACGAGCTATGGAGAGGGCTATGCTCAGGGTTTCTCTACGGGATCGAATCAGAAATGAGGAGATACGTAGGAGAACTCAAGTCACCGACATAGCCCGACGGATTAGCACGTTGAAGTGGCAATGGGCAGGCCATATAGCGCGCAGAACAGATTGCCGATGGGGCCGAAAGGTTCTCGAGTGGAGGCCACGGACCGGCAAGCGCAGCGTAGGACGTCCACCCACAAGATGGGCAGACGACTTGGTAAGAACCGCAGGTCGGCGTTGGATGCAGGCCGCTTCCAACCGCAGTTCCTGGAGATCAATGAGGGAGGCCTTTGTCCAGCAGTGGACGTCCTACGGCTGGTATGATGATGATGATGATTGTTATATATTCTAAAAAGAACAACCAGCCTTGTTTCTTGCCTTTCTTTTCTAACTTGGTCGCGAAGTAACAGGTAATATAATTGACGTTGCAAAGTGATCTTTGTGATTTTAATTAATAATAATATTTTAATTTTTTTTACGACGTTACAAACAAATATCCAAAGTTTTGCATTTATAATATTACTAGCTGATTTTTATTCAAACTCCTAGCATGTTTTATTTTCTCTTTTTGTGACAGAGGTAAATTTTGCCGCTGACTGTAGCCGTCCCGTGGGTAATTAAAGTGGATGAAACAATAAGGTGACTTGCCTTATTCTTTATCATTATTTCAGAGGTGATTTTCAATTGTTTATAGGCATCCTTGGAGTTGTTCCTGTCTATAAATACGACGCCAGCTAAGTATGCGGCCAGGCCGAATGGCCACACGTAGAATATCTCCTTTCTCGCAATCGCTGCTATTTTGTCCGCTATATGCCAGATATTGAACATGCCTGTAAAAAATATACAATTTCGGTTATTGTACTTGTAGGAGGTAATAAAAAAATCTAAGTATTAATAATAATACATTAAAATATGCAAAATGGTCAACGATCACGCCAATAGATTTAGTACCAATACAACCCCTACGCTTTGAAGTTTTTATATCTCAAAATTACGTAAAACAACACCACCATACTTTTCTTCCTTAAAGTCCTCTCTATCCTAAGGTTATCTGGAATAAATCGCTTTAAGCGATACGACCACCATTGTATACATGTTATTTTTTTGTATTTTGTTCTGTAAGTGTTGTGTACAACTAGTAGGAGGAAAAAAAACTATTATGAAGCTACATTATCCTTGAGTAAGTGTGTAGTGTGTAGATTATGACCGGGATTGGGACATAGGATACTTTTTACCTGACTGCGCAGAAGGAGAAATGAACTCTTTATTGTACACTAGCTGACTCGGCCCGGCTTCGCACGGATTTTATCAAAATAAAATAAAGCTTACTAGCTGATCCGCCCGCGGCTCGCCCGCGTAGTTTTTCAAGAAAAACATAAACCTCCTTTTGAGCAGTCCTGTTAAAAGCCTATGTTACAATCCTAGTCACTATCTGTATACCAAATTCCATCGAAATCGGTCCAGCCTTTTAGTCGTGAAAACGTAACAGACACACACACAGAGAGAGAGAGAGAGAGAGAGTGAGAGAGAGAGAGAGAGAGAGAGAGAGAGAGAGTTACTTTCGAACTTGTAATGTTAGTATGGATAAGTGTTTATTTCAACTTGCAAAAATACAATCATCATCATCATCATATCAGCTGAGGACATCCACTGCTGAACATAAGCCTCCCCCATAGACTTATAGAGCGACCGATCTTGTGCGGCCTGCACCCAACAACCTTTATCAGGTCGTCTTTCCACGTGGGTATCAAAGAAATTAATAATGTAAACCACCACAGTCTGCTGTTTTCAAAAAGTAATGGTTTTCCCTAAGAGTACCTTTATCACTTGAATCATGTTCCGGAAAAGTTTAACTAAATATAATTTGTAAGACAGTTGAATATTTGGTTAATGGCACTTCACTTCGCATCCTCGAACCACTAAGCTTCCTTGCACATCTCTGGTGGAAAAGCAGCCTAACTCCGATCAGATGCGCAAAAGTTCGCTTCTCATGCTACTCGATCCATTGCTCCTGTATCTCTGTAAGGCTACATGGAATTCGTAAACAGTATGTTGGAGAGGATTCAATCGGTCTACTGTTCTTCCGGACAACCTTATTTACATTTCTTTCTGTAAATTGATGTAACATAGGTACTAAGTATAGTTATTTTTTAGAACTCACCAAGTATATCGATTGATGATTGATGGTTGGATACAACAACTGCTCCACGGTCTTCGGCCAACACTTTGCCATTTATCAAGTGCCATTTTACTTCAATCACTTTGGTCACATGCTTCACTATCTGAGTAGCAAACCTGTACATAAATTTCAGTTTGATTTAAGTAAGTAAGTTCATCAAAGACAAGATAACAAAGACTTGCACAAACTCATCGAGCCATCTTCAACGTTAACATCACCGTTGGGGACACTAGAAAACTGCTGTCATTTTTGTACTGACATTTTTGACTGTTGGAGTAAGGAGGGGAATGCACAATACACCCCTATACAGGACATCGGTGCAGATCTTATTCCCCCTACCCTAGAATCAGAACCCAGGGTTGTGGCAGGTAATCCCCAATACTTTAATTCCAGACATATCTGCTTATGACTGAACGGCAGACGAAATCTTGCATAGGGGAGAATTGTGTATGAGTATGACCCTTACCATCCCGACTCTTTAAAACATAACCCAGATTAGAACACAACAGTTCTTTTATTGTTAATGGTTCCCAACAGATCCAAGTACTTTTTATTGGTATGTAACCACAAAAAGGGACCAACTGTAAAAACTAGTTAGTTTCTCTGGTTTATTTGAATATACTTATAAAAAAAGTGAAATATAATTACATAAAGCATTGCTATTTATTTTACAGAGGAGCTACATGATGATTTAAAAATATGAAGAAACCATCAGGCATAGTAGTTTATATAATTTAATATATATAATATATTTATAATTTAAATTTAAGTCAGCTAAGGTTATTGGCAGGTAAATAAACACAAAAGTTACTAATAAGATGTCAGTAGGCACAGATATATTATTATGCCTTTAAGAACTTGCAGATTAAATTTCTTTAGAGATTTTTTTAAGTAGGTATCTAAGACCTGCATAATCCTGCATTATTTTTATTCTAATGGTTGGTCATAAAAGAAACATAACTGTAGGTAGAAATTGGAATTCCCTTAGGATCAAGGGATGATTCATCTCTGGTAGGGAAGCCCTGTGAGCATTATAAAATTAGTAGTAGTGTACACTTACAGTGCGTTTTTCACATTTTTCGGATTGAAAACAAAAAACGGTAACAATATCACAGACGTAACAGAAGTCCAGAGGTAAAATATTAAGAATTTTGATTTAAACTTTACGAAATTCGGCGTTTCTGAAATTAGTTGTTTTAGGACGTAAGTCACCAGTGTAATGATAATCACGTAAATAATTTTATCTAACATTTTAGCGATTAATGTACTCAATACATTAGACCAATGCAGGGATAAATTATTTATATATTTGATTTCGAATACGAATATTGAATTCGTTCGATCGCTCGTTACTTCAACAAACAATGTACAACAGACAACTGACGACGAGTGAGTGAGTGAGTGAGTGAGCGTGAGCGAGCGAGCGATCTGCGTGCGGCAGGCAGGACGGACCGGACGCGTCGATTCAATACATCACAGTACACACACAAACTATCCTCTAATCTGTGTATACCAAAAACAAAGTAGTGGACAAAAATGCTAGGGTGGCCAGTCAAAAGGCAAAAAAATTACTATAATCTCCTCAAAACACCTCAACACACTTCAAGTCGCTATGGTGGCTCTTTTACCGTTTATGCGGTTTAAATTTGGAATGCCCTGCCCCATGAAGTTCTCGCTAGTCGATCGTTTAACATTTTCAAACGGAAAGTTAGAGAGCACTATCATTCTCTGTAATTTAATTTTATTTTAGGTATATATTTATTTTTGTGTAGGTATATTAGTTTATTTATTTTAGTTAGTACATACATTCACTTTATTATGTACCTACTTACTTTAGGTATATTTCGTTGTCTAAGATATATGCACATATTTATGATTCTTGTACACGCACCTACCTTTAAAACCATCTCTCGCTGTAGCCTCAAAGGTTTGCTGGAAGAAAACTCTTCTTCTTGCTTGCCTTTGTACATGTCCTCTATTTCTATACTTTTTAATGTATTTTCTTGTGTACAATAAAGAATAAAGAATAAAATAAACGGCATTTTTTCGTAAACCTTTACATGTGTGAAGCCAAATTATTGACTTGAAAACTTCTTTAGGCGCGTTGAGCATTTTTTGAGATGGGAAGAAACCATTGAACTCGTGACACTGCTACCGACACCTGTCACAGACTACTGACACTGACTGTTACTGACACCTCTGTATTTAAGTATCAGTAGTGTAGTCTGCTTTTAGTCAAGCTTTCACTTTTGTCGGCACTCCCGGAGTGCCACTTTTGAAGTAAAACTTCTTTACATACATTCTTGGGGAGTAAGCTGGTGAATGCGTTACGAAAAGTTTAAGTAATGCGTTTCCCTGTTTATACATATTTGAAACAATTGTATTTGTCAGACAAAACAAAAGTCAATTCGTAACATTGGGCAACATACGTAAATTTAATAAAGTACAAATGCCTCCGCATAAAACCGCTCTTTTTGACAAAAGCGTAATGGGTATGGCACCTAGGTTATTTAATAAGTTACCAAAATCAATTTTAGAAACGGATAATGTACATATGTTTAAAAATAAATTAATTTTTTTTTTAATTGAGAAAGCCTACTATAGCGTTCAGGAATATTTACTAGATAAATGAATATTAATATTGACGTAATGTATAATTAATATTGCCTGACATCTGAATTTGATCAATCGATTTTATTTGACATTTATTTTATTTTGGTTTGTTTGTGTTCCTGGCTTAGTTTTATTAGTTCATATTTTGTAATTTGTAATAATTTATTTAATTTATGTTTTAATAATTTGCATGCCTCTGTGGTAGAAATAAGTTGGATCTATAATAATTTAAGAACTTTGTTTAAAACCTTATTTGATGCAAATAAATGATTTGATTTGAAAAGTGCGAACGGAAGTTGAGAGGGAGATATAAATTAAGTGGGACAGATATATCTACACTTTCTATGTTATTCTCATAGAAATTTCATCAAAATCAGTTCAGTAGTTTGGTTAAGTCGGTTAAAAATTTACTTGTACTCTTTTAAATTATTATCGATTCTGTTGTCTAAAGTCAGTTATATTGTTGTTAAAAAGTTACTTGTAGCTTATTACGAATGTAATGAGCCTCATTCTATTTTCAAATTACTTACGCCCCTAGGGCCGTAATCAAGGCCGTCTTAAACTATGCTGGGGCCCTTGGGCACACAAAAATTGGGGGCCCTTTTGGAAGCAAAGAAAGCTAATTATATCAACATTTTATCATCATCCGGGGATTCCCCCAACCATAAACTAGAATGTCAACATCTGTTTTAGGCCTCGTTTAGACTGTGCAGCTTGACTTTGGAATGGAGGGATGCGTTCAGAAATATTATATAAAGTAGGTACAACCCAACAAAAAAATTAGACGGCGGGCGGCGCTGTTACTGTGCTCGACAAAAATGTTTTGAGTATATACTTGTGTGAGAAACTGTCAGTACTTCGGGGCCCTCTGAGAATAAGGGGGCCCTGGGCACGGGCCCCGTGTGCCGTTATGGTAAAGACGGCACTGGCCGTAATTCACATTTACGAAACCGTTATCGAGATTACAATGCCCAACTTTCAGAGCATGAGTGATGAGAAATCTGTTTTTTGTATTTTTTGGTATTATTTTAGTGAGGCATAACATTTTAATATATTTGTTTTGCTGGCTGACCAAGATTGGTCGCTCTGGAAATCTATGGAGGAGGCCTGTGTTCAACAGTGGACTTCCTAGGTCTGATAATTATGATGATGATGCTAAGACGTGTAAATTCATTCTACTAATAAAAAAATGGACTCACCGTTTTATTGTGTTTTAATTGATGATCTTATTTTTTTATTTGTACTGCTATGGTCATTTTTTATCTTTACGATTATTTACTCCCGTAACTTCAGAAATCAGGGCAATAGGACTATACTAGAAAAAACATAGCTTGATCTCTGGGACAGCTGTCAGTAAAATCGCGCCTATGAAGTTCTGAATTTAACAGTACGGACAAACGTACCAGTCAATGTCATACTTTATGGGCATGCTGAGCTAATTATAGTGATGAGCGATGAATCATCGTGACCACAGACTATAAACTATCGATATTTTGTATAAAACTTAATTCAAAATTAATTTATCATTTAATTTAAAAAAATAACATTATTGAATATTTTAAAAAAATAACATTATTTACAATAGTGAGTAAATAAAATCTAAATTCTAACCTTCTCGTAATATTCCTTCCGACAACTTTGGGGTTCGAGAGAAGTTTGGCCGCGGCGTGTCTTCTTCCGCAAGATGGCGCCAACGCGCCGCCATCTTGTTTGACATGACCAATTCTCCTCAGTACGAGTGCTAACGCCTTGTATACGTCACGTGTTTTCCGTTCTAATCACTTTGTTTTTGTTACTATTGCTGTTAATTTGTTAAGTTTATTTATTATTGTTAGTTTCTTTGTTGTTATTGTTTGTTTTCATTGTTTGTTGGCATAATGCCAAAGAGAACGAAGAAAACTGTTTTGAACAGTCAAAGTCGTGAGTTTGTGATTCGCTTGCGTGAATATTTTGAGAGAGAAAACCAAAATGGTGGACCGCTATTACCCATGGCAAAAGTTTGTGACAGATTTGCAGATGCTCTTGGCATTGGACGTGCGACAGTAGTTCGCATCAGTAAAGAAAAATATGGCCGTATAGAAAAATATGTAAAGAAAAATATCTTCAACCGCAGTATTGACTGAAGACGAGGAAAAAAAGCTATCAACGCCAAATAAAAAATGAAGAAAGGCTGCTCCTGTCACAAAAATTGACGAGTTTGATGCCGCTGCGATTCGCAACCATGTATATGGTTATTATACACGGGGCGAATCACCTATACTAAAAAAACTGGCTGCGTCCCTAAAAGACGCACTATCGAAGTTTTTGAAAAATATTGGATTTTCCTACTAAAAAAGTGACAAAAGAAAAATTATAATGGAACGAACCGACATTGCTCTTGCTCGAGTGAATTTTCTCCGGAAAGTCAAAAAAATTACAAATTGGGACAAAGTTGTCTTTCTAGACGAGACATGGCTAAACGCCAATCATACCGTATCCAAAGCTTGGACCGATGATACGGCACAATCGACCACCAAAGTACCCGAAGGAAAAGATCAAAGAATAATAATAACTCATGCTGGGACGTCAATGGCAGTCGTTACGGGTTGTTGGAGCCCTCAAAAGTCCAACAATTGGTCTTACTGCAAAGCTTCCATCGATAATTACTATCGATATTTTTTTCTGTATCATAACAACCCTAGGAATGTCAGTTTTACAAATGTCGCAGAGATCATGCTATGTTTTTTCAAGTTATAAGAACAGGTTCGAGTCTTTTACATAACAACATTTTACACATAGTTTACTAGCCGACCTGCCCGCGGCTTCGCACACGTTGTTTGTAAATAAAAATATTACCCTCCTTCTGTGCAGTCTGGTAAAAAGTAGCCTTTGTCTCTGTCATGCTCATCATCTATTTATATAGGTAGGTACCAAATTTCATCGAAATCGATCCAGCCGTTTAATCGTTAAAACGTAACAAACAGACAGAGAGATATAGGGACAGAGTTACTTTCGAATTTTTAATATTCGTATGATTAAATATTATTACTGCGGAAGTTTGTGGTATCAGATAGGTAGGTTAGTAACGGGGAGTAAGTAGGTGGTCAGGATTTTCAGCTAATGTGAAAAAAATTGTTCCCACCTTGTCGCACTGAATTTTGGGTTTCATTATTATGTAGAAAAGTACACAAAATAACTTAATCTTGTCTACTGATTTTAACCTCCAGGTGATGGGCTCAAAATTTTTGTTTTACTAATAATATAAGTCATAGCAGATATCGGTAGATAGATAGTGCTATATTTTATTTATTTTAAAAGGCGAATGGTGTACAAAATATATAAAAAATGAGGGGTTTTCACGGCCATGTTTTTATAACTGTTAACAGATGGCGTTACTCTGTCATGCTCCAAATAACAAAGAAAAATGAAGTGTTAATGTCAATTGCAGCTGTGTCAACATTATTTTCAGAGGAACTTGAAATAGCAGCGCCCTAACGGGGTCCATGTACACACCTAACATAAGTATAAAAAAGACCTGTACTACTAACAAAATAATATTGTACTGTATTTACATGAATGAAATATGAAATAAATACAAAAAAATATATGTGTATGTTTATCTGACGAAGTGAGATTGATTTAAAATAAATGATAGATTGTGTCTTTGAGATTTTGGCCAAAAACCATATTTTTTGGTGGTGCATCTCCAGACAGCGCCATCTTTTACTCTAGTTGGAACTAGTTTTTTCTTTTCAATCAATCAAAAATAAAAAGCCTTCATTTACCAAATAAATTAGGTAATTTGTTCAGATCTGGCAGCCCTAAAATAAACAATAGATATTTTGTTTCAGAGCGTTGTTTATAACTTTAGCATTCATGTGATAGATTCTGTCAAAATCATGGATATAAAGTAGATCAATGTTCAAACTGCAGCGACAAAATCTTCTGAAGTTTATAATAAATTTAAAATTTTAATAAAATGTATACATCAGAAGTAGGTAAGTAGTCAAATAATATTTTTTCTCTGTTTGGTTGTATTGCTCTTTAAAAATTGAGTTTTATAGCGAAAGTAGTGACATCTCTTGGTGTCGCGGAACTGGTGACGCATTGTTCTGTATTAATTCGCTAGGTGTCGCTTACAGTTCCAAATTTAGATTTTCTGTAGTTTCCAATTTTTCCAAAAGTTAGTATGGTAATAGCGATGGGTCGTCGACGCATTTCTCGTGAACGAAACTAGACCGTCTATTTTCGATCATTGACGAGTCAATCAACCAGTTGAATACGTCAAGTCAGCCAATTATGAAACCCGTAGAAATAAAACCCAAACTCCTTTCTCTTCTCTAAATTCGCCTGCTTGACATGATTTTAGTTTTTCTGTCCCTCCCTTCCGACATAGAGTCCGCGTCTTTGGAGTCCGCGCCACAACTGAAGTCCGGTCCGATAGACGCCGCGCTGCTATCTCAGAAATCGAGAAGATATTCGAGATTATAGGTAGTTCCCGCTTTTGCCGTAAGACTTCAGTGGTGGCGCGAACTCTACTTCGACATTCCGATACCTACCTTGTTCGATATCTAGATAAATACGGAGGCTTTTAAAAGATTATTTTACGCATAAACTTAATTTGAAGAACTTCTTATCAATTTAGAAAAAGGTGCAGTTTTCAAAGTGGTAATACATTTTTCAACCCCCAATCTCGGAAAGGGTATTTTTGCTCTTCGATATCTGAGTGCAAAAGCCGTTTTTATTCGCTAGAGGATAAAGTAAATTGAATTTAGAACATCGTGTGCACTAAGTTTGTGAATTCAAAACATCATTAAACCTATTTACTTTTTTCTCCATGGTGCCGAATTTATCATACAACCTTTTTTAATTTGTTTATAACTCAGACTCGGAACCTTCTTGGCGTATTACTTTTTTTGCATTTAGTCATTTCCTCGCTGAGGTGGGATGAAAAGTTACGTGTTGCACTCGAGTGCAAAGATTTTTCACCTCGTGCTCTTTTGATTCCCTCGCTAACGCTCAGGATTCTAATTTTAGAATCCTTCGCTTGCTCGGTCATCAAAATTGAGCACGCGGTTAAAAAGCAACTTTGCACTCTTGTATAACAAATAACTATTACACACTGTTGTATCTATTGAATAGGCAAGGTTTTTTCACTAAGTAAAAAATGCAAATAAAACAATAAAGCTGGAACTTTATTTTTTATTACCTATTTGTTTTGCCATGTCCGTCTGTCTGTCTGTCCGACCAGTTACAGCAGTTTTTTTCGCCAAATTTCAGCTTTACCTCTACGCTCTAATAGTCTACTAGAGCGGTAAAGCTAAAATTTGGCATAAATATTCGTTTTATTGACACCTAGTAAGTTATGAAATAAATAAAAATGCTTGTTTATAAGGGTATGTTTATGGAATTATTTTCAAGGTGATTTACTTTTTTTACTCCACGCCCCATCGATCGTGTGGAATATCGTTGAATAGGTCTTCCAAAGTATTTTTTTGTTTTTATTCTTTATTTCACATTATTTTAGTTAATTAAATGTTAAAAGTTTACTGAAATAAATAAATGACAAATTTAACTTGGGAGTTTTAACCAGACCATGGTTATAATACGTCACTCGCGTAAGTCTGCTCCATAAATTATATCTACTTTAACAAAAACAGAAATAATTAACAATTAAATACCTAATACCTACCTAACTATTCCCCTCCAGCGAAGAGAGGTAAATTTTAAGTCTCTTGGCCCCATCAGAAGTCGAATCGGTTTCTTCTAGGCAAGCGTGATCATTGCTTACCATCAGGCGAGATCGTGGTCAAACGCAAGCCTATACTTAATGCATAAAAAAGCTACGAGCCTTACAGTAGTCGCATATGATGTGTACAGTGCCGATAATTAGCCTTTTATGCGCCTGGTGCGAGCTGCTATAACCGCGCCCTTGAAATATTTTCTAATCATAACCGGTTCTGGTCTGGTCATTTCTGCACCCCTCCAAGGTCTGCGCCCTGTGCCTGGGCACCACCGGCACTGCCCTAGTTACGGCACTGGATGTGTACCTAACATCTGACCACCGCCCGCGCTCATGGTCATTGGTCAAATCAAATAGCGCGCGCTTCCCCGGTTTCCTGTTACACATTTCCGTCCCTTTTGCCAAAACCACTCCCACGAACCGAGAGGAAAGATGTTATACATAAAAAAACAACTGTGCTTTAGACCACACGACTGAAGTAAAACTTCTTTTTATAAATATTAATTTATAAAATTGTTCAATTACAAAATTGTCCACACGTCTGTAGGTCGATCAGTCTTTGTTCATTCTGGACAGACGAAACTCGCACTCGCACATTATCGTTTAAAAATATACGAAACGTAACTCTCTCCTTTATAACTTCACTAACTTATATCTCCCTCTCAACTTCCGTTCGCACTTTTCGTAACGCATTCACCAGCTTAATCCCCAAGTCAAGCGTGCGTAAAGAAGTTTTACTTCAAAAAGGCGCGGCTACAAATAAAGGCCGATTGCTGTTTTTTCATTGAATCCATGGAGAGAGTTGCACAGACTTGCTTATAGATAGGTTGCTGTACCTATAGGTATGTCTAGAAAAATCCAATTAATTTTGTAAACATTTTTAGTCGGAAAAATACCTTTTATGACACCTTGGAAAACTTTGTGTGACAGTAATTAGGTACATTTATTTACAGGAAGAATACACAAATAAGAACCATTATAATAAACATACTAAAATATTTAGGTACTTTTCCATTTTATCTATTTAAAAACAATATCGGGTTGCCGTATCAAAACGAGAAAGCAAGTGAAACAATAAACTAGCTACATTCGTATATTTTGTGTCGTAGATCCACATTGTTATTTTGTTAATAAATACAATTCTATTAAATTTACACTTAACTATCGACGACAAATAATTTTAGATTCTTCTAAATCCATATCTATGTAGGTACTTATGTCTATACTAAATAAAATTAAATATATAAATTATAAAGAGAGAAGGCTAGAGCCGGAACCACCAACAAATGAACCTATAAAAACTTAGAGTACAGGTTAATTTGTTGTTGACATGCAATAAAAAAGGTTTTTTTATAAATTCAGTCTATGAAATTACAAAACAGCTATGCCCCTATTTTATCTCGTAGTCTCATTGCGAGGCGTGCCTTCCTACTTTTAAAAAAGAAAAACTTGAATATCAGAAATCATTTTGCGTGGGTGATGAAGTTTTCGCATTTTCTTCAAAATCAATCCCGTTGCGTAACAAACTAGGTACTATTAACTAAGAATACTTAATATTACTACAAAACAACTGTTCATACTGAAATTACTACGTAGCACATCCACACAGTAGCAGTAGCGGTATCTCGTAGCGATAACACTACGGGATACTACGAGACACTACGAGATATAAATCAGGGGCCCAATTCTACTAAACCAATCGCTTCACTATGTCAATGGTACCGTCGCAAAATGGCCACTATATATAACTTTTGGTATTCTACTAACACAATCTTTGTCAAAATAATGATAAATAATCATTGTTCCTGTCATAAGCTGCCAAATTTTCAATGGTGTTGTCATAATAATGGTTGACGGTTTTTGACAAAGATTGTGTTAGTAGAATACCATAAGGTACCTATCTATAGTGACCATTTCGCGACGATACCATTGTCATAGTGAAGCGATTGGTTTAGTAGAATTGGGCCCCAGTAGTAGCAAAGAATATTATTATGAGTTAGTAGTATTATTAGTTACTTCTGTTATTTAGAAGTAATCTTTTCCTACAACCTCTAAAAGTTCTTCTTACCACGATGCTACAAAACGTAGGTACCTATGCCAATATTTCTTTTCAACTATGATTAACTATTGCATTATCCTAGTATTTTCTTACTTTTATTGCAAAGTTATATATCTTCTCAAGCGTGCGTGATTGATGGATGACAAAGAATCTATGTATTTATATGTGAAGAGAAAACGTGTACCTACATATATTTAGGAAGGGCAAATGCTATAATTAAGGTAAAAAAAGTATTATGGTCGAATTTCGACCACTGTGCGCTGGCAACTAGTTACTACTACCTACTACGTAGTGGCACTACCACTCCACTGCCAATGAGGATTTTTCATTTTCGATTTAAAAAAATTCTAGTTTCATCTAGCGTAATAGATGGTGCTGTCTGGAGATAATCCTCCATAAAATATGGTTTACAAGCTGTTGCCTGCGACTTCGTACGCGTTACACTACTAAATGTGTAGGTAACCTAGAAATAAAGCTAAACTTGCTGTTGCAACTTGACTTAACATCCCATTTTTATCCCATGGGACCTGATTTATGGGAAAAAAGTAGCCGATGGGGTAATCCAGGTTATAATTTACGTACATACTAAATTTCATTGAAATCGGTTCAGCCGTTACGACGTGATTGAGTAAAAAACAAACACACAAACTTTCGCATTTATAATATTAGTGTGATATTCAATAATCTCATACACAATATCAAAATTGATAATAAACAATCTCACTATGACATTGTAATTAACATTGACTACTCAGTATCCTTTGTTATTCAGCTCAGGACAGAGTAACGCCATCTGTTAGCAGTAATTAAAACATGGACGAGAAAACCCCTCATTGATTGTCCCCCGTAATATAGTGACAGCGAGAAAAAAATCTGCTGCTAGCTAAACGATCTATCCTATATTCGAGTAGGGATAATTTACTGGCAGTTCACTAAGGACTTCTTTCGATAGTTCCTTGTACACAGCAGACATCGTCTCATGCACTTTTGCAATAAGCTCGGGCACGTCATCATTCGTGAGGCCAACTGTTGGGATGGGCTCCAGGGCTTGGATGATCACGTGACCTGAAAAATAGTTAGTAGAATGTAAGTATTTATTCAACTTCAAAAGCATCAAGCACCGACTATTTTTGAAATATCACAGTTGAATACAATACGAGCTGAAATGGTTTTTTTATATTTATAAAACGAATTACTAAAGCAATCATTGAATTACTACACGAACTGGATTACATATTCAAATTTATTATGCCTCACCCAAAATTCAAACGTTACATTCTCTTTTCAAAACTAAACATAACAAAGGATCATTTAAAAACCTTCTCACCTTTGTCAAAAATATGTTTCTGCGCGTTCACAAAGTAGTAAGGCGAGAACACAACGGGAATAATAGGCACTTGCGCAGCCACGGCGATTGTGAACGCACCTTTCTTGAAGGGGAGTAACTTGGTGTAGTCTTTGTTCCGAGTGCCTTCGGGGAACACCCAGATCTTAGTCTGAAATAGGAAAAGAGACGGATTACTTACTGTAACGATTTATTATGATAGATAGGGACATGTTTACAAGCGAGTTGAATTTATAGAGCTAAACTCTAGTAAGTTAGTATACGGGTAGGTAGTACCTAATAGTATAACTCGGGTGTGACTAACTGGATTAAAAATGTCGTAATGGTATGTTATGACAGAAATACAGAGAAAAGTCTGAAATTCAGAATAACTGCTATTTCTACCCATCCCACCATCCAATAAAACATGAACTTGTATAGTTCGAATCTGAATTACACGAGGTCAATTTCCATATGAATATTCCATATTACAATTCCATATATATATAATGGATTTACTGATACTTTTCTCTAAATCGATCGACAAAGAAATCTGAGGTAGGTACCTACAGTGTTAGGTCTTCGTAACGCACACTTATTTTAATAGTCATAGATTACAGACATTTTATAGACTTTAATAGGGATGATTAAGACTCCTTAAACATTTAATTTGGGACACTAATGATCTGCTAATTGATTGGACTGTAACTCTTGCGAGATCTTATTTTAGGGCAATCCACTAGTATTTATACAGTCTTTAAAACTGCACTTTGCGAATTTTACTAATTCTAGTTTCAGCATAAATTATTGTAAAATTTGGTCCTTATTCGTCTGGTCAGATAATTCGTCGCTGTTCTAAGTGACGTAACTGACATTTTGGCGTAACTGACATTTGTAATGTTACTTTTATCTACTTTTGAAGATGAACCGATCTGTCTAATCGGCGTATCTGTATCTTCTACTTACGTCTAGATGTATGTTCGACGTATCTACATATCTTTTGATCATAAATCATTCGAAGTGTCCAAAGTACACTTACCACTTTTAGTAGTATTTTCTAAAATGTCGGTTATGTCACTTAGTTTATGTACAGCGACAAAATGAGTAGCCCAATTTATGTCAGTTACGTCAAAAGTTGCAATATTTAATGAGATTAGATAACTTGAATAACTAGATTGGATTACGGGATTTGGCCTTCATAACTTGAAAGTGTTTAAGCGGATTTGAAACGAACCTTTTCCTTCACCATAAGATCGGAGGTTTCCTTGAGTTGTTTGTAGGCTGCTTTTGCGTTCTTCCTATCGATGAACACAACACCCGCGAGATACGCTGATAACCCGAACGGGAATAGGTAGAGCAGTTCCTTCTTGGCAATAGCGGCTATCTTACCGACCTGGTCCCATATCGTGAACATGCCTGAAACGAGATGGAATCTGATGACTTAAATTTGAAAAAGTAAGGTTGGTTTACTTGTAACTTAAGTAACACAAATATAAGAAAAATTCTAAATCTCGGAATAACAGCAATTTGTACCCCAAAAAAGTATATAATTTAACATAAACTCCAGTTAGTTGTAATTTGAATAAAAGTGTAGGTCAAGGTCGCGCTTTTTGTGGATATAGATATATATTCATCGTCAAAGGTTATTTGTTATGCAAGAGTGCAAAGTTGCTTTTTAACCGCGTCCTCAATTTTGATGACCGAGCAAGCGAAGGATTCTAAAATTAGAATCCTGAGCGTTAGCGAGGGAATCAAAAGAGCACGAGGTGAAAAATCTTTGCACTCGAGTGCAACACGTAACTTTTCCTCCCACCTCAGCGAGGAAATGACTAAATGCAAAAGTATATATGACATATTTAAAAAGCGTAGATAAAAAGTAATACACCAAGAAGGTTCCGAGTCTGAGTTTATAACAAATTAAAAAAAGGTTGTATGATAAATTCGGCACCAATGAGGTAGAAGTAAATAGTTTTAATGATGTTTTGAATTCACAAACTTAGTGCACACGATGTTCTAAATTCAATTTACTTTATCGTCTAGCGCAGGGATCCCCAAACTATTTTGGACAAGTGACCCCTTTCCCAAAATGAACTGTTACCTCAGACCCCCATGGCCAAATTACCTACTTTTAAGATCAACCCCCTTATTCATAATGGTCCGCTAACTTAAAACAGCTGATACAGAGTGTTATTTTTCATTCTGACTTAGGTCAATAGAAGAAGACAGAGTGAGAATTAGCAATGCTTTAAATTAGTTAGCAGACTATTATGAATAAGGGGGCCTATCTTTCGTTTTTTCCTATTGCACTTGGTTAAGTGAGTAAAGTTGAATTCATCAAAATTTAACAAAATAAAAAGACATACAATTCAGTAAATTTCAAGTTTAATTTATAATGATTATTACAAAATAAGTACTTAAAGAATCTTAAGTAGGTAGGAAATTATATTTAAAAAGTATTAATTCGCAAAGAGAAAATAAAACATTCAGTGTGCTGGATGAACCTGGTGACTATCTACCAATCTAGCTACATCCGGTTCAATATTGGTGAGTTGTAGCCTTAAATCTCCACGTTCGTTGATTTTCAAACGATTTCTTTGTTTCGTCAAAATGTTTGTTACCACACTGAAGCTTTCTTCAATTAGGTATGATGATGGAAAAGCGATAAGGTATTTTTCAGCAATGTTCCACAATGTAGGATACTGTGTTTCAATGATGCGTTGCAACCAGAACTTCTGATAGCCTTGGTTGAACTTCTGCTTAAGCTCTTCGTCTGTGCTGATGGTAATCAACTCTTCTTGCATTATCACATTGGCTTCTTCTATGGCTGTGGTATTGTACGGATTTATTATCCATTGAGGAATTTGTAAATTTAAAAGATCCTCAAACCTCTCCGTAAAATCTTTGTGTAATGCGTCCAAGTGAGTGACATATAATAAAATGTCATCATCTTGAAGCATTTCTGGTAATTTTGACAAATGCGCAAACTGCGAATATTCTTTTCTGCCTAAATTTTGTTTATAAAGGATTAGTTTACCCACGAAGGCCGATATTATTGATTTTGTTTTAATCAAGTTAAGATCGTCACCCTGCAGCTGCAAATTAACTTTGTTGAATATTCCAAAGACATCAGTCAAGTAATAAATATCTGTTTTACAATTGTTCAGATTTTCTTTCAAATTCGGATCTTTTTCTTGTAAAAACTCCAACACAGATTCAAAAATGCCTGAAAATCTTTCTAAGCAAGAGCCTCTTGATAGCCAGCGAACTTCAGTGTGCAGAATTAATCGAGTAAAGACTTCGTTGTTTTCCTCACATAGCTGAGCAAATAACCGAGAGTTCAAAGAATTGCTTCGAATCTTGTTGATAGCATTTATTACATATTGTAAAGACTTATGCAATATAGGACTCAGCTTTTTCGCTACTAAATGCTGCCTGTGAATCACGCAGTGAATGACCAGTACATCAGGCAGTTGTCGCTTTAAGTGAGCTATAA
This sequence comes from Philereme vetulata, assembly GCA_918857605.2. Classification (NCBI taxonomy): domain Eukaryota; kingdom Metazoa; phylum Arthropoda; class Insecta; order Lepidoptera; family Geometridae; genus Philereme; species Philereme vetulata. The sequence goes on along the minus strand of OU975473.1, from coordinate 6,503,061 downwards.
AACCACGATGACAACCAACCATAGACGGTACAGCATCAGTCGCAACAGAAACAATGTTTTTCCGTGGAATAGTTTTGTCAGTAAAAAGATGTTCCACGGCCTGAAAAATCGATTCTCCTCTGGTATCAGTCTCTAAATATGTAGCAAAAAGCAGTTCTTGGCACATATTTTCATCTTTGATATATCGAACATATCCTAACAACAGAGCTTCATTGCCGGGTAATGTAGACTCGTCCAACTGGAGAGAGAATCTGTTGGTCTGTAAGAACTTGCATAAAATGTTTTTCATATCCCGTCCCATCTCGTCTATGCATCTCTGAACGGTGTTATTGCTCAAAGGTATTCTCTTTAAAATATCATGTGCGGGTTTGTGCAATACATTGTTAAGGACCTCCGCAATGGCTGGTAAGATAAGCTGCTCTCCAATTGTGTGGGGTTTCCCCAACTTTGCTATTAGTAAAGATATATTATAGGACGCTCGTAAACCATCATCGTCTTTAATAGATGATGACGCAAACATCGATCTTATGAATGGTCTTTTGTCTAGTTTTTCTTTAAGTGCTTGAAAAAATGACAAGGGCTTACTTTTTTTGTCAGCATGCACTCTTGATAAGTGGTCATCCATTTTTGAAGGCTTCCTGGCATCGTTACTGAATACTTTTTCACATATGAGACACATCGGCAAGTGTTGAATTGATGGAGATGCAATAAATCCGAACTTCAAGTAGTCCAAACTGTATTGTCTGCATTTTTTTTCGTGTGCGCCATCATAAAACTCTCAGTAATGCTGCAAATAAAAAATAAGAAACTACCTAAATAAAAAACAATAATAAACTGTTAAATTAACTGGTAATTTTTTACAATTGAAACAACTGAGGCAACTGCAAACTGTTGCAAACAATCTACACATAGCTCAACTGATCACTATCACACAGTGGGGCAATGCAGACAGCGTCCCCAAGACGCTGGCTGCATTGCCCCATTGTATGGCAATGCTGATGCGCTGTGCCGGATAAAAACTGTTTGGTACTTACCCTGTTAATTTTTCATAAACTGCAGATATTGTATGGTTACGCTATTAACTCGCGTAGGGAGCTCAGCATTTTGTAAATTCGTTTTCAATCACTTTACTTCACTTAATTTAGCTATGTTATAACTTTGTAATCTCTTGAAATAAATGAGTACTTAAATGAGTTATTATCGTTCAAGCTCCAACGAATTTCATAACGCAAATGAACTTTCAACCTAAGTGCAAGCTCGTTAAATAGTAAAATATCGGGAACATGTTTGGACTTGCAACTTGATCATGAATTCGTTCGTATTTAATCGCGTAAGCGTCAAATAGAGAGCAAGTCAAAACGCGCCTGAAAGACGTACGCTCGAACTCATTATCTTGCACCAACTTGTCCACACACACTTGCCGAGTTTTTCATCTTGTACGAACTTGAGACTTTACATTACTACAACAATGCTATTTCCTACAAAAATATTAATTATTCTTAGTACACGTAACACAACATAAACAATACAGTACCTACCTACCTATCTTGAAAGATTTAAATAAGAACTTATGTTAATTAAATAGGGGTCGATCTTTAGACCTCGTCGACCCCCAAAATCAGTCTTCGTTTATATCGACCCCTAGGACACTTTGGGAATCCCTGGTCTAGTGGATAAAAACGGCTTCTGCACTCAGATATCGAAGAGCAAAATACTCTTTCCGAGATGGGGGCATGAAAAATATATTATTGCTGTAAGCTATTGTTATGGGTCCTTGGCAGGTCAGACAAAAGTATTATTTACCCAGAAGGTCTAACGAGAGCTGATGATTTGATATAATAACGGCTCCTCGCTGCTCAGACAGAATGTGTCCATTCCTCAATACCCATTTTATATCGTGTACTTTGCCGACGATGTATTTTATGATCTGTGCTGCAATCCTGAAAATAGGTGAAAAAAAAGTTTTTATAAGACACATAGCAATTGATAGATTGATATATATCAATATCGTTGGTTTAACCGTCGAAAAACAAAGGTACAATCATTTTTATGAATAATTCTTCTAAAGTATAACTAATAAGGGAAGTAATAAGTTTAACTAGTAAGGTTGTAGGGTACTACAACCTTATGGCCTATGGAATGATAATTTCGTGAGTTACAATGTACTAGCTTCCACCTGCGGCTTCACACGCGTTTTTTGTCAATCAAAAGTATGTATGTGCCTATGTGTTAAAACCAGGTTATAATCTAAGAGTTAAATTTCATTAAATCCATTCAGTAGTTTTTGCATGAAAGAGTAACAAACATCCACACATACATCCATACAAACTTTCGCGTTTATAATATTAGTAGGATGGGATTTACAGATAAACAAGTTTACCTCACAAAATTTCTTTGACGCATAAATTATTAGCTTTAATTTTAACGGGACTCTTACTTAGCCCGGCTTGCACAACGATCCCTAAACGTATTTAGCGACTAATCATGTTTAAATTTGACGTATTTGACAACTCTCTTAAATATATTTAGGCCCAAAATACAATAAGGTTGAGTTTTGAAATATGATAAATAAACAACCCATTCAATTCTCAAAAAACGCTACTTTTAATTTAGCATTAAATGCAAATCAAAACGGTTCTTGCGAATAAAGGATAATTTAATAACAGAGAATGGAAGCGGACATTAATTTTTTCCCCAAAGAAAACTTAACGTTAAGAAACATTAAGGATAAAGAAAGTGGCGAACAGTTAATGTACATCAGTAAAGTAAACTTAAATTTTAAAAGCAAACATCTAAAGTGCCCCTGGTAAGAAAAACTTACCAATATTGCACGGGCCTTAAGTTACCCTGGTAGGTTTTCCTATCAGACGGTTTTAAGGGGGTACAATTTAAGTGCTCACCAAAATAATTTTTATACCCTAAGACTAAGTGCCAAGTAAAATAAAGTAACTCCATATAAATTACACCGATTTGATACCGAGGTCCCTAAAGTAATGACACTGAAAATCTTCTGCTTTTTGCTGAATAACACACATTGGCCATACACACCTTATACTACATTTTTCACACACTAGGAGTGCTCGATATAAATCGATATGTGATAAAATATCGATACATTCATTTGATATATCGGATTAATTCGATATTATCGAATCATTTGAAGTCGATATATAATATCGGTATATTTTATCCGATATATGAAATATCGTAATAAGTTAAAACTACGTCTGTTGTTATTGAATGTATTATTCTCTACAGATAATAAGAAATAGATTTACTAAATTTATTTGATAATTTATTTAATCATTTGTCTCATGTCGATGTTCACTAGGCTTACTTTATTTTAATTGTTATCACAATTTCCATTTGTATTCGTTGTGATATAAAAAACGCTTTAGAATATTCAGGACAAATCATTATCAATCTATTTACGACGAATAAAATCTTTTCCTTCCTACGATACGATATATCGAAAATATCGATGTTTTTGACTGATATATCGTTAAACATCGATACAAGTTTCGATATATTATATCGGAAAAAAATATCGATATTTTTTGTACATGAACATCACTATCACACACTTACACACCCCTACATTCTTACACACTGCACACACTCATGTAATCTACTCTGTTATTACTTAAAAATCAAAAATAAAATATAATTTAGCTAATTAAAATTTATCATAGAAGCCGTTTTAACGCGTACTAAAAAGATTTCGAATACTTAAGTTTACTGTCATATTTACAAATATCCCGATTACAGATTATAAAAACAACATTGATACACTTGAAAAACTTGATTGAAGCACTTCACATCACAGGTGAGGGATTTTATGCGAATTTGGAATCGTCATTTCGGCCACTCATAAAATATTATATTATGACTAGTCCAGGATGGAAACAGCAAGGAGAAAGGCCGTTACCGACAGTGCAAGTGCAGTCAAATATTGCAGTCATAATGCGAGACCACAGCCTGCAGCTGTATAGTACCTAGTCAGGTCATAAATTCTGTCACATGTTTAATATAAAATAATTGAAACAAGGTTATTCATTATGTAACCATTTATATACCAAAATGAACTTAACAAAACATAGATTCTTATGACACTAAAGTTTATTCAAAATGACCTCCGTGATTTTGAATACAGGCCTTCAATCTGCGCGGCCAGTCGTCTATCGCAGCACGAACGAGGTCCATGTCAATATCGGCGGCTGCCTTAATCAAGGATGTCTTGAGTGACTCCAAATTGGGATGAGGTTTTGAGCACGCCTTTTCCTCCAAGTGTTGCCATATCTTGTAATCTAACGGATTCAAATCTGGACTGGAGGAGGGCCAGTCTTCGTGCCGGATGAAGTCGATTTCACACGCCGTCAGCCAGTCTTGTGTGCTCTTCGCTCTATGAGCTGGCGCCGAATCTTGTTGGAATACCCAGTGCCTGTTATTGAACATGGTATGAGAAACAGGTTCCATAAGGTTCGTCAGGACTGTATTTTGATACACAACTGCATTAGTTTTTACACCTTTCTCACAAAAATGTACCTCTGTTAAGCCCCAATAAGAAACTCCCAACCATACTATGAGCGAGGATGGAAAATGACCTCGTTGGATACGCGGAATACGGTTGCTCGCTTCTTCACTACTGTGTGCGTACACCTTATCATTTTGTTTGTTGTAGCTCTCTTCTACGGTAAAAGTTTTTTCATCCGAAAAAAGAATTTCCCGATATTTTTTTCCCGCGTACCGCTTCAACAAAGCGCGGCATCTCTTCAGTCTCAGGTCCATTAGACGAGCATTCAAACAATGTCCCGTTTTTCTGCAATATGCCCGAAGCCCTAAGTCTTCATTTAACACCTTTTTCAACCTTTTCACCGTGGTTCTGCTTAACCCCATCTGAAGGGCCAACAGTTTCTGCTTACGTTTGGGATTTCTTTGAATTCGCGCCTTCACAGCTGTTATCACTGCTGGAGTCCTAACAGACCGAGGGCGACCACTTCTTGACCTGTCATCTACACTAGAGTCTTCATTGTATCGTTTGATGGTGCGATAAACGAATATTTTGGTTATATTCAAATTTTTCAGTATGTCAAAAATTTGAATTGGCGCGTAACCGAAACAATGCAACGCAATAACTGCAACACGGTCTTCTTTAAGCGTCCACTCCATATTTAAAAATGAGTAAAATTCTAAAAAGTATACAGTTTTATTTTCATGAACAATTCGAAATTCGAATTCAATAAACTTTTTTGTGGCCAGCATTCTAAACTTTTTACTGTGTGACAATACTTATGACCTGACTAGGTATTTGCTGAACCTGTATGCAATTTGGTCGTCGTGCTCGAGCCGTCGTACAGTGCGGACGTCTCTGGGGCGTCGTTACGCTGCCCGTTGAATATACGAAGATTCGATCGTCGTTAGTGGTCGAGGCAACATCGCCTATAAAAGGCTCCTCAGATCGCGCGGCACGCATTCGATCGTCGTTAGTGGTCGCCGCTATAGCATGCAGCGGCCACACCTTAGGAACCTAGGCTGGTAGAGGGGGGCTCGAGTGCCGAAACACTTTGTTGTAGCAACGGCGTGTTTCGGCCCTCGAGTCGGCACGGTCACTCCCCGTGCTAGTGCTCGTTGCTTCGGCGTCATCGCAATCCACCTCAAGTGGCGAGGCAACCAGGCAACTGTAGAAGGCCTGAAGGTAGCGATAGGAGTTTTTTATCGTTGCCAGATACTGCGTCCTGTTCCCTTCCAGTCGTAGCGGTTCTCCGTTCCACTGGGTCAAGGGGAGTAAGGAGGAGAGGGTGCATCTGTGTACGGCGCGCACACTTATGCAACTTAATATATCCTGCGCATCTGACTTGGCTTTGTCATTCCGAGTTTAAAAAAGTCCTGGGCTTGGTCTAATACCTGGACACGGGTGGCCTAAGGAGAGGAGAGTGGTCGCTCTAGCACTGCATCGGGGTGACAGTGTGGTTCGGCAGCACTCTTTGAGACAAAGCAGCTTTATTTAGAGAGGCACTGCTTTCCTCGCTCAGCCGGGGAGGGGGCTAGAAAAGGTGCCCCAAACAAACGCTCATTCCTCGCAATAAGAATAAATCTAAAAACATGCAGATGAATATGACTTTTGGTGCGTGGAATGTACGTACTCTTTTAGACCGACCCAACAACCTCTGCCCAGAACGTAAAACCGCCATTGTGGCTCGCGAGCTCAAACGCTATGACGTCGACATAGCCGCTCTCAGCGAAACACATCTAGCTGACGAAGGTGAGCTTGTTGAACGTGGTGGTGGGTACACTTTCTTCTGGAAAGGCACACCAGCTTCTGAGCCTAGACGGTCAGGAGTAGGCTTTGCTATTAAAACTACTTTAGCCTCTAAGTTGGAAGAACATCCAGTTGCTATCTCTGATCGTGTCATATCCTTACGTTTCCATCTTCGAAACAATAAATACTTAAATGTTATCAGCGTATATTCGCCAACACTCGACAAAAGTGATGACGTCAAGGACAAATTTTATGAGGAAGTGTCAGAAGTGCTGACTAAAATCCGGCGCTGTGAGAAAGTTTTGCTTCTTGGCGACTTTAATGCTCGCGTCGGACGTGATTTTGAAGCTTGGCCTCGGGTGATAGGGCGACATGGCATTGGTAACATGAACAGTAATGGGCAACTGTTACTAAGCCTCTGTTCCCAATTTCATCTGGGTATTACCAATACCATGTTTAGACTCCCAAATAAATACAAAACTACCTGGATGCACCCAAGGTCCAAGCATTGGCATCTTATTGATTATGCTATAGTCCGTCAACGGGATATAGCGGATGTCAAAGTAACGAGAGTAATGAGGGGCGCAAACTGTTGGTCGGATCACCGACTTGTTGTTACAAAACTATTTTTGCGTCTTAGCCCTTGCCGTAGACCTCGCAGGGCTAAGCCTAACTGTCTTCATCTGAAAAAGCTAGAGTCTGCTGAAATATTGGCAAATTACAGGGAAGCTGTCAATACCTTTACAGCAGGCATACACCCCGAAGATGAACAGTTAGACGAGGGCTGGAAACTGTTAACTACAAATACCATCAATGCGGCTACTGAGATCTTAGGCCAAAAACCTCGTGTCTGTGAAGACTGGTTTGACGAAAATGATAATACATTGACAGTCGCCCTAGAAAAACACCGCCAGCTCCTTCGAAAGGGAAATCAGACAACTGCTTCTGAAAAAATAAAGGAGAGTACGAGCCAAATAAGGAGACTAACTCGAAACGCAAAAGATGAGTGGTGGCTGAACAAGGTTCGCTATATTCAGTGGCTTGCTGATTCGAATAGACTCGGCGATTTCTTTAACGAGATTAAAAAGTTAGTAGGAAGTCCACATCGAGTAAACGTACCACTGAAATCACTTTCAGGTACCCTCCTGGTAAGCAAAGGAGAAGTTCTTACTCGCTGGGCAGAACACTATAACAGCTTACTCAATGTGGATCGTTCTGCTGACATAAACTATTTAGCATCACTTCCTGCCTTACCACAAGCCGTAGATCTGGATCAGCCTCCTTCTCTTGAGGAAGTTATCATCGCCATCAAAGCGCAGAAAAACAATAAGGCTGTCGGCATCGATAACATACCAGGAGAACTATTAAAATATGGCGGAGATGAGTTGCACTACAAGATTTGGCAATTTTTCCAGCGCATGTGGGAAATGGAGTTCGTTCCTCCTAGTTTTGGCGTATCACTAATTTGCTCTTTGTATAAAAATAAAGGTGATCGATCTGTTTGCAACTCTTATAGGGGTATATCACTTCTGTCTACTCCAGGAAAAACTTTTGCCAGAGTACTCTTAAATCGTCTTATGGAGCTCTCTGAAAGTATATTGCCTGAAACGCAATTTGGGTTTAGACCCAATCGCGGCACATGCGAGGCCATATTCTCTCTTAGACAACTGCAAGAGAAAAGCAGGGAACAGTGTCAACCTCTGTTTCTCTGTTTTGTTGATCTGGAGAAAGCTTTTGACAGTGTACCTCGCGAAGCTTTGTGGATTGTGCTTTCGAAACTTGGTTGCACCGACAAATTTATACGCTTGATAAGACTTCTTCACGACAACATGACTTGTTGCGTAACCGTCAATGGTGAGCAGACAGAGCAATTCCCTGTCACTTGTGGTGTAAAACAAGGCTGTGTATTAGCACCCACTCTTTTTGCTCTGTACTTTTCCGTTGTCGTGAGGGAGACTTTACAAGCCAACACCGAAGGGATCCGCATACGTTTTCGCACAGATGGCAGTATCTTTAACCTGGCTAGGTTAAAAGCGCACACAAAGGTATCGTATGACCTCATTACCGAATTGATGTATGCTGATGACCTATGTTTCGTTGCGGAATCTTCTGAGGGACTCCAGGACTTGATGACTCGGCTTGACGCTGCGTGCTGTAGATTTGGCCTCAAAATTAATATTACAAAGACAGAGGTGATGGCCATGGACACTGTTAACCAAGCTCCACTGAATCTGCAAATCGATGGAAAGCCCATAAAACAGGTCGATACATTCAGATATCTGGGAAGCAGCATAACAACAAAATGCGACCTTGACTCGGAGATCAACAGCAGACTTGGCTCCGCTATGGCTGCTTTTGGTAAACTACGAGTCCAGGTATTTCGCTCCCATAACATCAAATTGAGTACCAAGATTAAGGTGTATATGGCTATTGTACTTCCTAACATCTTGTACTCGTCAGAGACATGGTGCCTGTATCGCAGACACATACGCACGTTAGACAGATTCCATCTGAAATGCCTCCGCGACATTCTTAACATCAAGTGGTCGGATCGGGTCCGTAATACCGATGTTCTACGACGGGCTAATGTCTGTGGCATAGAGGCATATTTGATGCGGCGTCAGCTGCGTTGGTGCGGGCACCTGTCTCGGATGTCTGATGAGCGAAGGGCGAAACGCATTTTCTTCTGTGAACTAGAATATGGTAAGCGGAAACGCGGAGGTCAGTTCCTACGTTTCAAAGACGTACAGAAGAGGCACATGAAGAGGTGTTGTATCGATCCGTCGCGCTGGGAGGCTCTCGCTGAAAAACGACCTGAATGGAGGCGTCATGTTCAGGACAAAGTGTACGAGTTTGAAGAAGAAAGGAGGCAAGAACTAGACTTAAAACGAGATCAGCTTAAAAGTCGACCGCCGGCTAATATCAATTACAACTACATTAATGGCGCCTTAACTTGTGTTCATTGTAACCGGACTTTTAGCGCAAAAATAGGGTACATCAGCCACATACAGGCTAAACACCTAGGCCAATAATCACAAAGTCAAGTCTCTGTAGCCGAAATCGGCTAGGAGGATTATTATTATTATGCAATTTGGCTAAACCGCTCTGTGGACAACTAGGACTACAAACTCTGAAGTATATATGTAGAAAATTTATGAATTGGAGTTTAAATATTTTATGATATACTAGCTGATCCGCCAGCGGCTTCGCGCGCGCAAAGACAAAAATCATTTTCTATAGAAACTTTGACACCTCATTTGTATCCCATGGTACCTGATTTATGGGATAAAAAGTAGCCTACGTCTTAATGCAGGTTACAATCTACGTAAATAGGTTCAACCGTTACGACGTGATTAAGTAGCAAATAAATAAACAAACATCCAAGGTTTCGCATTTATAATATTAATGTAATAGTGTGATGGTTCGATTGGCAGCTATCTGGATTAGTTGAGCTACGTGCCTACTTATGAATCGCATGCAACGGTCTTTATCTATAGATCAACTGTTTTATTTGTTAAATAGTTTGTAACTCACCTTATCGTTTTATCTAAAATGTAAGCAGAGTAATTAAAAAAATAATTAATTTATACAACGTCATAATGCGTCATAAGATAAATTAGATTTTCACACCACCTGCTCGACAATGTCAAATTATATGTCATGTAACCTCACCGAAAGCAGGTGATTTAATCCCTAAAGCTGAGCCGGGAGTAAAGTTGTACCGAATTTCATTATGCCCTCGTGGCCATTATTTCGAGGGTGGTTTGAATTTGGAACCTCATCTGTATTAAAATTTGAAACCAAGAGACCCACACACTAAGAACTTATTCGTAAATCGAACGCTGCACAGAATGCATCAACATAGATTTGGTTTTTATTGTCTCGCAGAAAGTGCGAAAAGTAGAATATTCTCCTCGTGGATAAAGCTGTCTGCATCTTGGGCGTGCTTGTATCCTTCTCTCCTCTTCGTTACGTTCGGGATTCAATATAAGGCTCGTGACGTAAGACACTGCTTTATTCCCTCGTTTAATAATCTACTATAAAGCACAAACAAGGCAGACAATGGGTTGGTATAATAACTAAGTAAAACCTTCTCAAATATTAAATCAAATTGTTTCGTGCCATCCTTTGTTTTAAAGTGTTATCTCAAATGCTTGAATAACTTATGGTATATTTTCATGCCCATGTTGAATAAATAAATATATATTGCTAATCTAGAATTATAACTAAAAATATAATTAGAAGATAATACATATAAGCAGCCGACTTAAGAACCTTCTCCTTTTTGACGACCTCCGTGGCGCAGTGGGCGAATAGTCTGAAAGTTTTTCTATATATTTTGAGTATTAGTATGAGTACAAAACAAAGTAAGTATATACGTATTATATCAATTATCTGGTTTCCATAGTACAAGCTCTGCTTAGTTTGGGGCTATTGTGTGAAATGTCCAGCAATGTATTATTCAGGTAGGTACTGCCAGATATACATATTGTTGGCTTGGAAGAACGCACTAATACTGAGTATTGTTTTTTAGTGCCACTGATGGCAGATTCGATAACAAGTTACATCGGTATATTTTTTAATAACCTATACTGTCCCACTGCTAGGCAAAAGTCTCCCCCATTTCCTTCCATTCCTTGCGTTCTCCAGGAATCTCCTGCCCGTCAGAGTAGAACATGATTGTAACCCAGATCGTCGCGCCAACGTTTTCGTGGTCTGCCTCGTTACCGTATATTTAAATAAATAAATAATTTTTCCACCTGAAGCATTACATATGTATCTAAATATATAAAGCATCTACATATAATCTGTTTCTCTGTATAAATGACAGAAAATGGTTTCAGTGTTTTGCCTTACACGCCTGTTTCGTCTCTCTTTAGATACCGGTAAAGTACCAACACCCTGGAAGCTTGCAAATGTCCAACCGGTTCCGAAAAAACGTAATAGAGCTGACCCTACTAACTACCGGCCAATCTCTATCACCTCCATTCTATGCAAAACAATGGAGCGTGCGACCTCCTTAGTGATCGATAGTACGGCTTTCGTCGTAAACGATCCACTGGAGATCTTCTAGTGTATGCTACTCACATCTGGAGTGAAGCCATCGAAAGGCACGGGGAAGCTCTTGCAGTTTCGCTCGACATCTCAAAAGCTTTCGATAGAGTTTGGCACAACAGTCTCATTAGCAAGCTTTCCTCGTACGGATTGCCGTCTAATCTGCTAATGTGGATAACTGATTTCTTGAGGGAACGATCAATTCGAGTAGTCATTGGTGGATGCTCGTCTGATCTATTAGCTATCAATGCCGGGGTACCTCAAAGGTCTGTCCTTTCAGCAACTCTATTTTTTCTGCACATCAATTATCTGTTGAAACCCAGTATCTATGGGTATGCGGATGACAATACAGTTGTTGAAAGATATTTCTCTAGTCCACGTGCAAGTGCTGACGAAATCTGCAATCTACGTGCAGATATGGTAGAACGTTTGAACCTTGACCTGAAGTTTGTGTCTGACTGGGGTGACGCAAATCTGGTCAAGTTCAACACCTCCAAAACTCAGGCGTGTGTGTTTTCCACACGGTGTTTCAAAACGGTCTCCTTTTCATCCCGTTACCACCTTTTGTGATATCCCAGTCGTAATTTCTGAAAGTCTGAGCTTGTTGGGCGTTGAGCTCACGTCCAACCTGAACTTCGGCTCGCACATTGAATCTAGGGCCAAAATTGCTGCTATGAAGCTGAACATCTTAGCTAAGATTCAGCGGCACTTCTCACCGGAACAGCTGCTCAGTCTCTACAAAGCACAAGTCCGCTCATGTATGGAGTACTGTTGCCATCTCTGGGATGACTCAGCCAAGTATCAGCTTGAAGCCCTTGATTCGATTGAGCGACGTGCTGCTAGACTCATTGGTGATGACTCACTAGTGGAAGCCAATTTACAAAGTCTAGAGCACAGACGCCGAGTAGCCAGACTTTCAGTTTTTTACAAGATATATTTTGGTGAATGTGCGCAAGATCTTCATGACCTTATCCCTCCTTCCCCATTCCACCATCGGACAAGCAGACGAACCGAGAAGTACCACCCATACCTGGTCGGCATACCACCTTGCCGTACCAAACGATTTGCTTCAACTTTTCTTGTTAGCACAAGTGAGGAGTGGATTCCACTTCCGGCGTATGTTTTTCCAAACCAGTATAATCTTGGAGTCTTCAAGTCCAGAGTGAATAGGTTCTTTCTAGGCAAGCGTGCTCCATCTTCGATCCCACCTTCACTTACCATCAGGTGAGGTTAGGTTAGGTTAGGTAATGTTGCGCCGAGTTGCCGACCCCACGTAATGTGGAAAAGAGTAGATGATGATGATAAAGAAACTCATGCACATCTAAACATATATCCTAAAAACAATACTCGTTTGTTTACAGGGTGCAAGATTGTTGCAAGGTATTTAATTAAATTCAATTAAAAGCAAGCTCGCGTGGCTGTAAAAACGTGAGTTGAGACTAATATAAATAATGGAAATGGTTGTTTTTTTACATTCTAGAGGAGTATGCTATAGACTGTAAATAAAACTACTATTTGCATTGCTTATACTCCTCCTACCAAGGTAACTTTTCGAATTATTTTAACATTATGTGATAATTAAAAAAAATCTACACTCATTAAGTTATTTTTTTATCAATAGCTCAGTAATTTATACTATTTAAATAACACATAAATTAATAACAAATATTGCTGAACATTTCACACAGCGCCATCTAGCACCAAACTAAGCAAAGCTTGTACTATGGGAACCAGATAACGGATATAATACTTATATACTTTTTTTTTGTAAATACTTTCTTATAATATATAGAGAAACAACCAGACCCGAAACAAATATCTGTAGATCATGCAAACATTTGTTCCATGGCGGGATTCGAGCCCGCTACCTCCTGCGTCTCAGCCGGCTATTCGCACACTGCGCCACGGAGGTCATCAAACGGTTAAACGGTCAAACGGAGGTATTTACGAGTAGCCATTTTATTTCAGGGTTTCCTTACCCACCTTCTGATTCCATCATTTGATAGTCATCAGGTGAAATGAATAGGACTAATCTCGTGAGATCTTACGTTTGGGCTTATTCGCCTAGACTTTGCGTAGTTTACTACGTGCATATATACCATGGGTTCCGTTATCCATCTTCCAGTTCCATCAGCAGACCAGCTTGTCTATTGTATCATTGTATTGTTATCTAGATACAACCACAAGAAATGGGAGAAATTTTGGTATCGTAGTTAGTGAACCTAATTCAAGCGTGTTTTGGTCAAAACTTATAGTCTTATAATTTTAGCGGACACATTTAATTTAATTTAATTTATTTTTCACACATTGTAATTTTAGGGTTACCTTTATTTTTTTTACTAGCCACCCCCTTCTACTCCTCCCCCGAGGAAGGCCTCAAAAGCGCTAGAGCGACGACTTGGACGTCTTCCAAAGAGAGCAGCGGGATCTGGCTCTAGACCTTAACATGTGGCAGGAAGAGCTTAGGGCTAACCATAACTTAAAATTTTTATTTATTTTAAATTTATTTATTTTTTTACTATTATTATGATTATTTTATATAAATTACCTTTAATTTTGGCATTTCCTTTGTATTTAGTAATTTTCGTGCTTGATAAGGTAGAGAATAATTGATACTTTTACCTACAGAACTAAGACCTTAATACTCACATTATCTTAAAGCAAATTAATTTACCTTTATATATATACATATATTTTAATTATTTATGTATATATATATATATATAATAATTATTTATGTATATATATATATATATATATATATATATATATATATATATATACATATATAATATAGGGGTTATTATGATATTACAACGAACTCTTCGTATCAGGAAGTAGAGGCTGTATGCAAAAGCATTAACCGTTTCCTAAATGCTAGTGACAAAAGACCTCCAAATAAAGCAGTCAATCTTGAATGTAACCTTATATTGATTAAAACTTACTGCATTTAGTTTTGTAATAAATTATTACACACGTGTTTATCAATTAGTTTCCATTACACCATATTTGTTGACAACGAAGTTTAGTTCTAGTAGAGAAATGGCATATAATGAAATCGATGTGATTTCATGCCGTTTTTCTTCTAGAATAAAGTTTTTGTTGATTTTTTTTAATTTACTTTTTCAAAACAAGCTTTTATAAAATTCATAATCGGAATCGCAAGCAGATTCAAATGAGCCCAAACACTAGTAGCCCACTACAATCTATTCAAAAGTTCCATTGGTACATCCATGGTACTATATTGTCACCAAAGTTAAATATGTATTCAAAATTTAAATCCGTATACAATGTTTCGTGTCTGTGCTGTTGACCGTTGAGGAGTTCCTTCTTGAAAGTCAACCCTGAGTGCAGCAGTCATGACATAGTGGAACTTAGAACGGGCTGTCATAATTAAATGTGTAAACTAAATTTCGTATCTGCGCTGTTGACCGTTGAAGAGTTCCTTCGTCTGGAGCCAATCCAGGGAGTAGAATCAGGTCATGCTTACTATAAATATGCATTCTTCTCAAAAATAAGCGTGTATACCAAATTTCAGCTGAATCGGATTCCACCCGGACAAACATACATACATTGCAAGCTATTAAAAAGCTTGTCACATTAAAAATGTATATTAAATAGTGAATCAGTATAATTACTGGCAGTTCTTTTCAATACTCAATATATATATTGCTTTCACATGGTGACCATGTTGTTAAAGGTAGTACGTACGTAGATAGTTTTACAATTGAACCGTTTTTGTGGTTAAATAAACTTTTTGGGGTTAGGTAGATTTCCTTGTGAAAGGGCTCGCCCGGCGAAGTAAACAGCATTGCTGTGTTTCGGTTTGAAGTGCATGATTTCCGGCGAAATGACAGGCACATTAGGCTTTACACCTGTATGCCTCAAGTTGATGGACGCAGAGCGGTGCACCGTAGGGCACGTATCTAAGGTGCGTGATCTACGAAGCAATACTTTGTTATAGGCGATAGTTACCAACATAAGTTGCCCACCTTATGTTGGTAATACCCAACAAGCTTGTTCCATGTCGTATAAAAAACATGGTTTTCTTTTGTACTTACACAATTTTTTTGACGTGATAAACGTCTTATAAATCGATGAACGCCGGCTGCACGCACGAAAAAGCATGACTCATTATGTCACGTTCCGCCTGAGCCGAGCGTGCAAGCGAGAGCGCGGTACAAGCGATAGAGGCACGATCGGCGTTCGGCTTGTGACGCATCTATCTCTCTCGTTATCACGTACAATTATCGTCCGCAAACCGACTATAGTCTAACTTTTTATTAGCTGCAGTAAAATGACGTTTCTAAATGTCATTCTGTAAAATAATGTTGCCAGCCTAATCTCAATAGGGATGTGATTCAGTTCACAAAAATTAATTAAATAACATTATTATGACGTTTTTGTTTCATTTTGAATGTACCTCCCTATACTTCCACTAAAAAAGATCAATCCTCTAGTATAGTAATAATAATAGGTTAAAAAAATACATTACAACTTAATATTAAATCTCAAAAAAAAAACCAAACTGATTATTCATTTATGATTCACTCATTTGACTACATCCCTATTTATTTTTTTCAAAAACCGGCAACCCACAAAACGTCATTTTACTGCAGCTAATAAAAAGTTAGACTATATATAGACATCCAATTTTTTTTTACTCAACCTTATGAAAGTTGACATACCTATTTAAAATTAAATTACCATTACTTTGATCCATAACATAATCATCATCTCGATACTTACAAATATGTATATTATAAATGCGAAAGAAAGTTTGTTTGTAATTGTAACGCTTCACGTCATATGCGATGAAATTTGGCATATAGATAGAGTATGGACTAAGTATATATCTGACCGATGGAGACATAATTAATTTTTAGGGTACCGTACCCAAAGGGTCAAACGGGACCAGGGTCCCGTTTGACCCTTTGGGTACGGTCTGTCCCAAAGACTGTCTACTAAGACTCCGCTGTTTGTCTGTCCGTCTGTCACCAGGCTGTACCTCCTGAACCGTGTTAGATAGACAGTTGAAATTTTCACAGTAGATGTATTTATACTGCCGCTATAACAACAAATACTAAAAACAGAATAAAATAAATATTTATGCGGGCTCCCATACAACAAACGTAATTTTTGTGCTCGTTTTTATAGATAATGGTACGGAACCCTTCGTGCGCGGGTCTGACTTTCACTTGGCCGGTTTTTTGATAAACCCAGCGCGCGAAGCCACGGCCGGAAGTTAGTAATAATTCTTACAATAAAATAATTTGTAATTAAAAATGAAATGAAAATAATATAGGTTACACACAATTAATGAATGGTAAAAAAATACCAGCATTGGGATTAATTAAAGGTTAAATAGGTCGTTAATACGGTATGTAAATAGGTCATCACTTCTTACGTCACATATACGTACACACGGATACACATCAAGCTATACCTCTCATTCTACGAAAAGTCCACACAATGCGAGGTCAGCTTATACTGGTATTTTATAGCTTGATGTGTAGCCGTGTGTACGTAGGTACGATTACTCGAATGCTCCTATAAAGAAAGCGTATATTCTGTGACTCCTTCTATATAAATAAAAAAAAAAAAATATTTCAGACAACTAAGAGTCCAAGAATTTGTAATTTGTATCTTAAGAATAACATACAAACTAAAAAAAAAAAAAATATATATAGCAACAAAGAAGAACAGCTAAATATACAATATAATAGATACAATATCATAGTATTTTTTTTACTTTTGCGAGATAGCTATTTTAGATAGTATGGCCTATTTTTATTTATAATCCCGATGTGTTATAAATAAACAGGTAAATACGCAATAAATAACTAGCCCCAAATTAAGCAGAGCTTGTACTATGCGAACCAGATAACTGATAGAATACTTAAATACTATTTTTTTTTGTAAATACATACTTATAATACATAGAGAAACAACCAGGCCCAAAACAAATATCTGTAGATCATGCAAACATTTGTTCCGCGGCAGGAATCGAACCCGCTATATCCTGAGTCTCAGCCGGCTATTCGCCCACTGCGCCACGGAGGTCGTCGGTGATTATAGATTAGAAAGTAGCTCTGCCTCTGTGTGTCTGTTTGTTACGTTTTCACGGCTAGACCGATTTTGATGAAATTTGGTATAAAGATAAGATAGATTATGATCAGGATTGGGATATAGGCTACTTTTTAACCGACTGCGCAGAAGGAGGGTCAGGTGTTTATATATAAGTTAATTAGGTTAGTGGTAATTGTAGACTATAGGCACAAAATCAATTTTAGTTTTTCGATTGCTATGAAAAAAACGAATGTGCTTTTCAAATACCTACCTAGTTGAGCTTAGTTCTAAATTGTGTTATCATTTCAATAGGCTCATGTTTCAATGAAAATGACCCGAAAACGGTAAACGGATATGTACACATAAAAGTTATACATACTCACATATTTCAGGTAAATTTATTTATTTATTTATTTATTTAATACTTTATTGCACAAAAATACAAATTACATGTACAAAAGGTGGGCTTAATGCTAATAGCATTTTCTACCTGCCAACCTCAGAGGTAACAAAAAAGGTTGGCGTGCTAACTTTTAACAATATTAATGTTTATTAAAAAAAAAACAAAAGAAACACAAATAACAATAAACTCCGATTACAGTTAGAATAAATACATAAACCTACTTGATATAACAATAATAATACATAGAATATATATATATATATATATATATATATTTATAGATATAAAACAAAAAATACTATTACATACAACACACATAGGTACTACGTTTTCATATATTTTAACAGCCAGTGGAGGACTGCAAGAAATGACTATAGACTAGTCGTCTGAAAACCTAAAAATCTAAAATGTAAATCTATTTTTTTATTTATTATAGATTTTTTTTAGTTTACTTGGCTTCTGAGTCTAGTTACCGAGAAAATCAGCTAAACAGACGGACAAACTCGCATTCATTTTCACCATTTTAGTATTTTTCAAACTTTCGCGATCACTGTACATAATTATTGTCAACCCGTGACCACGACTGTTGCAACACATCCGAAACGTCGGGATAACAAATAAAAAAATACATACGCGATAAATACCCGTTTTAATTAATAATTATTGAGAATACTTATATATAATTATTTAGTAGAATCAATAATACTTGAGGCTTACACCACATGTGTCTGTTATTTCAAGAAACCATACCCTTCATACCGAAACACAGCAATACTGCTTGGCGGCAGAAATAGGTATTGCGGTAGTACATTCCCAGGCGAGCCCTTCCACAAGAATCTCTACTACTCTTTGTATGAATAATGTATTTAAACAAAAAAACTTACCCTGCATTCTTTACGTCCTTTGGTCGCAGCAGGAATAAAGGACAACATAAACCGGCAACCGTCCCAGTGACAAGGTAGAACAATAAAAAAACCAAGTGAAATCTAAAAGTGCTCGACTCAGAACTTTTGATTTTCTTTAAAAAATACGTTGATAGCGAGAAGATTACGAATAAATACACAGCAGCCCACATTGTGAATTAGTCTTGGAATCGGGCGGGTAAATTCTTTCACAGTTCTGTTATAACTGAAGAAATAATTTATAAAATTTATAAAAAATTTACGTTAAGCTACACGACCACTATCGTTCGACGATGTTTGTAAACAACTTGTTAATGCATTATAAACCAACATCTTGAAGCTTCTATCAACATTATTACTATTTACTAGGCGTCGAATTTGAAGGCTCGTTCGAAGGTTATATCCGAATATCCGATGGGTATTTGTGTATCATAATAAACGGAAATAGAATGAATATTGGGTTTCATACAGAAGTGAATAAATGGATAATGCTAATGGAAAGTTTTGGTCTTATTCATGTTTTAAAAAAAGTGTTAAGGAAACCTTATAGGTACAATGAAGATTACTTGGCATTAAAAAGTAGTCAGATGAAATAAAGAGCTCAATCTAAGTGAATAAAATAAAACGAGTGACTTGTACGTTAAACATTTTGTAACACAGTTTTTTGATATTTTAATTGTAACTCTCGCCATTTTTATACGTATGCTCGGAGAAACACTATTTGAGTATTTGCCGCTAAATATCTATGTATTTATTATTAATTAATATGTTTCTTACATAAGTAGTTACTATTTAGATTTATTCATTTGTTATTTTTTTTTATATTATAAGTATAAGTATGTCGGTATATGTAGTATGTTAGGTATACCATTACATCCCAAGTAATGTCCACACAGTCCATTCCATCCAAAGGTTGTCTAGTACAGATCGTTATTCAGCGATAAGACCACCAATTGTATCACATAGTTTTACGCTGTTCTTTTTAGCTGTAGGGTTTTCTTGGTGTGCAATATCTAATCTAAACGTTTTAGGAACATTTTTTGTAAAAGTCGTAGAACTAACATTGTTCACGTATCCTTACTAATATTATAAATTCGAAGGTATCTCTATCTCTCTCTCTTCGCTGTCTGTCTGTTTGTTACATTTTCATGACTTTACGGCTGGACCAATTACGATGAAATGTGGTACTTAGGTAGATATAGACGAATCCTCTCCTACAGTACAGCAACACTCAGAGCTCTAAAGAGTCACAGCTCTAACTCCAAGCTCATTTACGAATGCCACTTAGCCCTAGAAAGAATCGTCACGAAAAACAAGGTGATCTTACAATGGATCAAGGGGCATAGAGGATCACTAGGCAACGATGCTGCAGATGAACTAGCTAAAAGAGGATCGGAAACCACTGCTAAAAGCCCACCTTCATTCCTCCCACTACCTTTCACACAACTTCGAATATGGATACGACATCGTACTCTAAACCTACACAACGTACGTTGGGCACAGACCATGGACTGCAGACAGTAGAGGGTGGCTCTGCCGTCAGTCTCACCACGACTGACACGTCGACTGCTCAACCTTCAGAGACTGGACCTTCGAATAATCGTGGCAACCCTTACAGGGCATTGTCACCTCAACAAACAAATCTACATCATCGGAGCAACAGACAACCCACTCTGCAGAGGATGTCTCACCGAAAAGAATCAGCTTCCTGGAATGCGTGGAGGTAACAGCACAACGCGCAGATATCCTGGAGAATCCAAGGTCACTCGAAGCCTGCGAAGACCCCAGGAACTTCTGCGCTTCTGGTCGGAGTTACGCTGGCTATCCATATAGTCAACTCTCTCACGCATAATGGACCACATACAGAGTTCAAATGCGGAACAGGGAGTCCACCAACACAACATAACATAGATAAAGATCCTTACACTACTGCGCAGGAGGGATTGCCCTCCCTTAGCGTATAGTTCATAAAAGTAGGTTAGTTACTCATTTAGATTAGATTAGTTATTGTATTTATTGCACACCATTAAATATTAACATATAAAAGAAAATACACTTTTTAAATCATAGGTACAATGGGTGGCCTTATCGCTAAAAGCGATCTTTTCCAGACAACCTTTGGATGGACAGGATCTATGTGAACAAATAAGGACGGCGGCCTTATTAAAGATAATATAAAATAAAATGTATATAATATATAGGTCATCATAAATATACATAAAAAAAAAAAAAAAAAAAGTAAAAAAAATATTTATTACCAAAAAAGAAAACAATATTTAGTTAGTTTACATAATTGAGTGGTAGTATTACACAAGCCAAGTAAAATAACGTTACTAAATACAATAAAAGTTCAATGAGACCCAAACTAAGCGAAAAGCTTGTATCTTGGGTGTCATGAGAGCACTTACAAAATGGATTATACAATAGCTAACAGGGATGTGTCGCTTGTGATTGCATCTTTATCTTCAGCTAAAAACTAATCTAGTACATGTAAATAATAGGTGTGAGATATTTTTACCGATAATCAAATAGATCAGACAGAGTGGAAATTATGCTTGGAAGAGTGAGAGGGAGAGGTATCTAAGTGTAATGTGAAAACATATATGTGTGTGTGTGTGTGTGTGTGTGTGTGTGTGTGTGTGCGCGCGCGCGCGCGTGCATGTGTTTGTGTGTGTGTGCGTGCGTGTCTGTGTGTGCGCGTGCGGGTGTGTGTGTATTATTATATCGTTTTTATAGTGTAAGAGTTTTATATAAGATTTTCTGTGTCATCGTATGATAAGGTCAACAGCCAGTTTTTAGTAATCCTTTTGAATGTGAATAGGTTAGTACCTTTTAGATTATTGATATTTCTACACAAGATGTTGTAGGTGTGTGGCAGAGAAAAAGCAGGGCTACGTCTTGCCATTAGTGATTTGGTCTGAGGTATAGGAAGCCTATAAACCCACCGGTTTGCTATGATGACGTAATCTGGTCGTGACTTGACACTTCGATGAGTTTTAATTCCAGCAATATGGACAAAGAGCTGTCGTACGCGAAGAACCTTAAATTCGTGATACAGCGTGTCAGTAGGATAGCGAAAGGGTTTGTTCAGAGAAACCTTAATAAGAGCACGTTGCGCTCTCTCCAGCTTCATAAAGTGGGTCTTTCCTGCACTTCCCCAGACTGACACGCAGTACTGAAGTATCGATTGGTTTAATGAAATGTACACCATTTTTAAAATGTCGACGGAGCTACAATCGCGTAACCTTTTCATGATATATATTAATTTCCTGACGCGGCCAGATAGTGTTAAAACATGGTCTTTGTAAGACAGGTGATCGTCGAGAGTTATACCTAGATATTTTAAAGTGCGAGTACGCTCTATGGAGTTGCAATCACATAAGCTCTGAGAATAAGTGGCATTGTTTATGGTGCATGAATGTAGTTTAAGAGTCAGTGAAGTCGACGGTCTTCCAACTGCGGTCTTTGAAAAAGCAAGATGTTTCGTTTTGTTTACGTTTAATGTAAGTAGGTTCCAGTTAAGTGCTTTACCTACAGCAGTCAAACCTTCCTCCGCGAGAGCGTAGGTTCTGTCCCACTTATCATCGTGGAATAAGATCACAGTGTCGTCTGCGTAAGCTATGAACTCAGCATTATTCAGTGGAAGTTGCAAAATATCATTAATGTATAAAGTGAAAAGTGTTGGCCCTAAGACACTGCCTTGAGGTACGCCGAAATTTATGAAATATATTTATAAATATTATACTACATAAAATATATATACCTATATATATAAATTAATTTATATATTAAGTAATTTAATTACTATTATAATATATTACCAAACCTAAGGCACTGATATTGTTCGAAGTAAAACCATAGTTCTAGTTTGATGTCACAATGCATGATCATAAAAGTTTTACGATTTGCGTATTGCGTAGCGTAAGTAGTCGTAAAATGCGAGTAACCCACTTTCCCAGTGCGAAAACTTGCGCGTTTTGGGCTTAGTGAGTACCTGTTACCTCCTGTTTTCATATTGGAACGACATGGGGCGCACAAGACGTCATGCTGACCGTCTATAATAATAATATATAAGTTCTTCAACTGTATACTTACCTAACTACCCTCATTGTTTAGTAGATTTACTTAAGATTGTTACATTATTTATAGTTTACTTATTAAGAAAATTAAGTAGGTAGGTATACTACTGTTTTATAAGAAGACAAATAAATTTATTCTTATTCTAATATAAATGCGAAAGTCTGTTTGTTTGTTCTCTTTTCACGACTAAACGGCTGGACCGATTTCGATGAAATTTGGTACACAGACAGATTATGACCGGGATTAGGATATTACTTTTTACCGAACTGCGCAAAAGGCGGGTAATGTTGTTACTGAAACACCACGCGTGCGAAGCCGCGGGCGGGTCAGCTAGTTTTGTAAATATGTTGTAACATCATTTACGTCATATTATTTTATTTATATATATATTTATTGATCGAGCGAAGTGAGATCTCTAAATCAACTTGGGCAAATTGGCATTGTATGTATGTAAGTGTGTATGTTTGTTTGTCCGAGGATAACTTTAGAAGAGTTGATCCGATCATCGTGAAATTTGATACATAGGTAGGTAGTAATGGCACAATTTTGGTGTGACTAATGAGCTAAAAATGTTCGGGGCCTGTTGAGAGATTGGGGTTCAAGAGGGGAAATATAAATTAAAATGAGACTATTAGGTCAAATGAGAGGTTAAATGAAAGGTCTTTTTAGTACATTTAGACTCCGTTTTTACTTTTAGTAAATTTTTTTATAGTTTTAGAGCTATTAGCCATAATTAAAACTAATATTTGACAAAAATCACGTACATCAGTAACCCCATAGTACTGTAATTTAGTATGCGTGTAGCTTAAGTGACACAAATATAGGCAAAAGTCTGAAATTCAGAATAACTGCAACTTGTAATCCATATAAGACTAACCACTTTACATGAACTCACGTTACCTGTAATTTAAATGAAACTGTAGTTCAAGTAGGTTGATTATGCATTTCGTGGCACTATTTATTGGTCAAAGATTAAGGCCGGCTGCACAACGATCTCTAAAAGTAATTAGCGACTAAATAATTTTAAATTTTACGCATTTGTATGATTTGACAACTCCTTAAATCATATTTAGCCACTAAATACGTTTAGTTAATATTTTTTTTTGTGTTTTGGACACTCGCGAGATCTCAAGTTCGGGGCGAACCACTAGTTATTATGGTGAACGCTTCGATAATACCTACGTTCGAAGACCGGAACGATTTTACTCGAGGTCTAGTCCTGTTTTTACCTAAAACTTAGTGCTTCACAACATTCTTAAGTTTTGATAATAGACAAACAGAAATTAATAATATACTTTTAATAAATATTAGTTCGGCCAATAATATTTTTTCAGATAAACAAATTTAATACTAATGTTATTAAATTTGTTTAACTGAAAAAGTATTTGCCGAAATTATTTTTATTCAATGTAATACGGTCGTATATAACGTTATACCGTGAACACAGGCTTGATTATTTAACCTAAAATGTAAAATTCTATCGCAGGCTCATATCTCGGGTTTAATAAACCTGGATCTAACGGTGTATCATTAGGTCCTATTAGGTTATGAGAGATCCAAATAGGCACTACCTATCCTAGGCTCTTCAATCAATCAAAAACAAAATTATTTGTTGTGAATAAACGACTGGTCCGGAAGATGTGCGCTCAAATCTCGGTACACCATAATGTGTACATGTTGCAAAATAAATGATCTTGATTATAATTACTATAAATACGGGATTTATCACGTACCGTTTTATAGGTGTTTCGACCGAAGATCACTGAAGTAATCAATCAATAAATCACGAAAGTTTTCTAAGTAAGATTGTGATTATATATCGCGATGCGCATAATTAGGCACACCGGGCACAGTTGCAAACTGGGTTTCCATGTCCGCTCACCAATAATAATATACTCGTAGCTACATCGAAGTGATATAGATTTAAAGATAATATATCTACTACAGTATTTTTTGCTTTCTAAAATATTTATAATGTGTCTTTTGATACAAAACAACGTTTTGTACCTTCTTATGTTTCAGTTAGGTAAAATAATTTAATTCCTTATTTCATTTTATTTAACGCTGGCGTGACGATCTCGATGCCTTCAAGACAGCCTTCTGGTGGGATTTGGCAGGCGAGCGAAAGTTCTGGAAGACAATGGGGAGACCTTTGCCCAGCAGTGAGATAACACAGGTAGAATAAAAAATCCAAGAAAAAAATAATCATGCTCCATCACCTATTAGTACCTATATGATGTAAAAATGTATCGAAAGAAGTCGGCGGAAAAAAAACGCGCGTCACTGTTAACGTTGCTTTAATAAAACGAATGAATTAATGAAGATTTTTTGTATATTATCGCACCTTGATTACCAGACTGTCACTAAACGAAATTCGTAATTTTTGGGAATCGACGATTAAAATTTTCAAAAATTGCCTACTTGATAACGATAGCTAAAATGACACAGATTGTTTATGTTCTATTGTTTTTCGTCACTTTAGTTTTCCGAAAAAGTATTGGCATTAAAGGAGCTGTTCTATTATTATTAGTTACTTATTTTTTTCGGGGTTTAAATTAACTATTAGCTTAGTGTCACTGTTCCAATCACTTTCACAAATTGTTTAATAACTCCTATTTGATATTAACTAGTGATATTAATTACCTAATGTCATTATGTTCGATGAAAAATAAAAACACAAATGAATCCGCCATTGCTTAACATTACGGCAAACTTTTAGGAATAAAATAAAGAAATAAAGACACTAAACCAGAAAATATTATCATTAATTCGTGAACAAACATAATGTAAACAAACCTTCATATTAAATGGAAAATTGACTCTAAGCAAAACTGTTCCATTTATTATAAACAGAAAACTTACCATCGTTTTTGGAACAATGCCACTTAACAAAAAAGTCAGACTTCTTCGCGGAATCACTTCCTAAATTTTTGAAATTCAACCTACTATACAAAAAAATTCAGATTACGTGCTCAGTGTGTGCGCGCCCCTCCAAAATCTATAACGTCACTAGCGCCACCTGACTACTTAGAACAAAAACTGACCGATGGGTGTTTTTGCACATTATAGAATACGTTATGGCGGAGAAGATAGCGCTTATAACTAAAAATCACCATTTTTCGTTTAGTGACAGTATGGTTATCAAGGTGCGTTATATCTTACAAGCTAAGATGTATTAAAATAGGTAACTAGTGTTTACAAGTATATTATGTGGGAGAGCCACGGAAAAGCAGACGCTGACGTCCCATTATACCTATATAACACTCGTAAAACTTAGTACTTAAATAATTAATCCCACTTCACACTAATATTATAAATGCGAAAGTTTGGATGTTTGTTTATTTATTTGTTTCTTACTCAATCACCGTCGTAACGGCTGAACCGAGATGAAATTTAGTATTTACGTAGATTATAACCTGCATTAACACATACTTTTTATCAGATAAATCAGGTCCCATGGGATAAAAATAGAGTGTCAAGTCAAGTTCCAACAATGAGTTTAGCTTTATTTCTAGGTTACCTACACATTTAGCAGTATAACGCGTACGAAGTCTCGGGCAACAGCTAGTTAAACCATCATTATTTCAAACTAGACACAATAAACTGAAAAACAAATAAATGTATGATGAGCAGTTTTATTGCGATTGTTTTGAAAACCGAAACCATCTACGACTGTACTTAATTAAGCACTCTAAAACCACTTTAGTTAAGTAGATACTAAACTTAATGACACAAATACTAATTAGCTTACTAATTGCTCAGCTAATCAATTAAGCTAGCAGCTGTAAGTGCAAGTTTCAAAGAAGTTCTAAGATGATGAAGAAACCAATACTGTATGTATTTATAATCGTGTGCTTTCTGTTTTCGAGCGAAGCTAAAAAGAAGATCCAGAACAATACAAAGGCGTCTCCCTACCGTTACCCTGTACTCTTCAGGGACCATGTCTTCGATACTCTGACTGAGAATGGAAAGGCCATATTCTACGCGGTTGAAATTCGTTAGTAATCATAACTTATATTATTCAGAGTGAATTTATAAACAGACCACAAAAATCCAAAACTATAATCTGCATTTATAACATTTCAATACTGAGGTTGAAAGATCACCTTCTCAATAATAGTTAGGCGTCGTTGCAGAGCGGTTTATGTGAAACGGTGGAATTCCAACTTCGTTATTAGATTGAATTAAACAGGTTGCTCACGAGTGGTTTTTCATAAATAGTAGCTTATGTCTTACTTCAGGTCTTAATCTATCTATAATTCATATATACCAAATTTCATCGAAATCATGGGCTTAGACATAGAACCCACAATTACTAACGAACGACACAGTCATTAAAAGTTAGGTAAGCTATGCTACTACTTGCTGCTGTACTGCAAAATCCATTTTTTCCTGAAAAAAAAATGTATTGAAGTAAAACATCTATACGCACGCTTTACTTGGGAAGTAAACGTGACGAGAGCGTTACGAAAAGTGTGATCGGGCGTGGAGAACAGAAGTTGAGAGGGAGATACAAGTTAGTGAAGATAGAAAGAGAGAGTTACGTTTCGTATAGTACTGTAGGGGCAAGGTAGAGAGGCGCGAGCACACATTTTATTTCTCTCTTTCTCTCATAGACAGTTACGTTTCGTATATCTAAGACACAGTGCAGGCTTATTGTCTGTATCACACTGTAGGAGCAAGAGAAAGCACTACGCACGTAAAGCGTTTTGCTAGCGTTACGCGAACGGTGATTTCATCATTCATTTCGTTCTTGAACAATCTTATAAATTAATATTTTGAAAAAGAGGTTTTACTTCAGTCGCACACTCGTTTTTATTTTTTATAATAAAAAGTTATTCAGTTTGATGGGTCAGAATCAGCCCTTACATATTTCGATGACATACACTCCGGTTGATATAATATTCTTTGGCAACGAGTTTTATAAACAAGGTGGTAAACAAGGGTATCACTCACGCTTTGCCAACTCTTAAGAGTATTATTATTACTAGACAGTGTTGTCCCACAACTGGGAAAAGGTCTCCCCCTTCGTTTCTAGATATCTCGATCCTGTGCTAAACTCGCCCAAAAATTTTGGGAATTTAAAAAGAAATATATTTTTTAACCCCTGATACAAAAAGAGGGGTGTTATAAGTTTGACGCCGATGTATGCCTGTGTGTCTATCTGTGGTATCGTTGTTACCTAAAGGATGGACCGATTCGGTTGCGTTTTTTTTAATTGAAAGGTAGCTAAATGGTGTGGTGTGGTTAAAAGAGAAGTAGAGTTCTTTGTGAAAGGACTCAGCCGGGGAGTACTACCACCATACTTATTTCTGCCGTCAAGCAGCATTGCTGTGTTTCAGTTTGAAGGGTATGGTTGCCGGTGAAATAACAGGCAAATGAGGCCCGTATGTCGAGATCGTAACGTGCGTGGCCTACGAGCCAATACTCTTATAGGTGATGGTTACCACTTAACATCAGGTGAGCCATATGTTTGCGCCATCTCCATGTAATATAAAAAAGTATAAAAAAAACCGGCCCACTGCGAGTCGAACTCGCGCACGAAGGGTTCCGTACCATTATCTATAAAAACGGCAAAAAATAATGTCTGTTGTATGGGAGCCCCACTTAAATATTTATTTTATTCAATAGCACAATTTTATTTTTTTACCTATGTGAGGTTCGTGCCGATTAAGCTAGTCCTCTGAATTGTATGAGTGGCCATACAATTCAGAGGACTATCTTAATTGGCGTCAACTATGTATGTAGACCCTTTAGTTTTCAACTTTTTTATTTTTTAAAATTTTTCCTTTATTTGTGCTGTAAAACCTTGCTTTTTGCCAAATTTCGTGATTCTTGGTCAACGGGAACTACCATACCTATAGATTTTCGACCCAAAACCTATAGGGTACTTCTGGTTGACCTAGACTTGTCAATTTTGGTTAAAAGCAAGGTAAAGGCAGCACAAGTAAAGGAAACATTTCAAAATTAATAAAATAGAAAATTAAGAGAAATTTTGGCACTAACAAATTTTCGCGAAAATCTAAATTTGCCCATATCTTTTTATCGTGTTGACTCAGGACCTTGATTTTTATACACCTAATAGGAACTATAGACCTCAGTATCTGGTATAAATTTCAACTTGCTAAATCCACCCGTTCCTGAGAAAATCGGTGGTGACACACGGACAGACAGACGGACAAGAGTGTGATCTTACAAGGGTACCCTTTTTTACCTTTTGAGGTACGGAACCCTAAAAACAAATGGTTTTGTTCTTAACTATGTGTGATACGATCAGGTCAGCTGATTTGCAAATTATCAGCACTGTTCTTTTTAGTGAAGAGATCTCAGCTGTTAAATGTTTTTTCTACTCTTTTTGGGTGATTAATGAAGGAAATAATTTCCTCAGTTAGTCACCCTTGGCACAAAATGGTGTTTTCTATTTTCACCCAGTGCCTATTTTTTATTTTTGTATATTTAGCTGTTCTTCTTTGTTGTTATATATATATTTTTTGTGTGTATGTTAGTCCTAAGATATGGACTCTAGTTGTCTGAAATAAAATATTTTTATTTTATTTATTTTACGCGTCGGGGGTATTTAAATATTGTAAAAAATTACCTTGTTCTAGATCCTTCTTGCGTGGCGAAAAAGGGACAGTGTATACCACGTGCTCGATGTGTCGGGAGAGATATGCTCTACATATCACGCATATGCTACAAACGCGACCTTGTATGCTGCTATGACAACAGCATACGGTTCCCTTCAGTAGTCGGTGAGCACGACACCACCTCGACATCGACCACTGAGAAGGCGGGCAATGCTACACAATCTCCTAATAAATGAAATGAAATAAAATGATAATATTTCAAATTACTACTTATTTTATAAACCACTAGCTGACAAATCCGCAGCTTCACACGCGCAGTTTTTTAATAAAAACATTACCCTCCTTCTGAGCAGTTGGGTAAAAAGTAGCCTATGTCACATGGGGATAGTGTCGCTTCCCGACAGTGAAATAATTTTTTAAATCGGTCCAGTTGTTTCGGAGCCTATTCAATACAAACAAAGAAATATTTCCACTTTATATTATTAGTATAGATATAAAAACGCATGCAATAAAATAAAATTTAATAAAGGCATCATAACACTACAAACATGTATTACTTACGGGTTAAACAAAACAAAAAAACCACATTAAAAAACGCGAGTCGTAATATTGTAGGATTTAATTACCCTAGAAATAAAATAATGAAAAACTATAATATTGCTGTACATTTCATACAGAGCTATACTAAACAGAGCTTGTCATGGGAACCAGATATCTGATAGAATACGTATAATATATAAGTATACTACTATTTATTTGTAAAAACATGCTTAAAAATATAGAAAACAGAACCGGAAATGAACTGCGGCGGGAATCGAACCCGTTACCTCTTAGATTTTTAAAATCATCTCAAAAATTTCAAGCCTAGACGGAACTTGAACCCACGACCTTCCTCTTGTTACGAGGACGCACTACCAACTGTGCAACAAGGCAATTCACGTCTAGGTCGAAATTAGTGAGATGATTCAGAGTTACGACTAAAGCGCCGTTAGCTCCATCTACAGGAAAACGTATATAGTTCTTTGTACCTGCTCAATGCCAAACGTTGCAGTTCAGTACATTGACAAGAAATGTCGCGTTGCTAATTTCAAATAGTATATTTATTTATAGTGTTATCCGAACACATGCGGAAAATTCCAAGATTTTTAAAAACATCTCAAAAATTTCAAGCCTAGACGGAACTTGAACCAGCGACCTTCCTCTTGATACGAGGACGCACTACCAACTGTGCAACAAGGCAATTCACGTCTAGGTCGAAATTAGTGAGATGATTCAGAATTACGACTAAAGCGCCGTTAGCTCCATCTACAGGAAAACGTATATACATAGTTCTTTGTACCTGCTCAATGCCAAACGTTGCAGTTCAGTACATTGACAAGAGATGTCGCGTTGCTAATTTCAAATAGTATTTTTATTTATAGTGTTATCCGAACACATGCGGAAAATTCCAAGATTTTTAAAATCATCTCAAAAATTTCAAGCCTAGACGGAACTTGAACCCGCGACCTTCCTCTTGATACGAGGACGCACTACCAACTGTGCAACAAGGCAATTCCGCTACCTCTTGCGTCTCTGCCGGCTATTTGCCCACTGCGCCACGGAGATCGTCGAAATATTCATATTTGATGTGTAATTTTGGTACACAAGTAGACAAAAAGCTTAATAACTATGCTAGTAAGTGATTAAATCCAGCAAACCTTTTAGGATTGAGTTAGCTGTATGTATAGTGATGCTGTGGTTTTGTAAATAGTTAAACCATTCAAGGCGTAGTCGTTATGTATGCTTCATTTTTAGGGTTCCATACATAAAGGGTAAAACAGGACCATATTACTAAGACTTTACTGTCTGTCTGTCCGTCTGTCACCAGGCTGTATCTCATGAACCGTGATAGTTAGACAGTTAAATTTTTTTAACGGATGATGTATTTCTGTTGCCGCTATGATGGTAAGCGGTCACCGTCGCCTATTGACACAGGCAACACCCGGGGTATTGTCGATGCGTTCCCTACACTGTAGAAACCTCTTTACATTTCTCTTGAAGCGTGCCATGTCGTAGTCTAATGGGAAAACCTCAGATGGTAGCACATTCCACATCTTGCAAGTATGGGGTAGAAAAGATCGCGTGAAACGTGTGGTGCGCGATACCCAATTGTCGATTATATGTGGATGAGCTTTATTACGTAGTCGAGAAGTGCGGTGGTAAAATCTCGAAGACGGGATGAGATTAAATAGCTCCTCAGAACATTCCACATTATACAGGCGGTAGAATACACTGAGCGATCCGATGTCACGGCGTTGACTCAGCGGTTCCAGCCTGTCGGCGAGTTTGGAATCACCGATGATTCTAATGGCTCTTCTCTGAAGGGAGTCAAAACGAAGCAATTGGTACTTCAGATGATTCAAATCAAGTCAGGTCAAGTCAAATCAGGTTCAAGTCCCGTCTAGAATTCAAAGTCTTGGAATACCAAGTGATGTCAAGAATTGCTGTGACTTTGCAAAAAGTGGGCCTGTATTAAACGTAATGTTTGCACTTGCCTCTCACTACTCCCTTTTATCTGGACTATCTATCTAGATAACAAAAGACGAAAAGATATCGTCCCCACTAACAACACCCTAGTTAAGCATACTTTTGCATCCAGATTTCTAATGTTGCTAGGACCATTGCTGTACAACAGGCTAAATCGTAAATTGAGCATCCACTCAATGAACTTCTCAAACTGTAAAAGAGCCTTACAGACTGCTCTATCCAATCTCTCTTACTAGGAAACTGAGGAATTACTAACCGTAATAAAGTAAGATTTTAAAGATTATATAGTACGTAAACTCATACCTTCCATGTTTACACTTAGTTTATTAGTTATTTTTATTTTTCTTCATTATGTAAAAAGAATCTAAGTTTTGTTAATTTGAGTATTCATAAGTCACGCCAGTCCAGCCTTTTTCGCCTGAGATACAGGTTTTCCTAGTTCAGGCAATGTATAAAATCTAACCTATAGTAGATATTAATCCCTAATGTTAATCTTAGCTATATGAAAAAATGAATAAAGATTTATTATTGTTATTAAAAAAAATCTTCACGGGTCTGCGTACTGAATAATAGATCCGAATGTCCAGCATGAGGATTAATATATCCGTGGTGAGCTGTATTAATAATAATGAAATTTATTTTCCTGACAAGGACGGGCGTAAAAATTTATTGACTTGTACGGACAAGGCGGCTGTATAAATACAGATGCTACTGTCTATTGATATCTTTATTGGCATTGTAATGTTTAAGTTATTTTTATGATTTTTTATCAAGGTTTGCTGGAAAAAAACTCTTCTTAAGGGTAAGCTTGCTTTTGTACATGTTCTCTATTTCTTCTTCTTCTTCTTTCGTGTCAATGGTAAGCTAAACCCTTTTGGAGTAGTACTTTGCCACATCTATAGCGTAGGGCGTGGCTTTGTTGAGGTCATCCCTTGTGCAGGTGGTAGGGCACAAGGGACAGGAGAGCAGATGAGACATGGACTGAATGGGTGCTCCGCAGTCGCATTCAGTCCGGGAGGAGTCTCTTATACCTCATTTAAACAGGCTTTGTCTGCAGCGGCCAATTTGGGTCCGGAGTCTGTTCATAGACTGTATTATTTCTGTATTTTGTGATATATTTTCTGTGTAAGTATTTTTTGTGCTGCGAAAGTACATTTTCCCATTATATGTTATTTTTGACCAATAATCCAAATTGAGTAAATAATAATGTGTGTTCATAAAGTTTGAATTAAATATTAATATATATAAAACTATGTACTTCAAACTTAATATTTACACATAAATAACAACGGCTGTTGTAACACAGCCGAAACGTCGGGATAACACAAATATAAAGGGTACATACGCGATAAATACCAGTTTTAATAAGTAATTCTATACAATGATCGCGTTTGAAAAATACTAAGATTAATAACTCTTTAGATAAAGAAACAATATAACACTAAACTAAAATTTAAAAAGCAATACAATAGGTGGCCTAAGAGCGATCTCTTCAAGCTACCATTGGTTGGAACGCTTACTCATACAATAGTTAAGCAAGCTTAAAGTCAGACGCGTGTTAGGCTTATTTATTTAATAATACTTTCACACCAAATAGAATAGTGCTAGGAGGACTTAATGCTAATAGCATTATCTACCAGTTATAGTCGTGCTAAAAGAAGGTAAGGCGTGACACCGAAAAAATGGTATATCAAAGCTACACAAAAAAAATACAGACATACAGAAACTATAAATACAGACACTAAATAACTTAATTAGAAATAAATAATAAATGCCTAACATAATAATTATAATATATATACAGTTATCTTACCTAAAATCCTATCAATAAAGTAAAAATAATCAAATTAAATTATTAATATTTAATCAATATTTAGTCCCGTTCGGCCGAAGATAACAATAAGATAAGGTAAGATATATGACTATCTTAGCACAAAATAGTACAGAAGTACAACGAGCGTGTAAACCCACCGATATTCCTTTGTTCGCCTCAGTGCCAGTGCATCATCAAACCGCCCATCCTGAGATGAGTGCACTATAGTCCCGGTTGGATTCAACCGCGGCTCTGACGGTGAATGCCCGCGTTGAGCGGACCCCTCTGACCCTTCCTCCCCCCCCCCCCCCCCCCCCCCCACCCGCAGGGAGAGGAATGTCCTGGAAAATTGAGGACCTTCCCCGACGTGTAATTCTAGCTCAACCTAAAATTAAATCAAAAATGTTAAATGATTTAAAATTCTTACAAGCTAGATAGACACAACAAATATAAAGAAACAAAAAAAAAAAACAAATATATGTATAATGTGCATAAGGGGCAGTCTAATCGCTTACCAATGGTAATGCATAAGTTTTACTGTTTTTAACCAATTTTTACAATGTTTTTAAGACAAATCAGGTCTTTTCGCGCACAGATTTATATCAAAATTATAATTTTGACTAACCTCGACGTTTCGGCCAAGTTAATCGGCCGTGGTCACGAGAGACTGAAGCGGGCGGGTGTCATTGCCGGGCAGCGCGAATGTTGTCACCAACTACCCGCACTTGGTTTTCTGAATCGCACGTATCACTGTTTCGACACACAATACTATCTATCGTATCTAGCGTATCTGAAGTTACGCGTGGATCTAAATCGCGACGTGAACACCTAACTATAACTGAATTCCACGATGCAGATAATCTAAAGCCGATTAAAATTCACGATTAAAATTGCGATATTTCGTTATCTCGATGGGTAATATTGGCGTTCGGTAGAGCGAATTTTTGGGTCGTGAAGTTCTATCCAGTGGTTTGGTCCAGATAAAAAAAAAACATGAGTATAGTTCGCGAAAATTTAAATTTTTTTACAATTCTGGTTGAAGCGTCAGGAGTCAGTTTCTGGGCGACTCGCGCAACGATGCCCAAACGTAGGTATTTAGTGGCTAATTATAATTTAGAGAGTTTGCAAATCATACAAATTCGTCAAATTTAAACATGTTTCGTTGCTAAATACGTTTAGGGATCGTTGTGCAAGCCGGGCCGCGACAAGGTTATTTTATTTTCAACAGAACGTTTTATTTGTAACATATTAAACAACTTATCAATATGTAAACATTGTTTTTTAAGTTAGCACGCCAACCTTTTTTGTTACCTCTGAGGTTGGCAGGTAAAAAATGCTGTTTTATCTTTTAAGTCTAACTTTTGTAAATTTAAATATTGTGCATTAAAGTATCATCACAATGACAATAAATAAGTGAAATTTTGGATGTATGTTTATTTATTTGTTTGTTTTTTACTCAGTCACGTCGTAACCACTGAACCAATTTCGATGAAATTTGGTATATACGTAGATTATAACCTGGATTACCACATAGGCTACCTTTAATCCCATAAATCAGTTCCATGGTATAAGAATGGGCTGTAAAGTCAAGTTGCAACAACGAGTTTAGATGATTTCTAGGTTACCTTCACATTTAGTAGAGTAACGCGTACAAAGTCACGGGCAACAGCTAGTATTAAAATAAATTAATATGTCGTCCGAGTTTAAAGTAAGCATTGTACCTTTAGATCAACTTGAAAATGCTGACCAAAGTGCTGGAATACATTGAGAAGGGCAAGCAACAAGGGGCCAGATTGGTGGCAGGTGGTAAGCGGCACGGCACCACCGGGTATTACATTGAGCCAACTGTCTTTACTGACGTCACCGATGACATGACCATTGCTAATGAAGAGGTGAGATTCTAAACCAGTTCCATTTTGATGACCTCCGTGGCGCAGGCGTCAACCGGCAAATGACAATGATGAACTAATGTTTGCATGATCTACAGTCATTAGTTTCGGGTCTGGTGGTTTTTCTATAAATAAGGAAGTATTTACTAAAAAAAATCAAATAGTTATATCGTTTACTGGCTTAGTCGCCAAGGAACAGGCAGTCAAATTTAAGTTTCAAAGTTTGATTTTGATCAGTTATCAAGCGCTTTGTGAAATGTCCAGCAATATTCATATTTTATATTTAAACATTATTTATACAATCTCTGATCTATTGATAAAACTATATGTTAATAAGTAGAATATAGCATATATGTCATGTATGAACACAAGCAAGACGTATCCAATAATACTTATATGCTTTGTAATGTTGAAAATGGCTTTTGCAAATATACCCACATATACAACGTCAGGAGTCATTAAGAGACAAATAAATATCAAACATTAAGGACTTAGTAAGTAACACTTTATTCATATTCCACATTATCTACCACATTTACCATTTATTTCTTAATACTTAATTATAAAAGTTTGGTTATAATAACATAAACTATGAGCATATTGATAATGTTTTACTAGATCAGGACTGACCCATTAACACATTCCCTGCGTTACGGGAAGTATTTGGTTGTAATTAAATTTTGCTCTGTGCGGCAGCTAGTTGTCCTTGTTTTGCACTCCGTGCGGAGGTGATTTTTTCAAGTATTCGTACAAGTAAAAAAGAGACGCCTATATTGCCGGTGTCCTTGCTTAAAATGCATGAAATTTATGAATAAAAATGTACGGGAATTATTTTATCGTAACGCACAGAAAAGAAATTAATTTACAATAGTGCGATACGGGAACTATTTGGTCGTACCCTAAACCCCGTACCGCACTGAACGTGAGCGCGCGCGGAGCTTCAGTTAGCCGTAGTGCTGTGCCCAGTTAACATAGATAATTGCTTTATTAGATAATTAATTTTTGTTAAAAATACTTTTCGCTGATTGTGTACGATCATACGTAAAATAAATAATAATACAAAATATGAAGTTACTGTTTTTGTTAAAAAGTTAACAGTAACATAGTTAATTAGTTATTATTTTTTGTTAAAAATAGTTTTCGCTGATTGTGTAAGACCATAAGTAAAATAAATAATAATATAAAATAAGAAGTTACTGTTTTTGTTAACATAATTAATTATTACTTTTATTTTAATATAGTTTCGGTTGATTGTGTACGACCTGAATAAACAATAATAAATCTGAAACAGAAAAAATATTTTACTTACACCCCATCCCTAGCAATATGACTGTTGTATGCGCCACGACAAGTATTTTCCCGTAAAACCAACCATTTCCAAAAATACCTGTAACTTTTAAGACATTACTTAGAACTCCGTGCGACTGCAGCTGTGTATACACAAGGATGTAACCTATTGACTAGTACAACAAAAAAAATCTGCTGTGGACTTTCCATGTCTCTGTGGAGGTTTGAAGTTAGGACTACGTACGGGAAAATAGACGTCGTAATGCATATCAGGCATTCTTGATACGGGAAGTATGTGACTTGTACAGCACTGGAAGTAAGTCTTAATCTAGCGCAGCCGCAGGGAACGTGTTAAAGTTTCGCTATGTATTCAACACAGAACAATAATATCCTAACGGACGTCATTAAAGTTCCATTAAACATCGCAACACAAAATTAAATTCCAACATATTCACACATAATACATTTTAGACACTTATCTTTAACAAGACCACAGTCTCCTCGTTAAATCCCTTCGCTCTCTGTCTCTACTCTCTCCAGACCAAAAGTCAATCCGCCATCTTTTCCTTCGTCCAAGACCACTCGCCTATGCCCTGACGTTTTTCACCAACCAACTTCGGGCCAATACCACTTGCGTTAAATCAATTATTGTCCTATTTCACGATTTACGTTAAATATACAATTATTTTATTATATTAGTTTGGAAATACTAAAAATAGAATAAAAGAAATATTTAAGGGGGCTCCCATACAACAAACGTGATTTTTTTGCTCGTTTTAGCTTGATATTGATAACGGCAACAGGTAAACGCTTGAAATATTCACAGAATATTTAGTTATATATTCACTTTAAAATAAATAATTAAATTGAAATAAAACAAATATTTAAAGGGGGCTCCCATACAACGAACGTGATTTTTTTGCCGTTTTTATAGATAATGGTACGGAACCCTTCGTGCGCGAGTCCGACTCGCACTTGGCCGGTTTTTATTTAGATAAATTACGATAGTAGTACGATAGAAACAATGATGACGATAAATAACAAACATATACATACTAATTAATGGTTTTAATTTTGTTGTTTTAGTGTATTTATTTATCTATTTAAGTATGGTGGAACTAGTGAGAACATTCGTACTCACTAGTTCCATTGCCAAGTCCAATGGAACTATTGAGAATAAAAAGTATCAGTAGTTCCATGGGACACACATCCACTGGAACTAGTGAGAGTCATCCAAACTTATAATCATCCTATCCTATCTCCTATCATATACATCCCTATACACCATATACATATATACATATACATAAAATAGCCTTACATGCCATATCAAATTGTCATCTGGACATTGTAATTGTTTTTGTAATTGTTTTTAATTTAGGCTAACATTTTATGTAACTAAATACCTACTAGTACCAAACAATTTTAAGAACTATAGTCTAACTTTTTATTAGCTGCAGTAAAATGACGTTTTGTGGGTTGCCGGTTTTTGAAGAAAAATAAATAGGGATGTAGCTAAATGAGTGAATCATAAATGAATAATCAGTTTGGTTTTTTTTTTTGAGATTTAATATTAAGTTGAAATGTATTTTTTTAACCTATTATTATTACTATACTAGAGGATTGATCTTTTTTAGTGGAAGTATAGGGAGGTACATTCAAAATGAAACAAAAACGTCATAATAATGTTATTTAATTAATTTTTGTGAACTGAATCACATCCCTATTGAGATTAGGCTGGCAACATTATTTTACGGAATGACATTTAGAAACGTCATTTTACTGCAGCTAATAAAAAGTTAGACTATAAATAAATTATTCTTATTCTTATCCTATCTTATAACTTATAACTATATAACTTCATTAACTATGAGATAGCTGTATGTATAGTGATGCCTGTGGTTTTGTAAATAGTTATACCATTCAAGGCCTAGTCGTTAAGTAAGCTTCATTTTTCTGCAGTACTGCGGGGTTGTGGTTAGTTATTAGTATACGTAATAGGATACTTCTTGTAGATTTTCTTCTGATATATATTAACTCTTTCAGTATTCAGTATTAACTTATTCACCATTTCATTACATTTCATTATATTGGTATGTCAAAAATATATTGCAAATGTCAGTTAACTAAAGAATCAATAAAAATAAATTAATCACAACTAAGCAGGGAGACTAAGAGCTAAGCTAACTAAACAATATGGTTACAGGTCAGGTATTCATTTTCTCTTGTACATACATACAGCATATACTACTCATGCAGATGAGAAAATGAACAGCTCATGTATCCATTTAAATGATAAAATGGGTGGTTTTCTAAGAACGTTTTTAATTTGATATTAAATCCTTTCAAAGGAATTCGTGTTATTTCTAACGGAAGCTTAATTGTACATAGCGATCTTTATACAGGTATTACCCGTGCGCGATAAGTTGGGACCTGAGCGCGGTGACGTCATATTGGCGTGTTTGTACCGCCCGCAAAAAAGCGAACATAACAAGCAGCTGCCCGCGGCTTCGTCTTTGTTTTTTTAACCTAATTTATTATGTTACTCAGGGAGGACGCTGCTTTTTATCTAATCTTTTTTACACTATTTGAATAAAATAAAATTACAATGTTTAAGTTTATACATTTATTTTATCTATTATTTACATTATCTCATCTTCGTCACTACTTAGTGGACAGGTAAACAAAACTGTTTGTTCCGTTTTTCGTTTTCAAAAAACTCTAACACTTTTAGCACGAGGTTTCTTTCTCCGCTATGCAAAGGTTTACCCTTCATAATGATAACAAAAACACTTAACAAGAACTATAACAACAAAAACTACAACAACAAAACAATGACACAAACTATAACAACAAAAACTACAACAACAAAACAATAACACAAACGAAAACTAAAAGAATTCCAGAGCGCGTCGTTACATGACGTACGCCAGTAGGAGACTTAAAACCCTAGTAAAAAAATAGTGATGCGAACGGTACAATACGGGCGCCATCGGGGAAGTGCAGGGGAAGCGGTCGGGGAGTCGCATTCCTAGCAGGTCCCAAGTTATCGCGCACGACTAATACCTTGTTTATAGGTTTTTGGTAACGGTGGTTTTTGGTATGTATAATTTTTCTCTGTTTCAAGTATTATAATTATGTATATTTAATATTAGTTTATTATTATAATAAACTAATTATTTAAAAATAAACTATAGTTTATTATTAGGTAGCTCGTCTTCGCTTCACCGAAGCCGAGTTTTTGTTATTTGACGTAGGTAAAAGAAGCCATTAGTAAAATAAATTTAAAATATTCCCACAATACCTAAAACAAACTTTATCGTGGGAAAATCAAATATTTTAACAAAATCACACAGGTAATAAAAAACATAATAAGCTAATTACCCAACAGGGTTATTTATTTTATTTACCTTAGTTAAAATAAGGTTTAGCGCGATATCATCTTAGTTTTGACTTTGATTCAAGATCTGGCCCGTAAGCAACGTATGCTACGCATTTGGACACTTCATTTTACATGAAATGTGTTGGACACGTGGGATTGCGTTGCATACAACAAGTATGTTTTCCATGGTAGACATACACGAGACAATCTATAAACCTAGTGTCGAAGTGTTATACACCGTAGCGATACAGAGTTGCACATAAAGTTTCGCTGTCGCTCAGTGTCTATAGACCGAGTGTCGAAGTGTTGTATACCGTAGCGATACAGAGTTGCACATAAAGTTTCGCTGTCGCTCAGTGTCTATAGACCGAGTGTCGAAGTGTTGTACACCGTAGCGATACAGAGTTGCACATAAAGTTTCGCTGTCGCTCAGTGTCTATAGACCAAGTGTCGAAGTGCTGTACACCGTAGCGATACAGAGTTGCACATAAAGTTTCGCTGTCGCTCAGTGTCTATAGACCGAGTGTCGAAGTGTTGTATACCGTAGCGATACAGAGTTGCACATAAAGTTTCGCTGTCGCTCAGTGTCTATAGACCGAGTGTCGAAGTGTTGTACACCGTAGCGATACAGAGTTGCACATAAAGTTTCGCTGTCGCTCAGTGTCTATACACCAAGTGTCGAAGTGCTGTACACCGTAGCGATACAGAGTTGCACATAAAGTTTCGCTGTCGCTCAGTGTCTATATACCGAGTGTCGAAGTGTTGTATACCGTAGCGATACAGAGTTGCACATAAAGTTTCGCTGTCGCTCAGTGTCTATAGACCGAGTGTCGAAGTGTTGTACACCGTAGCGATACAGAGTTGCACATAAAGTTTCGCTGTCGCTCAGTGTCTATAGACCAAGTGTCGAAGTGCTGTACACCGTAGCGATCCGAGTTGCACATAGAGTTTCGCTGTCGCTTAGTATCTATAGACCGAGTGTTTAGTCGTGTACATACCACACTTACGTTTTTATATGAAAAGAAGTGTTCAGATGTTATAATGCGCGTAGCATACGTTGCGTACGTGCCGCCCAGTCTAGCTTTACCTGAAAATATACTATGGAATGAGGGCCCAGTAAAGCGTGAACTGCGGCCAAAGAATAATTTGTCTCCCGAATGACATTGTATCACAGAGTAAGTTCAAGTCATTCAAAGCATGACTGCGTATAATAAATAAGGAGGTTAGTTTGTTTCATTGAAAAAAACTTTTAATCGAGCGCCATTTGCTCTATAAACAAAGTTCTGCGTCCGTACGTATGATATTTATGGAGCTGTTTTGACGGGTTCGATTACGTGCAAGGGTGTTTACCTCGTCGTCCGAATTTTGGTCACGTATCCCGCATTTCTTTCCTTTACCTGGGGGAATAGAATATTAGAGAAAACTTATATTTGCATTTACCGTTAATCATCATGACCTTATTTAAATGCTTTGTTTCTTAGTTCAATTAGTATCCAGTGTTAGTTGAGTACCTCCATAGAGGCCTACAGCGGTCTATAAAGGTAAATAAGTGTAC
The DNA here is from genome assembly GCA_918857605.2 of Philereme vetulata. Lineage (NCBI taxonomy): Eukaryota > Metazoa > Arthropoda > Insecta > Lepidoptera > Geometridae > Philereme > Philereme vetulata. Next base: position 6,461,254 of record OU975473.1, on the reverse strand, counting down.
CCATGCAAAGTATTGAAATGGAACAGGGTAGAAGCGAAAAGTGTTTTTAGGCCACATCCTATGTAAATCGCAAATGATGAAATTGTCGCAAATAGACCCTTTTCTTTTCCTCCCTATATATTGCAATAGTTATTATAATAATTCCTTACGTATATAAGTTATCTCCTCTGTCGAAAAGCCAACATACGTAGAACACATTGGCCTCCCCCATACATTTTAAGAGCGACCGATCTTGAGAGTCCTCTCACGGTATAAATTGAAGGTGAATAGGTGATAAGTGGAATACAAATTAATAAACAAATAAATAACGAAATGCCATCGGGTTTTGTTACTTAAAAATTGCATAATGTATGAAGTCAATCAACTGCTATGTTGTTTACCTTCATCTTAGTTTAATGTCAAAAAACTGTTAAATTTCCTGTTTATTAGACGGTATTAGAAATATTATAGACGAATTGTGTTTATAATGTTTTCGTAATGATTTGAGTAATCTTGGGCGTAGTGATAGCTGGTAGAGTAAAGCCTTGACTGAGTGGTGGTCGAGGACAGGCTGTAAGAATGATCTGACTAAGTGACACGAATTGACGTTTCAAAGTGATCCTTGTGATTGTAATGAATAAAAGATTTTGACTTTAGTCGACGACATAGAACAAAATACGGGCAGTCTTGATGAGAGGCTTACAGGACAGTAAGACGGAGTCCTTCCAACCTAAGCAGGTAATTCCAGACTAAACCATACTGTTTTATCAACGGCTATTTGAAAGCTAAAAATTTGGGAAAGAGTTAAGAACACGTACTTCGCACGAACAAATAAACCTTCACTTTAACACAAGTATTACTAATATTACCTACCTGTTATAATTTAACAAGCAGTTGTCTCGGTATCTATACTAATATTATAAAGAGAAAACATTTGTTTGTTTGTTTGTATTGAACAGGCTCCAAAACTACTGGACACTACAAAAAAATATTTCACTGTTCAGAAGCTACACTATCCCCGGGTGACATAGTTACTTTTTACCCAACTGCGCAGAAGGAGGGTAATGTTTTTATTGAATAATTACGCGTGCGAAGCTGCGGATTGGTCGATTGGATTGTTTGATAAAACGAAACTAAGCTGAAACTATCCTATCTCTAGAAAACAAACTTCACCACCGCCTAGTCAAGTTTGCTGCATTTGCATCTAAGAAATGTTAACAGAATAGCCGGTCATGTAGGGAAATGTAAAGTTAACAAGGGTGCGCTAGCCGGCGAACAATTTACTGCATAATATAATATATACGATGTAATATTACTTCAGAGATACTTACACAAACTAAAGTGTAGAACTAAAACTTAGAGGATTAGCAGGCTGAAGTGGCAGTGGACGCTGTAGGCTCGAAGACCTGAATATCGTTGGAGCAGAAAGGCGCTTGAGAGGAGACCACGCATTGGAAAGCTCTGCGTAAGACGCTCCCCCCCTCCCCACCCCCCACTAGATGGAAAGATAACCTAATAAAGTTTGCTAAGAGCCGTTGGGTGCAGGCCGACTAATAATGATGACCGGAGGTCAGTTACGAGAGGCGACTACTGAAGTCACTACTCAATTCAGTAATAATGCCCTAGGCTTTAGGCCCTGGCGAAATACCAAGGACTCTTAGTCTTAATGATATTGATTGTCCAGTTTCTTTAATAAATAGTGGTTGAATCAGAACAGATAGAGGTAGACAAACAAATCACTAGTTTTCCAGGATTGTTTCAAGTAAATATGATACATAATGTTAATTCGAATTGCCCTCATTTTTACTATATACTTTTCGAAATTGAAGTTTTTTATTGGGGAAGAAAGAATGTAACTGTTTTAGATTTTATATAGTACGTTTAGTCCTAAGACTGTCCAAAATGAACTGAGTTAGAAGGTGAACCACAAAGTTTATGATTTCTTTTACAAAAAACTGTCGACAATTTTTTGTATAAAAATACAAAAAATTGTCGACAGTTTTTTGTATAAAAATACATGTTACGATGAACCCTGTGAATTTTTAATAACACTTTAATTTACTCTTTTAGCTTTTATTTAGCTAAAATAAAACCTTCTCTTTCAATTCACATGTCATATTACCATAATGCAACTCATGCATTATCGTGGTTCATATGGTACGTTGGGCGATTTAACCTTGCTTATGTTTTGCTCAATTGAGCAATAGTTTGGGCTTGTGTGTTCGGCTGTCTGTAAAATAAACATTGGTTTTAACGGGAATGTATTTTTACATCATGTTCATGTTTTATTCGATGATTAAATAATATCATGCTTATAACGATAAAGTAATAACATAACTTATCATCAGTGGAAATCCGCAAGGCCGCCTCTATGGGAATCTTCAAATCCAAACTCTTTAAATACTTCACCTCTCTTCAAGATACCCAACAACATTGAGCACTTTATGTAGATATATTTGTGTATTTCGTTTATGTATGTGTATTATTATTATTTTTAATTTTTGTAAGTTTATTTCTAAGCTAAAGTTTGAATAAATTTTCCTTTTTCTGGCACTACCACTTTCTCCACACTACACTAAGGTTAGCTGGAAGAAAATGCTAATTAGCATTAAGTTCGCCTATGTATTATTTGATTATTGCAATAAAGAATTTTCTAATCTAATCTAATCTTTTGAAACTATCATGGAACACTGTTTGTATTAAAAACGGGATATGTAACATAATTTGTGAGTTTTTGAGTATCCTGATATTTTGACGCAGTTGCATGCAACTGTTTAACTGTTCACAGAAAATCGGTAAATATTCCGTTTTTAGTATAAATAGCTTATTAAGTTTCATTTGAAACAACAGAATTCTCGATTTAAACCACCGTTAAAACCGAAGATTGAATAGTTTCACGAATGAGCCTATATAAATTGACGCAGGTAGTTTTACGGTCTAATATTTATGTCTGTTAGTCCAATTACAAAGTTCGTCGGATAAGTTACAGCTATCCATTAATTTAGAAGTTGGTAGGACAAAATAAATTCTCTAGTTTGTGAGTGGTTTGTGCCCTTACAACCTCTACAGATAATACGATTGATCTGGAATATGCAGACGACTGAGTGGGTATACGCATAGATTCCGGTCGAGGTAATATCACTAAAATCAAGCAAGTTGTAGAGTCGTAGTAGCGTAACAATAGGAATCTACTATTCCTGATCGGATTCATAGCCAAAAACATAAACGCAAAAATGGTGTAAGATTCTTTTTTTTTTTTAAACTTAAACAATATATATATAAAGTTCAAGTTCCATTTCTACTATTAATGTGCGTGGTTATTTGACTCGGTATCTTTATCAAATCTATAAAATATTATAAAGAGGAAAGATTTCTGTGTTTGTATTGAATAGGCACCGAAACTACTGGACCGATTTAAAAAAAATCTTTCACTGTTGGGAAGCTACACTATCCCCGGGTGACATAGGCTACATTTTACTCAACTGCTCAGAAGGAGGGTAATGTTTATATTGAATAACTACGCGTGTGAAGCTGCGGATTGGTCAGCTAGTCTAATCTATTCATAGACAGGATCATGGGTGGGATTATAAGTTGTGCCTGCAAATTGCGAGTAAAATCGGCCCGTTGGCACAGGCTCTATATCCGGGGAGGCTCTATCGGAAACTGGCACTCGAGCCAGCTCAATACTCATCTGTCTACATCCGGATCTGCTTCTCTTTAGCGCTTGCTACGTAGAAACAGACTCAAATCACTGAATGTAGCTGTGATTTTTTTTCGTTTCGTTCGTCATTTGTTCGGCTGATTTGCGTGCCAGGCAAGTAGAATAAATGGTGAAAAATGGTTCCAGAGTTTTGGGCAGCTCTCACGATATATATACCTATATATTTGATACCGTAACCATGGGAATGAGGCTTTTCCTACTATACAGGGTATTTTTATAGCAAGTATTGGTAGGTTTTAAACACAGAGAAAAACGCTGACAGGTACAATGTGCTCAATAATTAATAAATCTTGAAAAATTTGTATATTTAGGCTTACGTTATTATTCAAATTTTATTTTTTATTTTTATACATCACGTTATGAACTAAACTAATTGTTCGCCCCGGACTAAGATCACGCGAGTCTCCCATAAAATATTATTTGTAATCATTGACTATCAAAATAGTGTCACAAAATGCTTAACCATATAACTTGACCTACAGTTTCATTTAAATTACAGCTAACGGGAGTTTATGTAAATTGGTTTTTTTTGGGGTACAAATTGCAGTTATTCTGGATTTCAGACTTTTCCCTATATTTGTGTTACTAAAGCTACACGCATACCAAATTTCAGTACTGTGGGGTCACTGGTGTACCCTGTGAATTTTGTTAAAGATCAGTTTTTATAATGGCTAATTACATAAAAACTACAAGGTTTAAACTAAAACTAAAAACGGGATCAAAATATACTCACAAAGACCTTTTATTAAACGTGCCATTTGACAAGATAGTCTCATTTTGTTTTTTTTTACTCTTGAACCCTAATCTCACCAACCCCCTCACATTTTAGCTCATTTAGTTACACCAGAATCATGCCATCACTACTTACCTATATACCAAATTTCACGATGATAGGATAAACGCTTCGAAAGTTATCCTCGGACAAACAAACATACATACATACAATGCCGATTTGCCTAAGTTGATTTATAGATCTCGCTTCGCTCGATCAATCATTTATGACAATCAAAGGTCTGAAGTTGCTAGAAGAAATATAAATTGACCTTTATAATGCTCGTCAGGTATTATTTTCTAGTACGAGTAGGTAACTACCTAGTAAAATACCAATTTTCACTAGCTAAATCCTGACTCATTTCTTTAACTTCGAGACGAGAAATCGAACGACAAAATCTACGTTTCATTTGTGACGAGCTCACGGGAGGAAGTCCTTGGACGAGTTCTATCTTGACAATTCAATCTTGGGTTGATTGATGGTTAGCTCCGATAGCATTTTGTCTCACATTAGTAGGTAGCGAACGGAATAATAGTCCGATTCAGCTCTGTGCACACGGGTTGTAAAGCTCCTGATTATTTTGAAGCCATGCAAAAAACAAATAAACAATATCGAATAGAATATGAATTGAAAATAAATACTGATTGACGAAAATTTACAAATTGTAGTTCCCATATGTAGTTACCTACGTAATTATTACTTTGTGCCATGAATAAGAGCTTTTGTTAAGACGCAATTATAAATCATCATCATCATTTCAGCCGTAAAACGTCCACTACTGAACACAGGCCTCCATGGATCTCCATGATGGGTAGTTGCCATACTCACCACGCTTGGCAGGCGGGTTGGCGAGCGCAGTACGGGATGTTGATACACGGAAAGACGCTGCTGCCCATCTTCCGGAGGTTACCCTTAGCAGGCTCTTACTGCATCCACGGGCATGAGAGGAGGGGTAACATTCTACTACCGGCACCCCACGGCCCAATTATAAATAAGGATTACCTATTTATACGTGTGTCAATATTATGAAGGTAAATACCTATAATATGTTATATTTCCTCGAATGTTTCCAACAGCTACTAAAGAATAAATAATTGGTCAAGCGCGCGCGGGACCACGAACCATGAGCGGTTCCGCAGAAAATACAAAGGTAATATTTAACATAATGGTGCAGTTGTTTTGTATGAACATTATTGTACTGTTTACAAACTGCGACTACTGTTCGTGAACTAGTAGTCTACTCAACTTTGATAATTATTCTTACAATTACGGTAAATGTGCTACTATTGTGGATGTTTTTTTTTGATAGCGGTTTGGCTGATAGGGACTCAGACACACGAGTATTACGAAAACGAAACGGCCACGACTTACTAGGCGTCACTAAAACGTATAACATTAAAATTATATAGTAGCTTTTCCTAACAACATGCCTACTATTGCTTATCGGTGACAGCCTCGGGTGTAACAGCAGTATCATAAGGCCTGGTTCATATGAACGCGCGGTACCGCAACCGCGCAGTACAAGATCAAACTAACTAGTGTTTATCGTCTACATTACCGCGCGCTGCTCATCTCGCTACTCGCTACGATAAACACTATTTAGTTTCATCTTGAACCGCGCGGTTAGTAGTTCCGCGCGGTACCGCACGTTCATATGAACCGGGCTCAATGCTTTTCAGCTTTACAGCACTCATAGTTATGAAAAAAACGGTTGGACAGACGGTCTTGGCGAAACTATAAGGGTTCCTAGTTCGACTACGAAATCCTAAAAAAAAGCCTACGAGAATTATTTTTTCATGGTAGGAAGCCATATAAAGTGTGAGAAAACTGATCGTCAGGTGAAAATGTTTGTGTGACAATGGAAGGATTTATCCTTGTTTACCATTTATTCCCATTGTCATTTATTGGAAAACGCGGTGCCTTTGAGAATAATAAAACAACAGACATACATTTTTTGCTCCATATAACCTTTCTCGAAAATAAATTAGACTCGCAGAGAACAAATATTAATGAAACCTCTAGGCAAAACTGAAAAAGAAAGTAATTGATTTTTCTATTTACTGGATATCTCAGTTTCAATTAAACACAAGCCAGAGTAAACACTCGGTCTACTTCATTCGCCGCCTTCCCTCAGGACGAACTGTTAGTTTAACATTATTGACTGCCAGTTGATTTATGGTACATACAACACACTAAGGGTTACGATATTTTTAGATATGATTACCGGTACTGCAGGATCCCGTCAACATGCAGAGAATCACAGAATCAATTTTGCCCTTAGCTAAGTAGCCCTTATAAAGCGCAGAAATGAGGAGAACCGTAGACAAACCAAGGTCACATACATAGCCAAGAAGATTAGCAAGCCGAAATGGCAGTCGGCGGAGAATATAGCTCGAAGAACTATCGACACTTGGGGCAGATAGGTTCTAGAGTGGAGACCACGCACTGGAAAGCGCAGCGTAGGACCGCCCCCACTAGATGGTAAGACCTGATAAAGGATGCTGGGAGCCGTTGGGTGCAGACCACACAAGATCGGTCGCTCTGGAAATCTCTGGGGGAGGCCTATGTTCAGCAGTAGACGTCCTGAGACTGATATGTTGATGATGAAGGCCAAAATTGATAGATCTAGAGATTGAGTGCAAATAAAAAAACTATATTAATCGACTCAGCCCGAAGACGTCGTGGCAGACCAAAGAAGAGATGGATGAGCTCACTAATTTCCGAGCGGACTGGACCATCTTAGCGGTTTACCCTGTGAATTTTTCTAAAGTTCAGTTTAGATTATGGCTAATTACTTAGAAACTAAAATGTTTAAACTAAAAATAAAAACGGGGTCAAAATGTACTTACAAAGACCTTTTATTAAAACTGCCATTTGACCGGATAGTCTAATGTTGTTTTTTTTACCCCTTTTGAACCCCAATATTTTTACAACCCCCACATTTTTAGCTCATTTAGTCACACCAAAATTGTGCCATCACTACCTACCTTTATACCAAATTTCACGATGATCGGATATAACATACGAAAGTTATTCTCGGACAAACAAACATACATACATACAACGCCGATTTGCCCAAGTTGATTTGGAGATCTAGCTTCGCTCGATCAATAACACACTATGTGGTACAATTTGGTAAAATAAAAATCAATATCAAAACTCACAAATCATTAAATATATCGTTTTTAGTACAAATAGTGTTCATAACCGTGATAGTTTCACAAGTTATATGGTAAAACACAATTAGACCTGCAGACATTTTTCCCAAAACTAGAACTTAAATAGCAAGGCCTTTAATCTCAGTTGTTTTTAGTAAAAAATGTTACAAGAATCACTAACTTTTTCAATAGCTAACTTTTAATTGGCTTTTTAACTTTCAATTCTTTGATGCTAAAGTGGAAAAATCTTTTCTTTTAGCGAATTAACGCAGCGATTTGACTTCGATTTTCTTTTATGGTTTTTTCGAAGGAAAAGAAAAAGTTTTCAATTATAATTTTATCATTATATATTTTCATAAGGAGGTCAGTGAAAAAACATTACCTATATATACGTGGTAGCAAATTGCAGCAATAATGACAACACAGATATATCTCCACTATGAACTTTGTTTGTTTCTTGTTATGCCTTCTTTTCCTCCCATAAGCAAAAATATATCAAGGAGTAGTTGTGATTTATGAGATTTTCGCTAAGGGTATAAACAATGATTACTTACATACAACAAAAATTGGGGTGCAATATTTGTAAAGATTTAATGGTAACAAATACAACAAGTAAGCAACAATATTTAGCGTTTTTAAGGTACACACGGCTACAAATCAAACTATACACTTCCAGTATAAGCCGACCTCTCATTCTACGAGAAGCCTACACAATGCGAGGCCAGCTTATAGTAGAAATGTATAGCTTGATGTGTAGCCGTGTGTACCATTCGTGATCATTTATGATTAAAAACTCTATTAATTTTACGTGTTTAAGATAAGCAGGTATTCTTACAATCTTAATACACAGTAAGACTTAGTTATACAGTTATTGTTTAATATCTTCTATATATGTATATAAAACAAATTCGGGTTAGTTACACCATTTATAACTCAAGAACGGCCGGACCGATTTCGATGATCTTTAATTTGTTGGATTTGTCTCCGCCCCGAATAGCAGAATAACTATTAAAATGTCGGAGAAATTCACACAAAAAAATATGATGAAAATTAATTTCCACATAGATAGATGCAGCTAATGATGGCTGATTGACAGTCCTACGGGCGCGACGTACGTTGGCAGCCCGCGTCATATGCATTTCAAGGCGGTACGAAGTTCGTCGTATCAGCTAGTTATTAAATAAAAAGCTATTACAAAATACCACAAAACACATAATGTTTGTTCTAGGTGTGTTGCAGTATTATTGTTTCTGTTTACCAACGTAACATTAAGAAGAGTTTGAGAACTAAAAAAAAAACTCTTGCTAAGACACTCCTGACCAACTTTATTGTTAAATTCATGTGAAAACCACGGCCATTTATTATGAAGTGGGGTTTCATAAAAACAGTCAGCGGTGGCATTCGAAGGTTGTACGTGCTTTTAGCGCACTTTGGCTTAAATATTTTACGTGTTCCCACTGAGCAAAGGTAGGAAGGTACTAAATAACCCGGTTCACAAGCCGGGTTTAACCTTACGAAAAAACTTTTTAAAATTTCTACCTACTGTTAGGTATGTTACAGAGAGATTACAGTACTATTCAAACACCCTTTTAACCGAATTCAAAAAAGGAGGAGGTTCTCAATTCAATGAAATCTTTTTTTATGTATGTTACCCGATTGCTCAAAGACGCCTGGACCGATTCGAGAAATTATTTTATTGTTTGAAAGGGTGGTGGTCACAGGTAGTTCAATTACCACCAAGTCATGATCTGATGATGGGATCCCAAAAAAGTCAACCCTCAATTTTATAGGGACGCATAATTGTTTTATGTTTTTATCCCAGAACTCCGTCATTTATCAACCGATTTGGAAAATTATTTTTTACCATCATATTGGTGTCATAGAAATTTTATCTATATCAGTTGAGTAGTTTGGTTAACTCAGTTATATTTTTGTTAAAAACTTACTTGTTACAATCAAGGTTATACACCTAGATTGTACCTAGCAGTATAATCATACGATAAAAGTATACTATTTTGTGATGTTACGCATTTTTTTCTTAATAAATGATATAATCATCGTAATCCCTTTACCAATACTGTTATTTAAAGCTCTGACCTTTTAGGGTTGAGACCTTTTCTTTAAGCCTTTGTAGAGTTGAAACCAATAAGCAGGTATCGGTAACTACCCCTTTTCTTTTCATTTAACCTACCCACAGCCAATAAAATGTAAAAAAAAAACTATAATTTTGGAGTTGACCTCATTGTTTAGGGAAACCAATAGTACCTACCTACCTACTAACGATGATAAATGATAAACTTTATTCAATGGTTAATAATAATAATAATCCTCCTAGCCGATTTCGGCTACAGAGACTTGACTTTGTGATTATTGGCCTAGGTGTTTAGCCTGTATGTGGCTGATGTACCCTATTTTTGCGCTAAAAGTCCGGTTACAATGAACACAAGTTAAGGCGCCATTAATGTAGTTGTAATTGATATTAGCCGGCGGTCGACTTTTAAGCTGATCTCGTTTTAAGTCTAGTTCTTGCCTCCTTTCTTCTTCAAACTCGTACACTTTGTCCTGAACATGACGCCTCCATTCAGGTCGTTTTTCAGCGAGAGCCTCCCAGCGCGACGGATCGATACAACACCTCTTCATGTGCCTCTTCTGTACGTCTTTGAAACGTAGGAACTGACCTCCGCGTTTCCGCTTACCATGTTCTAGTTCACAGAAGAAAATGCGTTTCGCCCTTCGCTCATCAGACATCCGAGACAGGTGCCCGCACCAACGCAGCTGACGCCGCATCAAATATGCCTCTATGCCACAGACATTAGCCCGTCGTAGAACATCGGTATTACGGACCCGATCCGACCACTTGATGTTAAGAATGTCGCGGAGGCATTTCAGATGGAATCTGTCTAACGTGCGTATGTGTCTGCGATACAGGCACCATGTCTCTGACGAGTACAAGATGTTAGGAAGTACAATAGCCATATACACCTTAATCTTGGTACTCAATTTGATGTTATGGGAGCGAAATACCTGGACTCGTAGTTTACCAAAAGCAGCCATAGCGGAGCCAAGTCTGCTGTTGATCTCCGAGTCAAGGTCGCATTTTGTTGTTATGCTGCTTCCCAGATATCTGAATGTATCGACCTGTTTTATGGGCTTTCCATCGATTTGCAGATTCAGTGGAGCTTGGTTAACAGTGTCCATGGCCATCACCTCTGTCTTTGTAATATTAATTTTGAGGCCAAATCTACAGCACGCAGCGTCAAGCCGAGTCATCAAGTCCTGGAGTCCCTCAGAAGATTCCGCAACGAAACATAGGTCATCAGCATACATCAATTCGGTAATGAGGTCATACGATACCTTTGTGTGCGCTTTTAACCTAGCCAGGTTAAAGATACTGCCATCTGTGCGAAAACGTATGCGGATCCCTTCGGTGTTGGCTTGTAAAGTCTCCCTCACGACAACGGAAAAGTACAGAGCAAAAAGAGTGGGTGCTAATACACAGCCTTGTTTTACACCACAAGTGACAGGGAATTGCTCTGTCTGCTCACCATTGACGGTTACGCAACAAGTCATGTTGTCGTGAAGAAGTCTTATCAAGCGTATAAATTTGTCGGTGCAACCAAGTTTCGAAAGCACAATCCACAAAGCTTCGCGAGGTACACTGTCAAAAGCTTTCTCCAGATCAACAAAACAGAGAAACAGAGGTTGACACTGTTCCCTGCTTTTCTCTTGCAGTTGTCTAAGAGAGAATATGGCCTCGCATGTGCCGCGATTGGGTCTAAACCCAAATTGCGTTTCAGGCAATATACTTTCAGAGAGCTCCATAAGACGATTTAAGAGTACTCTGGCAAAAGTTTTTCCTGGAGTAGACAGAAGTGATATACCCCTATAAGAGTTGCAAACAGATCGATCACCTTTATTTTTATACAAAGAGCAAATTAGTGATACGCCAAAACTAGGAGGAACGAACTCCATTTCCCACATGCGCTGGAAAAATTGCCAAATCTTGTAGTGCAACTCATCTCCGCCATATTTTAATAGTTCTCCTGGTATGTTATCGATGCCGACAGCCTTATTGTTTTTCTGCGCTTTGATGGCGATGATAACTTCCTCAAGAGAAGGAGGCTGATCCAGATCTACGGCTTGTGGTAAGGCAGGAAGTGATGCTAAATAGTTTATGTCAGCAGAACGATCCACATTGAGTAAGCTGTTATAGTGTTCTGCCCAGCGAGTAAGAACTTCTCCTTTGCTTACCAGGAGGGTACCTGAAAGTGATTTCAGTGGTACGTTTACTCGATGTGGACTTCCTACTAACTTTTTAATCTCGTTAAAGAAATCGCCGAGTCTATTCGAATCAGCAAGCCACTGAATATAGCGAACCTTGTTCAGCCACCACTCATCTTTTGCGTTTCGAGTTAGTCTCCTTATTTGGCTCGTACTCTCCTTTATTTTTTCAGAAGCAGTTGTCTGATTTCCCTTTCGAAGGAGCTGGCGGTGTTTTTCTAGGGCGACTGTCAATGTATTATCATTTTCGTCAAACCAGTCTTCACAGACACGAGGTTTTTGGCCTAAGATCTCAGTAGCCGCATTGATGGTATTTGTAGTTAACAGTTTCCAGCCCTCGTCCAACTGTTCATCTTCGGGGTGTATGCCTGCTGTAAAGGTATTGACAGCTTCCCTGTAATTTGCCAATATTTCAGCAGACTCTAGCTTTTTCAGATGAAGACAGTTAGGCTTAGCCCTGCGAGGTCTACGGCAAGGGCTAAGACGCAAAAATAGTTTTGTAACAACAAGTCGGTGATCCGACCAACAGTTTGCGCCCCTCATTACTCTCGTTACTTTGACATCCGCTATATCCCGTTGACGGACTATAGCATAATCAATAAGATGCCAATGCTTGGACCTTGGGTGCATCCAGGTAGTTTTGTATTTATTTGGGAGTCTAAACATGGTATTGGTAATACCCAGATGAAATTGGGAACAGAGGCTTAGTAACAGTTGCCCATTACTGTTCATGTTACCAATGCCATGTCGCCCTATCACCCGAGGCCAAGCTTCAAAATCACGTCCGACGCGAGCATTAAAGTCGCCAAGAAGCAAAACTTTCTCACAGCGCCGGATTTTAGTCAGCACTTCTGACACTTCCTCATAAAATTTGTCCTTGACGTCATCACTTTTGTCGAGTGTTGGCGAATATACGCTGATAACATTTAAGTATTTATTGTTTCGAAGATGGAAACGTAAGGACATGACACGATCAGAGATAGCAACTGGATGTTCTTCCAACTTAGAGGCTAAAGTAGTTTTAATAGCAAAGCCTACTCCTGACCGTCTAGGCTCAGAAGCTGGTGTGCCTTTCCAGAAGAAAGTGTACCCACCACCACGTTCAACAAGCTCACCTTCGTCAGCTAGATGTGTTTCGCTGAGAGCGGCTATGTCGACGTCATAGCGTTTGAGCTCGCGAGCCACAATGGCGGTTTTACGTTCTGGGCAGAGGTTGTTGGGTCGGTCTAAAAGAGTACGTACATTCCACGCACCAAAAGTCATATTCATCTGCATGTTTTTAGATTTATTCTTATTGCGAGGAATGAGCGTTTGTTTGGGGCACCTTTTCTAGCCCCCTCCCCGGCTGAGCGAGGAAAGCAGTGCCTCTCTAAATAAAGCTGCTTTGTCTCAAAGAGTGCTGCCGAACCACACTGTCACCCCGATGCAGTGCTAGAGCGACCACTCTCCTCTCCTTAGGCCACCCGTGTCCAGGTATTAGACCAAGCCCAGGACTTTTTTAAACTCGGAATGACAAAGCCAAGTCAGATGCGCAGGATATATTAAGTTGCATAAGTGTGCGCGCCGTACACAGATGCACCCTCTCCTCCTTACTCCCCTTGACCCAGTGGAACGGAGAACCGCTACGACTGGAAGGGAACAGGACGCAGTATCTGGCAACGATAAAAACTCCTATCGCTACCTTCAGGCCTTCTACAGTTGCCTGGTTGCCTCGCCACTTGAGGTGGATTGCGTTGACGCCGAAGCAACGAGCACTAGCACGGGGAGTGACCGTGCCGACTCGAGGGCCGAAACACGCCGTTGCTACAACAAAGTGTTTCGGCACTCGAGCCCCCCTCTACCAGCCTAGGTTCCTAAGGTGTGGCCGCTGCATGCTATAGCGGCGACCACTAACGACGACCGAATGCGCGCCGCGCGATCTGAGGAGCCTTTTATAGGCGATGTTGCCTCGACCACTAACGACGATCGAATCTTCGTATATTCAACGGGCAGCGTAACGACGCCCCAGAGACGTCCGCACTGTACGACGGCTCGAGCACGACTCAATGGTTACATGGTCTTTGTTCAATCTACATCCAAAAAGTGGAACGCCTTGCCAGAGTCTGCGTTTCCTGATAGCTACAACCTGGGTGTCTTTAAGTCGCGAGTGAATAGGTTTCTTCTAGGCAAGCGTGTACCATCGTAGACTGCATCATATCTTACCATCAGGCGAGATCGTGGTCAAACGCAAGCCTATAAAGTTTAAATTAAAAAAAAACATAGTTAATAATCCCTTATTTTATGCTAAAAAAGTCATGATTTCATAGGAGCTACCACCAAAAGTGACGTGTCAACATTTTGGGCCTACGTACCAGCCTCACCTGATCCTTGAATTTTTGATATAAAGTAGTAACGAGAGTGCTAAATACTTTGTATGTACTCACTTAGAAGCCACTTATCCATCTCACAAACGCAGCTTTCGCTCACTTGTTTACAATACAGCCAATTTAAACATCGCACCATAACTTTAATTTCCCAGAGCAAATTCAATTGTGGACAAATTTGTTTAGGGTGCCTGGCTGAGTCAGATAAAGGAGCAAGTAATCCTATTTTCGCTCTCGCTTACCCATTTGCAGGTTTGTTTATTGGCTCAGTTCAGTAATCTGGCAGAATATCGAACTTTTTGTAGCAATAATTCTGATTTCCATATTCGACTTCTCGCTTTCAGTATGATTGGTGATGCCTAAGTAGGAAGATAAGGTGCTCGTAGCATAACTTTCTACCTGTAAACCATCTAAAGTTCTCTATGTTATTAGTGTTTTATCGTCTGGTACCCAAACTGAATTAATATTGAATGAATCTGTTCCGCTTTTATGATTTAGAAATTGAGCATTTGTTAGTCTATTATTATTTATTAAGTTTGTGTAACCCTGTCACAATGCTGGTTCCTCGTGTATAACAAAGATTCATGAATTTTTTTCAAGGATAATATAGAGTTATTTATGGAGGTAAAGGGATCGTCCTGAATTCGTATTCAAATATTCTTGCATATGTCATGTAAACATCAAATATTGGTAGTTTTATTTTTGCATGAAATATCATAGATATGTTATGAGCGACGTGGATCTTCGTTTTGTATAAGTAATAGGTACTTTGGGGATATCAAAGTATGCATACTTTGATATCCCCAAAGTACCTATTACTTATACAAAACGAAGACTCACGTCGGGCATAAACTGAGCAAACATGAGTTAAGTATACCTACGAATATTCCACTCCCACGCCTAAAACTAAAACTGTTTTTCTCTAGGTCTAATCATTACACATATTGTTTGTCAGAGACTCTGAAGAATAGTATCAACTTTTTCTCTGTCATCGCTAGACTTGACCCAAATAAACAGGACCGAAGAACTCGTGTAGGTACCTACAGTACCTACCTATGTCATATGGGGCTTATACTTTGGAAATTGAATTTCGTGCTCAGCGTCTATTTGCTGTCTAGAGCTGACCTCTAGAGGGCGTGTGCCAAATATATTCACCATTGGCTATTATATTGACGCATGCCAATATCCCGAGTGTAATCGCTTCTGTATTCACTATAACCACAAATATATTACCCAAATTACTTCAAAACAAACAGGCAATGATATTATTATGTCTTGGAGTAATGATTGTATTGAAACATAAATAAATAACATAGATCTAGAAATATGATCATAATCGTAGAAAAATTGGCTTTCATTATTATTTTTGATTCTGAATGTCACCGCGGCTTTTCACGCGTAGTTTGTCAATAAAAACATTACCCTCCTTATGCGCAATTGGGTTGTAAGAAGCCTAAGTCTCAATCCCAGTCATAATCTATCTATACTATATAGGTACCAAATTTCATCAAAATCTGTCCAGTCGTTTAGTCGTGAAAACTTAACAAAGATACAGAGGGACAGAAAAGCGAAGTTATAATTCTTTGCTTAAAGCAAACAGGATGAGGGAATTAAAGGTAATTACGATTCTGGGTTGACAAATGGACTATATTGAAAACACCTGCTTCTCTTTACACAAATAGCCCAAGAAACGGTTTCTCAAAGCATAAAAAAAACTACTCGAAAAAAAAACTTCTCGAAAAAAAAACTTCTCGAAAAAAAAACTACTAGTTAAATTAACAAATTTTAAAGAAAATCGACTAAGTTTAAGTGATTAATTAAATCCATATAAAACTTATTGCCTACTCTTGCATAAGAAAAAGACTGATTTGATATCTATTTTGGAAATGGCTGCGCGTTTTGGGTTAGAAAGGAACAAGAAGAGATATCTCGAGACGTCACCAATACAGTAGGTATCTGTGGTTAGATGGCAAGCATTATGCAATAGCACAACATAAGTTTAATAAAGTGTTTGTTTTTACATGCCAAAATAAATTTCACATTTCTATGGTGAACATTCCACAAATTTATTTATTATGCAAATCAAAATAACCCCTTTCATTTTTGTGCGTATATTATCAAATATCCTATTTATTTGAGAGATAACAATCGGTTGAAATTTCACTTGCATGTTTTTTTTTCTGATCCACATTATACGCTACACATACCACCAATATGCCACAGATCACATTTAATGAAGACATGTTAACATTGATTACGACGGCAAATTATCCAAAAATCTATACTAATACCTATTATAAATGCGAAAGTAACTCTGTTTGTTTGTTATGTTTTCGCGACAAAACGGCTGAACGGGACGGAAAGTAAAGAAATTTGGCAAGGAGATAGATTATAATAATATCATGTATCAATATATCTTGAAGGGGGTGAAATAGGGGCTGAAAGTTTGTATGGGAAATCCATAATTCCTCAAGTTAGGGATCCGAAATTTCATTTTTAGGCTTTTGGTAAGAAATAAAGAAATACGTGTTTCAACTTTTTTGCAAAATCATCTCTAAAGGGGGGCAAAGTAAGGGGTTAAAATTATGAGCTAGGTATTCTTTGGATGCACTCCCCATGTACATTCTATGGACCCTTACAAAAATAAATTATGCTATCATCGATTAATGCCGTTTACATTTGGAGGCATAGTATTTGAGATAATTAAAAATTAACAAAATCTCGCGCGCTTATTAGGCTAGAAATTGGTTTGGGGCGCGCGCGTCTACATCCGGTAGCGGTTTGCAATTTAAACTAGGTAGGAGTTTTTTAAATTTACTTTTCATATTATATTTTATTAATCGAGCGAAGCGAGATCTCTAAATCAACTTGGGCAAATCGGCATTGTATGTATGTATGTTTGTTTGTTTGTCCGAGGATAACTTTCGAAACGTTGATCCGATCATCGTGAAATTTGATACACAGGTAGTGATGGTACAATTTTGGAGTGATTATATGAGTTAAAAATGTAGGGGGGTTGTTGACCCTCCTACATTTGACTATTAGACATGACTACATGAGACTATTAGGTCAAGTAGGACGTCAAATGAAAGGTCTTCGTTATTACATTTCAATACTGTTTTAATTTTTAGTTTAATCTTTGTAGTTTTTGAGTTAATAGCCATAATAAAAACAAAACTTTGACAAAATTCACAGGGTACAACCGTGGGGTCACTGTTGTACCCTGTGAATTTTGTCAAACACAACAATGCTGAAATTTGGTATTCGCGTAGCTTTATTGACACAAATATAGGCAAGAGTCTGAAATCTAGAATAACTGCATTTTGTTCCCCTAAAAACTACCAACTAATATGAACTCCCGTTACCTGTAGTTTGAATAAAATCGTAGGTCAAGTAAATTGGTTATTATTTCGTGGCACTATTTTGATAATGAAAGATTACGAATAATATATATTTGTTTTTATGGGAGACTCGCGAGATCTCAGTTTGGGGCGAACCACTAGTTTAATATAAGTAGGTACATGTTAGTACACACGGCTACACATCAAACTATACAACTCCAGTATAAACTGACCTCTCATACGAAAAGCCTACAAAATGCGAGGTCAGCTTACACTGGAATGTATAGCTTGATGTGTAGCCGTGTGTACATTTGGTTTGATTTGGTTTAGTGTGCGGTACTGTTATTTAGTTATTATAAACTATAAATTCGAAAGTAGCTCTGTCTCTGTGTTTGTTACGTTTTCATAACTAAACGGTTGAAACAATTTCGATTAAATTTGGTAAGTACCTATAGACAGATTGTGACCGGGATGTGGACATGGGGCTACTTTTTACTCGACTGTGCCGGAGAATGTTTTTATTGACAAACCACGCGTGCGAAGCCACGGGAGGATCAGCTAGTATAGTAATAAATTAGAAGAAAATGTATATATTTATATAGTTTTTTTTTTTCGATTTCAAGCGGTAAAATATTTAGATAGTGTTTAGAAAGTAAAGAAAAATGGTCGTCCGAAAGAATTCCTATGAAATAGAAATAAATAATAAGTATCAAACAATCACATTATATAGTCCTGGAGGGTAATTACCTTAAATCAGCGACAGCAACACGACAGCAATCGGACGCAAAACGTGATATTGCGTAATTAGGTGGCGTATCTCAAAATGATCCCTTGTATTTACCAAGAGAAACTGCGAAGAATTAAAAGTATCTGCGCATCACAACCTAATATAGAGCCAAGAAGCTCATAGGCAACGATGAGCTAGTAACACTTCATAGGAACTTTTCAATCTGATCCCACCATCTCCTTTCTATCAACGGACAACCAGACGCTCTGCGGTGCGCCACCGCTATATGGTAGAAATACCTCCCATTCGCACAAAGCGATTTTTATTATGCTCGACCTTTATTATGCGAACCGCCAAAGAGTGGAACGCCTTGCCAGAGTCTGTGTTTCCTGATAGCTACAACCTGTGTATCTTTGAGTCGCGAGTGAATAGGTTTCTTCAAGGCAAGCGTGTACCATCGTAGACTGCATCATCGCTTACCATCAGGCGAGATCGTGGTCAAACGCAAGTCTATAATATATAAAAAAAATAATAGAGCTATCAGCACCTAGTTGAAGCACCAGTTGAAATGCCCAGATAGATAGATTCCAATCCAGCATATAAGCTGATTTGAACACAAACGACGCACCACATTCGTGAAATCGCTAATGAACGTCACAAACCACATCGTCTGTAACCGTCCAGCGTTAATCACGTGCACTGTAACATCATTAGGGGCTATGCGACGCGATTATCGTTCTTTTGAACACAAAAAAAATCTTTAGACAGACGTTCTCTAAGCATTAGCCCGAGCTTAAACGACGTAGGTCAACACCGACAACCTGTTCAAAATCATTAAGCAATATTTTTATGCATTTATGTATATAGATGAAAAATCTGTTGCTAAACTAAAAAAAACTGATACATTGTGTTAATAAATAATAATAATAATAGAGTTGTCATATCATTCATTTCATCTCCATGAAGAGTCGTGATTCATTCATCTGATCTCTAATATTAATAATATATGTATAAATAAATAAATATTTCTGGAAATTTCACACAACGCTATCTAGCCCCAAATTAAGCAGAGCTTGTACTATGGGAACCAGATAACTGATAGAATACTTACATGTGAGTACATATTTGTTTATTTTGTATATCTATGATATTTATTTATTTAAAATTATATATGTATGTACCTATTAAGTATGTATATAACTATATAAGATTCAGTAATTTTTCATTTTTAATATTAAGTTTATTCTTTTTACACCTCGGCCAATCTTCCATTAAGCAATGATCCTCTGCATTCAAAGGTTGTCTGGAAGAGATCGCTTTATTAAGCGATAAGCCCGCCCGTTATGCTTACATTTATTTGTTTATTTCTTTATATCTGTTGTGTCTAGCTTGTAAGGTATAATAAAGAATTTTCATTCAGTCATTCATCAAATTATACATCAATTTTAAACATGTCAACTAAATACGTTTGGGGATAGTTGTGCAAGCTGGGCTAAGTGTTGGCCTTTTTGAGCAGGTTTCGTGTGGAAATCGATATATGTGCGACAGCAGAAGGTTAGCGGAAACGGTGAGATAATTTATAAATACTAGTGGCCCAGCGCAGTGGTCAAAATTCGACCGTAATGTTTTTGTTACCCCTCCTCAAACTCCTCAATATAAACTAACTATGCCAAATCTCACACACCTGCGCACGCGCAATAAGCTTACAAAGTTTTCTCTTCGCGTATATAGATCACAACGTCGATCGTAGTGATATTCAAATCAATCGCCGTCAGAGTTTTTCCTATAGGTATACAGAATATACGATGACACACGCTCATTATACGATAACGCTTGGATAGACGCTTGTCTAGCTTGTAGTCTAGCGTGTGCTTATGGATCGTACTCCGTTTGGCTCTGGTCCATCCACGCCGCAGTTGTGTGCCACTAAAAAACTACTTACGTACACAGTTGCAATAACCTCGTCAATATGAAACATTCGAGCGTCCGAATCTGGATTAAAGTTATCTTATATTTTCGTTCGTTATTACATTTTGCGTTCCAAGCACGTTTATGTTTAGGTAGAAACTCTGCCAGACATTTTTAGGGCTCTGTAGTTGAAATAGGAATCCTTACAGTTTTGCCATGTCTGCGTGTCTGTTTGTCCGCTGAAATTTGGCATGATGATACGTTAGTAAGAAATGAAATAAAAACTTAGAAACTAGTTTTTTAAGGGTTTTACATGGAAGTTAGGGGGGTTAGCTCCCATCGAATTTTATTGTAATATTAAATTTGTTTTAAATTGTGTTGTGATGTACATTTTAGTTATTTTGTTTAAAAAAAATGGATAAGTAGTATATTAAATTCAATTTATTTATTTCAGATGTTAAAGATCCATAATTTGTTAGTAAAAACTCAATTAAGCATGTCAAATGGGTTAGTAGTATAAGTGTGTTAATTTAATTCAATTTATAATATGCCGTTCGACTCATATTAACATCATAATATAAAAATGTAACGGGGGCTTAATATATTATATATGTATATTATATTATACAGACCGTAGGACGCCTATATACGCCTGCTTCCTTGACCTCTCCAAAGCCTTTGACCTTGTGTCTTATGATGTGCTCTGGAGAAAGTTGAGGGACCTGGGTATACCGGCTAAAATCCAAAGTATATTTAAATTTTGGTATGACAATCAGACCAACTATGTGAGATGGGCCAATTCTCTCTCAAATGCATATAGGTTGGAGAGCGGGGTGAGACAGGGGGGCTTGAGTTCTCCCAAGCTCTTCAATCTCTATGTAAACGACCTCATCGTCGGGCTGAGCAGCATGCGTGTCGGCTGCCGGATGAACGGCGTTAGCATCAACAACATTAGTTACGCCGATGACATGGTGCTGCTGAGCCCGACGGTGGGGGGTCTCAGGGAATTACTGAGGGTCTGTGAAGCCTATGCTGTTGAGCATGGGCTTATATATAATGCGAAGAAGAGCGAATACATGGTTTTTAAGGCCGCCGGTAAATGTCCCGGTTTTACACTGAATATAACCCTAAACGGCTTGAACTTAAATCGTGTTACGAAATTTAAATATCTGGGACATTTTCTTGCCGACGATCTTAAAGACGATGCAGATGTTGAGAGGGAGCGTAGGGCCTTGGCGGTCCGAGGTAACATGTTGTCCCGTAGATTTTCCCGTTGTACTGAACAAGTTAAAGTTACGCTTTTTAAAGCGTACTGTCAGAGCTTTTACACGGGAAGTCTGTGGGTCCGAAATACCAAAAGATCATTGGAGGACCTACGCATCCAATATAATAACATCTTCCGGATGATGTTGCGGTTGCCCCGATACTGCAGTGCATCGGGGATGTTTGCCTACTATCACACAGGTGGCTTTCACGCCATCATGCGCAAAAAAACGGCATCGCTGATGAGCAGAATTCGAGGCAGTCGCAACAGCATCCTGAGGACAGTGGCTGAGTGCTGCACATCTCCGCTCTGGAAGTGTTTTGTGCGGAGGGTGATTAATGAAGGAAATAATTTCCTCAGTTAGTCACCCTTGGCACAAAATGGTGTTTTCTATTTTCACAAAGTGCCTATTTTTTATTTTTGTATATTTAGCTGTTCTTCTTTGTTGTTATATATATATTTTTTGTGTGTATGTTAGTCTTAAGATATGGACTCTAGTTGTCTGAAATAAAATATTTTTATTTTTTATTTATTTTATTTTTAACAGAACCCTTCAGCGTTGTGCTCGAACGCGTCCTTAAGCGCGGACTCTAGGCGTGGACAAACTTCCCCCCGCAAAAGACTCGATGGTTGGCTGTTCCCAGACGGTCGAAAAGAAGCGTCGAGCAGTATTATTCCACATCGCCGCGAGCTAGAGACAGGACTGTGAGACGCGATCTTAGTGCTTAGGTTAATTTAACGTTTTTGATATTGATACACTGTCTGTATTTTTCCTGTGCCCCTTTTTTTGTGTTAGATTCATTACATAGGCTGCTATTTAAGAATCCGGAACTGGCCACTGCATAAATAATATTTAAAAAGAAATTATCACGTTTGAAAATGGAACTCTTTGGCTGTAGAATGCAGGTTATTTCGTCCGTCTGTCAATTGTTTTCATTGTGTGGCGCGATTTCAAAAATTGCGTGTCATTATCACAATGGATTTATCTCGAGAAAATTTTCGTGCGATGATTTTTTATGATTTTCGACGTGGTCTAACTCAACAGCAGTGTATTGATCAGCTCAGTTCGACTTTTGGGGATAAAGCACCATCGAAGACTACTGTGTATCACTGGTTTAGTGAGTTTAATCGTGGACGTCGTATGCTCACGGACGAAATTAAAGATGGTCGGCCTAAATCAGTTGTTGTGCCACGAAACATCGACGCAGTGCGTAAACTAATAATGCAAGATCGTCATGTGACATATCGAGAGATAGAGGCGATCTTGGGCATTAGTATGACGAGTATACATAAGATATTACACGAACACTTGGCTCCAAAAAAAGTTTGTTCGCGTTGGATACCGCACAACTTGACAATAGATCAAAAACAGGCTCGTGTCGATTGGTGCAAAAAAATGATAAAAAAATACAATCGTGGTGCATCAAAAGCTGTATATAATATCTACACAGGTGATGAATCCTGGATTTATGCATATGACCCCGAAACTAAGCAACAGTCAACAGTTTGGGTCTTCCAACATGAGCCGAACCCAACAAAAGTTGCTCGTGGGAAAACCACTTTGAAGCAAATGGTCGCCTGTTTTTTTGGTATAGATGGACACGTGGCTACTGTACCCCTAGAAAATTGTAAATCTGTTAATTCAGAGTGGTACACGACCATTTGTTTGCCAGAAGTCTTTGCAGAAATCAGGAAGAATAATCCACAACGCAGAATCATTCTCCATCACGACAATGCAAGCTGTCACACTTCGGGTGAAACGACCCGATATTTGGAGGGTGAAACGGTGGAATTAACGGGTCATCCGCCATATAGCTCTGATTTGGCACCCAACGACTTCTTTTTATTCCCAACCGTGAAGAATAAATTACGTGGTCAACGATTTTCAACCCGAGAAGAAGCCGTTGAGACATTCAAAAATCATGTTTTGGAGATACCGTCTTCCGATTGGAAAAAGTGCTATTAAAACTGGTTTCACCGAATGCAAAAGTGCATTGATCATCATGGCGAATATTTTGAAAAGCAATAAAACCATATTTAACAGTCAATGATAGTTATTTTATTTTATTCCGGATACATAAATAGCAGCCCTCGTATAAGTTTTACTCTTTAAAAATCGTGTTTCGAACTTTAACCACTTTCTACCCTAAAACCCCGAGAACAATAGACTACAACCTTACAATAATAGAAATAAAATGTAATACAAAATAATCATAAGTCATTTATACTAATATTATAAAGAGGAAAGATTTGTTGGTTTGTTTGTATTGAATAGGCTCCGAAACTACTGCACCGATTTAAAAAAAATATTTCACTGTTGGGAAGCTACACTATCCCCGGGTGATATAGGCTCACAGAACATGTTCTGTGCATAGGCTAACCTAACTGCGCAGAAGGACGGTAATGTTTTTATTGAAAAACTACGCGTGTAAAGCTGCGGATTGGTCAGCTAGTGTAATATATAGCCAGGTACTCTCACTCACAATTTGCTCGGTTAAGCTGCAACGGCCTCAGAGGCCAACAGCGAGACTAGTCCATTCGAATAAAAGAAAAAAAAATCACAAATGCTTATAATGCTCTTTGGAAGGACTTGTGTGGCACATGGAGCTTACAGCAGTGGTTCAGATAGGGACAGTCGACTATAATATTATACACTCGGAAGAATAATTTGTGTCTGGACTAGTTGGTAATTTTTTATCGAATTATGATCTGTATCATACCACATTTACAATGTTTAAAATGGTATCCATGGTTAAGGTTATCATTGAACAGTGTTTTTAAAATCATAACGAGGTATCTTTAACGTCTTTTGATACAGGAGCCCATTTATTAAATTATAAAACTTCTATTTACCATTTTCGTGTCCTTTCCACCACCACCAGCCAAACCTCTATTCGTGAATATCTAAAAAATATCAACAAATTGTCAAGCTACCAGTTTACGAGCAGTAATCGATTAACTTATTGTGACTAAGGTTGAGTTTGGTAAACAGTTTACATACTTTTCATAACACGTAACAAAAATCAACTGCAAAATTAAAGTTGTGTTTTAAAATAACTAAGATGGAGCAGTACGGGAAGCCTTCACTGTGCATGGTATGACACGCGCTTGACCAATTATTAACGTAAACGTAACGCATTCAGTGATGCTTGTAAAAATTGAAAACTAAGCTAAGCCGAAATATAAAAACGTATCCTAAAGGCGTTGAGACACTCGGATAGTCTTATTTGGGCTATTTTAGAACGTTGGAAAGCTATCGGGTCGCTCCTCCAGTTTTTTTTCGGATTTGATTTCCAATCAGAGAACGCTATTTTATGAACAATCAACTTTTGAATCCTTGTCGGAAAGGTATACGAGCTTTATGGTCAAATCCGTAATAGTTTTGAAATAGACATAGACATAGACATACATTTATTTGCTACCATAGCACACACAAATTCACACAATACAATCAAAAGGTATAACATCAAAGAGAAAGCACAAGTAAGAGAAAACAGAAAATTACATTCAACAAACATAGGAACAATAGAATGAAATAATAAATTTACAATGTAGACAGGGAAAAATTAAAAAGAGGCAAGTAGGTGTCTACGTACTACTGCAGCAAATGGGTTCCAGCTCAGCAATATGCCTCGCCACCGATCGACAGCTCGTCGCTGTTATTCTGCAGAAACCTTTTTTAGGCAAGTCATTAGAACTCGTAAGAACGAATGTATTTGCATACAATTATGATAGGCTTAATTAGATAATTATGATAAGTAGATAGAAGAAATAAATATATTATGTAACGAATAATAATAATGATAAGAAATGTTAGAGTGTAAATTATAAATAATAATACGAATAAATATAAATGTACTAGAAACTTTACCCTCGCGTCAGCAAGTGAACGGCGGACTGTAACAATTTGTACCAGACAACCCAGTTTTTTGTTTTTCTATTAAATGTTTCTTATAATGTTTAACGGTTTCTTATATGTAATAGCGGTTTGGATTAGAAATCTAATCCGCAAATAAATGTCTGACCGATCCGTCACCTTTCCCACATTTTAAAATAGCCACGCAGAGGTCGTATTTGAAGGTTTCTGTCACGCGGTGTTTGTTTCAGGGCGCCGACAGTAGTTAGGTTTTCGCCGGTTCTGGCTCACGGATCCAGAACCGAGAACCGTCTCTGGCTCGCGGATCCAGAACAGTCGGTTGGATCGACCACGCCGCCTAAAAAAAAAAGTTTGGTGTCTTTTCCTAGGTTTTCGGGGTCGCTGAATCGATCTATAGCATTAATTTTTTGATAGCTCGCACGGATCGTGAGATAGGCAAGCGATTTAAAAAGCTTTACTACATTGCTAATTAACCTAATTGTTCCCTAATCACTCAGTGAACTCGGTGTGCCATTGTTTGTTAATCACCTCTTATGCTTATCTGAAGCTAATTAGCTTATAAGGGCCAATTCACACATACCACATCACAACAACGCCATGTGGTCGGGCGTATATTTTGTATTGAAAATGAATATTACAATGTACACATACCACATTTTGCCGTTGTTATCGACCACCTGTGTAATACGACCACATCGCAACCCACATCGCGACGGCAACGCCACCACCGGTGGCGGCACCGCGGCCACATCGCCACGACATGACGTCATCAACAGCACGCGCCTAGCTGGCGCATGCATGGCGTCCTCCATGACTACGTTCAGTCAAGTCATGTTTCCTCTACGAAAGCAGGAGTATAACCGCACATGACCACGTGGTTACCACATCGCAACGACAGCGACAACGCAACCACATCGACATTTTGTCGGTACCACAACGCAACTGCAAAAAGCTGCTGCGACACTATTCACACATAACCACAGCTTGACCACATTTTGTCGCTGCGACGTGGTGTGGTTGTGGTACGTGTGAATTGACCCTTAGGATGTTCTAGTAAAACACCATTTTTGGATTGATCACAAATCTTTATTTTCTATAAAATAAGTACAAAATAGTTTGTTTAAAAATATATCGTTATTTATTTTATTGCTACTGAATAATTTAATAAAATCCATCATTGTATTTCCATAAAATTTGTTATAAAGATATGTTAGACAATATTCTCCGCAAACTGATGTAAAATCATCTTGTAATCTATACCTATTAAAATCCCACAGCTTCGAATTCCTGTTCAAGAAACCACTATGATATCCTGTAGGAGGTCGACCATATGAATCAAAATACTGACCAAACTTATTTCTATCTATCTTATTTCTAGCCACCCAATGAGAACCTGGCATGCTGTCGGTGTCCAAATTGCTTATCAGGTACGTTGGAACTTTAACGTGTAGGGGTAACCTGTTTGCTGCATATACATTTTTTTGTAAAGTAGGATGGATGGTGTTTAAATATTTTTGAATCTCAATTGTGTTCATATTCAATCAACCTTTTGCGTATTAAAGCTGTGATATGCTTTATCTTTAAATCAAGAATGTGGAACTAAATAAACTGAACTTCTTTATATACATTGTGCAAGGACATAAATAAAAAGATTGGAATATGTGTTGATGTTTTTTATTACAAACACTTATATTTATAGACAATGTTAACTTAACTGCTATAGTCTACGGTTACATTACGGTTCATATCTATTTCAATAACATTATCAAATTCTGCATAAACAATACAATTTATAGTCTGAGTAAGAGTAAACTCAAAACGAACTTCTAATCTAACACTACCATGTTTTATAAGATTCCAATGTGTGTTTGAATTTGAGCTAAGGTCGGCTGTTAGATCAAACGCCAACAAGCAGTATCCTTTTGCATATTTTTCCCTAGATATCCCATAACCTTCATTAAGAAAATGTATACCTGTTCCTGAAAACAGTGTGTGATAAGCAGCAGTAAAAATATTACTCTTAAACGATGGTTGCAAAGCTTTTGAAGGTATTTGCTGACCGTCAATGTATAAGCAAAATGTATTTAAATCACTGTTTTCAAAATTGAATGGATTTTCAGTCAGACACCCATTAAACGCTGCATTGTTTACAAATCCAACTATACATCTTTTAGGAACTTGTCCTAGAAAAATATTGTCAAGAGTCTTGCCCTGAATCCCTGAAGGTATGGTTAAAACTTTGACTTCAGCACGAGTAATAGGATATTTAGCGGTAGTAGAGGCTAAAACTTTCTGATATGCAAGTAAAAATATTACTCTCAAACGATAGCTCTTAAGCAGTCACCATGACGGTTCTTATCAATTTCGCTAATGTTATCCAAATTTTGTACAAATAAGGAATGCTGATTGAATGTTGTCCCATTAGTCGGTTATTAAATGTACATCACCTAATGATCCTGATAGTGTCATAAGATATGGCATTGGCTATATAAGTCGTAATTTTTTTTAAACATTCACTGTCTAGTGCTTGTTCGTGCGACTTAGTCTTCAAATTAAATTTTGTGAAGTGTGTGTTTGAAGTGATCTACAGAACAATGGATGTAAGTACTTCAATACAATTCAATAAAACGTAGTTACTTTGCTTTAAATTTTTTGTGGATATAGTTTCATAACTTTGATAGTGGTAATTGTATTGTTGCAGAACTCTTTCGAAGAAAATACATTTAAACAATATTATTACACTTGTTCAGACGATAAAGATAAGACCCAAGAACCCCTTAAAATTTTTGAAGAAAAACCACTTAAAAAGCAGATGAAAAGGAATAAATACACTGAAAGCTTAGATAATGTATTTGAAGTTAAAAAAATAAAGAAGAAAAAGTTATCATCATCAGTTTCTCGTGCCCACCAAGAAGGTGGACATGTTTTTATAACTACCAATGAAGACGATGACCCTCAATCGAATTACATGATAAAAATAGAAGTGTTTAACATGAACAAAATAGACAAAATCACACCTTTAGAACAGTGGAAACACGCAAGCTACATATTAAAATATTTTACAAATGAATGCAATAAGAATTATGAAAGTATAAAAAAAATATATATTGCATAACAAAAGAAATAGCATCTAACCCAGCATGTAAAAAATATCATTTTAATAAGCAGTAGTAGTTTAGCAATTTTTGTTTATGAGTTTCGTAATAATTTCATTCTTAGTAGGTTTAATTACTCCTCATTTGCAAATTTTAGTCATTAATTATCGTTAAAGAAAAAATATTAGCATACAATTACTTGATAATATAATCTCGAGAAACAATATCTCATCATTGTGGTTGCTTTAGTAAGTAATACTTACCTAATGAGGTATTATGTACCTAACATGGGATCTTTCTATCTGTTCTAACTATAAATAGTTCTTGCAGACATGCTAGTGACAATAGTTGAAATATTTATCGCTTACGAGTAGGTATTTGCTGTGAATCTATCTTCACCAAAATATGGAAAATACGAGCTGCGTCAGTGTGTTTTTCAATACGGTCGATTCTGATTTCAATGATGAAATTTGTCAAAAACTTGATAACTGTATGATGCTGGAAGACGAATACAATGAATACTTGTATAACGAATGTGCTCTGGTTGAAGAAAGAATAAATGCAGAATCCGATTTTGATGATAAACTTCGTCAAGAATTTGAACATTGTATGCTGCTTGAAGACGAATACGATGAATGCTTATTCCAAGAATGCGCTCTGATTGAAGGAACAATAAAGAAAGTGAAATCTATATCCTCTCCCTCATACATTTTTGTTTATTCTAAACTGGATTTGTGTCTTAACTCTTTTAATATATTATTGCAGTCAACAAGCTGGAGGATCTCTCAAGAGAGTAAATAACTCTGAAAATGCTGATATTGCTGCGAAAATAATAAATTCGGTAAAATGTCTATATATCTATAAGTATTTTTGTGGGTAAAATAACGCCACGTCCTCATTTTAAGTGTCCTTTGAAATCTTTCAACAATGCTAGCTTTAATATCGGGGTTATTTGTTGTATAGTAATTAACATTTTTAGTTTTTAAGTATCTCTGAACATCCTTGGAAACAAATTTAGTTCCTTTGTCGGATTGTATATGAGTTGGTGTTGTATCAGTCTCATGAAATATGCTTTCTAAACATTTTTTAATGGTGCTCGAATTTTTTCTTTTTATTAGTCGGGCATATGCATATTTGGTAAAAACATCAATAACACAAAGAATGTAAATAAAACCATCATTATATTTTGAATAAGTTCTCATATCACTTAAGTCAGCTTGCCATAGTTCATTAAGATTAGATAATACATATTTGTTTCGTGGAAACTTTCTATGTACTGGTTTATGAAGTGTATATGTTTCTTGTGATTGCAACCATTTTATTACATCTTCTCTATTCATTTTACCTTTCATGGCATTAGTTAGTTTGTGGATACTAGCATACCCAGCTGGATGCGATGGATTATAGTAGGTATTATTTATTTCTAATAAAGAGTCCATTTCTACCAACCTATCTTCTGTTGGACTTTTCAAACGTGTCTGTTGTCTGAACGAACCTGTTGCGGGATTTTGGTGTTGAAAACACCTCTTGCTGTGTTGTGGATTGTTCAAGATTGTTGTGGATTGAGCTGAAGCTGTTTTATAAACTCGCTTCTTTTTGGGTTTCCAATGTAAGTCAATGGTATTTGTATTTCTTTTAATGCGGTACCAAATTGTTGCCACCCTATTGGATCATTATTTTTCAATTGTCTTACACAATCATTTACCAAGTCTAAAATATTGCTTCCAACAATTTTTTCTTTATTAATAATAAATGTACCCACATCATCCCAATCAATTTTGACGGTATTCGAAGCCACCAAATTTAACAATAACTCACCTTTTCTTGTATAAGTTTTTGGTATTAAGCTGAGTAAATGTTTGGGTGTGTATGAATGTTTTTTAATCAAAAATATGTTTTTATCCTGTTTTTCTTCTCCGTTTGATGTCTGTGTAGCAACTGCATCGTTAGTGTCAGTGTCTTTGTTTTTATCATCTGTTACAATGTCTTCTGGTAGATTAGTATTTGAAACTAAAGGTAATTCGAGAGTTTGACGTCCTTCTTCGGTAAAATGTAAGTATCTTTGCAAAATTTGTAAGTATAAAATGCACTTCTTTTGATCTTCCATATGACTATTCAAAATATTTTTCATTTCAATGTCTAATCGTGACATCTCAACAGAACTTTGTTGTTTTATTTTTACAAATATATTTGGATCAATGAGTAACATTTTTTTAGCGTGTTCCATATTTCAAACGATAGAGCCAACTAATGCACTCAAAATTGAACCCAATATTACTGGTAAAAAAGATCCTCCTTTTTGAACTATTATGTGTTTACGAACTTTGTTTGTACTTTTACGCACTACTTTGCGAAGTATTTCTTTATGTTTTTGTAACTTTTTCTTTGTCTTTTCTTCAAGAGGTACTTTACCTTTTAAAACGTTATGAATTATTTCACAAATGCAATTGATTTCATCTTCATCACATGATTTTAAAAGTGCTTTTTGATATTTTGGTTTAAGTAAGCGCAGAGCACTTAGTAAATCTTTATGCGTCTTTAAGCTGCAATGCATTATTGATAAATGATTTGAATTTGTTGATTCTTTGCATATTTATATGATTTTTTGGGGATATAAACAGTGCAATATCCATCTGAGGGAAATATTTTTGTTTTAATTCGACACATTTCACTAGTGTCTTGTTTTAGATCTATCATCAAATATCCATGAGCTTCTTTAGTTGCATCTTTAAATGAATCTTCCATAAACTTTGTATTTTCTAGTGATACTTGACGTGCTAGATATCTAATTTGAGTTTTATCTCGAGGATTTTTGAAATAGATAATATAACTAGAATTCAAAGATATATCTCTCTGCTCTTTACCTTGATGAAACAAGTTTTGTGTTATATAAAAAACACTCAGATTTCTATGTTGGCTACCTTTTGTAAAAATCTCAACAACACGTCCATCTGATTCTCTCATGAGATCGTCAATGATTACTAGTTGTGCTTCCTTTCCATCAAACATACTGAGATCTGGTATGCCTTGACAATAATTTATGTTTTTGAGGTTATACAAAGGCTGCATTTCATCAAAACACCGAGTAATATGGGCAAAATC
Organism: Philereme vetulata; assembly: GCA_918857605.2. Classification (NCBI taxonomy): domain Eukaryota; kingdom Metazoa; phylum Arthropoda; class Insecta; order Lepidoptera; family Geometridae; genus Philereme; species Philereme vetulata. Next base: position 6,429,666 of record OU975473.1, on the reverse strand, counting down.
AACACTACAAATTTCTTTTACATACTTTATGAAGTTTGTTACAAAGTTAGATTTTTCACAACCGCTTGGACCGGCCACTATTGGACTAAAAAGATGACTAAAATGAGGCATTTTGATGTGTTGTTTGTTTAAATAATGAAACAATCTGTTTAAATATAGAGTATTTATATTTTTAAAATTAAAACATTAACAATCTGAGCGAACAAAATTTTTATAGATAACATGAACACAATAATAGCTTAACATAAAATAATCACTATCTTAAAATAATACAAACTAATATTTACAATACATTCATCATATCTATTTAAACTAACTTTACATTTAATAACTAAATAACAAACTATGCTACTGTTGAATTAATAATTTTTCTTTCAAAATACAACCTTAAAATAACTTTACATTGAATAACTAAATGAGAAACTATGGCATTGTTAAATTTACTGATACTTTATAATTTTTCTTTCACAATACAAACTTAAACTAAATAACAAACTCACACTATGATAACATTGTTTTATTCTATAATGACCCCACGCTAATGTGTCAATATTATTGGATAAAATGTGACGTTTGGTGTCAATATAAGACAAACATATTTTTTTAACTTGTTGGGTAAATATTCTATGTTTTAATGATTTGAATAGATTTATGGTGTCGTACTGAATATTTTTGTCAAAAAGACATGATTTATAATTTTCAATATTCAAGTTCTTTGTGACACATTTCTTTACACCTTTGGCTTTTGCAACAAATTTATCATCAACATCTAATGCATACATTTTAGACCTTAACCCGATGAATTCTCGAAATATTTTCCCATTATTTTCATCTTTGAAAAAACCTAACTTCTTTTTATTTATTTTTGGATAGCCAAATATGTTGTCATTTACGTAATCCGATGTATCAAACTTAGAAGATAGATCTGGTTTAATATCTTCATAGAAGTTATTTGTAAAAACTTGATATATGAAACTATCAGTATCAGTGTAGAGTAATTTTATGTTATTGTTAAACTTTTTAAGCATAAAGTGTAATGAAAATCATACCGTAACGTTTTTGAAATATCCAAAATGCAAAAACCTAAGTATATTGGCTTATTATGAAACAATTTAGTTTTTCTTAACTGAACCGCTACTAAATTCTCTCCAAAAATAGAGGAATTTTTAAATTCTGGTTTCGCAACCAAATCTTGTACGCCAAGCTTTTTACCGCGATTTTCCCAATGTGTTAATAGTTTGATATTCACCCTCTTTTCAATATTTTCCATTGTCTTCCCAAATACAGAATTATTCATTAACTTTTAAAAATCTTTTTCAAAATCAGATTTTGCAGAAGTTCGTAAAGTTGTGTTTAAATCGATGTAATGTTTTAACCAAGGACTTTGTTTGAATTTTAATATCCTATGAACCTTCGTTACTTTGACACCCAATTCAATGCATTGTTTCAAATTCCTGTAGTGGATTTTATACTTCATTTTATTGTGTAAGTTTGGGACTAACTTGATTTCTTTAGAATTTCCTATTTTTATGTTTTCCGGACAAAGAGGCAAATCTGAATGCAAATCATGAAGTTCAGGGAGGTACTCCAAACCAACTTCTAAAATAAAACCATGTTCTGAATTGTTTGGCACAGCAAAATTTGTATCAACGTCTACCCACTCAAACAGGAAGAAATTGAGACATGGCCCAACCATAAAGATTATTAGCATCCAAATAAGTCAAATATGATTTTGGCTTATCTTTATCATAATCTTCTATGAACTCATTATTAGCTTTTGCATAGCGATTACTGCATTGAGACACACCTCCTCGTATGCCAGCCCTAATAAAAGCAATTTTTTCGTAATCTGTCAAAAGTTCTAAATCTATTTGGGTGTACTTCAACATAGCATCCCAACTTAAGCCAGGAGCTGTGTAGTAATGAACCGGATCCAAGCCGTATGTTTTTAAACACAAAGTTCTAAAGTTCTCAAACACATCCGTTAGCAGTAAAACATCAGTTTTGAGGTATAGATCTGAATAATCTGACATATTACGACAGTGAAAGTGTTGCCAAACATCTTTAGCATGGTAGTAATCATCATTTGATACATATGAATTAGTTAGTGAACTATAAAACTGTTGTTGACTAGGGAGTGTTGTTTTTTTCAAACAGTCTTCTGATGTTATGTACTCATATGGGTATATACCTTTTTTTCTTAGACGATTAAAATCTTCATTGTTAGGAAAGCTACATATAAAAGATTTAAATTGTTCATTGCTTAAATTTTTTGCTAGCTGATCAAGACTAGGTAAAAATTTAAAGGAATCTACAAATCTTAAACAAATTTTTTGATTATTTATATTCATGGTTTTGGAAAAAGAAATATATTTTTCTTTGGTTTGAGGAATCACATCAATTTCTCCTTCAACAAAATTGAAGGCATGAACTATGAAATGGGCATCATAATTGCTTAGGTTGTGCAGAAAAACTGGGATGTAATGTGGTGGTTGAAACTTTTTTACACATAATTCATGTGCGACACCTCGAAAATCGCCAGTTTGCCAATCATAATCTAACGTGTTTTCACCATTTAAATTACTCTCACAGATATGACATATTGTTGCAGTTAAAACTTTATTTTCATCGGAAGCTGACAAAGGTTTAGGACAAATTTGAAAGCTATTTTTTCTACATATCTTTTTTAAATCTTCATGCAAACGATTCATGAACACTTGTGCACAATTTTCTCCACTGTAAGTTTCATATTTTGACAACGTATCATCATATGAACATTTGATGTAATAACCAAAACTATACGGGTTGTGCTCATGAGTATTGCAAGTGTATGGTTTTGAGGGATCGTTAGAACATGATTTGATTGGGTTTAAAAAAGCCTCGAAATCAGCATATATAACAAATGGTATTTTTAGCTTTTTATTGTATTTATTGAATTTCAATTTGTCATTGGATACTGGTCGACCAAACCAATCCTTTGACATCTTATCACCATTTGGTAATTCTGTTGCAATGTGAGCACAGTCATGCTGTTGATGATCAATCAACCTTTCTTTTATTGGAAAGTGTAGCAAACATCCATCACAAATATGGACTGCATGATCATGATTTGAAATCTGTTTACTAACGAGGCGTGACATGTTTTTAATGTAGCAATAATGTTTATTTTCTCAAAAGAACTGATTTTATTTATCAAAGTGTCACATAAAGATGAAAATAGATAATTTAGATCATCCCCCTGAAATACTATGTAATTATATGTTTGGAAATCAAAAGTTTGAAATGAATCCTCTTTAGTTTGTTGAATAAAATCCGCATGCAGAACGAAGTTTACTGTTTGCTGTTGAATAGATTCTTCAATTAGCAAAAAAGCATAATTTCATTTTTGATTGAATTTAAAAACAACTCAGGTGTTTTAAAGTTATTTGAATGTTGATCGTTCTTTCCATGAACATTATAAGAAATTATTCTATTACCAAATGCTGATACAATTACAGAAACATTTTTTAACGAGTCGTGTACTTTTTCAAGTTTACTTTTATGGAGTTTACTCTTTAAATGGTTTGCAAGATATCTTCTACTAACAAGAACTTGGCAAATGCTACAATTAAGCTTTTCATTTCCGTCGTTAGATAATGTTTCGTTTGTGTTGCTAGATCCCGTTGATGAGGTGGATGATCCATCTTCATGTCGCACTCGTTTCGCAGCAATATCAGCATTTTCAGAGTAATTTACTCTCTTGAGAGATCCTCCAGCTTGTTGACTGCAATAATATATTAAAAGAGTTAAGACACAAATCCAGTTTAGAATGAACAAAAATGTATGAGGGAGAGGATATAGATTTCACTTTCTTTATTTTTCCTTCAATCAGAGCGCATTTTTCGAATAAGCATTCATCGTATTCGTCTTCAAGCAGCATACAATGTTCAAATTCTTGACGAAGTTTATCATCAAAATCGGATTCTGCATTTATTCTTTCTTCAACCAGAGCACATTCGTTTTACAAGTATTCATTGTATTCGTCTTCCAGCATCATACAGTTATCAAGTTTTTGACAAATTTCATCATTGAAATCAGAATTGACCGTATTGAAAAACACACTGACGCAGCTCGTATTTTCCATATTTTGGTGAAGATAGATTCACAGCAAATACCTACTCGTAAGCGATAAATATTTCAACTATTGTCACTAGCATGTCTGCAAGAACTATTTATAGTTAGAACAGATAGAAAGATCCCATGTTAGGTACATAATACCTCATTAGGTAAGTATTACTTACTAAAGCAACCACAATGATGAGATATTGTTTCTCGAGATTATATTATCAAGTAATTGTATTCTAATATTTTTTCTTTAACGATAATTAATGACTAAAATTTGCAAATGAGGAGTAATTAAACCTACTAAGAATGAAATTATTACGAAATTCATAAACCAAAATTGGTAAACTACTACTGCTTATTAAAATGATATTTTTTACATGCTGGGTTTGATGCTATTTCTTTTGTTATGCAATATATAATTTTTTTATACTTTCATAATTCTTATTGCATTCATTTGTAAAATATTTTAATCTATAGCTTGCGTGTTTCCACTGTTCTGAAGGTGTGATTTTGTCTATTTTGTTCATGTTAAACACTTCTATTTTTATCATGTAATTCGATTGAGGGTCATCGTCTTCATTGGTAGTTATAAAAACAGGTCCACCTTCTTGGTGGGCACGAGAAACTGATGATGATAACTTTTTCTTCTTTATTTTTTTAACTTCAAATAAATTATCTAAGCTTTCAGTGTATTTATTCCTTTTCATCTGCTTTTTAAGTGGTTTTTCTTCAAAAATTTTAAGGGGTTCTTGGGTCTTATCTTTATCGTCTGAACAAGTGTAATAATATTGTTTAAATGTATTTTCTTCGAAAGAGTTCTGCAACAATACAATTACCACTATCAAAGTTATGAAACTATATCCACAAAAAATTTAAAGCAAAGTAACTAAGTTTTATTGAATTGTATTGAAGTACTTACATCCATTGTTCTGTAGATCACTTCAAACACACACTTCACAAAATTTAATTTGAAGACTAAGTCGCACGAACAAGCACTAGACAGTGAATGTTTGAAAAAAATTACGACTTATATAGCCAATGCCATATCTTATAACACTATCAGGATCAGGAGGTGATGTACATTTAACAACCGACTAATGGGACAACATTCAATCAGCATTCCATATTTGTACATAATTTAGATAACATTAGCGAAATTGATAAGAACCGTCATGGTGACTGCTTAAGAGCTATCGTTTGAGAGTAATACTTTACTTGCATATCAGAAAGTTTTAGCCTCTACTACCGCTAAATATCCTATTACTCGTGCTGAAGTCAAAGTTTTAACCATACCTTCAGGGATTCAGGGCAAGACTCTTGACAATATTTTTCTAGGACAAGTTCCTAAAAGATGTATAGTTGGATTTGTAAACAATGCAGCGTTTAATGGGTGTCTGACTGAAAATCCATTCAATTTTGAAAACTATGATTTAAATACATTTTGCTTATACATTGACGGTCAGCAAATACCTTCAAAAGCTTTGCAACCATCGTTTAAGAGTAATATTTTTACTGCTGCTTATCACACACTGTTTTCAGGAACAGGTATACATTTTCTTAATGAAGGTAATGGGATATCTAGGGAAAAATATGCAAAAGGATACTGCTTGTTGGCGTTTGATCTAACAGCCGACCTTAGCTCAAATTCAAACACACATTGGAATCTTATAAAACATGGTAGTGTTAGATTAGAAGTTCGTTTTGATTCTACTCTTACTCAGATTATAAATTGTATTGTTTATGCAGAATTTGAAAATGTTATTGAAATAGATAAGAACCGTAATGTAACCGTAGACTATAGCAGTTAAGTTAACATTGTCTATAAATATAAGTGTTTGTAATAAAAAACATCAACACATATTCCAATCTTTTTATTTATGTCCTTGCACAATGTATATAAAGAAGTTCAGTTTATTTAGTTCCACATTCTTGATTTGAAGATAAAGCATATCACAGCTTTAATACGCGAAAGGTTGATTGAATATGAACACAATTGAGATTCAAAAATATTTGAACACCATCCAACCTACTTTACAAAAAAATGTATTTGCAGCAAACAGGTTACTCCTACACGTTAAAGTTCCAACGTACCTGATAAGCAATTTGGACACCGACAGCAAGCCAGGTTCTCATTGGGTGGCTATACACAGAGATAGAAATAAGTTTGGTCAGTATTTTGATTCATATGGTCGACCTCCTACAGGATATCATAGAGGTTTCTTGAACAGGAATTCGAAGCTGTGGGATTTTAATAGGTATAGATTACAAGATGATTTTACATCAGTTTGCGGAGAATATTGTCTAACATATCTTTATAACAAATTTTATGGAAAAACAAAGATGGATTTTATTAAATTATTCAGTAGCAATAAAATAAATAACGATATATTTTTAAACAAACTATTTTGTACTTATTTTATAGAAAATAAAGATTTGTGATCAATCCAAAAATGGTGTTTTACTAGAACATCCTAAGGGTCAATTCACACGTACCACAACCACACCACGTCGCAGCGACAAAATGTGGTCAAGCTGTGGTTATGTGTGAATAGTCTCGCAGCGGCTTTTTGCAGTTGCGTTGTGGTACCGACAAAATGTCGATGTGGTTGCGTTGTCGCTGTCGTTGCGATGTGGTAACCACGTGGTCATGTGCGGTTATACTCCTGCTTTCGTAGAGGAAACATGGCTTGACTGAACGTAGTCATGGAGGACGCCAGGCATGCGCCAGCTAGGCACGTGCTGTTGATGACGTCATGTCGTGGCGATGTGGCCGCGGTGCCGCCGCCGGTGGTGGCGTTGCCATCGCGATGTGGGTTGCGATGTGGTCGTATTACACAGGTGGTCAATAACAACGGCAAAATTTTGTATGTGTAAATTGTAATATTCATTTTCAATACAAAATATACGCCCGACCGGTCGGGCGTATATTTTGTATTGAAAATGAATATTACAATTTACACATACAAAATTTTGGCGTTGTTGTGGTGTGGTATGTGTGAATTGGCCCTAATAAGCTAATTAGCTTCAGATAAGCATTAGAGGTGATTAACAAACAATGGCACACCGAGTTCACTGAGTGATTAGGGAACAATTAGGTTAATTAGCAATGTTGTGGAGCTCTTTAAATCGCTTGCCTATCTTACGATCCGTGCAAGCTATCAAAAAATAATACTATAGATCGATTCACCGACCCCAAAAACCTAGGAAAAGACACCAAACTTTTTTTTTTAGGCGGCGTGGTCGATCCAACCGACTGTTCTGGATCCGCGAGCCAGAGACGGTTCTCGGTTCTTGATCCGTGAGCCAGAACCTAAAAACTACTAACTACTGTCGGCGCCTTGAAACAAACACCGCGTGACAGAAACCTTCAAATACGACCTCTGCGTGGCTATTTTAAAATGTGGGAAAGGTGACGGATCGGTCAGACATTTATTTTCGGATTAGATTTCTAATCCAAACCGCTATTACATATAAGAAACCGTTAAACATTATATGAAACATTTAATAGAAAAACAAAAAACTGGGTTGTCTGGTACAAATTGTTACAGTCCGCCGTTCACTTGCTGACGCGAGGGTAAAGTTTCTAGTACATTTATATTTATTCGTATTATTATTTATAATTTACACTCTAACATTTCTTATCATTATTATTATTCGTTATATAATATATTAATTTCTTCTATCTACTTATCATAATTATCTAATTAAGCCTATCATAATTGTATGCAAACACATTCGTTCTTACGAGTTCTAATGACTTGCCTAAAAAAGGTTTCTGCAGAATAACAGCGCCGAGCTGTCGATCGGTGGCGAGGCATATTGCTGAGCTGGAACCCATTTGCTGCAGTAGTACGTAGACACCTACTTGCCTCTTTTTAATTTTTCCCTGACTACATTGTAAATTTATTATTTCATTCTATTGTTCCTATGTTTGTTGAATGTAATTTTCTGTTTTCTCTTACTTGTGCTTTCTCTTAGATGTTATACCTTTTGATTGTATTGTGTAAATTTGTGTGTGCTATGGTAGCAAATAAATGTCTGTCTATGTCTATGTTTATTTTAAAACTATTACGGATTTGACCATAAAGCTCGTATACCTTTCCGACAAGGATTCAAAAGTTGATTGTTCATAAAATAGCGTTTTCTGATTGGAAATCAAATCCGAAAAAAAACTGAAGGAGCGACCCGAGAGGTTTCCAACGTTCTAAAATAGCCCAAATAAGACTATCCGAGTGTCTCAACGCCTTTAGGATACGTTTTTATATTTCGGCTTAGCTTAGTTTTCAATTTTTACAAGCATCACTGAATGCGTTACGTTTACGTTAATAATTGGTCAAGCGCGTGTCATACCATGCACAGTGAAGGCTTCCCGTACTGCTCCATCTTAGTTATTTTAAAACACAACGTTAATTTTGCAGTTGATTTTTGTCACGTGTTATGTAAATTATGTAATCTGTTTACCAAACTCAACGTGTTCAATCATTGAACATGAATGTTCATACATAAGTACGAACATTACCCTATTCATGTACACACTTCAATTTATTTTTCTTGAAAAACCTAGTTATGCGTTATTGAAATGCTCAGCATTGCAGAGTCAGCTCGACACTAATACAAAGGTTATAAACCCAATAATAGATGCTGTGTTGGGTATGTACACCGACGACACACAAATGTTAAATTGTATTAGTGTTCATAAGAAAAAATGTATATATAAACCAAAATATAAATCATAATAAAACCACTTACCAACAAAAGAAAAAAAAACCAGGCCCCAGCAACCGCTGGTCCAGCCGCCCAGAGACGCCCCCAGCGCCCGTTGGACGACCAACCCAGACGTGCCCAGCAACCGCTGGAGGAGCCGCCCTGACGCCCCCAGCGCCCGCTAGACGAGCCACCCGGTCACATTCAGCGCCCGCTGGACGACCGGCCCCTTCTGAATTTCAGCATCTCCTCACTGCGGCCAAGACACTTTTAGCCGTCCGTAGATCGGTCTTGACCGGCAGTGAGAAATTCCTGTCCTGTGTACATTGCACGCCGTACACAACTTCCCGTACTATATATATACATTATATATTTATATGGTAGGTTAGGGCACACACCGTTCGTAGACACTCTGTCTACGCGACGTAACTAAGTAGGCAGGTACAGTAGGGTAGAGCAGGGTCAGGTTGAGACACTTAGTGCTTCGCGTATCAGGCCAATTACTAAGTACTAGGTAGCAACTACGTATTTTCACCTACTAGTCATACACCCGTGCGTCAACCTAGGGCGCATGTAGGGTTACGTGCCGACTGGTAGGTGATGTTTGCGACATGGTCCTTAGACCCGTTCATTGATGCAGAAGGATTACTACGAGTTGGAGGAAGACTACAAAATTCCAACCTTACCTATGATCAAAAACACCCAATTATAATACCACATGACCATCACATAACTACAACAATAATAACCTTAGTCACAATAATCGATTACTGCTCGTAAACTGGTAGCTAGGGCCAATTCACACATGGCCCTAATAAGCTAATTAGCTTCAGATAAGTATTAGAGGTGATTAACAAACAATGGCACACCGAGTTCACTGAGGGATTAGGGAACAATTAGGTTAATTAGCAATGTAGTGGAGCTCTTTAAATCGCTTGCCTATCTCACCGTGCGAGCTATCAAAAAATTAATGCGATAGATCGATTCAGCGACCCCAAAAACCTAGGAAAAGACACCAAACTTTTTTTTTTTAGGCTGCTTGGTCGATCCAACCAACTGTTCTGGATCCGCGAGCCAGAGACGGTTCTCGGTTCTGGATCCGTGAGCCATAACCGGCGAAAACCTAACTACTGCCGATCACAACCTTTTAAGGTCGATTTATGTACATCAGACGAGCGAATGCTCATTCTATCCCCACTATATCAAATTCTTTTAGTGTAAACAGGCGTAGAGCATTCTTTCGTTGTTCTTAGTGCATTCGCAAAGATTCTATCTATATAGCTATCAAAAAATTAATGCGATAGATCGATTCAGCGACCCCAAAAACCTAGGAAAAGACACCAAACTTTTTTTTTTTAGGCTGCTTGGTCGATCCAACCAACTGTTCTGGATCCGCGAGCCAGAGACGGTTCTCGGTTCTGGATCCGTGAGCCATAACCGGCGAAAACCTAACTACTGCCGATCACAACCTTTTAAGGTCGATTTATGTACATCAGACGAGCGAATGCTCATTCTATCCCCACTATATCAAATTCTTTTAGTGTAAACAGGCGTAGAGCATTCTTTCGTTGTTCTTAGTGCATTCGCAAAGATTCTATGGAGTATTCTAAGAATGTTCGCTCGCTCGATGTAAACGGCGCTAGAGCGCGCGAACAGTGGCTTAGAGCGTTCTTGCGTGTTCGGACGTGCTCGCGCCCCTGAGCGGTCTCTTCAAAGCGTTCTTGTATTCTAGCCATTGTTGAACATTCGTTCAGATGATCTAGTTTTCGTTTACACTAAAAGATCACAAAAGAATGCTCTTGTTCTAGCTCTTGTTCTGTGTTCGTTTGATGTAAATCGACCTTTAGAAAAACATCATGTTTCAGGAGCGTTTTGTTTCAAGCTTGTAGCAACAGTACTTCGATTTGAACCACAAAACTTTTGAGCATTACCGTTATAATCCTAATAATGTTGTATATTTAGAGCTTCCTAGTGATTACACCACGTTCAGTGTACATTGCTACAATAAACACGATTTACTTACCTTTTAGGATAATTTTGCGCTTTATTTGAGCTCTAATATGAAACGTTTTGAGTGAACGATTTATGGTGACGTCACCAAAACTGCTTCGTCTTTACAGTAATAATAAAGTAAGCTTACTAATTGCGGGTTATTATATAACTAAACGTCAATGTAAGTAATATTATTTTAATATTGCTTTAAGAAATTGTGGTTTGCGCTCAGGGCGGTCGTCCGTCCTCACCGCAACGTGAAAGAACCTAACGCGCCTCACCTTAGAACTCGGCCACCTTCGCAATGTGAGGACAACCTCAAATCGACCGGGTTTGTTTACCCTCGCACGACTTGATAACGAGTGAGCTCCATCGAGACTACACTGCTATTGTCAAAACGTAAAGTTGTATCTATTACTTTAGATTACTAATGAATGAATGTAAACACTTTATTGTACACTTAAAAAAAATAGAAATTACAGACAAAATAGAAGACATATAAGCAAATCGTACAATGGACGGTCTTATCGCTACTAATCATAGATAACAATGTGCTTCAACATATACCATTTGCCTTGGTACCACAAAAAAGTTAACGAACAGTTTAACGCTTGTTTAAAAATATCACTAATAATAATCCTCCTAGCCGATTTCGGCTACAGAGACTTGACTTTGTGATTATTGGCCTAGGTGTTTAGCCTGTATGTGGCTGATGTACCCTATTTTTGCGCTAAAAGTCCGGTTACAATGAACACAAGTTAAGGCGCCATTAATGTAGTTGTAATTGATATTAGCCGGCGGTCGACTTTTAAGCTGATCTCGTTTTAAGTCTAGTTCTTGCCTCCTTTCTTCTTCAAACTCGTACACTTTGTCCTGAACATGACGCCTCCATTCAGGTCGTTTTTCAGCGAGAGCCTCCCAGCGCGACGGATCGATACAACACCTCTTCATGTGCCTCTTCTGTACGTCTTTGAAACGTAGGAACTGACCTCCGCGTTTCCGCTTACCATGTTCTAGTTCACAGAAGAAAATGCGTTTCGCCCTTCGCTCATCAGACATCCGAGACAGGTGCCCGCACCAACGCAGCTGACGCCGCATCAAATATGCCTCTATGCCACAGACATTAGCCCGTCGTAGAACATCGGTATTACGGACCCGATCCGACCACTTGATGTTAAGAATGTCGCGGAGGCATTTCAGATGGAATCTGTCTAACGTGCGTATGTGTCTGCGATACAGGCACCATGTCTCTGACGAGTACAAGATGTTAGGAAGTACAATAGCCATATACACCTTAATCTTGGTACTCAATTTGATGTTATGGGAGCGAAATACCTGGACTCGCAGTTTACCAAAAGCAGCCATAGCGGAGCCAAGTCTGCTGTTGATCTCCGAGTCAAGGTCGCATTTTGTTGTTATGCTGCTTCCCAGATATCTGAATGTATCGACCTGTTTTATGGGCTTTCCATCGATTTGCAGATTCAGTGGAGCTTGGTTAACAGTGTCCATGGCCATCACCTCTGTCTTTGTAATATTAATTTTGAGGCCAAATCTACAGCACGCAGCGTCAAGCCGAGTCATCAAGTCCTGGAGTCCCTCAGAAGATTCCGCAACGAAACATAGGTCATCAGCATACATCAATTCGGTAATGAGGTCATACGATACCTTTGTGTGTGCTTTTAACCTAGCCAGGTTAAAGATACTGCCATCTGTGCGAAAACGTATGCGGATCCCTTCGGTGTTGGCTTGTAAAGCCTCCCTCACGACAACGGAAAAGTACAGAGCAAAAAGAGTGGGTGCTAATACACAGCCTTGTTTTACACCACAAGTGACAGGGAATTGCTCTGTCTGCTCACCATTGACGGTTACGCAACAAGTCATGTTGTCGTGAAGAAGTATTATCAAGCGTATAAATTTGTCGGTGCAACCAAGTTTCGAAAGCACAATCCACAAAGCTTCGCGAGGTACACTGTCAAAAGCTTTCTCCAGATCAACAAAACAGAGAAACAGAGGTTGACACTGTTCCCTGCTTTTCTCTTGCAGTTGTCTAAGAGAGAATATGGCCTCGCATGTGCCGCGATTGGGTCTAAACCCAAATTGCGTTTCAGGCAATATACTTTCAGAGAGCTCCATAAGACGATTTAAGAGTACTCTGGCAAAAGTTTTTCCTGGAGTAGACAGAAGTGATATACCCCTATAAGAGTTGCAAACAGATCGATCACCTTTATTTTTATACAAAGAGCAAATTAGTGATACGCCAAAACTAGGAGGAACGAACTCCATTTCCCACATGCGCTGGAAAAATTGCCAAATCTTGTAGTGCAACTCATCTCCGCCATATTTTAATAGTTCTCCTGGTATGTTATCGATGCCGACAGCCTTATTGTTTTTCTGCGCTTTGATGGCGATGATAACTTCCTCAAGAGAAGGAGGCTGATCCAGATCTACGGCTTGTGGTAAGGCAGGAAGTGATGCTAAATAGTTTATGTCAGCAGAACGATCCACATTGAGTAAGCTGTTATAGTGTTCTGCCCAGCGAGTAAGAACTTCTCCTTTGCTTACCAGGAGGGTACCTGAAAGTGATTTCAGTGGTACGTTTACTCGATGTGGACTTCCTACTAACTTTTTAATCTCGTTAAAGAAATCGCCGAGTCTATTCGAATCAGCAAGCCACTGAATATAGCGAACCTTGTTCAGCCACCACTCATCTTTTGCGTTTCGAGTTAGTCTCCTTATTTGGCTCGTACTCTCCTTTATTTTTTCAGAAGCAGTTGTCTGATTTCCCTTTCGAAGGAGCTGGCGGTGTTTTTCTAGGGCGACTGTCAATGTATTATCATTTTCGTCAAACCAGTCTTCACAGACACGAGGTTTTTGGCCTAAGATCTCAGTAGCCGCATTGATGGTATTTGTAGTTAACAGTTTCCAGCCCTCGTCTAACTGTTCATCTTCGGGGTGTATGCCTGCTGTAAAGGTATTGACAGCTTCCCTGTAATTTGCCAATATTTCAGCAGACTCTAGCTTTTTCAGATGAAGACAGTTAGGCTTAGCCCTGCGAGGTCTACGGCAAGGGCTAAGACGCAAAAATAGTTTTGTAACAACAAGTCGGTGATCCGACCAACAGTTTGCGCCCCTCATTACTCTCGTTACTTTGACATCCGCTATATCCCGTTGACGGACTATAGCATAATCAATAAGATGCCAATGCTTGGACCTTGGGTGCATCCAGGTAGTTTTGTATTTATTTGGGAGTCTAAACATGGTATTGGTAATACCCAGATGAAATTGGGAACAGAGGCTTAGTAACAGTTGCCCATTACTGTTCATGTTACCAATGCCATGTCGCCCTATCACCCGAGGCCAAGCTTCAAAATCACGTCCGACGCGAGCATTAAAGTCGCCAAGAAGCAAAACTTTCTCACAGCGCCGGATTTTAGTCAGCACTTCTGACACTTCCTCATAAAATTTGTCCTTGACGTCATCACTTTTGTCGAGTGTTGGCGAATATACGCTGATAACATTTAAGTATTTATTGTTTCGAAGATGGAAACGTAAGGACATGACACGATCAGAGATAGCAACTGGATGTTCTTCCAACTTAGAGGCTAAAGTAGTTTTAATAGCAAAGCCTACTCCTGACCGTCTAGGCTCAGAAGCTGGTGTGCCTTTCCAGAAGAAAGTGTACCCACCACCACGTTCAACAAGCTCACCTTCGTCAGCTAGATGTGTTTCGCTGAGAGCGGCTATGTCGACGTCATAGCGTTTGAGCTCGCGAGCCACAATGGCGGTTTTACGTTCTGGGCAGAGGTTGTTGGGTCGGTCTAAAAGAGTACGTACATTCCACGCACCAAAAGTCATATTCATCTGCATGTTTTTAGATTTATTCTTATTGCGAGGAATGAGCGTTTGTTTGGGGCACCTTTTCTAGCCCCCTCCCCGGCTGAGCGAGGAAAGCAGTGCCTCTCTAAATAAATAATAATGCAGTGCTAGAGCGACCACTCTCCTCTCCTTAGGCCACCCGTGTCCAGGTATTAGACCAAGCCCAGGACTTTTTTAAACTCGGAATGACAAAGCCAAGTCAGATGCGCAGGATATATTAAGTTGCATAAGTGTGCGCGCCGTACACAGATGCACCCTCTCCTCCTTACTCCCCTTGACCCAGTGGAACGGAGAACCGCTACGACTGGAAGGGAACAGGACGCAGTATCTGGCAACGATAAAAACTCCTATCGCTACCTTCAGGCCTTCTACAGTTGCCTGGTTGCCTCGCCACTTGAGGTGGATTGCGTTGACGCCGAAGCAACGAGCACTAGCACGGGGAGTGACCGTGCCGACTCGAGGGCCGAAACACGCCGTTGCTACAACAAAGTGTTTCGGCACTCGAGCCCCCCTCTACCAGCCTAGGTTCCTAAGGTGTGGCCGCTGCATGCTATAGCGGCGACCACTAACGACGATCGAATGCGTGCCGCGCGATCTGAGGAGCCTTTTATAGGCGATGTTGCCTCGACCACTAACGACGATCGAATCTTCGTATATTCAACGGGCAGCGTAACGACGCCCCAGAGACGTCCGCACTGTACGACGGCTCGAGCACGACTCCAAAAACACTACACAATATCACTACACAAATATTAAACACTGTTTAGTTAAATATTGGGGGGAAAGGGGGGAGAAGGGGGGGGACAGAACTCATCAATAAATAAAAAAAACGGTTCTTCAAAATAAAGTTGAACTTCAGCAATATAAATTGGTCAAGTGCGGGTCCGATCACGCATAGTAAAGCATTCAGTAGTACTCATTTTAATGTACGCAACTTATTTTGCAGTTGATTTAGGTAATTTTGTATCAACTGCAGACATAAGTTGGTCGACTACTGCTCATAAACAGTCTTCTAAACTCTGATAGCTCTTCTTGCAACTACAGTTAATGTGCTATTGTGAACCTTTGAAAATACGGAAAACCTATGACATTTATAATTATTTAATATGTACTAGATTTAATTTTATTGTTTCAATTTAAATGACTAAATATAACGATTGTACGCTAAAATGGCGAAACCTAATATAGTTCTATGATTAAGCTCAACCATCTTTATATACCAAGGTTTACAGACAATAAAGGAATTATGATTATGAACATTTTGTATGTGTGTTGGTTGGTAGTACACGTCTATTTCGAAAATAACCACTTCGAAGTTTAATATTAAGTAAACGGGCTTTTGTATCAACAATGTGTTGATGAAACTTTATAGTATTTGAAGAAGACCTATTTATTCGTATGACTAATAGGTATTTCAATAAGACTTACGGAAAACTAAATAAAAAAAAAAAGGAAAATGTACTTAAAAAAGAATATTTTTTTTTATTAATTATTATAAATACGGGATTTATCCCGTATTTATAATAATGATTGAAATCAATCACGAAAGTTTTCTACACAAATTTTTAATTAGTACGGGCTGACTCATCCCGAGACCATGACTGTTGCAACACAGCCAAAACGTCGGGATAACAAATAAAAAAGGTACATACGCGATAAATACCCGTTTTAATCAATAATTATGTACAGTGATCGCGAAAGTTAGAAAAATACTAACACAATTTTTTTTCTAACTTTCGCGGTCACTGTATATAACTATGGATTGAAACGGGTATTTATCACGTATATAACTAAGAAAAGTTTTTGTGTTCATTTTCATTTTCTTATTACATAAAAATGTAATCTAAATAAAGCTATAAATTGATATTCAAATTGTGGAACCAGGCGATAGCTTCAGGGGAAAGATCCACGATGTCGATCCAAGGTGTGGATACGAGTGGATGGGGCAGCACTCAACGATGTGTTCCATGGTCTAGTCCTCTTCGCCGTATTAGCTATTTAACGATAACCCACACGACGGGTTGGGAGAATTAAAAAAAACACCTTCAACTTCCACGTAGGGGAGTCGACCTAGTTCTATAACGGAGCCCAAAAAAACTACTGTGCTTCTTCTTCTTCTATCGTGTGGTTTATGGATTATGGTTCATCATCATCATCATCATATCAGCCGTAGGACGTCCACTGCTGGACAAAGGCCTCCCTCATTGATCTCCAGGAACTGCGGTTGGAAGCGGCCTGCATCCAACGCCGACCTGCGGTTCTTACCAAGTCGTCTGCCCATCTTGTGGGTGGACGTCCTACGCTGCGCTTGCCGGTCCGTGGCCTCCACTCGAGAACCTCTCGAAAGGATTATGGTTATTATTGGGTATTATTTATATTATATTATTGGTTTATGCATAATTATTATACTACTGTGCTATGGCACCACGATCATTTTGATAAATTGTGGATAAATATCAACAGTTTGAACCATGAGTTGGACGGTAATAAGTTGTGAAGTCCATTTCATATGTTCCATATTATAAAATCTTGTATTTTATAAGCAGCTTAGTGTGTCAGGCGTCTGGGTATTCTACCTTCATACCTTCTTTTTATTGTAATAAGCTGGGCTATTATCAGAGTTTATTTTTATCAGAATCCGTTGTATTGTTAACCCGTGGAAAGCAACGATATTTTCGTTACTAAGGTTTTCTTTTGTTGATAACGTTTTCAATTATTTTCTTGGTAAATCTGTAGGCATGTTGGAGTCGGTTGCTATAATAGTATAAAAGAGATGACGCAACATTGAAAAAGATTTATGATATGACAAATGGACGATGGCATAAAATCTATTCAAATTGTGAAAAACATAATTTGGTGTAATGAAACGTCAATGGCTGCGTATAGATTACTTTATTTTTATTGTTAACCTCCTTACGCACATTATATCGTTTACGAATACACTACATCTTCCCCCTTTAACAAACAAAATTACTTATATATCTATTTATTTATACAGGGGGCTGAATGTTTTTTACGTATTCATAAACTCAACTTTGGAAGATACCTACACAATAAACAAATATAGTATTTTGCAAACTTTCGCGATCACTGTACATAATTATTGATTAAAACGGGTATTTATCGCGTATGAACCTATTTTATTTGTTATCCCGACGTTTCGGCTGTGTTGCAACAGTCATTGTCTCGGGCTCAGACCCGAGACAGCCCGAGACAGCCCGAGACCATGACTGTTGCAACACAGCCGAAACGTCGGGATAACAAATAAAATAGGTTCATACGCGATAAATACCCGTTTTAATTAATAATTAATAAACAAACATGACGCTTTAGTATTTGTGTAACTGGATAAAACTTCAGTAAGTTTATATATTAAGTTTATATAGGTATAGAGATATTATTGTACTTACGAATTATTGATATGAGATCTAACCCTACGACACTTTGCTGGCGCGTTGGTAGATAGTACATATGTGACGTCCAACTAGAAGCTGACCAAACAATTTGTCACCGTGATGGATCGCTAACAGATCGATACTTACCAGGAGCTCAATTCTCTAACATAACTGTAACGTAGACCGTTTACACGTTAAAACTGGTAACAGCTGGGAAAAATAAAGGAAAATGCACTTTCATTAGGTAGAGCAGGAAGTGTAATTTCACAGTTAATCTATTAACATAGTTAGGAACTTGTAACGACGTACTCTAGTTTTAGTCTTGGAACTTGTAGTCGAAACACGTACCGGACTCTTGAACCCAATTACATTTAGAGTGTAGGATCAAATACGTCCTCCAATGTGAAATATCTAGTCCATTATAGAAATTAAGGTTTTTTTTGTACCACAAAGGTACCAAAACAAGCAAACAAGGTATACGGCCCACCTGATGACCCGGTCACTGGGGAAAACCTCGGCAGGGACATTCCACAAGCGAAGTGTTCGCGGAAGGAAATTCCTTTGGAACCTCAATGTGCACGACCCATCGTCTCCAAGTTGTGATAATGGCGAGCGGTGCGATCATAGAAAAAACCTGCAGGCACCATGCCAAACAATTTCTCAGAACACAACCCATTATGGAAGCGGTAGAACTTACACAGAGAAGAAAAAAACCCTGCTAAAACTTAAGAGTCCAATACTGCTTGTGAGAATAAGGTTGTCAATAATTCTCACGGCTCGTCTTTGAACAGAATCAAACGGCTCTAGTTAGTTTCAAGGCGCTCCTGCCTATAAATGACAGCAGTACTCCATGTGGGGCCGGACTTGAGTCTTATAGAGAAGCAAAACTCTTAGCCCCACACTGAAGTACAGCTTTGCCCTATTGAGCACACCGAGCTTTTTGGATGCTTAGAGATGGTAAATTAGAATCGAAATATAAATACTTAAAATAAAAACAAAGTATACTATCACATATACTTAGTCTGGCCATAAATACTGTTACAAATAAAAATAAACAAAAAAATACATTTGAATTTGGATTCTGTCATTTTTATATGACTGTTCAATGTGTTTTCTCATTTTGGCGCCAACACATTGTACAAAATTTTGCGATATTAAAATGAAGTAAATAGTATACATAAATAAAATAAATAAACAGGAATAATTTTTATAATCCAAGCTTAATTGGTAATTAGCAATCTTGCTAAAAATAATAAATAACTGACGAATACCCTGTATAGAAGATAAGCTTGCTTCGATGTTCTGTCAATTTCGACCGGACCGAGCGAGAATGAAGTAAACAAGATAGTTGATACCTAGCTATATGACACGTGCAATGTGCATTGTCTTTGCGTTCGGTATGCATTAAGGATTATTGTGCCGTTTTTATCATTATGAACTAACTTTTGAAATTAAAACTACCTATATATAAAAAGTTATAACTCTTGTAATTATGATTGCCGCCGCCGACTTACTATGTTTGCGTATCTACCTACATACTTTTGGGGTGACGGGGTTTATAAGTACCTATTTAAATAATGTGTAGCGGCTCGAGTGTCTTAAGCACCGAGACAAACCTTTAAGGTTTTACAGTGCTTTATGTATGTTTATGTATGTAACTTTTTATTAAATAAATTAAAAAAAAAAAAAAAAAAAAAAAAGTGGGGTGATATAGAGAACCGAATCGCTGTGATTGCATTACACAAAGTAGGTATGGAGCCAAATGCAATTTTTAAAACTCTTCATACGCTTAGTATTAGTAAAATGTTTGTGTACCGGGCTATTAATATATACAATGAGACCTCCTCTGTTTGTGACAGAAAAAGATCTGGCCGTCCACGTAGTGTTCGTACGAAAAAGGTGGTCAAAGCAGTAAGGGAAATAATTCGAAGAAATCCTGTCCGAAAGCAAAAGATTTTATCTCGGGAGATGAAGATAGCACCTAGAACCATGTCGCGTATTTTAAAAGATGACTTACGACTTGCAGCCTATAAGAGACGTATTGGCCATTTCTTAACTGATAATTTAAAAAAGAATAGGGTGGTAAATTCGCAAAATCTACTGAAGCGGTACACAAAAGGAAGGTCACAGAAAAGTTTTGTTTACGGATGAGAAAATATTTACAATTAAGCGACGTGAAGAGTGCAACGTGAGCATTATCCGACTTCAGTGATGGTTTGGTAGGGTTTTGGTAGCTATGATGGAGTGACTGAGCCATACTTTTGTGAAAAAGGTATCAAAACATCGGCACAAGTGTATCAAGATACGATTCTTGAGAAAGAAGTGAAGCCCCTTAACAACACCATGTTCAATAACCAAGAATGGTCCTTCCAGCAAGACTCGGCGCCGGATCATAAAGCTCGGTCTACGCAGTCTTGGTTGGAAACGAATGTTTCAGACTTCATCAGAGCTGAAGACTGGCCGTCGTCTAGTCCCGATCTTAATCCGCTGGATTATGATTTATGGTCAGTTTTAGAGAGTACGCCTTGCTCTAAACGCCATGATAATTTGGAGTCCCTAAAACAATCCATACGATTGGCAGTGAAGAATTTTCCCATGGAAAGAGTGCGTGGTTCTATTGATAACTGGCCTCAACGTTTAAAGGACTGTATTGCAGCCAATGGAGACCACTTCGAATAAGCTTTTTATATTTTAAATTATTTTATTTTTATGTATTAAACTAACACACTGTAAAAGTAATAAATGTTATTTGCAAGAAAAATAATTTTTATTTTCTTTGTTACAGTATTTATGGCAAGACTAGGTAGATATGTTTTGTGGTCGAAACTTTGTAGGTCGATACACCGATAAGACGGTACGTGATAAATCCCGTATTTATAATAATGATTGAAATAGAAGTAAAATTTGTACTAATAAAAAAAAACTTCCCTTAAATCCTATGTGCACAAAAAGTTAGCTTTTTTATGTGCAACAGGCATGTCGGCAAGCGCATATAAATAAATTGATAAAAAAAAGTCAACTTCCAAGTTCCAATTTCCAAGGTCTTGGGACTTGGGCCGTTGGGCCGTTGCCCCATCACGAGTATATATATTGCGTAGATAAGATGATTTATAAACGGTTTCTCATTAACCATCAAATTAGATGGTTCACTTCTGCCGGGTGTCCCGTGACGGCCATAAGGACGTCAAACAAAAGGCATATTATATAGGATGTTTGATAATATACGCACATAAATGAAAGGGGTTATTTTGATGAGCATAATAAATAAATTTGTGAAATGTTTACCATAGAAATATGAAATTTATTTTGGCATGTAAAAACAAACACTTTATTAAACTTATGTTGTGCTATTGCATAATGCTTGCATAATACTTGCAAGAGATATCTCTTGTTGTACCTTTCTACTCAAAAACCCTGATATCAAATCGGCCTTTATTTTTGGATGTCGATTGCAAGAGTAGGCAGTAAGTTTTATATCGAATTAATCACCTAAGTCGATTTGCTTTCAAATTTTATAATATAACTAGTAGTTTTTTTTGAGAATTCTTTTTATGTTTTGAGAAACCGTCACTTGAATATCGTCAGTATATTACCAAACAGCCTGTATATATTGGAAAAGATACAAAGAATTTGACCCATTAAAATGCAAAAATCATCTCGCCAATTTCTTCACCTAAAAATGTTACATAATCTGATGTACTATCATTTCAAAAAGTTCTAGCCAAGAACCAAGCAGATGTCGTCAGCTTTGATGCCCGAAAGGCCAGTAATGCAATTAACAAAGTTTGGGGACGCTTCAATAAGGTACGCGTTATAACCGCCGGCTCCCGTTCCATCCCTTCAATCATATTATAATCCTGCTTTTACAACAAATTGCTTTTCGCTCGTAACATAAAGATCTCTGTTGATGAGGCTCTGAAACTAATCTGTTGATGTTTTCACTGCGCTGCTGACACGTTTCACATAGGATAGAAAATGTTACACTGAATGTATGGTTACCTGAGGGCAAGAAATTTTATATAACACAAGAAATTTGCATATCCTAATAACTGCGCAGTAAGATAGGGTAAATCAATTTGTGTCGTCCAAGTACAAGTAAATTTAAACAAAAACTTCTGACCCCCTCTTTGCATCGGGGGTTAAAAACTGGCATAGCTAAGAACCAGACCAGCTATACTACCACTGGTAAGGATAAATACTTCAAAAATTTAACTTTATAGTAACTTTTCTTCTACCTTTGGCCTTTGCTTGGGCGGAAACTGAAAAAATCGTAAAGCCAACTCATAAAACAATGTTGCTAACATAAATCGAACCCAAAAAAGGGATTACCTTATGGCAAATTCTTTAAGCAGAGGTCTCTTCACCGGTTTCAACACCGTTTTGTAGACGAGACCCGCACATTATATTCATGGGAAGACCCTTTGTTTGTAGACAGTTGGGTCTGTGTTCCACGACGCTAGCACGCGACTATGCCAGTATCGCAGTAAAATCAAGACGCTGTATTGAGGTGCAACTAAGCCTATCGACAGTTTCTTTAATGTATTTGAACAAAGGTAAAGTAATATCTAGTATTCGGTATTGATGATTGTCTGAATAAAACCGAGCTAAACCATCGAGACCTTTATGAACTCTGGATTCTCCTGAAAGTTTAATACCCCCCTCTGCCAATCTCAAGTCAAACTTACCATGGACTAATAACTTGAAATTTGCTGTACATAGTTATTAGAAGAAACAATGTAGTTAAAAGAAGGAAGGGCAGTAAATAAAATATTGTAGATACATTCAGATTATTCGATGCCTGTTTATTTACAGAGTGTTGACACGGGTGAATGGTCGATACAACCAAGATACAGATCACAGGAAAGTAATTTGCTAATTAGTTGAAGCCTACAATACTAACTAACAATCTAAATAATGAGTTATTCGCCTCTTCAATGAACATGTTGCTTTCAGCATTTTCATTAAGAAGGTCGGTTTCATCCAATTAAAATTTAAAATACCAACAATTTGTTTCTACACACATTAAAACAATATTTAATATTATTAAATAAACAATTAAATTCTATGCAGTCAAATCTTCGAGATCAAATGTCCTATATGATAAAAGAGTAACGGATGACTAAATAAAAAATGCTGGACATTTCACACAGATCTGTCTGGTAAATGTAGAGCAGAGTGAATGCTCTTTTC
This sequence comes from Philereme vetulata, assembly GCA_918857605.2. Taxonomy (NCBI): domain Eukaryota; kingdom Metazoa; phylum Arthropoda; class Insecta; order Lepidoptera; family Geometridae; genus Philereme; species Philereme vetulata. Next base: position 6,406,405 of record OU975473.1, on the reverse strand, counting down.
AACTTACATATGTTAAATGCTTAGTTTATAATCTGCAAAACATAATCAAATTAAATTGATATTTAATTTATTTAAATTCAATCTTCATTATCTCACATTTTTTTTTGAACAGTTCTAAAAATTGTACTGTGAATTTTATTCGCAACAGTATCATTACATATGTGAAAAAAAATACGATTTCTAGTAGGTACATGATAAAATAAGATTTTGAGACAGCTACTTGACTGGATGTACTCGTATCTCCTCGATTTAAAGTCATAAAATTAGGACAAATAAATCCAACAACTGACATTTTATAAACCTAAGTAAATCTTAATATATAAAACAAAGTCGGGTTTGTTCGAACACATATAACTCGAGAATGGCTGGACCGATTTTGATGATCTTTGATTTGTTGGATTTGTATCCGCCTTAAATAGCAGAATAACTATTAAGATATCGAAAAAAATTACGCAAAAAGAAATTATTAAAAAAAAAAAACTCCATTTCCATTGATGGCAGATTTTCAATTCTTCCAGGGTGACGTATATTGACAGCCCGCGTCATATGCATGTCAAGGCGAAGTTGTAGGAAGTTTGCAGGGTCAACTAGTATATTATATAATCTAGTTTTGCATTGTTTAGGGTGCTTTTTGGTTTGCCGCTTATTAGAAGTACGTTCTACATCTAAAAACGAATGAAAATAAACAAGTGTGCATTCATATTGAAACTAAGAGTTACAAACACTTTTTTAAACTATGATTACATTAAGGTACGTTTTCTTCACTTATAGACTTGGCAGTGCTGTAACATCTGTTTATAAATCTGATATTTCATAACAAAATGACGGATTAAAACTTTCATACATAATTTGACTAGATTTTGTTAACTCAACATTAATTTTCTTACATAAATTTTATCTAGCTTATAATTATATAATTCCTTGAGTAAGTTTTAGCTTAAGTTATGACCTAATTAGTCTAAAACAACCTCGATATAATATTCTAAAATTAATGAAACGCCTAAATTAAAGGTTTAATGTCGAAATTAACTGTTACGTTTTGTTAATGTTATTTGGGGACGACATTTGTTTTTGTTATAAATTAATGTACCTACCACGTGAGGTACCTACATGTTTTGGCAATTCAAAATCACAGCGTTTGTGCCAGGATTAGGTACAGAGTTTAAATACATTACAATTTAACACGTTACACATTCAATACATATTTCAGTGGTTTATTGTTATAATTTAACTTTATTCTGATATGTAATTATTGTAGTATTTTTATTCTAAAACAGTAATTTGAGATTGACGTGAAAGTTCATGCAACGCAAATACGAAATTCCATTAGCAGACTAATAATTATTTTTTTAAATGTGGCATGTAATCGAATATTAAGTATTATTTCGGCTTATATAGAATAGACGTAAATCTCAATCAGCGTTCTAATAAATACCAATAAAGTTGATTATGATTTCAACAAGATAGATTTTAATTTTAATATTTAAAAAAAGATACTTACCTACGGTAAATCATAGTCGCAATGCTTGATACTGCTTTAAAGTAGAATATCGTACATATATAAAGTTATGAGTCGTCAAATAATCAGTTTAATATGCCATTGAGCAACACAATATCTATACTAAAATTATTCATTACACAAACCATAGTAAGTTAGAATAAATATTTAAACATCTCATTAATTTCACATAACTACATAAAAACTCTTTAAACTAACCGTAAATACATAATAAGAACACTTTTATCTCTTACACATAATATAAAGAAACATTTTCTTAGTGTTTTTTTTTTACAAATCAACATTTGAACAAGGTAAACCTATTTATAATTAAGGGTATCGAAGATTGCTTTGCGGCGATCAGATGTGTTCATCTTGTACATCTGCCGAGAGAAAAAGAACATTTATTATTAGTAAATTGTGTTTAACATATTTTATTTACACCCAAGTTTAAGTACATTTAAACTAATGCTATAAGCGAAGTAGGTAAGCTATAGTATAAGCACAGAAACATCAATGCAGAAGAGATTATTTAAGTTATTCAACCAGTGAGTACTTTGCTAATTACACTAACTAACGTACACACAAACATAGTTGTTATATTATCATTTTGTTTTGTCATGTGAACATTGCCTTTGCATCCGCTTTATCACTCAGCGCGGTCGATAGTAACTAAAACTAAAGCTTTAGGTTTGTCGGATGCGAATGTACAAAACCTTTGTGTTCCTACTTCATGTAGGTATATCAGGTAGCCATTGTTTGTACACAAGCATAGTTTGCCTATGCAGGGTGATTTTATTTGAATAGACTGTATGCCCAAAATCTAAACTGTAAGAGTATTTATAATATCAGGGGGCTGAACTTGAAAACATACGATGTTCTTATTATGAAAAAGATTCTAGAAAACGCAAAAACAATAGTCAAGAGGTGACCGAAAATTTAAAGATGACTATAGTTAGGTCCAGTTTTATTGGAACTTGCAACAACAACAGGACATGTACAAATATGTAGAGAAAATTGTTTATCATTGATTCCTGCGCGCTTCCCAGAGCTATTGTAGTTTAGATTACGACGCCACAGTCCCTTAGAACAAATTTACCCTGCTTAGCACACACCATAACTTCATACTAATTCTTACTTTACTGCCCATATATTCACCAAACTTCATGTCAAACTGAACTAAAGCAAGCCGTACAAAATATAAACATTAAACATTCATGCAAGGAAATCTCGTTACTCAGCAGATTACATATTTATATACAATTTACGTATAAAATTCAATTTATGAGCTGTAAGAAAATGTATAGTTAATCACTGAATATTAGATTCTGAGTCATGTAATTTGTGCAAATGGTACCTACCGTATTATTATCAGAAAAATAATGAGATATGTTTTCTAAAAACAAGATGATATGAGGGAAGTTATGTTAGATATTAATGTATAAGTGAATAAGTGTAACATTTATATATAACATTTATCATATGACACAAATATGGGTATTAAATACTTAAATTAAATATCTTAACTGATGTAAACTCCAAAAATAAGAACTGTGGAAAGGATCGAGAAACAACATTGGTTACCGATGTTCAAAGATCAATTTTATGATTCTACACTGTTGTTCTGAACTATGATTTAAAGTTGCAACACGTTCCAGTCAGGATCTTCCCGATTATTTGCTGCAGAAAACGTTGATTTACTCAGATTCCGTTAGAGATTCACTTACTGTACTACCAAAAAATATTTTATCAAAATTTTTTGTTTTATTTACATCAACGTAATAGCTAACATTAACACATTTAGTTAGTTATCAATACCAATTCTAAACGAACCGCTAATGGTGGATTGATGTCGGCTACTGCAGCCTATTTAAAAAATAAACCTACACACAAGAGTTCATGAATCGCGTTCTAAGTGTATCGTGCAGTGAAACATCTCTGTCCTGTAAACCAGTAAATCGTAGGTACATTGTGGCGTGCGGCGTGGATACATGCTGTGGGTGACACGGACATGGGTTCTGGGTAACTACGGGGGACGGGGGGACGGACGACAACATCTCGAAACTACTTACATAACAAGGCGTGGAGATCGAGGGACGTGGACGCCGTTCGAGGAAAAAGCAAGAAAACGTTTCAGCCCTTTGCTATTCGTGTATCGAAAGGTTTGGAAATGGCATTTTGATTTATCGTAAACTGTATCAATGTTTACCTGTTCGTTTGTATATATACATATGTATATTGAGCATTGCTTATCATCTCCCTAGAGTGTATAAACAACTACTATTCAGTGCATAATAATGAAGCATTAAAGTGAAACGTATTAGCTAGCTATAAAATTGGGCATTTTTTACATTTAGGATAGGAATAGCAACATTTCTGAAACTTTTCCAGGTGTTTCCTTTAAGTGAGGTCAAATACTCGTTTATCGGAAAACCACGTTGTCCACCGATTGGCATCGCAACTGACACAAAATAAATATAGCAGATACCCACGCATTTATTCATCCATGAACCGAGGCGATCTGTAAGCTCATACTTGTACAAATGGTCTTTTTCTCCCAAAAATTGTTAACTCGTATGTTTGTAAACTTATCATTTAAACATATGACATTCTTTGCATCATAACGAGATTTGACTGCATGAACTTTTAAACTACTTACAGCATCTATAACAAAATATGAAGTAAAAACTTGATCATGTTATTAATCCTACTTAAATCTAAAACAATTAACGATTACAGAAAAAAAATTATATCACCTCTAACTTGAGCCTAAAACTATTTAATATAAAATAACTTTTATTCGTGCCAATAAATTTAAAAGTGAAATTTTAATTTTTAAATTTTGTGAAGTTTCTCATGTTAGAAGTTAATTATTAATTGTAATAATATTAAAAATGCGTAAAAGATAAATCGTTGTAGCGATGCTTATAACACTCTGGCACTCGTGTCCGTAGCGTTAACGTTATCTAGAGTTAATAACTTAATAATAGGATCCTACATTATAGCTTACAATTAAATGTAGAGACAATATAGACGAGTAGATGTAATATATTAAAGTACCACTAAATCAGTCTAGTAGGAGTAGTAGGTCGGTCAATTTAAATGTATAGATACGTGCAACAAATACAATATTGTGTGAGGTAGAGTTAGATAAGAGTTTGGTCTCTATGGCAGTAGATCAGTTTATTACTAAATGGCAATAGAATACAATTGCTTCTTTTATCGAAACGACAACGACTGTGTTAGTATGATACTCACGAGATCGCACGGACTGAGCCAATCCGTATAGCAGGCACAATAAATCTGGAACTAGCTCATACGTACCAGTCTACTGCAAAACTAAGGCTTTGGCCTTTGTACGGCTTTGTGTAAAACATACTTTATTTTATTTACGTCTACTGCCATGGAGAACTCTTTTAGGCAAGGGTTAGACAAAATCACGTCACAAATACCATTGCAAAATGGAAAAATTTATAACAATGTGAAATTAATCTATTATTTTTATATCAAGTAATTTACAAAAAGTAGTTTCAAGAGATAACGTGAGTTTCCAATTATTTTATACCTCGGTTAAATTTAGAGAACATAAAATACTTACAAACTTGTTTGTAAATAAGAGTTATGTCATAAAATTATCAGTAGTAGTTAGAACTTTCATTTACGAAAAATGTATTTAACAATGTCAAACTGTAGATCATTTTATTATAATAGTTATGATTGCTTACAGGTGTTTGCGATGCTTAACTCAATGACGTTTACTAATGACTAACTTTGAAAATTGGGTAAAATTTATGAGTATAATATGGAACTACAAAATTAGACTTGGGCAAATGAAAACGTAAACAATGACACAATTTCGTAACTATGTTAAAATACACGGTGTCCTTTAAATCACTGTTTTCCCAGAACAAACGTTACTCAGACCATGGTCTAATAACTGTTTATAACACATTCGCTCGTAAAGGGCTCGTAATTTCACCAATTTCAATATCGTAATGTATGTCATTACGTACTTGTGCGTTATTGTAATGTAAAACGCACGAGTTTGGTAAAACGTACGGTTTATCAAGATGCTCCGTCTAAAACGAACGGTACTTTTTTAAATCTTAGCAAAAGGTTTTTATGTCAGAAAAGTCGTCAACATTTTATGAATAAAATTAACTTAGGGAGATAACATATAAAAAATAAACATTTAATTCTTTAATTTTGACAGTAAATTACAACCATTTATCTGTAACAAAACAAAAAAATATTAATTTACTTTATTAGTAATACTGGCTGTTTTTGTGCCTTTGCCTTAAAAAAAGCGCTGATGCGCGCGCATCGCTAATTTGTGAACAAGTAAAAGTTATTCCGCGCGCTTTTTCTTTTCGTTCGTTCTTTTCATTCGTTTAAGAAAGTCTGAGTTTTATTTATTTCCTCGAAAATATGTCGTATGACATACGTGCGCTTTGATAATTGCAGCCTCTGCTTTCTTGTAGCAATATCGCCTCGGCTGTAATTTTCAACTTACCGCACTTATATCATAATGTACTATTAAAGCATCAAATAAGAGAATAAAAAAATCTAGACCTTCTCAAATAAGTCTAACTTTGTTCGAAAACTAACCGTGACCTAGAGTTCATGGGTACGCTAGCCGTAGCGTATTACCTAGTACTTAGTTACATAGTTACCTAGTAGCTACCGGTCAGCGCGCTGACATGTTGTGGGGCGTAACGCTAAAATAGACGTTTTAAGTTCGCAACTTTTTATATTTTTCCAAGACCGGTTTCATTTTGTTTTTTAATTTGATGTTATTAAATGTTAGTAGACCATGCTTTGAACAACGTTTGTTCTGGGAAAACAGTGATTTAAAGGTGACCGTGTTTAATTAATATTTGCTAACTTTAGCTGTTGCCTTTTTCTATGAATATTTATGGTATGGTATATTAGCTCATACCACATGACTGTTGCGCTCAATCCATAGTTTTTTAAGACGCCTGAGCCCAAATCGAATCGAATGACTAAAATTGAATAAGAATGACGTCTACAATGCTAGGGGAATAGTCCTTTAATTAGGGTAGGCAATCAACCGAGTGATTAGGGTAAAGTGTGGTCTGTAGGGTCGAGTAAGCTCGCCGCTATTATGCCATTTTAGGGGTATCTAGGTGACTGTCTATATCTAATTTTCCGATTGATTGAAATGCCACGCCGGTAGAAAAGGTTAATTGGAGGTAAAAGTTGAAATTAATTTTGAAGTATGTAATGACTTTGAGTAATCAGTCGTAATTTTGAATGGGCTGTGTCGTGAAACCACAGGTTTTATGTTTATAAGGAGGCTTATCATTTAATAGCTTTCCAGCCAACGACTTATTCACATAATGATTTATCATTACCTTCTATTAATTGATGATAAATCATTAAGTGCACTATTAAGTTATTACTAGTTCTTCTAATATCACTTCAAAAAATGAGTGAAATTATATAAAATAGTTGCAAAGCATTTGAGTGAGGTATGAATGAATTTATTAAAAAAACATTTAGATGACCCCAAAATTTAATATTTAATGAAAAAGATGGGTAGAACTAATAACGAAGAATGATTGTTTGAATATTCAAATTGGATATTGATAGAAATGGGTTGTAATAATAGAAATGGTTTAAGGAGTTGGAAGCATGTTTTGCAAACCGAGTAAATCTTATGAATATTTTATGAATCTATGAATAGCTTTTGCTTGAAACACTAGCAATAATTCGAGTTAGACTACCTCATAGATACGAAACAAAAGGTAAAATAGTAGACAGGTGTTTCAATCAAGGCCACCAGAGAGGCACGAGAGAAGTCCCTTTTAATTAGAAGGACGGCTAGGCCGAAGTAATGGCTCCCGGTCAAGGTCAACTACGAGCATACTTCAACGGTAAAAGTCATGAAACATGAACAAAGTCAGATTTGACCGCAGGATTTTGGTATTATTTCAAAGTGAATCACACATTCCAACTTGCACTTTAATTAATGAATATACTTAATTCAAAAAATACTGAATTACCAGCTCGTGATAGAGATATTCTTACAAGTTCTTGAAGAGTTTGCTTCAATTTACGTCATATTAGAAATGAGAATTCTGAGTCGAGAATTAAAGTTTTTGTTGCAGGATTATTTAACAAAAAAATTTATTACTAATTAAAAATATAAACTTAAATAAATAAATATTAGGGTTTAAATATTATGAAGAAACGAGTCGTTATAAAACGTGCCAATCTAACCAATTCACTGATCAATTCAATGATTCAAATTCAATTCCCTTGTGTACAAGAAGTGAATTAAATTTCACTGATGGATTAAATAAGCACATACTATGGTGGTATCAGACATGCTATCAGATAAATCAAGACAATTACCAATTCCAAGGTACATACGACAAAGAGTGGCAAAAGTTTGGCATTGACAGTTTACGGTAGCAGATTAGTTATATTTCAGAGAAGTTAATGTTAGATACTGAAAGTGAGAAAAGATCTGACGCAAGACATGCTAGTCTGACAAATTAGTCGGACTGTGTCCAATTCCAAGGTAACTCATGGCAACATATTTTGGTGTCAGATCAGGTAAGTTTAGAGTTAGCTTTCATAAATGTCAAGGTAAAATACTAAGGTGCGAGAGAGTCTGGTGTTGTCTGATGTATCAGTCAGACTTTGTAACGTAAGGGTACACACGACAAAAAGTTACATAAGTTTTCATTAACAGTTGAGAGGTAGCTTACATAGAAATCAAGGTCAGATACTGAGGTGCAAAAGGATCTGGCGGAAAAGACGTGCTATTGTCGGATAAATTAGTAAGACCTTGTCCAATTCCAAGGTACACAAGGTACTCGTGACAAAAGTTTTATTGACAGTTCAGGTAAATTTAGAGGTTGTTTTTAGAAATTTCAAGGCAAGGCGCGAGAGAATCTGATGTAGTCAAGTCAGACTTTGTCCAATTCTTATGTAAGGATACACAGGACAAAGGGTTACAAAAGTTTTCATTAACAGTTTAGAGGTAGCTTTCAGAGAAGTCAAGGTCAGATACAGAGGCGCGAGAGGATCTGGTGTAGTTGGTGGAAGTGCCATAGTCCGAGGTGGCGGTAGCTAGGTCCGCGAGCACCACCCCTCGCTCCCTCTCGATGGCAGCCGTACCTTGCGTCACGCCGTCCGCTGCGGCCGCTTCTCGCTCCGCTAGCTTCTGCTTCAATACCCGAATACGCTCCTCCTTCTGTTGATAATTTGCAAGACGTTAAAATAATAGAGTGTATATAAATTAACAGGCGCAGACCTGCGGATATTGAAATGATTTCTTGTATCGAGGAACTATAACACCCATATCTAGAACCAAATATCTTTGCAATACACTAACCTCTCATGTCTCTGCCGTCTACTTGTTCGTTTTCTATACTGATATTATAAAGAGGAAAGATTTTTTGTTTATTTGTATTGAATAGGCTCCGAAACTATTTATACTAAAAACGGGATATTCACCATGATTTGTGAGTATTTGAGTATCCCGATATTTCGGCGCAGTTGCATGCGCCATGATCACGGGTAAACTCAAATACTCACAAATCATGGTAAATATCCCGTTTTTAGTATAAATAGTGTTCATAACCATGATAGTTTCAAAAGTTATATCCGAAACTACTGGACCGATTTAAGAAAATCTTTCACTGTTGCGAAGCTACACTATCACCGGGTGACATAGGCTACTTTTTACCCAACTGCGCAAAAGGTGGGTAATGTTTTTATTGAAAAACTACGCGTGCGAAGCTGCAGATTGGTCAGCCAGTATTATTAAAAAGGCCATCAAAATAGTATTTTAATTGTGGTTAAAATTACATACTCTCAAATGCTACCTTAAAAATAGACTCGGTGCCTATTTTGACGTATATTTAACAAATACTTACGTACACTATTTATTCGGGGATCACAAAAGTTATTGCCCGATGATAAGTAAATACACAGGAAAAATGTAGATAAACCTAGGAATAATACTTTATTGCGCACCATAAACAACGAAACAATTAAAAGTAACAGTATTCAAATGAAATACATTCCAAGGTATGATCAGTACGCAAAATATCTTATTTTACGAAAAATGGGAACGGAGTACAGTTTTTGTGATACTATTTTTTGCTCTGTTTCAAATTTCCTAGAATGCGCTACGCTATGGGCTTTTAATAAGGCTTTGATTTCGTTATTAAATTAATTTGCTTAGGAAAACAATGTGAACCGGAAAGCCAATTATTATGTGAAACCAAGTGTCTATTGCTAATACAGTACGGAGCCCCGGTATAATACTGTTCATTTGCAGCACAAAGTTCCCTCGTAGGTGCTCGTTATCTTATCAGCAATAACTTGAGCACAAAACTCAAAGAACATTACAATTTATATCACTTTCTAACTGAAATTAGTTCACTGCGGATTTATTTTAAGTTACTCGTAATGAAGGTTGTTTTAATTCAGCAGTCGCACTAACGAAATAACAAAGTTTAACTAACTTACACGAAGTAGTTTGCCGAGAGTACGCAGAAGCGCGCAGCAGCGGCGGTCACATTGTTATTTACTTAATTATTGTCCTAGACAAAGCCATTCATTAAACGTACACTAATATTTTATCTCACTGTGTTCACACACTCAGACTTATTATAAAAACAAGCTGACCCACTCGGGCTTCGCACAGATTGTTATACAAATAAAATATTCTAGCCTAAAGCACTCAGGAATAGCGTAGTAAACTATCTATCATTAAAATAATTTGTAAAATCGATTTATGGCGGTTACCTATATCCGTCGGTAACCAGCTACGACTCGTTTCTCTTTGAAAACCTGTCAAAAGTTTGACACTAGTTTAACACTTTTTCAAGGAGATACGAGGTAGTGTTGCCGAAATATCGATAGTTTTACTATATTTATATATATTATAGTTTTCATCTGACAAAGCCATACTATCGATTAGCCTACCGATAGTGTCGATACTATCGATAGTATAGATAATATCGATAGCTCAGAATGAGGCAATACTATCGAATGGGGGCAATACTATCGATAGTATTGTTGTTCGCGACGAATAAAGTATCGGTAGTATCGATACTGTCGACAGTATTGTTTCTGGTAAATAAAAAACCATCGATAATATTGGTACTATGGATTGTTTTAGACTATCGATAGTTTACCAAGTTACAAATGTATTATAATTATTAATTATTTAGTTATCCTTATTGTTATGATGATTGACTATTAAATCTGAACATTGTAAACAATACTATTGTAAATTGGTAAACTATCGATAGTCTAAAATAATCGATACTATCGATAGTTTTTTATTTACGAGCAACAATACTATATATAGTATCGATACAATCGATAGTTTATTCTTCGCGAGCAACAATACTATCGATGGTATTACTTCCATTCGATAGTATTGCCTCGTTCTGAGCTATCGATACTATCGATAGGCCTATCGATATTCTTGTGATTGCTTGGCTATCGATATACTATCGATTAATCATCGATAGTCGACTATCGATCGGCAACACTAGTACGAGGCGTAGTCGGTTACCGACGGATATAGGAACCAGCCATTAGTAGTTCCAGAGATTTCCCATTACGAATAAACTTACCCCCCTTACACCCTCATCAAATATTTTAAAAAATCGCTGTCCCGTATCTAACAATTGTCTAAAGTGATCTACATTTTTAAAATGAATATTTATATAATTTAAAACCGACAAACAAATAGACAAAAATGAAAAATAAAATACATTTTCGCCTGTGTATCGGTTAAGATTAAGGTCAATTAAAATTTTCAAAACATATGTAACGTACAAATTTGGCCCAGTTTCAGCTATTATTACAGATAACGACGCGGCGCGTTCGATGTCGTATGACAAGCGACGCTATTATACTTGATACTTGGCTCTTTTAATCTAGAATGAACTAATTTTATTTATTACTTTTGATTTCTGTATAAAATGAGCTTTACATAATCTAAAGAATGAGGAAAAAGTCTCTTTCAGTCACTTACTTAATAAAGCCAGGTTCTCATTTCCGTATTTTTTGTCGCCAAGTTAGGTCTAATGATGATCTCTTGTTTTGAAATTTGTGATAGAGAGTTAGCGGGCCTTATTCATGTACATTTCATTCCATATCATTCGATGGGCTTATCGCTTTGTGTAGTAGATTTTTTACTTATTACTTCTTGATTTTTTTCATGCAAAAGTATCTACCCAACACATATCTATTACGTAAAACCTAGTTCATTTATTTCATTATATGCCTAGGTTCATTCAAATTAGAAGCGAGCGAGTCGATCCCGGTATAAATATGGCCAGTGAGCCGCATGATTTGCGGCATTCCGCAGCCGCGATTAGTAATTAAGCAAGTACCCGAACGCTGCAACGTTCCCAATAGATTGGACGACTTCATAAATGAAAGTTCAGATTTCAACCAAATTCATTTCCAAGCAGTGGCATTCATTTTTAAATAATTATTTTTGTTGAAAAAAAAACAACTGTTTACGATAGAGTGTGTGTTCGATTACGGATTAAGCTTTCTATAAAAAACAGACAAAAAAAAAGGTACAAGTTCTGGGATTATTTTTGAAGTAAACTGTTACACCCTAATAAAGAAAACATTTTTATAGGTTTCTCCATTCCCAAGAGCAAAATATTCATTGGTTGAAAAACTTTCCGTGTTATCCGGTGTCTTAGCCGAAAAGGGAACATATTATTTCTCCGACCCCACCTTTTATAGTCAGCAGTTTTTGTGCGTTCGGAAATAAAGACAATTCTTTAGGTAGAAGTACTGCGATAAAGGAAAGAATAGGATAAAACTGGAATATTGTAATGATGCTTATTTACCAGGCACTTTGTTTAGGCGTCTAAAAATTGTTTTCGGAGTGCCAAAGTTTCCAGTAATGATAGCATTAATGGTTCTCTAAAACAATTTACTTGGAAGTGTTGTTTTAAGTTAAGCAATCCGCTGTGGGAGTTTATCGGATGAGGTGCTCCAGTAAATTGCTGTTTGATCGGTGTAATCATTCAACGTGGCCGATTCATTCGATTAGATAGACAAAGAAGTGTAGGTGATAGGTTGCGGCCACGCGCGGACTACATACACGAGCATAATCCTGTTTCCCAGACTACGTATCCACAGCTAATTTCATATAATGGATATTAGTATGGTTACACACACTAATCATGTTATACGCTCTCACCCGTCCATTCGTCTTATTATTTGGCAATTAGCTGGAGACTGGGGGATCAAACAGGATCTACGGAAAATAATTCTACATAGTAGCAATAAACAGAGTAACAATTTTCATGTAAAATAGTTGTAAGCTACAATCACACTAATATTATAAATGCAAAAGTTTGGATGTTTGTTTGTTTGTCACTCAATCACATCGTAACGGATGAACCGATTTCGATGAGATTTAGTATGTACGTAGATTATAACCTGAATACATAGGATACTTTTTATTCCATAAACCAGGTCTCATGGGATAAAAATAGGGTGTCAAGTCATGTTGCAACAGCGAGTTCAGCTTTATTTCTAGGTTACCTACACATTTACGAGTAGTAGTGTAAAGCGTACGAAGTCGCGGGCAACAGGTAGTAACTTTTACATTTCAACTATTCGTAAGTGTAAACTTACCTGTGATATAAGTCTCTGTAATTCTTCGTTTTCTTTGACCAATTCCCGATACTTTTCTTCGTCGCCGTTCCCGTTCCCTGAGCCGGAACCGCGGCCGCTTTCCGCTCTCTCAGTCGGGTGGCGAATCACTTCGATTACCTTTGTAATGAAAATTTATGATTATTATTTATTGTACACAAATAGATTACACACACAAAACCTAAAAAAACGAAGATGTACAAAGGCGAGCTTAAATTTAGCCGAGTTTAATAATACTGATCTAATTTTTAGTAGCTTATCGTTTGTAGAATCAGTTTAATTGCGCATTGTTGCAACAAGAGATTTAACAATGACACATTATGTGATTGGACTCTGTATGGTATTTATGTCATATGATTTATACCTAGACCTTATGAAACATAAAATTATATGATCATCCTATCACATTACATAATATGTTTGTGCAGTCTTAAAATGTTGTTAATGTATAAAAGTGAATTAAAATGCATGGAAACCGTAAAAGTTAGTCGACGGGAACAGAAACCTTTATTTATGAATCGGTTTTTTTATTTTAAAAACTGATAGCACTCATCATTTAAAACTTAATAGGAACTCTCGAGTGTAAAATGGAAGTTTTTTATATTAGAATATTGTTTTGCCGGTAAAGTTAAAAATAATCTTACATTGCAAACAAGAACAATACAAATAAATTACATATGTAGTTCGAAAGTGCCTTTTATGTTTCACCTTCCAGAACTTTCTTTACCTGAGAATCCCGGAAGTTTTTGGCAGATATATTAACATCACTATAGAGGGCTCATATTATTTATACTCATTAAACAAAACCACAGCGAATCCCGTGGAGTTTAACTTTACCGGGCAACATAAAATGCAAATTTCAAAAAAATATTCTTACATAAATAAGAACATTTGACATGAATACTATCAGTTGTTATAACAAAAAGCCGATGCCCTAATAAAGGTATCTAATAACACACTGTGCGGTAAACTTTTGCAGAAACGTTATGCAAATAGACATTATTTCAAAACAACTTCAAAACGGTATTTAGTTAAAATTCACTGATAAAGTATTCGGGTGTTTATACGGACGAATTAAAACCTAAAAGTTTTCGGACGGGTCTTCGGAGAGCTATTTACACTAACTTATCATGAAAGCAAAGTCACTTATTGTTCGCTGGAACACGATTATTATTCCAGCAACCCGCGTTATAACACGAGTTTTTAAACATTTTAATAATATACCATCACCCAAAATTTTACAACCAAGTTGAATATTTAATCTTGATTTGTACCAAGTCGATTTGGTATTATTTTCAACTTACTATAAAGCTTTACAAAGTTAATTTTCTAACCATACGTCACTCAATTACAGCGAGTCTGCTTGCAACCATGGCTGTTGCAAGATATTCAAAACGTCGTCGTAGAATTACAAATAACAAGTAAATACGCTATATATACCAGTTTAATATTAGTAATGATGTGTAGTGATCGCAAAAGTTTGGAAAATACTATGGAATACACTAATGTTACAAAATGCAGAAGAAGGAGTAATTAATTTCAAATTCAAGAAAGAGCCCGAGGAAATGTATCAACTCTTAGCATCATAATAATTTCTCAACTGGATATCAACGAAACGAAGCATACACAGAAAACAGGAAACAGCTTCATTTAAGAGAGGGCAAATAGAAAAAGCTACAACTAGTTGAAATAAATAATTGAAAGCGTCAGATATGACTGAGCGCAGGTAAAGCCTTTGCCAACTTCGCTAAGGCTAAACATGTTGTTTGACTAAGCACCGCTGCCGCTGTTTGTTCAAACGTTAGAGTGAGTAATTACGCTAATTAACGTGTACAGTTCTCTTTTTAGAGATAATTAATTATCTTTTTAGAAATAGCTTCACTTTAACTATGTCACTAATATTATAACTACAAAAGTTTGGTTGTTTGTTTATTAATTTGTTGGTTTGTTTGTTACTAACTCACGTCGTAAGGGCTAAACATATTTCAATTAAATTTGGTATGTACTTAGATTATAACTTGGCTTAACATATAGGCTACTTTTTATTGACAAACCTTGCGTGCGGAGCCGCGTGCGGAAGCTTGTTTTATATAACTAGTGGTTCGCCCCGAACTCAGATCTCGCGAGTCTCTCAAAACACAAAAAAAATATTCTTAGGGCGACTCGCGCAACGATGCCTAAACGTATTTAGTGGCTAAATATGATTTAAGGAGTTGTCAAATCATACAAATACGTAAAATTTAAACATGTTTAGTCACTAAATACGTTTAGGGATCGTTGTACAAGCCAGCTTAATCTTTGATTAATAAAATAGCGCCACGAAATGCAAAACCTAACCTAACATGACCTACAGTTTCATTTAAATTACAAGTAACGGGAGTTCATGTAAGTGGTTACATTTTTTGAGGTACAAATTGCATTTATTCTGAATTTCAGATTTTTACCTATGTGTGTATCGCTTAAGCTACACGCATACCAAATTTAAGCACTGTGGGGTCACTGGTGTACCCTGTGAATTTTGTCAAAGTTCAGTTTTTATTATGGCTAATAACACAAAAACTATAAAGACTTTAACAAAAATAAAAACTGAATCTAAATGAACTAATAATCTAAACAAACCTTTAATTTGACGCCCTATTTGACCGAACAGTCTCATTTACATTTTTTTTAACTTCTCTTTAACCCCGATATCTCAACAACCCCCCCAAAATTTTGGCTCATTTAGTCACACCAAAACTGTGCCATCCCTACCTACCTATATATTAAATTTCACGATGATCGAATCAAAAGTTATGATGGGAAAAACAAACATACATACATACAACGCCGATTTGCCCAAGTTGATTTAGAGACCTCGCCTTGCTCGAGCAATGTAACAACAAGACTAAAATATCGTACGAGAGGAAGTGTAAGTAGGTGTCAAGAGCGGCGTGGCACGAAATGTAATTCAAGGTTTAGACGTCGTTATCTAATATGGAATTGAGACAGACTCGCAGCAAGCTTGATGGAATTTACCGATTCAGACAAGTTGTCTCATTCTTATTCATTTATCTATCAGATTGATATATTACTTCGATTCATCCCTGTGTCCACCCACCGCCATTGAAATACAATAAATCTTAATGCCGAAACGAGCAATTTCTTACGAAGAATGAATTAAGGTTAGTTAACCCAGTTTCAACGAAAGCTAATTGGAAGGCATTCGAAATAGGCACTGGTTTTCGGAGAAAATCTATTTTCCAACGCTATTTCCAAGGTAGACGTTAAAAATTTATTTCGCAATCTTAGTAGCCTTTCATATTCAATTTGCAATTTTAGGTGGAGTTTTCAAAATATATATTTCAATATAAGTGGTGAGCCATCAGTCGCCTCAAATCGTTCTATAAACCGAATCTTTGTATTTTCAAAAGTTAAAATATTTAAGGTCTATGACTTTGCAAAAAACTTATTAACATAGGTATCAGCTAAATAGAACAACACTCACCTTAGGCACGAAGATGAGCGCCATACTCAAGAAGCAGCAGAATACAATCGCAAGTGAGACGAACGCAAACGCCGCGTCCTGTTGACTCGCGATCACGAGCGTCACCGGAGCCGTGATTAGGCACAGCACCACCACGTTGTAGATACTCATCCCCACGTATCGCGAATCGTTGATGGACCGCACTTTGATAGAGCGAGTCTCGTAGGCGAGAAAAAGGCCGAACACCAGAACTAGTCCTTTGTAGCCGTACAGTACGCCTGTAACAATACAATCATTTCATAAATACAAAGTTTTGTCCCTGAATGGTTGTCTTTAACAATACAGGATGTTTGGTAATAAACTGACGATATTCAAGTGACGGTTTCTCAAAACGTAAAAACAGACTTTTTGAAAAAAACTACAAGTTATATTATCAAATTTTAAAGAAAATCTACTAAGTTTAGGTGATTAATTAGATATAAAACTTACTGCCTACTCTTGAAATCGACATCCAAAAATAAAGTCCGATTTGATATCTCTTTCGGAAATGGCTGCGGGTTTTGGGTTAGAAAGGGACAACAAGAGATATCTCGAGACGTCACCAATACAGTATCTGTGGTTAGATGGCAAGCATTATGCAATAGCACAACATAAGTTTAATAAAGTGTTTGTTTTGCATGCCAAAATAAATTTCACATTTCTACGGTAAACATTTCACAAATTTATTTATTATGCTCATCAAAATAACCCCTTTCATTTTTGTGCGTATATTATCAAACACCCTATATATCAAATGGCATGGCATAAAGATGAGTTGTTATTAGCACTGTGAATGGGTAATGCAGTTGGGTTATTCCCACCACATCCAAAAAAGTTTTCCGCTTGCTTCCACTCCATAATTAAATAAACTTGTCCCAAAGGAAACTTTATTATTTAACGAACCACAGTCAATGCAGCATTCAACAACAACTCGCGACGGTATCCTTATTAGTTAGAACTCGTGAATGTCCGGGCTGAACAAATAATCTTAATTGGACATGAAGGCTGAAAAAATAACCTTTCTTACAATTTCAGTAACAAGCGGAATAAAAATATGAATGATTTGTATAACAACTATAACAAACTTGTTTTGGTGAAGCATAAATGTATAAAGTATAGTTTTTGGGGACTTGGCTTTCGCTTGGATGCGGTTTAAATTTTGTAAACTAAAAGCAAGTTTGATTTTTATTTCATTTAATTAACCAAACATGCAGCTCAAAAATCTGTCCATATGTACCAGGTATTACTTTGTTTGTTTGATTTAAATTTAATTTAATTGCGCTACGAGCAATCTGTTTACACAATTAACACATCCGTGTCTATATAAATGTATGTTTAAATATGTTCAAAATATTTTGAAAATGACTTTAATAAGTAATAATTATATATTTTTTTATGCCAGTTTATAAGAAGGAAGGTAATATAAATACAGAGCTTTGGTATCTCTAACACTTTAGCACATGATTCGATTTGAATAGTAAGTCACTAAATCCCTTATATAACAAATTGTATTTTTATCTATTTTGTTCATCATCTGTAAGAAAGGCTGAATCCTAAGATCTAGGTTAAAGATTAACTAAAAACAGCGAATTTTATGATATTTTCGAGATATAAGTGAAAACCCCAAAAGTGGGACCTTTGTGCCCCATTTCTCCGGCTCACCTCCTAGACGTATAAACAAGTTTCTGAAGGAATTGCTTAGCTCCCTGCTCACGCACTCTACGCCTCCTATGGATGGACTTGGAATCTTGAATTAGACTATTAGATATTAGCAAGCTCGAGTGGACAACTTTTCACATAAATTTCGTTAGACGGGTGCATTGTTTTTATTATTCAAAACAAAATCAATGGACTGGTGTAAGTCTCATTGCTAGCGATGACTTTACGGTCGCTAAATCCTCTCTAGCCATAGTATTGACATTGTCAGTTAGGACTTATCTGGTTGTAATTGTTGATCGAAGTCTTAATAACTTAATAAAATGGATAAGTGAAACTTGAAACCATCAAAACTTTCAGAGCTTAAAGATTGTTCAGGCTTCATAATAATTGCTGAGAGCATTTATATGGTCAGTGAAAACAAAGGTTCAACATATTATTATTACAAAAGTAATTGCGTAACTGAATTATGAACTGTGAGAGACAAACGAAGCTTTATTTTATTACTTCCATTATACCTCTTTGAAGTACAGAAATGAAAACAAAATAAACCTTTAAATTACATAACCAAAGGAAACAGATGTTAAAAACAACTTTTACAAAAAAATATATAATTTTGTTTTCAAAGTTAAGCGCGCAAATGAGTCGCGGTAGAGTTGAGAAGATTTTAAATTAAATTTACGGTTTTGGATAGCCGAGCCGTTCCCGAGACAGATATTCTTTCTCGGTTAATTATTTGTAGTGCTTTCAAGTTTTGGGTCACCACAAGTTATTATTTATCAAAAACTCTTTATCAGGAAAGAAACGAGTTTTTTTAAAGAATATTTAGATACCTACTGATTGAATAAGTTAGTTTTAAATTTCATCAGCTACATAATGTTTACCACAAAATGTTAGACAAAATTTGCGAATAGCGTGTCACGGACTACTTACAGTGATCAGATATTCAAGGCCCGGGCTATTATCCATATTACAATGCTGTGCTATAATCAGTTAGCGAGTTGTATAATGTTATCATACACATTACTGACTGAGTGAAATAATGTCTTCCTCTATTGTGGAAAGCAAAATAGTTTGTTTTCCAAGTTATTGCCGTCACGATGAAATACTCGTAATGTCCTATAAGACGTTTTATGAGCTGAGCTAAGTTTTATGGATAACACAGCATGCATAAGGGAAGAAATGGGATTAATTTACCCAATTTCATATGGAGTTTTAGTATACATATAATATTATATACTAGCTAACTTGCCCCGGCTTTGCAAAGATTATATCAAAATAAAATATAGACGATTATGTAGCACTCAGGGATAATGTAGCTTCCTATTGGTGAGAGTTTTCAGAATTCGATCAGTATTTCCGCGGAGATTACGTTTTACATCCAAACATCCAGCTCACAAATTTTACATCCTTATAATCTCTAATCTTACATTCAAGTAGTTGATAACTAATATTTCTCTCACAGTTATTAGGTACATTCAAGAAATTGGTAGATAGGTATTGAAGTAGTCATGCAGTGGTCAAATAGGATTCATCCTACCAGCGAACTGGTAGAATAGTGTATTTTGGCAGATAGTTTCGTCCTTCTCGCTCATTGTCATACTAATTGCCTGTTTTCGTCCACCTGGCTAAGTTCGTTTATTCACCACCTGAAGTCCCAGGTGGGCTATGTCGTTGTTATAATTTTACATCTTTGGTTTGAGGTAAGTCCTATTGTGTAGTTTCTAATAGGGTTGTGAACTGTCCAAGACACGTGGTCGTTTCTTTTTTTTTCGAATGGACTAATCTCGCTGTTGGCTTCTGAGGCCGTTGCAGCTTAACCGAGCTTTTGGCGAGCGCAGAAGGCGCTCAGCCCTGTAATTTTTTAGGTGAGGCAACTAGCGCAAGGGCACCACTTAGGTACGAACCTCGGCTTGGGCTGTTGCCGGGACGGGGATAGGAGAGAAACGCCTGGGTACGTGCTTGTACCTCGTATAGGCGGCGACTGAAGGGACTCGTTGACCTCGCCGGCGAGGTCGGTGTATTTGTAAAGTGTTTGCTCTGTCTAAAGTGGATAAATCTTCCGCATTAGCGAAAGTGATTTCGTCATCCGGGTCTCCGGTCTCCGAGAACGTGTCTCGGACGACGGAGGGTTTATACATGGTCGTTTCGTGATTCACCTCGTCTTTATATCCCTGTTATATGTTGCATTGTAACAAATCATACAGATCATTTACATGAAATATTATGAACAGCATTTGGGGAATAAACAATTCGACAACAACACAGTTTTACTTCACAGTTGAGAAAACTTCACTACTGTCGATATAGATCAATAATTTATAATAGCAAATAGTGATGGCCTTTTCATTAGGATACTCTGAACTGAGCCCGCGTAGTTTAGAGTAGGGTAAACTCATTAGGCTGGTGTTCGTTCTATTGGCGTTGCAGCTCAAACATACATCATTGATGCTACTGCATTGCAGTTGTACTAAGTAAAGTCTCCAAAATTCATGATCAGAGAGAATAACTTGACATTCTATTGAAACAGCAAATAAATTTTGCCACACTTTGACATACTCGTTCACTTCAACGAAACTGATAAAATATTCTGTTTGTACTAATCTACACAAAGGTTCACCTACTGCTGCCTAAGTATTAAATACTGTGGTGAATGCAATTCAATATCACTTAGTTAATTGTACCTTTTGCTATCGGATAAATCAACAGTTCATAACGCAATTCCATTACTTCCATTCATAAATGTGGTGAATTCTAATATTGCTTTCAGGGTACACTTTCATTTACTATTCAGGTTGGTTTTGAGAAATGGAGTTATAAAATATATGAGTACGAAGCTAACGTAAATAAATACCTCTCGCGCTCACATTTTTGTCAGGTTTTAAATACTGGTTAGTGCAACTTAGTTTGTTTCGGTAGCTCAAAGGTATATTTACTTAGCAAACCCCTGATAATATCAAGGGTACTCATTGCAAGCATCCGTTAGCGAGCGGGAAAATAATTGCGACACTTTCACAAGAAATTAAGCAATGAACAGATGGCTCGTATACAAATGTTTTTGTTCGCAAACGAATGTCAACCACATAAACCCTTCGCTTTCAAATGCTCGCTAACAAATGCACGCAGTGAGGACGCACCTGAAGTAAAACTTGAACTCTACTTTCTTAGCCCTTTGTTCTAATGACACCAGTCATTATCTTTTATGTCATATTCCTACACAAATTTTGATATATGTACATAGGTATTTATCATACATCAGTTTGATGAAGAAGTAAATTTTCAGAAAGGCTTATGTATTGCCTATTGTATTATTTGCGGCGTTGGATGCAGGCCGCTTCCAACCGCAGTTCCTGGAGATCAATGAGGGAGGCCTTTGTCCAGCAGTGGACGTTCTACGGCTGATATGATGATGATGATTTATTATTTACATAGAACCCTCAAGCGGTCCCTAGACAGTCAGGCGGCAGATCATGCGGCATGACATGCGTTACGTGCTGTTGCATGACATGCCCCCATCTAAACTATCATGCATGCATGTCAATCATAACTTGCAGGATAGAAAATAAAAAGGAATATCAATCAGCTACCAGCACGTAGTTTGCATGTCATTCACATCAATCAATGCAATAAACGGTCATGCATGCATGACAGCACGTAACGCATGTCATGCCGCGTGACCGTCTAGGGACCGCTTTATAAGACTAGTTTTAATGAAATAGAAACTCACCAAGCCAGATAGTGTTGTGCTCGCTCTCACAATGTTCCAGCTCAGGCCTGATGTGGACATCATCATCATTATGACTTGGAGCTTCAAGAGGGAACGTCTCCACTTTTCTCTGCAGCGGGTCTCGGATTTGCCAGGCGGAGAGAAGCGTGATGTCCAGAACGAGGAGGCCGCCGACCATTGTAAACAGTTTCCAACCGTGTAGCCCTTTCTGGGGTGGTAATATATAAATAAGTACCTCAGTTGATTTACGTATGTTGAGATAAAGTGCCTTTCAAAATGAAATAAACCTTAGTTAGACAGTGGCAGGTTTCGTTCGTTCTCGTCTACATAAAAGGGGCAGTATTTTTGATTATATAAGCAAGTATATTATTGTACATTTAGCATTTTTTTTTTTTTTCAATAAGTATTTATTTTACGGGTCATAAATATCGAATCAACTAATTTTTAGTTCCTCGAAATGTTATAAAACTTGAAGCACTTACACAATTATTATTAAAATCTGTCATGTTTTTAAAAAACTTTAAGTGACGACGTGGGGGAAAATCGCACTAATTTTGAACGCTAATTTCGTTAGCTGTGGTTGCCTTCACAGAGTGAGCACAGGGAGCGCTTCTATTGAATTTTATTTAAATATAAGTCTGTGTATTACTAATTGGAAACCCTTAATAAATAATATAAAATAAAACGCTTAAACGTTGGAACGGAATATATTACTTTTGGTTTAGCTTTGGTTTGATTGATGTCAAAAATGGTATATTAATACGTTCTGAGCGAAACGTTGTTAACGCACAGTTTTTAAAAGACAATCGTTCCCTACACCAACGTATATTCCAAAGAAAAGCCAATTCGCGTCCGTTCAAATAATTAGCACGATACGAAATGTGCATAGCGTTACGGTTGTGGTTTTGCTTTGGTATTACCTTTCAAAATTAGCGCGACCGCCCCTCAGTAAGTGTTAGTTGCCCCATTATGAATATGTGGAGCAAGTTATGCGTGCACTCAAAGTATCAACTGTTTCATGTGAAATGTGAAATGCGTCAAAAGATCTACTTTGCTTTCCTAACAAAGAAAGCTCGGTGCCAAAGTGACTTTTTATTTATATTGTATCATACTGAATTTATAAAGAACGAAACTAATATAATATATTTCGCTCAATTACGACATGAAATACAAGCACAAAGCTTTGAAGCATTATTAATTTCATAGATTACCTAACTGAGGCAATTCATGAAGAACGAGTCTACAGCGAGGAGTATTTGATAGGAAGTTTCTTTTAGTTAAATAACATGAAATAAGGCGTATTTCGCACAACGGAGAAGCCTTCTAAAGGAAGCTGGAGGACAGTCACTTTACAATGTTTAGCCTAGTTTTGAGTGTTCGCCGTCTTAGTTGGATTCAACTTGAACATGATAAAGTGTTGTCGGTTTACCCATTGCTGTTCCATCGCAATAGTAACAAAACCAATTTCTGTTTTAAGCGATGCAATAATATTAGGTATATCTCGTGCATTGCGTAACCTAGATATGGAAAGCGGAAGATTCAACCTAAGCAATGCCATAATTTCCAATGTATTGAAAATCAGAGTTTGAAACGGCGCACTTAAATATTTACGAGTATATCCGATTTTATTTCTACTTGCGTCGATGTTGGAAGGTATCTGAAAGTACAGATTGCTTACGTACTAAAAGTCATGGTCAAAATAATTTATTGTGAAATTTTGGTAATAGTAAGTCAGATGTTTAGCAAAATATTGGTGTTCAAAATTAGCATGGTGTAAGTGAAATAATTAAGGATAAACCATGTCAATACAATTTTTAACAGTAAATAAATAAGTAATATAAGTAAGTAGCAGTAGTATAAGTATATATACTTATTAATTATTAAACAATATTATATATAATATTTTTTGTATACAAATAATATAGCTTGCAATTTATATAAATAATTAAATTTTTTGTCAAGTAGTTCTTTTACCTTATAAAACACTTTTTGCATTGTGTGAATTAAGTAGGCGGAAGTTTTACTAACCAAAGTCGAAATTAATGAATATGAAAGTGTGATTTAGAAATAGTTATCGTTTGACTGATTTATATAGTTGTATATATGTTTTGTTAGAGATTAACATACCCCTTTTGAAGTGGTTTTCGGTTCGGCTTTAGGCTTCGTGGTGTGCCTATGAACGCGCCACACTTTAGTGAACATGGCTCCGTAAGCCATCGAGAAGCCCGTGGCCAGCAGCCAGGCCCGCGCCGCGCACAGCCCGGGGAAGGCGGAGGCTTGCACCCACCGGCCGTCCACACCGAGCGCGACCGCGGCCGCCAGGCACACGCAGCAGCCGCATAGCATCACAGTATTGCAAGCGGGGTGTGACCACAGAATCACTCTGTAGGATTCACAAATAACTCTAGTTCATGGATTCATCTCGACAAAACTTATACGCTTTGAATAAAGCTAAACTTAATCATATTACAAAAATCCCTTTTTATTAATAAACAAACAGACGACGCTTTTCAGATACAGCATGCTGATAGTCGTCAGGCAGAGCTTAAAAGCCATAAACCTATAAGAAAAATATTACTACAGAGCTTAACGACTGCCTGAGTTCGCAAGCAATAAAAACCAACTCGACAAAGTAAGCAACATTCGACCATTTCGTATCGCGACAGCATAATATCACTAACCCTATTGTTGTTGTCAAGAACCGCTTTACATTCAGCCGTATCGAAGAATAGCCTGAAAAGTACTTTAACTTCTTACGAAAAAAGATACAATAGGTTTATTTTCGATTTGGCGAAACCGCGTCAGGCCTGGTTACGAATCTGAACGCAAAATTGTTCGCTTCGCATACAAAAGTTATTTTTAGAACGAAACAAGCGGTGCGATACGGGTTGGTGAAATCTTCTTTGTACCTTTTATGTAAGAATAGGCTCACTGATTCTACCATGACGTTGAATTCAATAATATTTAGAATGCGCTGTTCACGGCTTCATTTTGAGCATCGGTTTTATGTTTGGCAAAATCAATTTTCAGTAATATTAATTTTATTAAAAGACATCTTGATTAATAAAATATAAAAACAAAAAAAAATCGAATATATGAGTAGGTACATAGTACACACACCTTGTTTTAGTGTAAAAAACTAAGGGCTTGCATAAAAATATGGTCACACTTTAAACTTTATAACGGTAAATTTATATACTGTGCGTGAGGCTATGCTTTGTTATAGGCGATGGTTCGGAACAACAAAAAATATATCTAACACACCACTTTAACATCATGGGGCTTGAGGTCCAGTTGCTTGTTCGTTCTCCAATTTGTATCACACTAATATTATATATGTGAAAGTTTGGATGTTTGTTACTCAATCCCGTCGTAACAGTGTAACTAATTTCGATGAAATTTAATGTGTTGATAGATTATGACCTGGATTCAAATATAGGCCACTTTTTATTAACAAACAACCCGTGCGAAGCCGCTTCCGGAAGCTAGTAAAAATAAAATAACTGAGCACTTGTCGAAATGAAGTTGCTCCCAAACTTATTTTAACAGAAAAGGACTGGTATTTGACATTGATGCGGGGCGCGTGGGACAGCGGATTCTCGTGACTATTTTTACTCGATTGCGTACACAAAACGGTTTTCCATTGTCAATGGAAAAAATAGAGACCTATGTCACTATTATCATTCTGTTCACGTTGGCTTCTACGTATATACCTATGGACCTGCCTTGTCCGTATTTCTCCTAAATTATTTAACACTTGAATGGTGTCGTTAAAATGAGCTTTTCTAACTGTATCAAGAGATGCAAAATAAATAAATGAAACGATCGATAGGGTGGTACTCACCTTCTTCGCCTATGGACGATGTTGAAGATTATCAGCGCAATCGCCGCCAGAATGCCAGCTATGCAGAGAGCAGTCATGCAAGCGAACAGTGGTAGGGATACCGTCCGAAGTTCCTTTACGATCACCGTCCGATCGGGAGGTACTTTGCCACCTGAACACAAAAAATATTAAGATAAAATAAAATGAAACTACCAAGTACAAACTTACTATACATAAAGATTATCAACAGCTTATGTCTAGCCGAAGATGTTGTTATTTTCAATATTACCTTGGCGAAATTCACAGATATGTTCTTGCATTTTCTAAGTAGGACCTATCTAATTTAAGTGTTAATAAGTAGTTTATAAGTACTAGATATTAAGGTTTTGCACTGTCGCTTTGGCACTACTGTAATGGCTGTATAAAATTTAAAAATAAATAATATAAAATAAAATAAAAATATGTGAAGCAACGTGTCAAAATTAGGAATATATGTTGATAGCAATGGACATACTTTTACGGGCGAAAGGCGATTTTGCAGAAATTGATAAAAAATCCATACTCAACCCTTATTTGTGTCAAGGTCTGGAAAGATCATAAAAGAGTCGTAAAATACTCGAAAACCGGGCTGTCAAATGTAGTGTTGCGCAACAATGTTTATACCCAGTTCATTTTCTATAATTGAAGATACTTATGATTCATGGATACTACGATAAATAAATGAATCAGATACATCCTTATTCGACGTAAATTATTGCCATAAGAGATAAAAGTTCGATCCGACCAATTTCAAATAATACACAGTAGAATTTTATTGTTAACAATCACAACCTCTGCAGCGTAACACAACTTGGTAAAGGTAGAAACGTACAGATTAAGATTTGAGCTGTTATGTTATTCATGAACCTTGGGTTGAAACAGTAACCTCACCTTTATTGACTATTTTTTTTATACCAGGAATTTGTGTATAAGCAAAAAATAAAGCATACAAGAATTGATTAATAATTATATATTTTACGATTTTTAAAATCATCTCAAAAATTCCCTAGACGGGACTTGAACCCGCAACCTTCATCTTGATACGAAGATGCACTATCCAACTGTGCTACCAGGCAATTAACGTCTAGGTCGAAATTGTTGCGGGTTCAAGTCCCGTCTAGGCTTGAAATTTATGAGATGATTTTAAAAATCTTGGAATTTTCCATATGTGTTCGGATAACACTATAAATAAAACTACTATTTGAAATAAGCAACGCGACATCTCTGGTCAATGTACTGAACTGCAACGTTTGGCATTGAGCCGGTACAAATAAGTATATAAGTTTTCCTGTAGATGGAGCTAACGGCGCTTTAGTCGTAATTCTGAATCTTCTCACTAATTTCGACCTAGACGTTAATTGCCTGGTAGCACAGTTGGATAGTGCATCCTCGTATCAAGAGGAAGGTTGCGGGTTCAAGTCCCGTCTATGCTTGAAATTTTTGAGATGATTTTAAAAATCTTGGAATTTTCCGTATGTGTTCGGATAACACTATAAATAAAAATACTATTTGAAATAATATTTTACACGTCAATTGTCAAATTTCATAAATTATACAACATTGTAATTAATGAATTGTTAATACATATTTATTATTCATTTTGTGAAACATAGGTACCAACATAATAAAATTTTATTGCTAATATTTTTTAAATTAAATTAAAAAGTTTGTGATTGGTTAACTTGAAATAGCTAGGCCGATCATTCCAGGCCTACGTTTAAATAAATACATACGAAATCAAGCGGTTCCTTAACACATTTAATGCAGTATCGTATCGTGCCGTCTTCTTGGAAAGTGACTCATGTCCAGCCAATCCCTAAAAAAGGGGATCGAACCAATCCATCTAACTATCGGCCTATAGCAATTACCTCCCTACTCTGTAAAGTGATGGAGCGAGTAATTAATACTCAGCTTGTTAGGTATCTTGAGGAACACCAGCTGATCAGTGAACGCCAATACGGCGTTCGTCATGGGTGATCAGCTGGTGATCTTCTAGTTTACCTCACTCACCGTTGGGCGGAAGCCGTTGAGAGTAGGGGGGAGGCTCTAGCTGTTAGTTTAGACATCGCGAAGGCGTTCGATCGGGTGTGGCACAGGACGTTTCTCTCGAAGCTTCCCTCATACGGCCTCCCCGGGGGACTTTGCAGTTGGGTCGCCAGTTTCTTATCCGGGCAGAGCATAAGAGCCGTTGTAGATGGTTCTTGCTTGGACTCAATGCCCATTAACTCTGGTGTACCCCAAGGGTCAGTGCTATCGCCCACACTGTTTATTCTTCATATCAATGATATGCTGCACATAAGCGGCTTTCATTGTTGTGCGGGTGACAGTACGGGTGATACTTTCTACACTGGCCGCCCTAATGTCTCTCGGTCAGAAGTGGAAGACAACAGACAAAGGCTTGTGTCTGAGGTTGAAGGCTCTTTGGAGCGCGTGTCAGACTGGGGTAACCTTAATCTGGTCACCTTTAACCCAACCAAGACGCAAGTCTGTGCGTTCACCACAAAGAAGGCCCCTTTCACAATAGCTCCACTGTTCCAGGGCATTCCTCTCCCCGTCTTGGCGAGTATAAGGATTCTGGGAGTCGAAATTTCTAATGAGGTCCAATATGGGAGTCACTTAGAGGCAAAAGCTGTGCTAACCTCCAAAAAACTTGGAGTCCTTAACCGTGCCAGACAGTATTTTACGGCAGAACAACGGCTATTGCTGTACAACGCGCAAGTTTGGCCGCACGTAGAATACTGTTCCCATCTTTGGCACGGAGCTCCAAAGTACTAATTGCTTCGTTTTGACTCTCTTCAGAGAAGAGCCATTAGAATCATCGGTGATTCCAAACTCGCCGACAGGCTGGAACCGCTGAGTCAACGCCGTGACATCGGATCGCTCAGTGTATTCTACCGCCTGTATAATGGGGAATGTTCTGAGGAGCTATTTGATCTCATCCCGTCGTCCATATTTTACCACCGCACTTCTCGACAACGTAATAAAGCTCATCTACATATCATCGACAATTGGGTATCACGCACCACACGCTTCATGCGATCTTTTCTACCCCATACTTGTAAGATGTGGAATGAGTTACCATCTGAGGTTTTCCCATTAGGCTACGACATGGCACGCTTCAAGAGAAATGTAAAGAGGTTTCTATAGTGTAGGGAATACATCGACAATACCCCAGGTGTTGCCGGTGTCAATAGGCGACGGTGACCGCTTACCATCAGGTGGGCCGTAAGCCTGTTTCCCCACAAATAACATAAAAAAAAGGTATCACCAGTGTGATATGAAAATGCCTTCCTTTAAAACATGGTATAAAAACACGTCGAGAAGTTTTCCCATTTAACTGCAAGAACTTTATACCCTTTTACAAGCAAAGCAAATCGTCAACCATCGCACACGCTACAATTTTCTCTTGCTAAAATGTTTGCTAAAATACAAAATATATGAGACTGTGCATATCACTTTTATTTCGAGGTCTTTATGACGGCGTATGTAAGCAAATTGGGAGTGAAAAGCAGCATATATGCGATGCTACATGTGACGTGAATATTTGAATAGTGCATCAAGCTTTACATTCCTGCATTAACATAATTAATTTTATTCCCTGCAAACACGGCATTTAGTTAATACGGGGGCACTGACAGTTTAATTACTTAGCTACTTGTCCCTCCTACAATGATCGATGTTTTAGAAGTTTAAAATAATCTATAATTAAAGTTTTAACGCTGTTATTTAACAGTGGACTTTGTTAAAAACAGTCAGTGAAAAGTAGGATGATCTCCCACTAGATGGAAATACGACATAATGAGACATGATGCTTGGAGACGTTGGGTGATCGGTATCAGCCGTAGGACATCCACGGTCGCTCTGGAAATCTATGGGGAGGGGGGGGGGCTGTATGTGGCTAATATGATGGTGATAATTCACCCCCAACGTATGTGATAGTAGTTTTCTGATACCATGTATGACTTGTTTTTGTTACTTACCAACCCATCGTTCACGATCCAGCCACGTTAGGTTATCGGCCTGTGTATCGTAGTATCCAAGCTTCACGTAATGGTTGTCCGTCAGCTGTTCTATCTGAGTGAGTGCTATCCTGTCGCCTTGCGAGGAGAACGCTACTAGACCCTAGGAAAATATATAAATCGTGAAAAACAGATTCATTGTTGAATGGAACGGATCAATTCAACTTTACAGCACTTACACTACTCAATTGACACTTTTACTCCTACATTTCACTTATGTTAATAGTGACTCTAAGTTGTTATACATATCTACAGAGTAATTAGAAGTCAGAGTCCTAAGGGCTCGTACACAAAACTGCGATGCGACGTCGCATCGAAAAAATCTGCGAGCTCCCTCGACGCATCGCAAGAACTTGCGAATTGATTCGCATCGCGCATCGCATACGTTCAGTATGCGATGAATGGTCACCTTGGGAGACGCCTTGCCGCACGAAATTGCATCGCAGCAATTCGTTTCGCAATTTTCTGCGTTGCGAATTGTCTAGTCTAAATTTGTATAACAATAGAGATAGGCTCAGTAAAACACAGGGCTTGACACGGATCAGCGGCGGAAAATCATGAAACAACAAAGATAAAGAAAAAAAAAATGGAAAAAATTGTATATATCATGCATTCAAAGATTTACAAAAAATGCATTCACAAGTCGGGAATCTGCTCATCTTTCGTAAGCATATACTTTATTATGTTATATTAAACTTTCTAAGTGGGTAACCATGTAATTAGACATTATCCACTATAGCTCAATATTAGATTATCTATAATCTAATGACGAACTAATTGAGACATTGACAAACTAATATCCCACTAAATAGATGGTTTACATATCTAGTTTTAGAGCTAGCGTACATAATGTAGAGTACCTACTTCATCATTGAATTCATCATCGATAACTCATAAGATTTACAGCCTGATTATTTGACTGACCTTCAAGTCCTTTCACAATGCAAAAGGTGAGCTAATGTGTAAACTCAACTGCAATAATCGTGTTAAAATGTCATCATTTATTTATTTATGATATGGAAAACCAACAGCTATACATATATTAACTTAATAATTAACTAATACAAAACAGAAAGCCAATTATAAGTTTTCACGTATATAAACTTTTTAGCAACATAACTAGGTAAGAACGTAATTATTACCGATTCGATCAAAGGCTTTACTGTAATCTGCGTAGACTACGTCCACCTGGCTTCAGTTAGAAAATCATTGACGAGAACGAGGTTCGACGTCGTAGACCGACCTTGCCATCTTTGCGGTTCTAATATTCATCAATTAAGACCATCCCTCATGTATTTAGTTAATAACGGGCCAAAGTTAAACCTCTATCATGAATTAATGAAAATATGTTAAGTAGGCTTTTTGGTATTCTGATATAAAATAACAGCACTATACGCGATGTTAATTTGAGCGGCAATTAGCATGTTATTGCATACCTGCATTCAATTACGCTTGTATGTCCGAGCTTTATGAGCCTGTATCTTATCCCGGGTTTATGTGACACAATCAAATTTTAATTTCACTTGCCAACCAACGCGCAAGTCTTTGTGTAGATACGCTACGCCTTTACACGCCACTACTAAGAAAGGTTTACACATTTTGATTTAAAACCTTGTTTTTAAGTTTCCGTACCCAAAGGGTCAAACGGGACTCTATTACTAAGATTCCGCTATCTGTCCGTCTGTCACCAGGATGTATCTCATGAACCGTGATAGTAAGACAGTTGAAATTTTCACAGATGATGTATTTATGTTGTCGCTATAACAACAAATACTAAAAACAGAATAAAAAAAAATTAAAAGGGGCTCCCATACCACAAACGTGATTTGTTTGCTCGTTTTTGCTCGATTTTGATAACGGCAACAGGTAGATGCTTGAAATATTCACAAAATGTTTACTTTTATAAGAACTTTAAAAATAAATAATTGAATTAAAATAAAACAAATATTCAAGGGGAGCTCCCATACAACAGACATGAATTTTTCGCCGTTTTTATAGATACGGACCCTTTGTGCGCGAGTCCGACTCACACTTGGCCGGTTTTATTTAACTATGTTTCAATGTAGTAGGGTCTAGGAAAACAATGATAAACCTTGGTTTGACAACACACCTGGTGGTAAGCGTATGTTCTAAAATAAAACACGAAGATCTAGAAGGTTCCTTTTCACCCTTGCTCTAAACAGACTCAGATTGTAGACTATACCTACCCATATTACAAGAATTGAATTAAATAACTTTTGCTATAGTGGATAAATGTTATTTACAAATTATGGTAAGAAAACCATAAAAACCTTAAGCGTAATACGTTTTTAGAACCTGCGCCAACCCTAACTTGTAAGTATCGTCCCTAGAGTGCTTGTAACTGCATTCTCTGCGCTGTAAGATTGCAATACCTCTGAGCAATTTGTATCTACAATTTGCCGACGCGACATTGTTTTTTATGCCTCCCGCCCTGAGGCTGGGGCAAACTTGGGGTTATGTTTCTTTATATATTAAAAGGCGGGTTGATGCAGCATAAAAATAAAATACATTTTTAATTCTATCTATGTTCGTAAAAATGCATTGAAAGGCACCTCCACTTAGTTTAAATAATGACATAGTATAAAATCATTGTGTCTTTAATTTCAACTTTCAAAAGCTCTACGCTGACTTGTAATTCCTTGAAAAAGTTCGTTAGCTCAGCATATCGCATATAATATCAATAGATGCTATATTTACGACTAATCATAATGAACAGAACTTATATCCTATAGTTAGTTATATCATACTTACCGAGACGCCAAGAAAGGACGTGGAATTTATAGCTTCGTAGATGTCATCAGCTATCTTTTTGTTCGTGTATGTGAAATTCTTCAAGCTCAACCCACTTTTCTGCAGTTTCTTCATCGTTTTGTTGAAAGCTATAATTTGAAAATTATTATATATAAAAATAATTACATAATTACTATTACTACTATAAGTCCATGTATACGCATTATTGGGCAATTGCCTCAAAACACTTACATAACTTAAAAATTTAATTATTATATCAAGCAAAACTATTACAAAAGGGACCGTATGAGAACCAGTTAAAATATCAGTGTCAGTCTAAAAACTATAGAAATTTTTCCGAGTTAAGGTTAATTACTCTCAAAGAATTGGAGTTTAGAAAGAAGGCTACCATTAATTCAGTTTCTAAGTGAAAAAGATGGTTCTAGCTGGTTTTAAATGAACTTTCACTAGTTAAGCAGAAAAACAGCATCTAGAAACGAACTGGAATTCAAAGTAATTTGATCACGAAGCAATTCGCTGGCATTAACTTCATATGATACCAGAGCAGTTTCGGTTTTGTGTATTCTACATTTAGAATATCTGAAAAGGTCAAATGATTTCTATTTACCAATGTGAACGGAACACCAAACAAAATTGATAAAACCTATTTGACTTTTGCTTGCAAGCAAAACAAAAACATCCTCATATTCTTTCGCTAAAAAACCATCAACATCATCATAATACATAATGTAAGTTATTATTATAAATACGGAATTTATCACGTACCGTTTTATCGGTGTTTCAACCGACAATGTTGCAGTTCAATTCGTGAACCTTCATCAGGGTGAGTGCGATCCGCTCCGAATAACGTCTCGCGTAACGTGACGTTATAACGTGTGTTCAACACGAGTTGAACCGAAACATTGTCGGTCAAAACACCGATAAAACGGTACGTGATAAATTCCCTATTTATAATAAAGATTGAAATCAATCACGAAAGTTTTCTAAGTAAAATAATGTAAGTTGGTAGATGTTTAAAGTTTTAACAAAATACATGTTACTAACCTAGAAATTGAAGTTAATATACATACTAACACAAATGGACTTGTAAACCACTATTTATAATTGATTGAATGAATTATCTGATTTAATAAATGAAAATAATTTATTTATTTAAGTCATCTTAAAAATTGCGCGATTTTTTAGAAATAAGCAATGTGGGTGGCATTTCTCTTCAATATACTGAACTGCAATATTGGTCATTAAACAGATAAAACCGTAGATATAGTTTTTCTGTAGATGGAGCTCACAGAATGAATCATCTCACTAATTTCACGCCTGACGTGTAGTGGTCAAGCCACAGTGATACGCAAAGAGTATGAGGTGAGGTGTGACTAGAACGACAGGCGGGTGATAGCGACCGGCATACGTTATAAGGCTACCGGTCCCACGTTTGCAAGTGTTCAACAATCTTCTTTACTTGAGCTTTTCAATTAAATGCTTTAGAGTCAACACCGTTCAAGTCACAGTCAATGTAACCTCATATTTGCCGACTAATGTTGATTTCGTGCGTTTATGAGTGTGACTTTAAGCGAATGTTAAAAATATAATATATAAAAAATTGCAAGTTAAAATACGTTGTAAGCTATTGACACGAAAGAAGAAGTTCTAATGTTACGATGTTACTTTGGGTTATTCACTAACACCACACAGGAGACTGGACACACGTGTATCCTACTAGTTAGTCTCAATCAAACCTTCATTTACAACATAATTTTATGCCGAGAAGATATTAACATAATAGGCTGGGACCAAAGTCTTTTCGCATTATAGTATGTATGAACTTGTAATAAAATCTCTTTGGCTATACTATTTGTACTGGCTGGTTTTGGTATCATTCAAGGTTTAAATTTTAAAGAAGATAATTCCAAATTCACATTAGGAAAATGTGTGATTTTTATTTGTTTTTCTTACTGTAAAGATGAATAAATCTAATGAAGAAATTCGATACATTTTAAAATTTTACTACAAAAAAGGTAAAAATGCAACGCAAGCCGGGAAAAAAATTGCGATGTTTATGGATCTAGTGCAGTGTCTGTAAGAGTAGCACAAATTTGGTTTAAGCGTTTTCAATCCCGAAATTTTGATGTCAAAGATGCACGTCGCTCTGGTCGCCCTATAACGGATAATATTGATGCCATTTTTGAAAAAGTGGAGCAAGATTGGCATATCAGTAGTTACGACGTAGCTGAAGAACTGGGAATTGACCACAAAACAGTTTTGGCGCATTTGAAAAAACTGGGTACACAAGAATGCTCGATATTTGGGTACCCCACGAGCTCACTGAAAGAAACCTAATAAACCGTGTACTCATTTGTGATTCTTTATTACGACGTAATGAAACTACACCATTTTTTGAAGAAGCTGATAACTGGTGATGAAAAGTGGATCACATACGATAAGAACGTGCGAAAAAGGTCGTGGTCAAAGGCCGGTCAGGCTTCACAGACTGTGGCGAAACCCGGGTTAACTCGCAACAAGGTGATGCTGTGTGTGTGGTGGGATTAGAAGGGCATTATTCATTATGAGCTGTTACCACCAGGTAGGACCATCGATTCTGAACTCTACTGCGAATAACTGATGAGATTTAAGCAAGAAGTTGAGAGAAAGTGGCCGGAATCAATTAACAGAAGGGGTGTGGTTTTTCATCATGATAACGCTAGACCTCACACATCTTTAGCCACTCAGCAAAAATTAAGAGAGTTTAGCTAGGAGGTGTTAATGCATCCGCCGTATAGTCCTGACCTTGCACCTTCAGATTTCCACCTGTTTCGGTCTCTTCAGAATTGCAGTAGCAGGTTAACATCACAAAAAGACTGCCAAAACTACTTGTCGCGGTATTTTGATCAGAAGCCCCAAAATTTCTATAGCAATGGGATCATGTCCCTACCTTCAAGATGGCAAAAAGTTATCGAACAAAATGGTACCTACATACATTAGTTAAATGTAAATAAACTATATTACAAAATGTTTTGAATTTTCTTAAAAAATGCGAAGGAAATTTTTCCCCAACCAAATATAAATGATAAATTATGCAAAGCGCGGTAGTAACGCTTTCTTTAAAAATAGTTAATAATTTATATACAACCTGTTTTGTTGCGTACGACATTAATTTAAAACACACATCCGGAATCGTATTAACTGATTTCAGAGGTGGGTTTAATAGCCGATAGGTCGACTATTTATCTGGTAATCGATACATTTCCAAGTAAACCGGCAGCGCCTTTGCGTCAATGCCGCTTAGACAGTTAAACAGGTACCTCCTTACATGATGAATGAATAATGATTTGTTTGCCTATTTTATACACGCTGTTTCATTGATATTTCAGGACTTGATATTAAGGTTGTTTGAATATGGTTTTTTATAGTAATTAATTGAAAAAACCCATTTTACATTGGTGGCCATGGTCTCTACGCGTGTTTTCATTTAATGTTGTACACACGGCTACATATCAAGCTATACATTTCCATTATAAGCTGACCTCGCATTGTGTAGGCTTTTTGTAGAATGAGAGGTCAGCTTATACTGGAAATGTATAGCTTGATGTGTAGCCGTGTGTACATAACAAAACACGTAGCATATAGTCATGTTTTTGTGTTGCTTTTAAATTATCTTAAAATAATTTACAAGTCAATTTAAACAATTTATACAAATTTTTTTTTGTTTGTATTATGTAAAAAGGAGGCCCGCTTTCTCCCAAAATTTTTACTACCACCTTGGAAGAGATCTTTAAAACCCTAGCAGACTCATGGACCATAAAGGGGATTGTCATAGGAGGCAAACGCTTGACGAATTTGCGGTTTGCGGATGACATAGTACTTTTTGCACCTACTCTTTTAGAACTGCAACAAATGCTCCAAAATCTGAGTCTTGAGGTTGGACTTCGAATGAACCAGTCGAAAACGAAGATAATGTCAAACAGCACGAAACGTAAGGTCGAGGTAGATCGACAGGTAATACAGTATGTCGATGAGTATATTTACTTGGGCCAGTTAGCTAGCTTCGGAAACAGGCAAGATAAGGAAATCGATCGCCGTACCGAGAATGCTTGGAAGAGCTACTGGTCCATGAAGGAGCACATGAAGAGTGATCTTCCTCTGACACTTAAGCGCCAACTCATCGACATGTGTATCCTACCCATCTTAACTTACGGTGCGCAGACATGGTCTCTGACTGAAGCCCAGAAGTTAAAGCTCAAGATTTGTCAAAAGGCAATGGAATTCAGCATTCTCGGCTTTAAACGTGTCGATCGAGTACGTAACACAATACTGCGCTCACTTTCCGGCATTGTAGATGTAGGGAAGAGATCGGCTGGACTTAAGTGGGACTAGGCGGGCCACGTTGGCCGAATACATTCCGAGAAATGGGCCCATATTAAAACACCATGGACGCCTGAAGACTGAAGGCGTTGTCGGGGTCGGCCGAGAAACCGTCGGCGGGACGATTTCAACACCTTCCGAAAAGGATGATGGGAGAAGACGACGGATAGGGATGCTTGGAGGGACTTGGGGGAGACCTTTGCCCAGCAGTGGGACGAGATAGGTTAAAGAAAAAAAATATGTAAAGTAATTTCTATTTCAAACATGAATTATGTATCTAACACAAATTTGAATGTCCCCCATGACGTAGGTGATTTAGAATCATTCCTAACACCACTTCATATAATAGGGCACTCCAAAATGTATATCCAATAGCCCCTCGGCGATCCTCATTTAGATTATGACCTTTGCGTCACCCCACACAAAAGGATTCAATATCATATTTTTCTTACATTATTTTATGAAGTCAGGAAAATTGGTAAAAATAACATCAGAAAATACAGGAACCATTATGTTGTTGATTTTTTCTTATTTTTGTAATCGTCAGGTGTATCCGCTAATTACGTGCGTATTTTGTTAAACTGAAAAGTTGTAAAACGCTTTTGTTTTTATAGCTAATTATTAAATCATACAGAGTTTGCTTATTCTGCGGCGCAGTGGGCGAATAGCCGGTTGAGACGCAGGAGGTAGTTGGGTTCGATTCCATATTTGCATAATCTACAGATACAGTGTAAACTCCATGTAACGTCACTCGTTTTAACGACAAACTCTCTAAAGCGTCGAAATCACTCGGCTTTGGTTGGTTTAGCTTGTCTTACATACAATGGTACACTCTGTATAGCATTACACCCACTCTCAATAACGACAACAATTTGTAATAAAAAGTTCTTTTTAAGTTGCCAGATTAGTAAAAACTGCGCAGCTGTGTATATCCTTTTGTCGTTTTATTATCCTAGACCATAATAAACTCGACTGTCGGCATCATACACACCAAACTTTCTAAGAAATCCGTTCTTTTGTTTACAAAATGGGATTAGTAGTAGAAGTGATGGATTTTATCTATACGTTGTCATATTCTTAGTAGCTCACAAACTTTCAAATTGTTAACATGGCTAGTAAGAGAAAATCACTGTGTATTGACGAAAAAGTTTTAGAGAAACGCGCGATAGAGGCGGGAGAGAAGATAAGTGATGTTGGCAGACGCTTTGGATTTAGTCACTCTACCGTGTCCACAATATGGAAAAGTAAAGAAAAAATTCTGCAAGCAGAGGAGGATAGAAAATCTTACAAAAATTAAAGAAACCTAAATACGAAGATTTGGATCAAGCTATGCTATCATGGTTTCACCGACAACGCCAGAAGAATATGCCTATCTCGGGGCCGATCGTGAAAGCTAAGGCGGAGAAGTTTGCTGAAGAACTTTGTTTAGTTTCTTTCAAAGCATTGGAAGGATGGCTCGGAAAATTCAAGCAACGTCATAATATCAACTATGGTAAAATTAGTGGAGAAGCACGAAGTGTTGACACGAATGTTACT
This sequence comes from Philereme vetulata, assembly GCA_918857605.2. NCBI lineage: Eukaryota > Metazoa > Arthropoda > Insecta > Lepidoptera > Geometridae > Philereme > Philereme vetulata. The sequence goes on along the minus strand of OU975473.1, from coordinate 6,367,795 downwards.
CACGACTGGACTAATAGTGTGGTCAAAATTGAAAGAAAAATATGCCCCAAGTGACATTTATAATGCTGATGAAGCCTGAATTTTCTACAAGTTGACCCCAGATAAAACTCTGAAATTTAAAGGGGAAAAGTGTGTGGGAAGAAAGCTGTCCAAGGAGCATATTACAGTGCTTGTGGCTACAGTACAGTACAGGTGTAGTACAGTACATATGGATGGCACAGAAAAATGAAAGCTAATGGTAATAGGCAAATCTAAAAATCCGCGGTGCTTTAAGAACATAAAAAAATTGCCAGTGACATATAAAGCTAACAAATCAGCTTGGATGACAAGTAAACTTTTTGAAGAAGAAGTGCGAAAGTGGGATGCTGAATTAAAGGGACGAAAAATGTTACTTCTGGTTGACAACTGCCCTGCCCACCCTCTCATATCAAACCTCCAGAACATAGAGTTGGCATTTCTTCCTCCAAATACGACAAGTGTTTTGCAGCCAATGGACCAAAGCGTGATTAAAAGCCTTAAGGGTCACTACAGAAAGAAATTATTGATGGAGCTTGTCGAATCTGAGGGTAAAACTTCCATTAATATGCTGCATGCAATACATTTTTTATCTAAAGCCTGGGAAGAAGTGACACCCACAACTATACAGCACTCTTTTCGTCATGCTGGACTTTGTACAAATTCTATGAGTGATGAGGTAGAAACGGAACCGGAGTTTGATAGCGACGACAAACTTCCATTAACTGAGTGGATTCAACAGTTCAACATGGCAGGGAGAGTTACAGAAAACCTTCAAACCTACATCGAAGTAGATGACTGCCTGCTTACAACGGCTTCACTCACAGACAAAGAAATTTTGGATTCGGTGAGAAAAACTGAGGATGAAGAACAAGAAGATGAAGAAGAAGGGACAAATGAACCTGATGAGAATCCGCCGAGTATTAAAGATGCTCTGAATGCAGCTAAAGTATTGAAAAAGTACTTTCTTTATCACCAAGATGCCTCAATATCACAAATATGAATATAATAAGAAAAAAAATACAACAAAATTACTGGTGCAGCAAAAGACGTCAGACGAAAATAACCGACTATACGCAATAGCGTTCAAATTAAAACAGATTTTTATTGTAGGTACTATTTAACAAGACAAATCAGAAATAAACGTTTTCTTTTTCTAATACAGTTTTTACTTCTCTCCATTTAACGACAACTCTCTATAACGTCAAAATATGCTCAGTCCCTTGAGTGTCGTTATATAGAGTTTACACTGTATATGTTCCGTGGTGGGTATTTTTCTATGTATAATAGGTATGTATATACAAAAAATGTATACAAGTATTCTATCAGTTATCTGGTACTCATAGTACAAGCTTTGCTTAGTTTGGGGCTAGATAGCGCTGTGTGAAATGTTCAGCATTATTTATCATTTATTTTATTTATGTAAGGCTAACACGCACTCAGCGACATTCATTTGGCCACAAATTAACTCATGCGAGATGTTACGAGGTAGTGGGGAGACGCAATCTCGCTTGAGTTTCGACCACGCTTATGATATTTCTGGTACAATCAGATGTATAACAATGCAGTGCCTCGACCGCAGCTGGTACTGCATTGATTACAAGAAATATCAGTCAGCCATAAAACAAATACATACCGAGAGCCACGGCCCAAACAGCGTCGTAGGCAAGAGGTGCCTCTTGATATCCTTCTGGGAATTTTTCTCCATCGATGTCATAGCCGGCAGCTTTCAGGGCTTCGTTCAATCGTAACCTATTATAAAAAGAAAACATTTCAGACATCAGAAGACCTTATTGGTCTTAATTTATTCTTTAATGAGATACCAGCAAATGCCCTTGGCCTTCCTAATACACTTTTCATCAAAAAAATCGAAACAGTACTGCAAGTACCATTCAGGTGGCATTTTCATAAAAAAGAGCATTGATATCAATAAAAAAAATACACCAATAAATAGCCGGCAGTTAAGTCTACACAATGGTGAAGCAAATTTCCAAATTTGAATTTAAATTTGCGAATTTACATACATTAAATGAATGTAGAGATTGTTTTCAATGTGTATTCCGTCGGAATTTCTGCATTTAATCACATTTTTATTACATAAAATGTCGTTTTTTTTAACTGAGCTCTGAGCTGAGCAGAGCGTGGTTGTAAACTAAGTTCTGTGACATCCTACCAAAGAGATTTTTTCCTAACAAATATGGATACCTCGCCCACGAAAGCCGCCCAAGTCGTGGCGTTGCTGGATTCAGGGCATAGTCAGCGTGTTGTGGCTGCACGATTACATCTTAGCCTCTCTGCTGTCAATAGAGTCTATCAGCGTTATTAGGAGACTAGTATGTTTACTTGCCGTCCAGGATCTGGTAGATATCGAGTCACGTCTGAGCAAGATGACCAGTATATTGTGTCAGTTTCTCTAAGAAATCGTCACTTTAACTCTATTCAACTGCAGGAGCTGCTCCGTGAGGTTCGAGGATTGACTGTGAGCGTTTCTACCATTTGAAGAAGATTGGCGGAGCGTGGCCTGAAACCTCATAAACCAACTAATGGCCCAAAATTGACGGTAGACCACCGAAGAGTGCGCCTTAACTTTGCACGTGAGCATTTAAATTGGTCACAACTTCAATGGAGCAAAGTTCTCTTTTCTGACGAAAGTAAGATCATGCTGTATGATAACGACGGAAGAAAGAAGGTGTATCGAAGAGAGGGAGAGCATTTTGCTCAGTGCTGCATTGAAGAAAGAGTCAGTTACGGCGGCGGTTCATGGACGGTTTGGGGAGGCATAAGCGCCGATGGAAAAACCGAACTTGCTTTTGTATCTGGACCTCGCTTACCGTCATTAAATGGGTCACGTTACATCGAAGAGTGTTTGGAGCCTCATGTGGTGCCCTACGCACATTTTATTGGCGAAGAGTTCATTTTTATGCAGGACAATGCCAGGGCTAATACCGCAGGCATTGTAAATGAATACCTGAGTGAAGTCGGTATTACGGTTATGGGCTGGCCAGCAAGAAGCCCGGATATGAATCCCATAGAACACCTATGGGATGAGTTGAAGAGACGAGTCAGAGCGAGACATCCTGCTCCGGAGACGCTTGGCCAGCTTAAAACAGCTATACAAGAAGAGTGGGATAATATCCCACAACACAAGATTGTGTCTCTCATAAATTCCATGAGGAACCGCATGGAAGCAATCATTATAGCCCGGGGAGGAAATACAAGATACTGAATTACCTTTTTTTATAGCTTTTTGGTTTTACGTCTTTGTTTCTAACACTTTAGAAGTTCTTCTTTAAGTGTAAAAACATACCTGTTGAACAAAACACGATAGTTAAAGAAATTTAATTTTAATTTGGAACATTAATGTTTGTTAAACTATACCATATAATATCCGCAATTAACTGGCATTATTATTTTTTTGTTTAAAATAAAAGAAAAACACAAAAACTGATTCAAAACCAAACTTCAGAGGTGTTTCGATTTTTTTGATGAGAAGTGTATTATGCGGTCAGATAGTCATCCACAGAATGGTACACGTTTAGCAAGTTAAAAATAAGTACGATTTAAATTTGTCATATCAGACATGTGATAGTAGCAGTAAACTTAACCCGGCTTGTATAACGATCCCTAAACGTAATTAGGGGCTAAACATTTTTAAATTTGTAGTATATCTCATGAATCAAATTTAGGCACTAAATACGATTAGGCATTGTTGCGCAAGTCGCCCATTGTATTAGTTAATACCTATCTGCTAACGATAGTTTGAGGCAAAGAGCTCACCGAAGGTATATAATACTAGCTGACCAATCTGCAGCTTCGCACGAGTAGTGTTTCAATAAAAACATTACTCTCCTGCGCAGTTGGGTAAAAAGTAGCCTATGATACTTCAGGATAATTTTTCCCTGAAATTTATTATTTCATTCTATTGTTCCTATGTTTGTTGAATGTAATTTTCTGTTTTCTCTTACTTGTGCTTTCTCCTTGATGTTATACCTTTTGATTGTATTGTGTGAATTTGTGTGTGCTATGGTAGCAAATAAATGTCTGTCTATATCTATGTGTATAATGTAGCATATACTAAGCTGTAATGCAGCACGTGAACGCGCCTAGCCCAGGACAGAGACGAATGGAAAAAGATGGAGGAGGCCTTTGTCTAAAATTGGACATCCCAAAATTAAAATATTAATAATGACATTTAATGATTTAATATAATGCAATATATAATTATTTACTTATTTTCTAGATTTAAATTTTATTTGTAAAAGTTTTTTGGGAATTAATTTGGGCTATAATAATAATAATGTGCCATTAGAATGTCGTAAGAATTTTTAAATCAGGCCAGTAGTTTTTGAGTTTATTCGATACAAACATACAAAAATACAAATCTTAACCCATTACAATATTAATATAGATATACACAATTTGTTCTGTTATGTACGACATTAATTTAAAACGCACATCCTGAATCGTATTAACTATTTTTTTTTTAATTTTTTTTATATGCAACTTATATGGCAAACGAGCATGCAGTCCACCAGATTTTAAGTGGCTACTGCAGCCCATGGATATTGACATAGAATAACAACTAATTTTAGAGGTTGGTTTAATACCGGTGGCTTGAATATTTATCCAGTAATCGGTACATTTCCAATAAACAATTTTTAACGTAAATCAGCGGTGCCTTTGCGACTTCGCCGCTAGTCAGTTTAACAGGTACTTACATGATGAATGAATATGATTTATTTACCTATTTTATACAGACTGTTTATTTGAAAAAACCTATGTAACAATAATACTAGTCATTAGCTCTACACGTGTTCTCATTTAATGTATTACATAACAAAACACGTAGCATAAAATCAGTTACATCTGCCTATAACATTTGCAATATTTGCTAAGAACGTTGCTTACTTAAAAAACTTATGTAAATTTTTGTAAGTTGTAGAAATAACCTTACAATTCACAAGAAAAATAGTTTAACGGTTTTAAAAACATGTATTTATTATACGAGAAATGAGAAACAGAAGAATGATTGCCACCGATCCAACCACATATTTGTGGGTGGCGTAAAATTAGGGGGAGGTGAGTGACCACTCACCTCACTTTACGCAGTACCCAATATTTAGTATTACCCGTGCGCGATAAGTTGGGACCTGAGCGCGGTGACGTCATATTGGCGTGTTTGTACCGCCCGCAAAAAAGCGAACATAACAAGCAGCCGCCCGCGGCTTCGTCTTTGTTTTTTTTAACCTAATTTGTTATGTTACTCAGGGAGGACGCTGCTTTTTATCTAATCTTTTTTACACTATTTGAATAAAATAAAAATACAATGTTTAAGTTTATACATTTATTTTATCTATTATTTACATTATCTCATCTTCGTCACTACTTAGTGGATTTATGCCTTCTAGAGGTTGTTCTTCGTCCTCAGTCTCACTATAATCACTTGACGAAGAGGTATCCGATAAATTTACAATTAATTGCGATTCATTCGTCTCTTGTAAGAGGTCATCGTCCCAATACTTTTGTCGACAAACTTTTTACAAACTATAACAACAAAACAATAACACAAACGAAAACAAAGAATTCCAGAGCGCGTCGTTACGTGACGTAGGCCAGTACGAGACTAAAAACCCTGGTAAAAAATAGTGATGCGAACGGTACAATACGGGCGCCATCGGGGAAGTGCAGGGGAAGCGGTCGGGGAGTCGCATTCCTAGCAGGTCCCAAGTTATCGCGCACGAGTAAAATTTTATATTCAGAAAGTTATTTCTGATTTATCATTCTCTGAACTACTTTGGTATCGATTATTTAATAGCCGTTTTAATATTCTACCATTACGTTCGAACAGACCGTGCGCGTATCAACATTATTAGATATACAAATTATGATAATTGACTTTGGTCTATCAAAATTATTTACATCCAAATGATAAATAATAATTAGAAGGATTTTGATTCAGTTATTTATTGATGTGTGTTTGTATAAAAATTCATAATATTATAAAAGAAAAAGTAAGCATGTCTGTCTGTCTCTCTATCTGTCTGCCTGTCTGTTTGTTACGTTCATATCGGCTGACGGCTGACGGTTGGACAGATTTCAATAAAACTTGGTATATAGATAGAATATGACAGGGAGATAATATACCTAGACTACTTTTTACCCGACTGCACAGAAGGAAGGTAGCAGGCGGTAGCTTGTTATTAATATACCTAGTACAGTTCATCGCCGGGCTGTCTATTTCAAAGCTTAAACCTTGCCAAAGGAGGCATTTTACATGTACACGTATAGTCTGCAGTCAAATTGCTTTACGTATATCTGCAGGATATTGATAGAGAATCGCATATTCTCCTCAAAGCCTCATAGTCAGATCATATTGGATAAGCTTCTGTACTTATAGTACGAACTTGAAATGAATGAAATGAAATGAAAAACATTTATTTGACACGACGACATGGCATACACAATCAACAAAGTAACAAATGATGGGATACCTTGACTTCTGGTTAATTACGTTATTTTGTACATAAATTAAGACAAAAATGCCAGACCTCAAGAAGTTCTAATAAGTAAATGCTTAGATAACAGAAACATCCCACGCAACTTTCAACTACCTAATTATAAATAGTCGCGCCAAAATGGCACCAGCTCAGCATGTGCTAAGCAGGTAGGCTATAAGCGTACCTACTTAACGCTGGCTTTTTGCTGACCCCAAATAATGATGGTGTCGTCACAAACGCCAGTACTGCTCTAGCCACTTATCATGCCATGCCAATCATGCCAAAATGGCATCAGCTCAGCATGTGCCAAGAAGGTAGGCTAGAACCTAGCTACTTAACGCTGGTATTCTGCTGATCCCAGATAGTGTCGTCACGGACGCCAGAAACGTGCACTGCTCTCGGGGATTGAGTGAAAGTAGGTATGTGTAGCACCTACCTACCTACCCACCCATGTAAAAGTCTAAAATAATATATTATATACATGACACATATATACACATAACCACATATTTACCATCTTCAGAATTTATAACATTATAACAGCTTGTAATACTAAAAATACTTAAATAAATATACATACTTATATAGCCTAGTATTTTATGTATATACAAAGAAACAAATTTATAATCCTACCTGTGATTCTGAATATAATATACAAATAAACAAAAAAAAAAAAATTTAAAAATTACCATACCATTATCTGAGGAACAAATCATCAATGAGGAGGTCATGCCGTTCATATGAAATAAAACGAATGCCTGAGATGTGGGTTCGAGTCCCGCTGGATCGCAACTTTAAAGACGCATTTGTACTATATCCCTCCACAAGTTGTAAATAGTAAAGCAATAATTCCATTATACATCATATATTATCACATCACATACGAAATTATAATTAAATCTATGATAAAATTAAAGAAAAACAAATCATTAAAAAACTTAAAAATATGATATGGTAGATATACCTTTATATAATTGAAGCGTCATTATTCGTGCCTTCACGTCTTTTCTGTTCATCAAGAAGAAAACGTTTTAGCTTAGATCTAAAACCAAACCTACTTTTTAGGGTTTTGATGGGCGGAGGGATGTTATTCCAGCACTTAGTGGCTGCGTATCGGAAACTACCTCGGAATGCAGCAGATTTATGACGCGGCGTTGCCAGCTGCACAGCGCACTGTCTTCCCGTGCCCATTCGTTGGTTCGTCACCCACTTGAGCTTGGCATGTAGGTATGCAGGCAATTTTTCGTAGATAACGCCAAAGAGGAGACACGCTAAATGCAACTTTTGACGGGACTTCATCTTTAAAACAAAGTGATTATTTAAGAAAGGAGTAACGTGACCTCTTAGCGGAATCGTGAAACAAAACCTAGCACAGGCGTTTTGTACCCTTTGGACAAGCTTCTGTGTTCGAGCTAGAAGTCTTGGACCGAACACTGTGTCAGCGTAGTTCAGTTTAGAAAGGACCAACGACTCCACTAGCTGAAGTCTAAGTTCTTCACTTAAGTAGTTTCGGATTTTATACAATATTTTTAATCTATAAAAACAGTTCCGCACGCTATCCGCTATGTGTTTTTCGTACCGCAAATTTGAGTCTACACACAAACCCAAATTACGAGCCTCAAATACCCGTTCTATAGGCGTACCCATTATTGACACACTTAATGAATTAGAATCTAGCCTTTCTAGATTGTGAGAACTTCCACAGATCATAAACTTAGTCTTTGAAGAGTTCAATATTAGGCTATTATTCTCTGACCACGCTGCTATCCTATTAAGGTCGTCAGTTACAAGTGCAGTGGCTTTGTCTAAATCTACTGGTTTGAACGAGTAGTATACCTGCACGTCGTCAGCGTAGATATGGTACTTGCAACTCTTGATACAGCTGACTAGGTCGGCGCAATATAAGCTAAAGAGAGTTGGTCCCAGAATTGATCCTTGGGGCACACCTCTAGGTACAGGAGTAACTTTAGATTTTTTTGGTACCCCATTACTTGAACAGATTTCTACAAATTGGCGACGATTACTCAGGTAACTATCAAACCATTTGACTGATGCGTGGTCGAAACCATAGTAACTTAGTTTGGACAGCAGAAGCGTGGTGTTTATGGAGTCAAATGCCCGTGAAAAATCAAGCAGTATCAGAATTGTACATAACCCTTGATCCTGTGCACACAAGATGTTGTCTGTAACGTCTAGTAATGCAGTTGATGTACTTCTACCTTGTCTGAAACCGGATTGTACATCCGGTAAAATATGGTTATTTTCTAAATAAGATGTCAATTGCATACATACCACCTTTTCCAATATTTTGGATATACAAGGAAGTATACTAATGGGTCTTAAATGTTTAACTTCACTTGGGTTATCTATTTTGGGCAATGGACGTACGACCGCAATTTTCCACTCGTCCGGGAATGTCGACAAAGAGATAGAACAATTGATCATACGAATCAGAGTATCTAATGATTGAGGAAATGTCATTAAAAGCATTTTGAGAGTAATATGATCATTTCCCTCAGCATTACTTCTAAGTTTTCTTATAACTTTGATCATTGTATCATAGCTCACCGTATTTAAGCTAAAAACTGTGTTGCTAAATTTATAGTATTCAAAGTACGTCAATTGGCTTATGTTAACACTTAAACTACCTGGGACATTTAAGAAGTGATAATTTATGTCATCTGGATCGGTAAAGTTTGCTGGTAGAGATGTTTGTTTTTTGGGAGGAAGTATTGTAGTCTTTAGGTTTTTCCAAAGTATTTTTGTGTCCTTAATTTTGTTATTTATATTGAATCTAAAATACGCTGCCTTTTCATAATACATAGAAACATTTACCAAAGTTTTTAGTGCTTTATAGTATTCTCGCTTAGCCTCTGTTTTATGTTTATGAAAGTTAATCAGTGCTTCGTCTCTCACTTTCATCATCAATTTAATAGTGTCGGTTATCCAGGGATAGGAACGTGACTTAATGATGGCAGTTTTAACCGGAGCGTGCTTGTCAAAAAGTAATACAATACTCTGATTAAATAAATCTGACATCTCATTTATGTTACTTATAGACCCAAGTACATCCCAGCGAATTGACAGTAGGTCCTCCTCGAACGAATTTGTAATTATATTGTTAATCGGTCTATACACTATTTTATGAGGCTCAATTTTTTCCCGTTTAATACTCAACTCGCAGGTGATGAAAGCATGACCGTATAGTTTCCCTATAGGCTCGACAAGTACGTTTCTAACACGCAAATCTGTACATATTAGGTCAATTAATGTTTGTCTATTTTCAGTAAAGTGAGTTGGAGAAGAGACATGTTGTTGTAAACTAAGACATTTTACAAATGTGTAAAACTTTTTCGTATCACCATCATTAACATTAAGCAAGTTAATATTCATATCTCCCACAAGCAATACGTTATCGCAGTTCGATGCTGCATTAATGGTGTCAGTCATTGCATCCAGAAACGTATCTACGTTCGTCCTTTGCGGGCGATAGGCAGTTCCAATAGCCAACTTCTTGCCATTAACAGAGAGTGTAAGCCACATTTGTTCTACAAACCTGTTTTGTGGATCAACGGGATGGGTCCACAATCTTGCTTTTAGTCCACATTTAATATAAAAGCCTACTCCGCCGCCGCGGCCGTCACAAAGTTGGATATGACGAGGCGAGTTCCTCAGTTTGTAACCTGGAACAACGGGTGCGCGCCCCTCCTCCCCATCCTTAATCCAAGTTTCATTTATAGCCATAATGTCCGGAGAACGCATTTCCATGGCGGCTATAAAATCATCGTGGTTGGTACCTAATGAGCCTGGATTATACAAACCAACTTTTAAAAATTTGTTAATCATTTTTATTTGATGAAATAACTACTAGATATTATTAGTACAAATTTGGGGATATAATAAATATAGGTAAAGAATATTTTTATAATTTGATAAAAGTTGAATTGTTGTAATATTATAATAAATATGTAAATTACAAGTTGTAGCTTATTTAGGTTAGTGAACTCAATCCCGTTGTGCATCATGCTACACATATTTGGCGCGATAAAAAACCGTCTTCTATGGCAATGTTGTGAATATGTAATTACCATGATTCCATATGGTATTTGCGGAAGATATTCCTGTATCAAACAACAAGTGAACGAGTAACAAAACCAGGTAGAAATATCGGCAGTATACAACACTGACAATACACTATGAACAAAAACGTTACTACTAGATAAGGTGAAGTAAATTACACTAGCTCCTGTTAACCCACTCAAAGTCAAACAGAGGATGTACCAAAAATTTTGGCCAGATCCTTCTCAGACCGGACGCGTTCCGCCATCCTACCGTCTTCCTTGCGCGCGAAGATCTTCCCCTCTCTCGTCCACACGTACTTGTGGTGGGAGCGCCGGGCTGCCTCCCGGGCCCGCGCAAAAAGCTGCCGATTAGTGCGTGTCAACCGCTCGTTGACATATATACGCCGCGGAGCTCCTTGCAGCTCGAGGTCGGTGCTCGAGAACCCACGACGTACCCTTGCGGCACCGATCAGCTGATCGCGGGTAACCCGACGAGCCAGCCTCACGACGATGTTACGCGGTCGCGATGGTACAACGGCCCTGGCGCTGTCCCTTTCACGAGTGTTCCGGTGGACGGGTCCAGCTCGTTCTACGTGGACAATGTCTCCATCCTGTATTTCGAATCCTAATTTTACAGCCAAGAGCTTGACGATGTGAACTAAGTTGTCATCTTGGCCCTCAGGAACTCCCGCGATATCGACATCATTGAGCAGGAGCTCCTGGTCTCTTGTATTCAGTTCCTCCCTTAGTGCACTTATCGTATCCTCAAGAACATCTACATTACTGGGAACTTTTTCCTCAAATTTCTGCTCAAGTACCGACAGTCTGCCCTCGACACCTTCAATCCTGTCATTGCACAGTTTTATTGAGGACTGGAAACCAGCAAGCTCAGAACGCATTTCCCTCAGTTCAGTCCTGACTGCACTCAGCTCCACTCGGAAAGCCCGGATCTCAGTTGCCAAATCATCCTTCACTTGTGTAGTGCTCTGTGTATCGTCAACTATGGTTCCTTGAGCACTACTGGCACTCGTGGTGCCGGCGATGGAGGCCAGCTGCTGATCGACACTGTAAGTCGCCTCAATACCCTTCACTGGAGTGGAGGAGTTGTCTTCCCTCGGAACTTTAACCTTGCATCCAGGGCATAGCCATGCAGCGTTTACGTTGGCAGAGGCGGGAAGTGAAACGCAGGCGCGGTGGAATGCAGCTGAGCACTTTGTGCATTTGACACATTCTGATGAGGACGAGTATTTGCCGCAGGCTCCACACTTAGCCATTGTTGCCAAGTAAGTTTATTTTTAAGAATTCACTGTATGTATAATTTGTTTTTTTTTTATTATGATGTGGGTAGGCACAGCACAGCACATATATTTTTGTCTTTATTTAGTTACTTATCTGGTTTAAAGCCGAGATAATGATTACACTCGATGTTTATAATAAGATGAACACAACTATACGGCGCGCTTTCACTTTATTACGCGATAATCAATTATTTTTTAAGTGTAGACCGAGAGCTAGTACGTACACCCTGGCGTGCGCGACGCGAGTATGCTTAATATATTTAATTATTATGCGAGTAACTTAATAAATACAGAAAACTTATTCTGAACAAGATAGATGAAATGCTGGTTCAACTATATAAATATGAATTTTCTAATTCATATTCATTTATTTGCTTACATGTACATATATTGTTCATAGCTTAGATATTATGTTATTTAGAAAGTACATGCATCATGAAAAGACATTGCAATTAAGTTTGAGCCTTAGCCATTTTGAGTTTGTTAAATCTGGTTGGTTTTTTTGTTTATCTAACAAATAAATAATTAATAATAATAATAAATAACAAATCTTTATTAATTTTTTCATATTGTTAAGATTAACATTAGGGATTAATATCTACTTATAGGTTTAATTTTTGAAACTATCATGGTTATGAACACTATTTATACTAAAAACGGGATATTTACCATGATTTGTGAGTATTTGAGTATCCCGATATTTCGGCGCAGTTGCATGCGCCATGATCACGGGTAAACTGAAGTCTTTGCGAGTAGGTAGTTATTGGCAGATATAACGATCTACCCTCTTTCTTAGTCTCTTGCTAGGAATGAATTCGCTAATTCTATTACTACCACCGGTTTCATTCTCGATCATAACTCGATTCCGACACACAACACTCACGGTATCAGGACGCGTAATTGACACTTCACTTCTTCGGTTCTTACACATACTCACCACAGGATTCCAGGCTCCCGATAATTGAAAACCATCTTCACGATTGAAATTCTTGTGTTTGGCAATCTCAATTGCCTCTTGAACCAGTCTTGGCATGTAATGTCGCTCAGTTGAGATTACTTGTGGGTTGTGTAGCTCGATCCAGTGGTTTGAGCCTGAGTCCAGCAGATGTTCCGCTATGGCAGACTTTTGTCTGTCAACATTCTTCACCGCTCTGATATGTTCCTTCACCCGACAAGCTATAGTGCGTTTGGTTTGACCAATATAAGAACTCCCACAGCTACAGTCTAGTTTATACACTCCTGGTTTTTCTAGTGGAAAACAATCTTTTGGTGAGCGCAGGTAGTGCGTAAATTTCTTTAAAGGAGTAAAGATGGTCTTAAGTGAAAATTTTTGTACAATGTTTGCGATTTTATCTGTCACTCCTTTAACATATGGTAGAAAAGCAGGTTTTCGTTCCACTCTGCAACTGTGGGCTTTAGGTCTTGGTCGAGCTGGTAAGGACCGCAGTTTATAACCGATCTTCACCAACACATTTCGGACATGCGCCAATTCACGCTGAATGTGATCCTCATCACACAGGTCGAATGCACGATTGATAAGTGATGTTACCACCGAGTTAAGTTGTCGAGGGTGATGATGTGAATCCGCATGTAGGTATCGGTCCGTATGTGTAGGTTTTCTGTAAACTGAATGGCCCAAACTACCATTCTCTCGAACCTGAACCAATACGTCCAGAAACGCCAAACGTCGATCACATTCTTTCTCGTACGTAAACCTGATCTTACTATGTACGACGTTGAGGTGTGCTAAAAGAACTTCCACTTCGGCTGTTTTTCCTTCCAAAATACAGAAGACGTCATCCACGTACCTCTTCCACAACTTGATTGGTAAAGGGGCAGACGAGATGGCTATATTCTCGTAATACTCCATCCAAATGTTGGCCACCACGGGAGCAACAGGACTACCCATGGCTACTCCATCTATTTGAAGATAGTATTGTCCTTTATATATGAAGAAGTTGGTGAAAAGAACATGCTCCAGAAGCTTGACATACTCTGCCGGAATATCCTCTTGCTTTATTTTTGTCTCAACTACCCCCATACAATCAGCCACGGGGACATTCGTAAAGAGGGATTCTACGTCAAAACTGACCATCATCTCATTATCATGTACCTCTGTCTCCTTAAGGATCTGTATGAAATGCTGCGAGTCTTTTACAAAAGACGATGTTCGTCCCACCGTCGGTTGTAATACTTAAGCCACATGTTTCGCTAATTCTTAAGTAGGAGAATCAATTTGACTCACTATAGGTCGTAGCGGGGCATTCTGCTTGTGTACCTTTGGCAGACCATACAGTTTAGGCGGCTGGACGTTTCTTGGTCGTAAGAGAAAATTGGTAACTTCCTCACCTATGGCGTGTTGACACTCCTTGATTAACTTTTGGGTATTACGTTGCGTTCGACTTGTCGGATTATAGTTAACTAACTTGTAGGTATTGGTGTCACTAAGCAAGCGATGGATTTTATCCTCGTATTCTGTGACGTTCATCACCACTGTGGAACGAAAACCTGCTTTTCTACCATATGTTAAAGGAGTGACAGATAAAATCGCAATCATTCTACAAAAAATTTCACTTAAGACCATCTTTACTCATTTAAAGAAAATTACACACTACCTGCGCTCACCAAAAGATTGTTTTCCACTAGAAAAACCAGGAGTGTATAAATTAGACTGTAGCTGTGGAAGTTCTTATATTGGTCAAACCAAACGCACAATAGCTTGGCGGGTGAAGGAACATATCAGGGCGGTGAAGAATGACAAAAGTCTGCCATAGCAGAACATCTGCTGGGCTCAGGCCCAAACCACTGGATCAAACTACACAACCCACAAGTAATCTCAACTGAGCGACATTACATGCCAAGACTGGTTCAAGAGGCAATTGAGATTGCCAAACACAAGAATTTCAATCGTGAAGATGGTTTTCAATTATCTGGAGCCTGGAATCCTGTGGTGAGAATGTGTAAGAACCGAAGAAGTGAAGTGTCAATTACGCGTCCTGATACCGTGAGTGTTGTGTATCGGAATCGAGTTATGATCGAGAATGAAACCGGTGGTAGTAATAGAATTAGCGAATTCATTCCTAGCAAGAGACTAAGAAAGAGGGTAGATCGTTATATCTGCCAATAACTACCTACTCGCAAAGACTTCAGTTTACCCGTGATCATGGCGCATACAACTGCGCCGAAATATCGGGATACTCAAATACTCACACAAATCATGGTAAATATCCCGTTTTTAGTATAAATACTTATAGGTTAGATTTTATACATTGTCTGAACTAGGAAAACCTGTATCTTAGGCGAAAAATGCTGGACTGGCGTAACTTATGAATACTCAAATTAACAAAACTTAGAATCCATTTACATAATGAAGAAAAATAAAAATAACTAAATAAACTAAGTGTAAACATGGAAGGTATGAGTTTACGTACTATATAATCTTTAAAATCTTACTTTATTACGGTTAGTAATTCCTCAGTTTCCTCGTAAGAGAGATTGGATAGAGCAGTCTGTAAGGCTCTTTTACAGTTTGAAAAGTTCATTGTGTGAAAAAAAAATAATATTCATTGAATAAAAATAGTCGGAAGAAAAAGCCACATGTATATTTTTATTCACGAATAGAATCTACCCCACGGATTTGTTTACTTAATATCTGGACAAAAATAAGCTATAATAATGATATATGTTATTCTAGGCCCAATTCTTCGCTCTTGAATAAATGAAATACTCTTTATTGCACACCAAACAAAAATACAGCAATAATGGAAATAAACAATAAATAAAGGTACAATGGGCGGTCTTATCGCTAAAAGCTATCTCTTCCAGACAATCTTTGGATGGACAGAATAAACAAAATCAAAAGACGGCGGTGTAAGAGTACCTACAGACATAAACAGTACCCACAATATTGATTATACTAATAAACATAAACTTAAATACATGCAAATAATATATAAATAAACTACACTACATAAAGAGGATAAATAAAATAAACACTAACTAGCAGTTACGAGACAACGAAAGGAAATGGTTGTATACCTTGACTTTGTAAATAGGAAGAGATTGGGACAACCTTATAGACAAAGGTAAGGCGTTCCACAGTCACACAGCTTGTACTGTGAAGGAGTCACCATAATATTGTGCACTATGGACGGGAGTTCGAAGCTGTAGAGCTTCGGAAGAACGAAGGGTCTTCTAGGACAACAACTCCTAAACGTAATTAGTAAATAACATATTTCAATTTAACGTATTTGTATGATTTGACAATCACAAAATACGATTAGGCATCGTTGCGGAAGTATCTCTAAGCATAAATTTCTAGTCATGAAAACATAACTGCGACGTGTGATCCGAGAGCTGGCGCATAACTGGGTCAACGCATAGCATTACAATTCAGCTGGGCAATGCAGCCAGTGTCTTGGGGACACTTCCACCTGGTTGTGATCTGGAGCAGTTGAGCTATCTATAGATCGTTTGCAACTGTATTTAGATGATTCAACTGTTTCTCCTGTATTATATAATAGTCTTGTACATAACTTAGATAGGCATTCGAGTTAAAAATTGTATTTGTAATTAAATAAAAAAAACTTATACCTTGTTACCACAAAAAACCAATTCAATTCCTTAACAATTTTTGTATAGGAATTTTTTGAACGCGCGTTAAGGAGTGTTTAACTTTTATGTGGTATGGAAGGTATGACACCTTATTGGAAGGATCGCGTGAATTTTAAAAAAATAATAGTTTAAACTTATATCATAACTTCGCTGATTTGTATTCACGTCAACTCACAGCATCATAAAACAGAGTTTCGCGTAAACTTGTTAGTTATTGTTTCTGCATTATGTAAGTCTGTTTTGTTCGCAAAGCAACTACGATGAAAAGCTTATTGCTATAGTCCCCCGGGACTCCGCCGGTACTTAGCTTTGTTCAGGAGCGGAGTCTTTCTTAGAAATAAGTGCACTGGGAGCAGCAAAGGGGAAACGAACGAGTTGGATGCATTAGAAGCCTTTACACTTTGCCGTCACGATCATAATCTGTTATATAATATTTCAGTTGAAACGATCGAAACCGAAATTGTTCAGCGTTATAATATAACCAATTATGTTCAGTATTGATTGTGAGAATGATGGGCTTATAAAATCAACAACGTTTGTTGAGCTAACTTTCTTGACAACTTATGCACAACTTGAAGCACTCGGATTCATACTCACCTGCTTCATCATCATCATCATCATCAGCCGGTAGACGTCCACTGCTGAACATAGGCCTCCCCCTTAGATCGCCACAACGAGCGGTTGGTAGCCGTTTGCGCCCAACGGCTCCCCGCGATTCTTACTAGATCGTCTGTCCACCTTGTGGGGGGCCGGCCTACGCTGCGTCTTCCAGTCAGTGGTCTCCACTCGAGAACCTTTCTTCCCCAACGGTTATCGGTTCTACGAGCGATGTGGCCTGCCCATTGCCACTTCAACTTGCTAATTTTGAGAGCTATGTCGGCAACTTTAGTTCTTCTGCGGATTTCCTCATTGCGGATTTTGTCACGCAAAGAAACCCCGAGCATAGCCCTCTCCATAGCTCGTTGAGCGACCTTGGGCTTGGTCATGAGGCCATGAGTAAAGGACCACGTTTCAGTGCCATAGGTCATCACTGGCAACACACACTGGTTGAAGACTTTAGTCTTCAGGCTCTGGGGAATTTTGGACGAGAAGATATCGCGAAGTTTCCCGAACGCTGCCCAGCCGAGTTGGATTCTTCGTGCGACCTCTTTGTCGAAGTTGGACTTACCTAATTGGACAGTTTGTCCTAGGTATACATATTCGTCGACAACTTCGAGAGTATCGCCCCCAACAACTACCGGTACGGGCGCAACATGGATATTTGACATGATGTTCGTCTTATCCATGTTCATTTTAAGACCCACCTGTTGGGAGACCCTACTGAGGTCGTTGAGCATGGTACCTCGTTTCGAGAGTTCCTCGAGCGATTCGGTCATAATGACTATATCATCGGCAAAACGAAGGTGAGTGATGTATTCGCCATTGATATTTTGATTCCAAGTCTGTCCCAGACCAAGAGTTTGAAAACGTCCTCCAATGCGTTCGTGAACAGTTTCGGAGAAATTACGTCTGCCTGTCTCACGCCTCTCTGCAATTGGATTGGTTCCGTACTCTGGTCCTGTAGACGGACTGACATAGTGGCGTTACTATACAAACACTTCAACACTTCGATATACCTATAGTCGATTTGGAATCGCTGAAGAGACTGCAGTACCGCCCAGATCTCGATTGAATCGAAGGCTTTTTCATAGTCCACAAACGCTAGACATAACGGCCGATTTACTCCTCGGTCTTCTGTATAATCTGGCGTAGCGTGTGGATGTGGTCTATGGTACTAAAGCATTTTAGGAAACCGGCTTGTTCGGGAGGCTGGAAGTCATCGAACCTGCGTGCGAGACGGTTCGTAATCACTCTCGAAAACAGCTTGTAAACGTGGCTCAAGAGCGAGATGGGCCTGTAGTTCTTTAACAAGGTTTTATCACCTTTTTTAAAGAAAAGCACCACCACGCTCTTATCCCACGCTTTTGGCGTGGTTTCTTCGAGGACGACGGAGTTAAATAACTTCTGGAGGACTTGAAGTACCGGTTTTCCACCCACTCTCAGAAGTTCTGTCGTAACTCCATCCTCACCTGGTGCCTTGTTATTTTTAAGCTGTTTCAGAGCGATCCTAATCTCGTACAGGCTGATGTCCGGGATGTCTTCGGTATAGTGTCGGGTTAGTTTGGCTCTGGTGTCCTGAGCCAACTGACCAACGGGGTTTTGTGTTGAGGTGTACATCTGTCCATAGAACTTTTCGACCTCTCTCAGAATCTCCGGTTTCGACGAAATGATAGTGCCGCTGTCGGTCTTCAGCTTAGTCATTTGGCTTAGCCCTATAGACGAATGCTTTGCAAACACTTTTAAACCTTTGTTCCTTTCTATTCCGACCTTAATACGAGATGTATTAAAGGTACGCAGATCGTGTCGCATAGATTTCGAGATTCGTCTATTAAGCACGCCGTATGCCGACATATTAGCTGAAGACTGCAATCTCATTTCATCCCGGTCCTCCATTAGCTTAATGGTTTCATCTGAGAGTTTCTGGTGCTTAGTTCGGCGGGGGGCCTTAAAGAACTTAGATCCCACCGCTTGGACAGTTTCCACCAACCCGTTGTTTATCTCGTCAATATCATTGCAGCTGGCTAGGCACTGGAAGCGATTGTGCAGTTCTAGCTGAAAGCTCTCGGAGTTTTGGATTTGGGCAGGATTTGGACGGAGCGCAGACTTCATCAGACGTGCCCTTTCAAGCTTAACATCGATATTCAATATGCCTCTAACAATGCGGTGATCGCTCCCGGTTTTCACCCTGCTGATCACAGAGACATCATTAAATATTTGCTTCTTGGTCGTCATAATGAAGTCTATCTCATTTCTAGTGAACCCGTCGGGGCTTATCCACGTCCACTTTCTGGCTGGCCGCTTCTCATAGAAGGAGTTCATCACGAAGAGGCCCTCCTTCTCCATGAAGTCGGCCAGCCTCTGGCCCCTTCGGTTCCGCCGCCCGAATCCAAATGGCCCCACTTTCAGCTCATCGTCTTTCCTTGTGCCTAGCTTTGCGTTGAAGTCCCCCATTACAACCGTGAAATGAGTCTTGGAAGTATGTTTGGCCTCGGAGATCTCCTCATACATGGCTTCCACTTCATCGTCTGGGTGTGTCGAGGTCGGCGCATATACCTGTATGACCTTCAACGAATACCTTTCGGTAATTCTGAGTATAAGGTATGCTACCCTGTTCGACACACTGTCGACTTTTGTCACGTTGTTAACGAGGGACTTGCGGACGAGAAATCCGACACCACCCTGGGATAGTTGATCTCCCTCCCGGTAGAAGAGCAAGTTACCGGAGTTAAGGATCATCGTGTCCTGACCCTGTCTTCGGACTTCCGACAATCCTAGGATGTCCCAACTTAGCTTGCTCAGTTCTTCTTCCAGCTCGACAATCTTCTCGTCAGCCCTGAGCGTTCGTGTGTTGTACGTTGCCAGGTCCAGTCGTCGGTGGTGGTAGCTGGATCGCTGCCGGGGATTCTTAGCACCCCCTGCTCCGCCACTGCCCTGGTTGCTACCACTTCCAGGGATGACGGAGCCGCCGGGGACTGGGGGCCGTTTGTGTGTTGTGTCTGTCATAGGGGGGGTTTTGCCATAATCACCACGTTTGGCAGGCGGCTTGGTGATCGCAGTGGTTGGTGTTTAGTATACAGAAGAATGCTGCTGCCCATTCCCTGGAACAACTCCCTTTGCCGGCTCACACGGCTCCCGCGGGATGAGAAGGGGTGGCCCTATTATTACGCCGGGACCACACGGCAAATACTGAATTGAATATATACTGATTGAATATACTCACCTGCTTACTTGCATTTATATACAAACGAATTACAATACAAACAATACTGAATATACATCATTCACAATAATTTGGGTTTTTGATTCTGTTAATTAAAATTGTGATTACAAATAATCTGAAAAAGTACTTTTTACATCCTATGGGACGTCCACTCCTGAACATAACTAAAAAAAAACATCCCTAAAATTTCGAGAGCAACATAACTTGTGCGGCCTATACCCAACAGCTCCCAGCAGCCTTTATCAGGTCGTCTTTCCGTCTAGTTGGTGTCCGTCGTACGTAAATTCTATGAAAAATTACAAGGTAGGTACCATATGTATTAACCATCGAACGGGAATCTTAACCATAAAATGAACTCCAAATAAAAGGTTGCAAGAAGTAATAAAATCTGGTTCAACTTGATATACTTCTTTCTTGTTGGATGTTTTACATTATGGAAGCTTTCTTATTTATTTAAAGCATTTTTTATTACTCTTTTATTACATATTTTGTTGTGTTCTGCAGAATTGGATTACTAGGTGTTGGTTTTATTGTATTCAATTATAATTTTACTCTTAATGTGATTTATCATTCGTAGCTAATGTCATATTTGTAAGTATTGTTATTTCGTAAGACTCAATCATTAATAATAATCCTCCTAGCCGATTTCGGCTACAGAGACTTGACTTTGTGATTATTGGCCTAGGTGTTTAGCCTGTATGTGGCTGATGTACCCTATTTTTGCGCTAAAAGTCCGGTTACAATGAACACAAGTTAAGGCGCCATTAATGTAGTTGTAATTGATATTAGCCGGCGGTCGACTTTTAAGCTGATCTCGTTTTAAGTCTAGTTCTTGCCTCCTTTCTTCTTCAAACTCGTACACTTTGTCCTGAACATGACGCCTCCATTCAGGTCGTTTTTCAGCGAGAGCCTCCCAGCGCGACGGATCGATACAACACCTCTTCATGTGCCTCTTCTGTACGTCTTTGAAACGTAGGAACTGACCTCCTCGTTTCCGCTTACCATGTTCTAGTTCACAGAAGAAAATGCGTTTCGCCCTTCGCTCATCAGACATCCGAGACAGGTGCCCGCACCAACGCAGCTGACGCCGCATCAAATATGCCTCTATGCCACAGACATTAGCCCGTCGTAGAACATCGGTATTACAGACCCGATCCGACCACTTGATGTTAAGAATGTCGCGGAGGCATTTCAGATGGAATCTGTCTAACGTGCGTATGTGTCTGCGATACAGGCACCATGTCTCTGACGAGTACAAGATGTTAGGAAGTACAATAGCCATATACACCTTAATCTTGGTACTCAATTTGATGTTATGGGAGCGAAATACCTGGACTCGTAGTTTACCAAAAGCAGCCATAGCGGAGCCAAGTCTGCTGTTGATCTCCGAGTCAAGGTCGCATTTTGTTGTTATGCTGCTTCCCAGATATCTGAATGTATCGACCTGTTTTATGGGCTTTCCATCGATTTGCAGATTCAGTGGAGCTTGGTTAACAGTGTCCATGGCCATCACCTCTGTCTTTGTAATATTAATTTTGAGGCCAAATCTACAGCACGCAGCGTCAAGCCGACTCATCAAGTCCTGGAGTCCCTCAGAAGATTCCGCAACGAAACATAGGTCATCAGCATACATCAATTCGGTAATGAGGTCATACGATACCTTTGTGTGCGCTTTTAACCTAGCCAGGTTAAAGATACTGCCATCTGTGCGAAAACGTATGCGGATCCCTTCGGTGTTGGCTTGTAAAGTCTCCCTCACGACAACGGAAAAGTACAGAGCAAAAAGAGTGGGTGCTAATACACAGCCTTGTTTTACACCACAAGTGACAGGGAATTGCTCTGTCTGCTCACCATTGACGGTTACGCAACAAGTCATGTTGTCGTGAAGAAGTCTTATCAAGCGTATAAATTTGTCGGTGCAACCAAGTTTCGAAAGCACAATCCACAAAGCTTCGCGAGGTACACTGTCAAAAGCTTTCTCCAGATCAACAAAACAGAGAAACAGAGGTTGACACTGTTCCCTGCTTTTCTCTTGCAGTTGTCTAAGAGAGAATATGGCCTCGCATGTGCCGCGATTGGGTCTAAACCCAAATTGCGTTTCAGGCAATATACTTTCAGAGAGCTCCATAAGACGATTTAAGAGTACTCTGGCAAAAGTTTTTCCTGGAGTAGACAGAAGTGATATACCCCTATAAGAGTTGCAAACAGATCGATCACCTTTATTTTTATACAAAGAGCAAATTAGTGATACGCCAAAACTAGGAGGAACGAACTCCATTTCCCACATGCGCTGGAAAAATTGCCAAATCTTGTAGTGCAACTCATCTCCGCCATATTTTAATAGTTCTCCTGGTATGTTATCGATGCCGACAGCCTTATTGTTTTTCTGCGCTTTGATGGCGATGATAACTTCCTCAAGAGAAGGAGGCTGATCCAGATCTACGGCTTGTGGTAAGGCAGGAAGTGATGCTAAATAGTTTATGTCAGCAGAACGATCCACATTGAGTAAGCTGTTATAGTGTTCTGCCCAGCGAGTAAGAACTTCTCCTTTGCTTACCAGGAGGGTACCTGAAAGTGATTTCAGTGGTACGTTTACTCGATGTGGACTTCCTACTAACTTTTTAATCACGTTAAAGAAATCGCCGAGTCTATTCGAATCAGCAAGCCACTGAATATAGCGAACCTTGTTCAGCCACCACTCATCTTTTGCGTTTCGAGTTAGTCTCCTTATTTGGCTCGTACTCTCCTTTATTTTTTCAGAAGCAGTTGTCTGATTTCCCTTTCGAAGGAGCTGGCGGTGTTTTTCTAGGGCGACTGTCAATGTATTATCATTTTCGTCAAACCAGTCTTCACAGACACGAGGTTTTTGGCCTAAGATCTCAGTAGCCGCATTGATGGTATTTGTAGTTAACAGTTTCCAGCCCTCGTCTAACTGTTCATCTTCGGGGTGTATGCCTGCTGTAAAGGTATTGACAGCTTCCCTGTAATTTGCCAATATTTCAGCAGACTCTAGCTTTTTCAGATGGAGACAGTTAGGCTTAGCCCTGCGAGGTCTACGGCAAGGGCTAAGACGCAAAAATAGTTTTGTAACAACAAGTCGGTGATCCGACCAACAGTTTGCGCCCCTCATTACTCTCGTTACTTTGACATCCGCTATATCCCGTTGACGGACTATAGCATAATCAATAAGATGCCAATGCTTGGACCTTGGGTGCATCCAGGTAGTTTTGTATTTATTTGGGAGTCTAAACATGGTATTGGTAATACCCAGATGAAATTGGGAACAGAGGCTTAGTAACAGTTGCCCATTACTGTTCATGTTACCAATGCCATGTCGCCCTATCACCCGAGGCCAAGCTTCAAAATCACGTCCGACGCGAGCATTAAAGTCGCCAAGAAGCAAAACTTTCTCACAGCGCCGGATTTTAGTCAGCACTTCTGACACTTCCTCATAAAATTTGTCCTTGACGTCATCACTTTTGTCGAGTGTTGGCGAATATACGCTGATAACATTTAAGTATTTATTGTTTCGAAGATGGAAACGTAAGGACATGACACGATCAGAGATAGCAACTGGATGTTCTTCCAACTTAGAGGCTAAAGTAGTTTTAATAGCAAAGCCTACTCCTGACCGTCTAGGCTCAGAAGCTGGTGTGCCTTTCCAGAAGAAAGTGTACCCACCACCACGTTCAACAAGCTCACCTTCGTCAGCTAGATGTGTTTCGCTGAGAGCGGCTATGTCGACGTCATAGCGTTTGAGCTCGCGAGCCACAATGGCGGTTTTACGTTCTGGGCAGAGGTTGTTGGGTCGGTCTAAAAGAGTACGTACATTCCACGCACCAAAAGTCATATTCATCTGCATGTTTTTAGATTTATTCTTATTGCGAGGAATGAGCGTTTGTTTGGGGCACCTTTTCTAGCCCCCTCCCCGGCTGAGCGAGGAAAGCAGTGCCTCTCTAAATAAATAATAATGCAGTGCTAGAGCGACCACTCTCCTCTCCTTAGGCCACCCGTGTCCAGGTATTAGACCAAGCCCAGGACTTTTTTAAACTCGGAATGACAAAGCCAAGTCAGATGCGCAGGATATATTAAGTTGCATAAGTGTGCGCGCCGTACACAGATGCACCCTCTCCTCCTTACTCCCCTTGACCCAGTGGAACGGAGAACCGCTACGACTGGAAGGGAACAGGACGCAGTATCTGGCAACGATAAAAACTCCTATCGCTACCTTCAGGCCTTCTACAGTTGCCTGGTTGCCTCGCCACTTGAGGTGGATTGCGTTGACGCCGAAGCAACGAGCACTAGCACGGGGAGTGACCGTGCCGACTCGAGGGCCGAAACACGCCGTTGCTACAACAAAGTGTTTCGGCACTCGAGCCCCCCTCTACCAGCCTAGGTTCCTAAGGTGTGGCCGCTGCATGCTATAGCGGCGACCACTAACGACGATCGAATGCGTGCCGCGCGATCTGAGGAGCCTTTTATAGGCGATGTTGCCTCGACCACTAACGACGATCGAATCTTCGTATATTCAACGGGCAGCGTAACGACGCCCCAGAGACGTCCGCACTGTACGACGGCTCGAGCACGACTAATCATTATTATACAAATCAATACGGTATAGAAGCTATTTTGAATATCTAAATGCGTCGCAAAAACAGAATGAACATAATAGAGATATTCGATAAAAAGCTCATTGTGATACTATGTATAAGAAGTACTCATCAGCCAAATGATGCCCAAACAAGATGCCTCATAGATTTCCAGGGCTACCGATCTTGTGCGGCCTGCCCAAGCAAGGCTCCCAGCAACATTTATTAGGTCTTATTCCCATCTGGGAGGAGGACGGAGAGTGTCCTACACTAAACTTTCCATCTCTGAAAATCACTGATGACATATAACTGGGTATGGAAAACGGACAACTCACCATCTTTACTTTATAAGATTTCAGCAATGCTTTCAACACTGTTGATTTCGATATCCTCCTTGGTTTACTCCACTCTATTAACATATCTTCTTCAGTGATTGACTGGTTTCACAGTTATCTGCACGGGCGCTGGCAGCGGATTTGCGTCGACGAATCTTTCTCATCTTGGTGCTCGACATCAGCCGGTATCCCACAGGGTGGCGTTCTATCTCCTCTTCTATTTGCGCTTTTTATAAATTCAATATCACATAAACTTACTTCTTCCTACCATCTCTATGCAGACGATCTACAAATTTATACATCAGCTCCACTTAATGACCTAGTTAGTGCAATCCATCGCACAGACATTGACCTTAGCCGT
This sequence comes from Philereme vetulata, assembly GCA_918857605.2. Taxonomy (NCBI): domain Eukaryota; kingdom Metazoa; phylum Arthropoda; class Insecta; order Lepidoptera; family Geometridae; genus Philereme; species Philereme vetulata. The sequence goes on along the minus strand of OU975473.1, from coordinate 6,342,205 downwards.
ATTCAGAACTGGAGTAAGGCATACGGTCTGAAAATAAATCCCACAAAAACCCAAGTCACTATAATAGGTAGTTATCATACTCTTTCAAAAATTGACTGGCCAACTCTCCCTCGCATATAATTTAACGGTGTCATGTTTTGCCCCGTAAACATGTTAAGAACTTAGGCATATTAATAGATAGTTCCATGTCTTAGGGTCCTCAGTTGGAAGCTGTATGTCGTAAGATGTATGCATCGCCTGGTTCACTCAGAAGACTGCGTAACTTCTTACCTACCGCTACTAAAACTGCGCTTGCACAATCTCTCCTTCTCCTTGTCCTTGACTATGCTGATGTCAGTTATTTTGACCTTACGGAGGACCAGCTTAACTTGAGCGACTTCAAAATTTCTGGATTAGATTCATTTTTGGACTCCGCAAGTTTGATCATATCTCTGAATTTCGTCTTAAGCTTAAGTGGCTCCCAATTCGCCTTAGCCGGAATGCTCATATCCTTTCTCTGCTATACAACATACTCCATAATCCCTTAACCCCCGCCTATTTGAAGGAGCGATTTGAGTTTCTTCATACTTTCCATCCCCTCCAACTCCGGTCGTCTGAAAATCTATTGCTAAAAACGCCAGTCCATAGTACTAGCTTCTATGACAGTTCTTTTACCGTCCGATCAGTACGTCTATGGAATGCTTTACCATTAACAATTAATTACAACAATACGGCAAGCCTCATCCTTAGCTATATTTAAATCTCGGGTAAAAAGCTTATATCTATCAGAATCATCATAGTGTCGCACATAAACTAATGTATGTATACGTATTTAACTAAGGTATGTATTATAAATATTAAATATATCATAATTTTATATATTATATATAGGTATGTAATTTAATAATTTATTTTTGTCTATTTATATTTTATTTAGGTATTAGTTGCACTCCCTTCATCCATATCTTATGTGCACCCCCGACCATCTTTGACATTACTATATCCTCTCCATTCAAAAGTTGTCTGGAAGAAATCGCTTCATAGCGATAAGACCGCCCACTGTACTATTTGCTTTGTGTCTTCTATTTTGTCTATAATTCCTATTTTTATTAATGTGTACAATAAAGTGTTTTCATTCATTCATTTATTCATTTCCAGTGCGTGGTCTCCACTGGAGTACCTTTTTGCTCCAACGGCCGTCAGTCCTTTGAGCTATATGCCCTGCCCACTGCCACTTCAGCTTGCTAATCTATTGTGCTATGTCGGCGACTTAAGTATGAAGTACTTTAAGTAATTAATTCACTGTCGTCGTGCCCACAATTATTTTTTACGATTCATATCCCAGCCGCATTTTCATACGTTTCACATCTGCATAAATAATGAGTTTCCTTTCATTTTGCAGTCAGTTGGGTAACATTTTGGATGTCTAAAAGTAAACGAGGGAATTAGACCCTTCTGGTCAACATACAAAATACACAGAAGATATTCCTTTTCCATAACATTAAACATTTCTCAAAATTAGCTCCTGTCGTGTTGAGGTGTTTTGTAAAGGATTAATAATTAATTGTGAACCTGCCTAAATAAACTTTTTGCTGGATACAATATTATGTGAAACATCACTTAATATTTGTATCCAGCAAAAAGTTTATGTTAACAACAACGTGAAAATAAATAAACGAATTACTCAAAGATTTATACTCTCATTTATATTTTTTTGTGCATAGCCAACAGGAAATTCAGAGTAAAATGTAGCTCATTTATAAAAGATTATATCTCACAGCTATTTTGTTTGAGTCTGCCGAAGACATTCACTTGGCTGCTTCAAAGACGCAATAAAATGTTGTCGTGTTTTAACTAAATCAGCACAACGCGCTCGAGCGAGTGGTAGAAGAAAAATAAAGCAGGCGCGATCACAGTAAGCTGGCACGGCGTGTTCGAATCTAAACACTATTTCGTCAGTCGTTCCCACAATCGGATAAAGCAACCCAATTCTAGTAAAGCTTAAGAGGATTTAGCTAAGCGGTCAAAGCTCAACTTGAGAACTGAAATTCAATCACATAAATCTTCCTTTTCACTATTTAACTCTATAAAACTCTTCGTGGTGAGACGTTACATAACGTATTGAACTTTAGATATTACTTTCTGCATTCTCATATCCGATGTTCTTAGACCAGTACCTTCTTATAAATAAGTAATCAGTTTGGTTGTTATACGATATTACTCGTATGACACAAACAATAATAGATCGTGATTGAATAAGTCAGTAATCTTGAAAAAGTTATTTAAATAAAGGCTGGCGCATATCTGGGTCAACGCATAAGCATTGCAATTCAGCGGGGCGATGCAGCCAGTGTCTTGGGGACACTTCCGCCTGGTAGTGATCTGGAGCAGTTGAGCTATCTATAGATAGTATGCAACGGTCTTTAGATGATTCAACTGTTTCTTCTGTATATTAGTCATGTAAATATTTATTGTTATTAAAGGCATTTTGCCCCCCTTAAGACAATTATTAATTAATTTCTTAAAGTATTCCTTTAATCACACTAATATTATAAATGTGAAAGTTTGGATGTTTGTTTGTTACTCAATCACGTTGTAGCGGCTGAATCGATTTCGATGAAATTTGGTATGAAGCTAGATTATGATCTAGATTGAAATATAGGTTACTCTTTATTGACAAGCCACGACCAAAAGCTACTGGACCATATTTTAAAACTGGTGATTTAGACTTGGCTTCTAACAATTGAGCATATTGGCGACGAGGCAGAGGCGGCGCTGCAAAGCTTGGAACGTTGACGCAAGGCTGGCTTTCGATAGCACGCATACTATAGTTCACGGAGAGCACTTGGTTTACACAACATACTTCTCCCGTTTTGAATATATAATTAAATAAACAGGAATTTTATTGAAACGGTGAATTTTTTGCTAAAATAACTTTGTCGAGTGAATATTTTGTAAAACGGGTAATGTTGGTGCACTCATAAAGGATCTTCATCTGAGTGAGATTCACACAGACTTCTACTCATTTCTCTTTACCCTAAAAATACTTTGATAAATTAAGAGGTAGGCATGAGAATTTAAACCTGTTAATATCTTCATCAAAATAGTGAAAAGTACCTAAGTTTTGTGTTTAACATGCATCCTAAAACAATCACTTTGCTCATTCGAATGGTTTTTGGTAAACCTTCAATTTGGCCTTAGCCTACGTCATATGCTTAAGAGACACACATTTGAATCGAGCGTGTGTCAAAAGTAAGGATGAGATCAAGACAACGTTGATTGTAACATTTCTGAGAAATCGAGTTCTGAACATGACAAGTATCACAAAAAAGATTTGTCGTAACTGAATCTAATATTAATATAGTTATATACAAAGACAGACAGCATAGAAGAGGAAGTGGCGATGGTCGGGGTACATAGCTTGAAGAAGTGACGGCCGTTGTTGCAGTTGGGTTCTAGAGTGGAGACCACGCGCTTGAAAGCGCAGCGTAGGACAGCAGTTGGGTGCCGTCCACACAAGATCGGTCACTCTATAAATCTAAGAAGAAGGCCTATTTTCAGCAATGGACGTCCTATGGCTGATATGATAATGATGATACCGACAAAACCCACACTGAGAAAACGTTTTGGTAAAATAAAAAAATACTATTTATCTTGTTGATAACAACAATGAAAAGAAAAACTCACCGAAAATCCTCTGACGTCATCCCAGAAATAGTAGTCTGGTTTGAGTTCTGGTTCCACATGAGGGCTTCGGTTGTTAGGTGCCCTTCTGCAGCCTCTCGCATTTGCTCCACTGTGCAGTCAATACCTTCCCGATCCAGGTTTGTCTCGAACCAGTTGTCTTCGTACCATCCTAAGAAAAAACAAGTAACTTTTTAACAAAAATATAACCGACTTCAGATAACAGTAATAACCAAACTAGTAAACCGATTTCTATGAAATTTCTATGGAACAAATCTGAAAGTATATCCTTTCAAATAATAAAATAATTTTCCAAATCGGTTAATAAATGACGGAGTTCTAAGCTAACTAACATAACATAACATAAAAATAAAACAAATTTAAGACTTATATCGCTTATGTCGCTCAACGAGCTATGGATAGGGCTATGCTTGGGGTTTCTCTACGGGATCGAATCAGAAATGAGGAGATACGTAGGAGAACTCAAGTCATCGACATAGCCCGACGGATTAGCACGTTGAAGTGGTAATGGGCAGGCCATATAGCTCGCAGAGCAGATGGCCGATGGGGCCAGGAAGTTATCGAATGGAGGCCACGGACCGGCAAGCGCAGCGTAGGACGTCCACCTACAAGATGGGAAGACGACTTGGTAAGAACCGCAGGTCGGCGTTGGATGCAGGCCGTTTCCAACCGCAGTTCCTGGAGATCAATGAGGGAGGCCTTTGTCCAGCAGTGGACGTCCTACGGCTGATATGATGATGATGATGAAGACTTATATGGTTTTCTTATGGATGCTATTATCAGAACTAGACCAAATGGAAATGGGACTAAACGGGAAGCACCAGCTTTCAAATAAAAAAAAGATCATCAAAATCGGTTCAGCTAGTCGAAAGTTCTGAGGTAACAAACATAAAAAAAATTAATACAGTTGAATTCAGAACCTCCTCCTTTTTTGAAGTCGGTTAAAAAGAATTGAGTTTAGTAAAATAATTAATAGGTTATTTATAAGATAAGATATAAGGATGTAGTTAAGATATAGATAAGATATAAATAAGATATATTTAAGATATATCGTAAAAGATCTAGAACCTAGAATATAAGGATGTTATGTACAACAGTGTTGTTAGAGTGAAGTATTAGTAAGTATCACTATTAGTACAGTTTTGTTATAAATAAGACAGTCGTCGAAGAAGTCGTATCGTTCTATACGAGGCATCATCAAACCAGTAAAATTTTTGACGGCTCATTACTATATCCCTATAGAATGTACGTCCAGCATCATACCTAATAGTACCTACTTATTGGTTATTTAGCGTAGTAATTTGTGTTTACATACCTTTTTTACATATATTTTTTTTCTAATTTAAGGTATTCAAAACATTGATGGGTTGAAATCGACGATGACAGTTTAATCTGCATCTATTATTTATATCGTAGATACGCCCATTGTACCTATAATTTGAAACTGTATATTATTTGGTTATTTTTTATGGTGTGCAATAAAGATATGACCTGTCTATATTACCCCGCGGAAATTCTATGAAATTGAACTATAGCATTCCGGTCAATCTATCAAAATATCATCATTGTAATGCGACAAACAAAAGACAATTATTGTCATGTATTTTGCGAGCGCGGTATAAACGCACACACACAATACGAAATTGTTCCTTTATTTGTACGCACGTAGCGGCGCAGTTACCCTTGGACCATTATTTATCCTCTTTCAATCCGATTCCTTTGTCCTGTTTGTTGGAAGAACCTGAGGCGGGCAAATGTGTGTTTGTTGTGTCGTCTACGGCACCCGTTTTCATAGAACTTAAACCTGTCTAGGGGTAATAATATTTTATCATATTTTTCCTACCAGTCAAATTGCAAAAGTCTTTTGGCTTCATAAATCTAATTTTTTAATCAAGAAATGGTCTTGACTTTAATAAGTTGCGATATTTTTCATTTTCTTGTTTGATAAATTTTATTTTTGTTGTTCCTACTTGTTTTGTGTCGAGCAGTTTTCAAATAAGTGGGATTGTCAAAGCAACCGCTCATCTGAAATATGCCGGGTGTTATGCATTGCTTAAATTTATTGTGTTCAGAGGATCTGGCCACCATAGGAATGTACTCGTAGGATGACAAAGTAGATCCTCATCAAAATCTCAAGTATGTTTGCAAATACATACAACTGATACATTCCACTCATCTCTGCTGTTATAATTTAATATTAACGTAAAAATAAAAGGTTTTATTACCGATAATCTTAAACATAAAAAAAATATGCAACCACATCGACTTAAAGTCTGCGGACGTGTAGATTATTCTTATATGAAGTGATCTCTTTAGTGGGCAATTTTACGTCGTAATAAAGTTTTATTGTGGAAGAGAAAACAAAGATCCTTAGAGGCTATATTAAGGCCAACCGGATGTTGATAACCTGCCGAACTTGGGCTAATGTACCTTTGGCAATATGCCAGAGCTGCGTATATTCGAAAGTGTACACACACTTATCTATTGAGCTAGATCGGAACTCGAGTGCCGCGCCTTCAACTAATTTGAAGCGCTGCTTACAGGAAACGTACAGAAACATGTTGATTTGAAATCGAGTCTTATTAGACCGAGTCAGGCAATATCTACAAATAAAGTAATTGTTCGATTGTTTATTCAGCATACTAATGGAATTTCCGATCCAATCATGTAGTTAAAATGTTTTAATAACATTGAAATAGCTGTTGTACAGTTATCAAACCATCATATCATTGAACGTTAAAAAACTTGTATTCTTTTGAATTAAGCTATTAAAAATTGATTAGAGATGTAACCATTTACTGTAGTACAACACTGTAAGTCATTGATTGTTACTTTTAGAGCACGAAGATTTGAAGATCATGATGATTCGGAATACCCATACTGATATAATAAATTCAAAAGTAACTCTCACAACTAAACGGTTAGACCAATTATGATGTGGGATAGATAGATTATGACCGGGATTGAGACAGGCTACTTTTTTCCCGACTGCGCAGAATGAGTGTAATGACAATTTTATTGACAAACCCGGCGTCAGAAGCCGCGGGCGGAAGCTTGTGATTAATAAGCACAATTTGTAACGAGACTTCGCAACTCTTAAATACAAATCGCACTTTAACCCATACTATTTTCATTAATTATTCAAAGTAAACAAAACTCGTAAACAAAGTAACCAGGCAACAAGAGGAGATCTAAAGGGCATCAGCTAGGCCGCCTAAATATTATTAGGTTTGGAAAACTACCCTCGAAACAGAAGCAAAACAAATACAAATATAAGCTTTACATTTTAACTAACAACATTGTAAGCCGATACTGTAAAAGATTGAAAACTGGCTGACTCGATATTCCGCAATCAAATTTTTAGTAACAGATTTTTATTTTCTTTTTTAGCTAGGGTTTGGTGGACTATGTTTGTATAGTCATACAAACTTTTCCAATTTTGAGATGGTTATAAACTACCAAACGCAAACGTCGAGATGTTATCATAAATCTATTGAGTATGTTTTTTTAGAAACGTTGTTTGCTACGGAACTACGTTTTCCTTAGCCAAGACACGGTAATGTTATTTGTACAGTATTCTGTCTTCATACAAACGGCCGGAACGTAAGTCATACCTACGCGCCTCGTGTTCGGTACCCACTCGGTACACAACCAGTCGCGAATGCGCCGCAGCACGGTAATGTCGTTGCCTCAGTGACGAACGGTGTCATTTTTTTTGTCAGCAGTAAGCGTGCGATTTGTGAATATTTTATTGAAATAAGTACAAGTACTAACTTAATATGAACGATACTCCTTTTTGTCCTCCTTGTCCATGTTTCTCAAAAGTATTATTTTTAATTAAACTATTTAAACGAATGCGGATTTTTTATACAATTAAATTTCACAATAAAACTTTTCGTACGTCTCAGTCGAGGCGCAAATATTTTTCTGTATCAAATTTATAAGGGTGGATTTTGTATTAAATATAAACACACTCATACACCTACATTTGTTGAACACTTCCTATTTCATTCACAACGAATTAAATTTTTATATATATAAAATATACAATCACAAAACTAGAAAGAAATTAAAGTAGGTGGATGAAATTAAAATATTGCAGATGGGCAGCCATATCGCGTGTTTACGTACCGCGCGGCTGTAGGTAATTATTGCAAGGACAGTGCCGAGTCACAATACCGTATAGATAACATTACCATGGCAAAGTGAAGCATTTTTCACTATGAAAAAGTTGATTAACGTTTCTGGATTTCAAAATACAAAACTTTTTGGTACGACATTCCTATACTTAAATAGGATATATACAGACTTGTGTCAATGTGTCAAAATACTTGTTGTCATGTGTTTATTTACATCTTAAAGAAAAGTATGTTGTAGTGTATTTTATTTATGTTTGTTTATATTTATTTGTATGTGAAATGGGTCGTATCTTTGTGCCTGCAATAAACAAATTTTATTTATTTAAAACAATTAGTTTATTAACATAAGCACAAAATAACGTAAATCGTTGCAGAGCATATCATGCAATTATCTATTTCCGTGGTTTAGTTGTCACTCGGGTATCGTTACTATCGCAGTCCTCTATCTCTTGTTCACTTTATTTTGGGATTCTCACTTCCATTACTGTCGCACGCTGTGGTTTCTCTCGAGAGGATTCGTTCAGAAAATTCATTAATAAATATCTAAGTCACACCCTAAAGACTCGTTTAGAAGAAAAACATATCAAGACTTAATAAAAAGATACTTCTACGCAATATCGTGTAAATTTGATTAAATAAACAGGACTCGTCTCCTTTATTACTTTTTTAACGTCGCATTGCTTAAATTATACTATATGAAGCGTACGTATTTGCAAATTAGCGAGAGCGCAATACGTCGCCAGCCACACATCACTCTCTCACGACTCTGCCGTTTCCGCAATTTAGACAGCTTTCTCCGGCTCTCATATAACCAACAGTCATTGCTTATTAGATTAAAATTTCTTCAAATAACCACATCAAAATATTAGTACTTACGTTATAGCGCCAAAGAGTTAATAAAATCAGTCATAAGTCACAGAGACCGAATAATAACTCACATAGAATGGGATTGAATTCTTGTGAGGGATATTTCTGTTAAATTGTATTAATGCGAGGACGTGAGCGCGTCCCACGGAAAGGGATGATCTTGTGTTTAAATGCCAGTTGCCTGGCCAAGACCGAGATTTTCTGTACTCTTGGATAATCTTATTTATGAGGCTACTTTTAATAAAATGACTGATATTCCGCCAGGAGAGCAAGCACAAAACATTAAATAAAGCATTAATAACGAAATACATGTGCTTGAGGTTATAAAGAAAATATCAAATATAATTTCTTACTCAGCCGAGAGTTTACGGCTTGGACCATTACGCAACTCAAATAATTTATGCTTCACCGATTTCAAAAAGAGATTTCCTGAAGAAAACTGCTCCTCAGATATTTCTCCTTCGCTGATTTCTAAAGAGGCATTTTAGAAAACTTACCGATAAAGAACCAGACGTATGATTTTCCGTACAGTCTGTGCTTGTAGACTTCACAGAGAACTCTCCTGGCTGCGACCACGTAGAATAGTCCAACGATCACTCGTGCGTCCTGCCGTCGTAGATTCCGCACTGCGTCCGCCGGATCCGACAAGAACGACTGTCGGGTCACGATCTCGATGCTCGCTTTTTTGCAGTGTGCTTCCAGGTCTTCTACAGTCTAAGGAAATAAATTGTTTGTTTTCAACGGATTGTATAACAGCGAATACAAACGTCAGTAGTTGCAACTTTATTTGTTACAAACAAACATCTATCTTTAATACCTTATTTTCTCGATATATGGCATACAGATAAGAGTAAACCAAACTTATCTGAGATATTTAGTAAATCATTAACTTCCATTAATGTTAAGAGCTAGTAAAATGTGGTATCTAGGGAGAAGATTATTCGTGTACGTGCGAGTTTGTGTAAAAGTCCGTTAAACCAAGTGTAACACCTATTTTATGCTGAGAGCTTTTGCTAACCCACAATACCCACTAAGTAACGCTACCCACCGTGAAAGATTATATTTGCATAGGTAAGTATGTCTAAAAGATGTCCCATTTCCTAAAATGTTCTTCAGTCACGTTTATTAACTTTTTGTGTCTTTATAACTAGTGGTTTGCCCTGAACTGAGATCTCGCGAGTCTCCCATAAAAACAAAAAAATATTATTCGTAATCTTTGACTATCAAAATAGTGCCATAAAATGAATAACCAATTGACTTGATCTACAGTTTTATTCAAATTACAGGTAACGGGAGTTCATGTCGATCGGTAATACTTTTTTGAGGTAGAAATTGCAGTTATTCTTGATTTCAGACTTTTCCCTATATTTGTGTCACTAAAGTTACACGCATAGCAAATTTCAGTAATGTGGGGTCACTGGTGGACCCTGTGACTTTTGTCAAAGTTCTGTTTTTATTATGACTAATAACTTAAAAACTACAAGGTTTAAACTAAAACTAAAGTCGGAGTCAAAATGTACTCACAAATACCTTTTATTAGACGTGCTATTTAACCGGAGAGTCCTATTTTGGTTTTTACCTCTCTTGAACCCCAATATCTCAACAAGCCCCCTCATTTTAGCTCATTTAGTTACACCAAAATTGTGCCATCACTACTCGTACCTATATACAAAATGTCACGATGATAGGATAAACGCTTCGAAAGTTATCCTCGGACAAACAAACATGCATACATACAACGCCGATTTGCCCAAGTTGATTTGGAAATCTCGCTTTGCTCGATCAATTAAATATGTCCTGTATAACGTATTTATTTTTTATCTAAGTGTAACAAGTCTAAAATCTGAAACTTTACGATCTATACCTAATATACAGAGTGAATTTTTGAGACGGGCCAGTAAGGGCAGGTACCTTAACTGTTATAGTTACAGGAAAACGTTTTTAGGAGACTATACTTAAATTTTTATGATATTCTGAACTGCATTCACAGATTTTAGAAAAAAGTCACAGTCAGCAAGAAAATGGTCATTTTACACAAAAAACTTTTTTGATGACAATCGATCCTGTTTCGTGTAAGGATCAAAAGTCTCTACTGGACCGACTGAGGTTTGAGTACTAGAAATGTCAGAAATCGCGAAAAACTTTTCCCATACATTTGTACGGAAATACAGGAGACATAAGATAATTGCAGTTTTTGTCAAGCCGGCCTCGTGGCTTACTGTACCTAAAAGCAAAAGCGCCTACCTATGTAGAAAATCATCATAGTTGGATCGATAATCTTCTAAAACATTAAAACTAATACAAATAATAATAAATTAAATTATTTTAATATGTATTTTAGATACGGACAAAAATAGCCTACATTTAGATGATCTACGAAATAAATTGCTCAAAATGACCGCCGTTTTCACGAATATATAAGTTCACTCGTTTTTTTTACTGAACTAGTAGCGGCCGATAATTTTCTTGGATGGATATCATTTAAAATCCTTGTTAATGCATCTTTCAGCTCCTGAATACTATTCTATTTCTCGTATGTATGTGTTAAAGCGTCAAACGCGTTCAAATCTTTATACACGGTGTCGGGTTTTATGTGGTCCAAACGAAAACCATGGCCATGGGCCACTCGAATTACCCACATGTGTTCTAGAATTTTTTATAGTGTAGGAGCTAGGGATATTTGTGTGTCCTGATTTCCTAAGGAAAAAGATTGACGTCGATATATGTTTTTTTTTAGTAAAGCCATTGGAATAACCTTATTTGAAAATTTCAAATAAGGAGTTAATGAATTTTAAAATTTTTGAAAACTAGACAAGATAACTTTTTTTAGACATAGATATAGACAGAAATTTATTTGCTACCATAGCACATACAAATTCACACAATACAATCAAATGGTATAACATCAAGGAGAAAGCACAAGTAAGAGAAAACAGAAAATTACATTCAACAAACATAGGAACAATAGAATGAAATAATAAATTTACAATGTAGTCAGGGAAAAATTAAAAAGAGGCAAGTAGGGGTGTATGTGCTACTGCAGCAAATGGGTTCCAGCTCAGCAATATGCCTCGCCACCGATCGACAGCTCGGCGCTGTTATTCTGCAGAAACCTTTTTTAGGTAAGTCATTAGAACTCGTAAGAACGAATGTGTTTGCATACAATTATTAATTAGATAATTAGATAATTATGATAAGTAGATAGAAGAAATTAATATATTATGTAACGAATAACAATAATGATAACAAACGTTTTAGTTTATAAATAATAATACGAATAAATATAAATATACTAGGAGCTTTACCCTCGCGTCAGCAAGTGAACGGCGGACTGTAACAATTTGTACCAGACAATCCAGTTTTTTTGTTTTTCTATTAAATGTTTCATATAATGCTTTTTAAATGTAAATTTTGGACCTTTTTCTAAAAAAAATACCAAAATTTGATATAATTTTTTTCAGTCTTAGCATGCAGTCGGTGACCATTTCGAAAAGTGTAACTAAATACACGCTTCCTTTTAACCCGACTTATTTTTTATTCCCAGTTGTTAGCCAACCGTCAAGTTCCGTATATTTTTACTTTCTGTGGTGTGATGTAAGCATAACAGAATGCGCGAATGCTTCAAACCCACTTATGCAGAAAAAACCAGACCCGCTCTAATTACATTGAATCCAGCGTGAAAGACCCGGCCCTATTCATTGCGTGATATTCACTATATACACACACAACCTCCACTCGCTTTCACAATATAAATGAACGTTTTATATCTCCCTAGCATTTTCTTCACAATTCACTCTAATGAAAAATCTGTTGCAGAATACGTTAAAATTCTTTAATGCATTTAATATAAATATGACTGGCAATAATAACGCGTCGGAATGAAAACGGGAATAGGATACTTTTTGAAGCAGTCGTTTTTAAAACGTTCGCCACTTTTCCTTAAAAGGTGCTTAAGTAAAATTCCTTTTAAGAAAAGGACTTTGTTTATTTACCGAAACAGATTATGTGTCATTTGATTAAAATAAAGGTTTTATTGTTTCTATATTTGTATTTTCTATTATTTTTTGTGTCAGAGCACAAGTTTCGCGCGGAAAAGGGTTTAAATCTGGACGTAGGATCAATGGATTTTACCAATAGAAATAATCTGGTTAATATTAAATAGCGTATGCTATTCAATATCAACCAGATCGCAAAGAAACATCAGGACCAAACGAAATAATGTAGGAAAACGTTTTGTAATAACATAGGATTATTTGAGAACTCATTAAATTACGAAAAATAAATCTGATACTTAGAAATGGTTTCTTTTGGTGCTTACACTATAAAGCAAGATGCTAAAAGAAATACATTACATTTATATAAAAAACATCCACCTTAATATCCGCTAAAGTAAAACATAAAAATCTTATGGATGAGACTAGATGGTATGAGTACATGGGGTGACGTGAAGAAGTGTAGGTCCCATTGACCGAGATCCGGACGTTTTACATACAGTATGAACTACATAAAAAACACATGTGCGTGTACCTACTTATGTGCGCACGTAAGAAGTTATACTTCTTTGGCGTAACAGAACAACAATAGCTAAAAATTTCATCCCGTATGCCACAACACTTTGTTTGTAATAGGAGTGATAAAATTAATATCGTTATGAGTTTTCACGGAAACTTGAGAGACAGTTATCAGCTAATTTTATCGTGTCGGTTTTTAGCTGTCGGTGTGCGCGCGCATGAGACAGATATCAGCTAACTTCATCATGTCGCTTTTTGGCTGTCGGTGTGCGCACGCATCGTCAAAATTATACTCTCATATTTTTTACTAAACGCGCCAAATTAAGTATAACTTCAAAAAGTTAGGATATTATTTCGATACAACATATTTGATATTCCCTCTAAATTTCCTTCTTGAATAAATGCACTATCTATCTTATACAAAGTATTCGCTTACGAGACGTTATGGAAATAAAGTTCAATGCTTATATTTTCCACGCATCTTAAATTTTCCGATGTTTGAATTTCAATACTCTCCGCAAGCGACCGAGAGAATATGGAAAATTCTATGAAAGCAGTTTCTTTTCAATTATGTTTTCAAAGTAAAATGTTAATCTATTCATCGATATGACTTTTTATTCTTGGAATCATTTTTGCAGTGTTCTGTGTTAAAAGAAAATGCTTTTATAAAAATGATGATGATAAATTTTAAGTGGTCTGTCACAATAAAGAAAATATGCTCACCCGTATGTGTAGCATTCATTTATCATGCAAGAAAGCCTCGCAATGTTGCTTCTCCAGAGAGCGATTATGTTCTCTTCATAGCCATTGTTAAATTATGCTTTATGTAGTGTTTAATATTTTGGAAATTCTGAATGTCCTTATACCTCTATCACAGTATTCCCCCACACCCAATATTCAGAGTTAATAGTCATAAATATAGAATGCTTATTAACTCTGTTTATCCTAAAATTATTCATGGTATCCGAGAGAATATGTTCTGCTGTTTTTGTCGCATAGCATGGCTATGCAAGAGCCTTTAGAAATGATCACATGAATTTTAATTAAATCAACTGCAATTCAAAAATACGGACGCTTTTAAAGTGCCTATACCACCGTTGAATGAATTCTAATACGTAATAAAATCGAAATCACCAAGTGGCTCAAGGCCAATCGCGAAGATCGTTTGTCAGTCGGCAAACAAAGCGCTTAGCGTGTCATACTCCACTCGATGTCGATAGGAACAACCGCATTTCAAACGATTTCAATCACGCGACCGATATGGGGACACAAAAGCAAGTCCTACATTACCACTATCCGATATCTGGCCCTATTATCATTGATTAGCTGTTCACTGCTCCACAGGTTGGGATATGAAAACCATTGAAATGTATAGATAACTAGTAGAAAACGGGTGCTATTTGTAGAATGTATCAATAGCCCTCGTTTTCTACCATATCAACAGCAGACGCCGAGACAAACGTATTTTCCTTTTATCTAAGCTCGTTTAAGATATACGCAGCCAAAATCTATTGTGATAGTTGAAATGGTGAGGAACGGTTGAATAAATTCAAGTTTAGTTATAAAATCAGCGTTTATTAGAGATATGGAGGACGAGACTAGGTTCCGTGACAACGGTCTGTCGCAGCCGCAATTATTCTCCTATTTCTTAGGAAAGCTGTTCTCTGGTTCTTTCTCGTTAATTTTCATAAGGAATGAGAGGTAATATTTTATTTCATGGCACATTGCGTTTTTATTACTAGAACGATCGGAAAAGTAATTGCTGCGATGCGATGCAGCGCTGGTATGATGCAGTGATGCATTTTATGAAATCTAAGAAAGTCTTGTTTTGATTAGCTATGTGTACAAAATAATCAGGTGCAGAAGTTTTGTTTAGTATAAGGAGTGATGACAGGCTCGCGCAAACATAGACATGCGCGTAAGAAGTTATTGGATCAAGTCGGTCCAATGTTCGACTGAGGTTCGGTCTATGTCTACCCACAAGGCATTAGACTTACTTGTACATTCCGTCTTGTTCAACGAACTATAGGCAGAAATCGTTTTTTATTAGATCAGAAAATTTCATAAACAAACTGAACTCATAATGACTCATCCGAAATTGACTTATTTTAATTCATCTCCAAATACATTTAAAAATATAATCTCAAAGAACTGGTTTAATGTGACTTCTTAACTGTCCGTTACTCACTTTTGTATGTCTTGTCTAAATTACATGTAATATCTTATTTTTTATAATTCAAGCTAGCAAATAGACTCAATATGCGAAAACTGTCTAAATGGTGATTAGCTATAAGTATAAACTAATAATTAAGTTTTTTTATCACTGTATGTTTTCCGAAGAAAATAAAATAAAATGTGTGCGTGCGCCTGTTGTCACTCGTTATACTAACTAAAACCAAGTACACAGTTCGGCGTAATGTTGCAAATTGTATTTTAATTAATACACGCCTCAATCATTTATAACTCTTTAGTAAAGTCACACCTCGAGTAATATTTAAATATGGGGCGTGGCTGCCGCTTCCAACTTAAATCCTCTGCAAAGAACTCAAAGTAAAAATAATTAAAGTACTTTTCCATTATCCCTACCTTACGCCAACAGAATAACTATACAAAAAAACACTGAAGTACGACAACTTTATATCTATTGCAGTTGCATTCTTATAGAAAATATCTCTACAAATACCATTCAATCCAATATAGGTACACAACAAAAATCAAATATACACAATCTAAGAAACAAATATATAACATTTTATGTTTAAGACTCAAACTAATTACGGACAGAAAACGATTTTGTTTGAGGGAGCACAGCTGTACAACAAATTACTAAACAATAAAACTACACAACACTTACAATAAAGAACAAACTTAAGAAATATGTACAAACATAATAGAATTAAGTAATTACCTTAAGTAGTAAGCCCCAGAGGTTAAGATAATCACGAAGAAATATCAGTGTATCTCATCTTAAGTGAACCATTTAGTTCTTATGAGAAATGAAGTTTTTTAAACCTGACTTGTACCTATCTGTTTTGTCCAATGTGTCAATAACCAAAACTAAATTTTATCTGCTCGTTCAAATTCTTCATTAAATTATATAACTTACACATTATTAATCTACTGTTTTTTTTTAAACTTACCGAGATAAAAACTTCTTCAGCTTGTTGTAAGATTGCTATCCTGGACCATCCAAACTTCTGCATGAGCTTGATTCTCGTAGGATTATGTACCGTCGCCGATGGATGTGTTCGGAATAGGGTGGGAAAACGCGCTCGATCAGAAAGAGCGGGTGACGATGCACCGTAGCATAGCTGAAAAAAACATCAATTGATCGGCAAATCATTTTTTTAATTTGAATTTCATTCCACATAATATTATATTCAATAAATAAATAGTGAATATTGCTGGAAATTTTACACAGTGCTATCTGGCACCAAACTAAGCAGAACTTGTACTATGAGAACCAAATAACTGATAGAATACTTATATACTTTTTTTGTAAATACATTCTTTTATTATATAGAAAAACAAATATGTGTTTCGTGACGGGAATCGAACCCGCTTCAATATGAGGAATATCTTATGGTGTTTATGGAATTACCTGTAAATGCTCGTTAGAACTCTTTTTATTTAGAATATGAATATGTGGATAATATATAAAATTAGATAAGCAAATATTTATCATCAGTGTTTGGTCCTAATTACAAAGTGACTCTCTCCAGTATTCATTAACAGCCTTTGCTGATAGTATCGTTCAACTTACCCCGTAAGTAAGAAACCAAATTGTGAAAGCTCACTAGCTTCTGCGATTCAAGGTGTGAATCTCAAAATTGCAAAAAGAGAGCGTATGGCCTAAGAAAGGCTGACCTAAATTCGAATGGGAACAAGGTCGAGACAAAGATCTTAGTGCAATGAAATGGTTGAATACGGGCGTAAACAATATTTCAAAAACCAGTTGCATACTCAGTTCAACGTAAGAAGCTTTTATGGAAATAATCATAACAATAACTTGTTGGCGCAAATAATATAAAAGCATGTTATATTTTGGCTAACAGCAATTAGAATTATCTTTGTGTGCAAATTAGTGGTTCTTTTCAGTTTTAAAAGCTTTCGGCGAACAATCCAATTCATATTAGAAACCACTTTACACAATTTTCAACACCATTGATCAATGGCCGGATAGCACGAATTGAGCGTATGTGTTTGTAATTCTGAAATTTCTTTGTGAAGTGCTGTAAATGCAGGAAGAAAAACAATGTCAATAAAAACTGTGCGAGTTAGGGATATTTTACAGCTGCAAACTTATTACCATGTTAATTGAATTCGTAAAACTCATTCAGAATCAATCAGCGTAAGTGTATTTCGAAGTAAAATTTTATTCGAGCAAAATCGGTTTTCCAACGTAAGTTACGTCCAGTCTACCAGATAACTTTATTTACCCCGGCCCCATTAACGGTTTGTATAAAAAGAAGTCGTGACAGGACTCATTACGCCAGAGCCTATAAAAAGGTGTATAGCTGAGCCCCAATATTCATAAACGAGCTGTCGAAATCGATCAAACATCATTATCCAATCACAATACTGTTCCCAAATCTGACCCTCGTCGAGTAGGTACTAATATCCTATCGTTCGGTGTGCTTATAATCGCTGTACTTGACGCAGATAAAGTCACACAAAGGAAAAGAAAGAAGTAAATTGGTGTGCCACACGAGAACTGCAAGATGAACACACTGGCATTGCTCCAAAATTATGTCTTCGTACAACATGGAAAACGCGCCTCGAAGCTTCTTGAAGTATCAATCTTGTAGGAAGTTAAGATACAAGCCTTAACGGAGGAAACTCGTTTATTTCATGACTGTTTTGTTAGAAAACTTTTAAAATAATGGAGACTGTTATGTCAGTATATTTTAGAAAATACTTTTTCACAAAGCTACAGGGCTCGCTCCAGACAAAGCAAAAGCATTTAATATCTTTGCTAAAATAACAATATATTTTTATAGATACGATACAACACCCATTGCCAAAAAATTACTTTGCCGGTAATGTAATGGGTGAGCACGGTTACCTAAAGCTAACCGCTTACCGGCAGTTTGGCTATCTGCCAGTACTTCAATAGTTACAGAAATACAGGTTGTACCAAACGCTTCCAGATTTTTCATTATTGATTTGAAGTAAAAATATGGTTTCTGTTATAAAGCGAAGGCCTAAGTTCATCAACTCTAATGCGTTTTTCCATCGTCTAAGGTAAGAACCGCTTTACTGTCTAATGGCTAATAACCTGTTTTTTGATTTGTTTCAGTTCATAGAACAGACCACGCATGAGACCAGCAGCGGGGCTATTTTAAAATGTCGGAAAGCAATCGGATTTGAATTGATATCAACATAATTTGAATCCGTGTCGGAAAGCTATCCTAGTTTTATGGTCCAACCGTAATAGTTTTAGATTAGAAATAGAATCAGACAAAAACTGTCGCGCTCCAACAATTTTTTTGATTCGATAGCTTTATAACGTTATTAAATAGCCTCGCAGAAATCTGTTCACTATCCTGATTAAATTTCCAACGGCCACACATAAACTGTATTTTCAGACTGATCAAAATACATTCAGTAGTTGGTATAAAAAATAAATACTTACAACCATGAGGTTCCACATTTTAGCGGCCTCCGCGACCGTGGTACAGACGGTGGAACAGCCCGCCAGTAGCAGCAACTTCTGAGGCGGGTTGTACAGGAGGTTGTACATCACACTCGCACCCAACCCCGGCTCGCACTGTCAACGGAATCGTGATTTAGAACGGGTCTGTGGAATATTTTCAATAGGCATGTAGATTTTGTAGATTTGTGGGTAGTTCGGTGAATAACAAAATAAAGGCCTTTGAATTTAATATATTCAAACATCTACTAAAGTAAAAAAATGAAGCAGAACAAATAACTTTGATATAGGTGCCGTGTTTTATCTCTTTCGAGCGATTGAAACTACATGTAGAGTTGTAGAATGTAAACTCTGATTGTAGAATGTACCTAGTAAAGTATTACCCGTGCGCGATAAGTTGGGACCTGAGCGCGGTGACGTCATATTGGCGTGTTTGTACCGCCCGCAAAAAAGCGAACATAACAAGCAGCCGCCCGTGGCTTCGTCTTTGTTTTTTTTAACCTTATTTATTATGTTACTCAGGGAGGACGCTGCTTTTTATCTAATCTTTTTTACACTATTTGAATTATAACAACACTATTGAACTATAACAACAAAAACGACAACAACAAAACAATGACACAAACTATAACAACAAAAACTACAACAACAAAACAATAACACAAACGAAAACTAAAAGAATTCCAGAGCGCGTCGTTACGTGACGTAGGCCAGTACGAGACTAAAAACTCTAGTAAAAAATAGTGATGCGAACGGTACAATACGGGCGCCATCGGGGAAGTGCAGAGGAAGCGGTCGAGGAGTCGCATTCCTAGCAGGTCCCAAGTTATCGCGCACGTGTAATAGTTAGGTTTACGTTTTGTTTACGAAGATTTGCTAAATATTAGCCTTGCTACAAAAAACATAAACACTGTTTAACGCGTGTTTAAAAAAATCTATAAGTAACATTTTTGTCTGGAATTTTTTTAAACAGTGTTTATCGGATATTTAATATGTTTGTGGTAGGCTTGAATAAACAAAAAAGTATAGGTATCTGCAAAGCGGCAAAATACGAAACGCAACGCCTCTTAAATTCTTACAGTCACGAAGCTATTTGGAGAGTATTGTAAACCCGAAGGCTTTATCCACCGTACAAAGCGGTCAGGCGTCCTGTTCCGTTCGTTGTAATGGAAAATAACAACGCATATCTATCGAGGCAACGGGTATTTGGAAGTTCGAGAGCACTGAACACGGAATGCAAAACGTTTGACCACTCACAAAGCTTCTTCAGCAAATGTTCTTGATTTTCCCTGTTTACGTTTACCAACGCTTACTAAATGAATATTGGATAACAAAAGATTTTTCTAGATTTTATTATTATTTATTATTATTTGGAGCCTGTACTGTCCCACTGCAGGGCAAAGGCCTCCCTTCCTTCCACTCCACTCTATCATGCGCGTGTGTAGTCCAATCTTCCTTAAACGAATCGAGTTCGTCTTTCCATCGGCGTCGTGGTCTGCCACGTGCTCGTTTATAGAATGTTGCGAATTTTATCTATTCTAATCATTCATTTGTTTTACAGTTCTCTAGTACTTTATTTTTCTTCTTTTAAGTCAGTTTTATGTAAGGCACACAAAAAATAAAACTGCCACCAAAAAGTATTTATGATACCATTATACCAATACGGAAATGACTGAAAAAGTAACACAGTGCATGGCTACTGGCCAGTGTTTGCCTAAATAGTTTGGAATAAAAAAAAAGTTATGTGCGACGCATTCTATCATAGATAGAAGGTGGTGATGTAGCTAATGCGTTCGAAGACTTTTTTACTGATATTCCAGTCTCTACCACAAAATCCTTAAACGGATACGGATCCTTAAACTCCCATAGTCGCAGAGTCATTGTTGAAAGAAAACTTAACGGAATGCAAAACACAATTCAAATTTGATTATGTACATAGTGGTGACATCATAAAAGCTTTCAAACTGATAAATGTTAAGAAAACCACGGACCTCTGGGGTATCTCTGTTAGCGACGTAAATACATTGATTAACATAATTGCTCCTGAACTAGCTTTAATATTCAACGAGTGTATTGATTGTGGTGTATTCCCTGATTTAATGAAACACAGTAAAGTAACTCCACTTTTCAAATCAGGCACTATGTCTGATTCTGGTAATTTTAGGCCAATCTCAGTACTTCCAACATTTATTAAAATATTTGATAAACTAATTTGAAATCAACTACTTAGACATTTCAATTCTCATAATTAACTGCATCATAAACAATTCGGATTTACCAGGGGTCGCTCAACCACTGATGCTGGTATTGAGTTAATATCGCACGTATTTGATGCCTGGGAGAAGTCTCATGACGCTTTAGGTGTTTTTGTGATTTGTCCAAAGCATTTGATTGCGTAGACCATGACACATTGATCAGGAAACTACACCATTATGGCATTAGAAGCGTTGCTCTAGACTTTTTCACTTCTTATTTAAGTGGCTGAGTGCAAAGAGTTGACGTGAATGGGAAGCGTTCTCCAGGGTCTCTGGTTAAAATGAGTGTACCACAGGGATCAATTCTGGGACCATTTTTATTTTTAGTATGTATTAATGATCTTCCCCATCTTGTAAGGGACGATCATGAGGTTGTATTGTTTGCAGATGACACGTCACTTTTATTTAAATTAAAGCGACGACAAACCGATTTTGACGATGTAAACAATGCAATCTCTAAGGTCGTAAAATAGTTCAATGTAAACAATTTACTT
Source organism: Philereme vetulata (assembly GCA_918857605.2). Classification (NCBI taxonomy): domain Eukaryota; kingdom Metazoa; phylum Arthropoda; class Insecta; order Lepidoptera; family Geometridae; genus Philereme; species Philereme vetulata. Next base: position 6,320,602 of record OU975473.1, on the reverse strand, counting down.
CTAAATGAAAAGAAAACAAAGTGTATTAGATTTACACTAGCTCATGTTACACAAGTTAAAGCAGATATAAAAATCAAAGGCGAGGAGTTGGCTCTTGTGGACACTACCGTATTCTTAGGTATAACGCTAGATAATAAGCTTCATTGGGGCCCTCACATTGATAAGTTGTCGAAGAGACTTAGTTCTGCGGCATACGCAGTCAAAAAGATCCGTCTTTTTACAGACGTAGACACAGCTAGACTAGTTTACTTCAGCTACTTCCACAGCGTTATGTCATACAGTATACTGCTGTGGGGGAGTGCTGCAGATATAAACACCGTGTTTGTGCTGCAGAAGAGGGCTGTTTGTACAATTTATAATATGGGCTCCAGAGAATCATTACGCAATAAGTTTAAAGAAATAAATATTATGACATTCCCTTGACATCTATGAAAATCTGATGTATGTTCACTAAAATATTAATTTGTTTAAGAAAAATAGCGATAATCATAATTTTAATACTAGAAATAAAGATAAAGTCGCTGTTGCCCCTTGTAGACTCCATAAAGTTAGTAAATCGTTTAAAGGGCAAGGTGTTCGCTTTTATAACAAACTCCCAAGTGATGTACAAAAATTGACAATTAACAAATTTTAAAACGCAATTAAACAAAATCTTTATAAAAAAGTCTACTATAAAATATCGGATTATTTAGATGATAAAGAAGCTTGGGATTGAAAGTGCTCTTCAAAATGTTACAATTTAGACGTAATTTATTTTCTGTATTGTAATGTATTCTAAAAGGATCATTAAAAAAACAACCAGCCTTGTTTCTTGCCTTTCTTTCCTGGCTTGGTCGCGAAGGAACAGGCAGTAAAATTGACGTTTCAAAGTGATCCTTGTGATTTTAATAAATAAAAGATTTTGACTTTGAGAGTTTATAAACTTTGATTTCGTTTTAGCCATAGAGAAAAGATGAAGATGAAAAGATGAAAGAAAAGTTTCTATGCTACTAATTGTTAACAAAAGAGGTTTTTATAATTTATGCTTGTGTAGTGGGTAGAAATCGCCAATTTAAAATTACCATCATGAAATACTTTATGTAACGCATGCTCAGCATATTGATAAAGATATTAACTGACGCCGCTGTAACACTCGACCTCGATAATTCTCCTTCACTTAACGCCGCTATTAAACCTTACCCATCTTATTTATAAACATCGTTTAGATTTCTTATTTGATCGAAAAGTTTAGAAATAAATAGAGGCGTCACTGTTTGTGAAAATAATTATACAGTATTTTGTATGGTAAAGGCCGTGTCATGTTCATGTCACCGTGTAGTCTATTATAACAGCCAAGTTATTTCCGCAATGACAGCCGACTGCTCGGTAAAAAATAAAATATTATGCTGCTAAACTACTTATACAAATAAGAAGGACAGGGTCTGTAGGCCATCCTCAATAATTCTCCCTATATTACGACATTAGCGTCCTTTCACAATTTTCGATAGTAACCTTCGCGTTATCAATATAAAAGTGATCCCGATCGCCAATTTGTCAAAGAATAGGCGCAAATCGATAAAGTGGGGACATTACGTTGAACCGGTGCGGAAATTCTGTCCAATAAAATTTTCTTCCGAGAACCATTCATAAATTCTCAATAATTGAATCGAACGAACCCCTCTCGCCTGCAGTATCGCTCCTAAGCTAACGTTTCAGTTCATTTGGATTTATGCACGGCCTACGGACGGTGGCTTAGAGTTGAGAGCCCTTTTTGTTAATTACCAAAGTACCCAGTCAGCTGCGCTGGTTTCAACCTAATGGATTAGGTTAGTACTTGTCATTCAGAGAGCGAAGACGTGTTAACATGTTAATTATAATAGGCGTTTGCGCAAACTTCTTAGCGACCAATTAACGAAATTAGTTGTAAGAGCTAGCTGGGTTTTAAAAAGCACACGTTAACTTACATATATAATACTTAAAGTCACATGATTTTTTAGTTATTTAGGTTCGAGTTTTAGAAGGCATTAGAAAATCAGATACTGGCTAAACCATTGCGTTACTGAATCACACAAAAATAGAACTTTTTAAATTTTCGCGAACTATACTCATGTTTTTAAGTGAAAACGGGTCTTTTCGCGCACAGATTTATGCACGAGTGACTGAGACTGTCTCACGCGATCACGGCCGATGTAACTTGGCCGAAACGTCGAGGTTAGTCAAAATTATGATTTTGATATAAATCTGTGCGCGAAAAGACCCGTTTTGTCTTAAAAGCACACAAAAATACTCAAGTAGGGCTTAGTACATACCTTACTATCATTACTGTGGAGCATCAGTTTAAACCCTGACAGCAGATCAGTCCTATTGTTGACATCAAAGAGTGCCAGTTCAGCGGCTGGCATGCAAGCCTGGCCGCCCTGCCAGCCACCTTCTCCCTCCATCGGGAAAATGCCTCCGATGTGCAAGTAGTCCTCTCTGAGACCCTCGCTACAGCCGCACCCGCTCAGCCATAGCAGCAGCAACGCCCGCGCCTTCCTTCCCCCCACCCCCCGACACAAGCACTTGGCAACGATGAATAATTGCACTATAGTTTTCACTAACAACGAATTAACATCACAACACAATGTCCTAGTTCGAAAGCTAACTAAATAACTCGCAGTTTTTAATTTAACTAGCGGACGCTTTGAAAAATAAAAGTTCGCTCGCGCTCTTGGGACCAAGTCGGCATTCCATATTCCTAGGTATTGTAGACATAGCCTAATAAGCGTGAATCTTTGTATAATGTAGGGCATCAATGTGTCTGGGGGCGCGTGAAGGGCGGACCCCGCCGCCGCCGCCGCGGGTCCCGCGCGACCCTCGGCGCCCTGCGGGGTCATCGCTCGCGGCGGGGACATGCTGTCATTGTTCTCCTCCTCTCGCATTTTCCATCCTCTCCTGTAACAAATTATTTAAGCTTTAGCACAAAGCGTAGACTATTTAATTTGAGACACGGAATGTAATTTCTTTGCAAGTCAAACGTCTTGCAGCAAAATATCAACTATTTAGATCTAGATGCGCTTAGCATTTGGTTATAGTCTAGGTAATAGGGTAGATAGGTAATATAATTTTACTCCTAAATAAATATTGGAATAGCGTCAGTAATAACTTTAACAATAGTTCGTTCGTCCATTGTGAGAGAAGAACAATTGTTGCCATTCATCGATATCAATCTTTGCCAATAGGGCGAGTTTCAATTTAATATTGGCGCCTAGAACGCATTTAGAACCACTCGGATAACAGTAGATATAAAGTAAATAGACTTCACAGCTAACTTTAGAAAATTCCTTTCCAATATCACAGAATTCGCTAACGTGCAATACCACACCGAGTAATTGATAGGTTAATGATTTGTAGTTTTACTCCTTTGTGTTACCGGCCGGCGTGGATCACAATAGAGCAATGGTGTTAAATTAAGACACCGATTTGTTTAAATCATTTTAGTCTGTAATGAGGTTTTCATCCGGCATAATGTTGTTATATTACAAATCAAATTACCGGAGCGTTCAACCGTGTGAAATCAGTCATGTCAATTTTGCGAGGGTGGTTGCTCAGTTGTATTTGTGGTTATATCGCAACCAATCAGGGTGATATCCATTGTAATACTAGGTAGGACCGTCTTGTTACGTCATATTTTGAGAGATCATTTTGTTTGTACCTACAGTTTATTATTTATCTGTGATATTATTCCTGTAAATATATTAAAATGTTAGCGCTCGGCGCATGAAGCCACCTTTACTCATTTTTAACCACTCGATTGAAAAATAAATCGGATTATTTTTGCGCGTTTCATCTTTATCAGATCTGTAACGATGAACCATATCAGACGACCAGGAAACTGATAGTACATGTACAATATCGAATATGTAACTAAGTGTCGGCTGAAGGTATTCCTGTGAGATAGCTTTTGCACGGCTATAAACCTGTTACGTGGAAAGTGATCAATCAGTGATTGAGTTTACACTTTAGTCGAGTATCTCTGGCACGTTGTTTACCTTAGTACATTTGCACTCCGTATCAAATGATATATTGCTTTAACGTGAAACTTCTGGATTCATATCACAAATGTAAACGACGTACAGTAATGTTCTATCACAAAGTTTGACCGCGCTGTAAATAGCATTTTCGATGCTTTTCAGCTCAGCCAGATGACAGTTTAGTGAGTAAATGAAACTTTAATAACAAGGAAACCACTGCGCGGTATATTCTATACTTTGGTAGAGCGGGTTGTCCGCCTCCACAATCACTTTTCTCATCTTATTTTAGAGATTCGTAGTCTATGTACTTCAATTCAGCTTGAAAGATTTCAATAAACGAGCGGAAATGTACTTAGGTAATTGTAAGCACACAAAACTTATAAGTACATTGATTGGATGAAAAAAAAATGTTTGTATGTTTGCATGATCTACAGATATTTGTTCCGGGTCTGGATGTTTTCTATATATCAAGAGTACGTATTTAAATAAAATGTATATAAGTATTCTATCAGTTATCTGGTTCCCATAGTACAAGCTCTGCTAAGTTTGGGGCTAGATAGCGCTGTGTGAAATGTCCAGCTATATTTATTCTTTTATTTATTTTTATTTTATTGTATGATACCTTTACTTACTAAGCTGGATATATTTATCAAAAACCTAACAACAGAACAAGCATACCTAGTTGGATATTCCTTTATGTATTTTATGTACCAACAAAACATTCGAAATAAATATGGAAAAAACAGCGTAAAAGAGAGGTGAGATTATAACGTGATAAATAAATACTTTGACCCAAACTAAACTACAAGTTTTACTTATATTTTGATGATAAAACCCGCCATATTATTTATATCTTTCAACTCACAGTTCGTGTTAGTTACACTATTTATAACTCAAGAACGGCGGAACCGATTTGGCTGAAAATTGGTGGGGAGGTAGCTTAGAACCAGGAGACAGACATAGGATACCTTTTATCTCGTTCGACCGCGTTCCCGTATGACGTGACATAAAACGTCAAACAGAATACAAGTCTCTATAAAACGTGGTATGACAAAAACGCATCTGACATGGACCAACAAAACGCAAATGACAGCTAAACGTAATTTTGTCTATGGTTAAGTATGGTTGTAAAATGGTGGCCGGGGACAACAATTGACAATTCCACCAGGGTGACGTGTATTGACCGCCCGCGTTCTATGCACGTCAAGGCGGTACAAAGTTCGGCGGGTCAGCTAGTATGTTTATATTTAATCGTGTGCAATAAAGGAATTATCTATCTATTATAAAAATTTCGCGAGAAAAGAATAATTTTCCAACGCACCTCTTTTCAGTCCATGAATAGTGTATTCAATCATTCAATCTCATTGTGTTTAAATAGCATCCACTTCCCGTGGATGGATAGCAGGAGGCTAATGCAATCAGCATCGGCTATTGAGGCAATTGCTACGGAAATCACATAAAAGAGCCATCAGACCGTCCCGTGCCCACTTTTCATAAAGGCTTTCTATTTGTTTTAAGTGGTAAGACATAGTTACGTATTTCCTTATTGTATCTGAACTGATTGAATGAAAATATTGTTTTAGTGAAATACCTACGTCCACTTAGTACACATGCTTACTTTTGGTTTTCTTTACTGAATATGAAATAGATTTTTGGGATTAGGTATTCAGCGTAGTAGCACGATAACCAATCCTAAATTCTTAGGCATCTAAGAACGTGGAATACAAATCAATTTAAAAATGTCACTTCGGAAATTATCAGTTTAAACGCGCCGGCGAACCCTGAGCACAACTTCAATTCGGCCGCGTCAAATACTTCGGCCTGAATATCGCTATCCCTGTTTAGTGACGAAGTTTAGCCACGCAGAGCGACAGCGATAGCAATAGAATGATTCTAAATTTGATTAGATTTTGACCGTGTTCCGTAATACCAAAAATGATGACTAAAAACTTGTTGTATTTTTCTCATTGTGTTGTTATTCTGTAACTAGACGATATAATCTATGTTCCCATGACTAGGATACGTAAGATGTTGTTGTTTTTAATACGAAACAATTAGGTTGAAAACAGGTCTTTTATAACGTAAAAACATGCAGAATGCGATACGCTTCTATTTCATTTAAGGTAAGTATTTTGATCTAATATATAGTTGGGAACCTAGATAAATACTATTCAAATTAAAATAATATCTTATTAAGGTAGAAATATGCTCCAATTAGAAATGATCTTGGTAGTACGTGTTGTATGGGCGATTGTCCCTCCGGTGTCCCCTTAAGGACAAACAATTTGTTACTACTCGGTTTTAAAACACAAGTTGCTTCTTTTTGACAATCTTTCGAAAATATTACAGAAAATTCAATTTGCAAATCAAAATCGTCTTAAAGTGGCCAACTGTACATACTTATGTGGTTTTTTTATCGCTTATACTAGGTATTACGTGCTTACTTATTGATAGAGCGAAGCGAGATTTATTATATTTATTATTTTATTATTATTTTGATATTTTGTTAGGTATATTTTATTATTGCTAATATTATAATTCAAAGAGCTTTCACTATGTAACCTAAGCCGCTCAGAAGTATTATGAGAAAATCAAATAACTTTTATTTTAGGTATATTTACAAACACATTTCATTTCTTTCTCTCACTACACAGTTTCCACATACAACTTCACTTTGATCCAGAAGCTGCATTTGCTTCCTAACTGGTAATTAAAGGGGCTTCAATTAGTTCCACTAGTAAATTAACTTCCTCCTTGTTCATTGCACGGTGTTCCTGTACCCATTACAAAGTTGTTTCCAAAACAGGATCTGACTAATAGTAGGCAGGTAGATGCAGATACTGGGTGGTTTGCTACACTGCTGTAATGATCCCTGTGCCACATACTATGTAAGTTAATTTATGTTCCTTTCCATAGTTCTTATCTCAAGTTTATCTGACGGGCATACGTGTAGGTACTAGATAACCATAAGCGTATTTCGCGCCTTAGCCACCCTGAAAAGTACAAGTAAGCAATAACGATGTTAGTTCATTGCTTAGGCAGAGATATCCGTCATTTTTTACTGGTGCTGGCACTTATTTTGATATTATTAAACTTTGCTATTGTAAACAAAATCAGACCAAACAAGTCTTGCCAGCAGACTCTTAGTCAAAAGTAACGCTGGAGTGATACAAAAGTATAATGTAAGTAATATTGTACTCATAACTCCAATGCTCAGAAAATTTGTCAGGGTTCTGAATCTTGGACATTTTTCTTGTCAGAAAAGAAAAAAAAAACAGAAAATCACAAATCCATGATCTCGAAAAGTAACATTCAAAGTCGAGTAACTCGGAAGTAACCTGACGAAGATAAAAGTAACCTAACAGGTTACAAAAGTAACCTACCAACGCTGGCCATATTACAATCATCTGTCTTTGTAAGACGTTCCGTTCTATGTTATGATTTAGGAAATCGTTAACATTATAATTTGAAAATCGTGTTTTTTTTATTCAGATACTGCAAGTTACTTATTTAGCACATTATTGTTTTGCTTCTACCTGTTTTATTACAGAAATACAAATATTCATGGCTTGACAATTGTGTATGTATTTATAAAAATACCTACTTTTGCGTAAAACGAAACAGTTCGGGAGGGATCGGTATTCTAATAACCGACGGATGGATGTAGTTTACCGAAGTCTAGAGCAACTTGTGGAACGCGCAAAAAACGGCTCGTTATAGATAGCAAGGAAACGAGGCTTTGATTGTTACCGATAACGAGTGGTAGAATATAGAAACCGGGCATAAATGAGCTAAAAATGTTGGGGGGTTGTTGAGATATTGAGGTTCAAGAGGGGTAAAAAAAATTAAAATGAGGCTTTTAGGTCAAATGGGTCGTCAAATGAAAGGTATTTATTAGTAAATTTAGATTCCGTTTTTATTTTTTGTAAATTCTTTATAGTTTTCGGGTATTTTTTTTGATTCTTTTGAGTTTTTGAGCCATAGTAAAAACTTAACTTTGACAAAATTCGCAGGGTACCTACACCAGTAACCCCGTAGTGCTGTAATTTGATATGCATGTAGCTTCGGTGACACAAATATAGGCAAAAGTCTGAAATCCAGGATAACTGCAAATTGTACTCCAAAAAAAACTAACCAAATTACATGAACTCCCGTTACCTGTAATTTGAATGAAACTGTAGGTCAAGTATGCTGGTTATATATTTCATGGCACTATTTTGATAGTCAAAGATTACAAGTAATATTTTTTTGGTTTTAATCGGAGTCTCGCGAAATCTCAGTTCGGGGCGAACCGGCGAACCAGTAGTTTATTTTCAGATATGAAAATAGATAATGTATATACGTATATATTAGTCTATTTTATAAGTATTTTAAGTATTAGGATTAAAAGATTTTACCGTAGATTATACCTAAGAATTTATGTGTAAATGTATCCTCCAAAGTATACCGCACTCTGTATCTTCGCAAATTTCTCTCCATTCAAAGGTTTCTGGAAGAGATTGCTTTCAGCGATAAGGCCACCCATTGTATAGCTTTATTTATACTAGCCTAGTTCTTATTTTTGTATTATTTCTGTTTGTGTTGTAATTCAATAAAGAGTGATCTATCTAAAATCTACTAGGTTCGCGTATACTAGATCAACGACCAATTTAAATAGTAAACAAAGCTGGTTCGTTTGTTTGTGATCTAATGAAAGTAATCCTAGTCCTCTTTACAGCTTTTGAAATAGACAAAACGGAAATTGTAACAGGCAAAAAAAAATATGTGCAGCGGGAGAGAAATATCGATACCAGCCATTTGCTTTTATGGTGTAGTACATTCGCTTTGGCTCATCTACATTGCAGGGGTCGTTGCGTAACGGATCTTCAGCCTATTGTTATTCGCAAGTGCTACTGCTACCGTACATCATGTGAAGAACCGTACTTAGTTTTGAAACTGAAACCTAGTCCCTCTCTATAAGAACATCCAAGTCTATTAGTAATTTTAAAACAAATGAACACACCCATTATCTGTGGCGGTGTTGAAGTTGTAACTGCTTGTTAATTCATCATAGCCATTTTTATAGTTGCTTATCTATACTAATATTATAAAGTGGAAAGATTTGTATGTTTGTATTGAATAGGCTCCGAAACTACTAGACCGATTAAAAAAATTCTTTCACTGCTGGGAAGCTACACTATCCCCGGGAAACAAAGGCTATTTTTTACCGTAGAAGGAGGGTAATGTTTTATTGAAAAACTACGCGTGCGAAGCTGCGGATCGGACAGCAAATTTTATAATAATTTAATTTGTATCATTATTAGTATTATAGGTTTAATAGTATGTAGGTATGTTTTATATTTTGTATAGATGCACCGCCGTCATGTGATAATTTATAATTCTGTCCATACAAAGGTTGTCTGGAAGAGATCGCTTTTAGCGATAAGACAGCCCATTGTACTAAAACTATTTATAAAATTTATGTTTTCCTTATTTTACTTTGGTGTACAATAAAGAGTTATCTTATCTTAGTCTTATACTCGTACGTTTAACGGATTAGCACGTTGAAGTGGCAATGGGCAGGCCATATAGCGCGCAGAACAGATGGCCGATGGGGCCGAAAGGTTCTCGAGTGGAGGCCACGGACCGGCAAGCGCAGCGTAGGACGTCCACCCACAAGATGGGCAGACGACTTGGTAAGAACCGCAGGTCGGCGTTGGATGCAGGCCGCTTCCAACCGCAGTTCCTGGAGATCAATGAGGGAGGCCTTTGTCCAGCAGTGGACGTCCTACGGCTGATATGATGATGATGATGATACTCTTACTATTACTAGGACTGAGGTACTTATGGTATTATAAAAATGTGTTTAAGATAAAAGGCTTGAACGAAACCTGTTAGGTGCGTCCGTCATCTCATTGAAAAATAATTGCATTATTTTAAGGGGTTTTTAAACAAGCATATTATCAGATACCTAGGAATGAATTGCCAGCAATAATTGAGCCCCAATTAATACTACAACTAGTAGACATGCCAGACACTAGTGCTAGGCGCTGCCGACTTAACATACATAATTACCGTTTAAATGTTACTCATAAAAAAGCCCCTTTACTCACAGGATACAATTTAAGTTCAACACATTATAAGGACGAAGAACAAAGTCCGTTTGAAATAGTCAATTAACTGTATTTATTTTGAATCGATTGCCGAAGAAGTGGAGTCGAAGAGACTCAACAAAACTCTTTGTATTAACTTTTTAAATAAAAGCGAAATTTCTTTTATCTGAATTGGAGCCTGAAAACTTCAACAACTCGAGCAGCTTTCTGTCGTGAAGCTATGAATTTTGTCTTGAAGTAAAGTTTAATTTGCAATAGATAAATTTCCGGAAGCTGTGAATTACCAAGGGGTAAACAGCCGAAGAATTTCTAATTTTGAGTTCTTATGGTAGCCCCGCGTTTATGAAGGAAGGATCGCATAATTAATGCCTTGAATAAATAACCTTCTTTAAAATTAGTTTGAACGTAATTTTTATATAGTTTTTATTTATATCTAAAGAATTTGGGATCGTAAGCTCTGCTACACACCACGCTATAAGTTCCAGTATAAATTGACCTTGAATTGTCTAGGCTTTCTGTACAATGAGAAGTCAGCTTATACTGGAAGGTAATAACTTGATATGTAGCCGTGTGTACAATCCCTACAAGCGTATTATAAAAAAAACTTTTAAAACTTTTATTACGATTAGAACTTTACTGTTATTTCCCAAATGACAGACAAAGACAAAAGATGTCATGTATCTAAGGTAACCTTTGAAATTATTTATAACCCATGTTTATAAACATAGAACTACTTTTTTTTCCTAACCTATCTCGTCCCACTGCTGGGCAAAGGTCTCCCCCAAGTCCCTCCAAGCATCCCTATCTGTCACTATTTCCTACCATCCTCTTTGGAGTACTATACTTAGAAAAAAAACGCGTGCGTTTTAGACCACACGACTGAAGTAAAACTTCTTTTTCAAAATATTAATTTATAAAATTGTTGAATTACAAAATTGTCCACACGTCTGTAGGTCGATCAGTCTATGTTCATTCTGGACAGTCGCAACTCGCACTCGCACATTAACCTTTAAAAATATACGAAACGTAACTCTTTCTCTTTCTATTTTCACTAACTTACATATATCTCCCTCTCAACTTCCGTTCGCACTTTTCGTAACGCATTCACCAGTTTATTCAAGTCCCCAAGTCAAGCGTGCGTAAAGAAGTTTTGTTTCAAAAATCTAAAACTGTTGATAGTAATACCTACAGCATATTTTATGGTATCCAAATAACGTCGTTGATCTTGTCAACTGATAAAATTGACGTCATACTGAAACTGAAGGGTAGAGATAGTCAACAGCTTTATTGAATTAGTTTTATCAGATCTCTAGGCGCAATCTCACTATCTCTAAACAGGGCTGTAGCGGGTCAACAGTCATAAAATAGACCTTGGCAAACTATAAACATAAACTTAACGAGCTTTCGCGGATGCCCCGTCCCTCCTAATTCCAAGATTAATTAAAACACGTTGGTATTAGACAATAAAATCATGGGTCCACTGGGCGAGCAAATATCTACATATTTTTTTGTTATATTTATATAACTTCGAAGTAAAGGATTTTTGAAGTAAAACTTCTTTACGCATGCTTGACTTGGCGAGTAAGCTGGTGAATGCGTTACGAAAAGTGCGAACGGAAGTTGAGAGGGAGATATTTTTGTTTGATGATTGTTAGTTTGTTAGTGCTTAGGTTAGATTTTATGTTGTAATGTTTTATTTTTCTTTATTACCGTGTGGTTTTTGAATAAAATGTTTTCTTTCTTTCTTTCTATATAAGTTAGTGAAGATAGAAAGAAAGAGAGTTACGTTTCGTATATTTTTAAACGTTAATGTGCGAGTGCGAGTTGCGTCTGTCCAGAATGAACATAGACTTATCGACCTACAGAAGTGTGGACAATTTTGTAATTGAACAATTTTATAAATTAATATTTTCTAAAAAAAGTTTTATTTCAGTCGTGTGGTCCAAAGCACATTCGTTTTTTAAATCTTATAATTTTAAAAGGGCATTAGTGTTTCTTATTTCGATGCGTACGTGACCGAAAAGTCTAAAAAAATTGAGGAGCGCTTCTTTATTTGAATTATTTTATTTAGTATGGATTTTTATTTGCGCTGTCACCGTGCGCCTGAATATTCTGGAAATCTCTATATAACACCTGACTTATTGACAAGGATGGAACAAGCGCACAAAAAACTTACCAGAACCCTTCCTTGACTACATGTGGAATATGCTGTCGTTTTTATCAAGTTTAACTGATCCTGGCACCTACCAGGTAAGGCAGGTTTGCTTATGGTTGCCACATGCAGACTGCACAATGTCTTCGTCATCATCCTCCTATCAGCTACAGTACGTCCACTGCTGAACCCATATATTTCCAGAGCGACCGATCTTGTGCTGCACCCAACGACTCCCAGCAACCTTTATCAGGTCGTCTCTCTCATTTTCCCGCTAGAAGTGGAAGGCCGTCCTACGCTGAGCTTTCCAGTGTGTGGTCTCCACTCGAGAACCTATCTGCCCCAGCGGCCGTCAGTTCTTTGAACTCTGTGCCCAGGGCACTGCCACTTCAGCTTACTAATCCTTTGTGCTATGTCAGTGTCTGTTTATGTAAGTTTATAATTTGTTCTTAAAGCCGAATTTACATTAAGTCAGTTATTGACTTCAAATTCAAGACAAGTAAGTACTGATCTGATTCTGGCATAGTGTAAAAATATTTCAAGTTAGTACAGCGCTAGCCACGTCAGTTACTGCTGGGTATTTTTAAGTCAGCCCGCTCCCTCCGCCATCCGCACCGGCACTATTTTGTGTAAACAACAAACCACATTGACTTTAATAACGTGCACACACCCTGAAGAAATAGCCAAGACTGACTGGCTATTATGTAAACAGTGTGGGTCAGTTCTCGGCGTCAGTACTGGCGTCAGTAACTGACTCAATGTAAATCCGCTTTAACTTTTCGTATTAAAATTTACTGTCACATATGTTTACCGGAGGGTTAGGTAGTCACAGAAACTACGGATCTCCACTAACTTTGATCCTGACATACATCATTTACTTCGTTCACTGACGTCACATTTTTCAAATACGATAAATATTGTGCTCGTTGGTTTCGGTTATTTTTGACCTCTATGTTCGCCGTGGTCTTCCTTTTCCAACAAAATTGGTGTATTTCTGCCAACGTGGAATTTTCGTGTAAACTAGCTCCTATAGGAGGTTGCGGGTTCGATTCCCGCCGCGGAACAAATGTTTGTATGATCTACATATATTTGATCCATGTCTGGTTGTTTCTCTATATATTATTTAATATGTATTTACAAAAAAAACACGTATATAAGTATTATATCAGTTGTCTGGTTCCCATAGTACAAGCTTTGCTTAGATAAGGGCTAGATGGCGCTGTGTGAATTGTCCAGCAATATATATCTGTATATATATATAAGCTTACATTTCTGCACCATGCTGTGTTAATCCTATAAGCCAATAATCAGGGTGTTATGCTTAGTAGTAACAAGACCTCGCTAAGCTGTTGCATATTAAAAACAGTAGTCACATTATGTACGAGATAGTGTTGTAAAAATGCTCATTTAATTTCATTACTTTCAACAACGGTAACCATTTACTGGAAACAATATAAAGAACACAGCTTCTTGTGGATATCAGGCTTCTCTTATTGTGTTTCTGATAACCTGGCGAATGTCGTCGTGTCAAATAAATGTTCTCATTTCTAAGCCGGCTTTATTACAATTTGACATGAAATAAAATAAAAATAGGCCAAGTGCGAGTCGGACTCGCGCACGAAGGGTGGTCACGTCTGTTGTATGGGAGCCTCCCTTAAAAATGTGTTTTATTTGAATTTTATTATTTATTTTTAAAGTGAATATATAACTTAATATTCTGTGAATATTTCAAGCGTTTCCGTTATCAATACCGAGCAAAAACGAGCAAAAAAATCACGTTTGTTGTAAGGGAGCCCCACTTAAACATGAAGTTTATTCTGTTTTTAGTATTTGTTGTTATAGCGGCAACAGAAATACATTATTTGAAAAAAAAAATCAATTGTCTGACTACCACGGTTCATGAGATACAGCCTGGTGACAGACGGACAGACAGCGGAGTCTTAGTAATGGGGTCCCGTTTTACCTTTTGGGTACGGATACGGAACACTAAAAATACAGTAATACAGTTCAAAAAAATTTTGTAACTAGTACATAGTACCTACAGCGAAATATTCTACTAAAAATGTGAGTACCCTGACAAACCTTGCACGGTTTTTAGGGTATAATATTAAAGTTATAATGTACTTACTTGTAGTAAATAAATTAAATATATATATAATATAACGTGCTAAGTATACTTAAAAAAATAGGTGATAACATGCAGCAGCTTTTATTCAACCTGTGTCATCCCACTGCTGGCCAAACTCCCCCACTGTCTTCCAGGACTTTCTTCTTTCTCGTCTTTCAGGAAATCCCAGCGGTTTATACAGTTTAATTTAATACCTAATAAAATTCAGTGTAAATTATTTATTTCACTTTAAGGCTGTAATCTCATTGCAGAGCCAAGGCATCTTTCTCATTTGCCCGTGTGAAATAGCCTAACCTAATCCTATATAATGTGATAAGAGTGTATTATCATTATTATTATTCATTATTATCATCATTTTGTTAACCAAAAGACGTCCACTGTTGAACTGAGGCCTAAGATTTCCAGGGACCAATTTTGTGCGGTCTGCACTCAACACCGGTTCCAAGCAATTGTTAGGGTCCATACATTTGTAATGTTAAATAGATGCTATTTATTTGTTAACTCGATATTATTTTAAAGCTGGCAACTATTTTGCTCGCTGAATTGTAGCGACGTCACCGCCCGCTTTAACGTTTTTGCCACCCTTGATGTTAGTGGGGAGAATCATTATAAATAAATAAATAAATAAATAAATAAAAGGCATTTACACACACACCTATTAAGCTAACAGAAGTAGATAGGTACAATAATTATTAAATACTCCAGGAGCTCATTAAACCCTCCGTCGTCCGAGACACGTTCTCGGAGACCCGGATGACGAAATCACTTCCGCTAATGCGGAAGAGTCATCCACATTAGACAGAGCAATCACTCCACAAATACACCGACCTCGCCGGCGAGGTCGACGAGTCCCTTCAGTCGCCGCCTATACGAGGTACAAGCACGTACCCGGGCGTTTCTCTCCTATCTCCGTCGCGGCAACAGCCCAAGCCGAGGTTCGTACCTAAGTGGTGCCATTGCGCTAGTTGCCTCATCAAAAAAATTGCAGGTCTGAGCGCCTTCTGCGCTCGCCAAAAGCTCGATTAAGCTGCAACGGCCTCAGAGGCCAACAGCGAGATTAGTCCATTCGAAAAAAAAAAAATTGGGCTCGCATTCGGTACTTGGCACTAGTTAAGACAATACTCTGTCAAATTGTATTATTTAAAAATGCTAATTACACCTTAGGCTTATCTTCACGCCTGTTTCAAAAAATATAACAGACTTCAAATAACAGTAAAAACCAAACTACTAAACCAATTTTGATAATTTTTCTATGGGATCAATCTAAAAGTAATATCCTTTCAAATAAAATACTATTTTTTTCAAATCGGTTGATATTTTAACGAAGTTCTCAGCTAGCAAACATAAATTAACATAAAAATTAAACAATTTTAAGACTTATTTATATGGTTTTCTCATGGATGCCATCGTCAGAACTGGACCAAATAGAAATAGGACTACACGGAAAGCACCAGCTTTCATTCAAAAAAGAATCATCAAAATCAGTTTACCCAGTCGAAAGTTCTGAGGTATCAAACATAAAAAAATTAAATCACAGTCGAAGTGAGAACTTCCTCCTTTTTTTAATTCGGTTAAAAAAGTATTTACGTATTCAGCTTTCTTCTTTTCTACGAAACCTGATGTGGAGCTTCACAAGGCTTACACAATGCTCACCTTATTGCAATAAAAATTATCTTAGCGACTAAAAATAAAGATTTCAAAACAGCTACATAAATATTAGTAGTTATAAATGTTTAAAACTACCATTAGTGTGCCACATATCTTGTCGTCACTTTGCATGAACCCATTTAAGTAGAGAGCACATCTTATATAATATTTACTCGGGTTTGCTGTTTAGTGGGTGCAAAGTCCAAGCGTAAAGATATATGAAAACAACACAGTTTCTGTGGTATATGAATACCATCTTTCTAAGAACTCTTCTACTCGTAACTATGGCCTTACATCTTAGGGGATTCTAAAACTTTCATCTCATTTTCTTGATAAAATAAACAATACATGTCTTTTTCTTAAACAATATCTTTATTAAAGCAGTACTTATCTCAACTTGGCAGATTCCTTAAAATTCCTTTTTAGAACGAGTTTTAAGGTACCAGTCATAAATTAAATCGGTATGAGTTGGGAACTAATCTTAAACTTGTTTACGAGTACGTCTACCTAGAATAAACAGCCCAGTCAGGTAGCTCCAACTTTGATAAAGGGGTCATTCGACGAATCCAACACTGTTTCGGGAAACTACGTGGCTTCTAGTAGTATGTTATGTGCCAAGCATTCAAGCAAAGTCCGCTCAAGAGGTAGTCTATTTCATGCAGGTAATCCAAATACCCAACCACTTCTTTTTTTCATTGTTTCATTACCCTAAAATTATCACATAATTTCGTTTTTTGTTGTGTTGGTTGAGCTGGCTTTTTCATTTGTAAAACTTCTTGACACTCATTCATTGGCATTATTAGCTATCTCTGTCAAGTCTACGAAACACCACAGATTCATATTTTTTTTTGTTCACCTTTATTCTTTGTGTGGTTACGACTTGAATGACTATTCGCCAAACTTTACATTAATTTAGTATTATCGACTCTCGCTAACCTTGTAGTGTTTATGTGGATTTCTATACCAAGACACTTGGCAGGAACGCTTAATACATTTTGGTATAAAAGTATTTAGATAATAAGTTTTATTTAAGTATAATTTTGTTGTTTATTTAGGTAAGTTTTTATTTTATGTCATCTTCAAGTGGTGATGAGAATTTTTTATCATTTTTGTCTTGTGCTAATGATGATGATTCAAGCAGCGACGACAGTTTTCACAGTATTCCAACTCTTTTCCATACTCTTGAAACACAGTTTAGAGGTGTCTCAAGAAATTTTAATGTCCTTCACATTAACGCGCAGAGCATTCCGGCTCATTACCCAGATATGTTGGCGTCTTTTGATCTAATTAACATTCATGCTATATTAGTCTCTCAGTCTTGGTTAAAACCCTGTTTGCCGACTACTTCATATTCGTTTCCAGGTTTTATCCTTATAAGAAATGACCGTTCAGATGGACGTGGTGGAGGCGTAGCTATATACTTACGCGCGCACATCCCCTACTCCGTGATTCACATGTCTCCACAACCACCATCTCCCGGCGCAGGCGAACACCTCTTTGCTGAAGTTCATCTCTCTCGCACCAAAATTCTACTCGGGGTCTATTATAGCAATGACCTTCGTAACAACTATTTTCTGTCTCTTGAAAGGCTTCTCGAAGACCTTACTCCTTCTTATAACCACACCATTATTATGGGTGACTTTAACACTTGCCTCCTAAAGCAGGACTCTCGCCCTTTCTCACTTCAAAATCTCGCTAAGGCTAGCAACTTGACCATACTTCCCCTAACAGCTACTCACTTCTTTCCGGATTGTTCTCCTTCTCTTCTTGACTTAATTTTCGTATCTTCGCCAAACAATGTAGCTAAGCATGGTCAAACTTCGGCGGCTGCTTTCTCTTATCACGATCTGATCTACTTGTCATACAAAGTTCATCCGCCGAAAGCAAAGCCTAAAATCCACATGCAGCGTAACTTTGGCAGAATGAACCTTGAGAACGTTCGTGAGGATGTCCGAAATATTGATTGGTCAGAGGTCATGAGTGCTTGTAACGTCGATGACATGGTAGTTTGTTTCAATAGTCAATTCAACAAGCTTTACGACATACATGCACCCATACGTGCTATCAAAATTAAACACCTCCCTGCGCCATGGATTACGGACGAAATCCGCACTGCAATGTGCAATGCACAAAAAGGCTATGGCACAAGTAAGAATGGCATGCAAGCCTACGGAGGTCAATAAGGCCAAATATCACGATCACCGCAATCACTGCAACAGGTTGTGTAGGGATGCACAACACCGATTCATTCACGATTCTGTTGATAAAAGTAATGATTCATCCAAAGTATGGAAATTTGTTAGAACACTGGGTGTTGGTAAATCAAAACAAGAATCTATTCCTAAAAACTTAGACATTGATCTCCTCAATCAGCACTTTTCATATTCCTCAAATATTGATGGATTAACTAAGCTCAATAAACTAAAATATCTTTCTTCTCAGCCAACCCCAGACTTCCCTCAGTTTCAGTTTAGTCAATTCGACGATTGCGATGTTAAAAGGAGCATTTCATCTATTACTTCAAATGCTGTGGGCAAGGACAGTATCAGTCGAAATATGATTGTTCCCATTCTTGATGAAATTGTCCACGTTATTACGCATATCCTAAATTCCTCTATCAATTCTGGCTCGTTTCCCGATGCCTGGAAAGAAGCTCAGATTATTCCCTTACCTAAAAAATCCAATCCTTCCTCTTTTGCTGATTACCGTCCAATATAAATCCTTCCTTACTTATCTAAAATCCGTGAACGCCTTATTCATCAACAGTTAAGTACCTGCCTTTCCAAAAACTCCCTGTTAAATTCTTTTCAATCTGGTTTCCGTCCAGGTCATAGCACTGTAACAGCTCTGGTTAAAATAACAGACGACATTCGGTCTGGGATGGACAGTCAGAAGCTGACAGCGATGATACTCTTTGACTTCAGCAGCGCTTTCAATAATGTGGACTTCGACCTACTTCTGGGTATTTTATGCTCCTTTAACATATTTCCAATGTCAATTGACTGGTTTCATAGTTACTTGTTTGGGCGCCGTCAGCGCATCCGTGTTGAAGAGTCTTACTCTTCGTGGTGCAATCTTTCTGCCGGTGTGCCACAAGGTGGCGTTTTATCCCTTCTCCTATTCGCTATGTTCATTCATTCTATCTCACAAAATTTAACTTCTTCCTACCACCTGTACGCAGATGACTTGCAAATTTATACTCAAGCTACAGTTGAAAATATTGACGGAGGCATTAGCTTACTAAATACTGACCTTGACCGGATATGTGACTGGAGTAAATCCTTTGGCCTTACAGTCAACCCAAACAAAACACAGGCCATTATAATTGGTAGCTCCATTCAGATCCCCAAAATCAATTTTGCACAACTACCATCCATAGTTTTTGACGGAACCCCTATAGACATTACCCAGGCAGTGAAAAATCTTTCTAGATTTTTCAACCAAGGAACCAAGGTTAAACAGTTATCCATCTGTATTCCTATACAGATGGATAACTGTTTAACCTTGGTTCCCTGTATCAATGAAATTAGCCGCAGGGTATTTGCATCATCTGGATCTTTACGGAGACTTCGTAACTTCTTGCCGACTGCTACCAAGGTTACGCTTACACAGACCCTTTTACTTCCAATCCTGGACTACGCCGACGCCTGTTATCTTGACATCACTGAAGCCCAACTGAGCAAACTTGAGCGCCTTCAAAACCTATGTATTCGGTTCATATTTGGCTTGCAAGTATGACCATATTTCTGATTTTCGCACAAAGCTCAAGTGGCTTCCCATGCGTCTTCGCCGGAATGCACACATACTGTCCCTTTTGTATAACATTCTTTTTAACCCTTACTGTCCCTTCTATCTTAAGGAGCGTTTTGAGTTTCTCCACCAGGCTAATGATCGCAATTTGCGTTCTTCAGACTCCCTCCAACTTAAAACTCCTGTCCATACGACAGAGCTCAAGTGGCTTCCCATCCGTCTTCGCCGGAATGCACACATACTGTCCCTTTTGTATAACATTCTTTTTAACCCTTACTGTCCCTTCTATCTTAAGGAGCGTTTTGAGTTTCTCCACCAGGCTAATGATCGCAATTTGCGTTCTTCAGATTCCCTCCAACTTAAAACTCCTGTCCATACGACAGAGTTTTATAGTCGATCCTTCACTGTAACAGCCGTACGATTGTGGAACGCTTTGCCCCGTTCTATAAGAACATCCAAGTCTATTAGTAATTTTAAAACAAAAGTGCACACCCATTATCTGTCCTAGTGTTGAAGTTGTAGCTGCTTGTTAATTCATCATAACCACTTTTAGAGTTGCTTATTTAAATTAAATTTGTGTTATTATTGGTAATTTAGGTTTATAGTATGTAGATATGTTTTTAAATTTATATAGATGCACCGCCGTCATGTGTTACATTTTGATCCTGTCTATACAAAGGTTGTCTGGAAGAGATCGCTTTTAGCGATAAGACCGCCCATTGTACTAGATCTATTTGTAAGAATTATGTTCTGTATTTTACTTTGGTGTACAATAAAGAGTTATCTTATCTTATCTTATCTTATCTCTTCTCATACAAAATACCTCAGTGTCTGAAGACGAAAGTGTTTAATCAGTGTGTGTTACGGTCCCCAAACTAGATGTAAAGGCGACCTGATTAAGGTTGCTGGGGGATATTGGGTACAGGCTGTACAAGATCAGTCGTTCTTGAAATCTATGGGGGAGGCCTATGTTCAGCAGTGAACATCCTAGGGCTTATATGATGATGAATTAATTAAATCCTTAAAACTGTTGGCGCGAATTGAGAAATTTGGGAACTTCAGTTAGGTCACTAGCGTAACTTTTTATTGTTCTGACATTTATCTATTTTGTTTAATGTGGTTTATTTTATTCTGATCTGTAATATTATTATTTTTGAATTGGCTGTGACATCCTCAATCACAATATTGTAATTTGACATTTTATTTTAATGTGTTTCTATCTGTTATGCTCTTTAGCCATTTTAAATATTTGTATATCTACCTCTAGTAGGTGAAGCACAGTGATTCCTCTATAATAACACCATCTGTCTTGTACAATTTACCTGTGTTTCGTGCTAATAAATATATTGAATCTTGAACTCATTTCTTCTACTCTTAACTTATAAAAAGTTGTATAACTATTATGTAAGCTTATTTATAAATGTGTGTTTAGTTAAAATGGCGATGGCTGGCCATGTAGCAAGATACAACGACAAGCGATGGACAGCCGAAGCGATGAGATGGAAAGAACCTATCGTGAAAAGACGAAAAGGTCGACCTATGAAACGATGGAATGACGACATCGTAGCTACAGCAGGAAAGGAGTGGATTGAACGAGCTAAGGACAGGGAAAACTGGATCAAACTGAAGGAGGCCTATACCTAAATAGGGGTCCCTATCCAAGACAACATATCATGTGAATGAAAACAAACATCGATAACGAAAAACATATTAAATAGTCTAAAAATGTAAAAAGTGTAATATTAACAGTGAAATTTTATATAATATTATTGAGATATAGGTACATGTAACACTTAGGTGATGGGAAATAAAAGGCTTTATTATTATTAAATATAAATGTGACAGTGGCAAAAACCCATAAAATATTAATAAATTATTTACCACACACACACACCAGTTGTTAGTTACCACAATGTTAGCCAACTAACCCACGGAATAAATTCCATCGGCGCCATTGTTGTGAACAATCGTTAGCTCGATAAGGTGTCTCCCGCAAAGAAATAAACGGTCGTTTGTTCGACGCGTCGAAAGGAAAAGCAATTAGCTTGAATGCAAATAGCAAAGGTACATTACCGTTCTAGACATTTGCATGCAAAGCGACCCGTGCGGATTCAAGGGCGCTTCCGTTCGAAACTTCGGAGTACTAAAAACCAATAACCCAACCGCCCCTTTATTACTTGTCAGAATGTAAAACGACATTGACTACTGTAAAATAACAGAAATATGTATTCTTTTTGTGATAGTCATGCTGGGATATTGAAATTCCACTCGGACCCAGGAGATTAGCATAAAACGAAGAGCACAATTTATTTGTTCTATATGCATTATCAATTCTGTTTATAATGCTAAACGGACCACTAAATTGCTTTCGCAAAATAAAATTAATTACAGCTGAAAATATACTGTTAATAAAAATGCAAATAAGCTCTCATTTAAGAATGGTAAAGGCAAGTATTAGCAAGCCGTTTCACCGTTTAGTGTTTGCTCGATCACTATCACCCTAACCCTGTTAAGAATTCATTTGTTTGGAGAAGAGTTTTCATGCAGCGTTTAACGTGAGTCATTCCAATTTACGCGATACCATTTGGAGAAATGTCTAATTAACCTGCCTATAGAACAATTTATAACACGACCCCTGAATGCTTGGGAATAGGTGATTCGGTTCGATCCTATTGAATGCGGTGTTGAGAATAAATCACTGGGCTGTAATTTCAGCAGATGGAGCATTTGATGGAATTATTGTTTGGTTAATGGTTTCCTGAGCGGACTGGGACGTGACAGTACCATGTTTTCATTTAATTTCATGTATTTTCCACTGTAGGTACACATAGAACACAAGTTACGTCAGATCCAAAATAACAAAGTACTAAAATTAACAATAAACATCTCAAACAGTATCGGGACTAATAATTTTAAGTTAATTATTTTATGTGTCACAAAGAATGTCAACTAAAAATAAGACAATTAAAACAAAAATTACCACTACACAGCATTCATAACAGACAGAGAGAGAGAGAGAGAACAGAACAGAAAAAAACAATGTCTCAAAGTTTGTTCAGATTCGCTGTACAAAAATCGGTAGATAGACCAATTATTCTTAGATTCGATTCTAGATAAAACTTATTCCACTCAATAAACATCTCTTACCAAAATATTGCTAGAGAACCATTTTTAGGTTTCCGTACCCAAAGGGTAAAACGGGACCCTATTACTAAGACTCCACTGTCTTTCTGTCCGTATCTCTGTCTGTCCGTCTGTCTGTCTGTTTGTCTGTCTGTCCGTCTGTTATCAGGCTGTATCTCATGAACCGTGATAGATAGACAGTTGAAATTTTCACAGATGATGTATTTTTGTTGCCGATATAACAACAAATACTAAAAACAGAATAAACTAAATATTTAAGAGGGGCTCCCATACAACAAACGTGATGTTTTGCTCGATATTGATAACGGCAACAGGTAGACGCTTGAAATGTTCACAGAATATTTATTTATATATTCACTTTAAAAATAAATAATTAAATTAAAATAAAACAAATATCTAAGGCGAATCCCATATTTTTTAATGATTATAGCCAAGCGCTAGCCCATACAACAAACGTGATTTTTTTGCCGTTTTTATAGATAATGGTACGGAACCCTTCGTGCGCGAGTCCGACTCGCACTTGACCGGTTTTTGTACATTAGTCTTTTTCATAGAAAGCATTCCGTTTACCCAAATATTAGTTTTTTCCCACAAAGAAAATCAAAGAAAACGCGATAAACGCCACAAACAGACTATCTATGATTTATTCAGCGGGCGATTACAAAGTCGGGCCCCGAATAAAAGTGTCTCGACACGTTTCAATTACCTTTACACGTTATACCTACACTCGAAGTGAGCAGACAAAGCTGCTGGTAATGTTCCCGGGTTTTCATGACTCGTACATTTTCTAAATTCATTACATCTCTCTGTGACGCTATTTGTGCAGTGGCTGGCCGTCGGACTCGTCGCTGGAATTGCACTTATGTTTAAATAAAGAAAAGATTTAAAGGTTTCCTAAAAAGTACAGCCAAATTAGGCAGATACAAACTTTCACTAACCAAACGCACATTTCGACCGTCGTATGTTACTCAAATTTATGAGGGACAACTTTTTTTTAGGTAAAAAGCTATTAAATTAATCTATAAAAACACAAAAGAAAAATGAAACAACGTATTGGTAACATAAAATTATGTATCGGAAAACTATAAATTATAAATAACAGCGCTAGTTGAGGAAATAAACAAAAAAACATTAAAATTGTTACGTCGATACCCAATGTGTTCAATAAATTAAAGAGGTTGTTCTGTAATTAACCAAAAAATTACAAATGTTTTAGTGGCACTCAGTATTTATAGTCTTAAGACCCCAAATAACATGGATGGCTGTATTAAAGAAAGACCTGGTCAATTACAATATAGACCCAATGACGATCCAGAAAAGACATATCTGGAGACAAGTGATTAGGAGAGCCGACCCCAAATTAAAATGGGAGAAGGCCTGAAGAAGAAGTATTTATAGTTTTAAATTTTCAGCACAAAATATTCGGTTAAAGAAAACGTATTTATTTTATTTAAACTCCCTTGTCTTTTTAGAGAGAAAAGCTATTATTCAAATGGTTGTGCCAAATGAAATCAATTGAAGATTGTAACGACTATTGTGCTTTTATCCGCTCCATTTCAACCCTCATTTTCAGTAATTCCAGAGATGTTATTTGTTAAAATAAGTTACTACTTAAATCTAATAAATTTTCTTACGTAATTATATACTATTATTCCTGAAGACGTAAGTTTTTGTGTAACGATATCAAACAGTTACTATTTATTAACACCTTAGAAAAGTCGATGGTACAATACGCACGCATTTCCATGCATATTTTACAAGCTTTTTATTGACTTGCAATGTATGTATGTTTGTCCGTGTGGAATCTTGCAACTGAATTTTAAACCCGTTCCCCTCAACCGATTGAGCTGAAATTTGGAATACGTAACTTGTATTATATGTAACTCGGTGTCAATGCAATAATATGGTACCATGGTGGTGCTATATATACATAAGTATGTAACATATGTAACGTGCACATATGTAACTCGGTGTCAATGTAATAATATGGTACCATAGAGGTGCTATATATACATAAGTATGTAACATATGTAACGTGCACATATGTAACTCGGTGTCAATGTAATAATATGGTACCATGGAGGTGCTATATATACATAAGTATGTAACATATGTAACGTGCACATATGTAACTCGGTGTCAATGCAATAATATGGTACCATGGAGGTGCTATATATACATAAGTATGTAACATATGTAACGTGCACATATGTAACTCGGTGTCAATGCAATAATATGGTACCATGGAGGTGCTATATATACATAAGTATGTAACAAATCTAACGTGCACATATGTAACTCGGTGTCAATATAATAATATGGTACCATGGAGGTGCTATATATACATAAGTATGTAACATATGTAACGTGCACATATGTAACTCGGTGTCAATGTAATAATATGGTACCATGGAGGTGCTATATATACATAAGTATGTAACATATGTAACGTGCACATATGTAACTCGGTGTCAATGCAATAATATGGTACCATGGAGGTGCTATATATACATAAGTATGTAACATATGTAACGTGCACATATGTAACTCGGTGTCAACGCAATAATATGGTACCATGGAGGTGCTATATATACATAAGTATGTAACAAATGTAACGTGCACATATGTAACTCGGTGTCACAGCAATAATATGGTACCATGGAGGTGCTATATATACATAAGTATGTAACAGATGTAACGTGCATATATGTAACTCGGTGTCAATGCAATAATATGGTACCATGGAGGTGCTATATATACATAAGTATGTAACATATGTAACGTGCACATATGTAACTCGGTGTCAATGTAATAATATGGTACCATGGAGGTGCTATATATACATAAGTATGTAACATATGTAACGTGCACATATGTAACTCGGTGTCAATGTAATAATATGGTACCATGGAGGTGCTATATATACATAAGTATGTAACATATGTAACGTGCACATATGTAACTCAGTGTCAATGCAATAATATGGTACCATGGAGGTGCTATATATACATAAGTATGTAACATATGTAACGTGCACATATGTAACTCGGTGTCAATGCAATAATATGGTACCATGGAGGTGCTATATATACATAAGTATGTAACAAATGTAACGTGCACATATGTAACTCGGTGTCAATGCAATAATATGGTACCATGGAGGTGCTATATATACATAAGTATGTAACAGATGTAACGTGCACATATGTAACTCGGTGTCAATGCAATAATATGGTACCATGGAGGTGCTATATATACATAAGTATGTAACATATGTAACGTGCACATATGTAACTCGGTATCAATGCAATAATATGGCACCATGGAGGTGCTACATGTACATAAGTATGTAACATATGTAACGATGTAACTCGGTGATAATGCAAAAATATGGTACCATGGAGGTGGTTTCATGATGGAGACGGAAGTTCTGAATGGATTATAGTAGGCTACTAGTGTTTGCGCTCATTTGAATCTGCTTGCGGTTCCGATTTAATGTGGAATAAATACTATAGATTACAAAATTAATATAGTACACTAATATAAAATTATTAGTATCTGGACTTATAAAGAAACCCACCCTGAAAGGAAATACTATTTTACTTCTGATACCTTCGTCGGTTAAATCATTTCAAGTTGGTTACGAAATAAATAAATAAATATTTCACACAGCGTTATCTAGCTCCAAACTAAGCAGAGCTTGTATTATGGGAACCAGATAACTGATAGAATACTTATATAATTTTTTTGTAAATACATAGTTATAATATATAGAGAAACAACCAGACCCGGAACAAATATCTGTAGATCATACAAACATTTGTTCCGCGGCGGGAATCGAACCCGCCACCTTCTGCGTCTCAGCCGGCTATTCGCCCACTGCACCACGGAGGTCGTCAATAATTGGTCAAAATTGGTATAATGACATTTACCTTGTTTTACTTCTGTCAGCTGTCAGTTTGACAATATTCACTATTCACTATTGGTTTTATTAGGTCCAATAATTCTCTATAAAACCTGTCACCAGTAATAATATTGAACATGGTAGGTAACAAGATAAATAGAGAAACATTGGACCTCATTTAACCCATAGTGAATAGTGAACATTGAACCTCTGTGAAGGCTGAAAAGTAGAAACACCAGCTTATATAAAACCTAATACGAAGTGAAAAAAGAGATGACATTGACTATCATTTAATTGCACACAATTCACAATTTTGAACCTTTGAAACAGAGAAAAGATACAATGAAATAATTATAAACAGACAAGGTAAATACTTTTACAAAAAAGGTAAATACGTATAGGCACTCGTTTGACCACTACCTTATATATAAATAAATATAAATAAATATTGCTGGACATTTCACACAGCGCTATCTATAGGCCGAAGCCTTCAAAAATGGTAAAAAGTGAAAAAAATAATAGTAGGATGAAACCCATTAAAAAAGGAGGGAATATGATAAAAATGAAAGGAAAAATAAATTACGGGCGATCCGAGTTCGGGAAGTGGGAGGGGATGAGTTTTTAAGGATAAAAAATGGTTTATCTAGATATCCGGCAAAACTACAAGTCCTATGGAAAAAAAATTAGAAAAGTTGTAGGTAATAAAAAGATCTAAAACTTTTGGCTGCACAATTTTTGACATCACCTCAAAGTTTATGTGAAAAATTCAAAAAACCAAGTATATGAATTTTTATTTTTATCTTTAAAAAAAAATTTTACGAAGTTTGGTGAAAACTTACCTTAATATGTCCTAAATACACATTAATTTATTTGATTTAAAATATTTATTTTTCACCTTATATTGATTTAATATCAAAAAGCACCCTAATTTTCAATCGAAAATTTTCGCTACAAAATATCAGCTTTTTTCAAAAAGTCGGTAAGCTTTTTGTTCGTTGAAATGTCTACTTTCTGATGGTGTAAAAAAAATATACATTACTGTAGTAAATGTTCTCAGAAAATGCAAAAAATATTTTATAGTACAGCTCGCCATGTCTGAATTAATTTTTTCATCGATGGAGTTGTCGGACACAGAAAAGGGGCTAATGGATACATTTTTGCTATATGTAGGAACAGAAATGAAAGATTTTTGTAATGTTTCTTTTGCAACTTCAGAGCAACACATTGATTCAAGGGAATATCGAATAAAAATAGATGTAGCTGATATACAAATATTACAAAAAAAATTCAACAAGTATGATCCTTTTCCACAGACTGATAACATTATGTCAAATTCTGAGAACATTTACTTTAGTAATGTATATTTTTTACACCATCAGAAAGTAGAGATTTCAACGAACAAAAAGCCTACCAACTTTTTGAAAAAAGCTGATATTTTAATTCGAGAATTTTCGATTGAAAATTAGGGTGCTTTTTTGATATTAAGTCAAAATAAGGTGAAAAAATAAATATTTAAAATCAAATAAATTACAGTATATTTGGGACATATAAAGGTAACTTTTCACCAAATTTCATAGAATTTGTTTTTTGAAAAAGATTAAAATAAAAACCAAAAACTTAGTTATTTGAATTTTCACATAAATTTTGAGGTTATGTGAAAAAAATTTAAATACAAAAGTTCTAGATCTTTTTATAACTTTGCCAATTATCTTTTTTCCATAGAACTTGTAGTTTTGCCGGAAATCGAGATAAACCATTTTTTACCCTTAAAAACTCACCCCCTCCCACTTCCCGAACTCGGATCGCCCGTAATTTATTTTTCCTTTGATTTGTATCATATTCCCCTCCTTTTCTAATGGATTTCATCCTACTGTTATTTTTTTTTGCTTTCAAAAATTATCTACCCTGGTCTACTAGCCCCAAACTAAGCAGAGCTTGTACTATGGGAACCAGATAACTGATAAAATACTTATATAGTTTTTTTTGTACACATACTTATAATATATAGATAGAGAAACAACCAGACCCAGAACAAATATCTGTAGATCATGCAAACATTTGTTACGCGGCGGGAATCGAGTCCTACCTCCTGCGTTTCAGCCGGCTGTTCGCCCACTACGACACGGAGGTCGTCAAAGGTCGTATACCTACGAGTATTACGTAGTTAGTTTTCAGATTTTCTGAAACTGTTTGACTAGGTAAATATGAGGTTACCTGAGGGACTAGCCCTCATGTGAAATTTTTTGTAGAAGAACCTCTAAGATACAAACAAAAACCGTGGAAATACTAAAAATATAACTGACAAAGGTATCATTACTGGATCCATCAAACAAAGAATCCATTCATTGAAGTGCACACTATGATGCGTTCGTGCGCTTGGTTTCCGCTGGCTTTCAATTTAATAAGTGACACTCCACTGGCGTGAAAATAAAATGTGAGCTCCCAATATTACGCCAGCCATCACGGTATTTCAATTGGAGACGAAAGCAGGGTTATTCGAATCTACCAGAGGTCTACTGCTCAAATGTTTTAATAACTAGTGTAACGATATCATAAATTCAAGCGGTTACTATTTTTATCAATAAGTAATTTGATGGTAGAATACGAACGTATTACCATGCCTATTATTTGACAGATTATAAAAATGTTCGTTTGACGGATGTCATCTGACGTAAAAAAATATATAGAAGAGTTTTAGAGGAAAACTGATTTTGGTTGTATTTGTATTAAGACTATGGAATACATAAAAATAATTATAGAGAGGTTAATAAGTAACTATCTAAAAGAAAACACTATTTTATAAAAGCTAGTATTTCTCCGAAAAACCTCTAAGCCCCTAAAAAAGTTTCATAAAAAGCGCTCTGGTTTCGGAGATGAAATAGAAAAATGTTTGCAGTAGGGGGGTTTAAAACTGAAAATATAGCACGTGCTCCAAAAAGCATTTTGTATTGGGACTCAAAATTCAGATCCAACAGAGCTTTAACAAAAATACATCTTGTGATCCCATGGACTCGATTGCACTCGGCAAAGACCATTTTCACAGTCATTCGAATTTTTAAGCTATAAATCGAGCACGTGCTTCGAGCGGCTCGCCGTTATCACGCCTCTGTCGGGGTCCAGAGCCCTCCACAGAAGCTATTTGGCTAAGTGCGCTGCTAATTAACATCCTCTCAATTTATTCCCCAGTTCTGTGGTTCTTTAATTTTGAAAGCTTTTGAAGATCTCAGATTAACTTGGCAGTTGAGCTTTTATTTTAATGATGATCAAATAACAAGCGCAGAATTTAAATGTAAATTAAGCCGTGTCTAACAAGTTTCAAAATAATTAAGGGATAATTGTTAGGTACATTTCAGGAGAGATATATCGTAAACATGCGGCCCGAATATAATTAGAACGAAACCTCCTGTCCTGAGCATATATTTATGATACTAAATGAGGTCATATTCAAAACACAAGCATAACCATATTTCAAATACTATATAATTTAACAATAAAGCTGAACTAACGTAGAATATTACCGAAGCCATATTGGGTCGGGACACAAATTGTTCAACACCAAAGTGTGGTTGCGGGCTGGCTTCTTAGAAATAGGCTCTCCCGGAAGGTACTTTTCTTGTAAACTTATTTGGCAAACGTCCTATATTTTGACGGAAGATCCTTTATTTAAAAAGCTTGCTTGCTTGCTAACTTAACCTTTTTAGACCATATAGGTACTCTATTCACATAATTGTTGATGTTTACAGTGTCTTTCACCTATGTATGTTCTACGAATGAACTAAGCCATTTATTTTACTCTATGTACTTACAATAGAATACAATCCTTTATTTGTAACACCAAGTTACTTGTCAGACCTTGGTAACTACTAAATTATACCGGTATCGCATGCTTTCAAAACATTCACTGTGATCAGTTTATAACGAGCAATGCAACGCAATTAAATGTAACTCAATATGGGAAATATTGCCTACAAAACAGTTTAATTCCTAGAATTGGGTGGGTGGGCCATCAGCCAAATGAAATAAGTCCTTTAATGACACGAAATCGAAAAGTGTGTCAGAATTTATTCAACTATGAGCAAAAAGCATTTGAAAGAAGTGACAACTGAAACGACAGTTGATTGAGAGGTATGGAAGAAAAAACATGTTTTGCAGAACCCACTTAATGTGGGAAAAGGGGAGGAAGATGATGATGAGTAAAAAACATTTGAGGGTGCTTTACAGAATGGGTTTATTTGTATGCTATGACAATTTTAATTAGTATAATTTTAATATTGGTTTTAATTCTCATGGTGGCTGAAAGGCGTTGGGGTAGACCTTTGCCCAGCTGTAGGACGAGTTAGTTTGGAAAAAGAAATATTATTTTAATAAGATTTCTATATCATCAATTTTACGTCTTTAAATATAAACCGCCTTGCATGTTTACTCAGAAAACTTTCGTGATTTATTTCAATCATTATTATAAATACGGGATTTATCACGTATCGTCTCGCCTCACACGCGTGCGAGGCGAGACGTTATTCGCAGATCGCACTCTCCCTGATGAAGGTTCACGAATTGAACCGAAGCATTGGCGGTCGAAACACCGATAATACGGTACGTGATAAATCCCGCCTTGCATTTCTTTTGCATTCGTTTTACTCGTAAGTTATCCGTTTCGAATATGGCCATGAGGTAAAGTGGGAAAAACATTACTGGAAAAAGTATAACATAAAAAATACTCTCAGTTTATTCAGTTGATAGAATAAAACCCATCATTATCCAAAGAACATCTATAATGTTGTGTCTTCAATAATCCTTGAACATTAATGTTGATTGACGACCTCCGTGTTGCAGTGGGCGAATAGCCGGCTGAGACGCAGGAGGTAGCGGGTTCGATTCCCGCTGCGGAAAAAATGTTTGCATGATCTACAGATACTTGTTCCTGGTCTGGTTGTTTCTCTATATATTATAACTAGGTATGCATTTACAAAAAAAGTATATAAGTATTCTATCAGTTATCTGGTTCCTATAGCTCTGCTTAGTTTGGGGCTAGATAGCGCTGTGTGAAATGACTAGAAATATATATTTTTTTTACCACATTCTAGTAAAAATTCTCATTTGGCAGTTTTACTAGCTATTCAGAAAATAATTAGCAATTCCGTATCGGTTCTCATGAGAACAAACAGGAATGTAATTCTCTGTAACCCGGAATGAATGGGAAGTGATGAATGGCGTATGAATATCATATCCTACACACGTATTCAGATGCATTGCCTTGTAGCGAATATGCATTTAATTAAAATATCTTATTCGAGTACAATGGTCAATGTTTGATGATATTTGTCCTTAGAGTGCAAAATACGTGGGTCACACTGAAAGTTTTTAGAAATTAACTAGTGGTTCGCTCAGAACTGAGATCTCGCGAGTCTCCGATTAAAACAAAAAAATATTATTTGTTATCTTTGGCTATCAAAATAGTGCCACGAAATAAATAACAAACTAACTTGATCTAGTTTCATTCAAATTACAGGTAATGTGAGTTCATGATGCGGGAACTCTTTTTTGGGGTACAAATTGCAGTTATTCTGGATTTAAGACTTTTGCCTATATTTGTGTCACTTAAGCTACATGTACCTATACTAAATTACGACACTGTGGGGTCACCGGTGTACCCTGTGAATTTTATCAAAGTTTATTTTTTATTATGGCTGATAAAATAATTCAAAAACTATATAGAATTTACTAAAAATAAAAACGGAGTCTAAATGAATACCTTTTATTTGACATCTCATTTGACCAATTAGCCTCATTTTAATTTTTTTTACCCCTCTTGAACCCCAATATCTCAACAACCCCCGAACATTTTTGGCTCATTTAGTCACACCAAAATTGTGCCATCACTACCTACCTATGTATTAAATTTCACGATGATCGGATCAACGCTTCGAAAGGTATTCTCGGACAAACATACATACATACGAGTACAACGCCGATTTGCCAAAGTCGATTTAGAGATCTCGCTTCGTTCGATCAAAATTCGGAAAGATGTAGAGCTGTTAATATTTTTATTGCTTTTCGAAGTCTACTCCATTGCCTTGGCAGTGGGCCCACTCTTCTTTAGGGATCTCATCCACGCCTTTTTCAAACGCAGCCTTCTTCAGCCTCTATCTTCAGGGTTTATAAAACGAATTCCTCTCAGTTTATCTTTTATTTTTGGAAATAAATAAAAGATACAAGGTACCAGGTCAGGTCAGGACTGTAAGGAGGATGGCTCATTAACTCCACACCTTCGATAGTCCATCTGGCGGAGTGAACTGGAGCGTTGTCGTGGTGGAGGAGGATCCTGCTTTTTAGATGCTGCCGTCTAACATTTTCCAAGACAACTGATAAAAAATGACTGAAATAACTACCAATCTGCAGTAACAGTACTTTTATCTTCTAGAACAATTGTTGCGAAATGACACGCCCGTCCAAAGAATGAGGCAATCATCTTATTCCCTTGACTTCTGTCCTTCTTTATTTTTGTCGACAAATCTTCGAATGGAAACATCCATTGCGCAGATTGTCTTTTGGTTTCGGGTTCGTAACAATATATCCTGCTATCATCACCTGTAACGACGTCATATACAGCATTGGAGTCACCTCCGTCATACTTTTCAAGCATTGAGCGGCACCAATCCAAACGACGGCGTTTTTGATCTTCCGTCAAAATTATGAGGTATCCATCTAGTACAAAGCTTTCTGACGTCTAAATGTTCATATAATAGGTACTTTTTTTTCTTAACTGATACCAATGCCTAAAGCTGCCAGCATCTTTTGATATGTCACCTTTCTATCAGCTTCTATCATTAGCCGCACAGCACTTACGTAATCTGTAGTAGTCGTCGTAGAAGGACGTCCTTCTCGCAAAGCACCAGTGAGTTTGCTTCGATCACATTTAAACTCATTAAACCAGTTGTAAGCAGTGGCACGGGCTAGTACTTTGTCATGAAATGCTAATCGAAGTCTATCGCAACATTGTTGTTGTGTAAGATCGAAAGTCGTAATAAATCATTGAGCGAAAATTTTCTCTAGTCAAATCCATTTCGACGCACGACAGAAACTTTTTAAATTGCCGCCAATTTCTAAAAACAAACGTCATGAATTCATTACACATCTACAGATTCCCAAAGAGTTCCTAATTCGAAATTTAAATAAATTTTTCATCGGCTGCATTTCTTACTGGCCTATTCTAAAATTTTTCAGTGTGACCCCGTACAATTAAATATTTTACTGCATACTGCTTCCATAAGCCACCTCATAAGAAATGGACCTGGCTGAGCACCAATGGTTCCATAAAAAATGAGTCTTTATCATGACCACTAAGAGACATATATCAAATAACTCAAGGTGACTTTGAAATCGGTTTTTAGTTTATTTTAAAAATAAAATTGTTTATTTTGTTTACATTACTACCACCATAATTCTTAGTACCACCAAGCAGCATTGGTGTGTTTCGGTTTGAAGGGTATGGATGCAGGTAGAACTATGTATAAGCACATACTGTTTTATACCTGTATGCCTCAAGTAGATGGACGCAGGTCAATGTATCATAGGTAGGGTTACCAGATGAAAAAATCAAAAGTCCGGAGAAAAGGCCTGATTTCCATTGAAAAATCTGGAGATATTTTATAGGTTGAGAATTTTCTCTCAAACGTACATACGGCTACACATCAAGCTATATATTTCCAGTATAAGCTGACCTCGCATTGTATATGCTATTCGTAGAATGAGAGGTCAGCTTATACTGGAAATGTATAGCTTGATGTGTAGCCGTGTATACTTAACAATTTTAAAAAGTCGTAATATTATCGATTTTATACACTGCGGATCTCGCTCACGCGTTGCAATAAATAAAGAAAAAACCTTACTTAAAAAGGTATCTTCACATATTAAGTACTTACCTATGATAAAACTGATTAGGTACCTTCTTGGATAAATAAGTATTGATTTAAATTATGCAATTATTACCAAAGGCACATTATTTTTAGTTTGTTTAACTTTTTATTAAAGAGATCTTTAAAATGTAAGCTGTATTTTATTGAAAATTCTATAAATCCAGAGATTTCATGAGATTTGCAAAATTCGGCCGCAATCCTGCGAAGAGTCAAAACATCCTGAGATCTCAGGACAAATCATGAGATATGGTAACCCTAATCGTAGGGCACGTTTCTAAGGTGCGTGACCTACTTATTACTAGGCAATGTTTTGTTGTAAGCGATGGTATCCACTTCACAACAGGTGCGCTATTTGCATGTTCCATCAACATGTTGGGTAAAAAAATAACATTATCTTCAGTGTCAGTGAGTAGCGCATTTAACTTTCATTATATAGAGAGCATCCATCGACACTTTCAAAATCAAGTCTGGTATTACAATTCCCTACGGAAAATATCGAATGAAGTTGTCATTCGGGTCTCACAGAGCTGGGAAATGGCGTATCAACCAAAAAGCCTATATATGTTAGTGAAAAGAACTATTAGTAGTTATTTATAATTGTATTTGAGTTTCCTCCCAACGTAGATAAGTATTAAAAGGATAAATCTGCACAGAAAACATGTAAAGTTTATGAGTTTTTCTTCAAATGTTTAAAATAAATTTTATTTGTTTATCTGAAGGTGAAGCGTGTTTCCTTAAACTCTTCATTTAAAAACCAGCCATCTTTCCTGTTTATTCCTACTGTGAGCGAACCGAACTCAAACCTTTTTCAGTAGACTTTGTGTCCCCATGCGCACCCCGTGACCGTGGTGTCAAATCTGGACATTCGCGTATGTTTATGTAAATATCTTCTCGAGCCAAACAAGTTGAGGGTCTCCCCGTTTGGAAACAGGGTTCATAACGTTTTAGATTATCAGAGAGTATTCACTTTCACTCATTTACTTTATTAAACCTTACAAAAATACCAAAAAAAACTATATTAAATTATTAAAGTTCGGTGGTTTCTATACAAACTGACCATAAAAAATAAAAACCAGTTATGGAGTTAAAATACCTAATTGATTTTAATTTATTAACTTCACGCCATCCTTTCCG
The DNA here is from genome assembly GCA_918857605.2 of Philereme vetulata. Classification (NCBI taxonomy): domain Eukaryota; kingdom Metazoa; phylum Arthropoda; class Insecta; order Lepidoptera; family Geometridae; genus Philereme; species Philereme vetulata. The sequence continues at coordinate 6,284,743 of OU975473.1, read as the reverse complement.
ATGTTTACAACAAGGATTTGCTCAAAGTCAATAACAGCTAACTTGTTACCATAATGGCTAAAATGAGGTAAAGTTGCGCTTAGCAAATGGCAAGTACATACCCACGTACTCATAGTTGGCGTGGCAGGGCCAAACTTTAGCCATGTCAAACTTAATAAATTATTTGAATAGTTGATTTTAGTCGTCAAGTTTCCTCCCAAAGGTTACATACTAAGGTACAGTTAATGAAGTTACTTTTATTAATATGGGGGGTACTTTGATTAATCGAATATCAAGGACACCCTATTTAATTGACACTACAGCATCCGGTAAATGTTTTCCTAAATTTAATTTTTGATTCGTTCTGACCAATAAGTACTACAAAATTAATTGAGGAGAAACGCCAACCAATTCACTACGATTATATACATTTTATATCTAATTTCTTTTTATATATTTTAGTTTCAATAAAGAAGGGCGGCTCATGACATCAAATACAAAATACAAAGTGCTTTAACTTTGCGTATCAATTTCGATGTCCCTCCTTTGATCAATTAAATAGGGGTCTTACAAAAGTATACCGTAACAGCTTGATCAAGCCCTAACGATCTCGAACATTAAGGTGCCAATAACGCGCAATCTATAAAAAAAATATTAAATTATTGAATCGTTTAATCATCCATGTGATAGCGCACTTTGGTTAGAGTATGGAATAACCTAATGTAGACCTTCCACTTGACTCGCTACAAATATATCCTTAAGGAAAAAAAAAGAAAGAAAGAAAGAAAATACATTTATTTGACACACACATAGGACAGACCATTCGGAACAGAACAAATATAAAAAACATACCTACTTACCTAAAGAATATAATAGTAAAAAGAAAAATTATTTAAGTACAGAATTAAAGAAAAAACACAAGGTAAAAATTTAGTTATTGAGTATACACAGGTAGGTGGTAGGTACAGATAATATGGTCCTTGTATGTGCCAGGTAACAAGGGTGGCACATATTGTAACTTTTTTGTCCTTTCTCAAGCTGGAAACTATGTAAGGCACAAGCACAATCATCAGAACTCAAAATAAACTTGCTAGGCCTGTGTTAGGTACGTAACAATAGTTTGAAAAAAACATGTCAACGTTATGACTAATTTCAAATTGCCCAAATCAAGGATTTATTGATAAATGGTTGGAGTGGTGTATTGAGTCGCCCTTGAAAGGTGGAAGGACATTGTGCTTGTGGAACATGCAGTGCTAATTTTGTTTACGTTATTGAGTAAAAAAAATACGCCTCTATCTATATTCATTTATTAGTTCTTAATATTACTATGGTTGCGCGTTTATTTGCACGCATGGCTGTATTGAGCTGGGAAGGTTATGACTTTCTATTCATACTACCTTTTTTCTTATTTGGTTTAGCATCCAATATGCCTTTACCGCCGAATGGTAATTTGAATGACCACGGCATAGCAAGAGATCCGATGCCCTGATCCCTGAGGTCTTTAACTCTGTATTTGTTCCATGCGAAGCAGCACACCTTCAGTTTGTCCTTACAACCTGGCACTTCGGTCAGGAATTTGTAGCCAGTGCATAGTTGGTAGTTGACGCAAACGCCGCCTAGTTGCCAGCATGGGGTTGACAAAACGGATCCTATTAGGAAACAGAAGCTTTGGTTAAAAGGTTCTAAAATATACTGCGAGAATTTTTAAACAGTCGGTTCTGAACAATAATTGGTTTATTATTTTAATTTAACCGCAGTATCTAAAGGCGTTGCATTGTATAAGGTTTAAAACTACACAATTGTAATAAAATAAACTAATACTTTGTTACCACAAAAGAGTTACTTAAACAGCTGTTTAACGTGTGTTTAAAAATATTCTTACCATGTAGAGTAAGAGATAAGAGAAGAAAGTAAAAAGTAAATACCTTAGAAATCGTAAGAAAGTTCATAAGTTGTATGTTTATATAGGTATGTAATATTATTTTAGTAAAGTATGTTTATAAAATTTATATTTACATTTAAACTAAACTCTACACACCTTTTATTTAATCACTTCTTTATTTTTTTATTTTTCTACGTAGCTGCTGCACTACCTATTGCTTCTGGTTTCAGCTGAAAATCAGCGTTGGGTGCTTAACATCCAACATTATGCTGAGCTGAACGCCATTTTGTCACACATGACACATGAGTCGAACTTGTTTTATTGGATTCAATTGTATCTACTGCTCCTTTAAATTATTTCATGTGTCATTTTGTGTGTGCCAAATAAATGATTATTCTATTCTATTCTATTCTAAGAAATAAAAAATAAGAGAATCATTACGCAATAAGTTTAAAGATATGTATTAATATTATAGTAGGGGAACCGGGGATGCTAAATCGATAGTTACTTACTAAAGCGGTAGGGCACCTATTGGATTGTGAAGAAAAATTCTATCATTTATTTATATATAAAAATTATTTAAAGAAAAAATGTTACAAATCTTAATCTTCATCGTCACTGAATTTGAAATGAAATACAATCAAATGAAATTAATCAATCAAATACAAGACAAGCTAAATTAGATAGTAAGTAAGTAACGTCAACCATTTTCTTTCTTTGTCTACGCACTGCTGGTTTATGGTTATGTTTAACTCCTTTGTTGTAGTTTATATACATATATATTATTATATTTGTATATATTTTTAGTTTATTACTAAGTAGGTATAGATAGTTTATGTAGGTTTATGAACCGCCGTCTTTTTGATTTTGTTTTGTTCTGTCCATCCAAAGGTTGTCTGGAAGAGATTGCTTTTAGCGATAAGACCGCCCATTGTACTTACCTTTATTTTTGTCTGTTTCTTTGTATTGTTAATTTCGTTGATGTATATCGTTGATATAAGAAAATAAAGAGTATTCTATTCTATTCTTTACAATCGAAATATTTTAGAACAAGATAGGTAGAACAGAGGCAAAATATTTATGTAGATCTACCAAAACATTGGTAAATGTGACAACACTGGACAGCGTCATGGCGGTAGTGTGGGGACGGTGCGAGAGAGTGAGAGATATAGAAAGAGTGAGAAGGAAAGAGAGGCGCGAGTGGGAAATACACAGTTCGCAGCAGCTGTACGTTTCATGCTTTAGTGATGGATTTAGCTACATCGCCTTGTGAAAATCGTCAGATTATATTTTTTACGTAATCCTTAAAGAATTTTCTTTAAAATAAAAAATAAATTCATCGTGCTTGAATATTTAGAGGTGACGTTTATTTACAACTTTGTGACTCGCCCATTTTCTTATGTCACGCTCATATTGTCAGGTTATTGAAATGTACACTTTTCTGCATGTAAAACTTACCTTGTCTTAATCTGACGCGCTCGAGTTTTTCTAAGGATCGATTTTTTTTAGTAATCTAATCGGCTGTCGTCAACGCACGCCCCTATATTAAGGATTCATATAAGTTGGGGGTACATTACAGGGTGCAAGGTTTCTCCCCATATGGTTATCTGACGCGCTTGAGTAATACACAAAATCCCCCTACTATTATGACATTCCCTTGTCAATACATCTATGAAAATCTAATGTATGTTCACAAAATATTAATTTGCTTAAGAAAAATAGCGATAATCATAACTTTAATACTAGAAATAAAGATAAACTCGCTGTTGACACTTGTAGACTCCATAAAGTTAGTATATATTTTAAAGGGCAAGGTGTACGCTTTTATAACAAACTCCCAAGTGATGTACAAAAATTGTCAATTAACAAATTTACAAACGCAGTTGAACAAAATCTTTATAAAAACGCCTACTACAAAATATCGGATAATTTAGATGATTGAGAAGTTTGTGATTGAAATTGCTCCAACTCGTTCAAAAATGTTACAATTTAGACGTAATTTATTTTCTCTATTGTTATTTATTATAAGAGGCTCATTAAAAAACAATCAGACTTGTTTATTGCCTTTATTTCCTGGCTTGGTCGCGAAGCAACAGGCTGTAAAATTGACGTTTCAAAGTGATCCTTGTGATTTTAATAAATAAAAGATTTTGATTATGACTGCGTATTTGAGTGTAATTTTTTTTGTGGCAATACTCCTATTATTTACAAATTGTGACAATATGTTTTTTTTATGTTTTTTTTTACCTAATGTGAATGCAGAGGTATAACTTTGCGGGTATTCACGTAACGGCACATGCAGAGATTACCAGCGCGAATGACCGTGGAAATATGATCCATAAATCTTACTTCGCCGCAGGCTGTAAGCTGTGTACAGTTTGCGCAGCGATAAAAAAGTCAACTAAGCTTGTGTCTAAATATTCTTTATTTAAAGGGAAAATAAACCTAAAATTGAGTTGATGTCAAAGACGCAGCAATGATACGTTTACAAAATTTCAATGTCCTCGAGCTGTTTTACGTGGTTTTATCTTTTGTTGGACGAGGCTTGAGATACTTACATTTTCGGTACTCAAAACTTTACAAGAATATACAAGATCTCAAGGAAGCTTTTGTGAACCCTTTCGTATCTGAACTTTGAAGGAAATTCTGTAATTTACCTCGGCACTTGCAAACATTTATACCATAAACTCACTCCGGTTCTGCGAAGTGGTAAGCGATGCGAATGCCGTGTGATAAGCGAGCAATTCTGCTCGAAGATCCTCGTATTCTTCATCCACAGAGAGGTTTAAGTTGGCGTCATTTTTCATATTCGATATCATACCCACCCCAAAGTCGCTGTACCCGTCAGACGAGACGTCCTTACCCTCCACGAATCGAACCATTTGAAATATTAAATGCAACAGCACCACAAAATGTAGCATTTCTCTTGAAACTGCACTGACGTAGACTAAGAACATTTCACACGTTTTAGAGTGTTTTTATCGAAGTGAAAAAGCATAAATTTAATGATAAGCATCGCATGGGATTTTGCAATCGAAAATGTAAAGAGAAATATAGGTTTCATTGAGTACGTCGTTCGTTAGTTTGCGAATGGTGCACGGTCGAATGAAGCCTTATTTACATTAGCTGTACGAATATTTTGTAATTTATACAAGTTGAAGGCTTTATATCTATCATAGAGGAAATAATACTACGTAAGCATGTATGTATGTGGTAAATAAAAATGGTTTTCATCAGACTTCAAAAACGGAGGAGGTTCTCAATTTGGTTATTTTTTGCAGTAATTTTTAGGATAAAATATTTTATTATTTGTGAACATAAAAGAGGCTATGTTGTTGTGAGACCACAATGCCCAAGAAGTTATTATAATTACCTAGTCCTTTTACGCCAGCGACCAGTGCTCAACAACTACGCTTCCGACAATACTAATGAGCAACAGTATATCCTGCGGTGGTAATAACCTTGCCTTTGCCTGCCAAAGGACGTTTCCGACCCACCAAATTAAAGACTTTTTGGTGGCCAAACCAATCCCATCATTAGTCAAAATGATCTCGTTTAATGAGGAACATCAACTATTAACGAATCGAGCTACTGTTTTGGACACGGTATCTGTTTCAGTTAAAAACGAGGAGCTAGTTTTCCAATAGCTTTGATGAGCGTTTTCAGGAACTTAGCGTAGATGAAGACTTCATAAAATAGCGGAGTAGATTTTTACATAAAACTTTATAGTGCTGACTTTTTCTCGCTCAAAAAAAATATACAGTTTGTAGAGAATCATAAATTAGTTTACCGTATATTTTTGATAGCAGAAAAGACACAGCATAGAAATGAAATCAATGAATGTAAGTAATCATATTAACAATTGTAGCGTAAGGTGATCTTGATTCAATATTAATATGGCCATTTTTCAGCTTTTGATGATATTTTTTTAATTGATACTGTATGTATTGGCAAAGTCGATATCCATACAGCCAGCAAGGCATTAATCAATAACAAACAGAACTGAAACTCACACACAAATCAATTAATGTAATTAATCTTAGAAACAATTATAGAGTGTGAAATGATCTTGATCCAATTTTAATATCAGCATTTTTCAGCTTTTAGTGAATATTATTTTAATTGATACTGTATGTTTTGGAAAAATCGATATTAATTCAGCCAGCAAGGCATTAATTAACAAACAGAACTAAAACACACATACAACTAAGGAATACGTATTTTTAGTCGTTCTGCGTTGCATGTGGCAGTGTCCTATTAGAACGCGATTGCGCGATCATCGCTAGTTCGCACGAACTTTGTTCGTACGAACTCGCGATCAAACATACTGTTGTCGATTTGGTATCCTAACTGACAGTCGCTAAAACGTTATTGCATCGCACCGCACGCGCATGCTCGGACACCCGCCCCCTTATTACCCAAGTCAAATTGCTGTCGCGTCGCTATCTCTAGTCAGGCCATCCCTTTCACACGTGAGGTACGTACTGCACGTATGAAAGGGATGGCCTGACTAGAGATAGCGACGCGAGAACAATTGGGCTTAGGTAATAAGGGGGCCGATTCTTATCTATTATTCTTATATGATTGCATCGCTTTTTCGCGCGATCGCGTCCTAATGGACATCGCCTGATGCTCCAAATGCATGTTATAGCTGAGCTTCACTTCTATGTTTATAGTTTATTTATTTATACCAGCGGTGTCTACGAGTGTGACATGTTTATCATTCAGGGTTGACAATTAAATTTCCGCAGCATTGAACAGAAATAACAAGTTTGGGGTTTTATTCTCATGGAAAATTTATTGGTTTTTTGTCACTACCGTTTCACAATAGGTGCAACAATTTATTACCTATTGATAACAAATTGTAGTTGCTTTTATTGTCTTCATGACGTGTGACTTTAATCTGGTTTTGAAATACGTGTATTTTCCGTGGGTCTGAGTGAATGCTTAAAAAAATGTTATTTTTGCAACTTAGATATGGATCGAGCCACCTGATGTTAAGTGGTAAATATCGCATTTAACAAAGCATTGCCACGTAGGACACGCACGACATGAACGTGCCCTGTTTCCATCACCTTGAGGCATACTGTTGGAAAACTGTTATGTGCCTGTGATTTCGCTGGCACCCATACCCTTCAAACCAAATCACAGCCCTTTTATACAGAACTCTACTAATACTAAAAAACTATATGTATCATTTTTACTTAGAAAACTTTCGTGATTGATTTCAATCATTATTATAAATACGGGATTTATCACGTACCGTCTTATCTGTGTTTCGACCGACAATGTTTCGGTTCAATTCGTGACCCTTCATCAGGGTGAGTGCGATCCACTCCGAATAACGTCTCGCCTCGCACTGCGCGCCGCTGCCCTCTGCACGCGAGTGGACGTGCGGGGTGGTGGGGCTTTGGTCAACTGAACACATACGTGCAATGAAGAATGTCGACTCCAACAGATCTGCAGTGGCGGAACATTCTCTAGATTCTGATTCGACGCACTACATACGTTTCGACAAGGCCCGGGTTTTAGCGAAAGAGAAGTTCTTTGTTCCTCGCAAGATCCGAGAGGCGATAGAAATAAGTCGTGTGCCGAACTTTAACAGAGATAGAGGCAGAGCTCTACCGCCATCCTGGAGGCCATGTCTTCATGATGCAAGTGACAGAAGAGTGAGTGAACCTGGTAGAGACATAGTTAGTGTTGTATGTTTGTCTGTACCAAGAATTACCGAAGAGGGCAGCAGTGATGATAATGATGATGACACAGACGGTCAACACGCTAGGCTTTCGTTGACCCAAGCCCCACCACCCTGCCCGTCCACTCGAGCGCAGAGGGCAGCGGCGCGCAGTGCGAGGCGAGACGTTATTCGGAGCGGATCGCACTCACCCTGATGAAGGTTCACGAATTGAACCGAAACATTGTCGGTCGAAACACCGATAAGACGGTACGTGATAAATCACGTATTTATAATATCCTATGTATCATCTCTAAATAGTATAACGCTATACGTAGTAATATCCGCGTCTGTCTGTTTGTGCCCTTAGTTCTTCTAAACTACGCAATGAATTTTATTACGGTTTTCACTATCATCTAGAGAATTTCTTCCAGAAGTTTTATATTAAAATCGTTTGTATAATACATGCGTATAATATTTATAAAAAGTAGATAACGAAGTCGATATTATGGTAATGTACACATTTATTATACAGCTAGTTATGTACAAGCATGAAACTCAGAAAATAAATGTATGTAATACCTATTCATATCAACATTAAGTTATCTGATTCTCATAGTGCGTTGCTTTGTTTGGGGCTAGATAACGCTGTGTGAAATATCCAGCATTATTTATTACTTTTATATCATCATATTTATACGCGCGCTTTAGAAAATTCAAGAAATATAATCATCTTTCAACACTCATAACATTTTTATATCCAATGTTTTTTTAACGATAATAAAATTTCACACAAAGCGCTTTATTCAAAATAGTTATGGGTTTTAGCTGTGCTGTTTATTTTCTCACTTCGATTGGAGTTCAAAAGTTTGACTCGTAGGAGTTCAAAAGCTTTCCTCGAGAAAGTTACTATGCATTAATGAAATAAGTTTCGAATTTCGCTTTTCAGCTAGTTCCCGATGCCCAGTTTGAAGGTAATATTCAACAAGGATAAATAATATGCATAATAGGATAACTCAAGGATAACTTTTGGGACAAAAACTGTTTAGTGGGGGTACCCGATTGTAAGCTTTATCATTTTTTATTTAACCCTTGGCATGCCTGGTGCCAAAAAGTTACAAGGTAGGCACATACCGGTCTATCAAACCCGGATCTTCAACTGCATAATTTTCATATAATTTGTAACAGATAAGGTAATGTTCTTAAAGTTGCCTTACTAGGGGTGTACAATAAAAAAATATTAGAAATCAACAACCCTTATGAAATAATTTTCTTATTACTTAAACTCAGGTCACGTTTTTAAAATAATCAGTCTATACCACTTCCGTCAACATTTTCGGAAGGTTAAGTAAGAACCGCGCGCGCAGAACGCTCGTTTTCCTACTACGGGAGCTCGCTCCGGACTTATGTAATTCGTGGAGGGCGTCGAGCAGTTCATAACTGCCAGCTTATTTCATTTATTCATTGAAGTCTAATAGTAACTGCTCTATATTTATATTAATTAATGAAATGCAACGGATTATGAGCCAGGTCGGGTCTGACAAACCCTACCAGGCATGGCGAGGGTTAAGCGATTCAAAATAAAATAGGCGAGACTGAATCCAATTGTTATTTATTTTTTACTATTTTCCGCCCACGGCTTCGCACGCGTGGTTTGTCAATATGAAGTAGCCTATGTCTCAATCTAAGTCGTAACATAAAAGTATATTTTATAAGGATTATTTTTTTGTGTAATGTAATATGTAATCTCCAGAATTACTGAACCGATTCTGAAAATTATTTCACTAATAGAAAGCTTTATTTTGATAAAAATCCATACCTAGGCGGGTCAACTAACATATTTAGGTACCTATTGAATCAAAATCGGTTTTGCCGTTACGACGTGAATTATTGAAGCAAAACTTCTTTACGCACGCTTGACTTGGGGAGTAAGCTGGCGAATGCATTACGAAAAGTGCAAACGGAAGTTGAGATGGAGATATAAGCTAGTGAAGATTGAAAGAGTGTGTTGCGTTTTGTATATTACTGTAGGGGCAAGAGAGAGGTGCGAGCACACATTTTCTTTCTCTCTTTCTCTCATAGCCAGTTGATTTGTCGCATATCTCCTATCCCAAATCAGCCTAAATTATACAAACTGCAAATATATATATAATTTAATAACATATACTCGTATATATACGTACAGATGGAGCTAAAGGACGGCTCTAACGGAAGACCAGCGCTGGATAGTCAGTGCAATCCAGCACATGCTGAGTTAAAGCCTTTTTGTGACACATGCAGTGAGTACGATGAGACACACACACACTGCAATTTTTTGCATTATTATTTAATTTCAATCTTTTAGTTATTGTTTCTTTGTTCTTTTTGTTATGTCTCCTGTGTGTGTTTGTTCTGTTGTACTATTGGTGTTGTTCACAAATAAATGTTTTTGATTTGATTTGATTTTGATTTAAAGAAGTTTTACTTCAGTCGTGTGGTCTAAAGCACACTCCTTTTATTATCGTCTGCCCCACGAATGTACTTAACATCAGGTGTCAAGTGGTCAAGCGCTTGGCTAACATCAATAAAAAATGTCCCCTAGGCGATGGCAGTCAGTAACATGTATGGCTACTATATGTATGAAAAATGGGAAAATTACGTATGCAAACTGCTACACCGAGTTTTAGGGAAACCGCGACCGGGCGGTGTGAAATCTATACTTATATTAATTAAAATCAATGTATTATTAAAAATCAATGTGCTCAAAACACTTTCTGTTAAGATTTTGGTATCCCTATATTTGGTAGATATTGTTACGCCTGAGTTTATTACAAAAATAATATAATAGATTTATTTCATTTTTAGGGTTCCGTAGCCAAATGGCAAAAAAAAACGGAACCTATATGGATTCGTCATGTCTGTCTGTCTGTCTGTCCGTATGTTACAGCTACTTTTTTCCGAAACTATAAGAACTATACTGTTGAAACTTGGTAAGTAGAGGTATTCTGTGAACTGCATTAAGATTTTCACACAAACATAGAAAAAAAACAATACATTTTGGGGGTTCCTCATACTTAGAACTGAAACTTTAAATTTTATTTTCATCAAACCTATATGTGTGGGGTGTCTATGGATAGGTCTTCCAAAAATGATACTGTAGTCTCTAATATAGTTTTTTCTAAACTGAATAGTTTGCGCGAGAGACACTTCAAAATTGGTATAATGTCTGTCCCCCCCTGTAACTTCTAAAATAAGAGAATGATAAAACTAAAAAAATATATGATGTACATATTACCATGCAAACTTCCACCGAAAATTGGTTTGAACGAGATCTAGTAAGTAGTTTTTTTTAATACATCATAAATCGTAAACCGCAATTTACCTTTCATTCAACCAACTCAAATGTAAAAAAAGTTACAACGAAATACAAGAACTTTTATACTATGTTACTTGCTGCTACGGAACCCTTAATGGGCTAGTCCGACTCGCACTTGGCTGATTTTTTGTATCTGAAAACTTAATGAATAAATTATAATGATCGTTACCGTCTGCCACTGTGTTTCGCCGTGGCGCCGTGGGTAGTGTTACCTAATAAAGGTTATCATATTATCATCTGTGCGGGCGGTAGGAGTCTACTCTGTGATTGTACTCAACACAGACTGATGGATAAATAATTGGCACAGGATGCACTGCGTGAATTCCATTCTCTTTGTAGATTTTAGAGCATGTTCCCTCACGTTTCAGCAGCCATGTTTAAACTAGTTTATAGATACAACCGACTAATGGAAAAGGCAGATAAGAGCCAAATGTCCTCTTTTCCCTTATTCATTTTTTTGGGGCATTTTGTTCAATTATAGCTCAATCGAGTCTAGTAGGATATTAGAGTTTTACAGCGTGCGTTTAAATATCTTTGTTTAAGGTAATAAAGGGTGATTCTGTCCATTAAAAACAACTACATTTCCTCATAATAACAACCACAAAGGTAATACCGTCATCAAAAAAATGTGTTCATAAATAAATAAATTCATAAATAAAATATTGCTGGACATTCCACACAGCGCTATCTAGCCCCAAACTAAGCAGAGCTTGTACTATGGGAACTAGACAACTGATAGAATACTTATATACATTTTTTTGTAAATACGTACTTATAATATATAGAAAAAGAATCAGACCCGGAACAAATACCTGTAGGTCATGCAAACATTTGTACCGCGGCGGGAATCGAAATACCTCCTGCGTCTCAGCCGGCTACTCGCTCACTGCGCCACGGAGGTCGTCAAAAATCAATATCAGCTGTTTCTTGGTAAAATATACATATAATACTATTAATTTTAATAATGATACTAATATATCATGATTATAATTATTATATCTTCTTTTTTCCTTTATCTTCTTTACATAGTATAAAATGAAGTCGCTTCCGCTGTCTGTTCGCTTAGATCTTTTAAACTAATCAACGGATTTTAATGCAGTTTTCAACAATAGATAGAGTGATTCAAGAAAAAGATTTATATGTATAATACATACATAGTAACTGCAAAAGAAACTGTTTGTTTGTTACCTTTTCATAACTAAACTTCTGTACGGATCGTAATGAAATTTGGCAAGGGAATGTCTTATGTCCTTCCTGGGGTAGGACTTAGCTACTTTTTACCCAAGTGCACAAAAGGATGGTAATGTTTTTATTGAAATACCACCCATGCGAAGCCGCGGGCGGGTCTGCTAGTATCTTATAATCCGTATTTATATTAATAATTGAAACGAATCACGAAAGTGATTTGACCGTTTTTTGGTTCAATTGTCTTATTATATGCCAACTCCAAAATAACAGGCAGAGTTTTATTTAGTTGAAACCTAACTAAAATACTATCTTTTTATATGATCGGATATTCAAATATCGCATTCAAAAACGCATGTCTGAGCATACAGCATGCAAAGTTCCTAGCATGCATGTTCAGGTGTAGCCATTGAACTGACTGATGGAAAAATAACTGGCACGGTATGCAAATGCGCTAATTCCATTCCCTTTACCCAACTCTCTCAAATTCGGAGCGTGTCGCTGTGCAACTCTGTTCCACGAGGTGCCAGCTTTCGTAATAAGTTAGTGATAGAAGTTCAACTCTTTTAAATGGCTAATTCCCAATTAATCACACCAAATGTATGTGTGACATATTGCAACTTATTTTTCCTAATTTAAAACTCAATGTTTACACATTTGGTGTGACTCATTGGTAAAAAAAACTATTTTAATTAAAATTAAATTTATTTTATTACTAGTATTTTAGGTTTATAGTATGTAGATATGTTTTTAATTGTATATAGATGCACCGCCGCCATGTGATACATTATAATCATGTCCATACAAAGGTTGTCTGGAAGAGATCGCTTTTATCGATAAGACCACCCATTGTACTAAATCTATTTATAAGAATTATGTTCTGTATTTTACTTTGGTATACAATGAAGAGTTATCTTAAATTTCGTGTGTTGGTGGAACAGATCTTGCGAGAGATCTCTTTAGTATCTAAGGCGTTTTTTGGCGAGACCAACTTAATTGGACAAATAAAACTATGAACCACACTACTTGCCCTCGTAGATACGTGCTGACATGTCTGTATCAAGCACCAATAAATGTATGACAAGTGAGGGAGTGTCACTTCTTTTGGATATTACTTATTATACGACATGATGCTCGACGCAAAACAAAGGTGGTACTGTAAAAACTGTCACGTCAATAGCTTAAACGTCAATAGCACTGCGACACGGATCGTTGCTTCACGCTAAAATATTTTTATCAACCTGTTATACTCTTTTTTACATTTTGTAATGACAACACAGTAAGTGTCTGTCTGCAAAGTTTATGGTCAGCCTGTTTTAGAACGTAGAAAAATTGGAGAAAAATATTTTTCACAAGTTGAATTTACGCACGAAAAATACACCACCTTGACGTTTTCTTAAGTGCTTTGTGCAATGCTTTTGGTGGTGGTATCTTTATCACCATGGTTCGGGCTGCGTTATTTCTAGAGGAAAACGACCATTAGTGTTTGTGTAATCGCTAAGATACTTACCAAGCTTAGAAACAAAAAAAATCATTGATATATTTTTAGCATGAAATGGTAGACGGTAATATGGGTGGGTAGGACGGTTGTAATTGTGTCAGTATACAGTTTTGTTTAAGTAGTGACGAGTTTTTTAAGTAATTATCTTAGTAATGTATAGCGGGTAAGCACGGAGACAAACCTGTAAAGTTTTACAGTGCTTATGTATTACTGTTAGTATGTAACTTTTTGACGAATAAAATAAATACAAATGCAAAAAATAGACCTTTCATTTTAACTAATGCCAACTTAAAAACATTTGGGGAACATTCGACCCAATTCCAAAATCGAATTTGACCTTTCAGTAGCACCCGTGGACACATACCTACCGTCGGCGCCGTCCTCCTATTGAATTATTAAACCATCCATCGCGCGGTATCAATCCGGTCCACGTCAGAACACGGCTCTCCCAAAGCTTTTGCAAACGTTTGCCTTTCAAGACCCGAAGATTTCATCGACAAAGGCTTTCGACTGGACAAGTGTCGGACATTGGAAAAGACACGATAGATTTTTTCTCAAAGTCACATATTTTGTTACGATATTTTATCACACAAATATTAGCAAAAAGCTAAAAAATAACTCCGTCTCCAGCACTCCGTCATTGCTGATTGATTGTGCCTCGTTGGTGATGTTTGTCTTACTGGTTTTTGTCAGTTACTTGATAGAGAGCTAGCTGGTCGGATATTTGGTCTATCTATCGAGTCTTCTTCCCCGAGTTTTACCCTCTGCCTTTCCCGTAAATATTAGGGGCTCTAAGTTGCCTGAGTTTGTGCGAGGAATATGACTAAAATACTGCAGGATTCTATGCAGACACGTTGCCGAAAACATTTGTGAACGCTGTCATTTGTGTATAAAATAACTACGCTTCTACTGATTTGAACTGGTATTTTTCGTGTATGTACCTTTTATTAGTTATCCCGATATTTCGACTGTGTTGCAATAGATGTCGTCGTGGGCAGAAACGTTGGAATAAAAATATAAATGGTATATACGCGATAAATACTCATATAATCACCGGTAGTTTCAGTATTCATAACCTTGGAGGGACGTGGCAAGTAACCGTTTGGCCATGGGCCATGGGGGACCCTTGCCTAGCTGTGGGGAAGTAAAGTAAATAGAGGTTTTGCTTGTTATTCACATTCCTCGATATAAAAAAGAACCGCGACGGCAGAAACCAGGTAGAAACAAACTTAAGTTACATCTTTCCTCATAAGAACATCAGAAAATAATAACAATATCCTTCATTGGATAATATTCCTAACAAGGTTGTTCTCTTTATTTGAATATTAATCAGTCAGGAACCGGTACAATTGCTCAAGCGCGGTTTTAATCAAAAATAAAAATATTTTCTGGTCTCAAGAGGAGGCATAGGTACCTTTAGAATACTTAATGATTAGATATTTATTTTTTGCATTGATTTTTATTTATAGCCGTGCTTTTTGTATTGAGTTACAGTTTCGGTTCAGCTGTTACGACGTGATTGAATAATAAATAAATAAACAAACATCCAAACTTTCGCATATATAATATTATAGTGTGATATATCGTAGCACTTACCTATAAAATTAATACTAACTATGTACGTATGTTAGGCCGCTCGAGGGACTCTGACATGGTTTGGCGATTGGCGAGTTTATCTATATCTTAGCGTGTTCTTCAAAACACTGAAACTGTTAAACTAGCCACCAGCATACACCTGTCTAAGTAGTGACCGATCGGAACATCACGTCGCTTATCTGCTGTGATTTATGGAACTTCATGATCGACGTATTAAATAATTAATAAATAAATAATGCTGGACATTTCACAAGGCATTATCTAGTCCCAAAGTAATCAGAGCTTTCATTATGGGAACTCCATAACTGAAATACTACTTAAATACATACATATTACGCATAGAAAACAGCCAGGCCCGAAGCAAATATTTTCAGATCATACAAACCTTTGTCCCGTGGCAGGAATCGAACTCGGAACCTTCTGCGTCTCAGATGGGCCTTCGTCTACTGCGCCACAGAGGTCACCAAATTTCACGAACTTGGTTGGGGAATTTTAACGATTGCGTCTAATTTAAACATCTATTTGTCGATCGACCAGTTCCACAATCCGAAATTGTACTTACTAAAACTGTAACCTAAGTTAAGCTATGTACCTGCGTGCATTTTGTAGGTAATATTTTTTAAGTATACTTGAAATGCAGACGACTTAGTCAGAATAGATTAGACTTAGTCAGTAGGAACACTAAAAGCGCTTAGTAGTATAAGTCGCGGCAAGTAACTTTAGCGCTGAACGATACGCGGAGGGGATATCTGCGCATGCGTACTGTCACGCAAGCAATACAATAGCCAATAGCCACTATTGGCTTGATTGGAGATGTTCCTTACCGTTGCAAATGACGTATTTGTAGACTCTGCTGTCTTGTTTTCGATTTTCCCTAAACTGCTATTTAATTTAATGTTTCCCGCCTTAATAATTTCGGCAGTTTGTTTTATCTGGCTCAAATTTACAGTGCTGCTGTACGAATGACTGAGTAAAGTACTTGTTGCTTCATCAATCTCACTTTTGATTTGTTTCAAAGAATCAATTAATTAAAAGATTCCATTTTTAAAAAAAACAATTCACGTATAAACCATTTTCCTTGCCTGTCTTTTCAAAACAGTATTTTTTTAGGCATATTCACTTTAAAGTCACGAACAAACTTAAAAAAAAACTAAATTTATCAAAAAAAAATCAAATAACAGCAATAACAATACAATTAAGAACGCGACTGTACACTGGATGTGCGCGGGGTGTCGTATCATTGCGGGGAACGGAATGCGACTGGAGAGCTAATCGCCGCCTTTTTCCCGCTAGCCCTCCTCAGGTACCTTATTTTATACTTCTGCGCAATAACGGTCAGCGCTAGACTTATTTGCCGCGACTTATAAGCTGGTAAAGATAAAATAGTGTTATGAATAAAATTAAAAACGCATTATCGTTGAAATTACCCGCATTATGATTAAAAAAATCATAAACCCACACCTCCTTTTTAGCGTCGGGGGTTTAAAACTGACATAGCTAAGAACCACCCAGTTTAACAAACTTTCTATTAAAAAAAATCTGTGTCCGAATCGGTCCATCCGTTCGGGACCTACAATGCCACCGGCAGACACATATGCGTGAAACTTATAATACCCTCGTTTAACGTAGAGGGTTAATAATATAAATATTTATCTAAATTGCCGCCTATAAGTTTATTTTGCCTGACCTTTCCAGTAATTGAATGGACATGAGACAGCAGATCCTTTGTCGAGCAGTTGCAATTTCAAGGCGCGCGGTAATGGTCGGCTTTTTGTCCTGCCGAGCGGTTACCCTCCAAGATGTATAGAACCTTCGTCATATACCACCTCATGTAAAAGAAACCTACTATACAAATTTTACAATATAACACCAAACAAACAAGAAAATTGTTCAAACTTCCGCAGCTCAATTTTTAATGATCACCAAAATAAACTTCCCCTAATCCAATCTGCAACTGGTAAAGGAAGAGTTAACAAGATTCCCTATTAAAATTTATTCCATCGTCATCCTTTAACGAACTATTTATGAGCTGTTTGCATCTTGAGAAACAAAGCTGTATGATTAATCGTCTCAAGAATGACATTTCGCTGAGTCGGTGGGCCGCGAGCGACGTGAACAACAAAGTTTTACCTAAATCGCTTTCACAGTACCACCCTTATTTTCTCCAAGTCAATTTTGACAGCTGATTATTAAACAAAACAAATGAAAACTGAGTTTAGTCATTATGAAACACAACAAAGAGTTTGAAACGACATTTGTTTACATAATGCCTTCAGTCTTTTGAAAGTATCTGTTGTTTTTTTTTTAATGTAAGTCAAAGTTTTGGCGGATTTTTTTGTTAAACAGATTTTACAAACAGAATGGGTGGGAGGAGAAAATTAGTTATTTAAACCACACTTGACGACGAAATGTTTCATTGAAATGTAAAGCTAAAATCTGTAAATTGCTAATGGTCACGTAAATGTAACGACGCGGAAATGTAATACAGTTGTACAAAGAACACATGCGGAAAGAACACCGTACACCTGAAACCCTTTGAAAAACTTATCTCGGCGCGTCTTTGTGTGCTGTTAAACAAGAAAGTTCAAGTTATTTTATGTCAAAGAAAACTTTGGAAACATCATTTTAGATGTTTCCAAAGTTTTTCGATGATTTTACGTACAAACTGTTTTAAATTTATCCATAACAGAATCAACAGCAATTGTATACTTATTGCCAATATCAGATTCTCATTTCATAGACATACGAGTCATCATCATCATCATATCAGCCGTAGGACGTCCACTGCTGGACAAAGGCCTCCCTCATTGATCTCCAGGAACTGCGGTTGGAAGCGGCCTGCATCCAACGCCGACCTGCGGTTCTTACCAAGTCGTCTGCCCATCTTGTGGGTGGACGTCCTACGCTGCGCTTTCCGGTCCGTGGCCTCCACTCGAGAACCTTTCGGCCCCATCGGCCATCTGTTCTGCGCGCTATATGGCCTGCCCATTGCCACTTCAACGTGCTAATCCGTCGGGCTATGTCGGTGACTTGAGTTCTCCTACGTATCTCCTCATTTCTGATTCGATCCCGTAGAGAAACCCCGAGCATAGCCCTCTCCATAGCTCGTTGAGCGACTCTGAGCTTATTCATAAGGCCAATAGTAAAGGACCACGTCTCGGTTCCATATGTCATCACTGGTAACACACACTGATTGTAGACTTTCGTCTTAAGGCACTGAGGTATGTTGGATGAAAAGACGTTGCGAAGTTTCCCAAACGCTGCCCATCCGAGTTGGATTCGACGATTGACCTCTTTCTCGAAGTTGGACCTACCTAATTGGACTGTTTGTCCTAGGTATACATACGCGTCGACAACTTCAAGAGCCGAGTTCTCAACCATAACTGGACATACGAGTAACATCTTAGAATTACTCAGAAATTGCTAAAATACAAGAAAAAAATGAAGAACTAAGTATTTCACGAAAGTAAGGGTGGGAAGGTTATGTAAGTGTGTATTCTTGAGAGAGTGAGGGCGGGGAGGAGGGGGACGACGACGACATAGGACGCTATCTATGATTTACATTGGAGATAATGAATCAGCATGGCTAAGTATCCAAGTTTAATATTTAACTTTCACATGGTTTTACGCAGTTCTAACTGAAAACCGCTCAGCAGTTGACGGCTATCGATGCGGGCTGTCAACGGCTTGTCAGCAGGATCAGAAGTATCAGATGTCAACGCTTGAAACCCATCGCCTAATAATTATTGTCATCGCCACAGTATCTTTTCTAGCTTGTTAATGTTACAATTTAGACGTAATTTATTTCCTGTATTGTTATGTATTCTAAAAGGATCATTAAAAAAACAACCAGCCTTGTTTCTTGCCTTTCTATCCTGGCTTGGTCGCGAAGGAACAGGCAGTAAAATTGACGTTTCAAAGTGATCCTTGTGATTTTAATGAATAAAAGATTTTTACTTTGACTTTAGCTTCGGCCGTTTGCCGTCAAGCCGGTATTCAAAAAAATGTGAAAGTAACAATCTGTAGTTTCTGTGACAAATATTCATAAGGCACACCATTCATTCATTAATTCTACACCAGTTACGAACGCATATTGTGTACTCTACAGTTACTATTATTAACATTATTAGCACGCAATGATAACACATCGTACCCGCGTCTTGTGTATTTTCGTTCTCATTAGGTAGCTACTTGATATATATGGCGCCTTCAGACAGGGCGGTATGCAAACAACTGTATTTGTTCGCCTCATCCTGAAAACGAGGTAAATGGCAACGAATACATTTTGTATGAGCTGTCTCAGCAGGGGCGCGGGCAAGCGCAATGCGGATTTAAAAAAACGCACGCTATCATCAAAATTAATGAAAAAAAGGCTGTTTGGTGAGCAAATATTGAGGCAAGTGTTTGCCAGGAAATTGACACGAAATGAACTTCCACTTTCAGGTCAATCGACAAAAAGTAGTACTTATAAGTAGGTGCAGGGAGCTACAACCTGTTTTGTAATGTACGACATTATTTTAAAACACACATCCGGAATCGCATTAACTGATTTTAGAGGTGGGTTTGATACGGTAGCTTGAATATTTATCTAGTAATCGATAAGCAATGTTTAAAGGCCGGTGCCGCTTAATCAGTTTAATAGGTAACTAAGTACTTACATGATGAATGAATATGATTTGTTTATTCTATTTATGTAGGCTGCTTCATTGTTGTTTGACAAATTAAAATTTTCTATGATAATGAAATTGAGAAAAACCCATCATAAACAGATTAGCCATTACTACCTGTGTTTTCATTTAGTGTCGTACTTATCAAAACAAGTAGGTAGTACTCGTATGTTAATCAGAACGTGGTTATTGTCTTAATTAATAACCAATGTTTGTTAGACATTGTGGGATCAGATGACACTAGACTTTTTTAGCATACTAGACATTCTAGGAGACTAGATATTGTCAGCCAGAACGATTGTTGTTATGACTTATAGTTGTATCTTTCTTGTTAAACTTTAAAGAATAAATTTTATTTTTTCGTTTTGAATTTGAACTCTTTTTTCTTTATTCTTTTATTCCTTATTGTACACAAGAAAATACATTATAAAGTTCAGAAATAGAGAACATGTACAAAGGCGAGCTTAACCCTATGAAGAGTTTTCTTCCAGCAAACCTTTGAGGCTAGAGAGAGAGATGATTTTAAAGGTAGGTGCGTGTACAAGAATCATAAATATGTACATATATCTTAAACAAATAAAACGAAATATACCAACAGAAAGAAATAAAATAAATGAATATAATAAATAAAATAAATAGACTAATACATATATACAAAAATAAATATATACCTACAATAAAATAAAATTACAGAGAAAGATAGTGCTCTTTAACTTTCCGTTTGAAACTCTTGAGTATTGATCGGTAAGATCGGATACCACTCGGAAACCACAAACTAAATACCTGCATCCCACGAAATGACATGCAGCAGGCTAATTAGACTTTCCCGGGATAGTTTAAACAACAATTTAGAATAGTCTAGAACTACAAACGCGCTCGCACAAAGGGAAACTAAGACTGGCTGCAAACACTGACATGGATTAATTATTGTTCTAAGCTCCGTTTTCGCAAACAATACAAAGACTTAAGAAAATATGAAAGGACCGACTTCAGTGGTGCGTTGGGTGAGCATTGGTATGGAAGACTAGTCCAATTCGGCTGCGGGAAATAATACACGAAATGTTACTCTTCACAAAAAGTAGCCAGCTATAGTTTAGGTAGGCGAACCGATTTTTAGACTGTTTTAAGAGACTGGTGCCTGAGATAGATTAAAAAAAACGAGTACGCTTTAGACCACACGACTGAAGTAAAACTTCTTTAGCTCCATCTAGGCGCATACAGTAAGTACATAAGTTATGTTCTGCTGCTGCCTACCATCTGTTGTGGAATAGCTGATTTTTTTCTTAAATCGAAGCTAGTAGATTTAAAATACGAAACTTCGTAAATACTTTTTTTATCTATAGCAAAATGAACTCTATTATACAGCATGAAGCAGTGTTGTTTTTGCAGTTTGTATAATTTAGGCTAATTTGGGATAGGAGATATGCGACAAATCAACTGGCTATAAGAGAAAGAGAGAAAGAAAATGTGTGCTCGCACCTCTCTCTCTTGCCCCTACAGTAATATACGAAACGTAACTCTCTCTCTTTCTATCTTCACTAACTTATATCTCCCTCTCAACTTCCGTTCGCACTTTTTGTAACGCATTCACCAACTTACTCCCCTAGTCAAGTGTGCGTAAAGAAGTTTTACTTGAAAAAAATGGGGCGTGAATGTGTCATGGATACGGCCGTGTGTTATACGTGAATACGTGTACGTAACGTATGTTATAAATGTATGTTATAATCATTTATAAACACTAAGAAGTGTCATGGGTCATACTAAATGTAAATCTCGAAACGCAGTAAAATGACCACAAAATGGCGGCGCTTACCCCTCCACCGCGCGCGATGCGTTACAGTCCTCACTTTTTTTTGATCCTTTAGTTATCCAGTGGTATTATTAAATTTTGGATGGAGATGATAGATTAAGATGTAGTTTGTATGTAGATATAGCTGCAACATCAAACTGTATCCCCCCGATTTTGTAATCTTTCGTTTTTTGAACTGCCTCCCGCTATGGAAGCAATTTTAAAAACGTGAACAATGTCCTGTATTACCCGCTAGTTACTTATATTGTTCGTGAATACAGGTGCACGACACAACAATGTGTGAAAAGTGAAGCGGCTGAGTGGATGGCTGAGTGCTTAGCGCCTTTGATAGTGCGTGTCTTTGACGGCAAGTAGGATTTAATAGCGTACTAGCCTGCAGAAAAAAAACTGGTTCTAATCAAATCTTGTTTAATACTTTATCTATATTCTGCAATTAAATACATTTGTTTTTGCGTACGCGTATTTTCTTAAATAAATACTTACCTATAAGTCTATGTGCAACGTGAATAAACTGTGTGTTTAATTCTCCACTCTCATTCTCGTAATTTAACTTTGGTTAGCTTTCGATCACACATATCTATAAAAGCACCATTAATTTTATTGATCGAGCGAAGCGAGATCTCTAAATCCCTTCTCTCCTCACTATCTGAAAGATAGATTTGAATTTCTCCATTCTTCAAATAACTATACTCTTAGGTCATCAGAAAACTTGATACTCAGAACTCCTTCGCACAGCACTTCCTTTTACAGCGCTTCTTTTACTGTCCAGGCTGTTCAGCTGTGGAATGCTCTGCCCGAAGAAGTAAGACGGTCATCGTCCATACACGTCTTCAAATTGAAGGTGAAACATCATTACCTGACGATGTCATCTTCCTAGCGTTATTTATTTACTATTTATGTACTTATTTTATCTGTTAGTATAGTTTGCTATATGTATATACCTATATATTAGTCTATTTTATAAGTATATTAAGTATTAGGATTAAAACTTCATATTATTATTATATCTTAGAATATATTATGTGTAAATGTAATGTATCCGCTAAAGTACACCGCACTCCGTAATTTTTAAAAATTTCGCTCCATCCAAAGGTTGCCTGGAAGAGATCGCTTTTAGCGATAAGGCCGCCCATTGTATTGCCTTATTTATTTTAACCCAGTACTTATTTTTTTATTATTTCTGTTTGTGTGGTAATTCAATAAAGAGTTATCTATCTATCTATCTATCTATCTAAATCAACTTGGGGAAATTGGCATTGTACCTAGTCAGGTCATAAATTCTGTCACATGTTTAATATAAAATAATTGAAACAAGTTTATTCATTATGTAACCATTTATATACCAAAATGAACTTAACAAAACATAGATTTTTATGACACTAAAGTTTATTCAAAATGACCTCCGTGATTTTGAATACAGGCCTTCAATCTGCGCTGCCAGTCGTCTATCGCAGCACGAACGAGCTCCATGTCAATATCGGCGGCTGCCTTAATCAAGGATGTCTTGAGTGACTCCAAATTGGGATGAGGCTTTGAGCACGCCTTTTCCTCCAAGTGTTGCTATATCTTGTAATCTAACGGATTCAAATCTGGACTGGAGGAGGGCCAGTCTTCGTGCCGGATGAAGTCGATTTCACGCGCCGCCAGCCAGTCTTGAGTGCTCTTCGCTCTATGAGCTGGCGCCGAATCTTGTTGGAATACCCAGTGCCTGTTATTGAACATGGTATGAGAAACAGGTTCCACAAGGTTCGTCAGGACTGTATTTTGATACACAACTGCATTCGTTTTTATACCTTTCTCACAAAAATGTACCTCTGTTAAGCCCCAATAAGAAACTCCCAACCATACCATGAGCGAGGATGGAAAATGACCTCGTTGGACACGCGGAATACGGTTGCTCGCTTCTTCACTACTGTGTGCGTACACCTTATCATTTTGTTTGTTGTAGCTCTCTTCTACGGTAAAAAATTTTTCATCCGAAAAAAGAATTTCCCGATATTTTTTTCCCGCGTACCGCTTCAACAAAGTGCGGCATCTCTTCAGTCTCAGGTCCATTAGACGAGCATTCAAACGATGTCCTGTTTTCTTCGATATGCCCGAAGCCCTAAGTCTTCATTTAACACCCTTTTCACCGTGGTTCTGCTTAACCCCATCTGAAGGGCCAACAGTTTCTGCTTACGTTTGGGATTTCTTTGAATTTGCGCCTTCGCAGCTTTTATCACTGCTGGAGTCCTAACAGACCGAGGGCGACCACTTCTTAACCTGTCATCTACACTAGAGTCTTAATTGTATCGTTTGATGGTGCGATAAACGAATCTTTTGGTTATATTCAAATTTTTCAGTATGTCAAATATTTGAATTGGCGCGTAACCGCAACGATGCACCGCAATAACTGAAAGAAAGAAAGAAAGAAAATACATTTATCTGACACACACATAGGACAGACCATTCAGAACAGAACTAATACAAAAAACATACCTACTTACCTAAAGAATATAAAAGTAAAAAGGAAAATTATTTAAGTACAGAATTAAAGAAAAAACACAAGATAAAAATAAACTGCAACACGGTCTTCTTTAAGCGTCAACTCCATATTTAAAAATGAGTAAAATTCTAAAAAATATACATTTTTATTTTCATGAACAATTCGAAATTCGAATTCTATAAACTTTTTTGTGGCCAGCATTCTAAAAGAAAAGTTTTTACTGTGTGACAATACTTATGACCTGACTAGGTATGTATGTATGTATGTTTGTTTGTCCGAGGATAACTTTCGAAGCGCTGATCTGATCATCGTGAAATTTGATACATAGGTAGGTAGTGATGGCATAATTTTGGTGTGACTAAGTGAGCGAAAAACGTTGGGGGTTGTTGAGATATTGGGGTTCAAGAGGGATAAAAAAAATGAAAATGAGACTATTAGGTCAAATAGAACGTCAAATTAAATGTATTCATTAGTACATTTACACTTCGTTTTTATTTTTAGTAAATTCTTTATAGTTATTGAGTTATTATGATTAGCCATAATAAAAACTGAACTTTGACAAAATTCACAGGGTAGACCAGTGACCCCACAGTGCTGAATTTTGGTTTGCGTGTACCTTTAGTAACAAAAATATAGGCAAAATTCTGAAACCCAGAATAACTGCAATTTGTAGCCCAAAAAAGAATAGTACGGTATATGAACTCCCGTTACCTGTGTTTGAATGAACCTGTAGGTCAAGTAGGGTGGTTAGGCATTTCGTGGCACTATTTTATTGGTCAAAGATTAAGGCCGGCTTGTACAACGATCCCTAAATGTATTTGGCGACTAAACATGTTTAAACTTTACGTATTTGTATGATTTAACAACTCCTTAAATCATATTTAGCCACTAAATACGTTTAGGCATCGTTGCGCGTGTCGCCCTAAGCATATTTTTTTTTGTGTTTTGGGAGACTCACGTGATCTCAGTTCGGGGCGAACCACTAGTTTATGCTATAAGTCAAGAACTCACGTAGTTGGCTCTCTGAAGGTATAAGTCCATACATTGAGAGAAATATCATATTATTCATATATGAGAACATCTTATCATAAATATGAATAACATAAGATGTTCTCTCTCTCCTCGTGTCACCTGGTGTGCCCTGGATTCTATTATTTGGACTATTATTACCATATATAAATAAAAAATAGATTAACTATACATTGTATGTATTCTGTATTTGTTCATAAATAAGGTACACATTTATTTTACCGTAGCACTTCTCGTAGACGCTTTACGAATATTTTACAAATTCGTCTCTACGTCTTGCGTCCTGTTAATTATACTTTATTCAATTAGGAAGCTGTTGGAATATTCATTCTTTATTTAAATATTTCTCGGTAAAAATCCTCCTTATCTTGTGTCTCAGGCACGATTTTACTAAGACCATACTATAAAAAAATGGCTATACGCTATACGGGGGTGCATCATCATAGGTTATAAGGATCCTATCAAAAACATAAATGTGAGATTAGAGCCAAGTTCAATATTAAGATATATGCATTGCATTGGTTGAAGACTTCAACGACAAAAGATGTGAGATCTAAATCGGTGCCAAGTTTAATGGTCAGTCCTGAAATTTATAACATAAAATATTGTATAACAACTTAAAATACCATTTCTTCTTATGACTTAGGATAATATATTGAAGCCCATTTTTATTTTTTTTACCCCTCTTGAACCCGTATACCTCAACAGCCCCCCAACATTTTTAGCCCATTTAGTCACACCAAAATTGTGCCTTCACTACCTACCTATGTATCAAATTTCACGATGATCGGATCAACATTTCGAAAGTTATCCTCGGACAAATAAACATACATACATACATACAACGCCGATTTGCCCAAGTTGATTTAGAGATCTTGCTTCACTCGTTCATTAATTTGTCTAATTCCTTAGCATTATTATTTTTTTCCCGTTTGATTACTTTTTTGTTAATTGCACGTTCTGTGTTTCTTTGTGTGTCAAATAAATATATTCTATTCTATTCTATGAATAAGTTGGGGAAAAAGTTTCTTCGCATTTTTTAAGAATATGCAAAACATTTTCTAATAGCGTTTATTTACATTTAACTAAAGTATGTAGGTACCATTTTGTTCGATAACTTTTTGCCATCTTGTAGGTAGGGACATGATCCCATTGCTATAGAAGTTTTAGGGCTTCTGATCAAAATACTGCTACAAGTAGTTTTGGCAGTCCTCTCGTGATGTTAACCTGACACTGCCTAAAGAATTCTGAAGAGACCGAAACAGGTGGAAATCTGAAGGTACAAGGTCAGGACTATACGGCGGATGCGTTAACACCTCTCAGCCAAACTCTCTTAATTTTTGCTGAGTGGCTAAAGATGTGTGAGGTCTAGCGTTTTCATGATGAAAAACCACACTCCTTCTGTTGATTAATTCCGGCCGCTTTCTCTCAACTTCTTGCTTTAATCTCATCAGTTGTTCGCAGTAGAGTTCAGAATCGATGGTCCTGCCTGGTGGTAACAACTCATAATGAATGATGCCTTTCCTATCCCACCACACACACAGCATCACTTTGTTGCGAGTTAACACCGGGTTTTGCCACAGTCTGTGAAGCCTGACCGGCCTTTGACCACGACCTTTTTCGCACGTCCTTGTCGCACGTGATCCACTTTTCATCACCAGTTATTAGCTTCTTTAAAAATGGTTCGGTTTCATTACGTCGTAATAAAGAATCACAAATGAGTTTACGGTTTATTAGGTTTCTTTAAGTGACCTCGTGGGGTACCCAAATATCGAGCTTTTTTGTGTACCCAGTTTTTTTTTCAAATGCGCCAAAACTGTTTTGTGGTCAGTTCCCAGTTCTTCAGCTACGTCGTAACTACTGATATGCCGATCTTGCTCCACTTTTTCAAAAATGGCATCAATTTTATCCGTAATAGGGTGACCAGAGCGACGTGCATCTTTGACATAAAAATTTCCCGATTGGAAACGCTTAAACCTAATTTGTGCTAGTCTCACAGACACTTCACTAGGTCCATAATCATCGCAAATTTTTTTAGTGGCTTGCGTTGCATTTTTCCCTTTTTCGTAGTAAAATTTTAAAGTGTATCGAATTTCTTCATTAGATTCACTCATTTTTACAGTACGAAAAACAAATAAAAATCACACATTTTCCTAATTTGAATTTGGAATTATCTTCTTTAAAATTTAAACTTTGAATGATACAAAAACCAGCCAGATGCAAATAGTATAGCCAAAGAGATTTTATTACAAGTTCATACATACTCGTACTATAATGCGAAAAAAGATTTTTTCCCCAACCTATTAGATAAATAGCATTAATTGTAAGCAGTAATTTGTAATTTTAAATACTATTGTTCTTGAATAAATGAAATGAAATGGAGTTTAGTATTCCTTTTGTACATATTTCCTGTGCAATAAAGAATTAAACAACTCTTTAGGGGATGACCACACCGAAACAATACAAAGAGGTATAAGCTAGACGGCTATACAATGGATGGCTTTATCACCAAAAGCGATGCTGAAAGTGACAATATACGACGATACGTTTGTATTAACTTTTGAATTTATTATTTCTTCATCTTCATTCATTACTTATTTCTTCGAGGTTATAAAAAAAGTTTATATAAGTGCCAAATTTTCAATAGAATAATTATAATGCTGGACATTTCACATAGCGCTATCTAGCCCCAAACTAACCAGAGCTTGTACTATGGAAACCAGATAACTGATAGAATACTTATATACTTTTTTTTTTTGTAAATAAATACTTATCATATAAAGAAAAACATCCAGACCCGGAATAAATATCTGTAGATCATGCAAACATTTGTTCCGCAGTGGGAATCGAACCCGCTACCTCTTGCGTTTCAGCCGGCTATTCGCCCACTGCGCCACGTAGGTCGTCGATAAAATCATCAATAATCATTATTTTTACGCAATAAATACCACGTATTTGAGTAATACGTAGGTTACACTAAAAGTTTTGCGTAACTTAGAAAACAACATCATCATCATCATATCAGCCGTAGGACGTCCACTGCTGGACAAAGGCCTCCCTCATTGATCTCCAGGAACTGCGGTTGGAAGCGGCCTGCATCCAACGCCGACCTGCGGTTCTTACCAAGTCGTCTGCCCATCTTGTGGGTGGACGTCCTACGCTGCGCTTGCCGGTCCGTGGCCTCCACTCGAGAACCTTTCGGCCCCATCGGCCATCTGTTCTGCGCGCTATATGGCCTGCCCATTGCCACTTCAACGTGCTAATCCGTCGGGCTATGTCGGTGACTTGAGTTCTCCTACGTATCTCCTCATTTCTGATTCGATCCCGTAGAGAAACCCCGAGCATAGCCCTCTCCATAGCTCGTTGAGCGACTCTGAGCTTATTCATAAGGCCAATAGTGAAGTTCCATATGTCATCACTGGTAACACACACTGATTGAAGACTTTCGTCTTAAGGCACTGAGGTATGTTGGACGAAAAGACGTTGCGAAGTTTCCCAAACGCTGCCCATCCGAGTTGGATTCGACGATTGACCTCTTACTCGAAGTTGGACCTACCTAATTGGACTGTTTGTCCTAGGTATAAATACGCGTCGACAACTTCAAGAGCCGAGTTCTCAACCATAACTGGGGCAGAGACGACATGGACATTCGACATGATTTTCGTCTTGTCCATGTTCATTTTAAGTCCTACCCGTTGGGAGACTCGATTGAGGCCTTCGAGCATCGTGCTGAGCTCTTCCATCGACTTTGCCATGACCACAATATCGTCGGCAAACCGAAGGTGAGTGATGTATTCGCCGTTAATATTGATGCCCAGTCCTTTCTTAGCCGCTTAACAGTAGCCACATTATTTTCGTTTACGGCAGTTGAAGGCCACCCTTCCCGAAATTCGTCATGTAAAGAAACTCGATCTCTCTCAAATTCAGCAAACCATCGCCTTACGGCTTCGATCAACAATATTGTTGATCGAAGCCTTACGGTGCTAAAACAAGGTGCTTCTCTCCAAAAATCATTTTGAAGACGAGCGGCACAGTCTTTCGGAGAGAGAGAACTTTTAAAATCATAAAAAATCATCGCTCTAAAATCTTTTCGACTTAATTCCATTTTCGTTACGTGCGTAGAACTTTGATGTGTGATAAAAAAAACAATTGACAAATGATTTCCCGCCATTTTATTTTTACTAAGAAGGTTGCAACGTTTCAAAAAATATAACATTCAAAATTCAAATAGTTCCGATTAGCTAGAAGTGCAAAACTTTTAGTGTGCCCCATGTAAGTAATGAAACTTTTCTTAACGTAAGTATACGGCATGTGCCTGATCTGCCAAAATCCACAATGTCACCAGTGCCACCTAGTAGAGACGTACTAGACTTAGGAGAGGAACTGATTAATGAGTGTCTTTGTTTAATATAGAGTTAAATGCGGTGCAGTAGATGGCGTTTATATCTAAAAATCACAGTTTCTTATTCAGTATCGGTTTGGTTTTCAAGGTACGAATTATGAACTAATCCTTTATACTACTCCGGATACATCACGTATTGGGTTCTAGAACAATTTGGAAGCTTATTCTGAATGTAAAACTTCGAACAAGATTCTGAATTTGCAAGACACGTTCTCATCGCTCCTTGAGTAAACCTATATTGTCTGGCTTGTGGATTAGCTCTATCGTGAGTGTTCAAACATCGAAAGTGTATATCATTACGGGTAAGACACTTTGAATGACGACTATGCTTGATTGGTAAATTCCCAAAGCTAATGTACACAATAAAATATATAAGTTTAATTAGGACAATGTTGCAGGTGATGATTACCACATGAGCCATGTGCTTGCTCTATCTTCAGTTCGTATACAGGGTGTGGCGTAATGAGTGGATAATAGGGTACCTGCGGGTAGGGGCCATTGTGGCGGTTCAGAAAAATATTTGTTATGCTCAGTAAAAGTGCCTCGGTTTTCGAGATATTCGACATTTTCGAAATTTAAGAAATATTTCACCCTTCGTCACTATTTTTGGCGCCAAGACTGCAAATGAAATTTTTTTTTCTATCTGTTTTTTGGATAGTATTCTTGGATAGATGTGCTATCGAATGAAAACTATTATTTTTATAACGCAAGCACAATTATGTTTTTAAGATTTCACTAAAATTTTACTTGCTTTCGTTTGTTTTCCTGACCTTTACCCTTCTGTGGTGTAAAAAAAATGTATGGTCACTTGAATGCCAAATTTTAAAAAAATTAGCTTATTTCATCGAGATTCCGAAATAGTATATTACATGTTATTTCCACAAGTTGATTCAAAAGTAATTCCTATTAAAATGGGTAGAGCTAATTATTATAAAATTACAAATAGTACTAAAATTTACTTCATTACGTAAAATCACCTAAAAACGTTAGTTTAAAATTCGGTAATGAAATAAAACGAAGCAATAAATTTTAAATGCATTTCATTTATTAAATTTACTATTACAAAAGGTGTTCGAAAAGGCCACCACGTGCTCTGATGCATGCTCTGCACCTTTTGATAAAAGATCTTTTAATCCTGTTCGCAATTCTTTGCTCTGTGATTTTCTGAGCAGCTAATCGCACACGCTCCCGTAGCTGGTCCACTGTATTGATTGGGTCTTTATAAACCTTTTCTTTAAGGCATCCCCAGTAAAAAAAGTCCAATGGGTTGAGGTCTGGTGAACGAGATGGCCACAAAATTGTCCCCAAACGACCGATCCATCGTCGACGATATGTTTCATCGAGGTATTGTCGAACATTTTGGGCGTAATGAGCGGGGCAACCATCGTGCTACAGCCACATTCTTCTTCTATCTTCTAATGAAACATCTTCTAATAAAAGTGGAAATTCGTGCCGTAAAAAATGTAAATACGTTTCTGCAGTCAATGTTCCAGACAATTCGAATGGTCCGATGATTTTGCCATTTAGAATTCCAGTCCATAAATTAATTTTGAACTTGTACTGGGACCTGTCTTCTCTGGCCAAATGAGGGTTTGTACGCTGCCAACTGTGCAGATTGTGCATATTAAAATACCCATCTTTTTTGCACGTGGATTCGTCGCCTCCACAAAATTTTATCGAAGAAATCGGGATCAGCGTTCATTTTTCTCAGCATTGTTTGGCAAAATGCAACTCGTGCAGGGTAATCTCTTGGCTGCAAACATTGCACGCGCTGGTAGTGAAAAGGATGTAATTATTCTCTTTTTAAAATTCGGTGCACTGTTCTTGCTGACATGCCAGTATCAGAGGCTATTACGCGCACAGATGTGGTCGGATTAGCAGCAATTTCATCAAGTACGTCCTCTTCATTATGTACTTGTGGTCTCCCAGAACTCGTGCCACTGATGCCACTTCCAGGAATTCGACCTTCCATGTTAGCATTGTGTACGCGAATAAACACACGATAATCGGGATGGCGTGCATTGGGAAATCTTTCCCGATACAGTGCTGCTGCTCGATTGGCGTTACCACCACACTCGTCGTAGATTAAATGCATTTGCGCATATTCAGACGCAGTGTATAGCTGAGGCATTGCAATCAATATGCAATACCAAAAAATCCAAGTTACAAAGCAAATCAAGTCCGAAATCACAGCACAAAATCGTTAGGTTCACAAAATTAAGACGTCCAAATCGCTAGGCGAAACAAAGTCCAAAATCACTGCACAAAATCGACGAGTATCAATCCAAAACAGGATAACACGTTGTTGTACGGGAGCACACTGACTCGAAAATCATAAAAATGCGTTACGCGAAACGATAGTTTTCTTTCACTCATAGCATGAAAGAGCAAGATAGACATAGTGTCGATTGCCGCTGGGCCGGGAACCAATCTGTTCCAAGAATTACTAGTAGTTCTGCGAACAGTAGACAATTATTGCCAATAATAGTTAAAAATATTTCTTTAAATTACGCCTTGATAAGTTTGGTAGGAATTCATTTTGAATCAAGTTGTGACAATGATATGTAATATACCATTTCGGAATCTCGATGAAATAGGCTAATTTTTTTAAAATTTGGCATTCAAGTGACCATACATTTTTTTTACACCACAGAAGGGTAAAGGTCAGGGAAACAAACGAAAGCAAGTAAAGTTTTAGTGAAATCTTATTTTAAAAACATAACTGTGCTTGTGTTATAAAAATAATAGTTTTCATTCGATAGCACATCTATCCAAGAATAATATCCAAAAAACAGATAGAAAAAAAAAATTCGTTTGCAGTCTTGGCGCCAAAAATAGTGACGAAGGGTGAAATATTTCTTAAATTTCGAAAATGTCGAATATCTCGAAAACCGAGGCACTTTTACTGAGCATAACAAATATTTTTCTGAACCGCCACAATGGCCCCTACCCGCAGGTACCCTATTATCCACTCATTACACCACATCCTGTATAAAACTATTTATGTCTATGCTCAACAGTGGATGCCCTACGATTCATATGATGTTGATCATTATACAATTTATGTAATAGAATTAATGACCTAAGCAGCAATCTATAACAGACAACCTTTGTCTATTTTTAGGCAAAAACTAAAAGCTGATACGCTCAGCATCTGTCTGTATGGCAGTTGAGTGTAATAATAAATTTGATCTCGAGTTCTACTCTGCGCTCTGACCCACTCAAGTTACTCAAGACCTTTTATCTCATTAATACATAAATAGATACCGACCGGCTACTTTACAGTGTTTAATAATTCTGTCGTCCATTTATCGATGAGGGACAAAGCAGCTGCCACACTTCACGGCGACTCTTCTCCGTGTCTTATTTCAACTATATAAACGGTACAACTGCAATGGTTGGTATAGACTTCGCCACTAGTTGAGAGAGAGTTATGTGATTTGAAGGACCAATTTTTATTCTATTTTATTTAAAACTAGTGTATGCCCGCGACTTTATCTGCAATTTTCTGGAACTCGACATCAGCTCCACCTACCAGGTCGAATTGTGTTTTTAAACCCTACAGAAACCCATTGAAATAATAGGTTGGGGAAAAAGTATTTTCGCATTATAGTATGTATAAACTTGTAATAAAATCTCTTTGGCTATACTATTTGTATCTGGCTGGTTTTGGTATTATTCAAAGTTTAAATTTTAAAGAAGATAATTCCAAATTCAAATTAGGAAAATGTGTGATTTTTATTTGTTTTTCGTACTGTAAAGATGAGTGAATCTAATGAAGAAATTCGATACGTTTTAAAATTTTACTACAAAAAAGGTAAAAATGAAACGCAAGCCGCAAAAAAAATTGCGATGCTCATGGACCTAGTGCAGTGTCTTTGAGAGTAGCATACATTTGGTTTAAGTGTTTTCAATCCGGAAATTTTAATGTCAAAGATGCACGTCGCTCTGGTCGCCTTATTACGGATAAAATTGATGCCATTTTTGAAAAAGTGGAGCAAGATCGGCATATCAGTAGTTACGACGTAGCTGAAGAACTGGGAATTGACCACAAAACAGTTTTGGCGCATTTGAAAAAAACTGGGTACACAAAAAAGCTCGATATTTGGGTACCCCACGAGCTCACTGAAAGAAACCTAATAGACCGTGTACTCATTTGTGATTCTTTATTACGACGTCATGAAACCGAACCATTTTTGAAGAAGCTGATAACTGGTGATAAAAATTGGATGTCGTACGACAAGAACGTGCGAAAAAAATCGTGGTCAAAGGCCGGTCAGGCTTCACAGACTGTGGCGAAACCCGGGTTAACTCGCAACAAGGTGATGCTGTGTGTGTGGTGGAATTGGAAGGGCATTATTCATTATGAGCTGTTACCACCAGGCAGGACCATCGATTATGAACTTTACTGCGAACAACTGATAAGATTAAAGCAAGAAATTAAGAGAAAGCGGCCGGAATTAATCAACAGAAGGGGTGTGGTTTTTCATCATGATAACGCTAGACCTCACACATCTTTAGCCACTCAGCAAAAATTAAGAGAGTTTGGCTGGGAGGTGTTAATGCATCCGCCGTATAGTCCTGACCTTGCACCTTCAGATTTCCATCTGTTTCGGTCTCTTCAGAATTTTTTAGGCAGTATCAGGTTAACATCACGAGAGGACTGCCAAAACTACTCGTCGCGGTATTTTGATCAGAAGCCCCAAAATTTCTATAGCAATGGGATCATGTCCCTACCTACAAGATGGCAAAAAGTTATCGAACAAAATGGTACCTACATACTTTAGTTAAATGTAAATAAACTATTTTAAAAATATTTTAAATTTTCATAAAAAATGCGAAGAAACTTTTTCCCCAACCCAAAATTAAATACACACAAAATTCATAATCGGTCTAGCCGTTTTTGAGTTTTATCGAGACTAACGCACGTCAATTGATTTTTATTTAATAGACTAGCTGACCCGCCGAACTTGGGACCGCCTTGACATGCATATGACGCGGGCTGCTAATGTACGTCGCCCTAGTAGAATTGTCAATCGACCATAATTAGCTGCATCTCTATATGAGAAAATGAATTTTCGTCATAATTTCTTTTTGCATGAATTTTTCCGTTATTTTAATAGTTATTCTGTTATTCGGGGCGGAGACAAATCCAAAAAATCAAAAATCATCAAAATCGGTTCAGCCGTTCTTGAATGGTGTAACTAACATGAATTTGTTTTTTATATAAAGATAAAATTATAAAATACAATAAAATATAACTCACACGCTCAATCTTTCAGTAGTGGCAACTGCTTATGAAACGACTTGACAAATGTCTCCAAAAACTACCTCGGTAACAGCGGCCGCCGTCAACGTGGGAGCCACTTACTGCTTCAGTTACGGAAGACGGTATTATCCGTTCACCATTTCCGAGTCCTGACAGCAGTCAGCACCTATCCATCCATAACATTATCACAAATGTATGTGTTAAACTAGACAAAATTTGAATCTAGCGCGTGCTGGTATAATCTTGAACCAAGCGAGACTCTTCAATAGATATTAGCGACACCGATGTGTTGCTACCGGGCCAGATATGATTGTGGTGATGTATGTATCTCATTTCTTTAGATGTGGTTAGTTCATTCGTATATTCGTCGATGGTTAGACAGCAGTGCTCTATCTGTCTCTCTGTTAGAGCTCGTTTAGGAGACGCCGTTGTGCGCCGTCATTAGCGTGCTCTTCAGGGGCGTAGCTACCGCCGTATCAGCCGTATCAATCATACGGGGCCCCCGGGCTACAGAAGCCCCTAACGTGTATAAGTAAAAATTAGTAAAATGTTATCCACAATGTCACTTAATCTCGTGGTTCCGGGGAAAACTGTCATACGTGCCTATAGAGTTTTCAGTTCAGAAATGACAAAAGTAAAAAAGCAACATCTTTTTTTCCCGGGTTAAACGTGTAACCAAAAGTTGGCAATATCCTACATCAGATAATGCAGTTTAAGTGAATGACTTAGACGGGGGAATCCCGCAATAACCAATGTACAATGACAAACCACGGAGAGCATTATTTACGCGTTTTATTTCATTCCGGTTCAAACGTTATTATATTGTAATAACACAATCTTCTTCTTCTGATTATTTATTGTTTAATTAGTATGATTTATGAAAAGGACGAGTTAAAGGAAAAGCATCCAGTTTCCCGGAGGTACAAACAGCATGCTTTCTATTCTTAACCTTTCCAGTTACAACCGCAACAGCTGAAAGAAGTTTTTCAAAATTAAAACTTTTAAATGATTACTTCGGATCTTCGATGGGACATGAACGGCTATCAGACTTGTCGCTATTGTCTATAAAGGCAGAAGTTTTAGAAAAACTGAAATCGTCTTCAGCTATAGATGATATAATAAATCAATTTGCCGAAAAAAAGGCAAGAAAAGTGTATATTTAATTTGAATTGTTTGGCTAGCTCAATTTCTAGGAGGAAGTGATAACTAATAATTAAAAAATATTTATTTTAATTTAATGCAAGCATTTTTGTTTCTTTTGTGAGAAATCTTTAGCTTTCATTTGGGCCCCCCAACTAATTTTGATACAGGACCCCTCCAAGGCACGCTACGCCACTGGTGCCTTTACTGTTAGACTGAGCTAGCTAGTTTCTCTTCAAGCTGCATATTAGTGCCTTGGCATCTACTGTACGGGGAAGCACAAAATATGGTATTTGTATCGTTTGTTCGACCTACATCGGGGAGTCGCTAAATAAAATCGATATTTGGATTTGAAGTTCTATTAATTTTATGACACTTGTATACACATACATTCTCTGGGTCTTCGCTAATTGGCAAGTGAATATTTAATGATTATTTTGCTATTTTCTTTAGCTTTTCAAAGGACGAATTCTGTATGAAAAATAACTCATTATCAAATTCATAGGCAGAAAAAGCTTCCAACTTAAAACATTCATCTTTTTGTCTAAAAAAACCAGAAAAATATTTCAGTTTCCTACATTCAGATGGATTCTAACACGTTTTATTTCTCTCTAAACAGTTGCTCCCATTTCACCTTTGCAGCTCAAAGTAAACCTGGTAACAAATTACACAATCCTTTATAAACAACGTCCTAAAACACCTGCAAAGAAAACGGACTAGAGTATTTTTTATCCTTTTCACAATAAGAATATTTGTTCAAACAGTAATGACAGTTCGAGAAACCTTACCTTACAATATATAGACAGCCTGCACTAAAATTCATGGAATAGACAAAACAATTCACGAGAGTGAATAGATTCATAGGCAATCATAAGTTATTACCAAGTCAGAAAGAAAAACTAAGACCACCTCAGTTATACGCTTCAATAAAAAACACACAAATCAGTTTGAACTTAAACCAAATGAAAAGCTCCAAAGAATAAAATTCTACGTTGAAGTCTTTACCCAGCAGATTTCTTTATATTTACACT
The DNA here is from genome assembly GCA_918857605.2 of Philereme vetulata. Taxonomy (NCBI): domain Eukaryota; kingdom Metazoa; phylum Arthropoda; class Insecta; order Lepidoptera; family Geometridae; genus Philereme; species Philereme vetulata. Next base: position 6,247,738 of record OU975473.1, on the reverse strand, counting down.
ACTGCCCAAAAAAGAGTATGTTTAACAAAAGAGCCAATATAGGTTCAAGTAAGGAAACTTGAAGAGTTCTTACTGTTTCTAAAGTTACATTTATTCTGTTTCTTTGCTGTGTTTGTGAAACCCGTCTCTGTGTATCTTACATTAGTGAAGGAAACCATGCCTCACGTGAACAGAGGGTATCAGGTACATCTTGTCAACATCCTCTATAGAAAAGAAGATAATCTAGTGAGTTGCTTAGCTATTGATCTGTATTGGCTGTACTAGTTTTTCTTTCAGAGGTTTTCCTATCTAACTACAAGTGTATACAGTCAGACGAACTGTTGTGCGGTCATGGATGAGTTAAGCAATTTCTATTATTTTAGTCTTTTTCGATACTTCTTCTTTTTTTTTCCTGTTTCCGCGTACAGGAGGTCTTTTTCGATACTTCAATTTTAATAAAAAATAATAATTCGGTATATGTTTTTGTTGTAAGCGCTATGTAGGTACTATAGTAGTTTTTGTTTTTGTTTCAATCAAACGTTCGTTCTTCATGTCAATAGATACTTACGGCTAGGTATTGGTAGAATAAAGCCTCCCGCTATGATTTGAAGGGAGATGAACACGTGAAAATCTGATTTCCTTTAGTGTATTTCCATATTATCCGTTTATCGATTTGTATCTATTTATGCATGCACTGACATCGCCGTTCTACGTGTGCAGTGGGCGAATAGCCGGCTGAGACGCAGGAGGCTGCGGGTTCGATTGCCGCTGCGGGACAAATGTTTGCAACGTCTACAGATATAATTTGTTTCGGGTTTGGGTATTTTACTATATATTATAGGTATGTATTTACAAATAAAATGTATATAAATATTCTATCAGTTTTCTGGTTCCCACAGTACAAGCTATGCTTAGTTTGGGGCTAGATGGCGCTGTGTGAAATGTCCAGCATTATTTATTTATTTATTATGGAAGTAAGTATTTACAATGAAAATAAACATTTATAATTAACCATATTTAAATAACTCTTCTACTCGTAACATGGCTTCGCGGCGAGATTTACATCTAGGAGTAATGATACAAACTCATCATCATCATCATAAGCCATAGGACGTCCACTGCTGGACAACGGCCTCCCTCATTGATCTCCAGGAACTGCGGTTGGAAGCGGCCTGCATCCAACGCCGACCTGCGGTTCTTACCAAGTCGTCTGCCCATCTTGTGGGTGGACGTCCTACGCTGCGCTTGCCGGTCCGTGGCCTCCACTCGATACAAACTCATAGTGTCATGATATCTGAGATGCCAGAGTATCTGTACGCCAAGCTTAACCAATCAGAAAGATATTCTGTTCGAGACCAACTCGTGACTTGGTACATTATAGTAAGCATAAAACTGTAGCGTTTAGGGGCAGCTTTCGGTACGAGCCAACCAAGTGTTGGAATAACATACCACCATCTTTTCGGCTACTAAAATCAAAATTTACGTTTAAAATACATTACAAGAAACATTTAATAGAAAAACAAAAAACTGTGTTGTCTGGTACAAATTGTTACAGTCCGCCGTTCACTTGCTGACGCGAGGGTAAAGCTCCTAGTATATTTATATTTATTCGTATTATTATTTATAATTTACACTCTAACATTTCTTATCATTATTATTATTCGTTACATAATATATTTATTTCTTCTATCTACTTATCATAATTATCTAATTAAGCCTATCATAATTGTATGCAAATACATTCGTTCTTACGAGTTCTAATGACTTGCCTAAAAAAGGTTTCTGCAGAATAACAGCGCCGAGCTGTCGATCGGTGGCGAGGCATATTGCTGAGCTGGAACCCATTTGCTGCAGTAGCACGTACACACCTACTTGCCTCTTTTTAATTTTTCCCTGTCTACATTGTAAATTTATTATTTCATTCTATTGTTCCTATGTTTGTTGTTTGTAATTTTCTGTTTTCTCTTACTTGTGCTTTCTCTTAGATGTTATACCTTTTGATTGTATTGTGTAAATTTGTGTGTACTATGGTAGCAAATAAATGTATGTCTATATCTATAATGAAACTAGCTAACGCCCGCGGCTTTGCATGCGTAGAATTACAATAAAACATTACCCTCCTTTTGCGCACTCGATATAATCTATCTTCTTGCCAAATTTCATTACGATCCGTCCAGCCGTTTAGTTATGAAAAGGTAACAAACAAACAAACAGTTACTTTCGCAGTTACTATGTATTTATTATACATATAAACCTTCCTCTTGAATCACTCTATCTATTGATGAAAATTGCATTAAAATTCGTTGAGTAGTTTAAAAGATATAAGCGAACAGACAGCGGAAGCGACTTCATTTTATACTATGTGAAGACTAGTTGATCCGCCCGCGGCTTCGCACGGGTATTTTTTTAATAAAACATTACCCTCACTTTGCGCAGTTGGCTAAAAAGTAGCGTATGTCCTTTCCCAGGATATAATCTAACTCCTTGCAAAATTTCATTACGATCCGTTCAGCCGTTGAGACGTGTAAAGGTAACAAACAAACTAACAAATTAACAGAGTTATGTATGTATACATATAAACCTTCGTCTTTAATAACTCTATCTATTGCTAAAATCTGTTGAGTAGTTTAAAAGACCTAAGCGAACAGACAGCGGAAGCGACTTCATTTTATACTATGTAAAGAAGATGTTATCTGGTTCCCATATACTTAGTACAAGATTTGTTTAGTTTCGGGCTAGATAGCGCTGCATGAAATATCCATCATTATTTATTTACTGCTGATACAGTTCTCCGTCAGAGCACCCGTGTTGAATATATTTATGTTAGCTCACATCGAACTATCGGGCGTTGTTATTGTTGCGTCTTCAATCTCGGTTTAAATTGATTTGAGTTACCGATTCAATACCACCATCTTGATTTGGCAAAGTTACTCTATAACAGTATCTACGACCAAACTAGAGACAATTAGTCCATCCCTCAATGCTTGCATGATTAATATAGCGACAATCGGGTTGAATTGATGCCAAATTAACGGTGAGATTTTGATCTAAGGAGATTAATTGATCGTTTTCTGTAGGTATTTTAACTACATAGTTAAATTTCCTTTAACGTGTCCTTAATAAGTAGTATTAATATACTGCCACAAGCCCAAAATGAAAGTGGGTGCACGAAACAACCTCCTCCGTCGATTAACATCTACCAACTGGGGAGCAGCTCCAGAGGTCCTACGCACGACGGGTCTGGCATTGTGCTTTTCAGCCGGCGAATATGCTTGCCCAGTCTGGAACCGGTCCGCACACGCTAGGGTCGTCGATGTTGCGCTGAATGACACATGCCGTATTATAACAGGATGTCTGAAGCCAACTCCTCTAAACCTCATCTACCCTATGGCAGGCATACCACCCCCCGGAGTGCGTCGGGATGTGGCCTGCTCCATAGAAAAATATAAGCAGGAGCATGACAGTCGACACCCTCTATATAGCCATCAAATTCCACAAGGCCGCCTGAAAAGTCGTAAGACTTTTCAGCGTTTCACGCAGGCCACCAGCGACGACCCATCCGTTGCTAGACGCGCACTGTGGATAGATAGTAACCCCCCACCACCAGACTCCATTCCCCCTCAAGAACAGCTTCCACCAGGGCACGACCTGCCGTGGCCAGTGTGGAAGTCCTTAAATAGGCTTCGTACACAGGTTGGTCGCTGCAGAGTCAATATGTGAAATTAGGGGTTCAGGGACCCCAGACAAACGCAATGCGACTGTGGTGACCCCACACAGTCGATGAAACACCTGTTAATGTGCCCTCTGTGCCCGAACACCTGCACAATGGTTGACTTAAAAATGGCTTCTCCTGATGCCATCAATGTAGCCAAGTACCTATCTAACACAATATAAGTAGAACTATTGACACGTTAAGAAGAAGAATAAGTAGTATTCTTAATATTAATAAAATTTCCATAAAAATAATAAATAAATTCAGAAACAGGAACATGGTTTAATTGGCTTGCAAGATTTCAACCAGAAATATCTGCAAGATACAACAAAGCAAGTTGAATATGGCTTGTGAAATACCACTGGGGCATTTCCCGTTATGGCCATTCATTCCCTTTCACAATATTATTTGAGTCATAACTCGAAAGCTAACGAATATGCGAAATGCGCTTCCCCAAATATCATAAAGTATACAACTGTGGCAAAAATGTCCATTTCTAAATGAATACTGAAATATTTTCGGGTTAGGTTATAAACCGCTGTATGTAGCTATAAAAACTTTGAAAGCTTTAAAGTTTTCCAGCTTTCCAAGCTCATTTAAATATTTATGTAATTTGACTCCTACATCTTTTACTCACTTTTACTGTTGCTACATTGCAGACTGAAATGAAGATGTACCTGGAAACATAATAATTTGTAACATTATTTTTTTTAATAATACTTACAATAACAGACATATTTATATAAGTATTGAATGAATGCATGAATACACTCTATTGTACACAATATAAACAACAAAAAAATACAAACTAAATAGAAAACAAAGCAACTAGTATAATGGGCGATCTTATCGCTTAGAAGCGATCTCTTTCAGTATTATTATTAATACTATTATATATTAATTATATTATTTAATTATTATATTATTTATATATATTGTATATTATTTATATATATTGTATATTATTTATATATATTGTATATTATTTATATATATTGTATATTATTTATATATATTGTATATTATTTATTATTAATTAATTATTTATATGTATATTTTCTTTTAGTCATTTATGTACTTATTCTGTTAGTTATTATTTGATTAACGCCGCCGTTCTTATTTGTTCACACAGATCCTGTCCATCCAAAGGTTGCCTGGAAGAGATCGCTTTTAGGCCGCCCATTGATTTAATTTTGTATTCTCTTTTGTTTGTTTAATTTTTAATTATAATTTTTTTATCTATCTATCTATCTATTATAGATACCAATTTATTCATAGTAATTGATAGAGTGAAGCGAGATCTCCAAATCCTTGTAGTTTTTGAGTTATTAGGCATAAGAAACTGAACTTTGACGAAATTCACAGGGTACACCAATGACCCCACAAAGCTCTAATTTAGTATGCGTGTAGCTTAAGTTTTTATAGGCAAAAGTCAGCAATCCAGAATAACTTCAATTTGTACCCCAAAAAAACAACCAAATTTACACAAACTCCCGTTACCTGTAATTTGGATGAAACTGTAGGTCAAGTTATGGGTTATTTATTTCGTGGCACTATTTTAATAGACAATTTTTGTTGATATAGCAGACTCGCGAGAACTGAGTTCAGGGGGAACCATTAGTATTATAAACTAGAAAGTAACTATGTCTATTTGTCGTCTATTTGTCCCTCTATTTGTCGATTTGTTACGTTTTCACAGTTAAACGGCTAGATGAATTTAGATAATATTTGATATATAGATAGACTTATCTAGAATGAACCATAGCCTACTTTTTATTGACAAACTACGCGTGCGAAACCGCGGGCGGAAAGTTGTATTTACATAAAAGTGAAATACAAATCCATTCGTTAATTTAACGAGCTCCGTGGCGCAGTGGGCGCATAGCCGGCTGAGACGCAAGAGCTTGGTTCGATTCTTTGGTATAGGCGATGGTTACCCCTTAATATCAGGTGGGCCTGGTAATAAAACTTATATGTAGAGACTAGAGTTACTACAGAAACAATTTTTGAAGTGAAAACTTTTTTAGGCGCGTTGGGCATTTTTTGAGATGGGAAAAATCCATTGAACTCGCGGCACTGTTATCTTTACCTCTGTATATAAGTATCTGTAGTGTAGTCTGTTCAAGTTTCCACTATTGTCGGCACTCCCGGAGTGCCTCTATTTTTTGTAACTATTTACGCCCCGCTAGTCTTTATTTGATACAGCACACTTCCCCTAAGGTATTTAGGTATACTTGAGAGGCCCATAAGCTTTACAGCACAATAAACAGTCACTTCGGCCAAATTGGCCATGACGGCACACATTACCTATACGTATTGTATGTATTGTATACTCGTAGGTAAAACGTTGAAATTATCTCGGAAAAGGTATTTGTTGATGACAGCTATTTTGAAAGGGTGAAACAACAAAACAATTTTATTTTTGGACCCTGCAACAGATGGTATGGTTGCCGGTGTCCTAATTAAGTAGTCCTATTCCGTTCCCTGTACGTTCCCAGAGGCTTATATTTTTTATTGAAATCATTTCATTGTTATCCTAACAATAGGTAATGAAGTTGGCTTGTTCTGTATACACAATATTATTACTTTTAGTTTTAGTATCCTGCCTAGTTTATATACTTGCGCACATAAGTCCTTAAGTAACAAGTACAGTGTAAACTCCATGTAACGTCACTCGTTTTTTACGACAAACTCTCTAAAGCGTCGAAATCACTCGGCTTTGGTCGGTTTAGCTTGTCTTGCATACAATAGTACACTCTGTATAGCATTACACCCACTCTCAATAACGACAACAATTTGTAATAAAAAGTTCTTTTTCAGTTGTCAAGTTAGTAAAAACTGTGCAGCTGTGTATATCCTTTTGTCGTTTTATTATCCTAGACCATAATAAACTCGACTGTCGGCATCATACACACCAAACTTTCTAAGAAATCCGTTTTTTTGTTTACAAAATGGGATTGCTTGCACGTGTAGCTGCAGACTGTTGTTAGTAGAAGTGATGGATTTAATCAATACGTTGTCATATTCTTAGTAGCTCACAAACTTTCAAATTGTAAACATGGCTAGTAAGAGAAAATCACTGTGTATTGACGAAAAAGTTCTCTCCATTTAACGACAACTCTCTATAACGTCAAAATATGCTCAGTCCCTTGAGTGTCGTTGTATAGAGTTTACACTGTATTTAATTTTCTATAGGCAATTGTATTTTATCATTTTAAAGTTCTTGTATTGTAGTCGAGATGTCTGGATTATACAATAAGTTGATTCTGTATATAAAGAGGCAACGCGTACACTCAGAGGTCAAATTTGGGTTGACATCTTATTTGCCAGCATCATCTTTTTTCATTTAATCATTTTTTTTAAAAGTTATTACAAACACAATAAGTTGATTTCCCGATGCTTTTATTTAGTAAATAAATATTTAATGTGTATTTAGTACCGAAAAGAAGCTGTGTAAAACATTAAATATCGGAATACTCAAAATCTACCAAATAAATAAATATTTATGGACATTTAACACAGCACTATCTAGCCCCAAACTAAGCGAATCTTGTACTATGGGAACCAGAATACTGATATAATACTTATATACTTTTTTTTGTAAATATATACTTATAATATATAGAAAAACATCCAAACCCTGAATACATATATGTAGATAAAGCAAACATTTGTTCCGCGGCGGGAATCGAACCCGCTATCTCGTGTGTCTCAACCGGCAATTCGCCCACTGCGCCACGAGTCGTCGTGGTAAATCGTGTTAAATATCCCGTTTTTAGTAAAATAGTTTTTGTAAAATATTGTTCTACTCAACTTATCATCATTATCACAGCCAAAGGACGTCCACTGCTGAACATAAGGCAAGCGTGCTCTATCTTCGATCACACCATCACTTACCACCAGGTTGTCAAGCGCTTGACTATCATCAAAAAAAATATGGAGCCTCGACATTTTTTTTATATAGCCTATGCTGTCCCACTGCTGGGCAAAGGCCTCCCCCTCATCTCACCACTTTTCTCGATCTTGCACCAAATCCCGCCAGTCCCTATAAAAAGCGTCCAAATCATCGCGCCACCGCTTCTTAGGCCTTCCACGGTGTCGCTTTCCATCCACAGGGATTCATCCAGTTACGACCTTAGCCCACCTATTTAGTTGCATGCGGGAGACATGACCCGCCCAATCCCACTTCAACTTGGCAGCCTTGATACCGACGTCAGCGATGCCGGTCCTTGAGCGCAGCGAGGTGTTCCGAATCCTGTCTATTCTCTTGACACCCAGAATGCTGCGCTCCATCGCTTTTTGGCCAACCCCGAGCCTGGACTTTTGAGATTCATTCAGTGACCAGACTGAGCACCGTAGGTTAGGACAAGCAGAATACACATACGAGTAACTACAAAACATTCAAAACTACCTCGCAAAAAGCCACTATGGCATTTCAGGCCCCCTCACTCCTGACCATAGCCTCCCAGCTTTAATCAAGGCTATGGTCGGGAGTGAGGGGGCCTGGAATGCCATAGTAGCTTTTAGCGAGGTAATTTTAACCACTGCGGAGAGAGATAGAGAAATCCGAAGTACCAATCCCATTCGTAGAAAGAGAGTCAGGGGTAGGAGGAGAAACCTCCACGATATCCCTCCCCCATAATAAATGCTTGGGCGACGACACTGTGGAGTGTCCGTTGCCCGCTAACACAAAGCCTACGCTTTGTGTTAGCGGCTTACGCTAATACAAAGGCGACGAAATTGGAACCAGCTGGGACTCGCAAGGAGCCAACACCGTTGAATCCATGGAAGAATGCAAAGCGTACCCATAGCCTCGACCAAAGGTGTTCAGAAGGAACTCCGTGAGGTTTTAGTCAGTAAGAGTCTGACATAACCTTCCGCCACCACCACCCCAAGGCAGAACGTATCCATGACGGATTTCCTCACGTAAAAAAAAATAAATAAAAGGCAGAATACACATGAGCCTCAACATATAAATAGATAAATTAAATATTTTAAACGAGGATCTAAACTGTATCATGTGTAAACAGGTAAGGAACGAACTTTCGCATGACCTAAAACTAGGACTCACCGGAGGAAAACGTGCGAAACTTTAAAATTGATCGACGAAACCTAAAATCAAATGTGATCGAACGTTTGGATTGCCGATGTCGGTTTTAGTGGCAGGTTTCCAATAACTAGGTGTATACAGAACCCACCGTTTTCATTAGGCGCATTGTGAAGTTAAATTAGCAGCATTCACTGTATAGTTAGAGCCGTAAGTTCAATTCAGTTAGCTAGAGAAATTCGAAATATTTGGTTAATGAATGAACACTAAACTGACCTACAACGAGAAAATGTATTTTTACTGAAAAAGGTACTTTAATTTTGAACTAAACTACCACTAAGTGGATCCATCATACGACGGCCTCGTGAAAAGCCTAGGAGAAGATAGTGGGTTGAACTGGACTGGACTCCTACCATAAGGATTGGCCAAGAATAGCATTACAGGATCTATAGAAGAAAGAAAACCTTTTACCCAGCAGTGGGAAATATCGGGCTAAAAATAGGTATATGAGAACTTTAATATTTGTACATTCACGAATTGCAGCGTAATCAAGTTTAAATTTGAATCAAAAATGTTGAAAATGAATCTTAAGACAAGGAATCATTTCCACGGTTTAGTTAGATACCATAAATCAGTATGCATGGCAAGTTCAGTGCGAACCAGCCTGCAAGATGCTGTAGCATGTTGCTGGTTTGTTAATAAATGAGAACACAAGAACAAGTTTTGTGAAACTACTATTCATGTAGACGTAATCCTTATAAGACGAGAGTCTTAAAACCTAAATCTTCTTAATCGTAGCACTATTGGCAGAGTGGACATGGTCACCATGTCAGGGTTGTGGCGTGCTTAACTACCCTTAGCCACTCTTCTCGCACCGCTCTTTTGGCACAGTCCTTCAGAGGAACATTTATGGCAGCCTTTACATGATCCGTCTATCTTATAGGCGGTATGCCAAGGGTTCTTGTGCCCTCAAGCGTTCAATGGAGAAATCTCCACGGCTGGACACATGTTTAAAGAAAAACCTACATGCAACAAGTGTTATAAGAGTACAATTTCTTCACATTGGTGTGAAGAATTAATCTACTTGCACTATGAATTAGTTTCTTTTAGTAATATGTACTCGTTGACAAGTCGTCACGTGATAATAATGTACAATATTAAAATGTAATAGAAACCAAGAGTAATCAAGTACTTTTAGGTATTAAATGGCACTGTTCAGAGCGTACCGCCAGTCGTTTTATACGTGCAGCTTATGGGTCAAGCATACGCAGAAGGCTTTTAACGCCCTGTGCGCTGTGCGTATATAACTATAATGCGTTCAGGGCGTTGTTGGGGCTGCCGCACTTCTGTAGCGCATCGGGAATGTTCGTGGAGGCGCGAGTAGACGGGTTCTTAGCAATACTGCGCAAGAGAATGACGTCCCTGATGCTGTGGGTGCGCGGCAGCCCCAACAGCTACCTGCAACTCATTGCAGGGAGGCTGGACTTCGACTGTTCCTTCATGGAACACTGGACGAGAGCGCACAATGTGCACGTCCAGTGTCTCAGGAGTCGAATGGTCCTGTCTGTTATTTTATGTGTACCTACCTATTTTATGATTTTATGTTATTTTTGTTTATTTCATTGTATATTGTTGTATTGTATGTAATATGGACTAGGCCTTGTATGTTAGTGCTAATTGGAAATAAATAAATAAAATTGAATTGAATTAACAATTAAAATTATTTGCTTTTAGCATAGTACATTAGACGACCTCCGTGGCACAGAAGTCGAATAGCCGGCTGAGACGCAGGAGGTTGCTGGTTTGATTCGCACCGCGGAACAAATATTAGCATGATTTACATATATTTTTACCAGGCCTGGTTATTTCTCCATATATCATAACATAAGTATGTATTTACAAAAAAAAGTACATAAGTTTTTTATCACTTCCCGTAGCCCTTATCTAAGGCCCTTATCTTATCTGGTTCTGTTTTGCTTAGTTTGGGGCTAGATGGCGCCATGTGAAATGTCCAGCATTATTTATTTATTTATATTTCATTATAAAACATCGAAGAGTAACAGATTGGTAGAAACCAAACAGTACGTTGCATTTGAATTTAGAATGGAATAGATATTCAAGTCCGTATCTTAGGGCGAAACTCAAGCTTAGATTTTTTTAAGTAATTCAATGGAAACTCCGTTTTGAATATAACATGGAGATGGTATAAGTAAATGGCCTGACCGATGTTAAGTGTCAACCATCGCCTATAATAAAGCATTGCCTCGTAGGTCATGCACCTTAAGAACGTGCACTGCCTTGCGTCCATCAACTTGAGGCAATTAAGTGTAAAGCCTCATATGCCTGTAATTCCACCGACTCCCATACCCTTCAATTCAAAACAAGGCAATACTATGCAGAAATACATATGATGTTAGTACTTCCCAAGTCGAGGCTTTTAAAAATAACAAAGGCCGGCTTGCATCCCTAAACGTAATAAGCGACTATAAATGTTTAAATTTGGCGTATTTTTATGATTTGACAACTCTCTTAATCATATTTACGCGCTAAATACGATTAGGGATCGTTGCGCAAGTCGGCCTTAGTTAATTGAGTTTCGTTTCCATTGGCGTAAAATTCTCAAATTGAACGTCGAATATTAAGAATATTCCAAAGCTATCTGGAAGTAATCTAATCACTTCCAAGCGAAAATATCACCCGTTGTCCATTTATCTTTGTGTTCAATTTGTATTTACAATAAATTATTTTTATTCATTAATTCAAGATATTCATAGCTATCATGAACAAGCGGAATTCAAATCAACGTAATGTCGAATCTGGAACTGCTAAAGCGAATAATCACTTCCCCGGTCGAAGGTCTGGATCAGTATGCATGGCAGCCCGTAGCCCGCCCGTAGCTATCTCGAAGTGTTACAGCAGCGTGTTGATTGCGTTACCAGCTACCTACTGCACCAGGTGAAATACCTCTGTTGTATCGCGAGTAGCGCATTTCAACGCGTACCACCTCTCATAATTTTAGTCTGAGATAACTTTCAGTCGCAACTTACAACGAAACTTAGTAAATATAAAAAATAAGGGCAGCTGTAGGAACGGTTACTCTGTCAGGAAAGCGCTGCCAGGATTTTTTTTTGTTATAAAAAAAGAAGGGCAACCTTCCCCTCTGACTTAAAAAAAACAGCTCATGGCCATATGCATTCTTCCTATTCTTATCTACGGTGCACAAACCTGGTCTTTGACGCCACTTCAAAAGTTCAAGCTTGGGCACTGCCAGAGAGCAATGGAACATAGTAATATTGGGAGTTAGACTCACAGACCGCATAAAAAACTCCATACTGCGCTCTAAGACATAAATCGCCCAAGTCATGCAAAAGACAGCTAAATTGAAGTATCACGGTAATCAACATACGTGTCCTGCCCAGTCGGGCAGGACACGTATGTCGATTACGCGATGACTTGTGGGCTAAGATAACCACCGAGTGGGTCCCACAAGGCGCGAGACCGCGTGCCCGGCCCAGGCGGAGATGGCGGGACGAACTTGACGCGCATAGTGCGAACTGGTCGACAGAAGCCCTAGACCGGGATGAATGGAAGAAAGGAAAAGGCCTGCCTTTGCCCAGCTGTGGGATCCAGCGGGCTCTTTAGATTGGATTAGATTAGATATAAAAAAGACTAAACATTCTATATATGAGGAACAGCTCTGCGTGTAATCTAGAACAATAAATTTGTTTTCATTTCAATCTGCTACTAGCATTGAAATGCACCGAGACTTAATTATGTGAATGGTTAAGTAGATAAAACCTGTCACAGTTACTCACCGTGCTCATGCCACCAAGAACGTAACCAACGTTTTGATCTTTGCTCTTGGTTTGTGGGAGTGATTTTGGCAAAAGGGACGGAAATGTGTAACAGGAAACCGGGGCTATTTGATTTGACCAATGAGCGCGCGCGGTGGTCAGATGTTACACATCATATTATGTGTCTACTGTTAGGCTCATAGTTTTATTTCTGTTAAGGCCTTCGCTAATCAAATTCTTTAATGCGAACTCATCTGAGTACCATATAATAAATTCTGTTATGTTATTGTTACGCCGAGGCTGTTATAGAATAATTGTCAGACGGCTTCTCGAAGTTATGCCTACTGTGTCACAGAATAGGTAATCGTTGACGAATATACATGCTACGTTTTTTCCTACAGTTGCACAGAATAAGAAATAGTAGTTAGTCGAAACACTTTTCTGGTTATCAGTGGAACCATCGAGAACGTTCTCGATATGTATGTACTGGTAATTGCGCGGTATAAATAATGCGTAAAGGCGCCCGAGAGTCAGTCTAGTTTTAGCGATACGTGCGAATATTTCGGTGACTTTTAGTGGATTATTGTGCGAACGTGTTGTGAATTAGTGTGTTGTGATTACTTGTGATTAGTTCGTGTATTTATAATTTCAGTGTAGAATAAAAGTGTTATTTTGGTTTAAATGTTTTATCTCGAACCCTCAGCTCGTAACATTATCTACTTACTAGGAGTAAGGATATGTTTTTCTCGAAGCGTGTTACATATAAATGCGCCAATAGAATCGTGTCAAAATGGTATTATGTCATATTCACACGGTTCTATTGTATCTCCGCTCCAATACTCGAGAGGAATTGAACTGAATTACCATGTCATTTATATTTCGTATGTTTTGGTTAGGTATTTTTAGGGTTCCTTACCAAAAGGGTAAAACGGGACTCTATTACTAAGACTCAGCCGTTTTTCTGTCCGTCTGTCACCAGGCTGTATCTCATGAACCGTGATTGTTAGACAGTTGAAATTTTCACAGGATGATGTATTTATGTTGCCGCTTAAAATAAAAACAGAGTAAAATAAATATTTAAGGGGGCTCCCATACAACAGACATGATTTTTTTGCCGTTTTCATAGATAAAGGTACGGAACCCTTCGTGCGCGAGTCCGACTCGCACTTGGCCGGTTTTTTTATTCTCAGTAACCTAATCTGAGCATTCGAAAAGCTAGTTTCAAACTAGTTACTAAAGCGTTCAAACACGTTAGTCACAATTTCTGTATTCAATTTTCAACGGTCTCTCAAGTGTAAATACATGATTTGTGTTGTAACTGCGGTTAAAATGCAGTTTCAAATCCTTGAATAAGAAAACTTAAACACCTTATTGAATGAAGACCGCATTAGTTTACGAAGAAATAATCTAGTAATAATCTAATGTGTCTACTAATTATACAGTATACATATTACATTGTACACACGGCTACATATCAAGCTATACATTTCCAGTATAAGCTGACCTCGCAGTGTGTTGGCTTTTCGTAGAATGAGAGGTCAGCTTATACTGGTAAATTATAGCTTGATTTGTGGCTGTGTGTACAGTATTTTACCAGTGCAAAACCATTATATAATTTGGATATAACCAACGGTTTGTCCCGACCTGAGATCTCGCGAGCGTGTATAAAAATACCAGCAGTTCAATTCGCTTACAAGTATTAGCTTACATAAACATTTACTAAACAAACGTATAGCTTCAGTAGATCATAAGGTCTGAACTCCGTTTGTTCTGGAAAAACAGTAGCTTAATTTTAGAAAATTTTCGTGATTGATTTCAATCATTGAGTGCGAGGCGAGACGTTATTCGGAGCGGATCGCACTCACCCTGATGAAGGTTCACGAATTGAACCGAAACATTGTCGGTCGAAACACCGATAAGACGGTACGTGATAAATCCCGTATTTATAATAATAATGATCCGTAGTTTAAATTTAACCGTGTAGAGAGATTTTTGCATACATTTGTTGATCTAAAATGTATTATACTAGTGGTTCGCCCCGAACTGAGATCTCGCGAGTTCCCGATTAAAACCAAACAATATTATTTGTAATCATTGACTATCAATGTAGTAACACGAAATAATAAACATCTTAACTTGACCTACAGTTTAATTCAAATTACAGGTAACAGGAGTTCATGTAATGTGGTTACTGTTTTTTGGGGTACAAATTGCAGTTATTCTAGATTTCAGACTTTTATCTTTATTTGTGTCACTTAAGCTACACGCATAGCAAACCACAGCACTGTGGGGTCAATGGTGTACCCTGTGAATTTTGTCAAAGTTCATTTTTTATTATAGCTAATAACTCAAAAACTATAAGAACCTTACTAAAAATAAAGACGGAGTCTAAATGTACTATTGAATACCTTTTATTTGACTCCCTACTTCATCTAATAGTATCATTTTTTTTTACCCCTCTTGAGCAGCAATATCTTAATACCCCCCAACATTTTTAGCTCATTTAGTCACACCAAAACTGTGCCATGACTACCTATGTATCAAGTTTTACGATGATCGGATCAACGCTTCGAAAGTTATCATTGGACAAACAATCATACATATATACATACAACGCCGATTTGCCCAAGATGATTTAGAGATCTCGCTTCGCTCTATCAATAATAAAAATAAACACAGTCCGGGTATATAAAACGTTATTCTGCTCTATAGTTAACGTACTCACAAATATGTGTACTGCCTAGTTTACATAGGTTTAGCTCCTCCTATACACTCTTTGTGGAAGCTGCTATATTAACGTAGATCGTAAAATTTTCTTAACTATCTTAGAAATCGTTTACTATTCTACGGAACAGCGGTTTAACTCATATCACTTCAGAACGAGGACGTAAATCTTTAACATATACCTTCTGTGTTTCATTTGTCTGTACAAACCAATAAATAAATTGCAAGTATTAGAATTATAGTATTATTAACATGTTGGCCCGTAGATTTTCCCGTTGTACTGAACAAGTTAAAGTTACGCTTTTTAAAGCGTACTGTCAGAGCTTTTACACGGGAAGTCTGTGGGTCCGACATACCAAAAGATCATTGGAGGACCTACGCATCCAATATAATAACATCTTCCGGATGATGTTGCGGTTGCCCCGATACTGCAGTGCATCGGGGATGTTTGCCTACTATCACACAGATGGCTTTCACGCCATCATGCGCAAAAAAACGGCATCGCTGATGAGCAGAATTCGGGGCAGTCGCAACAGCATCCTGAGGACAGTGGCTGAGTGCTGCACATCTCCGCTCTGGAAGTGTTTTGTGCGGAGGGTGATTAATGAAGGAAATAATTTCCTCAGTTAGCTGGTTCCTAGTTCCGCAGTATGCTGTAGCATGTTGCTGGTTTGTTAATAAATGAGAACACAAGAACAAGTTTTGTGAAACTACTATTCATGTAGACGTAATCCTTATAAGACGAGAGTCTTAAAACCTAAATCTTCTTAATCGTAGCACTATTGGCAGAGTGGACATGGTCACCATGTCAGGGTTGTGGCGTGCTTAACTACCCTTAGCCACTCTTCTCGCACCGCTCTTTTGGCACAGTCCTTCAGAGGAACATTTATGGCAGCCTTTACATGATCCGTCTATCTTATAGGCGGTATGCCAAGGGTTCTTGTGCCCTCAAGCGTTCAATGGAGAAATCTCCACGGCTGGACACATGTTTTAAGAAAAACCTACATGCGACAAGTGTTATAAGAGTACAATTTCTTCACATTGGTGTGAAGAATTAATCTACTTGCACTATGAATTAGTTTCTTTTAGTAATATGTACTCGTTGACAAGTCGTCACGTGATAATAATGTACAATATTAAAATGTAATAGAAACCAAGAGTAATCAAGTACTTTTAGGTATTAAATGGCACTGTTCAGAGCGTACCGCCAGTCGTTTTATACGTGCAGCTTATGGGTCAAGCATACGCAGAAGGCTTTTAACGCCCTGTGCGCTGTGCGTATATAACTATAATGCGTTCAGGGCGTTGTTGGGGCTGCCGCACTTCTGTAGCGCATCGGGAATGTTCGTGGAGGCGCGAGTAGACGGGTTCTTAGCAATACTGCGCAAGAGAATGACGTCCCTGATGCTGTGGGTGCGCGGCAGCCCCAACAGCTACCTGCAACTCATTGCAGGGAGGCTGGACTTCGACTGTTCCTTCATGGAACACTGGACGAGAGCGCACAATGTGCACGTCCAGTGTCTCAGGAGTCGAATGGTCCTGTCTGTTATTTTATGTGTACCTACCTATTTTATGATTTTATGTTATTTTTGTTTATTTCATTGTATATTGTTGTATTGTATGTAATATGGACTAGGCCTTGTATGTTAGTGCTAATTGGAAATAAATAAATAAAATTGAATTGAATTAACAATTAAAATTATTTGCTTTTAGCATAGTACATTAGACGACCTCCGTGGCACAGAAGTCGAATAGCCGGCTGAGACGCAGGAGGTTGCTGGTTTGATTCGCACCGCGGAACAAATATTAGCATGATTTACATATATTTTTACCAGGCCTGGTTATTTCTCCATATATCATAACATAAGTATGTATTTACAAAAAAAAGTACATAAGTTTTTTATCACTTCCCGTAGCCCTTATCTAAGGCCCTTATCTTATCTGGTTCTGTTTTGCTTAGTTTGGGGCTAGATGGCGCCATGTGAAATGTCCAGCATTATTTATTTATTTATATTTCATTATAAAACATCGAAGAGTAACAGATTGGTAGAAACCAAACAGTACGTTGCATTTGAATTTAGAATGGAATAGATATTCAAGTCCGTATCTTAGGGCGAAACTCAAGCTTAGATTTTTTTAAGTAATTCAATGGAAACTCCGTTTTGAATATAACATGGAGATGGTATAAGTAAATGGCCTGACCGATGTTAAGTGTCAACCATCGCCTATAATAAAGCATTGCCTCGTAGGTCATGCACCTTAAGAACGTGCACTGCCTTGCGTCCATCAACTTGAGGCAATTAAGTGTAAAGCCTCATATGCCTGTAATTCCACCGACTCCCATACCCTTCAATTCAAAACAAGGCAATACTATGCAGAAATACATATGATGTTAGTACTTCCCAAGTCGAGGCTTTTAAAAATAACAAAGGCCGGCTTGCATCCCTAAACGTAATAAGCGACTATAAATGTTTAAATTTGGCGTATTTTTATGATTTGACAACTCTCTTAATCATATTTACGCGCTAAATACGATTAGGGATCGTTGCGCAAGTCGGCCTTAGTTAATTGAGTTTCGTTTCCATTGGCGTAAAATTCTCAAATTGAACGTCGAATATTAAGAATATTCCAAAGCTATCTGGAAGTAATCTAATCACTTCCAAGCGAAAATATCACCCGTTGTCCATTTATCTTTGTGTTCAATTTGTATTTACAATAAATTATTTTTATTCATTAATTCAAGATATTCATAGCTATCATGAACAAGCGGAATTCAAATCAACGTAATGTCGAATCTGGAACTGCTAAAGCGAATAATCACTTCCCCGGTCGAAGGTCTGGATCAGTATGCATGGCAGCCCGTAGCCCGCCCGTAGCTATCTCGAAGTGTTACAGCAGCGTGTTGATTGCGTTACCAGCTACCTACTGCACCAGGTGAAATACCTCTGTTGTATCGCGAGTAGCGCATTTCAACGCGTACCACCTCTCATAATTTTAGTCTGAGATAACTTTCAGTCGCAACTTACAACGAAACTTAGTAAATATAAAAAATAAGGGCAGCTGTAGGAACGGTTACTCTGTCAGGAAAGCGCTGCCAGGATTTTTTTTTGTTATAAAAAAAGAAGGGCAACCTTCCCCTCTGACTTAAAAAAAACAGCTCATGGCCATATGCATTCTTCCTATTCTTATCTACGGTGCACAAACCTGGTCTTTGACGCCACTTCAAAAGTTCAAGCTTGGGCACTGCCAGAGAGCAATGGAACATAGTAATATTGGGAGTTAGACTCACAGACCGCATAAAAAACTCCATACTGCGCTCTAAGACATAAATCGCCCAAGTCATGCAAAAGACAGCTAAATTGAAGTATCACGGTAATCAACATACGTGTCCTGCCCAGTCGGGCAGGACACGTATGTCGATTACGCGATGACTTGTGGGCTAAGATAACCACCGAGTGGGTCCCACAAGGCGCGAGACCGCGTGCCCGGCCCAGGCGGAGATGGCGGGACGAACTTGACGCGCATAGTGCGAACTGGTCGACAGAAGCCCTAGACCGGGATGAATGGAAGAAAGGAAAAGGCCTGCCTTTGCCCAGCTGTGGGATCCAGCGGGCTCTTTAGATTGGATTAGATTAGATATAAAAAAGACTAAACATTCTATATATGAGGAACAGCTCTGCGTGTAATCTAGAACAATAAATTTGTTTTCATTTCAATCTGCTACTAGCATTGAAATGCACCGAGACTTAATTATGTGAATGGTTAAGTAGATAAAACCTGTCACAGTTACTCACCGTGCTCATGCCACCAAGAACGTAACCAACGTTTTGATCTTTGCTCTTGGTTTGTGGGAGTGATTTTGGCAAAAGGGACGGAAATGTGTAACAGGAAACCGGGGCTATTTGATTTGACCAATGAGCGCGCGCGGTGGTCAGATGTTACACATCATATTATGTGTCTACTGTTAGGCTCATAGTTTTATTTCTGTTAAGGCCTTCGCTAATCAAATTCTTTAATGCGAACTCATCTGAGTACCATATAATAAATTCTGTTATGTTATTGTTACGCCGAGGCTGTTATAGAATAATTGTCAGACGGCTTCTCGAAGTTATGCCTACTGTGTCACAGAATAGGTAATCGTTGACGAATATACATGCTACGTTTTTTCCTACAGTTGCACAGAATAAGAAATAGTAGTTAGTCGAAACACTTTTCTGGTTATCAGTGGAACCATCGAGAACGTTCTCGATATGTATGTACTGGTAATTGCGCGGTATAAATAATGCGTAAAGGCGCCCGAGAGTCAGTCTAGTTTTAGCGATACGTGCGAATATTTCGGTGACTTTTAGTGGATTATTGTGCGAACGTGTTGTGAATTAGTGTGTTGTGATTACTTGTGATTAGTTCGTGTATTTATAATTTCAGTGTAGAATAAAAGTGTTATTTTGGTTTAAATGTTTTATCTCGAACCCTCAGCTCGTAACATTATCTACTTACTAGGAGTAAGGATATGTTTTTCTCGAAGCGTGTTACATATAAATGCGCCAATAGAATCGTGTCAAAATGGTATTATGTCATATTCACACGGTTCTATTGTATCTCCGCTCCAATACTCGAGAGGAATTGAACTGAATTACCATGTCATTTATATTTCGTATGTTTTGGTTAGGTATTTTTAGGGTTCCTTACCAAAAGGGTAAAACGGGACTCTATTACTAAGACTCAGCCGTTTTTCTGTCCGTCTGTCACCAGGCTGTATCTCATGAACCGTGATTGTTAGACAGTTGAAATTTTCACAGGATGATGTATTTATGTTGCCGCTTAAAATAAAAACAGAGTAAAATAAATATTTAAGGGGGCTCCCATACAACAGACATGATTTTTTTGCCGTTTTCATAGATAAAGGTACGGAACCCTTCGTGCGCGAGTCCGACTCGCACTTGGCCGGTTTTTTTATTCTCAGTAACCTAATCTGAGCATTCGAAAAGCTAGTTTCAAACTAGTTACTAAAGCGTTCAAACACGTTAGTCACAATTTCTGTATTCAATTTTCAACGGTCTCTCAAGTGTAAATACATGATTTGTGTTGTAACTGCGGTTAAAATGCAGTTTCAAATCCTTGAATAAGAAAACTTAAACACCTTATTGAATGAAGACCGCATTAGTTTACGAAGAAATAATCTAGTAATAATCTAATGTGTCTACTAATTATACAGTATACATATTACATTGTACACACGGCTACATATCAAGCTATACATTTCCAGTATAAGCTGACCTCGCAGTGTGTTGGCTTTTCGTAGAATGAGAGGTCAGCTTATACTGGTAAATTATAGCTTGATTTGTGGCTGTGTGTACAGTATTTTACCAGTGCAAAACCATTATATAATTTGGATATAACCAACGGTTTGTCCCGACCTGAGATCTCGCGAGCGTGTATAAAAATACCAGCAGTTCAATTCGCTTACAAGTATTAGCTTACATAAACATTTACTAAACAAACGTATAGCTTCAGTAGATCATAAGGTCTGAACTCCGTTTGTTCTGGAAAAACAGTAGCTTAATTTTAGAAAATTTTCGTGATTGATTTCAATCATTGAGTGCGAGGCGAGACGTTATTCGGAGCGGATCGCACTCACCCTGATGAAGGTTCACGAATTGAACCGAAACATTGTCGGTCGAAACACCGATAAGACGGTACGTGATAAATCCCGTATTTATAATAATAATGATCCGTAGTTTAAATTTAACCGTGTAGAGAGATTTTTGCATACATTTGTTGATCTAAAATGTATTATACTAGTGGTTCGCCCCGAACTGAGATCTCGCGAGTTCCCGATTAAAACCAAACAATATTATTTGTAATCATTGACTATCAATGTAGTAACACGAAATAATAAACATCTTAACTTGACCTACAGTTTAATTCAAATTACAGGTAACAGGAGTTCATGTAATGTGGTTACTGTTTTTTGGGGTACAAATTGCAGTTATTCTAGATTTCAGACTTTTATCTTTATTTGTGTCACTTAAGCTACACGCATAGCAAACCACAGCACTGTGGGGTCAATGGTGTACCCTGTGAATTTTGTCAAAGTTCATTTTTTATTATAGCTAATAACTCAAAAACTATAAGAACCTTACTAAAAATAAAGACGGAGTCTAAATGTACTATTGAATACCTTTTATTTGACTCCCTACTTCATCTAATAGTATCATTTTTTTTTACCCCTCTTGAGCAGCAATATCTTAATACCCCCCAACATTTTTAGCTCATTTAGTCACACCAAAACTGTGCCATGACTACCTATGTATCAAGTTTTACGATGATCGGATCAACGCTTCGAAAGTTATCATTGGACAAACAATCATACATATATACATACAACGCCGATTTGCCCAAGATGATTTAGAGATCTCGCTTCGCTCTATCAATAATAAAAATAAACACAGTCCGGGTATATAAAACGTTATTCTGCTCTATAGTTAACGTACTCACAAATATGTGTACTGCCTAGTTTACATAGGTTTAGCTCCTCCTATACACTCTTTGTGGAAGCTGCTATATTAACGTACATCGTAAAATTTTCTTAACTATCTTAGAAATCGTTTACTATTCTACGGAACAGCGGTTTAACTCATATCACTTCAGAACGAGGACGTAAATCTTTAACATATACCTTCTGTGTTTCATTTGTCTGTACAAACCAATAAATAAATTGCAAGTATTAGAATTATAGTATTATTAACATGTTGGCCCGTAGATTTTCCCGTTGTACTGAACAAGTTAAAGTTACGCTTTTTAAAGCGTACTGTCAGAGCTTTTACACGGGAAGTCTGTGGGTCCGACATACCAAAAGATCATTGGAGGACCTACGCATCCAATATAATAACATCTTCCGGATGATGTTGCGGTTGCCCCGATACTGCAGTGCATCGGGGATGTTTGCCTACTATCACACAGATGGCTTTCACGCCATCATGCGCAAAAAAACGGCATCGCTGATGAGCAGAATTCGGGGCAGTCGCAACAGCATCCTGAGGACAGTGGCTGAGTGCTGCACATCTCCGCTCTGGAAGTGTTTTGTGCGGAGGGTGATTAATGAAGGAAATAATTTCCTCAGTTAGTCACCCTTGGCACAAAATGGTGTTTTCTATTTTCACAAAGTGCCTATTTTTTATTTTTGTATATTTAGGTGTTCTTCTTTGTTATATATATATATATATATATATATATATATATTGTGTGTATGTTAGTCTTAAGATATGGACTCTAGTTGTCTGAAATAAAATATTTTTATTTAATTTTATTTATTTATTAGTCAGTACGTCTTTGTCAGTATTTTTAGGTAGGTTCAAAGTACATACTTTCAATTACAAAAAGGGAAGAAAGAGAGCAGAGATCAAACTAAGTTTATAAATAAGACGGCTTTAGATTCAGCGAGGTTACCTAATTCTCTTCATTGTGTTTATAACTCAAGTTATCCAAAGTCGCTATTTTCTTCGACGAGAAAACACTGTCGCCTCGAGTTTCTAGTAAGGCTGCCTTACAGTGTGTTTGGCAACTGCCATTATCGCCCTTATGCAAAGTTTTCGGTGCTTAAGCCATGACTTAATGGCAGCTACTTGGATCGATTAGACACTTGCCCTTCGACCGGAGCAAGCTGATCTCAGCCCGGAACCTTCGACGCTATATTTAGATTTGATGCCACCTTACTCGTCGTTCCATCCATTAATGCGTTGTGTCGGAAAGAAGCCTCATTATGTGTATATTTCCACCACACTGTTTTTTTTATGTGAAACATCTTTTAGCGCGCCTTGGCAGTAAAACCGACTCGTATGCCGACACGCCGTGACGGCAAGCTTCCAATAGACTATATCTATTATTATAGCGGTAAGATGTTGGATTTTTCGGATTATTTTTACCAAGTCCCAAGTCCGTTGGGCCGTTGGGCCGTTGGGTTTATTAACAGTTATAAGCATAGTATGTATTTGGTACACCATTGTTACTCACACGTTACATTCCATGCAAAGATTGTCTGGTAAAAATTGCTACTTAGCAATAAGACCGCCAATTGTATACATTCATTTAAATAATGTAAATTTTAATTGTTTTGTTGTTTATGGTGTGCAATAAAGTATTATCCAACATAGACTTAAAATGGCACATAACTCTGATATATTTGACCAAAGTAATCAGAAAAATAGCAGACAAAACTCACTTAATAGGTACTTATCTAAAAATGATGCGATAAAACTTGCCTTTTCATTTTTTTGGAAACTCATAACTGCCTAGGGCTTAGATAGACTACCCATCTTTTGAAATAGCCTTGAATTTAGAAGTTCTCTAGAAACTGCGGGCTTTACAATCAATAACATGAGTCCCCAGAGGATTGGCCGAGCTTAAAGATTAACCAACCGTTTAAGTCCTATGTACCTACTACGCTGGATTTTGGACGATTTATTCATTTTCAAAGAGCATACATACATTGGACGGAGGTCGACCCTTGTCCTTCAGAATATTATAGCATGTTTTATTTAGTGTTTTAAGGTTCAGAGTTGCACAGCTATTGCTACTAATAAGGCCTTAGTGCCAGCTGGGACTATAATTGCTGCGTATTACGTATTTGAGCTATTTGAGAAAACCCTGGGTTCATGGGGTACCGGGGGCCAACTAAGGCTAAGCAGCCAGTGTCTTGGGGACAGTTTTGCCTGGTAGTGATCTGGAGTAGTTGAGCTATAGATCGTTTGCAACGGTCTTGAGATAATTCAACTGTTTCTTCTGTATTGAATTGTCTTGTATATACTTTCTGTTTAATAAATGTATTTGCTTTAATGACTTACGGTGCCGAAACATGGCCGCTCACTAAGGAAACTGTGTACAGAGTACGAGTTCCACAGAGAGCCATGGAGCGCGCCATGGTTGGCATCAACCTGCTGGATCGAGTTCTTAATACTGAAATCCGATGCCAAACGAAAGTCCAAGACGTCGGAACAAGGGTGGTGGAACTCAAGTGGAACTGGGCAGGACACTTGGCTAGACGAGGTGATGGCAGGTGGAGTATATCTTTGACCGAATGGTGGCCAAGAACAGACCTGAGAAGTCCAGGACGTCCGTCGGCGCGGTGGGTCGACGACATAAAGAAAGTCGCGGGCAGCTCCTGGATGCGCGCAGCATAAGACCGGGAAGGGTGGCGTTTACAAAAGGGAGTCCTACACCTAGTAGTGGGTACTTATGGGCTGTGGATTATGATGATTTGCTATCATTGATATATTGGTGATGGTGAACTTTTGGTGTCTAGGTTTTGGATGGTCCGATGTAAATTTGTATGAAATCACGTCGTGTCCCGGTTTACCACATAATAACTTTTTTTTATCGCACGTCGCACATCGCACTGACAACAAAACTCAACTCGTTTCATACGAATTTCAAGCTTCACGCTCCGCCTGGCGCGTTATTTGTAGGAACTTTTTGTTTGAAAACCTCTACTCTATTATTTACTCCACACTTTTACAAACCTACAGCTCTTGTCTGCCCTCGCTATTGATGTACGTAAATATAATTTATAGCGATGTAAAATAAATATAATATTAATACTAAAAACTCCAACATCCACTCTTCTAACTTTTATAACAACTCCTTTACTGTTCAAGCTATCCGTTTATGGAACTCTCTTCCTTCTTTTATTAGATCTGCAAATCCCTTCCTATCTTTAAAACGCTATTGTTTAAGCACTATTTGTCTGCATCAGAGAGCTGAGTAATTTTATTTTGTTATCATATATGTCGTTGTTACTGTTTGTATTACAGCTGTTTCATATTTTATTTATTGTTAGTATATTTAATATCATAGAATGTTTATGTATAATATTTATGCTAATATTACCTACCCTGGTATCTATTTCTTCTGTTTTGCTTATGTAAGTATACCTACAGTTAAATAAAAAGCTTATATTATAAAGCTACCGTCCTTTAACGTTCTCGTAAAATCCAGTCCAGCCAAAGGTTGTCTGGAAGAGATCGCTTTTAGCGATAAGACCGCCAATTGTACTATCGCATGTCTAGTTTTAAGTGTTTTAATTATGATTTGTTAATTTAAGTGTGGTATACAATAAAGCGTTTTCTATCTTCTATCTATCTATCTACTAAACAATAAACGTTTATTCAAACAACTTGGTTACATAAATATACCATTGATAACAATGACTTTCTTGTAGGTGGTAAAATAATTTAAATGTAATTATGACTAGGTCTTCTCTGGCTGCTTAAACTAGGTTGATCCTGTGCTATAAGCGCCAGTTGCATTCTCGGTTGCTCAATTTATTTTTAACTATTTGGGTTTTTTAATGTGGAATTAGTCCCTAAATTGTGTTTCTTACACAAAAAACAGATATACATGTACTTCATTAATTTGTAATATCTAACTCAGTTTACTAATTAATAGTGAAACAGAAATTAAAAAGTAATACTACCTAATTCATGTCATCGTGTATTCTCTGCCAACTGGAATATGAAGTGAAGTTATACTGTTTTTTGAAAGATAATAAATAATCTATTATGAGCAATTGCCTCTAAGACGTCAAAACTCAAACTGCAATTTTATTTTGACCTTTTCTGTCTCTCTATATCAGCATTCCGCAACATCGAGGCAAGCCAGTAATATAATAACTCTACAAAAAACTAACGGTATAGTTGAAATTCTAAAATGCCTTTAAAGCCAGTCCTAGAAGTCTTGTCTATGGCGGCGAGGCGTTAAAACTTTTCAATTAAGTCTACTTTACCTTAAGCTACCTTACAGAGAAAATACTACCGTAAATTAGTTGGAGGATTAAACATTATACGAAATAACTTAATAATCCTTGGGGTAGTGGAGTAATTAGTCAGGAAATACAACTTTGTAAACCTGCCTAGTTGCGACTTTTTTACGTTATTGTGTGTTATCTTTCACCCCATACACCTAGGCATCGGAGTGCCCCAATAACGCATCAAAACTAGTAAAAACTTATTTGTAATCGTACTTATGTTATACTTGTAAATCTGATAGTATGCGTGGATGGTTGTTTGTTCCGGACAAACTTCGCAACAGATCAGCATGAAATCCTACTAATATTATAAACGCGAAAGTTTGTTACACTTTCACGCCGGAACGGCTGAATCGATTGCGATGAAATTTGGTATGTACGTAGATCATAACTTGGATACTTAGAACACATAGGCTACTTTTTATTGGTAAACCACGCGTGCGAAGCCAACAGCTAGTTACAAATAAGTCCTCGAGCACTCGCGGCACTATCCGGTGTGTTGATGGTACTGGTACCGATGAGTATGTTACGTAATAATATAACCTTTAATGGTCACTGCTGAAAATGGAACATCTGTGTCACTCCACATAGTTTATAACGGCTCGCCGCTAGCCAGCGACACACGACCGCGGTGGCTGTGACTGATAGCGATTTTAATCTTGCACAAATCAGTAGTTTGCAGTGTGCAGGCTGCAGGGCTGAACACTGCGGTGGAATATATTAAGAAGCTACTAAAGCTAAAAAGTACTAAGCTAGAGCCTGAAGACTAAAGTCTTCAACCAGTGTGTGTTGCCAGTGATGACCTATGGCACTGAAACGTAGTCCTTTACTTATGACCTCATGACCAAGCTCAAGGTCGCTCAACGAGCTATGGAGAGAGCTATGCTCGGGGTTTCTTTGCGTGACAAAATCCGCAATGAGGAAATCCGTAGAACTAAAGTTGCCGACATAGCTCTCAAAATTAGCATGTTGAAGTGGCGATGGGCAGGGCACATCGCTCGTAGAACCGATAACCGTTGGGGAAGAAAGGTTCTCGAGTGGCCCCCCCCCACAAGGTGGACCGACGATCTAGTAAGAATCGCGGGGAGCCGTTGGGCGCAAACGGCTACCAACCGCTCGTTGTGGCGATCTAAGGGGGAGGCCTATGTTCAGCAGTGGACGTCTACCGGCTGATGATGATGACGATGAACGCTAAGAAGTAACTTCGTCTAAGCATATAGTTGCAACCCTGGTGGCTTCACTTCGTTATTTTAATTTCTATAAAAGGTACTTGAATCTGATTAGTATTATTAACGGGAATTGACTTTTTGTTTAAGTTTTAACCTTACTATCCAGGTCTGTAAAACTCAATGGTCAAGCTACTGGTTACGCCTAAGCACGCTTCTAATAGCTGCAGTAGGTGTCGTACTGCCGGTAGTCCATAAAATTGAAAAATACTAGACCATAAAATGGTTTAGTAGATAGTGACCCAGCTGTTTCCTAATGCAACACAATTACTTAATACTAAGTATAACGCACACAAGGCTATCTCATTTCGATATTGATAGGCCTATAAGCCGAACTAATACGAACAAACAGGTAACTTGATGTTTGATAAATCTGGCTACGGACTCCCCGTGATTGTGTTATGTTCTTCGAAGCTCATGAGACGGATTTCTATCAGTGTCTACTTCATTACTCATCTAAAGTTTACTTGTAACCAAGAAAGATGTACTAAAACATGGAAGGAGTGCTAATAGCAGAAAGCGTCAGGTCTATACCCGTCTCCTTTCTTCCTTAAGCAATTCTGCCAATGTAATTTATATATTATTTTTATTTTCTGTATATTCTGTATTTTTTATTACCTGTATTGTTAGATTGTGTTGTAAAGAATCATTAAAAAGAATAACCAGCCTTGTCTCTTCCTGGTTTGGTGGCGAACGAACAGGGGGTAAATTGACGTTCAAAGTGATCTTTGTGATTTTAATAAATAAATTAATATTGTTTTTATTCGAGTATCTCAGTTAATTAAATGCAGATCCAGCTTTTTAACAGGATTATGTAATAGGTAGTAACTTAATCAAACAGGTTTAATTTTTTTTTTTCAAGAATGATTATTAATAATCGACAGTGACTTTCACAAAATATGTTTTATTCTTTAAACAAATCCGAATCTACAAAACCATCCACAAGAATCGGGTTTGTTCGTATCGTAGGTAAATAGAGGTAGCTTAGGAATAGTCATCTAATTCATCGATATCAAATATCGACACGGTAGCATTACTAGTGTAAAGACAATTTGCGATACATTGACGCAATAGCACTCCTGCCATGCTTTAGTACAAGTTCCTTGCTTGTAACAGTCGGTTTGACGGCTCTGAATAGCTACATTGTTTTTACAGAGATGTAACGTGCTCTGTCGTCATAACCTATGGATAGTTAGCAGATGTTTATGTATTAGCACAGGTGTGGGCCACAAATATAGGCAATTATACACAATATTGGAATTCATACGCAAAACAAATACACTGTGGATTAAGAAACGAGCAATCTACAAAATCAAAGTCCTGAGTCGTATCATCATCAATTCAAGTTGATATTGACCCGGAATCACGGACCATTTCCTCCAAAAACCTTCTACTCTACTTAGCATTCGTCGAGAATTTATTAGGAACTTCCTACAAACAAAGTTACTCCACAAATCTCGTATATCTCTCCGTCAACATTTAATTGAAGCAGAACTCAAATTACATTAGGGTTTACGTAATTTTATGATGCCGAGTTTTTGGTACATTTGTTAAACAAATTAACTAGTCGCGGTGAAAATGTTTTACTTTGCGTTCTACTTACTTTATAACGTGTCAGTTTTTAGTAGGTTCATAATCGTTAAGTTTAAGTTTCCTTTAAAACTGTCCACTTACGGGTTATTTATGAAGCTCTAATTCCTGTTAAACCTCCCGAGACGCCCTCCGGCCCTCGCATTATTCTTTCAGGAATACTTCGCGTCTAATTAAGGGAATTGTATTTGAATATACAACAACGAAGCGAATCTTGGTATTTCTGTTCTTCTGTTTATATAAAATTTGAATGTACATTCTGCTGGTGTAATGAACTGTGGACGAATAATAGCTTTTCTTGTATCTACCCGCCCATTAACTTCAGATAGCTGCTAAACGATCGAACATTTTTTCTCTTTAATATAAGTTAAATAAACCTACTTGGTTCAATTCTTACACAAATGAATGTCAACGCAATACATGCATACTAACATTTGCATTTGCGGTGTTCAATATTTGTTAGGTATAGCGAATTGGGTTCGTTCTTGTTATTACTAGATGTTACACTTAATTGTATTGTGAACTGTACTACAATATTAATCTAAGTATGGCACACCTCTTACCTACATTCCTAGTCAAATGAACACACATAATCATATTGCACGTCATTGTTCACACTCATAGGAAATTACATGTTCACTGAGTGTAAGAAATTTGTGGGTCGTCAGAGTTAACAAAGCGGTCGTGTTCAAGCGCTTACTATTATTTCCTCACCACCGACATACGTGCTCCATCATCAGCTCCTGGAGTAATAAGCAAAGTTGCACGTACCTACATAAGCATAATGGATAATGCTTTCTCTTATTTTGTTCTGATGAAGTATTGAAAGGAATAAATCAAAGAGGAATAAATCCTTAAAAATGGGGCGCTCCAAGAACGACTTTCATGATAAAATTGTAATAAAGGTTGCTCGTCAAATTTAAATATTTTTAGTCGCTAAATACGTTTAGGGATCATTGTGCAAGCCGGGATAAATATAATATGATTTTCTTCGCACATTTTCTTTCTCTCTTCCTCTCATAGCCAGTCAGTAGTTCGTTAGAGAGTAGACTGTATCTTTGATGCGTAGGAATTCAAAAAAGGATAGGACGGAACTCACTGTTTACCAGCCAAATGACTACAGAACTAATTTATTAAGATTTTGATAACCAATAACTAACTTTATATGGTTATCAAAATCTTAAATTATTATTTGTTGTAGGATCTTTTTTTTGTGATAATTTACCTCTATCGAGAGAGACCTGTAATTGGCTGTATAATCTTTAACTAGATATTTAAGACACTTACTTGTACCTATATTATTAAAGCTGTTGGTCTCTTCAATAAATAAATAAAAAAAAACGTAAGAGGGAAGAAATAAGCAAAAGCGAAAATACGCGGTCGATCATACGTCATTATATTAAACATAGTTATCATGAACAGTCACGAGCAGTAAGCCAAACAGTTTGTAATCATGGCGCATTATATTTGACATATTCAATTACCATGTTGTATATCAAAAAGCGTTCTTCAGTGTGATATAGTTATAAACTGACACATTATTGGCTATGACTGTACGTACTGTAAACTATACCATGACTGTACCCCATAGCGAAGTGAATACTCGGCGAAATATTCGGGTTATCACTCGAAAGTCACGTTTCATTCGAGCGCCACAGATCGACGAGCATTGCATGCAATGGCCATAAATTGACAACGTTTTTTTCCTTTAATCTTTGTGAAAAGCTATTTTTTCGTTTGATATACTTAATAAATATATACGAGTAGAAACATTTATCTCAAAACAAGTTCCTAAGACACAGACACACACATACATTACATACAATGGACAGTTACATACCGACACACTAATTATAACAGATATATGATATTATGATATTTATATTTCAGTTATTATGAGCCCTTTGCCGAAAGTTCTAATGCTTTTTACTGTGCCCGAAGTCCCACACGTACAAAATACATACACGTATTGTATATTTAAAATACAAACACTCTTATAATTGCTAAACGTAATGAATGGAGTCACGGTGCCACAACACAACGTCTAAAATCGTCGTACGTCGCATGTATAACCCCAGTATCGACCACAGATAAGATTACCAATCCCAAGCGCTTCCTTAATCTGCGTGCCTTGTTTCGTTAGCCCCGAGATATTGACCCGATACGATCGCCACATACAAAAGAACCGCTGAACTGGATGCCCGTATCCATAATCCTCTTATGTTTTTCGAGGGTCAATCATCGTATATTTATGATTGTGCCTCAGTGCGATTTTTTCACGACTTATCATAAAGTCGGGTCCCTTTTACCGAAATCTCGCTTGAGGTATTGTGTTAGGTTTTATGTTACCCTATCGTATCGTTCATTGAATTTCAGTGGTGATTTTTTAAACATTTATTCGTGCTTCAGGGTGGCTCTTTGGATAACGGTAATGACGGTCGTATATCTGACTCACTCACATCTATGATTGTTCACGTGAAGTCGCTGCGAAGATGTTGTAGATACTTTCTATTTGTAAACCGTATCCTTCCACGAATTGTTATTTAGTTAGCGAGTATGAAATTGAAGGAACTTCTTTAATTAAGTAACTAATAGCGAAGTTCGTCAGTTATTTAGCTAAAATATTGAAGCGCAAGTTTCGGTAAGGGCCATATTACGTTTGATTATCTTAGCTGCCGTAACTTTAGGTGGTTTGTTTACGCTTTAGTTTGAACAATCATTAATTTTATACAATTGTTATGTACCTATGTAAACGAATTGAAAACAACAAAAGGGCTTGTTGAACAAAGCCGATTATATTATATTGCACGGATTTCAAAATAAAATATATCTTGAGTTCTAACAAAAATATATGTATATGTACACACTTTCTGTTTCTACTGAATTTTCTCGGGCATCTTTTCTTATTTTTATGTCCCTTAAAACCTTATTCGGTTATGAACATTAAATAAATGCCAAACGGTCCAGCCGTTCTCAAGTGATGCGTTTAACAGCATTACATTTTTATTGATCAAGCGAAGCAAGATCTTTAAATCGACATGGCCAATTCGGCGTTATATGTATGTATGTTTGTTTGTCCGAGGATAACTTTTGAAGCGTTTATCCGATCATCGCAAAATTTGATATATAGGTGAAGAGGGGTAAAAAAAATCAGAACGAGACTATTAGGTAAAATGGGACGTTTAATGATAGATCTTTATTAGTTCATTTCGACCCTGTTTTCATTTTAGTTTAATCTTTGTAGTTTTGGAGTTATTAGCCATAATAAAAACTAAACTTTGACGAAATTCACAGGATACCTCAGTGACCACAGTGCTGAAATTTGGCATTCGTGTAGTTTTAATGACACAAATATAGGTATTTGTTGTAATAAGTTGGTTATGTATTGTGGCACTATTTTGATTGCCAAAGATTACTTATAATATTTTTTTGTTTATACAGGAGACTCGCGAGAAGTTCGTGGCGAACCACTAAATAATAAATAAGTATTGCTGGATATTTCACACAGCGCTATCTAGCCCCAAACTAAGCAAAGCTTGTATTATGGGAACCAGTTAACTGATAGAATACTTACATACATTTTTTTTTGTATATACATACTTATAATATATAGAAAAACATCCAGACCCGGAATAAATATCTGTAGATCATGCAAACATTCGTTCCGCAGCGGGAATCGAACCCGCTACCTCCTGCGTCTCAGTCGGTTATTCACCCACTGCGCCACGGATGTTGTCAAATAGTCACTAGTTTAAAAAGATCATTTATTATTTTACGAGCCTAAAACATCTCTTTCGGCCATTAAATAAAACTAACTTGTGGATATTCACTCACCAAAAAGGCTAGCTGATAAATTACACCAATAGAATTGGCTAGCGTTATTGTTTTAGTTTCTGGGCAGGTACAAAACGTTCGACTCCTCCCAATCCAATCCCGTAATCCTTTAACGCACCAAAGGTGAGTAATACGATATTCGATGTATATATACGAGGATACACCAAGTACAGTCACAGCTAGATATCGCTAAACTGTTTACTTACATTCGAACTGACAAATATAGTCTAACAATACCTGCGCACGTTTTTAAATGTTCTTAGCTACCTGACTGACCCTAGTTGCTCATACTAAGCGTGGACCGTACCAGTCCAGGTAGGGTAGTAACTCAATATCCATTCAATTTACGTTACCTATTTTTCTCGGGGTAAATTCTCCTCATTATTTAAAAGTAGATACGTGCGAAGGCTCCATCGATTATCCATTTACCTTGCTTTGTTTCCGACAACGGGATTAAGGAGAATTTCCTGCGCCACTTCGATTGACTGAAATAGCATATTACGGCAGCTTTAACCTAGCCTTGTGTGCTTTCACTGATTTTGATTAATAAGTTTCAGGCATGTTAGAACTTAGGAAACCCTCTTATGTCTTACGTAAACACGGCTACACATCAAGCTATAATTTCCAGTATAAGGTGACCTCGCAGTGTGTTGGCTTTTCGTAGAATGAGAGGTCAGTTTATACTGGTAATTTATAGCTTGATGTGTAGCCGTGTGTACGTGTTAGCTAGGACCGTGATATAACGGAGTCGCCAGAGTTTATGACGAACGCAATATTGCAGATCTAAATACAAAGTAAAAACACCCAAATTAATATCTAATATAATTTAGAGAATGACTACTGTTATCTCCGTTAGTTTTAACTGCATTGCAGTCAGACCCTCATATATATGGCCGTTATATGATTTTCGCCACTTCTTAAGGTTCAAAGTTTTATAGAATATCCTATTAAGTGTTTACGATCGCGAGATCGTTGGTTCAAGTCCTGTGATTAGGCTTTGTTTCCTAAAAAGCAACGACCGTTATAATATAACGGCTGTTAAACTACATCGTTGTAATACTGTATTACAGTAACCATCGTTTTCTTAAATGGTGTTCATTTAACATGTATTTTGTTCCAATAAATAAATATTCTATTTTGTAATACTATTGAAATATTATAAATTAAATTAAATTTGTAAATTGATATCAAAGTAATAGGCCTGCAACTTTTACGATCACCTTTTGATAATACATTATATTTTAACTTAGTTTTAAAAACGTTAGGATTCTAGATGAAGTGAATAATCATAATGACTGTGAATATTTACAGGGATCTTGACAGTTTGGGCCAATATTATGCTGTGAATCGTATCGGTGTAAATATAAGTAAATATTCATTAGTCTCTTTCACTCGAAAAACACGACCAACAGAATTTAGTTATAAAATTAATAATATCGTTATTTATATAGTAAAATCTGTCAGAGATCTCGGAGTAATCATGGACCCAAAGTTGTCGTTTTCTGAACATATCGATAATATTGTCAACGAAGCATACAAGAGCTTAGGATTCATCTCACGGGTTAGTGCCCCATTCTCCGACCTTGGCTGTTTGAAGATACTATACTACTCTTATGTAAGAAGTACTCTTGATTGCTCCACCGTCTGGAACCCACACTATATAACCTATATGCAATGCTTGGAAAGTATACATAATAAGGTTGTTAAGCATTAACTATAGGTGCTATAAAATCTTTGACAACTACCAGGAAGCATGTATATACCATCACATAACTACTCTCGGACAACGAAGGATTGTTGCAGATATGTCTTATCTGCATGGTGTATGCAATGGTTACATTGACTGTCAAGAGTTATTATCCAAAATGTTGCGCTTGTGTGCACCGCGTGAAATAACTAGAAATACAAGCCTTTTTGCTGTTATGCATACAGGCACTAATTATGATCAACACTCATTTGTCAGCCGGCTTCATATAAACTACAATAAAAAAAATCATTCTATAGATATTTTCATCTGTAACAAGGAAGCTTTTAGGCGTAGCAGTTATCAGTTGCTCGCTGCTTTAAAATTAAAATGTTAAATGAAATAAAATATTAAACTGTACACTTCGTTGACCCTCTGTCGGTCTGTCAAAACCGTTTTTCTCAGGAACTATGATTATATTCTATACTAGCTGACCAATTCGCAGCTTCGCGCACATAGTTTTTCAATAAAAACATTACCCACTTTCTGCGCAGTACCTCAAAAGTTAAATAAAGAACCCTTATAAGATCACTCTCTTGTCCGTCTGTGCGTCTGTCCATCTGTCTGTCCGTGTGTCACCACCTATTTTCTCAGGAACGGGTAGACCTACCAAGTTGAAATTTATACCAGATACTGAGGTCTATAGTTCCTATTAGGTGTATAAAAATCAAGGAGTCAACACGATAAAAAGATATCGGCAAATTTAGATTTCACGAAAACTTGTGAGTACCAAAATTTACCATAATTTTACACTTTTTTATTTTTCGGTATTTTTCCTTTACTTATGCTGTAAGACCTTGCTTTTAACCAAAATTGTCAATTCTAGGTCAACCGGTAGTACCCTATAGGTTTTGGGTCGAAAACCTATATGGTAGTTTCCGTTGACCTAGAATCACGAAATTTGGCAAAAAGCAGAGTCTTAGATTAGATTAGAACATTCTTTATTGCACTAATAATATACATAGGCGAACGTAATGATAATTAGCATTTTCTTCCAGCTAACCTTTGTGTAGTGTGGAGAAAGTGGTAGTGCCAGAAAAAGGAAGTTTAATCAAACTTTAGCTTAGAAATAAACTTACAAAAATTAAAAATAATAATAATACACATACATAAACGAAATTCATAAATATATACCTATACATAAAGTGATCAATTTTGTTGGGCATCTCGAATAGAGATGAAGTATTCAAAGAGTTTGGATTTGAAGATTCCTATAGAGGCGGCCTTGCGGATTTCCACTGGAAGAGAGTAAAGTTCCACAAGCAGATATCAGTCACAGGGAAAGAGTTAGTGAAGAAAGAAGTGTTATGCTCAGGCGTCTTGAATAACAGATGTTGAGAAGAACGAGAAGGACGATCAGGTGGAAAAAGAGGAGAAAAACGTTCTTTAAGATAGCAAGGAGACAGAGGATTTTGAAGGATGTTATAAATAAGACAGAGTATATGAGTATTCCGACGAAACCGGATTTTGAGCCACTTTAACTATGAGCGGTACTGTGAGATGTGGTCGTACTTTCGTTCATATCTGATGCAGAGCAGGGTCTTATAGTATAAATACAGGAAAAATTCCATAAAATAAAATAAGTTGAAAATTAAAGGGTGAATAGACAGACATTTGGATGGGGATGGATGGAAGTGTATGGGGACACCCTTTAACTTTCAACTCTTTATACATAGTTGACGCCAATTAAGATAGTCCTCTGAGTTATATGGACGCTCGCACAATTTAGAGGACTAGCTTAATCGACACCAACCTTATAGGGAAAATAAATAAAATTGTGCTATTGAATAAAACAAATATTTAAGTGGGGCTCGTATAGACATGATTTTTTTGCTGTTTTTGTAGATACTGGTACGGAACCCTTCGTGCGCGAGTCCGACTCGCACTTGTCGGTTTTTAAATCCCCGATGTCACTTACGAGGATTTAAAAAAAATGTTTGATACCAGTCATAAAAAGTATGACGAAATTAACTATGTGCGAAAAACGTAACCTACCTTCGACCAAAAATACCAGATCAATGTCAAATTTCCGCTATGCTTACTAATAAGCGAGATTACATGAGATTGCAATTACATTTGTGGGGCTAACCCTACAAATGTAATTGCAATCTCGTTGTTGAAACGAAGTTGCACTCTAAATTGCCTCGGTTGGTACTTCACAGGCGTTGTCTTAATCCCTTCGAGTGAAATTGTGCAAACTTCGTAAATTCAAACTCCAATTTATGGAGAATATTTGACTTGCAAAATCACGTGAAACTTGAATTTGAAACTAATTTATAAAGGAATAAAAAGATGCCATTTGAATTAGATAAATCTTCCCTGAAAGAAGATGTAACTTGGGAGGCTCCGACAAAACGAATAAGAAAAATCTTGTTTTATTGAGGCTAACAGCTTTGCAATATACATAATTAGTTTAAGTATGCATAAGTAATGAGGGTGCTGATGACATAAAAATTTAATGGAATAAATAAAAATACTTTATTAAGCTTTACAAGCCGATACACCATAAATAGAAAAAGGTAAATCTATAATTGGTAAATAAAGTGATCTCTTCCAAACAACCATCGGATGGAGAGGAGTATAGGAGTAACAAGAAGACTGGCCGATGTGAAATATATAAAATATGAAATCTTTCAAAAACCAGATGCACTTAATTAGGTACTATTGTAATATAATAAATACATTCATAAAATAACTACAATAAATAATATACCTGTCAATGTAATAACTCCTACTGACGATGCCAATAAACTTATCATGAATGGAACAGATGAACAATTTATGATGACTATTCAAAGAGATAGAAATTATTGACCCTAACTATAAATACTTCTGGAGAGAGAGATCGTCTTATAGAGACCGACAACGTGTTTCATAAGTAGACTGCTTGTAGGAAGATTGTTGTTGTAGTTTGTTCCTTCATTGTAGTTTTGAAGAGGTTTTCGGAGGATAGGTAATATCGGGGATTCGCACAATGAAGGAACTCAAAGCATTCCTTGAGATAACGAGGCGTGTAAGTTCTTCGGATGTTGAATAGGAGGGATAAGCTATTTCGGCCAAATTGAATGTGGAGCCATTTGAGTTTTATACAAAATTCAGTAATGTAGTCATTTTTCCGGAGTCCAAAAATAAAACTGATACAGAAGTTAGTAATGAAAAAATTTAATACCCACTAATTTTACAAGTAGGTATCGTAAAGTCTTAAACCTTAAACTTTATTGGTATAAATTCGAACAATCTTAATTATAGCAATCATCAAGATACATAGTTTTGAAATGGGATGATATGAGTATATATTACATAGAGTTAGGTGCGCACAAACTTTGGAATATCTCTGCCTACTACAATGACTTTATTTTGTGATATGTACTATGACTTTATTAAATTATTTCGAATTATACCTTGTAATTATATCACACCGCATTTGTTGATTTAAATTTGCTTGCAGAACCTCAGCGATAATACTGATAAACGAAGCAATTATACAACGCAAACGAAGATCCAATTAGTGTAATAATGGAACACAATTTGTATTATAATTTGATATTTCGTTAACACCTGCGAGTTGCAAACTCAAATTAAATGACATCAAGCTATGTCCCATGCTCAGTTTGGTTTCCAAGCTGGGCTTTCAACGCAGAATGCAATCCTGTGTCTTAAACAGGCAGTCAGGTACTTTACAGACAGGAAAATACCGGTGTATGCCTGTTTCCTGGATTTATCCAGGGCCTTTGATACCGTGTTGTATAATAGGCTCTGGATGAAGTTGGAGGCAGTGGGCATACCGGATCAAGTAGTCTCAATCCTGAGACACTGGTATGAGTCCCAAAGAAACCAAGTGAGATGGGCTGTGACTTTATCGGATGTTTATGGCTTGGAATGTGGCGTGAGGCAGGGGGAATAACTTCTCCTTTGTTGTTTAACCTCTGCATAAATGACCTCATCGTGGGGCTCAGCAGTACTCATACCGGTTGTTTTATAGATGAGGTATCCGTCAATAATATAAGGTATGCTGATGATATGGTGCTGCTAAGGCCGACGGTGGGTTCCATTTGCAAATTGATAGGCATGTGTGAAGCGTACGCGGCGGAACATGGGCTGAAATATAACTCTAAAAAAAGTGAAGTTCTAGAATTTAAAAGTGGGGGAGTTAAACCAGTCGATGTTCCGCCGATTATGCTCAACGGTGCAGCTCTGCAGGTGGTGCGTAGTTTTAAGTACCTGGGGCATACTGTGAATGAGGAGCTCAAGGATAACGAGGATATAGAGAGGGAACGTAGGGCGCTGGCAGTTCGAGGAAACATGCTCATACGTAGGTTCGCTCGCTGCTCGAGAGAAGTGAAAGTCACACTCTTCAAGGTTTACTGCTAGTCCTTCTACTCGAGCAGCCTCTGGATACACCACACCCAACGGGCGGCCAGCTCCCTGCGAGTTCAGTATAATAACATCTTCAGGATGGTGATGCGGCTGCCTCGCTTTTGCAGCGCATCTGGGATGTTCGCGGAGACGCGCACGGACGGCTATCATGCTATTATTCGCAAGAAAGTCGCTTCCCTAATCCAGCGGGTGCGAGGCAGCGGCAACACCATCCTGCAGATGATCGCAGCTCGCGCGGACTCTCCCATTCAACATAAGTGGATGCGGATTGTAATGGGCTCCTCATAAATTTAAT
Source organism: Philereme vetulata (assembly GCA_918857605.2). Classification (NCBI taxonomy): domain Eukaryota; kingdom Metazoa; phylum Arthropoda; class Insecta; order Lepidoptera; family Geometridae; genus Philereme; species Philereme vetulata. The sequence continues at coordinate 6,208,615 of OU975473.1, read as the reverse complement.
TAAGTCTTGTGTTGTGTTCTGAATTTTATGTTTTTGAATTAATTTAATTTTAATTTATTTTTGACATTTTTATTAACCGCCATTTAAATTTTATTTTTATTTGTAAAGTTATGTGATTTTTATTATTATTATTTTTATGTGTGTGTTACTTTGTTTTGTGTAATGAATTTATTGTATAATCTAATGTACCTATGGACTTGTTCCGAAATAAATGAATTAATAATAATATGTTAAATGTTGCTATCTAGCTATGTTGTAAACAAACGACATCTAGCTATGTTAAATATTGCTATCTAGCTATGTTGTAAACAAACGACATCTAGTTATGTAAAATATTGCTATCTAGCTATGTTGTCAACAAACGACATCTAGCTATGTTAAATGTTGCTTTCTAGCTATGTTAATTATTGCTATATAGCTATGTTGTAAACAAACGACATCTAGCTATGTTAAATGTTGCTATCTAGCTATGTTCAATGTTGCTATCTAGCTATGTTAATTATTGCTATATAGCTATGTTGTAAACAAACGACATCTAGCTATGTTAAATGTTGCTATCTAGCTATGTTCAATGTTGCTTTCTAGCTATGTTAATTATTGCTATATAGCTATGTTGTAAACAAACGACATCAAGCTATGTTAAATGTTGCTATCTAGCTATGTTCAATGTTGCTATCTAGCTATGTTAATTATTGCTATATAGCTATGTTGTAAACAAACGACATCTAGCTATGTTAAATGTTGCTATCTAGCTATGTTGTGAATAAACGACATCAAGCTATGTTAAATGTTGCTATCTAGCTATGTTCAATGTTGCTTTCTAGCTATGTTAATTATTGCTATATAGCTATGTTGTAAACAAACGACATCAAGCTATGTTAAATGTTGCTATCTAGCTATGTTCAATGTTGCTATCTAGCTATGTTAATTATTGCTATATAGCTATGTTGTAAACAAACGACATCTAGCTATGTTAATTATTGCTATATAGCTATGTTGTAAACAAACGACATCTAGCTATGTTAAATGTTGCTATCTAGCTATGTTGTAAACAAACGACATCTAGCTATGTTGTAAACAAACGACATCTAGCTATGTTAAATGTTTCTATCTAGCTATGTTGTGAATACACGACATCAAGCTATGTTCAATGTTGCTATCTAGCTATGTTAATTATTGCTATATAGCTATGTTGTAAACAAACGACATCTAGCTATGTTAAATGTTGCTATCTAGCTATGTTGTGAATAAACGACATCAAGCTATGTTAAATGTTGCTATCTAGCTATGTTGTGAACTAACAACATCTAGATATGGTAAATGGTGCTATCTAGCTATGTTAAATATTGCTATTTATCTATGTTGTCAAAATGATGTCTTTTAAAGGGATTGGCAAAACGTGACACACGATTGAGCCTAGTGGATGGAGTAGGGGGAGCCTTTTGCCCAGTAGTGGGAAAGTAAAGGCTAGTAAAGAGCTACGACACACAGACACACAGCCAGGCAAAGGTTGTAATATTATAATACTTCTCTTGTTGCATTTGGTGTAAATGCTTGTTGGTAAACAACGCCAGGTGAAACTGGTAAACAGTATAATATTGATAATGGGATAAATCTAGGCTTAGTATAGCATATAAGCAAATCTTTATCAGGAATTAGGATATTACTGGAGTCAAATCGTGAGCAATAATAAGGTTTTTTTTATTCATAAAGTATAAATGTAAATTATTTAACATCAGTAGGCCCGTCAGCTTGTGTGTACAAGTTTAATACAGTTATACCCCGGACTTACGTGATAGGTGGGACCGAGCGATAACCGTGTAAGTTGAATTCGCGTAAGTCGGGGTTAATTTTTTTTTCTTCTGAATGACATAGTTAGAGGTTATGAATAAAACGCACTGCGTACGTAAAAAAATTCCACGTGGAACATTTTCGAACCTGTAGTAATCGGAACATTAACAAGGCGGAGTGGGAGAGCTGAAGCGGGGGCCAATTAAAAGAAAAACCGCGTAAAACGGGGTAACGTAAATACTACTACATAAAAAACAAAAAAAGTTAGCTTTCTGCAGCTATGAGTATTAGAAGTTTTATAAATTCAACCTAGGTTGACTTTCTACATTTATCGTAAACGTTTTTAGCTACGAATATCTTAGACCTACAGTCATCGCAGACAGCTACAGCTATGAATATCGTAGACGGCTACAGCTACGAATGTCGTAGACCTACAGTCATCGTAGACAGCTACAGCTACGAATGTCGTAGACCTGCAATCATCGTAGACGTTAACAGCTTCTAATATCGCATACCTAGCTAGTTCTCATGTGTCAAAAAAAATATTGTATTTTTTGCCATTTAGTGACCCTGTGGTAATTTTTAACTTAATAATTAATTTGACATACGAGATACTAACGAGTCACATGGATACATATATACTTATATAATGTGTTGCAATTAGAAGTAACTAAAGGGGTACAACTAAATAAAAGGACGGTTTCTACACAAAACAATCTAAAAATAAATGTCTCCATAAAATATTCTTGTTTTATTATAAAAATCTCGAGAACATCGATAAAATGCCGCTGGACAAAATGTTAGAGAACTAGCGTATTGTACGATGCCCCAGATTACTAGAAAGTTACTGCGATCTAGCCAATGACCCGGCCTGGTCACTGAACCAACCAGTCAATAGACGATGTATGATGCGTACGGCAGGGCGGTGTACTTACCAACCTACGCCTTACGACGTCGTATCATACGTACACAAATTCAAAAATAAGTTTTATGGATTTATAAAAAAAAACATTATTCATTTATTAATTATGGTCTCAAAATATACTCCGTCATTATTTGTAGTTTAAATTGTAACACCTTACGCATAGGTACGCGCGATAAACATAACCCTCCTTTGGTAGTCGGGCAAATAGTAATACCTAAGCACTTTGAATCTCCTAATTATACCAGCTAAATAAGGCTGGCACTTCTAAATGTTCAAAGTCAAGACAAGTCAGACGCAAAGCGAAACCTTACGTTAGACATAAACAGGCTTGCGACGCCACTTACAGGAGTCAAGGGTCTTCGTTAGGGAAATACCCAAATCAAATCTGAACGGAGTTTCAAAGCTCATGTTAAAAGAGCATGACTTTTAGATATGTTTTTTTAAGGAGAAAAGTTTTAAAATGTATTCAATATTTTGATGTTAGATTTTTAAATATTATATTTAGTACTAAATTACTGGACATTTCACACAGCACTATCTAGCCCCAAACTAAGATGAGCTTGTATTATAGGAACCAGAAAACGTATAGGATAAGTATATACCTTTTGTTTTTATAAATACATACTTATAATATATAGAAAAACATCCAGAACCAGAACAAATATCTGTATATTATGCAAACATTTGTTCCGCGGCGAGAATCGAACCCGCTCCTGTGTCTCAACCGGCTATTCGACCACTGCGCCACCGAGGTCGTCATTTTTGAATAGATATCATATTGTTACTGATTGATTTGTTGATCTTTTGTTATCGATATTTATACTGGTTGTTAATTTTATAAATAGTTTTTATTGAAAATAGTCACTTGTTATCATAGAGAAAGCACAATTACAAATTAATGTAATTGTGCTTTCTCTATGATGATGTAGCTAAAGTACAGTAAACAGTTTTGTTCTGTTTTGCATACATCCATAACTAAACTTAGTTTCGACAGGAATATAATCATAACTGTCAATCTCTGTCTCGATGAAACAAAAAATGATAGCAATGATTTAGTGCTGTCAAACTTAATTATAGTTTAGTTTATGTCAACTAAATTACTTCCATTATCTAAGTAACGTTCATCATTATCATTATCATCAGCCGGAAGACGTCCACTGCTGAACATAGGCCTCCCCCTTAGATCGCGATAACGAGCGGTTGGTAGCCGTTTGCGCCCAACGGCTCCCCGCGATTCTTACTAGATCGTCGGTCCACCTTGTGGGGGGCCGGCCTACGCTGCGTCTTCCAGTCCGTGGTCTCCACTCGAGAACCTTTCTTCCCCAACGGTTATCGGTTCTACGAGCGATGTGGCCTGCCCATTGCCACTTCAACTTGCTAATTTTGAGAGCTATGTCGGCAATTTTAGTTCTTCTGCGGATTTCCTCATTGCGGATTTTGTCACGCAAAGAAACCCCGAGCATAGCCCTCTCCATAGCTCGTTGAGCGACCTTGAGCTTGGTCATGAGGCCATAAGTAAAGGACCACGTTTCAGTGCCATAGGTCATCACTGGAAACACACACTGGTTGAAGACTTTAGTCTTCAGGCTCTGGGGAATTTTGGACGAGAAGATATCGCGAAGTTTCCCGAACGCTGCCCAGCCGAGTTGGATTCTTCGTGCGACCTCTTTGTCGAAGTTGGACTTACCTAATTGGACAGTTTGTCCTAGGTATACATATTCGTCGACAACTTCGAGTTTATGTCAACTAAATTACTTCCATTATCTAAGTAACGTTACTGCATATTAATGAATTATCGCAAAATTGTGTTTAGCGGTAACGACTTTTGCATACCTAAATGCGATAACCAAGATTTTTAAACCAATAAATTACTAGAAAACGTCCGCTACTTTGCAAATGAGATATGGTTATGAACCTCGGTTGGGTAGCATTCCGGTATTTACGCGATGCGCGGGACGTCTTCTGGTCCAAAATACTTCAATGAAAGAAACTATTACCAGTGATGTTAAAGAAAAGTGGTCTCAATTGTGGGCCAAATAAAATACGACGATGATATAGTTCTTACACTTATTTCATTTGATCTTTTAAGAGAATACACTTCTTTCAACTCTAGCAAAAGCTTAAAGCTAATGTCAATATTTTTGTTTCGTCTCTTTGTCAACTGTTTGTCCATTCGTCTCTAATCCCGAAGTCGATTAAGCTGAGTCTACGTTCAATTTATACGATTGTGGAGCTTTCTTGCAATAAAACAACCTGGCTGCGACCACTATCGCAATAACTAGACGACTAGCCTGGATTCTTCTGATATAAATGGCACAAATATTTAGAGCACTTTTAATCTAATATTATGAAGACGTGGAAATGAAACAAATGTTGAAGTTCTTAGAGAAAACTAATATTAAACGAACGTAACTGCTCGATGTACCGTCATCATCAGTACTTTAGTAAATGCTCTAAAACGTCTGAAACACAGAGACTGAACATCAGGATCAAACTACGTGTCTGCTAAGTTAGATTAGTAACGTTCCATGTTCATAGAACCTAAGTAGTCATTCATAAAAGGTTTTTTTTTTGCAATTTCATTAAATTGATTTTTGTTTTCTTTAATGTTACATATAACTAAAGGCTACGATAACCTCTTACCATGAAGTACGCCGTATGCTTATTCAACACCCAACTAATAAAAAAATAAAAGCAAATATATTTGATCGAGATCTCTAAATCAACTTGGGCAAATCGGCATTATATGTATGTTTGTTTGTCCGAGGATAACTTTCGAAGCGTTGATCCGATCATCGTGAAATTTAATACATAGGTAGGTAGTATGTAATAGCACACTTTTGACTAAATGAGCTGAAAATGTTGGGGGGTTGCTGAGATATTGGGGTTCAAGAGGGGTAAAAAAAATGAAAATGAGGTGATTAGGTCAAGTGGGACTTCAAATGAAAGGTCTTTATTAGTGAATTTCAACCCTGTTTTTATTTTTATTTTTGTAGTTTTTGTGTTATTAGCCATAATAAAAACAAAACTTTGTTATAACTCACAGGGTACACCAGTGATCCCACAATCCTGAAATTTGGTATTCGTGTAGCTTTAGTGACAGAAATATAGGCAAAAGTCTGAAATCTAGAATAACTGCCTTTTGTACCCCAAAAAAGACGAACCAATTGAAGTAAACTCCCGTTACCTGTAATTTGAATGAAACTGTAAGTGAAATATGTGGTTGTTTATTTCGTGGCACTATTTTGATAGTCAAAGATTAAGGTCGGCTAAACATGTTTAAATTTTACGTATTTTTATGATATGACAACTCCTTAAATCAAATTTAGCCACTAAGTATGTTTAGGCATCGTTGCGCGAGTCATCCTAAGAATATTTTTTTTTGTGTTTTAGGAGACTCGCGAGATCTCAGTTCGGGGCGAACCACTAGTTATAAGCTGAAAATGATATAAACCTGCGTTAAAATTAGGGATCAATCTCATAAGATCAGAGTTCATTTATAACAAAAGTGTTAATACTTATTTATTTGTTATTCAAGCCTTTTCCTTTCCCAACATTATATTAATTAATAATTACATTATCATAGTTTTTCATTCCTTAATTTCCAACGACATTTATTTATTATCATATATAGTCAAAGATTACGAAAAATAAAATATTTGTTTTTATGGGAGAATCGCGAGAGCTCAGTTTCGGGTGAACCACTAGTTTAATATGTAGTTATGCAACCAGCTGAGATACGCATAACTACATTGAACGCATAAAGACGCAAACTCTGCATTCTCATATGTCTGGCTGGCCGCTTATCAGCGACCACCCACGTGTTATGTGCCTCTTGGCTGTATTATTTTAATACTAAATAAATCATTCGTCTCGAGAATGAAATTAGTCTTAGACGTTTCACGGTAACATTATTTTAATTAAATTCTTTTATCAAAATTTAAAAGTTTAGTTTTTAAAAACTCTTTTAACGTTCCCGTAAACTTCAATATGTGTTAGTGTATGTTTATTATGCCTTATCTTTTCAGTTTACAGCGAACCAACCAGCACATTGAATGTATTGTGTTCAAATTTTCTGTCACAATAACATTTTGAAATAGGCTTTTGTTAATTATCAGATATTTGATGAACGGATTTGGTAATTGAATAGCGGCTTATATATGCATAACAGAAATAAGGTCATTATACCAACATTTTTTAAACTAAATTATTTAATTTAAATGTACTCAAAATGGTGCAGATAACAAGTAACTTCTTAACAAAAATATAACTGACTTCAGATAACAGTAAAAACCAAACTACGCTACCAATTTGGATGAAATTTCCATGGCATTAATCTAAAAGTATATACTTTCAAATAAAAAACTAATTTTTCAAATCATTTGGTATATAACGGAGTTCTGAGCTAACAAACATAACATCTCTATATATAAAAATGAATCCCTATTTCCGGCTGGACCGATTTCGCTAATTCTTTTTTTGTTGTATTTCTTATTGTCAGAAAAAGGTTCTTTTGAAAGAAAAAGTTAAGAAAATAGCGCGCCGAATTAGAAAATTTAAGAATACTTAACCACCATATAAAATTATTTATAATCTAACCTTAGCGCTTTTATAATGTAACCTTATGACGTTTGACATAGAATTGACAGAATGCGTGCTGCAAATATCGTCAAAGAGGATGTAAACAAATGAATATCATTTGAAACAGATGCTTCGGTCGGAGTTATCCCGAGATATTGTCTATATATATAAAAATGAATTGCTGTTCGTTAGTCTCGCTGAAACTCGAGAACGGGTGGAGCGATTAGGCTAATTTTGGTATTAAATTATTTGTGGAAGTCATTCATTTTCTCATGCATAATGTATAGCCGGGGACAACAATTGACAATTGTACCAGTGTGACGTATATTGACAGCCCGCGTTATATGCATGTCAAGGCGGTACGAAGTTCGGCGGGTCCACTAGTAACATATAAACATTAAACAAATTTAAGACTTACGAGTATATGCTTTTCTCATAGATGCTATTGTCAAAACTGGACCAAATGGAAATAAAATCACACGAGAAGCACCAGCTTTCAAATAAAAAAATCATCAAAATCGGTTAATCCAGTCGAAAGTTCTGAGGTAACAAACATAAAAAAATACAGTCGAATTGAGAATCTTCTCCTATCTTGAAGTCGGTTAAAAATACTAACTACTCAGTAACAAGGTGGTTATGTATTAAACGTAAGGTTTGGACTTGCCTCTTACTACCCTCTAGTGGGATTCAATAGCAGGTTGTTTTATTGCTGATACTGTAAACGATCACACCAATATGGTGTGTGGTTGTGAGGCTTGAGCGTAATCACTCAAGCCTCACAACCTTACAAAAATGATATATATTAATATATTGATTTGATTTTGCTTTGTACGTTGCACGTTGCAAGTGTTATTTAGTATTCTTCTAGGTAATTCTAAAAAAATACAGTAATTCTGAGTATATTTATTTTTTTAAGATTATTTTCATTCAAATCTTTCGTTGCGGTATAATATACGGAGGTGTGTCCCAGCTGATGCTAACGTTAATGTTTTCAGCTGCGAAACAAAGCCAATATCTGTAAAAGTTTTCGCCTGGCTCCATTATTTATTCAGAGGCCTCTGCGTTTCTTTAACTTTGGAGAGCGACCGCGTCGGGCGGGGCGTTGTTATAAAAGAACCGTCCTCGATCGCTCCCGGCACAATCGGCAGCAATTTTCCCCGGAAATCCCGGTTTTTAGCGTAAATAAAACCTCATCTAAATTTCGTTTTAGTGACAGAGACCCGTGTCATGAGTCTCTATGGTTTTTACAGTGGATTCCGTTCGGTGCAGGGAATGACGTAAGTGTGGCGTGTCAAGAGTTACGTACACACGTATACCTAGAGTGATATGGAATACCTCACGTATTTTCCTACAATAGACCCCATTTTTATGCAACACGCGCTCGCAGGTATTTAATGCACTCCCTATTGTGTGTTTTGTAGCATTTGGATTGCTATCTAACCGGGGAAAACCCGCAAGTTTTACTCTATAAATAGACTTCCTTTTTTGTAAGATTGACGTAAAAAAACATTGCTGAAAAAATAGTTTTATGAATAACGGAATATTACTAAGCGTAACCTAGAGAATAACAATGCGAGTTATTTTGTTTGGGGTTTACCTTACCTTTCATATCAGTGCAATTTAATTTACTCTGGCGGGAATGAGGTTACGCATCTTTTGTCTCCACGGTATGCGGTGCTGTTTTGCATGAAGTCCAAATAAGATTTGAATAACCGTTGACGGGTAAAATTGAGGTTGAACGAGTTGAGCGGAAATCTCTCCTCGACGTCGGTTTTGTGAAGCGGCTGTGACGTCATTAATCGCAATGTCGTTGATAGATAGCTGTTGTTAGAAACGATTTAACGGTTATTGTGTTGGTAACAAAATGAAAGGACTTCTGATTTTCCATCGCGGAGTTATAACGATTTGTTTGTGAATAACAATGTGTATCATTACAAAGTTTGTATCTGTATTGTTAGACTAAAATAGACGGCGGGATCCTCCAGCTGAGCCGTTATTTGTAACGTCCTCTTCATCAAAAACAAGACGGTAAAGTTTGTAAAACTTCAATACACTTTTTCGCATTACGGTTTGAAAAATGGAACCTAGAAAGTTAATAAAATATGCAGTTAAATCTTTCACCAATTTTCGAATCTTTCAGCAATTTCAGCTCTATAAAATACGTGCAAATCGTGCTAAAATGGATGACATGAGCACGGGAAAAACTTACAAAGCTAAAACATTGTAGGACTAATGAGACATTAGGGCCTATTTTAGGGTTTACTAATAATTTTACCAAGAAAACTAATGCTTACTCGCGTCTACTCTAAACATATCTACTGAGAAAAAACTATGTATGAAATATTTTTAAACAACTGGTTTGTGGATTTGGTAACCGTGTTGCGGTCCGGCAGTACGGTGCTCTATCACATGTAGAGCTCAGCCAGCATCTAAATAGGATTTTAAAATGCAAAATATGGTAAAACGGAATATTAGTTGGCAATTCCAAAACTTGGCGAAGGTTTTATGAGTCTACAACTGCGCTGGTGTTTTCGAGCGGTGATTTTAAAGATTACGTATTTTTGTACGCTCCACATTCAGCAGTGCACGTGCATAATGTACGTTTTCACACCACCTGCTCGACAATGTTAAATTATATGTCATGTAAACCTCACCGAAAGCAGTTGATTAAATCCCTACGGCTGAGCCGGGAGTAAAGTTTTACTGAATTACCTGTGAGGGAATAATGTGATTTGTTTTTGGAACCTCATATTTATTAAACTTTGGACTAAAGAGACCCACACAATAAGAACTTATTCGTAAATCGAATTAACCTCTGCACAGAATGCACCAACCTAGATTTCGTTTTTATTGTCTCGCAGAAATTGTGAATAGTATTTATTCTCCTCGTGGATAAGGCTATCTGCATCTTGGGAGTGTTTTTATCCCTCTCTGCACTCATGATTCTAGTAACTCCTTCTCTCCGCTCGTGAGTTAACTCTAGAATCCTTCGTTACGTTCTGGATTCAATATAGCTCCCGTGACGCAAAGCTCTGCTTTATCCGCTCGTATAATAATCTACTACTCGTTTCCGTCCTATTTCATGTGCCACACCTACAAACATTAAAACGAAAAAATGTAGTTTTAGTACAGTTTTAGTAGCCAACTATTGTTTAAGGACGTTTTGGTGCAAAATAAAATATATAATACTGTAACTCATATTTCTAAGATAAAACGGGGCTTTTCGCACACCGATTTATATCAAAACCATAATTTTGACTAACCTCGACGTCTCGGCCAAGTTACATCGGCCGTGGTCACGAGACACTCAAAATATGAGTATAGTTCGCGAAAATTTAAAAAGTTCTATAATACTGTAACGTTAGAGTATCTGATTTCATCACCACCATCATATAAGCCAAATGACGTATACCTCCTCCACAGGTTTCTAGAACGACCGATCTTGTGGCCTACACCCAACGGCTACAGCAAATTTTATCAGGTCTTCTTTTCATCTAGTGGGGGGGGGGGGGGGGCATCCAATGCTGCACTTTCCAGAGCGTGGTCTCCACTAGAGGACCGTTCTGACTCATCGGCTGTCAGTTCTTCGAGCTATATGCCCTACCTCTTCAGCTTGCTAATCCTTTGTGCTATGTCGGTGACTTTGGTTCGTCTTTAAATATCCTCATTTCTGATTCTGTTCTATACATATTAAACTATACTAAATAATAGTAACGATTACTAGGCTTTACCATATTAGGCATGAATCAGTAATAATCCTTCCGATTGTATACATAGTTTAAATTAACATTGTTCTATTTTTAATTTTTTTATTCCAGCTATGTTGGGAGTCCCTACAGTGCTGTATCTAAATCATTAAGGGATTAAAAATATATCAGCTGCAAGACGCTTTAAAATATTGTCTCTTTATAAATTGCAATACATTTGTAACGTGGAATATAGAAAATGTTCTCTCATTTTGTATAGAGCTGGAGAGGATTAACTGTTACTGGAAAGGCTTTCATCGAGAGTACGCCTAAAGCAATTTGTTTTCGTTACGTTGAACCGACTCGGTACTTGAAATGTCTTTTTGTGAAATTTTATGGTATTATCACTTTTGTTATAAATGAACTCTGATCTTATGAGGTTGGTTGATCCCTAATTTTGACGCAGGTTTATATCATTTTCAGCTTATAACTAGTGGTTCGCCCCGAACTGAGATCTCGCGAGTCTCCTAAAACAAAAAAAAATATTCTTAGGGCGAATCGCGCAACGATGCCTAAACATACTTAGTGAATAAATATGATTTAAGGAGTTGTCATATCATAAAAATACGTAAAATTTAAACATGTTTAGTCGCTCAATACGATTAGGGATCGTTGTGCAAACCGGCCTTAATTTTTGACGAATAAAATAGTGCCACGAAATAAAACCAAATTACTTGACCTACAGTTTCATTCAATTTACAGGTAACGGGAGTTTATGTCTTTGGTTGGTCTTTTTTGGGGTACAAAATGCAGTTATTCTATATTTCAGACTTTTACCTATATTTGTGTTACTAAAGCTACACGCAAACCAAATTTCAGCATTGTGGGGTCACTGGTGGACCCTGTGAATTTTGTCAAAAGTTCAGTTTTAATTATGGCTATTAACTCAAAAACTATCAATAATTTACTAAAAATAAAAACGAAGTCTAAATGTACTAATAAAGAACTTACATTTGACGTCTTACTTGACCTTAATAGTCTCATTTTCATTTTTTTTACCCCTCTTGAACCCCAATATCTCAATAACTCACCCACATATTTAGCACATTTAGTCACACCAAAATTGTGCTAAATTTCACGATGATCGGATCAACGCTTCGAAAGTTATCCTCGGACAAACAAACATACGTACATATATACCTAGTCAGGTCATAAGTATTGTCACACAGTAAAAACTTTTCTTTTAGAATGCTGGCCACAAAAAAGTTTTTAGAATTCGAATTTCGAATTGTTCATGAAAATAAAATGTATACTTTTTAGAATTTTACTCATTTTTAAATATGGAGTGGACGCTTAAAGAAGACCGTGTTGCAGTTATTGCGTTGCATCGTTGCGGTTACGCGCCAATTCAAATTTTTGACATACTGAAAAATTTGTTGAAGTTTGAATATAACCAAAAGATTCGTTTATCGCACCATCAAACGATACAATGAAGACTCTAGTGTAGATGACAGGTCAAGAAGTGGTCGCCCTCGGTCTGTTAGGACTCCAGCAGTGATAAAAGCTGTGAAGGGGCGAATTCAAAGAAATCCCAAACGTATGCAGAAACTGTTGGCCCTTCAGATGGGGTTAAGCAGAACCACGGTGAAAAGGGTGTTAAATGAAGACTTAGGGCTTCGGGCATATCGAAGAAAAACAGGACATCGTTTGAATGCTCGTCTAATGAACCTGAGACTGAAAAGATGCCGCGCTTTGTTGAAGCGGTACGCGGGAAAAAAATATCGAGAAATTCTTTTTTCGGATGAAAAAAATTTTACCGTAGAAGAGAGCTACAACAAACAAAATGATAAGGTGTACGCACACAGTAGTGAAGAAGCGAGCAACCGTATTCCGCGTGTCCAACGAGGTCATTTTTCATCCTCGCTCATGGTATGGTTGGGAGTTTCTTATTGGGGCTTAACAGAGGTACATTTTTGTGAGAAAGGTGTAAAAACGAATGCAGTTGTGCATCAAAATACAGTCCTGACAAACCTTGTGGAACCTGTTTCTCATACCATGTTCAATAACAGGCACTGTGTATTCCAACAAGATTCGGCGCCAGTTCATAGAGCGAAGAGCACACAAGACTGGCTGGCGGCGCGTTAAATCGCCTTCATCCGGCACGAAGACTGGCCCTCCTCCAGTCCAGATTTGAATCCGTTAGATTACAAGATATGGCAACACTTGGAGGAAAAGGCGTGCTCAAAGTCTTATCCCAATTTGGAGTCACTCAAGACATCCTTGATTAAGGCAGCCGCCGATATTGACAAGGACCTCTTTCGTGCTGTGATAGACGACTGGCCGCGCAGATTGAAGGCCTGTATTCAAAATCACGGAGGTCATTTTGAGTAAACTTTAGTGTCGTAAGAATCTATGTTTTGTTTAATTCATTTTGGTATATAAATGGTTGCATAATGAATAAACTTGTTTCTATTATTTTATATTAAACATGTGACAGAATTTATGACCTGACTAGGTATATAGATGTCTTTGCGAGTAGTCCATGATATTTGCTAATTAAAAATATAAGGTAGATGAATTCTGTATGTCATCCGCTTTTTCTACGACTACCGTCGTTTTTGAAAACGTTGGATAGGCGGGTCGGCCATAACTGCCTTGCCTCGCCCCGTGCGCCCTCCGCGCCCCTGGCAGCGCGGGCGCCGTTCAGTTGACTTGCATGTCAACTGAACGAACAGGAAGCAAGGTGGTACCTTGCTTCCTCTTACCCGATAATGAAACTATTCCGTGTATAGACAAGTTTAACTCTATTTTGTAACTGCTGTGCTCGAGACGATTCTCGTGAAGTGCCGTGCATTTTAAATTGTGCCTCAGAAGACATTGCATCATCACGTCTAGAAACGTGCAGTTTTAAGTAATTGAGGTGGGTGGCATTATTTGTTCGTCTACTTTGTATAATTGAGCAAAAATTCTTCTTAGAACATACCTACATATATTCTACACTCATTATTTCAATTTAAAAGGTCCTTCGAAATTACTAAATCTTATTAATGGGATGAATATGTAATTCATCCCCAACAAATATTATGATATTTCAGTTTAGATTGAACTACTTGTTAGTAGTATTCACAATAGAAGAAGAAGAAGAAAAAATATTTATTCAGATCACCACAAATGGACACAAACAAATGACACAAAAAATATAATCTTAATAAAAATTATAAATGTGGTGGCGAAAGGGTCCACAGCTCAGCATTTGCTACAGCATGTTGCCATACTGCAGCGCTGGTCTTCTACTGAGGCCAGTGTTGACCTCAAGTACACCCAGACATATTTACACAACTATAAGATTTAAAACATTCACATTATAATTATCAAACATTATATCTATAGCACTTTCTACAGATCACTAACTCAAAAGTCATGCAAACCATGACTGACAATTAATAATAATCCGTGCCAAGCCAGGGCAGATCAGCTAGTAAATAATAAATAGAGTGACGACAAAGAAATGTTAGTGGAGAGTGAGAGAGACACTACTATGGCTACCATGGTTGGCTGATTTGAAGGGCAAAAACATGGACTTTTAACCTTAACCTAAACACGTTAACATTAGTTAACATTGTTAGTGGCAATAGTAGCAAAAATTCAAATTATTTTCAAAGCTGAGGCTCTACTGGTTTAAGAGTAGTAGTCGAGCAACAAATATTGTCTTATATTCTTATTGGTGAACTAAAATAGTGCATATAAGGATAATATGTAAATTCCCCACAGATTTCATATAGAGTCCATAGTAGGTCATGTCCTCTAGTGTGGCGTATGCAGAATTTAACTGAGTTGTGGTGAACCGCACGAGCAGTGGCCAGAATTCAATAGTGGTTCAACCACGAGAGAGAACTCCGTTATAGTTTGATATAGTATTAAGATTTAGCAATACATGTCTTCCACTGCAATACTCCTTTGAAAAGAGACCAAAAGAGATTGTATTCATTTACAAAAATCCTAAAAATAAATAATATTGTACTCGAAACTAAAAACGGGAACCAGATAACTAATAGAATACTTATCAAGTATGTTTTTGTAAATACGTACTTATGATGTTTAGAAAATTTACTCAAAACTCACATTTTAAAGGATTTTTCAAAAACTTAGTAGTTCTTCTTAACTATAACTATAGTGTGACCATTAGTGCTGTGCACTCCCTGAGGTATACGCGCGGCGAGACGGGGGGGGAGAATCGGCTGCTGCGCTCTGTCTGTACTAAATAACATAATAATAACACCATATAAAACACATAACTACTAAATAACATAATAATAACACAATATAAAACACATAACTACTAAATAACATAATAAAAACACAATATAAAACACATAACTACTAAATAACATAACAATAACACCATATAATACACACAACTACTAAATAACATAATAATAACACCATATAAAACACACAACTACTAAATAATATAATAATAACACCATATAAAACACACAACTACTAAATAACATAATAATAACACAATATAAAACACACAACTACTAAATAACATAATAATAACACCATATAAAACACACAACTACTAAATAACAAATTAATAACACCATATAAAACACACAACTACTAAATAACATAATAATAACACCATATAAAACACACAACTACTAAATATCATAATAATAACACCATATAAAACACACAACTACTAAATAACACAATATAAAACACACAACACAATATAAATACAAAGAAACTAGATAAATGAACAAAGCAAGGTACATGTAGGCAAGAAGTAGTAGGTTATCAGTAGGCACCGCGTGCGTGAACCAAATGGTAGGACCATTTGGTTCAGACCATCAGGTTATACACATGCACGTATGTGTAGCAGCGCTGGTTTTCATACAGGACCAGAGTCACAGTCGGTTATTCATCCACCACACCATAGAGGTCGTAATATTGATGATTACAAAGTGTTTTTATCGATTAGCCATACAAAGGCGTGTCAGGTTTTTGTGATCCAGCCAGGATGACTACGGATACGGAGAAAAGATGGCACTCAGATAATGCTGACAAGACAAACTAACGATTTGACCCATGATATGAAAACGTTTTTTTGCAAAACTTATATTTCGTGCCAATGTTTTCCTATGTTCATTATAGGTAATTTAACAAGCCAAAGAAAGCAAGAGTCAGTTTTCTACACGAAGGTGGAACAAAAAAATTTCATGGACTTGCCATGTGACCGCCCTGACCTAGAACTACTGACATTGTGAGGCCAGGATTGAGGAATCAATCCACATCAACATAATATCAACTGTGACTGGTAACTTTTTGTGTTATAAGGACGCAAAAGTGATATAAAGGGACATAAGCTCTTTTGTGTTGTGTTCTGCCAACTATGACTTATGGTGCCGAGGCATGAAGGCTCAACGAAGGAGGCTGTGTACAAAATAAGTGTAGCACAGAGAGCCATGGAGCGCGCCATGCTCAGCATCACACTCTTAGATCGATTTACCAATACTGAAATTCGCAAGCAGACTAAAGTACAAGACGTCAGCAAGCGAATATTGGAGCTCACGTGGAGTTGGGCAGGGCTGGCCCTGCCCGTAGTGACGATAGGTGGACGAAGGCCTTAACAGAGTGGAGGCCGAGAACTAGGGAATATCCACCAGCGAGATGGGTTGCCGACATCCATAAGACCGTGGGTCGTACGTGGTTCAGACTGAAACAGGATCGGGAAGAATGACAGAAACAAAGAGAGGCCTATGCCCAGCAGTGGATCGACACGAGCTGAACATGACGAAGCTCTCTTTGTTGCTTCATAAGATATTACTGTACAAATATACTTAGCTGTCACTGGTTGATTTTAAATGGGCATTTATCTAAGTGGTATTTAAATAACTCAACAAGAGGCATTTTAAGTCGTCCATCAGTAATCGTCCTTATTTTTACGGGTTCGAAGCTCTTAATATCCAGAACCAATAAAAAAGCACTTAATCAAATTTTGATGATTCATTATCGTCTTTAGTTTAATTAGAAATAACGATAACTAAAAACGTTCTGTAAATTTAAGGAAAGCTTTTCACCCTTCTAAGAAGTAGGAGACAAACCGTCTCAGCATTAATATTGTATGTATTATTCTCAACCGTTTTACAGTTCAAAATCGAAAATTAATTGATGAGGCAATGGTGTTTTAACAGCCTTCCCTTTAATGTTTCATAATAGTGTTTGGGAAGTGGAGCTGAGTTTTACGTCAATATTTTGATGCAAATTACCTGGAAAAGTAAACGAGCTTTTGATGAAGGCGAGGATATTAACCAACCTAATTAGCGTGGCTTCTTCGCGCGTTGTTGCTGTCACAAGTTTAAAAATTTAATAAAAATAATTCATTACAATGATAAATAAAAACATTTTTTCATATTTTTTGTCGATGATAGCCACGCGCTTGACCACTACTTCACCGGGTGGTAAGTGATGATGTGATCAAAGATGGAGCACGCTTGTCTAGAAAGAACCTATTCTCTCTGGACTTATTTGACACGACACAAAAAAAACTAAAAGAAGGTGGTGAAATACATATAAGACTTCGGGCTTAATGAGTATGAAATGTCCCCACAAGGTGGACCGACGATCTAGTAAGAATCGCGGGGAGCCGTTGGGCGCAAACGGCTACCAACCGCTCGTTGTGGCTAAGGGGGAGGCCTATGTTCAGCAGTGGACGTCTACCGGCTGATGATGACGATGAGGATGAAATGAAGTTTTGTGTTAAAAATAATCAATATTAAATACTGACACATCAGCAGCCATTTTAAAATTAATTATTCAGTAATTATCTTTCTAAAATTTTTACATATATACTTAATTAGAAAATAACTCTGTCTCTCTGTTTGTTTTTCTGTTTGTTATGTTTTCACGACTGATTTTGAGGAAATTTTGTAGATGACCTGGATAGTCTAATTTTTTTGATAACAACGCGTGCGAAGCCGCCGGGCAGAGACTTGAATTTTAATAATAATATGGTCTCACGAATACTGCTACAATTTACATGATTATGCAATCTTCTATTCAATATATAAATACGGTTTTATCGTAGAAAATGTACTCTATTCCATTTACCAATAAATGATCGATAAACGAAGCGAGATCTCCAAATCAACTTGGGCAAATCGGCGTTGTATGTACGAATATGTATGTAAGTATGTTTGTATGTTTGTTTGTCCGAGGATAACTTTCGAAGCGTTGATTCAATCATCGTGGAGTTTGATACATAGGTAGGTAGGGATGGCAACATTTTGGTGTGACTAAATGAGCTAAAAATGTAGTGAAGTTGTTGAGATTATGGGGTTCAAAAGGGATAAAAAAATGAAAATAAGACTATTAGGTCAAATGGGACTGTAGGGAGTCAGGTATAGATTGGTAAGTAAAATAGAATTATTTCGACGAACAACGTTTATTCATTGCAAAGACAAAACGATGCAAAAAAAACATAGTGTAGGCACTACAATTTAAATTAAGAATGCCGCGAAGATTGGAATCTCGAAAATGCCCCCGCGTGTTGAAAGCTCGTCTTTCAATGGGAGACATCATCTTCTGACAGCAAAGAGACAATCTTGCAGATGCTGCGCCGTACGACACCATTGGCCGTTCTTATGTCAGCGACGCGGCATATGCCATCACTAGGACCAGGGCTCACAGCTACGACACGTTCAAGCTTCCATTTAAGCGGCGGAATCCCATCTTCCTTTAACAGGACTAACGTATCAGTCTTAAGAGAGTACTTGCTCGTTCGCCATTTTACTCGCTGTTGGAGTTCAGCTATATACTCTTTACTCCATCCACCTCATCCAAAAATGCTGACGTCTCTGAGTGATGCGTTGGAAGCGTATCAATCTGTTGACTGGATAGTCTTCGAAGTTTGGTTCCGGTAGGGCAGTGAGAGGGCGGCCTTTGAGAAAATAACCGGACGTGAGAGGCGTCAATTCTTCTGGATTCGACGACAACGGAAAGTGATCCTTGTGATTTTAATGAATAAAAGATTTTGACTTTGACTTTGTTCACTTAGGAGCCTCCATGCTACCGAATAGTTATGCGCAGAAAACTTAATGGATTGAATTACCACAGCAGCCAAACCTTCTAAAGACGCCCTCAAATAATGGAATTTATTAATTTTATCTATCTGATCGTTATTATCAATTAAACTTGAGAAAGTGTCATGAAATTCCAACCAACTTTCGTAGGAACCACTGAACTTCGGCAACTGAATAGTGGGCAATTTAACAAACTTGTGATTAGAATGAGAACCTGATACACTTTCAAACTTATTTTGATATTTTCTAAACGTTTTTAACATTCCCTGAGCATCGGCAAGTATCCGATAATATTGTTTTTCAAACTCAGTTCGTTAATCTATCTGCAATTCACTGTACCTCATCGTATTGGTCATATAAGGCCGTGCTCACTTTGGATACGACTTTATCCGGTTAATTTGATTCGCGCGTAGACTACGCACGAATGATTCCGACCTTCCAAGGACTATGGGAGCGCTCACACTGCATGCGATCTGTCGTACGTATACTATACGTACGTTTACTTACGACGTCCGAATTCAATTCGAACTTGTTGGGATTTATCACGCAGTCATACGTTCAGTTTTACATAAAAAATGGACACAATGGATGTAGAAAAGTTAATTAACTTTATTTACGGACATTTGCGGACAGTCTAGGGTCATTATGTAAATCTTTCATAAAATGATGAAATTCACCGACATCATCTCTTTTTAAAAATATTACACGCACCCATTCAGTTCTTCGATAACGACGACGCTGTCGAAATCTCCGATGTAGAAGAAGATTTGAAGATACAGATTATTCATCGCAACAAAGATGACTTCACGTACGCGATATCACCCACTGCCTACTTGACGGAAAAAAAACGTATTCAGTGTGAGCACTCAACTCGTACGAACAGTACTCTTACGTTCATGTACGAACAAATTCATTTCCAAAGTGAGCACGGCCTAAGGATTCGATCTTACAGATACGCAATTGTAACTCCCTGGCCGCCGACGCACTCAACGAGGAGGCACTCAACGACGTCAGATGATTCGCGAAGGCAGTGATACGACCTTTCATCCACGTTTTTTAATTAACTCCTTTTCATCGATCATTCTGGGAGATTGGCAAAGTCGATCTGGAACTGATACAGGTAACATGTGTTTACATATGTACTTAGGACTACTATACAAAGTACACAGAAACTAAGGATGAAATGACATCTAGATTACCTATATATAAATACGTTAATTGGGTAAGTGAGCTAAGATGATTATATAATATAAATTCATAAAAATAAAGTGTCCATCTTGAACTGCTGAAAATTAACATATTAGATTAGATTAGATTAGATAATTTCTTTATTGCACACCATTAAATACAAACATATAAAAGAAAATACAATTTCAAATCATAGGTACAATGGGCGGCCTTATCGCTAAAAGCGATCTCTTCCAGGCAACCTTTGGATGGACAGAATCTATATGAACAAATAAGGACGGCGGCATAAGATTTTTTAGAATCAGTTTTTTTTTTTTTTTTTAAAAAACAAGCATATATTACAATTTATAAAAAATATAGTTAATATAAAATAAAATGCTTAATTATATTAAATAATATTATCATAAAATTAATAAATATTAATATTAAGATACATAAAATACATATATATATATATATATATTTATATATATATATTGTCATACCTACATACATAAATTATAAAAATGTATAAATAAATAAATGGCCTAGTGAGCAATGGATGACAGAAAGTGTTGTCTGACCATGTTTTTAAAGATAGGGAGAGATTTTGCATGACGAATTGAGACAGGTAGGGCATTCCAGAGTCTGGTAGCCTGCAGAGTAAAAGAGGTACTATAAAATACTGAGGTATGGTGGGGAGTATTAATGAGTTAGCAATGAAAATTAGTAACAAAATCACAGACAATCTACTACGTGGGACAATTTTTAAGTACCTGGTGCAAATGTTGGAAAAATAATTAGAAATTGGTTGAAATTAAATGTTAGCTAAATTCTTTGCTCTAATTAATGAAAAGAACAAATAACGTTATTAATTTTACTAGTTCGGTAACCAGAATTTATCTAACACTGCAATTTTTACCGTTACAAAATAGTGCTAACTGTCGCTCACAAAAATATACAAAAAAAGTAGATGAAACGTTACTAACCTTATGATAATGTCGAATTATACCTAAATATACCTGATTAGAGTGTTGAGTTCAAATTAAATTCACATTTATCCACTTTATGCACGATTTTCACTGTTGGACATTGAACTCGAATAACCACTCTTTGTGACGCGCAATCCCCAAGCATTTATTTGCACTCCACGTCTTCAAATGTGATGGAAACTTCTTCCTCAATATAAATATTGGCTGGTGATGATATCCGGCCTAGATCCAGGGCCATGTAGGGGGCCAAGTACAGATTGGTAGTTGAAATATAATTATTTCGATGAAAGTTTATTCATTGCAAAGACAGAATGACGCAAAAAAACATATAGAGTAGGCACTATAGTCTAACTTTTTATTAGCTGTAGTAAAATGACGTTTCTAAATGTCATTCCGTAAAATAATGTTGCCAGCCTAATCTCAACAGGGATGTGATTCAGTTCACAAAAAATAATTAAATAACATTATTATAACGTTTTTGTTTCATTTTGAATGTACCTCCCTATACTTCCACTAAAAAAGATCAATCCTCTAGTATAGTAATAATAATAGGTTAAAAAAATACATTACAACTTAATATTAAATCTCAAAAAAAAACCAAACTGATTATTCATTTATGATTCACTCATTTAGCTACATCCCTATTTATTTTTCTTCAAAAACCGGCAACCCACAAAACGTCATTTTACTGCAGCTAATAAAAAGTTAGACTTTACAATTTAAATTAAGAATGGCGCGAAGATTTGAATCTCGAAAAGGGACGTCAAATGAAAGGTCTTCACTAGTACATTTCAACCCTGTTTTAATTTTTAGTTTTATGTTTGTATTTTTTGAGTTATTAGCAATAATAAAAACAAGACTTTAACAAAACTCACAGGGTACACCAGTGACCAAACAATGCTGAAATTTGGTATTCGTGCAGCTTTAGTGACACAAATATAGGCAAATGTCTAAAATCCAGAATAAGTGCATTTTATACCCCAAAAAAGACTAACAACTTACATGAACTCCCGTAATTTGAATGAAACTGTAGTTTAAGTAATTTGGATATTTATTTTGTGGTACTATTTTGATAGTCAAAGATTACGAATAATATATTTATGTTTTTATGGGAGACTCGCGAGATATCAGTTCGGGGCGAACCACTAGTATTAATAATAATATAAAATACTCTTAGTATCCAGGTACACACGGCTACACATCAAGCTATACATTTCCAGTATAAGCTGACCTCGTATTATGTAGGCTTTTCGTAGAATTTGAGCTCAGCTTATACTGGAAATGTATAGCTTGATGTGTAGCCGTGTGTACTATCTTACTAAAATATTTCGTCTATTGTTAGGTCCAGTGATTACGATTCAAGGGTTAAATTAAAACAAGGCAAGTCTTTGTTTCCAGTCGAGACACCGCACTAACAATAAGACCAATGCGACTATCTTAATGTTTGGGATGTTCAGTTTTGCACTTTTCCTCCTGTTTGAATCGAGGCCAAAGCCTTTGCCCAGAGGAGAGCAAGTTTTCTGATAACAAAGTATTCGGCCACAAACTAACGCCGACGCTAAACGAACTCAACGTTTAATGGCTGGAAGAAACTGTTTACTTAGCCTTAATTGGGTCATGCGTTAAGTATCAATTTTATCTAACAACAAGACTTATTTACCTTGTACTTGGAGGAAAATGCAGAGAGAAGAAAAACATGGTGTAATTAATTTTTTGGAGTGGAAGTTAATGTTATAATTTTTAAGCATTATTTATTCTAGTCTCATTGAGCTCGTTGCTAATGTAGGTTTGTATATTAGCTTCTATTTGTGAAAATATCTGATTATAATTTAACAGCACTAATGTAACTGCCGACAGTACAGTTTACCTTGACTCAATTATTATGTTATGGCGTGTATAAACAACTTCATTTCAAAATATCGTGAGCATAATTAAATACGATATTCGCACCTTCATTAAAATATTGCACGCGAGTTTACGTGACTGACACCTTTGTATATAGTATTTTGTCATTCATATAGGTAGGCCCTAATGAGGTTTCGTCTTTCTCTTTTCTGTTACGGAAGCGGTAGACAAGAACTTGGTAATTATGAAAAATAAATCTCTCTCGTACTTGCTAGTACGAGACACGAGACACTTTTAGTTCCATTATCTATTCATTACGCGACCGCAGAATGTGTCTTATAGTTTTCCACTGCAAGATTAAAGGGTGGTTTTGGCAACGTGTTACCGTACTTAGAAAACTTTCGTGATTGATTTCAATCATTATTATAAATACGGGATTTATCACGTACCGAGGCGAGACGTTATTCGGAGCGGATCGCACTCACCCTGATGAAGGTTCACGAATTGAACCGGAACATTGTCGGTCGAAACACCGATAAGACGGTACGTGATAAATCCCGTATTTACAATAATGGTGTTACCGTACACCTATAATTTTATTTAATTCATTTTCGTGCGATAATTTGATTTGCTTTCCTAAAATAGTAACACCAAAACGCCTCCCACGTACGCTCTTTAACCAATAGTAAAAAAATGTCGTCTAAATATCGAAGTGATTTAAGAAAACCCTAATGTACAACGCATGAAAATAAACATAGCAACAATAAAAAAAACTTAATTATATCGCGAAGTAAAATCGGCGGTCTTATCGCTATTATGTGATCTCTTCGTACATTAAGATGGACTAGGCTGGATTTACAGTATGATATAATGACGGCGGCGTTTTTGAGATATCAGTATCTATCAACTAATATATCTAAATAATATATACATACTAAACTAAATAAATAGAAATATATCTGTACAACTTATAAAAATAAGACCGAATATGTCCACATGCGATGTGCCAGAAATCTTCGACAAAGACGAGCAGACCTAATAGTTGCCGACACGACCTATAAAGGAGTTGACAGATGCAAGTACGTAAGTATACACTAGAGAGGACGAAATAGATATGCAGGTCCAAAATTATCTCCGGTGCAGCGAATCCCTACATAAGATCCTAGTGTCAATCAAGGCTCCTTTCAATCAAGGTGCGACGAGAAGATGGCGAGTGAGGAAGAATCGGAAGGTAGCGGAACTGGCCGAGACCAACATCATAGGCGCAATAAAGGGACGATCGTGGTGCCAAACGTGCCTACCTAGGAATTCCAGTTGGTCGTCGACGAAGGATGCGGTGGAGAAAGACTTTCGTGCTCACCAAGTGTCAAACTGGCAAGAAGTGACGCAGAATAGGGACCAGAATAGGGATTTTGCGTGTTTGGCGTGTACAGGCACAGATGTTGGCTTGTACAGTGAAAGATATTTGTAATACCCATTATGTAAATTTGCCATGCCCTAACAGGGTATATGCACATCTAACTTGTAAAGTGAATAATTAACACCTGTTTAATACCCGATGTATGTGTTCTAAATAAATGAATATGATTTTCCATAGCAGGTTGAAGTATGAATGGAAGTTTTCAGAGCATGATTATGAATTTAATCACTTATTTAAACTCTACAATCGAACCTCCCACAACCGGCAACGACCTCGCCCACATATTGTAGATGCGTGGAAGTCGCATACGGTGCACTTCACCCGCTCGTTTCTTCCTGCATGATGTGGAATGACCTTTCTCCGGAGGTTATCCTTCACGAGGAACGCCTTCAAGAGAGGTGTAAATAAGGCATTAAGTTTTAGGGAACGCGACTGCAGTACCACGAGTCCTGCAGGTGTTTATAGGCGATGGTGACAACTTAACATCAGGAGGCCCGGCTTGTGTGCCTAAATCCATATCTATACTATTCTCCTAATATGATGATGAGAAATGATTTGTATTTATGTATGTTTGTAACGAATATACTCAAAACTACAGATCCGAAATCATAAATTCTTTCACAATTAGAATGCTACATTATCTTTGAGTAACATAGGTTATATTAATTACTAGAAAAAATTAGGGATCCCTACTAAAACGTCAATAATGTAACCCAAGGTGTAAAAAAATTAGACATAATCAATGTTAAAAAAATAAATGTCCACCGGTGCGAAGCCGGGATGGGCCGCTAGTGCTTAATATAAAAAATAACTTACTATAAAACAATCTTACATAAATATATAGGTGATTCTGCTTCAGCCTTCATCTCACTGGTACCATCAGCCGATTTTGTTAAAGAACGTGTTAATGATAACTTAGTGTTAACTTTTACAGGAAACTTTCGATACTTATAGGTCGAATAATATCTTTCGAAAAAGTTTAAGTTAAAGGCACAAACATTGATCATTATAATCTTAAAAAGAGGTTGTTATAAATCCAAGTCAGAAGTTAGAAAACATTCTAACGACAAACAAATTTCATAACAATTTTTTATATTATTTAGTATTTACAATTCGAAGCTTTCTTTTACCAAAGAATACTGGTTATTACTACACTACACTAACTAATTTGACGCCTATGTCTGTGTGTGCGTCTGTCGGTGCATCGTAACTAGCTTCCATAAGGCTGGACCGATTCGGAAGCGGTTTTTTTAATAGAAAACTAGTTTAACTGCGGTTAACTTAGTTATGTCAGTTTTTAACCCACCCTGGAAAAAGGGACACGGGTTACTTGTTCAGCAAATCTTAAATGTTCTAAGAAATTGAGCACTGCAAACATGCGACAAAGACTTTAGTGGCCGCATATCTCTAACTAGGAAGAGAAAATATCAAAATTATATTTTTGATTAACCTCGACGTTTCGGCTAAGTTACATCGGCCGTGGTGAGGTCAAAATTATAATTTGACGACCTCCGTGGTCCAGTGGGCGAATAGCCGGCTGAGACGCAGGAGGTAGCGGGTTCGATTCCCGCCGTGGAACAAATGTTTGCACGATCTACAGATATTTGTTTCCGGTCTGGTTGTTTCTCTATATATTATGAGTATGTAAGTGTTTACAAAAAAAAATGTATATAAGTATTCTATCAGTTATCTGGTTCCCAGATTACAAGCTCTGCTTAATTTGGGGCTAGATAGCGGTGTGTGAAATGTTCAGCAATATTTATTATGTATTTACTTAAATATGTGCGTGACGAGACCCGTTTTGTCTTTAAAACATGAGTATAGTTCGCGAAAATTTAAAAAAGTTCTAAGAGAAAAATAATATTGAGGGTAGTGTTTTTTTTCGTGGTCTGCGTACGTAAGCTCAGACATCAAAGCTACGACCTCAGTTGAGGGTAGATATAAAATCACAGTTGACCTTTTCCATAAAAATCGAAAGCGTTATGAAAATAAGGGAAATGGTTTGATAATGTTCAGTTTTTCGCTTTAAATAACTGGGACCCTTACTTTGCTAATAAACTAAACATACATCATTTTTATACTATTACCTAGATAAGGGTAAATCTAAAGAATAAGCGGTAAAAAGGATTCAATAAAGCTTGAACGCAGTGTGAACCGATTTGCGACATAAAGCTATTAATGTTCATGATGACGTCGTTTTGTTATCACTTTCCATTTTTTTTGGCCTCAAAGAAAGACATTGCAAAAAAAAAAAAATACATTCGTACACCAGACATTGCTGTCACAGGCATGCTCTCAAAAACCCTGTATAAACATTAGTTTACTTATTGTGTTGTGCGCTTTCCTATATGAGCTACATAATTGCTTGAAATAAATGTATTTTAATTTATTTTTTTATTTAAAGAAGATTTTCGGTCTCCGACTCACAAGGATACTCGCAATTTTTTATATATTTAATTGAACCAAAAACTTTTAATGAAACACTAAACACTTCCGTACTAAAAACGTATACGTAACCATCAATAAAAACGGCAAAAAAATCATGTCTGTTGTATGGGAGCCCCCCTTGAATATTTGTTTTAAATAATTTAATTATTTATTTTTAAAGTAAATATATAACTAAATATTCTGTGAATATTTCAAGCATCTATCTGTTGCCGTTATCATTATCGAGCAAAAACAAGCAAAAAAATCACGTTTGTCGTATGGGAGCCCCCCTTAAATATTTATTTTATTGTGTTTTTAGTATTTGCTGTTATAGCGGCAACAGAAATGCATCATCTGTAAAAAAATCAACTGTCTAACTATCATGGTTCATGAGATACAGCCTGGTGACAGACGGACATACAGACATACGGATAGACAGACAGCGGAGTCTTAGTAACAGGGTCCGGTTTTACCTTTTGGGTACGAAACCCTAAAAACAGGTAAAATAAATTTAAAGCCATTTTTATTTTTATTTGACCAAAATATATTTCTTAGAAACACAGTAGATATAGATAACATTGCACTCGCTTCAAGTAAGACGACACTTTCACGTGCTTATATTTCAAGTGGCTCTTAAAATAAAGTAGGAACATTACAGCTAGATGGCGAGATGTTACTCCAGGTAGATTTCCTAGCTGGCAATGTTTTTCTTTGAGCTACATTGTATTTTCAGTAGCCTCGAATATGTACAAAAGTTGAGAGCTTTTGTTTTTTATTGAGAGTGAGCTTTCTCATCGAAAGCAAGGTTTTATTTTTAACGATCTCTGTGTGACCAAACTCACGTCTTTAACAATGGTGCGAAAAGCGTAGGTCGGTATGATATTACGCTCAGGTAAGCTTTGCGTTGTGAAGAAAAGTTTCATGTTGGCGTCGCTTATTAGGGACAAGCGATGTTGTTTTGAAAGTTGATCATAACTGCCTACTATTATGGCATGTGTTAACGACAGAACCACAAGCTACTTTAGCCTTTATATGAAATGCTATTAAACTCAATAAAGTTATGTTAGCCATTTACTAAAGGTGTATTCTGCGTGGGTATTGTGCGTGTCTTGTAGCCGTTACTTTTGACTACAAGCTTATTAATATAACGCTTATTCACAATGTAGAAAAATAATTTCACCAATCGATGGACCTTCTTGTCACCTTGAAGCGTTTCATGAAACAGCTGTGTCCGTAATGGAATTTTAATGAATGACCATTTGGAAAGTTGCAGCAATAAAAATTGTTTTGTTTTTATATTGTGATAATTGTTTTTTCTGCAGACTGTACACGCGATTGAATCTTAACTTTATAGATTATAAAGAAGCTAATCTTTACTACCACAAAAACAAGCAGTAGGGTTACCTACTGTTGGTCTGTTAACCGATAATTAATGAGAATATCTGCATACAAATTTGGTTATCTCACAGTGGTTAAACTTTACCAACACATAAACTGGTGAAACATTACCATCCATACTTTAATACTAATATTATAAATGCGAAAGTTATAATGTTTATTTGTTTGTTTGTTATTTTTTCACGACTAAACGGCTGAACGGATAGTAATGAATGTTTGTCAAGGAGATAGATTATATCCTAAGTAAGAACATAGGCTATCTTTTGTGTCAAACTTCGTTCGCCGTTCGCCCCGAACTGGGATCTCGCGAGTCTCAGATTATTAAAACAAAAAATATTATTTCTAATCTTTGACTATCAAAATAGTGCTACGAAATTAAACTAATTAACTTGATCTACAGTTTCATTCAAATTACAGGTAACGGGAGTTCATGTGTGTGGTTACCTTTTTTGGGGTAAAAATTGCAGTTATTCTGGATTTCAGACCATTACAGATATTAAGGTTATTAAAGCTACACGCATACTAAATGTCAGTACTGTGGAGTCACTGGTGTACCCTGTGAATTTTGTCAAAGTTCAGTTTTTATTAAGGCTAATTACCCAAAAACTATAAGAACTTTACTAAAAATAAAAACGTAGTCTGAATTTACTAATGAAGACCTATCATTCCTATTGTCCTATTTGACCTAATATTTCATTTTCATATTTTTTACCCCTCTTGAACACCAATATCTCAACAACGTCCCAACATTTATAACTCATTTAGTCACACCGAAATGTACCATCATTACCTACCTATGCATAAAGTTTCACGATGATCGGATTAACCCTCTCACTCTCTCACTCGAAAGTTATCCTCGGATAAACAAACATACATACATATATACATACAACGCCGATTCGCCCAAGTTAATTTAGAGATCTCGCTTAGCTCGATCAAAAATAATCTTAAAGGGGGTGAAATTGGGATTGAAAGTTTGTATAAGCAATCTATAATTCCTCAAGTAAGGGATCCAGATATTTAGGTAAGAAATAAAGAAATATGTGGTTAAACTTTTTTGCAAAATCATCCCTAAAGGGGGCAAAGTAAGGGGTTAAAATTATGAGGTACCTATTCTTTATATTATATGTACAGTCAAGTACCCTTACAAAAACACATTAAGCTATCACTAAGGTAATCTTACGTAGATAATAATATTTGCCGTTTATAGTTTTTCAGATAATTATTCAAGAAATATTCAGATAATTAAAAATTAACAAAACGCCCTTAGATATATGGCTAGGAGTTGATGCGGGATGCAGCATAGGCATGTATGCAACTGTCTACATCTATGACGTAAAATTTAAATTATCCCTGAATAACATAGGCTATATTTATTATTAAAAAATAGAAAAAAAGGGATCCCTATTAAAACTTCAATAATGTAACCCACGGTGTAAAAAATAACCATAATTTTTGAACTTCTTTACGCACGCTTGACTTGTGGAGTAAGCTGGTGAATGCGTTACGAAAAGTAGTTCAATTACAAAATTGTCGACACGTCTTTAGGTCGATCGGTCTATGTTCATTCTAGACAAACGCAACTTGCACTCGCACATTAGTGTTTAAAAATATACGTAACGTAACTCTCTCTCTTTCTATCTTCACTAACTTATATCTCCCTCTCAACTTTCGTTCGCACTTTTCATAACGCATTCACCAGCTTACTCCCCAAGTCAAGCGTGTGTAAAGAAATTTTACTTCAGTCGTGTGGTTTAAAGCACATTCGTTTTTTTTAAATGAATGTCCACCCGTGCGTAGCCGGGACGGGCCGCTAGTTATTTATAAATTGATAAAGCTTAGAACTGCTAATCTTAGTAAAAATATCATTAACTAATCAATATTATACCATCAACTGCTACAATTTTTATGAGTTCATATAGTAAATCAGTTTTATGAGCAAAATCTTTAAGTGCGAAAACTTTAACTCATTTGATATGAAACTTTATCACCCGACTCTTAGAAAATTAAGTGTGTAAGTAAAGTTACGAAATCATATTTTTATTGATAACATTTGATTATCATAGTTTTCATTATTTATATTTTTTTAGTTCTCTTAATAAGTAAATGTAATCACTTTTATAATTAAAATTTCTTTTCTCAAAAATGCTTGGAAATTTAAGCATTATTTTGACAACCTCCGAGAAAAATCGAAATTGCTGTACTGGCCAAATACATGCGAGCAGCTGACGGCAAAAGTTGTATGAAAATCCATATCTGTCGTGGTTTAGCAGCTAAATAAATTACATAGTAAACTCATATCTGTCATGTAATTTAAAAATGGAACGATCTTTTACTCCAAAACATGGAAACCAAGGAGGTAACTTATCAAAGGTTTTATTTAAATTTCGAACTAGCTTACAAATAGAAAGCTGTTTATTAAAAAAAAACAAATAAACACTATAGCGAGGGAATAATTATTGTTGTTCGTTGTGCGTCATTGTTTTTGAAAAGTAATTGTATTTTTATTTTATTTTATCATTTCCGTGCATTATTCCAGAAAAGTACTATACAAGCCTTGGCCACAACACAACTAGGCATTGATGGATTTAAGTATTATATTTATACACGTTCGTCCATCAATGCCTCTTTCGCTGGTCGCTGCAGTAATGTAGGTACCTACTTTATACCGTCAAAATTTCATTTATACCTGTTACATCTAGGTATAATGTTGGGTAGTAGGGATTTTATATTAGTGCCTTGAATTTGTTTATATGCCAATAATATTTTAGAAATATAGCTTTATATGGTCAAATAAATCTGAAACTGTATCTATTTCTCATTACCTATTACTCGGTCAACCTAATAGCTGTATCGGAACTATTCAGCATCAATTCCAAGTCATTAAGCGACGCTATCACTAAAAACATCTTAAATGTTTGTAAAGAAATCGTGTTTGAATAAGGAAACGTTAATCGAAAGCTTTATATTGCCTTGGCCCCATTCCCCAGTCCATTGCTTCTTGCTTCCGAACGACGATACATGACGGATTTTTTCAAGGACATTATTTCAGTTTATGCTTGGAAATCTTTCCCACTATACTTAATCATATTTTGCAAAAAGTTAATCTTTTATATTACTGAATAACCACATGAATGTACAGTGAATAACTCAGGACAAAATATATAAAGCCACAAAAAGAATAGAAAAGAAAATTAAGCTTATATGGAGTAGGCAACGTCAATAAGTTGGAACCTTATATTTATTATTACCGTTTCCTTTATATATTTTGTCTTTATCAACTAGTCCACTTATTCCCCCAAATGATGACAAAACAAAATAATACGAATAATAACGAAATAATAAAATATATTCTATATTGTAAGACTCGGTAAGAAAATAATTCCCGAAAACATGTTCCTATTACGTTATAAATCAAAAAGCAGTGATTGGGTACCGTCAATTCATAAATATGGTAATTATTTGCCGATCAGCCTAGCGTTCGATGAAATTCCCTGCTCGGGCGGCTATGGCTGTTTTCATGTAGGAAACTGGTTCTTAGTATCAATTTATTATAACCACTCAAAAACTAAAATGTGAGTATAGAAATCGTATTTGAATTAGGAAATTTTACTTAGAAAACTTTCGTGATTGATTGCAATCATTATTATAAATACGGGATTTATCACGTACCGTCTCCGTGTTTTGACCGACAGTGCGCGGCGAGACGTTATTCGGAGCGGATCGCACTCACCCTGATGAAGGTTCACGAATTGAACCGAAACATTGTCGGTCGAAACACCGATAAGACGGTACGTGATAAATCCCGTATTTATAATAATGATTGAATTAGGAACTGTTAATTGTTTCCTTAATCCTGTTCCAATACCTACTGGATCAAAAGTTTTGTCATGTAGGTACCCACTCATATTTTGGAGTAAGATCTAACTCATAACATCTGTATGTCCTGTTTTATAGGATATATATTATTCTAGATTTGATTATATTCTACCTCTGCTTTACTTAATAAACAAGAAAAATGTTTATGAATTTGACAGTTATAGGAAATTGAATTACATCTGTAGCTGATTCAATGTCTATCTACCCTTTCGATAATAGATAAATCGTTGTCAAAATATTTCGACATCTCATTAAAAATGTTATCTCTTTAGAACTTAGTATTTCAGTACCAAAGCAAGGAGGAAGTAGTGGCGCTCACCCATGCCTTGGAAAGGGAAGCCAAGATGGTAGGTCTCAAAATTAGCCACGAGAAAACTGAATACCTCCACATGAAGTGTTATAAAAACGTCAGACGGCCACGTGAAGACATGCATGTCGGAGATATAGTTTACAAAGGAGTGGCCCAGTTTAAGTACCATGGCTGCACTGTGACTAACACTAACACGAGGCAGATAGAAATTGACATTCGTATACAGAATGCCCTCAGATACAATGCAGCACTTCATAAGATGTTGGTGTCCAGAATTCTGAGCAGAAAGACAAAGATTCGGATCTACAAGACCGTTATTAGACCGATATTGATGTACGGCTGTGAGACCTGGACTCTAACACTGAAGGAAGAGAACAAACTCTTGATGGCAGAGCGGAAGGTCCTCCGTAAGATACTGGGACCAATCCCCAGAGAGGACGGAAGCTTAATAGTCCGAAAGAACTTAGAGATCGAGGAGCTAGTGAAGGAACCCAGCATCATCGGCGAAACGAAATCGCATCGCCTTCGCCGGCTCGGCCATTTAGAGAGAACAGGAGAGAATCGTCAAGTTTATAACGCCTATATCGGTTGCCCCGCCGGACGACGACCCGTAGGATGCCCGCGGTACCGCTGGAAAGATATAGTGGAAGCGGACCTGCGTGAGCTATAAGCGGAGAACTGGCGGCAAGTTGCACAGGACAGACCAAAATGGCGACTGTTTTTATCGGAGGCCATGGCACAACTCGGGTAGCTGAGCCACAGGAGTAAGTAAGTAAATATTAGAAATGTTGCTGCAATTAAATATTATTTCGTTATTTACAACGTCGAAAAAAACTTTTGTTTTGTTATAAAATGTATTCTAAATTAGTATGCTAAGCTGTCTGTAGTTATAGTGTAGGTTGTCGGCGCCGACAACCTGCTGTCTATGTGAGTTGTATTTCTTAACGACACCCTGGATGCCAAAGTTAATCAAAGATTGCGGGTCAGCAGCCGGGTTAAAATGGAGGTCGTTGACAGCAATTAAAAGGGTTTCACTGCTCAATGAGTAAGAAAAAAGGGATGCGTGCGAAAGATGTAGATTTGTAGCTAACTACTACTCCTTATTTGTTATACGTCCTGGTTCACATAGATCATGTCTAGGAAGTTAGCTATAAGGCCGCCGATAGTACCTATGATTTAAAAGTGTATTTTTTTCATTTGTAAATTTTTTACTAGTTGTTGCCCGTGACTTCGTACGCGTTATGAGTTTAGCTTTATCTAGAAATAAAGCTAAATTCACAGTTGCAACTTGACTTGACACCCCATTTTTATCCCATGGGAATTGATTTATGGGATAAAAGGTAGTCTTTTTTTATACAATTTATATGGCAAACGAGCATGCAGTCCACCAGATGTTAAGTGGCTACTGCAGCCCATGGATATCCACATAGAATTCAACACAAGGTATTATGTTGTCTTGATCTCTATGTGGATACGTTGTCATACTATAGGACTTAGCTGTTATGCCTATGTGCCAGTAATTACAGGAACATACCATTACCATCTAACCGGAACACAGCGTCACAAGTACTGCTATTTGGCGGCTGATAAAGATAAGGCGGTGGTGCCCACTTCCTCAAGCTCGTTCACAAAAGCTCTATCACCAGTGCAAAAGCTCTACCACCAGTCTATGTGGTGATCCAGGTTATAATCTACATATATACCAAATTTTATCAAAATCGGTTTATCCGTTACGGCGTGATTGAGTAACAAATAACCACTGCTTCTTACCAAATTTCATGATTCTAGGTCAGCGGGAAGTACCTTATAGTATATAACTTAAAAGTTAAAATATGCGATGGTCGTATTTGATTGCGATCACTTAGAAGCTTAGTTTTTAGAGCTCCAAGAAATCGTAAACCTAAGTATTTGGGATTAATTACAAGCTTTTTATTAACTTAATTTTAACTAACTGAATTTTAAATCTGTTCCCCTCAACCGATTGAGCTGAAATTTGGAATACTTAAGCAACTTCGGCGACAATGCAATAATATGGTACCATGGAGGTGGTTTCATGATGGAGACGGATGCTAGACAACGGAACATTGAATGGATTATAGTAGGCTACTAGTGTTTGGGCTCATTTGAATCTGCCTGCTGTTCCGATTATGAATTTTATAAAAGCTTGTTTTGAAAAAAGTAATTTTTCAACAAAAAACTTATTTCAACTTTATACCTCCACGCGTTCCTATAAAAGAGACAGAAAGACAGACAGACAGATTTTTTTATAGGATTACTTTGTTGTAAGAGTATATTTATTATTAGGATTTATTTTGAGGTAACCTAAAAACGGCAGGCTTTCTGATCAACTCTAGTTCTTTATGAATGCAATAAATTCTGTCTTATAAAAACAATACAATTTAAAGGGTGTGAGGACATAAAAACCCTTTGCATCAGTCGTTCCGTTTTGCGAAATCTGTTCTATCAGTTATTTCAAGGATAACATGGTGCACCATGCCTAAACGTCATTAGGGGCTAAATATGATTGAAGGAGTGTTCAAATCATACAAGTACGTTATGTACATTCTAGAGACGTGTTTGAGCCTAGCGGGATGTACCCCAGCAGTGCATGTATTTACAAGTGTTAAAAACGGTAAGGGAAAACATACAACACCTACAATGCTATGCTATTATTTTCTATTTTCGTAGAGATAACCTTTTCACCTAAAATAGAGGTAACCACAGAAGGACTTTTAGGTGTACATGTAATTTGTAGTCGCTCAACATAAATCTACAAATCAGACATCAAGTACACAGTTCAAAACAAACAACTTGTATCTTGAAAACACGAACTTGTTCTTCAATATTTAATAAAGAGGCTCTTTAATGAAGCTTGTAATAAACAGCAGGTGCACGATATTACGGGCCTCATAACGTATTTAAGCTCATGAGTTTAAAAGAGAAAACTCCAACGTTAATGCTGAAAACATTTACTGACTTGTACCTATCTGGTACAGTCAGTAAGATGAAACCTTCGGTAGTACATACTTGTAAAACTTATTGTGAAAGAGCTCGTCGAGTACTTCCCACAGTACCTATAGCAGCCGCACAGCATGCTTGCATTATTATGTTCCGGTTTGGTGGTTAAGGCTGGGACTGATCCACGGTTCGAAATAAGCATAAAATAATCTGGGGGGCAATCGCGCTAATTTTGAACGATAATATCTGTAAAACCAAAACGAAAACGTTACGTTATGCACATTTCGTATCGCTCTGACACGCGTGACATCAGTCAAACCAACGTGAAGCCCAAACCAAACACGTTACGCCCAAACCAAACACGTCCAAGTATAGGGCTTATTAGACCTTACTAAATTCAGTCGTCTAAATGATTCAGTCACTAAATTCAGACAAATGCAATCGCATTTAGACAAGGTAGGTGTTTAAATTTAGAAAAAATTACGGCTACTGACTCACTAAATCATTTAGGAACCTAATTAGAATCGACTAATTAGACGACTGAATTTAGTAAGGTCTAATAAGCCCTTTAGACACGTTCAAAATTAGCGCTGTTCCTCAGAGAGGAACCGCGCTAATTTTGAACGTGTCTATCTTTATTTCTATCGATTTTTGAGATTGTAACAGCCGGTCGGTGGCTCAGACAGAGTACAAGAATTCTATAAGTTATTATAATATATTATTATAAGTTTTGAGTTGAAATAAAACTACTATCTTTAAAAACATGGTCAGATAACACTATCTGTCATACATCGCTCACTAGGCCATTTATTAATTTATACATTTTTGTAATTTATATATGTAGGTATATGTATTTTATGTAGTATAGTATTAATGTAATTTTATGATTATATTATATGCATTATATTTTTTATCATCTTTAATAACGCCGCCGTTCTTATTTGTACACATAGATCCTGTCCATCCAAAAGTTGCCAGGACGAGATAAGGCCACCCATTGTACCTATGATTTAAAAGTATATTTTCTTTTATATGTTTATATTTAATGTTTCGCAATAAAGAAATTATCTAATCTAGTTACGATAATAACCATACTCTTGGCTTTCAGAAAGTAACATTTCATACCTTATAGCTGACTGTACTTTCATTATGTTCTTAGAACTCCATTCTTGCAAACAGTGCAACCTCTAACTAGACTGCAGGTTTTCACTTCTTTTCAGTGCCTCTATTATCCTATTTACAATAAACCTACAGTTTAATTTGCATATTCTTTTTACTGTTTCTTGAATAGTTACTATAACAAAAGTATTAATGTACCGTTTAGGAAAATCAGTATTTTTTTAACCTATATTTTCCCACTGCTGGGCCAAGGTCTCCCCCCCCCCCTGTTCCTCCACATCTCACGATCACTCGCCACGTCCCACCAGCCATCTTGGAATGCATCGAGGTCGTCACGCCAACGTTTCCTCGGCCTGCCCCGGCTTCGATGCCCATCTGCAGGCACCCATTGCGCGTGTCAGTCAGTAATTATTAAAAAAAAAGTCATCTGTAATCAGAATAATCAAATAACATTTACAGGTCAAATTCTCAGAATTTTTAGGTAAGAGCACCAGATGAAATTTCTTTTAACACATTATTTAGTAAAGAAAAACCTTCAAAGCGGAGATAGATCTCTACAACTCACCGCTACCACGCACCCAAAAGAAAAATTACCAAATTAACTACACGGCTTATTTCTGATATATGTATTTGATTCCCTCTAATCATTTCTTTCATCTCATAACTCGCGGGACACCTTACGAAAATATTGGTATAAAGTTTATTTTTATATTAAGAATTTCTTTAACGAGGTGTTCACATTTGCCACAGTCTCTACACGTGAGATGGAATAATTTACTGTACGAGTATTGGCTTTACCATAAAAGGCACGAATCCTATTTCGATACTGTGACAATTACCGTTTGTTAGTGCTGTATTGTGCGCTGAACAATTTTTAATTGCCGTCACCCACGATCTAACTTTAGATGGATATGTACTAAACTAATATTCGATGGCGGAATTGCTTCGACTTGGGATTAATGTGTCAACCTATCTTTTGAATAGAAAGAAAGAAAGAAAGAAAAAACATTTATTTGTGACGGTACAAAACATACACAGCACACAAGTAAGATACACACAATAGAACAAATTCATACACACAAAAACAGCAATACCCAACAAATGTGTGTTTCACAATTACTCTACAAATCTCTATATATAAAAATTAATCCCTATTTCCCTTGGTCACGCCATTACGCGTCAACGGATGGACCGATTTCG
Organism: Philereme vetulata; assembly: GCA_918857605.2. Taxonomy (NCBI): domain Eukaryota; kingdom Metazoa; phylum Arthropoda; class Insecta; order Lepidoptera; family Geometridae; genus Philereme; species Philereme vetulata. Next base: position 6,170,827 of record OU975473.1, on the reverse strand, counting down.
CTTATTCTTTTTTGTTGTATTTCTTATTGTCAGGAGAAGATTCTTATGAAAGAAAAAATTAAGAAAATTGCGCGCAAAATCAGAAAATTTAAGAATACTTAACCACCATATAAAATGATTTATAATCTAACCTTAGCGCTTTTATAATGTAACCTTTTGACGTTTGACATAGAATTGACAGAATGCGTGCTGCAAATATCGTCAAAGAGGATGTAAAAAAATGAATATCGTTTGAAACAGATGCTTCGGTCCTAGTTATCTCGAGATATTGTCTATCTATATATATTTAATATTATTAATAAAATTAATATTATTAATTAATAAATTAATTCATTTATATTTATATATATATATAAATGAATTACTGTTCGTTAGTCTCGCTAAAACTCGAGAACGGGTGGAGCGATTTGGTTAATTTTGGTATTGAATTATTTGTGGAAGTCATTCATTTTCTCATACATAATGATGGCCTGGGACAACAATTGACAATTCTACCAGGGTGACGTATATTGACAGCCCGCGTTATATGCATGTCAAGGCGTTACGAAGTTCGGCGGGTCCACTAGTTATAATATATTTATAATTATTACATAAATATATAATGACTTTTACTATTCCCTCGTACGTTTTGTCACGGATTCTTGCACTCCTTATATTCGCCTTAAAAAAAGAGGAGGTTCCAACCCGTCGGATTACTTGATGACGTCTATACCAATTTTTTGTTTATAAGGATATACTTCCCAGTTAGTCGCATTTGCACCAAGTCAGGATCTGACGATGGGATCCCAAAATAATCGAGGGTAACCCTCAAATTGTGTATGGATACTTATAGTGTTTTATATATTTTCTCTATTAAAATTAGTAATCTCGTTACCACGGTACAATTAGACCTTGCTTTCAAGAACTTATAGATAACCTTAATGTATCCCCATTTTATAATGAACTGACAAAAAGTCATCAAAGTTACGTTACCAAGATCTGTGTAGCAAGTTATCATTTCTAACTTATTACTAAACATGTTGCATAAAATTTTGTGCGTTAAAATGCCGCGTGTTACCGGTGTCAATAGGCGACGGTGACCGCTTACCATCAGGTGGGCCGTAAGCCTGTTTCCCCATAAATAACATAAAACAAAACAGAATACCCAAATCCCATGAATGAATAAATGAAAATTCTTTATTATACCTTACAAGCTAGACACAACATATATAAACTAATAAAAGTAAGCATAATGGGCGATCTTATCGCTTAACAAAGCGATCTCTTCCAGACAACCTTTGAATGGAGAGAATCATTGCGTAATGGAAGATTGGCCGAGGTGTAAAAAGAATAAACTTCGCTGTTTCTATTAAAACTAACTTTATGAGCAGGCAAATGGTTAAAGAGAACCGCTATTTAGCCGACTTACCCTGGCTAGTAAGTCACGCAAACCCTTTGCCAGTGTATCATGTAAACAAGGCGTGTCTGCAGGCTTTATTTAATAACTCCATCCACAGGTATCATAGTTAAGACAAATATAAGCCATTATTTATTTATAGTTCAGCTTTATTTAAGAGATTTAGCTATACTTAGATTAGTTTCATCACTAGGATTATTATTCTAGAACCGTAAGAAAATCAATGTATTTTATTTTATTTTAACTGATTATATACAAGTATATACCTAGTCAGGTCATTAGTATTGTCACACAGTAAAAACTTTTCTTTTAGAATGCTGGCCACAAAAAAGTTTATAGAATTCGAATTTCGAATTGTTCATGAAAATAAAAATGTATACTTTTTAGAATTTTACTCATTTTTCAATATGGAGTGGACGCTTAAAGAAGACCGTGTTGCAGTTATTGCGTTGCATCATAGCGGTACGCGCCAATTAAAATTTTTGACACACTGAAAAATTTGAATATAACCAAAAGATTCGTTTATCGCACCATCAAACGATACAATGAAGACTCTAGTGTAGATGACAGGTCAAGAAGTGGTCGCTCTCGGTCTGTTAGGACTCCAGCAGTGATAAAAGCTGTGAAGGCGCGAATTCAAAAAAATCCCAAACGTAAGCAGAAACTGTTGGACCTTCAGATGGGGTTAAGCAGAACCACGGTGAAAAGGGTGTTAAATGAAGACTTAGGGCTTCAGGCATATCGAAGAAAAACAGGACATCGTTTGAATGCTCGTCTAATGGACCTGAGACTGAAGAGATGCCGCGCTTTGTTGAAGCGGTACGCGGGAAAAAAATATCGGGAAATTCTTTTTCGGATGAATAAATTTTTACCGTAGAAGAGAGCTACAACAAACAAAATGATAAGATGTACGCACACAGTAGTGAAGAAGCGAGCAACCGTATTTCGCGTGTCCAACGAGGTCATTTTCCATCCTCGCCCATGGTATGGTTGGGAGTTTCTTATTGGGGCTTAACAGAGGTACATTTTTGTGAGAAAGGTGTAAAAACGAATGCTGTTGTGTATCAAAATACAGTCCTGACGAACCTTGTGGAACCTGTTTCTCATACCATGTTCAATAACAGGCACTGGGTATTCCAACAAGATTCGGCGCCAGCTCATAGAGCGAAGAGCACACAAGACTGGCTGGCGGTGCGTGAAATCGACTTCATCCGGCACGAAGACTGGCCCTCCTCCAGTCCAGATTTGAATCCGTTAGATTACAAGATATGGCAACACTTGGAAGAAAAGGCGTGCTCAAAGCCGCATCCCAATTTGGAGTCACTCAAGACATCCTTGATTAAGGCAGCCGCCGATATTGACATGGACCTCGTTCGTGCTGCGATAGACGACTGGCCGCGCAGATTGAAGGCCTGTATTCAAAATCACGGAGGTCATTTTGAATAAACTTTAGTGTCATAAGAATCTATGTTTTGTTAAATTCATTTTGGTATATAAATGGTTACATAATGAATAAACTTGTTTCAATTATTTTATATTAAACATGTGACAGTATTTATGACCTGACTAGGTATTATAAGTATATATTTACAAAAAACAATATATATTAGTATTCTATCAGTGATCTGGTTCTCATAATACAAGCTCTGCTTAGTTTGGGGCTAGATAGCGCTGTGTGAAATGTCTAGCAATATTTATTTACTTATTTATTTGGTACCCACGATACAAGCTTTGTCTAGTGTGGAGGCCGCTGGTAATATGTTTCTATATTCTGTTTTTGTATATATAACTCTTTAGAATTGTAATTTTGAGTAATATTTTAAATTCCTTGCCTTTGGTCGGATTAAGATTACAGTCAATAACGGCCCCATCTCCTTTCATTCGACAAACGTAGCATCATCAAGATTAGATTGAAATTTAAATCTGACTAGACCTATAGACTCGTGGTTTCAAACTCTAACTAATAATGTAATTTACTCTACTCGTACCAACATTGTGTCTTACTAAAATAATAATTTTCCATCTCCTTTATTACGATTATGCCCAAAGTTTAACAATTACCTTCATTATGTAAAATAAACCTTATTAATAAAATGCCCAGGGGAAATTGTTCATCGCTTTACCTTAGGTCGTTGTCTTAGGGGCTTATAATTTATTCTTTTATGAAATATCTAAATTATTGGACTACAAAGGCAAAGTAAGCAGTTATTAATTAGATCTACACATCTTTGTCTACAATACACAAAGGTTATCTGGAAGAGAATGCTCTTTAGCATTAAGTTCGCCTTTGTACTAGTTTTATAAGTGCAATAAAGTATTTTCAATCAATCAATCAATCTGTACAGTGATGCCAACTTTATAATAAAATACATGTGTAAAATTACTTAGTCTAAAGGTATACTCCTAGGTAGGTAACGGTACTAGTCATTCTTTCTTCTAATGTATAAAATTCTCGTGTCACAGTGTTTGTAACAAAACTTCTCCGAAACGGCTTGACCGACTCTTATGAAATTTTTTGTGTATGTTTGGTAGGTCTGAGAATAGGATGTAAACTATTTTTCATAGCCCTGTGTGGTAAGGGTGATCTACCCCAATTTTTTTTATGGTTTGTTAATAAAAAATACATACAAGCCGAAATTTTCACCCTTCTACCACCAACCCCTATTTTTTAATAGCGATATTAGTACTTTAATAATTTTCTACTTTGAATATGAAATAGAATATGAATATAGTGACGACCTCCGTGGTACAGTGGGCGAATAACCGGCTGAGATGCAGGAGGTAGCGGGTTCGATTCCCGCCGCGGAACAAATGTTTGTATGATCTACAGATATTTGTTCCGTGTCTGGTTGTTTCTCTATATATTATAAGTATATATTTACAAAAAAATGTATATTATAAGTATTTTATCAGTTATCTGGTACCCATAGTACAAGCTCCGCTTAGTTTGGGTCTAGATAGTGCTGTGTGAAATGTCCAGTCATATTTATATTTATTATAATAAAGTGGGTACGTGCACAGAAACGGACATTGAAAAAAAAACAGAATTTAACTCAGCTTAGCAACACAAAATTTATCGATCGGTTGTATGTAGTTCGCGGGGTCAGCTAGTAGGACTATAACAAATATTTTTTTCTGAATTGTTTGTGTGCTATGATGTTCGTTGACAGATGTGAGTAATATTACATCTCATCGTGATACCAGTCGTAGTGTGCGGAGTCTGCGCGTTACAAATGCGCAGATTTGTATCCGCTATCTCAGCCATTACTTACCCGGACCTCAGGAAAACCTTAAAAATAGGACGGTACCGGAGGATTTGTTTATTTGTGGGTAAAAACATCACTCAAGCCCTTGAATTATACCAACGGTTTTTAGACAAATATAGCCGGTTTTTGCTATAAAACAGCTGATAAACACTTGTTTAAGTATATTTTGACAAAGTTGTACGAAGTTGTTATAGCACATTCGAGAGAAATACTTTTGCTTCAGTAGCCCGGGAGAGTCAAATAACAATGCGCGCATCGAGACGTATCGTCATAAAGAAAATATTTTCTCTCGGTGCTGCTTTCAAAGAAAATAAATGTGGATCTTCGCATAATACTTTTGTTGGCATCACAGATACATGATTTTATTGATATCAAATCAGAAGTCACAATACATTTGTATTAATAGGTTGGTACTGCCCCTAAATGTGACGCAAATTCATAAGCATTTTTTAAAAGTAAGTGAAAGTAACTACCATTGATTAAGTTTTTTTTCCTAACCTATGTCATCCCACTCCTTGGCAAACTGGTCTCCCAAATTAAGCTTACTGGACAAGGTTCTACATCATTTAAAACTTACACTGACAGATATAGACTCATCTCATTACGATTCATCAAGAATATGACGTCACACCTGCTAATTGTGAAACCATTTGTAGTACGTACGGCGCCGTGCACAAACAAGCAGACCCGCAATCCCAAAAGGGAATTACCTAAAACGGCCACGACACTACACTTAGTAACTAAGGTGCTTTAAACCTCCAAAATACGAGATGTAACTGAATTTTCCTTTAAAAAGCAAGGGCAGAGGACTTCCCCAGGGTTCCTGTCATTGTTTCATCGGTAACAGAAGCTCGTTTTAATGATCAAAGTTTTTGGAATAACAAAAATGTACTGGGCGACAACAAAAAGCTCAGTTTTAGCGTCGGCTCCGGTTGTCTGAGTTCCAAACAAATCATCATTAGAGAATATTTCCACTTGCGAATTTAAAAGCCGTTTCAAAATGTGTAGGTGAACTCAGTTAATAGACAGGAAAAAAACAGAACCGATTTTATAAAACGTTCTAAAATAGAATGCACGAACATTTTCTACCCTAAAACTTTTCCGCGTGAGAGCATTTTAAAGAACAAATTCCTTCATTAATGTGACTGAAGTTTATTTGACTGTCCATCATCGACCGCAAATTCATTTATTTTATTGTCATTTCCGCAAATATCTTAGATTATGACATCCTAGATTATGCAGATGTATGTTATTCCGATGCTACGGAAGAGCAACTGAACAAGTTGGAGCGTCTGCAGAATCTCTGTATTCGCTATATCTACGGCCTACGAAAATATGACCATATCTCGGTATTTCGTCAGCAGCTAAAATGGCTTCAACATCAGAGCTCGTCGAGATGCCCACATGCTATCCCTCCTGTTTAGTATTCTTCGCAACCCACTATCTCCCAGCTACCTCAGAGAGCGATTTACGTTTGTATCAACTGAGGACAGAGCTGTGCGATCGTCTCGTCGTTTCCAATTGATTACTCCACAGCATAACACGGCTACTTACTCTGACTCTTACACCATAACCGCTACTCGTCTCTGGAATAATATGCCACCAAATTATTTCGAGGCTACTTCAGTAGAAGCATTCAGATTGAAAATCTATAGGCACCTTCTCGGTCAAACCGACCAAAAATGAGCAACTTAATCATCCCTTATCATTTCTTCTATTGTTATGTATGTATGTATTTTTATTTGATAATGGTACAGTTTAGTCTATGATATAAAGTATTTAAGTAGTATGTACATATGCTATTTTTATTAGTGCTGTGCAATTTTTTCATTAGTTCCCTTTCCTGTGCACTACCTACACATCTTTATCTACAATACACAAAGGTTATCTGGAAGAGAATGCTCTTTAGCATTAAGTTCGCCTTTGTACTAGTTTTATAAGTGCAATAAAGTATTTTCAATCAATCAATCTTGTTAATTCTCGGTAAAAGTGGCTGCCACACACAATATCAAAACGGACGACGGCCTCTGTCTCAGTCCATAAAACGCCCGCGGTCCTGGAAGAACCTTCCACGCGATGGAGCAAGGGTAGTAAACATGATAATTTTAATTTAACGTACCCGCCCTCCACCCCACAGACCCCTGTTTCAAACCCTGTCAACCGTGAACCAGTCAGAAGCCAAACGACCCTTTGGATTTCCCAAAATTTTAATTAAAATGTTATAAAGTTGCCAGTTAAAGCCACCTATGCGACAATGGTAATGTTTCAACTTTAAATGGGTGTATTGGAAGCAGTTAACCGTCACCTACTGTGGTTACACACACTGGTTTGCAACTTGATTCGACTAACAAGTAGCTTGTTAACGACCTTTAGTTTCGTTATGCAAATAACTCCGAAGTCGCATTACAAACTAACAAGTTACTATTGTCAATCCCCAATTCCCAACTAGGAAATGCCATTTGACTTTCGCAGCAGAGGAAGTAATAGTTCCAGCGTACGAAAATTTTCACCCTAACGATATTCAAATACTGTATACAATGTACAAGCGATCACACAACTAGTAAAAGACATTTGTGTTTTTTTTCAAAATAACCTTCTACTTAATTACAGTACGTCATAGGAACATTAGAATATCTTACTGGAGTGTAGTCAGAGGCCATCATGGCTATATACCGGTAGCACCGGTGAAATTGCTCGCTTTTAGGCCATATTGAGTCTAATCTCAGAGAGATACAATACAAATTACATTTAAGATTGATTTGAAGTGACGTAGGATTCACAAAACAAAATCAAAGTTCGGAGTTCCCGTGGCATTTCAATTAAGCCGTGGATTTCGCTAATGAACCCGCCCACGCTTACAACTTGTGAAGACTCTACAACGACCCCTAACTTCGATTGATTGAAGTTTGCTTTCGGTATACTTTTCGACTTATCAAACTATCGTAGACCAAAGATGACGAAAAGGTGAGTAAAAAGAGAGAGCTAACATCAAAGCATCAGTTTTAAGTACTTTTACGTACGTTTAAAAACGGAACATTAAATTAGTGTCTCGCTCTGGTGTATGTATGACTTACTGAAACTTTTCCCTTAAATTTATTTTAGATTTAACTAATAACTGGTATCTATGAAGTAGATCATACATTTTTTAATCTCATGTTTGATATTTATGCTAAACGTATTATTACTAGTGGTTCTCCCCAAACTGAAATCTCGCGAGTCATCGATTAAAACAAAAAAATATTATTTGTTTTTTTTGACTAACTTGACCTACAGTTTCATACAAATTACAGGTAACGGGAGTTCATGGCTTATGGTTAATCTTTTTTGGGGTACAAACTGCAGTTATTTTGGATTTCAGACTTTTACCTATATTTGGGTCACTAAAGCTACACGCATACCAAATTTCAGCACTGTAGGGTCACTGGTATACCCTGTGAATTTTGTCAAAGTTCAGTTTTTGTTATGGCTATTAATAACTGAAAAACTACAAGGTTCAAACTAAAAATAAAAGGGGGGTCAAAGTGTACTCACAAATACCTTTTAATAAACGTGCCACTTGCTCGGATAGTCTCAATTTGTTTTTTTTTACCCCTCTTGAACTCCAATATCTCAACAACCCCTCCACATTTTTAGCTCATTTAGTCATACCAAAATTTTGCCAACACTACCTACCTTTAGACCAAATTTCACGATGATCGGATAAACGCTTCGAAAGTTATCCTCGGATAAATAAACATACATACATATATACAAAGCCGATTTGCCCAAGTTGATTTAGAAATCTCGCTTCGCTCAATCAATTATTAGTTTTCGCTTCATTTATGATATTCTGAAATAATAGTCAAAATACAGTAAAGCACATAAAACTTGTCTCTATGCCTAGTTACAAAACACGCCAATTATGATGCCTGTTTCTCCCGCCCAGAAGCATTGCTGTATTTCTATTTAAAGAGAATAGTTGCCAAAAATTACAGGCACATGAGAATTTATACCTGTATGCCACAAGTTGATGAACGCAGGGCAGTGCATCACAGGGCACGTTTCTAAGGTACGTAACCTATTAGTCAATACTTTGTAATAGATAATATTTACCACTTAATATCAAGGGGGGGGGGGGGGGGGGGTATATGCTTGTTCCGTATCCAGATGATATAAAAATACAATGCTAAACATTACCAAAAACGAGTCATAGAAAAATTCAAAATAAATTTATTAAAACGATAGAAACAGATAAGCTTAAAAACGAGGATAGGATTTGTTTTAGAATATTTTTAGTTTAAAATTGATTAGTTACTTGTATTGTAGGTTACTTTATCTTCATGAAACCATACGTGAAACTGCAAGTAAGGTAGGTAGTTTAAATTTAATAATTGTGGGAACAAGTACGCTAGAGCACCAAACTAATTTGCTTTAAAATTCAATAGCGCTTGCTTCAGCGAAGAAGCTTTTCAGCGTACCTGAATTTTACGATAAATTTTGTGAAATATTGAGTTTCAAGAGCTATTGGCAAACTGTCATCTGTGATTAAAAATAGTTAGATGCAGCATACCGTTTATGTGTATTTTAAACCACATGGAATTATACATGGAATTTAATAATTTTATTATGTCTATTTGTATTTTATTTAGGTATTAGTTGCACTTCCTTCATCCATATCTTAAGTGCACCCCTGAACATATCTTTGACATTACTAAATATTCTCCATCCAAAGGTTGTCTGGAAGAAATTTCTTCAAAGCGATAAGACCGCCCATTGTTCTATTTGCTTTGTGTTTTCTATTTAGTCTGTAATTTCTATTTTTTTTAATGCGTACAATAAAGTGTTTTCATTCATTTCATTCATTCATTCATGGAATACACACCAAATCGACAAAATGTATCATCAACTGCATGTACACAAATTGACACAATGACATATGATAGTGATCTATACTAATAATATAGAGAGGAAAGATTTGTATTTTTGTATTATTGTGTGTATGTTTGTAATGAATAAACTCAAAAACTACTGCGTTGATTTCAAAAATTCTTTCACTATTGGAAAGCTACGTTCACCCTGAGTGATATAAGTTATATTTATTGCAAGATAAGATTAGGGATCCTTACTAAAACATATGTAACGTAACCAAAGGTGTAAAAAAGTGCCCTAAAACGTCTTTCGTCGCATGCGCTGCGGAAACTTTTGATGATAGAACAAAAGTATGTTCTACAATATTAAAGAATATATCAATATCTACAAAAACCTTCGTAATATTATAAAGAGGAAAGATTTGTTTGTTTTTTTGTTTGTATCGAATAGGCTCCGAAACTACTAGACCAATTTAAAAATTCTTTCACTGTTGGGAAGCTACACTATCTCCGGGTGACACAGGCTACTTCTTACCCAACTGCTGAGAAGGAGGGTATTGTTTTTATTAAAAACTACGCGTGCGAAGCTTCGGATTGATCAGCTAGTATTTGAATAAAGTAACTCATCAGTTCTCATCTGTTGTTGGAATCATTGCGCTCGTTATAAATGTTCATCAGGCTATACTAGCATATACAACATACTGTTACGCCGAGGCTGTTACAGAATAAGCAAAAGTCGGCTTCTCGAAAGTTATGCCTACTGTGTCACAGAATAGGTAATACTAGGTATTGTACAACCTACAACGTTTTTACCTACAGTTGCACAGAATAAGAACAGTAGGTCTGTGAAATACCTACAAAGTTCTAGTTGACAGTGGAACCACTGAGAACGTTCTCGAAGCATCTAATAGCTGCGTGCGGTATAAATAGAGCGTAGATACGCCTGAAGGAGTCTATGGAAGTGTATCTAAAGGAGTGAATTTGGTTATACGCGCGAATATTTCGGTGACTTAAAGTGGTTTATTGTGCAACAGTGGTGTGAATTAGTATGTTGTGATTAAGACGTTTATTTATCGTTTTAGTGTTGAAAAAAAGTGTTATTTTGTTTAAATTGATTTTTATTATTTAATCCCGAACCCTCAGCTCGTAACACAATACACAACACGTGCTCATTAAAAATACCACTTGAATCATGAACCAAGAGAAAAGTCACATTGAGATTGTCTAGTATATTATCTCAAGCACACTGTCACAAAAGCATGGCACTAAAATTTGGTTCAGCGTCGGTGAGGATAATATTCATAAGTTGTGTAAAAGGGTCCTCGCCGGCTCACGTAGGCGCGGTGTAATTCCACCTTATTGGGTACACAGACACGTGCTCTCCCTCTGGGTATGAATACATATCACACAAGGCTCTTATTGAAATAGGAAATCAACAAAACTGTGTAACCACAATAACGGTATTGGACTGAAGAAGCATTCAGCGCGAGTTCTTTCCGTGTAATTTAAAATCCACAGAACTTTTATCGTCACTCGAAATAAAACTGTATCTCTCCTCATATCAATATTTATTTGTGAATTTATTTTACCAATAAATTAATTATTCTGGTAATCTGTACATGAATTAAAAGTGAACAGTGTTATTGACAGTTTCTTGTATCCTTGACAGTTAACAATCTATTCTTGAGTCAGAATTTGTTCTGTATTTAGTTTTAGAATACGGGCTATTTTATTTAAATGTTTTTTCCTAAATAAATAATGAACGTATTTTCCTTTTAAAATACGGTTGTAGCTCACCATGTTTCGGTTCTTGTAACAAAAACAGCACGTTTTGATTGATGTAGGAGGTATGAAGTGGAAAATAATTTGCTTGCGTCAGTACTGGCTGAAATAAATGGTTTTATACAGTCTAATATGACAACGAATATGTTGAAAATTGTAATCTGGGTAACGTACAGTGGAAACACGTTGCCATATTTCATAGGATAGTGCTGATATGCAGTCATGATTTATTTGACTGTGGTGAATTGCAAAAACACAAAAAGTCTGCGCTGAGCTCTTGTTTGATTGGCTACAAAACGAACGGGGTATATACATTTAGAAAACATCGTCCAGATTCTTGAACTTTAAATGATGGTATAGATTTTCCCGCCTCTACAATACCTGGCTGAAAATATGATTACATCATATTTTTAATCTACCCTGTAATATATCCACAATATATGTAGACCTTATAATCTCTGATCAAATTATGCGGTGGTGCTTCAAAACAAGTGGTCCCGCAAATTTAATTATCCCAGCACTGAACGAGACATCGTAAAGGATTTCATTACAGTGATTAGAGAGCCAGATTGCGGAAACATTGCGGAACAATGCCTTTTCTGTGTCCTTACTTTTACTTTTGTTTAGGTGACTTCGTTACTGAAATAGATAACTTGGAATGTTGCTATAGTGGGTTGTTTCATTGTGACTTCATTAATTATGCGCCTACCTAATCTTCTTATAATAGATGATGAATCATTACATCTAAATAATATAATCTTCTAAAATTAAATAATCTAATAATATTACTTCAAAACCCAAATAGTTGAAAATGAATTTACCAACTGCGAATGCAACTGGCGCTTATAGCACAGGATCAACCTAGTTTAAGCAGCCAGAGAATACCTAGTCATAATTACATTTAAATTATTTTACCACCTACAAGAAAGTCATTGTTATCAATGGTATATTTATGTAACCAAGTTGTTTGAATAGAGGTTTATTATTATTATTAATAAATACCTATCAATAGTGGACGGGACAATTTTCTTACGGTTCACGGCTGAATGGTTTCTAAAGCTATCAATACTAACTCTAATAGAGTTGAACTCTACACAAACGTAAGCAAAATTTGCGTATGTAGGTCGGTTGTGTGTGATTGTGTAACTATACCATTAGGTTTAGGTAAAGGTGATGGGTTTTTTAAGTATATAAATAATGTGTAGAGGCTCGAGTGTCTCTAAGCACCGAGACAAACCTTTAAGGTTTTCAGTGTTGTATGTATTACTATTAATATGTAACTTCACTGCGATCAAATTACCAATGAGGTTAAGATCCGCATTAGGTAAACCAACCTATTTTTTTTATATAAGTATGCTTTCCCACTGGGCAAAGATTCTCGGATATTCCTCCATGTCTTGCGATCACTCGCCAATTCCCACCAGCCATCTTGAAATGCATCAAAGACGTCACGCCAACTCCTCAGCCTACCCTGGCTTCAACAACCAACCAATAAATTCAGATACTAGTAGTTCGCTCCGAAATGAGATCTAGCAGTCTCCTGTTCATACAAAAAAATATTATTTGTAATCTTTGACTATCCAAATAGGGTCAATAAATAAACAACCAATTTCTTGACCTACAGTTTAATTCAAACTACAGGTAACGGGAGTTCAAATAAAATGTTTACTCTTTTTTGGGGTACAAATTGCAGTTATTCTGGATTTCAGACTTTTGGGTATATTTGTGTTACTTAAGCTACACGCATACTAAATTGCAGCACTGTGTGGTCACTGGTGTACCCTGTGAATTTTAGTGATGATCGGATCAACGTCAAGTTATCCTCGGACAAACATACATACATACATACAACGCCGATTTGCCCAAGTTGATGTACAACATTGGAATATCGTCCTGTCGAAATATTGATCCAGGAATATTTAGTATTTATGATTATTTTTAACCTGTGTTGTCCCACTGCAGGGCAAAAGCCTCCCTCCCTTCTTTACAGTTTTTTCTGTCCCCTGCTTTAGTGGGCCAGTCTGGTAAATGCACATCCAAGTCATACGCCATCTCAGTGGTGGTCTGCCGCGTGGGCGAGTTGCGTTAGGGACCCAATCAGTTATTATCTTTGCCCATAGATCTTCGGGCATGCGACAGACGTGGCCAGCCCAATCCCACTTGAGCTGTGCTGATTTTTTTGTGACATCCAGAATCTTTGTTTGTGATCGCAGTACGGAGTTCCGTATTCGGTCTGATAACCGGACACCTAAAATACTGCGCTCCATAGCCCGCTGACATACCTCGAGTTTGGACCTTTGTTAAACAGTCAAAGACCAAATCTGTGCACCATAGGTGAGGATGAGGAGAACGCACATGTCTATTAGTTTGCGTTTAAGGCAGAGTGGTAGTTCGCCTTTCATTAGTTGTTTCATCGACCAGTATCTCCTCCAGGCGTTTTCAGTGCGTTAGTTATCCAGGAATAACGCATACTCAGAAATACTGAGTGTCATTTTTATATAAAGTGATGCTTGTTGGTTACGTTATTATTAACATTGTTACGTGTATGGATATCATAAAACTATTAAAGAGACGTTCATACAAAGTCATGCAAAATGATAGACGTCAAATCAGACATTCTATTTTTTACGATTTCAACGGACCGTCCCAAAATGTCTTATCAGCTTTACGGCTATATTATGTGTTTTGAGATTATTTATATATAAAACAAAGTCGGGTTTGTTCGAATACTTATAACTCGAGAACGGCTGGACCGATTTTCATGATTTTTGATTTGTTGTATTTCTCTGTTCCGAATAGCAAAATAAATATTACAAACTTTGGAAAATTAACAAAAAAATAAAATGAAACAATAAAACATTTTCTAATACATAATGATGGCAGATTTTCAATTCTACCGGGGTGACGCACATTGACAGGCTGCGTTATATGCATGTCAAGGCGAAATTCGGCGGGTCAACTAGTCTATTATATATACAAACTTAAATTGTTGGTACGAGTGGAATTCACTTTTGGTGTTTATTTTTCCGGACTACTTATTGCAGTCTTCAAGTCTAGAGTAAACAGGTTATTTCTAGGCAATCAGCTTCACACACTTTATATTCCCATTATTAAAATAACTTTCACAATGGTTCGATTCTGATATGTACATTATGTATTATGAACTACAAATATACAAACGAGTGAAAATCATTCTTGAAACTAATTTATGAATAAACAAGACCGGTCAAGTAGACACGGCTACACATCAAGCTATAAAATCCAGTATACGCTGACCTCTCATTCTACGAAAAGCCTACACAATGCGAGATCAGCTTATACTTCAAATGTATAGCATGGTGTGTAGCCGTGTGTACGAGTAGGACACGCACACCGAGAGTTCCGAACCTAGATACGTACGTAGATATTTACGTTAATTAGATATATGACCGGTAAACTAAGAAGACTTTTAAAACGGATATCTAAAAAACTGCTCTAGATAGAGACTTCGTTATAATTTTCCTTTAATCTTTGCTTATATATCTGTCAATTATATTAATGTCAGATTTTTCCCTTTGCAAATTTCGGAGATAAGGTATTTTTTTCGACATTTTTCATCATAACTCCAAAACAATACAAAATAAATACATAGTTTTTGAATGTGTAAATCATTCTCTGATGTGATACCTCACTTGTCCTAGTGCTGTTTTTTTGACCCCACGATTTTGGCTTTTTTGTCCATCAAACAGAAAAGAAATAAAGTATTTTTACCTGCACTAACGGAAAGTCAGTAATATTTATAACTCTTTCAAATTTCAAACCGATAGGTTCAGTAGTTGCTGAAACAAAGTCGCAACATAAGGGGGACTCTTTTATTGCTACTTTAAAGTGTTGGGCAAAATGTATTCTGACTACTGATTACTAACTACGATTACATTTTGTAGTTAGTAATCATAAAAGTAGATTACATAAAATAATCGAATTAAGAAGTTAAAAATTTTGATTACTAACTACAAACTGTAGTTGCAATCACGATTACATGATTACCTTTTGTAACTACTTTTTTACCCCTGGGTTAATACATTATTGAATATTTAGTAGGGATCCCTGATTTTTTATAGGGATAAATATAACCTATGTTACTCAGGGGTAATGCAGCATTCAATCTTAAGGTGAAATCATTTTTTAATTCAGTACAGTAGCTTATGAGTTTATTCCTTACAAACACACAAATATTTCCTCTTTATGTTATTAAATAAATAAATAAAAGGCATTTATTTACACACACACCTATTAAGCTAACAGAAGTAGGTAGGTACAATAATTACTAAATAAAGCTAGGTAGGTACAACAGTAGGCTTAATTCTAAGTAACATTAGTACATTATTGTAGGTAAAAGGTAGAAGGTGGTGGTAAATAGGTCGAGGGCTCAGCTACGCTGGTTTTCAGCCTCGCCTTGGCAGAAACATCTGCAGCTGTCGCCGCCACAGATAGGGTTCTCGGGAACTGTCAGTTTTATGCACTGAATTAACAAGTAGTAATTGAAGAAGTAACTAGACAATTACCGAAAACCCATCGCGTAAATATTTGTGTAGATAAATAGACAAAATCCGTGCGCGAGTCGTTCATCACGATCACAATGCATTGTATCGATTTATCAGTTGCTAAAGCGAGAGCGCACTATTGTACTATACACCCGCGTGCACCTCGTATACATACTTACTTTTGTAGTTATAAATAAATCTTTATTAAAAAACTTGAAATAGTACTTTTACGATTTTTTTTCATACCGCCGCAGGTTTACAAATAATTTGGTGGTTACATAAAATTACCTCAATTAGCTCTTGATTAAATAACGAATACTCGTAAATATTAACTTTTAAACATATTTTCTTCCAAAACGAGATATTATTAGAACTAAAGTAATCAGTAGTTATAACTACTCGATTACAGTAATCAGATTAACGATGACTTTAAGTAACTTGAGTACTGTAGTTAAATTACATGTAATCATAACTACTTGTAGTTAACTACTTGTAATCGTAATTAGTAGTTAGATTACAAAATACTAGTTAACTACGCCCTACACTGCTACTTTGTCCGTCCGTTTTCACCATTTTGGTTGACAACTCGAAAAACCGAAAAAAATAATAGTCAAACCATGCCAGAGGTGATAAATGGAGCTGATCATTGGAGTTGACAATTAGCGCATTCCATAAGAGTAATAATAATTAATAACCCCGCAGGGCACGCTTGTGGCGAGCGTTCGGTGCGTGGTGACACCGCGGAGCCCCATTACTCCCTGGGGTTGACAAAAACCCCTGACCCTTGGTTTGCCTTAGTTGGCCGGTCAAGGGTGGAGCCGCAAGAGCGGAACCTATGCTCCAAGGGTTAAAGTGTTAAAGGCATAAAGCCGGGAGTAGCGCTTAGTGAAACTGCAGCACACCTCTCAAAACCCTTTAACCGCCCACACCAACGTTGCCCCTTACGCTGCCTTTTATTGGCGGCATTTATGGGGGCCCGTTTAGTGGACGGCTAGTCACCTCCAGCCTCAATCATTCTTGATATTGCAGAATTGGCAGGTGCCGTATCTCAGCTCTCCCATAGCCCAGCATCGATTCCATTAGCATTGCTCTGACAATAATGTACCTGTATCCATTATTGCAATAGTTTAACCATCAGTCCCACCTCCATCTTGCAATACATAAGACAAGCCTCTTCTCAAGCCTCTTGGCTCCGGCCCCGGTAATGACTATGTTAAGGTCCAGGCTTAGTGCCTGTGTTGTAAAATAAATAATAATATAAAATACATTTAACTCTGACCCGGAATCACAAAACTCGTTCAGAGTAAGTATTGAAAAATTCCCACTGATTTCAAAAATTTCCACGGACGTGATAGATCACCATTATATTCCCTTAAATATATCTACCGCATAACCTTTGGCATTATGGATACGGTAGAGTTATTTTAATACCAATATGCAATCGGTATAACTTCTGGTATCTCGCCAAAGTTGTTTCGAACTTTGATCAAACTGATAAACCGACTATCTCATGGAAATTGCAATGTAAGTATAATAAAAATGGGGCCAAGTCACGCGTGACGACACACGATATACCCACGCAGATCTCAGTTTGTCTCGACATTGTTTTACTTAGAAAACTTTCGTGATTGATTTCAATCATTATTATAAATACGGGATTTATCACGTACCGTCTTATCGGTGTTTCGATCGACAATGTTTCGGTTCAATTCGCCTCGCACGTGCGAGGCGAGACGTTATTCGGAGCGGATCGCACTCACTCTGATGAAGGTTCACGAATTGAACCGAAACATTGTCGATCGAAACACCGATAAGACGGTACGTGATAAATCCCGTATTTATAATAATGATCGACATTGTTTACTTGAGCATTACCTACATTGTAGCAAAATTTAATATAACCTACAAAAAAAATATTTGCCTGTGCAGTCACGCAGTAGTAAAAATATTAAATCACGAAAAACACAAGCATATTAGTTCACCGGTCAATGCACGCTTCAATCCGAGCCAAGATAGATTGTTTCCTTGACTGGTGCCAGATTGACTGAAATGAGCACCGTTAATGTATTCAAAAATAGCCGTGGTCTGTTCTTGGCTGAATTTTCTATTGAAAATAGTGGTAAGCAATACCAGTGTGGGAAGTCTCACGCCTGCTTTTCAAGGCTTCACTGAATTACTGTGTAGGTATTATTTCGCCGGGTCTCTCTCTCTGTCTCATATATGTCGCTAGCAAAGGAACTTAAATGTTCTGCTCACAAACCATCCTCAGGTTGATCTGTTTTGTGGATGGCTGCAAGACAATATAGAGAATATAATTCAATTGTTGTGAGAGTGAATGAGTGTAAGAGAAATAATGTAAATGTAATTTTTGTTTGAATAATTACAGTCAAAAATGAATTTAAAACATATTACAACTTCTTGAGCTTCGTGGCCACGCACTAGAAAGCGCAGCGTAGAATGACCTCTCGATGGAAGGATGACCTGATAAGGGTTTATCTGAACCGTTAACCGTAACTCTGAAAATATATGCGCAAGGCTCTATCAGCCATCTCCGAGCAGTGGACTATTGCTGATGCAATCACAATTATTCATTTAATGTAATTTTATGTACCTGGTTATTAGAAAATAAAGCATATAACATTAATATATATGTTTTTCCGTTCTCTCCATCGCCAAAATACTAGATTCGTCAGGACAAACGTTGTGTTACATCAGTGAGATGTTATACTTTCACTAAGCTAGCATTTACTACTAAGTTGAGGCATCACAATTACCAGCGAATAATAAAATAAGATAAGATAACTCTTTATTGTACACCAAAGTAAAATACAGAACATAATGCTTACAAATAGATTTAGTACAATGGGCGGTCTTATCGCTAAAAGCGATCTCTTCCAGACAACCTTTGTATGGACAGGATCAAAATGTAACACATGACGGCGGTGCATCTATATAAATTTAAAAACATATCTACATACTATAAACCTAAATTACCAATAATAACACAAATTTAATTTAAATAAGCAACTCTAAAAGTGGTTATGATGAATTAACAAGCAGCTACAACTTCAACACAGGGAGAGATAATGGGTGTGCACTTTTGTTTTAAAATTACTAATAGACTTGGATGTTCTTATAGAGAGGGGCAAAGCGTTCCACAATCGTACAGCTGTTACAGTGAAGGATCGACTATAAAACTCTGTCGTATGGACAGGAGTTTTAAGTTGGAGGGAATCTGAAGAACGCAAATTGCGATCATTAGCCTGGTGGAGAAATTCAAAACGCTCCTTAAGATAGAATGGAGAAGAAGGGTTAAAAAGGATGTTATACAAAAGGGACAGTATGTGTGCATTCCGGCGAAGACGGATGGGGAGCCACTTGAGCTTTGTGCGAAAATCAGAAATATGGTCATACTTGCGCAAGCCAAATATGAACCGAATACAGAGGTTTTGAAGGCGCTCAAGTTTGCTCAGTTGGGCTTCAGTGATGTCAAGATAGCAGGCGTCAACGTAGTCCAGGATTGGAAGTAAAAGGGTCTGTGCAAGCGTAACCTTGGTAGCAGTCGGCAAGAAGTTACGAAGTCTCCGTAAAGATCCAGATGATGCAAATACCCTGCGGCTAATTTCATTGATACAGGGAACCCAGGTTAAACAGGTAATAATATGCATGAACATTTCACACCTTCTTGCATAATTAGATCATTTATCATCCTGGTATGGTAAATCACCTATCGCACGTGTAGGTACATTGAAAAGGTGTGCCAACTGCATACCGGTAAACTATTAGAAGATTCTAGATGTGGATTCTAACTGGCCGGTGCAGTCAGAAGGAGTTTCGTATCGGAATAAGGGAGGGGATTTCACAATTGGAAGGGTACATCATTAACTAATTTTACGGTTTACTCTCATTGGCTGCCATGATGTGAATACACCTAAATTCTAACTGTCGACGCGTCCTTTCGAACCTACTGTATTAGCTCGTCCTCCTCTTTGCACGCACGGCATAGACAAGAATTGTTTCTTGTGTAAGTAACCTCGCAGAAAGGAGTAAATTTCGCATGTGTTATTATTATGTTTATGTTTGTGGACTCCCTTTTCCGCATTTGAACTCTTAAGTGGTCCATTATGCGTGAGAGAGTTGGCTATATGGATAGCCAGCCTAACTCCGACCAGAAGCGCAGAAGTTTCCTGGGGTCTTAGCAGGCTTCACGGAGTGACGTTGGATTGTCCAGGATTTCTGCGCGTTGTGCTGTTACCCCCACGCATTCCAGGACTACGTGGGCTGCTGATTCTTCTTCGGTGAGACATCCCCTGCAGAGTGGTCTGTCTGTTGCTTTCGCATTTTGTTATACAAAGTACGCATATACAAAGTTCGGACATTCTTAGGCAAGCCGGGAACACTAGAGGAAGTTATAAAAGGTTAGTTACATCCAAAAACTGACTGACTGAAATTCCCGCACAGATGGTAGATAGATGCATAATCAGATAGTAGACTGGTTTACACTAACTTCTTCTATTCTACGGAAATTATCTCAAAGGCAGTCCTTACCTTGCAGAATCCGGCAATACATTCCTTTGCCCGATGGTAGTGTATTACATATCTGCTTTTACATATGTATCCATTATAGTTGATCGTTTGGTATTCAGCCCGCGAAACGATACCTACCATTTTTCATTCACACGTGATCGGAAAACCGATTATACTGCATATCAGGTTGCTATACCATGAAACCGTCGCTCCAAATATCTTCAGATTGGAACCGTTGCTATTTCTTTTACGTGCTATGACAATATAGCCTAGTCTTTCCGGTAGCAGAATTGCATTTAAAACACGTTTAAAGCTACTTTTAACGTAGGCGTTCGCAGCATGGCAAACCGTTCATTGGAATAAAACTTATGTGGTAGGGTTTTGTAGCATAAAATGAAGAAACTATAAGGTTCAATTGAAAAATGTTGAAAAGCACGGTGCATCTAATAAAGTAACGTGTAGTCCTAGATGTAGAGAAACCCTAGTTTATTTATTCATAAGGTACTACACAGGAACTTCTTGAGAACGATCTAAACACTCGCGACACATCCTCCACTCACCCTTTTGACGTAGGTATTTACGTTACAGCATAATACATTATTCAAAAATAGGCCCTTTGAGACCTGATCATGCCAACATTGGATACACGTGGTTAAAAATAAGGTAATATTTTGTATAACTTTCTATCCAGTAAGGTCGTTTGAGATTAATTACATAAGTACCTATATTTATTGTTCGATTTCATTGTTTTATTAGATAATCGATAACTAAGTATCAAAGCAAGCTACTTTATCAAAGCAAGCAAGATCAAGTTCTTATGAATCTGTAAAAAAAACTAAATTAAACTCTGTCTGTAGCATAACTGAACAAACAATGTAATAAGAAATAGAAAACAAGCAACATTTTTTTTTATAAAACTATAAACTTATATATAAGGTGGTATTCTTCAGAGAATGAAGGCAGAGTTCAGACTTTTTACTTACAAAGGCAAATAACTTTTAAAACTTCTTTGCAGAAGACATTTCTTTGTATGCTTAGGTATTAGTACTCCCTATCTGCTAGAAAACACCAAGAAAACTTCTTCACAAAACGAAAACGACACGCCTTCTATGTAGGTCATTCTCATTTCAACTATTACCTTCTAGTCGTGTAGGAGTCTTTACCAGTGAATAGCAATAACAAATAGGTATGTAATATTATTCTACTCTAAGTACATGAGGAATAAGAATAAAGTTTATTAGACTCCAAGAAATATTAGTAAATTTATCAGTTAAAACTAATTTACTTATACAAGGTTAACACCACTAAAAACGCATTCAAAGCAAGGGTATCCCGTCAACTGTCTCAACAGACACCGCTGAACAAACCGAGGGAGGTAGGATATAGGATGGATGAATAGATAACTCTTTATTATTATAGATATTAAATTAAAATTACTAAACCTAGAAAACTTAACTTCTTATGAACATTAACTTTGACATTTCAACACCAGTCTTTTTAAAATATCTTCTTTAAAAACTGTCGCCATGTAACCCTTGCGCGTAAACTCACTTTATTTAGTTAACTACCTTCTTTTTTGTTACCATTCCCAAATGATCTGATAATAAAACATAACATAACACTATAAAATACATCCTACACCACACACACTAGGTACACTATACACACATAAACACACACAAACACACACTCCAAATGCGATCAAGCAAACATTGCAGCTCAAGGGGCACTTCTTCATTCATTTAAATATTTTAAAAAAATTTAATACTCATTTTTTTTTGTTATAAACCATTTCTTGTAATTTATTATTAATAATTTTTGTAAAAATTTAGTTATGATAGGTATATTAAAGTTTACGGGCTACTTTGCTGCGTCAAATTTATAAAAGTTTAGTATTACATAATGTAGATTCAATTTGGTTTAAGTTCAGTACTATGTTAATAAATGTATGATATACGGTTATGTAACTGTGAATCTAAGTATTATTATTAAATAAATAAATAAATAGGTAATATTACTTCCTACCCATGTTACCCCTTAATTTAGTCAAGCGCGTGTCGAACCATGCACAGTGAAGGGTTCCGTAGCTAGTACGGCTGCATCTTAGTCTTATTGAAATACAAAGCTAATTTCACACGACTATTACGAAATACTTGATTAAAAAAGTATTGAGCAATTTTTATAAGGTTTTTAAAAAACCTTTACAACGACACCCCATAAGATAGGGTGCGTGAGTAAAAAAAAATCACCCCAACTTCCTTACACGCAAGAATTTATACTATATAACTACAAATTAACTATTCAGGTTTTGATTTATTTGTGAGCAAAATATGTGGCCATTTCGGCCGTATTTTTATTGCGTTGAGACGCTTGATTTTTTTACAGCTTCAAAGGACCGTTGTCTTGCGCATAGGATATTAATTTCAATTTGATATCTTTACGCGTTCCTGAAAAAACATGTTGAAAGACGGACAAGGAAGTGATCCTATAACTTTTTGAATGTTAAGGTACCGAACACTAAAAAAACCAAATTTTTGCCATTTTTATCAACGAAAATAAGTAAGTAATTGGTTTGTATATTTTTAGATTTGTCGAAGACAAGACAGGACGATTATTAAATTTTTATGCTAACAGTTTCAAAGAAAATGGGATCAACAGATTTTTCCTTGTTAAGGTACATACTTCCTTATTTAAATTACGGAATATTAAAAGTAATAACTTCATGGAAATACAAACAAATAATTATTTTTAAGTCTGGTATTTATTATGTCTGTTTTTTATTAACAGTACCTCTCAACATTGTGCAGATTCTGAATTTATAATGAAAATAAAAGGCCCTGTAGTGGGATAATAGCATCATCATCAACATCAATCTAAGCTTATTTCAGCTCCCACTGATATAAGCCTCCTCCATTTTGAGCAATGTATCAGCCTTAGGCTGATCGCGTCAAGGTCTCATCAGTCTCTCGATTTCGTCGGTGCATCTAGCATGACAAATATAGCCTTATTCAATAAACATACAATCATTAACGACCTGATATAACATGGCATGACTGACATGACGACCTCCGTGGCGCCCCAGCCGTGGGCGAAGAGCCGGCTGAGATGTTGCGGGTTTTATTCCCGTCGCGGAACAAATTTTTGTATGATTTTTGTATCTTGATATGTATGAAAAGTATTTATTTACAATTTTTTAAGTATTGTATCAGTTATCTGGTTCCCATAATACAAGTTTGACTTAGTTTGGGGCTAGATAGAGCTGTGTGAAATGTCCAGCAATATTTATTTATTGTTATATATTTTTTTAAATATAATATGATCAACCTGCTGCATACAAGTCAAGCAACTTGAATTCTACTTATGTGACCTACTACCTATGTCTAATCTACCTGTGCTCTACATAGTTGTATGTAGATATCTAAATGCCAATCCTCCGCCTAATAGCCCGTGTCGGGCAGCCTGCTAACCCTTAATTCAACAATTACTTGCGGTCCGTTTAGCAGCCGCTTGCCGCTTGATAATGCACCAGAACAGAACTACGATCAATGATTCATAACAAAGATGATCACTGGGCCGTATAGTCATTCTCGCGTAGAGTGGCGATGGTTGAAAATACTCGTCACTGTTTTCAATGGGATATAAGTAGTAAGTAGTAGAGATACAGACGCCACTTAGCAGTGACTTTGGTTTATCTATTCCTCATTTCTGATTCGATTTTGTAAAGAAATACTAAGTATAACTCTCCATAGCACGTTGGACGAACTTAAGCCTTCTGATGAAGCCCGTAGTGGCATTATAACAATAAAAAATCCTTTTGAATACTCCCGAAAATAGTTTTGTAACTAAAATCCTTCTGGTGTGTTCCTTTAATGTTGCTTCAAATCCTATCCTATCCTTTCTTTTAGAAAGAACCAAAACACAGGCACACTCGGCCGAGCCGTTCAACTCATCTGATTTAAATATGCAGACGCTATCGATTGTCTCCAAGAATAACCCCCTTCCGACGTGGAACCACAGAGTAAATAGTAGCAGGTAGAAACCGCACGAACCATGGAATAATTAATTTTAGAAGCGCCCTGCCATACTCCAAAATTTTTGTCACTGTGAAATAAGCGAGAATCTCTCACTCCGAATCAGCGGAACTAGCCGATCGACAAATTGAAATGGTTATTTTGATTATGGATTACAAACAGCCACAATATAAAGTAATAACAAACCCATACGGGATATTTACCATAATTTGTAAGTTTTTGAGTAATATTATGGATATAGGGATATTATGTATTAATAACTTAATATCCTGAACGTAACATAAATTGACAATAACGTTAATATTTTGCTAATTTTCCGACTTCCGAAGTTCCGTACTTGCACTGCTGTTTTTAAATTGCAAACGTATAAGTAGAGCAACGTTCCGCGATGTTTAAACACTCATTATTTAGGAACTTAGGCTTCTGCTGTAATTTTTAGCTGAGCGGTTCTTTGCTTTGTTGGTACGTTATGCTTCTGGTCCCATTCTTGTTGGAGCCTTTGGAGGCGGTTGGCGGTTTAACACTAGAGTGCACGCGTACTATAGTAGAATGCACTTACTTATTTTATCACTATTCATTCGTTCTTACACCTGATTGCCCGCGCTACTAGATAAGCCTCGTCGACAAAATCGCGGAACGGATAGGTACAGCGCCCACTGGCAGCGTAAGCGCATGTTCTCGTAATTAGGTGTCTAAGTTCGACTTCTACCATTGTAGTACATGCGAGTATTGGCGTAATAAAACTGAATGTAAGTAAAGTGGTATAAGCGATGTGCTAGGTGGATTTGTCGTTATCACCAAGTTGTGATCTGTATCGAACGCGAGGATAGTGACCAATAAGATAGTCATCGCTTATTAGATATTTTTTTTGAGCTGATCTCAACAACCATGCCAAACATGTTGATTATCTTTTTGATATCGTAAACTGTTCCTAATTAATGTGTATTCTATTAAAAATGTGATTTTTTGCAATAATTGTGTGTAATAATAAAGAGTTGACACATATTATTTAGTTTTATCATTTTAAAACTAACTATTTTTCAAATATCTGATATATTGTTTTCTACTATGGTAGAGCACGCGAGCACCCATGTAAAATAAAGGGCGTGCACTGTAGTGTTAAAAACTTCAATATCAGAGTTTGCCAATAGCTTATTTTAGCCACGAACTTATTTTACGTTACTTTCTTCCTTTCAATGTTGGAGTATATTAGGTTTTTGATATACAGTCACATATTTTGGAACTTAAGGCATTCCTAGCTTAGTAGTTCGGTGGCGCGAGCTTTAACTAACCAACAAGTTTTATATTTTGTCTATTACTCTAATAGAAGCCGAAAGTTCAATAAAATTACGTAGACAAACGACTGACTTTAGAAGTTATTTCAACTATTAGTCTGTAATTAAGTATACACGCGTCGTTCGTAACTTAGACAATAAATGTAGATTGGATTTCAAGAGGTCATCATCATTGTCGGCTGGAACCTACTCACTACTGGGATGAGCCTTCTCCATTTGCCATGAGTTCTTGTCTTGAAATCCATCTAGCAGTTAGTCTGCCAGCACTGCGTTTGCTTTCTCTAGTAATAGTCAAGCGCTTGACAACTACCTTACCTAATGGTAAGTGGTGGTGTGATCGATCACGCTAGCCTAGAAGGAACTTGTAAGGCCGCCCATTGTACCTTTGATTTAATTTTGTATTCTCTTTTGTTTGTTTTATTTTTAATGGTGTGCAATAAAGAAATTATCTATCTATCTATCTAACTTGCTCACTCTGGATTTGAAATCTCCGAGATTATTATGGTCAGGAAAAATAAACGCGAGTTCCAATCCTTACTCATACCACAGACTAGTAATATTACTGGTTTCTGCTCGTACTAGCAATTAAAGTTGAAGCGAATCGTTTGGTAAGGCAAGGTGGACCTCCAACTAATGATACTTTTCATTCATCTGCTGATACAGAGGTAAGAAGGGGAAGGAAGGATAAGGTTATGAAGATCTTGCGCACATTCACCATAATGAGTCTTAAAGTCTGACCATCGAGGGTCTGAGCTCGAGGCTTTGTAAATTGGCTTCCACTCAGACAAGGAGTCATTGCCAATAAACGACGTCGCTTAATCGAAGGCTTTAAGCTGATACTTGGTCGAGCCCTACTCTACC
Organism: Philereme vetulata; assembly: GCA_918857605.2. Classification (NCBI taxonomy): domain Eukaryota; kingdom Metazoa; phylum Arthropoda; class Insecta; order Lepidoptera; family Geometridae; genus Philereme; species Philereme vetulata. The sequence goes on along the minus strand of OU975473.1, from coordinate 6,144,299 downwards.
TGCCGTCACCGCGTCCAAATGCCACAGTTAGCCATATTGGTTAATTATTTAGATAAGTCTAGTCTTCTATTAAAGGTATATTAGGTATACATAAATGTATGTGTTCTGTTCTTCCATAAAATGATGAAGGTAGATTTTACGGTGCGGATTTGAGTGACAAATTGCAAGCGATTAGTCGTATCAGTATTCTATTTAGAATAATATACGAAAACAGTATAATATTAGGTTGTGCAATACTACTCATAATCTTATAAATCTATGTGTTATCTTATTCATCATATCTTTGAAATGTAAATGCAAAGTTGCTCCCCAGATCGCCCATAATTAAATAAAGCATATTAGTATTTGGTCTACAACCAAGATATTCCTTTTAATTGTTCCTTGAACCCGTCTCTTTTGTACAAGGGTGAATATTATAACCACGAGCAGAGCAAAGAATGTTATCTCTTAATTAATCTAAAACAGAATGTTATTTCAAGAGCTTGGATAATTGATTTAGTCTAATGCAACGATGATTAGGTAATCAGACCCGCCCTGTAAATTGAATTCTTTTAATTTAGTAACATTTTTCTGTCAACTTTGTAAATAGCAATCTGTTTTGATGACGTCTATGATATGTTTAACGCAAGCAGTTATTTTTAAAGAAATAAGGGTAAATATTCTTAGAATAAATTCATAGGCTGTGATAATTATGTCATTAAGGAAGTTCTTAGGAGAATACTTAGGGTATGTATCTATAATCTATGAGTCTACGAAAATTCGTAGCATAATTCATAATTAATAGTAATTAATAGAAAATTCATAGACCTGTGACTACAATAATTCGTAGAACCATGTCTACAAATAATTTGTAGAACCATGTCTACAATAATTCGTAGAACCATGTCTACAATAATTCGTAGAACCATGTCTACAATAATTCGTAGAACCATGTCTACAAATAATTCGTAGAACCATGTCTACAATAATTCGTAGAACCATGTCTACAATAATTCGTCGAACCATGTCTACAATAATTCGTAGAACCATGTCTACAATAATTCGTAGAACCATGTCTACAATAATTCGTAGAACCATGTCTACAATAATTCGTAGAACCATGTCTACAAATAATTCGTAGAACCATATTTACAATAATTCGTAGAACCATATCTACAATAATTCGTAGAACCATGTCTACAATAATTCGTAGAACCATGTCTACAATAATTCGTAGAACCATGTCTACAATAATTCGTAGAACCATGTCTACAATAATTCGTAGAACCATGTCTACAATAATTCGTAGAACCATGTCTACAAATAATTCGTAGAACCATGTCTACAATAATTCGTAGAACCATGTCTACAATAATTCGTAGAACCATGTCTACAATAATTTGTAGAACCATGTCTACAATAATTCGTAGAACCATGTCTACAATAATTCGTAGAACCATGTCTACAATAATTTGTAGAACCATGTCTACAATAATTTGTAGAACCATGTCTACAATAATTTGTAGAACCATGTCTACAATAATTTGTAGAACCATGTCTACAATAATTTGTAGAACCATGTCTACAATAATTTGTAGAACCATGTCTACAATAATTCGTAGAACCATGTCTACAATAATTCGTAGAACCATGTCTACAATAATTTGTAGAACCATGTCTACAATAATTTGTAGAACCATGTCTACGAAAATTCGTAGCTGCATCTACGAAAATGCGTAGCGGTTTCTCCATAAATTCGTAGACTTGCGGACACGAAAACCCGTAGGCCTACATTTGCGAAACTTCGCAGGGTTGTCTTAGAATTATTTCGAGGTGTGCCCACGAAAATGCGTAGACCTGTTTACAATAAGGCGTAGGATTTGTCTACGTTAATCAAAGGGTGTGCCATAGGAAAATTCGTAGATATGTATCTACAAAATTCGAAGGGATGAACCAACAAATATGTATCAACGTTTACAAAAACATATAGTTCGTGACAATAAATTGACCTGTGTCTACAAAAACCGTAAAACTGTATCAACAAAACACGTATAAATAAAAAGCAAAAACAATCAACATGACTAAAATGTGTACCATTAAAATGTGTACCACTAAAATGTGTACCACTAAAATGTGTACCACTAAAATGGTCAAACTAATAAATTACCACAATAAAATATATCTACTTGAATAAATAGTGTTCACAGTGTTGAGACCTGCGCTTAACCTTTAATTTAGTGAAGTGGCGCCCAGGCGGCACCGCGCGACTCGGATAGCTCATAATATCGAGTGTCTCACAGGTCGGCCCACTGTGAAGGGAGACTAATAATAACATCACATGTCGTACCTTTATTGAGCTCGAAACCTCATGGTCTCTGCTCCACAGCGTTCCAAAAATATCGATTCACGGCGTATCCAGCATGTCGACCGCCCTCTAGGGCAGGCAGACGGCTGCTCTCTCTACGTACACATAGGACACAACACGTCAAGCGAGATATCAAAACGGTTTCCCGCCACTAGTATTTTAGCACATATTCTCTCATTGTACCTATTTGATCACTGTCAATTATTTTTTTTCAGGACGTACACTATTTTTATTAAATTTTAGGGTGATTTATTTAGTGAAAGGTTGTAAAACGGCCAGAAACTTTGATTTAAATGTGAAAATGTCGAAGCGGGCGTTGGTCCAACCTCGCGCGCTCGCTCGACCCGACTGAGTTTCCCCACATTTTCCCGGCGCAAGCCTTCACCCCTTGTAATCGAGCACGCCCGCGAAGATAAAACAGGCAAATCTAGATGTGCTCAAGTTTTGACTCAATCTCGTAATTTGATAACTACTTATGCTCGGCTGCTTATTTGCCTCTCTGCTGCGTATCCTGTAGGTATGGAGGTGTAGCTCTAAGGTAAATCTTACGCGTAACGTCATCTTTTTAGGGTTCCGTACCCAAAGGGTAAAACGGCACCCTATTACCTACTGAGGCTCCGCTGTCTGTCTGTCTGTCTGTCCGTCTGTCACCAGGCTGTACCTCATGAACCGTGATAGTAAGACAGTTGAAATTATCACAGATGATGTATTTCTGTTGCCGCTATAACAACAAATACTAAAAACAGAATAAAATAAATATATAAGGGGGGCTCCCATACAACAAACGTTATTTTTTTGCTGGTTTTAGCTCAATATTCGTGTCGGCAACAGGTAAACGCTTGAAATATTCACAGAGTATTTAGATAAATATTCAATTTAAAAATAAATAATTATATTAAAATAAAACATTTATTTAAGGGGGGCTCCCATACAACAAACGAGATTTTTTACCGTTTTTATAGGGTAATGGTACGGAGCCCTTCGCGCGCGAATCTGACTCGCACTTGGCCGGTTTTATTTAATAATTAAATGGGGAAGGTGCTTTATGTTAGTGACTAAGTACGTAGATAAATACTATTTCACTTTTTCGTTGAATAACATAATAACACTTATGTCTGTTGATAATAGTTTTATATATCTTAGTTTTCATTGTGTTCGGTATTTGTTGTTACCTATTTCACTAATAATAAAAATGCGAAAGTTCGGATGTATATTTGGACGTTTGTTTGTTTGTTACTCAATTATGCCGTAACGGCTGAACCGATTTCGATGAAATTTTGTTTAGACATAACCTGGATCACCACATATGCTACCATTTATCCCATGAATCAGTTCCCATGGGACAAAAATGGGATTTATATATATTTGCACCCCAGAACAACGCGGGCGAAGCCGCTGGCAACAACTAGTGTACATTATAGTATTCATCTATCTATCTAATGAAGACCATCTCATAACAAACAAAATGAATAGGTTTAAACCATGACTGAAGACGGCGTGAGATGAGTGCCTTACAAAAAGTAGATAGGAGTTATGTAAGTACCTATAGAATATAGAGTTAAAAAAAATACCGCAACTTTACGTAAACAATATTGTGAGGTAGATAGATACTCATCACTAGATTCATAACCACCTAGTAGGGAACCTAGTTTTGAAGTTAAAATTCCTAAACAGACATGAATAACGTAGGTACTATCTGCCGAAGTTTTAACATGTGCAGATAAAACGAAATAAAAATATATATATGAACTGAATAAAGTAGTAAACCTTAGTACAACCCAAATTTTATGCTAAGTTACTCTATGTCTTCATCCACTAGGCGCTTAGGTAGGCAGGTAAATATTTTTTTTAATTTTTCTGCTATCCTAGCCTTCAGATTCCTGTTCTGCCTGCCATATTAATACCCCTCTGTTGAGTCTGTGGTGCCCATTCGAATTTTTGACTATGACATTTAATTATAGATTGAATGACAGTAACATACTGTGTACCACGACATTGACAATTACATTTGACAGTAAAACATCAACAGTAGCGTAGCGTAACGTAGCCGTGTAGCGTCGGGCCGACCGATCGTTGCTTGAATTTTGTTTGTTTGGTCTTATTTTATTTCTTCTTTCATCTAATCTAAAAGCACTTTGAAAAAAAAGGTGATTCAAACTTTCAGAACTATTAGATGGCCCAAACAGAGGACACAGAGCTAAGAGATTTGGTGATAGAAGCCTTAGAAAAAAATGGATCCTTGGCAAAAATACGTGCATTGTTACGGGCAAACTTATTTTTGGCTTTTGAAGACGAATGTGAAAATATGAGACAGAATGTAAGTTTAGATAATTTACTGAAGCTCCCTGAGGGTGTACTAGCTCTATCTGTTGTGCACGAGTTTTTGGAGGCATGTAACTTAAAGAATACATTGTTTGTGTACAAGTCAGAGTCACGCCAAGGAAAGGATTATAATTACCATGGAAAAAAACTCCTTGCTGACAGGCTTGGTTCAGGACAACAGGATAATCCAAAGGAACCAATTCTGGTAACACTTATTAGGAATTTATCTAAACCAAAATACAGCAATAGACAGATAGAGAAACGAAGAACAAACAAGCACGGAGATAGTGGAGATAACTATAAAGATGAGCAAAATACCTCTTACATTGTCCATGAGGATTCCCAAAGCACAAATACTTCCCAGTCAGATAATTCTTTGGATGAAAAGAATAAACTGCTCCTCAGGCTTCAGTTGGACAATTCAGACACTGACACATCTACATCAACAGAATCTACAAGAGACAAAAGCAGTTCGGAATATATTCCTAGTGATCATGTTTTGGAGGTGAGCAACAGCCATAACACTCCTAAAGATTTAACTTCTGAAACTATTGAGCAAATTGTATCCAAGAAAGAAGAAAATACATTACCATACTTTTCTAAGCTGCCTGGAATAATTAGCAGTGACTCCACCTCCTACGTAGATCTAAAACCATTCTGCTCATATGATGAAAAAGCACTGAATACAATGGGAATACCATACACTGAAGCAGCAGATATTCCTCAACTACAGCATGGATCAAACATACAAAATGAAACTCAACCAAAAGATTCTGCCAAATCAGCTACTTTGAGCAGTATTTCATCATTTTCATTAAGAAGCGAAACCACTAAAAATGATTTTGGGATAAAATCACAAGGGTCAAAGTCTGATGGTGAAGAGTACACTTATGATTTTACCACATCACAAGGTTCTAAAAACAGAAGTAAACCCAAATCACCTAAGCATACCATGGATACTGAGTATAAAAGTTCTCCAGCTGGAAGTCCTCACCAAAACTCACAAAGTTCAGTTTCTATATCTGATGTTGCAGATTTGATTAGTGAAAAGTCCTCTTCATTTGATCAGCATTCCCATAATGATAAGTCATTGGATGAGGGAAAATCAAAGTTGTCAAGTAACAACTCTAAAAAGAAATCTGGTAGTGTTCTGAACAAGCACAGTGATGATTCAGGCGATTTCACAGAATCACCTATTCCATCCCTTTCTAATCTTAGTCTTGATATTCATAGTGATTGACACAATGCCAGTCTATGTGATTCTGAGATGTCTTAGCAAAATTTACTCAAATAACAATATTAACCCATTACGGATCATGCCAATACATTTTTCTATTGTTGTTGTGCCTGACCGATTAAGCCTACTGTGAAGTTAAAGTAAAAAAGTTCCTTTGACTTACCTACAATTATGAATTTAACTAAGTATTGTTGTAATACTAGGTTTAAAGCTTCACTGGTACAAATCTGCAATAAAATTTACATAGTTTAGCTTGTCGAGTAAGATTTTAAACACTAATAGTTTTCTAAGGTATTTTAAAAAGTTTAAAGTTTCGTAAAATTAGTATTTCATATCTAGACAGGTAATTTAGTATAGAAGTTTTTAATAGGTACTTTAAACATTTATTAAAACTGCATTGTGAATAATAATTATTGTGAATATGATACTAAATGAATGTTCCTATATAAAAGTAGATTTTGTTTAGGAAATCTATTAATTTTATGTTATTCACAGTGTAGCCTTAGAATTTGTATATTTATGCTCTCTTCCAAGTGCTACTGGTGCCTTTCTGGGCAGAGTTGTAATCAGTGTGGTTGTGCCTTATTTCTCTTATGTTCCAATGTTGGTTCCTATGACAGTTCAGTCAATGTTCTAGTCCTAAATAACAACTGGTTCCGTCCAAATTGCTTGTGTCATGTCTGTTTCTGATCAACAATTTCGTGCTGATGCATGATTGCCAATACATTGCATTTGATTTAAAAAAACTGTGTATTATTTACATACTATAGGGTAGTTTGAGTCATACTTTGTAATTAGATAATCTCCATAAGGCTAAGTTCATATGAACGCGCGATATAAGATCAAACTAAATAGTGTTAATCGTCTACATTACCGTGCGCTACCGTAGTGAGCAGTATAATGTAGACGAGTAGCGCACGGTAATATAGACGATAAACACTATTTAGTTTGATCTTGTACCGCGCAGTTAGTAGATCCGCGCGGCCTTATTTTACAAGAAAATACAGAATAATTTTTAATCAATTTTTATTTCACCATTTCTGTAAAGCATAGATTGTAGATATCACGTTTCCTTTATGCACACAAGTCAATCCATACCAAACAAAACTGTAGAGTAGATGTTACATAATTTCTATACAAAATTATCTTTATGGCATAGTAGCGGTTAGTTGTTTATAATTGCATAGAAAAGAAATATATTAAACATATTTACACCTAAATATATTTTTAGTAGGTACATGAGTTTTAATATGAAATTGGTATAAAAATTACACTTTCATAAAGTAATTAATTACATACGCTATGTAGTAATACAAATGCAGTTTGTATCCTAAATTTGAAAAATATAACAATAGTAAAAGCCACAATGCTTCATATAAACCGTAACAGTCCTACTACATTGTATGAATTTATAAAAATGGAAAAAATATAGCTCCAGGCACTGTTATTACTTTCTCATTCAAAGTATTTTTGAAGAGAAATATTGAAACATAACTCTATGCAAAGAAATTATATTTTAGAAAGGGGAAAATACTCGTGCTTATAATATTTGCTTATTCATACAAATACTGCAGAGCAAAGTCCTTTCCATATTCAAAACAATTAAATTACTAACTAATAATTACTTGATATCACTGAATAATGATTCTTAACATAACAAAGATTCCAAATAAGATTACAAGTGTACACGTAAATAAATATAAATAATGTACTTAATATGGCAAATATTTGGCTTTATAAATCGTATTTCACGTGGGTTTACGCACGTTTAACTCACCAAATTTTTGCTGGTACAAACTTAGAAATTTCTTATAAAAAGCAAGGTGTTGTCACTACATAAATACCAGCAAAGTTTAAACATAACATATTGTGGAAGATCGAATGACAAACAGCCACGTGTCAAATCGAAGAGTCTGTTAAAGCTCGTTGCCCATGGAGCTGTCGTGGGTGAGATTCGAGTCCATGCTGGCGTTGTCAGAGTCCTGACTTTGGTTTCCGCTGTAGTTCGCAGCTTCCTGCAGCCTCATGAGCATGTTCAACTGAAACAAACATCAAGTAGGTAACTCAATATCTTTATTGAGAACTGGTACAAATAGACTATCTTTAGATACAATTCCGGTGTGCACCTGTTCGTAATTCATCTCCAGGGGCCACCTGGATTGTTCTTAGATTAGATTAGATAATTTCTTTATTGCACACCATTAAATACAAACATATAAAATAAAATACACTTTTAAATCATAGGTACAATGGGCGGCCTTATCGCTAAAAGCGATCTCTTCCAGGCAACCTTTGGATGGACCGGATCTATATGAACAAATAAGGTTCTTAGCTATAGTTGGACCCGGCAGGTGGCGCTGTTCGAGCCTTCGAGATCCAGGAAAATGGCGGGCGAAGTCGCGAGCATCCAATTAGTTTACTATTTGTACTAAAAACAGGATATTTAGAATGATCATGGCGCATGCAACTGCGTTGAAATATCGGGATACTCAAAAACTCACAAATCATGATAAATATCCCGTGTTTAGTACAAATATGTTCATAACCATTATAGTTTCAAAAGTTATATCCAATTAGTTTCTTAAGAATTTCTACCACAAAAAAACATGTTAAACATTTTTCCAAATAATCTTACCAAAGAATGCACTCCCATAAATAAGGTAAAAAAAAGTAAAGCACATACATACTGCTTGACTTTACCTAAAAATACAGTTATGTTGTTAAGTAAAAAACTTAATTTGGGTTAGCTACAAAAGAAACTTGTGTATTGACCTAAGTGATTGATAGTGCAAGGCCCGTAGCCAAGTTACGTTCGATTCGAATCCATTCGATTTCTCCACAGAGGGCTTAGCCAAGTTACATTCGCTTCGAATAGATTCGTTTTCTACATCGAATGTAACGATGTAAGTGAATGTAATGTAGAATCGAATGTAACTTGGCTAAGCCCCCAGATGGATAAAATAAATACTTACCAGTGGGTCCTGATTATTGTTTGGGTTTTGGTCAGGATTCGATTCCTCGATGCCGATTTCTTCCACTGTTATAGCTCTCAATGTCTGTAACAAAATATTAGTTAATGATTCGAGTATGCGATAATATGTACTGTTTAATCTGCTCTAAAGATTGTTTCAAAACATTTAAACAAATACACATGTTGACGCGCTCACAAGTGTAGATTGTAAGCAGCTCGTAAAAATCAGACTAAGATTTTATTTTATTTTCTTCGGAAAACATACAGTGATAATATACTTAATAATTAATTTATACTTATAGCTAATCACCATTTAGACGTTTTCGCATATTGAGTCTATTTGCTAGCTTGAATGTTAAAGAAAAGATATTAGATGTAATTTAGACAAGACATACAAAAGTGAGTAACGGACAGTTAAGAAGTCACATCAAACCAGTTCTTTGAGATTATGTTTTTAAATGTATTTGAATTAAATAAGTCAATTTCGGAAGATTGAAGATTCCTTCAACATTCGCGGTAAAACTAAGTGCGTCATATAATAGCACGACAAATTAGTCTGCGTTATATCATATCACAACAATTTTTGTATTTGAAGCTCAAGTTTTTCTGCAGCCAGCAGATTAGGTACTTTTTAATGTACTTTTTTTTGTAAGGTCCAACTTCGAGAAAGAGGTCAATCGTCGAATCCAACTCGGATGGGCAGCGTTTGGGAAACTTCGCAACGTCTTTTCGTCCAACATACCTCAGTGCCTTAAGACGAAAGTCTTCAATCAGTGTGTGTTACCAGTGATGACATATGGAACCGAGACGTGGTCCTTCACTATTGGCCTTATGAATAAGCTCAGAGTCGCTCAACGAGCTATGGAGAGGGCTATGCTCGGGGTTTCTCTACGGGATCGAATCAGAAATGAGGAGATACGTAGGAGAACTCAAGTCACTGACATAGCCCGACGGATTAGCGCGTTGAAGTGGCAATGGGCAGGCCATATAGCGCGCAGAACAGATGGCCGATGGGGCCGAAAGGTTCTCGAGTGGAGGCCACGGACCGGCAAGCGCAGCGTAGGACGTCCACCCACAAGACGGGCAGACGACTTGGTAAGAACCGCAGGTCGGCGTTTGATGCAGGCCGCTTCCAACCGCAGTTCCTGGAGATCAATGAGGGAGGCCTTTGTCCAGCAGTGGACGTCCTATGGCTGATATGATGATGATGAATGTACTTTTTACACAAACATGTCATGTTTCCTAGTTTCGTGATTATGATCTTTTAAATACTACTTATTAGATTAATAACATATTATGTTGTACCTGGATATGTTGCTAAGTGGCTATTCGTATACTATAATTGGCTTTCTGTTTTGTACTATAGTGTGACCATTAGTGCTGTGCACTCCCTGAGGTATGCGCGCGGCGAGACGGGGGGGAGAATCGGCTGCTGCGCTCTGTCAGTACGCCGTCAAAGCTCGTGGCGGCAGGTAGTGTTATTTGTATCGGACTGTCTATGTCAGACGCACATGACATAGACAGTCCGATACAAATAACACTACCGTTAATTAATGGTATAAAGCCTTATTAATTTTTCTTATAAATTAACAGAATTGAGCCCCAGGTTATATAAAGTGAAATTGTTTATGGTGGTTAGTTATGGCACAGACTGGTAGAGTAACTCACGTGAGAATGATTGGGTTCCCTCCACGGGTAGGTAGACTTGACGTGGTGCAGCGGGTCGACCGCGGCGTGGCGCCGTCGACCGTACAACGCGATGCCTTCGCGAACCGCCTCGGAAGCGTACGGGACTATGCTGTAGTTCCACACGTCCGCGAACCACGCCTACAGGAACACATATATTATTAACTAGCTGTTGCCCGCGACTTCGTACGCGTTACACTACTAAATGTGTAGGTAACCTATAAATAAGGCTAAATTCGCTGTTGCAATTAGACACCCCATTTTATTCCATGGGACCTGATTTATGGGATAAAAGTAGCCTATGTGTTAATCCAGGTTATAATCTACGTACATCCCAATTTTCATCGAAATCGGTTCCGCCGTTACGACGTGATTAAGTAACAAACCAACAAATACATAAACATCCAAACTTTCACATTTATAATATCGGAAAGACGATAATTTATCTTAGTTGCCGTAAAAACAAAAAAAAATAAAGTAAGGAAAAAAACGCATCGTGGAACCACGTGCATCACGCAGATCCCGTGGAACATTTATCCCGTGGAAATCAAATCTGCACCTCCGTTTCAGCTTACTACTCGCTCGCCACGTCACAGGTCAACAACACAATCTTGATAAGTTTATACTCCTTCAGCCATTTATATTAACTAGTGAGGGGACACTAACTCATAAATAGTAGACGTGGTTAATTGGTAAACAGCCCAATGATTCCTGCACTAGTAGGCCAACAGTTTATGGCAGCACATCAAAGACTGCACTGATTTAAATAATTCAACATGTGAAAGGAATGCGAAGTAATGGACTACAAGGAATGTGATTGACCACATAATGATTTCCAGAATTCACTTAATTACAAGAGTTTTAATTTACCTGGCTGGCCTCCAAATCCATGGGGCACGCGAGGAAGAGGCGCGGTCCTACTGTGACGTCACTGGAGGAATGTGCTTCTAGGAAGGCGTTGAGTGTGGACCACACGCCGGGCAGCCATTCCAGCACCGATGCCAAGGCGGGGTCGCGCCTCCCCAGTCGGAGCTCCATGGAGAATAGCTTCCGCCGGAGATACCTGTATAATGGAAAACTGGTAAGTTTTGGTCTCTACTATGATAATATAGGTGATTTAAGCAACGCATATGTTACTATCTAAACACATACAAGTACACACGGCTACACATCAAGCTATAGAATTCCAGCATAAGCTGACCTCGCATTGTGTAGGCTTTTCGTAGAATAAGAGGTCAGCTTATACTGGAATTTTATATAGCTTGATGTGTAGCCGTGTGTACACAAGTAACTTTTTAACAAAAATATGTATAACCGACTACAGATAACAGAAAAAACAAACTACTGAACCGATTTTGATGAAATTTCTATGGGACCAACCTGAAAGTATATCCTTTCAATTAAAAAATAATTTTGAAAATCGGTCCACAATTGGCGGAAAAATCGGTAAACATACATATAAAATTATACATTCGAACATAAAATCTCCTCCATTTTAGAAGGCGTTTAAAAAATATTTTATTCAACCGAAAATTACATAAGCACAAATGATAACTTGTGCTTGTAACTTTAATCAACGTCATTAATCGAAACTAGGTTTTGACTGATTTTCGCAGACTAAATCGGTTTTGACCGGTTATGAGTTTTGACTGCGACACATACTTTCGGTAAATAAAAAAGTTAGTGTTACCGTTTTAGGCTTTTATAGCCGGTACCTACGGTATCTTAAAGTGCCCCGAGGTGTAAGTACTAACTGAAAATAGAAAAAAAAAATGACGCAGACGAGTTAGTGTAAGTAAGCAGTTGTGATACCTCGCTAAAAATCCTTTAACTGGCTCCATGTGATTAGCGGTGAGAAGCCACCTGAAGTTGTGGTGCAGTTGAAGGTTTGTAGTATTGCACGTAGCTTGGGACATCGTTCCTGCAAACGAGAATTTGATAAGCCTCGCGAATTTTACGAAGAGGTTGATCATTTAGTCACCATTGCCATGATTATCGGCAAATTAAATAAATATGGAGCATTTTCGTCGACTCCCATACGCACAAAGCGGTTCTCTTCCAACCTTACTATGCCGCACCGCCAAAGAGTGGAACGCCTTGCCCGAGCCTGTATTTCCTGATAACTACAACCTAGGGGGTATTCAAGTCGCGACTGAATAGGTTTCTTCTCGTTTCGAAGTCTGCATCATCGCTTACCATCATGCGAAATCGTGGTTAATCGCTAATTTATACTTATAATAAAAAAATGAGTATTCTCTGTGATCCATGTTCTTGGCCTAACCAAAACTAAGTAATAATTATGATTGTCGATTTGCCTTTTTACTGTTTCCGTCGTTTCAATTGCATTAAAAGAATCATATCAGCCGCGGATTCGATTCCCGCGGCTGAACAAATGTTTGCATGATCTACAGATATTTTTACCGGGTCTGGATGTTTTTCTATATATTACATATACAAAAATGCATAAGTATGTATAATATTTACAAACAAAAAGTATATAAGTATTCTAACAGGTTCCCATAGTACATACTTTGCTTAGTTTGGGGCTAGATAGCGCTGTGTGAAATGTCCAGGAATATTTATTTATTAAATAGGGCATTGAAATAGGGGACGTCCACCAGCGAGATGGGTCGACGGCATCAATAAGACCGTGGGTCGTACGTGGTTCAGACTGGCATAGATCGGGAAGAATGGCAGAAACAAATAGAGGCCTATGCCCAGCAGTGGGTCGACACGGGCTGAGAATGATGATGGTGATGATTTATTTATTATCCACGAACAAACAAAACGTTTTTTAAGTAAAAAAAATTAACAATCATGTTTCTTACCAATAATGACAGGCATATTTCTGTTATCAGGCGGTAGCAGGCCTGCGAATGCGTCTCCAAGAGCAGAGGCGTGCTGAAGGTTGTCTAGAACAACGACCGAGGGTAAAGCCGCCTCCTCGCCCGCCACCGCGGCGCTGCATTGCTCCGCGATGTTGGCGAGATACGCTCGGAGCTCGTTACACGACTTGCGGTCCACACTGCAAGTAAAAACAAAGTTACATACGTCGAGAATATGACGACCTCCATGGTCTTCTTCTCAGTCGTTACTCTTGGCAGAGTGGTCGTGGTCGTCACTTGGGAGTAGTGGCGCCCTTGACAATTTTTCGCCACTCCTCTCGTATTGCCGCTTTTCTGGTGCACTCGTGTAGGGGACTGTCAAGTGCTGCTTTGATCTGATCCGTCCATCTCATTGGCGATCTACCGCGTGGTCGCGTACCCTCAACCTTCCCCTGCACCACAAGGCGCTCAATGGACAACTCTCCACGTCGCGACACGTGCCCGAAGTGAGGATGCGAGATTGCACAGTAGAAGAAAGACGCTGCTTGATGTAGAGTTCTTGGAATATGGACTGGTTAGTACGGAATTCTGTTCTCCATGGTGCAGTGCGCGAATAGCCGGCTGATACGCAGGAGGTAGCGGGTTCGATCGCGGAACAAATGTTTCGATGATTTACATATATTTGTCCCGGGTCTGGATGTTTTTCTATATCTTTGAAGTATGTATTTACACAAACAAAGTATACAAGTATTCTATTAGTTATAACTTTTGAAACTATCATGGTTATGAACACTATTTATACTAAAAACGGGATATTTACCATGATTTGTGAGTATATGAGTATCTCGATATTTCGGCGCAGTTGCATGCGCCATGATCACGGTAAATATCCCGTTTTTAGTATAAATAGTATTATATTAGTCATCTGGTTCCTATAGTACAAACTCTCCTTAGTTTGTGGCTAGATAGTGCTGTGTGAAATGTCCATCAATATTAATTTGATGAACAAAAATCTTTTGCATGATCTCATACCTCTAAAATCTGTAAAAAAAATCAATATAATATTTGCAATTGTTATGGCTCGATATCTAGTAAGCTGGGAGTCAAGGGGTTGGTTATTTTATTGTAAGAAAATTTGATTTTATCGAAATATGTCTAGCCGTAAAAACGTCACTTTAAAATTTATAATATTGTTATGGATTCTTACTTGAAAGTAGCAACAGCTTCGGCGGGCACGCCCCTGCGCTGTGTCTTCTGAACGTAGAATTCAGCTAACTTGGCCGCTAAATATGACTTCCCTGTGCCACTGGGGCCGCACAAAATGACTCTGCGGTGCTCTGTTAGTAGCGAAACGTATCTGTAATATAACAAAGTCATTAAAATGCATTTAAATGTCCGAAAGTTCGTATTATTTAAGCTACGATCAAATCGGCTGCAAAACGTCTCGCATGATTGACATCTAACAAGTTTTTTTTTTATAAAAAACACAACCGACTTCAGAAAACAGAAAATCGTAACCAGATATTTTGATTTAAAAATTAAACTACTGAACCGATTTTGATGACATTTTCTATAGAACCAATCTGAAAGTTTGATGACAGAGTACTGAGGTAACAAACATTATAAAAAAAAACAACCGAGTTAAGAACTTCCTCCTTTTTTTGAAGTCTGTTAAAAATGTATGCATTTACTCTTCACCAGACTAACCGTAGCTTTACATATATCTATAAATTTTAGTTAAAAAACTTCGTGATTTACTTCAATCATTCTTACAAATACGGGATTTATCACGTACCGTTAAAATACCGATTAAATGGTACGTGATAAATCCCGTATTTATAATAATTAAAGTAATACACTTTTGGAAAACTTACCTATATACAATATTTTTTGGTATAAGGCTATCAAACGCCAAGCTCCCTACTCCTTGCAGGCAAATGTACAGCGTGTTCACAGTTCCGATGATGTACCCGCACGGCAGCAACTCCGGAAAACCGATTTCCGGCCCGCGCGTCGCCTCACCCAAGTGATACGAGGTAACCGAGTCCGTGTTCAGTCCCAAATTAGTACCCAAGTCTATTCTGGACAGGTAATCTTTGAACGTTTTCCTAACTATGTAATCTAGGTTCTGCCACGTCGTTTTACCGGAGATGTACGTGTACGCGATTGTGTATTCGTTGCAGTTTATTGCGGACTCGCTGTTGTACACGTTCTTGTACGAGCTGCTGTGCGCTGACTTGTTACTTTTAAGGCTATTCGTGTTAGATTTGTTTATTGGGTAGTCTTGCGTCTCCGTTTCTGGGCTGTGCGTTTGGGACATTCGGGGGGATTCGAAGCTGGGTTGTTTATCGAAGTGGTTGTAGGCGCTGGCGGACTGCTTCGCGTAGAACCTGCACTCGGACTCGGTCAGCGTGTCCTGGACCTCTTCGAAGTATCTTTGGAATGTTTCTGGCTGTCCTAGGTAAACTGCTATTGCTATTTTCTTTCCATCTGTGGTATCACCCTGACTATCCGCAACGCCTGCAATCAAATAATATTGATGAGCTATATTAAACTTTTACGATTAAACTCATCACTAGAAGAGAGCAGTGAATAGGTGTTTTAAGTATTCATAACCGCCAATCAAAACGGCTCGTAGTTAGAATAAAGTTTTATGGTGATAGCCAATTACAACTTGGGTGGGCGTCTAGTTACAAGAGGTTATATTTTCGAAAAAGTTCCCTTCACCCAATTATTAGTAGTCCGTTCGTTTAATCGGCGATCATTCGACTCGTGCGCACGTTTACATGATTATTGCTGCTACTGGCAATCAATTTTTCAACGATTTCCGCTTTTGTAATGTTTACAGCCCGGTTTCGAGTATCCGCGTTGTTTATTGCAGGCTAAAATGTTAGCGATCAATAAAAATATAGCAAGGTCACCGCTGATGTTATGTAAATGTTTTTGTAGCAAAATGATAACGAATCGACACTCATTATATTATAAGCCGCAGCTAAGTGAAATTAATTATCAGCAAACAAGATCGTTGATGTAAACTTACCGATATCGGAATAGCTTTCCCCGATAGCGAGTTCCCGGCTCTTGGGAGGAGGCAGTACGCTATTGATATCGTAGTCTCCGCTGAGTCTCTCCGCCGCGTTGAGTCCATTTGCAAATAGATCGCTGGCGCCATTCAGAGCGCTCAACAAAGCTTCGCTGTTTTCGTTGAGCTCACACGAGGTGTTGTTCCCGTAGATGGGTTCGACCATTGTGGATTTGGGCGAGCCTTTCTTGGAAAAGTCCATTGTAGGGGTCGATGTCATACAGTTGAAGTCTAGGCCTAGAGGTTGCGAATGCATGTCCATTGTCGCCTGTAGAGCAATATCACATATTTAATGTTGCATTCCATTCAATAATCGACGACCTCCGTGGTGCAATGGGCGAATAGTCAGCTGTGTCGCAGGAGGTTGCGGGTTCAAATCCCGCCGCGGAAAAAAATGCTTACATGATTTACAGATATTTCTTCCGGGTCTGGTTGTTTCTCTATATATTATAAGTATGTATTTACAAAAAAAGTACATAAGTATTCTATTGCTTGTCTGGTTCTCATAGTACAAGCTTTGCTTAGTTTGGGGCTAGATGGCGCTGTGTGAAATGTCCAGCATTAATTAGTTAATAATGAAGAGATAGGTAACCTTGCAGTGGGAAAATATAGACTACAATTCAATAAATGGGACAATCTATTTTTATTTTATAAGACTGGAGATGGAACAAGCATTATGGCCCACCTGATTGATGTTAAGTGGCAACCATCGCCTATAACAAAGCATTATACGCCTTAGAACGCAGGCACCTTAGAAACGTGCCCTAAGCACTGCCCTGCGTCCATCAATTTGATTCATACAGGTGTAAAGCTTCATGTGCATGTAATTTTACCGTCAACCACACCCTTCAAAACACAGCAATGCTGGTTGGCGGCAGAAATAGGTCTAA
This sequence comes from Philereme vetulata, assembly GCA_918857605.2. Taxonomy (NCBI): domain Eukaryota; kingdom Metazoa; phylum Arthropoda; class Insecta; order Lepidoptera; family Geometridae; genus Philereme; species Philereme vetulata. The sequence continues at coordinate 6,126,942 of OU975473.1, read as the reverse complement.
CAATCTAAGGGTGGAAAGTAAAGATGGGGAATAAATGGCAGGTACCTACTAAAACGTTATACCTACAGGAAAACGTCTTGGAGAGTAACCCTAACATTTTTATTAATATAGTTCACTGATTATGACAAAAAATACATGATAAGAGATAAATGGCAATACATATTAATTTGGCGTCTCTAAAATTTTTGTAAGAATTTTAATTCATAACTAAGGTCAAGTATTAAAATTGTTAAGTGTCGGTTAACACTACAAACATAAAAATACTTAGGTCAAGTAGCTTAATACTTATTCCAGAAACAGTAAAATATAATTTCCCATCCATTTAGATTAGATAATGACTTTATTGTAAACCTAAAATAAATCACAGAACACAATTTCTTACAAATTGATTTAGTACAACGGGGTGGGGAGGGGGTTCGGGGTCTAATCGCGAGTTTAATTTTTTCCTCATATTTATTCAATAGCTACATTGCACTTTGTGCCTCCGACCCAACTTTCCAATCTGTATTATAAAGTATTCCCTATAACATATTATTTATCAGAACACTATGGAAGTTGGCATCGCAACAATAGGATTTTTTATAAATGGTCGGCAATGCGCGATTGATACCTTTGTTGTTACAAACGTCCATAGATTACGGTAACCGCTATCATCAGATGGGCCGTATGCTTGTTTGCTATCTTAGTAGAGCAAATAAGAAAATAGAAAAATTTGATAAGATGAGTCGGCTTACCTGGTGCAAAGTGGCTTGGTCCGCTAAGCTGAATCTCCTCGGGTCTTCGACTGCGGAGCCGCCAGTGCCCAGTGAAGTTTGACTGCCCGCCAGCGACCGTGACGTCACTAACCTTTGTAGACGCTCATTGTTCTGTTTCAGATTCAGCATTTCATTCTGAAATATTTTATTTGTTAGTATAGTTTACTATATGTATTTGATATAGGTAGGCACCTATATATAAGTATTTTACGAGTATTTGTATAGTGTTATCCGAACACTTGTGGAAAATTCTAAGATTTTGTAAAACGCCTAGACGGGACTTGAATGTTTTTGGGGTGGTTTTAAAAACCTATATATTATATTTAGTATATATTATATACTAAATATAATATATTTAAAGTATACTTTTGATTAAAAATATACTTATCTTGTGTTTATATTTAAAGAATATGTACATTTTTATCCTTATAGCACTCGTTATATTTTAGTAAATTTAGCTATAGTCTAACTTTTTATTAGCTGCAGTAAAATGACGTTTCTAAATGTCATTCCGTAAAATAATGTTGCCAGCCTAATCTCAATAGGGATGTGATTCAGTTCAGAAAAATTAATTAAATAACATTATTATGACGTTTTTGTTTCATTTTGAATGTACCTCCCTATACTTCCACTAAAAAAGATCAATCCTCTAGTATAGTAATAATAATAGGTTAAAAAAATACATTACAACTTAATATTAAATCTCAAAAAAAAAACCAAACTGATTATTCATTTATGATTCACTCATTTAGCTACATCCCTATTTATTTTTCTTCAAAAACCGGCAACCCACAAAACGTCATTTTACTGCAGCTAATAAAAAGTTAGACTTTACATCCAACGGTTGCATGGAAAAGATCGCTTTCCGATAAGGCCGCACATTGTACTGCTATTTTTATTTTAGCTTAGTATTTATTTTGTATTATTTCCATTTGTTTGGTACTTTAATTAAGAGTTACCTATCAATCTATATTTTGACATATACATTTTGTTTGACGCACGACCCTAAATATAACAGAAAAACATACCCTCATTTTAATAACAGTGTCTTTTAAACTCTCCAACTGATGCGCTGAGCTCAAAGCTTCCAATCGTATATCGGTCAGCACCAAATCCTTTTCTCGTAGCTGTCGCTTGAGATCGTTAACTAAATGTGCGTCTTCTGGTTTTTCTGTGAACAAAACATTAACAAAATCTGTACCTGCATAGTAATTTAGTGGCACGAAATTGGAGCTAAAACGTGACAGTGGTTTTGTTAGGTAACCTAAAACCCGGTTTACACTTTGCAATATTGAGACAGGCTACATAAAAAATACTGAATTTGGACAAGTATACAATATGTATTATATTTTTATGATTTTTAGCTATGATACTACAACATCTAGTTACCTCAGTGTCTCATACTAAACTCATTATCATGATGTGATAAGTTGAAGCAAAGGTCTCTCGCGTCTAAATACAAGTTCTCACTTAGAGCGAGGAGTCGAAGCATTCTTTGTACACAGGTTTTGAGCAAAGTGTACCGCTGCACTACACCAACACCTTACTTACACCAGCTAAATTAATGATCATTATGTATTGTTAAAATATATTATGTTATGCCTTCCATTAAAAATTAGCTAAGACTTAGTGATGTAAGTACTAGAACCTTTTGTATACTTTGAAACCTTTCTGCTAAAAAATAAAAATAAAAAAAAAAAAACATTACAACAAAACATTTACATTAGAGTCGACATGTTGAATTGAGTGCACTAAATATTGCAGAGTAAAAAGCCACTTATACTTTAAATAAGGAAAAAAATAAGCATAATCCATTGAAATCAGTTCGTCAGGTTAATTAGTCTCCTGCCAGAGCTGAGAGCCCGCAAGGCTAAGCTATGGATAGACAACAGATTAAAGATCGAGCGCTTTCTCTCCGAGCTAATTTTCCGAGCGCGCAAACTGTCGGGCATTGTTTGCTAAGCGGCAAACTCCTTGATAGTTGATACATCTTGTTAGCTTGTTTTTCGCGCGACTTCGTCTACCAACATTGTACTTTAAACTATAATTTAATTAATGTTTGAAGCTTCGCTGTTGTTGCAGATACATTTTTTTTATTGTTTGATCATTACCGCCCTAGCGGTAAGTTATGGTATGGTCTAAAATAAAACCCGCTTGCATAGAAAGAACTGATTCACTGTACTTGAAGACACCGAGATTAATTACAATCTCTGAGTTTTCAAGTTCATCTTCATCTTCTAATATATAAAAATCTTGTGTAAAGGTTTTTGTGGTCGCACTCCTCCGAAACGGGTCGACCGATTTTAATGATTATTTTTTTGTATATTTGGTAGGTATTAAAATAGGTCTTATATTATCCCCCCCCCCCCCCCCGGTTTATAATCACGGTTTTAGTATTATTATATGAACAGTATCCATACAATTTAACCGTCGTTCATTGACGTGAAATCATTTACATGAAGTGTCGTGTCACTTTGACAAGAGTATTTTATACAGTTTTTATCCCAAAGTTCCAACGGGAACGCGAAATTTCAAGCGTGCGAAGCCGCAATAAAAGTTGAAGATTTGACAGGTGTTTTATAAATGACAAAAGTAGCCTATGTCTCAAACCCAGTCATAATCTATCTATACGCCAAATTTCATCAAAATCGGTCAAGCCGTTTAGACGTGAAAACGTTACAAACAGATATACAGAGTTACTTTAGAGATTATAATATTGGTAACGATAACATCATTATTACTCAAAAAAGTGACCCCAGTCAGTAACAGGTTAAACGACGTCGCGGCCCAACAATGGTCCCGTAGTTTGGGATCAATTTATACCGGCGGCGGCGGCATCGAGGGAGAGTCTAAGCTAAAGTCGCGATCCAAACAGAAGGGACGGATTATCTTAATTGTAAGTAGAGATTAGGGACTTTACCTAATCGGCTTAGGCCCATCAAAACATCTCATATTGACGGTACATATAAGCTTTTGTTATTTACAAGAATATCAAATACAGAAGAAACAGTTGAGTCATCTAAAGACCGTTGCAAACGATCTATAGATAGCTCAATCGCCCCAGATCACTATCAGGCGGAAGTGTCACCGAAACACTGGCTGCATTGCCCCGCTGAATTGCAATGCTTATGCATTGACCCAGATATGCGCCAGCTCTCGGATCACACGTCGCTTCGACCAAACGCTCAGAAATAATTTTGAAAACGCGATGGGTTCCGGTACCCCTTGTACCCAGGGTCTCGACCCCAAATGGCTCAAACACGTAAGCTCTATCGAGACTTCCATATTTGAGTTGCTTGAGATCATCGGCAGGAACTGCACCGGCCCCAACTGCTGTACCAGACAGATGAGATGGTGCAAGGGTATCGACGCACACTAAAGGCCTACCCTTCTCCCAAGATACAAGAGTCATGCCGTCAGGCCGCTTACCATCGTCACGTATCAGACCGTTTTATCAATTTTATAGATCTTTTGATTTTAATTCAAATTGGAAAAAGTATTACAGTTCATTTTCTCGTATAAAATTATTCCTGTTAGCTCCAGGCTAACCCCGGTGACGTTGAGAGTTGATAGGAGTCTGAGGGCTTCTTACTTTTGTAGCACGGCAGCATTTAGTTGTAAATTTTGTAAAATGTCGCTAACGGTCACCCATCAAGAGTTGGACTAACAGGTACATCGTTATCTAGTCAATTTGTTACAAACAACCAGACATGCTACGTCACGAAAGCTTTAATAAATAAAGAAGTATACAATACTAAGGGAAATCTAATTAGACGTCTATGATTTTGCATGCTGTGATAACTTTGTACGAACGTCCACGTCCACACAAGAAATCAAAAAATGAACCACATAATGCAAAATAATTATTATGTTATCCATACATTATAATAGGGTTGCCAGCTCCAAATTTTCAAATCCCCAGGTAATTTCGGTTTAAAACCAGGACGCACTACTGTGTTTGGAATCCTCATGAGAGCTCGTATAAGCTTTTATTATTAGCAAATCGTTTACAGGGCAAGGTGTACACTTTGTTAACTCCCAAGTGATGTACAAAAATTGACAATTAACAAATTTAAATACGTAATTAAACAAAAACTTTATAAAAAAGCTATTACACATTTTGGTTTATTTAGATGATAGAGAAGCTTGGGATTGAAAATGCTCCAACTCGGTCAAAAATGTTACAATTTAAACGTATGTAATTTGTTATGTATTCTAAAAGGATCATTAAAAAGATCAACCAGCCTTGTTTCTTGCCTTTCCTTCCTGCCTTGGTCGCGAAGGAACAGGTAAAATTGACGTTTTAAAGTGATCCTTGTGATTTTAATGTATAAAAACATTTTGATTTTGATTGAAAAGGTACAAAAAGTGTCACCGACCTTCACATGCGAGGAGCGAGCCCAGTTACAAAACGATTGGAGACATATGGCGCGTGAATTTTACACAGGACCCTTTAAAATCCAGGATGCTACTTAAAAACTATCCGGGACAGCCCAGAACACCTCAAAAAGCAGGGCATGTCCTGGGAAAACAGGACAGTTGGCAACTCAACATTATAATAATAAGTAGGAATAACACAAAGTTCCATTTTATATAGAAAAATTACACTCTGAAACACTAGTTATTTCTGGATCAATTCGACAGGACGATATTTCAATGTAGAAACTAACCTTTGGTCTCATCAGTCTTAGCCGCAGGGCCCTTTTCCTTGAGGTCGGGCAAAGCTTCGTGTGAATGTTCTAGACTGTTCTCGTTGCTTCCCTCTCGGATCGTGTGCGGGTCGTCGTAGTGATGCGAGCCGGACGAGCTGTCCTGAGACGACAGCTGCCCGAGGGACGAATGCTTCGCCGTTTTAGATATCTTCGCGTTTCTTGAGAATGCTTTCGTGAATGAAGACCGCAGCTGTGTCGAGTTTTCATATTATGGATTAATAATATCTACATAAATATTATTAATATACTACGTGTTTTGCTATGAACGACATTAAGTTATTGTAGTAAAATAGGTTTTTTTTTTAAATTCATTCTGTACAAAATTTAAAATTTTCAAACAACCTTAATATCAATTCCTAAAATATTAATGCCTGTATACAATTGATTAACAAATCATATTCGTTCATCATGTAAGGAGGTACCTGTTAAACTGACTAAGCGGTATCGGCGCAAAGGCGCCGCCGATTTACGTTAAATATTCTTTATTGGAAATGTATCGATTACTGGAGAAATATTCAAGCTACCGGTATTAAACCCACCTCTAAAATCAGTTAACGCGCCAGCGAACACTGAGCGCAACTTCAATTCGGCCACGTCAAAAACTTCGGCCTGAATATAGCTATCCCTGTTTAGTGACGAAGTTTAGCCACGCAGAGCGACAGTGATAGCAATAGAACGATTCTAAATTTGATTAGATTTTGACCGTGTTCCGTAATACCAAAAATGATGACTGAAAACTTGTTGTATTTTTCTCATTGTGTTGTTATTCTGTAACTAGACGATATAATCTATGTTCCCATGACTAGGATACGTAAGATGTTGTTGTTTTTAATACGAAACAATCAGGGTTGAAAACAGGTCTTTTATGACGTAAAAACATGCAGAATTCGATACGCTTCTATTTTATTTTAGGCAAGTATTTTGATCTAATATATGGTTGGGAACCTAGATAAATACTATTAAAATTAAAATAATACATTATTAAGGTAGAAATATGCTCCAATTAGAAATGATTTTGGTAGTACGTGTTGTATGGGCGATTGTCCCTCCGGTGCCCCCTTAATACAATGCCGGATGTGTGTTTTAAATTAATGATAATAAAACAGTTTGTATATGGATATCGCTATTTGTACTTGTACGTAGTAGATTATTTCTCTGTGTCTTTAATATTATAGATTAGTTAATAATAAACACGTATAAGTATATACATTTTTTTTTGTGGAATACGGACATTACGTGTGATTGTTATAATTGTTTGCACAGATGCGGAGTGCTTTGCGCGTGTTTGCAGAATTGCATAAGTTAAGTGCGTGTTTGTACGCAAGTGTTGACATTAAGATACACCTGTCTACGCAAGTGCAAGAATTAATTGTTTTAGCTGTTTAAAAAGAGATAACAAAATAGGTCCAAGTGATTGTGATATTTAAAAAAGTTTCTTTTAATTAATAACGTCTTATGTTTAAAAGTGAAGCAAAGGGATAAATAAACACTATTGTTCCTGTCGACGGTCACACGCGCGGTACTTACGCATTTAGAGTTCTGTTTCACGAACATGGTTCCAAAACCATTTGGGAAAACAGTAATCAATGCAAATAAAGTTGAAGTTGTTCGAGCTTTAAAAGTCTAAAATACTCTTAAGTAAAACAAACTTGGCTCTCTTTGGGTGCAGACCGCACAAGATTGGTCACTCTGGATACATAAAAAAAAATATACAAGATTTTCCAACTTTGAATTCTACCCATTCCTACCAAACAAGGCATGGTGGCAGCATTCGACACCCAACTATTAGGTTAGCTAAACTTTCAAAGAGTTTTCTTTGTAATGGAGTCAAACTATTTAATAAATTAGATAAAGATTGGCGTGAAATGGACTATGCCATATACAAAATAAAATTAAAATTAGTATTAATTAGGAAAAGCTACTATCACATGATTGAAGCTCTCAAGGATGACTCCATTTCACAAGAAATTACTTGATAGTAAGTATGTATTATTTTTTTTATATAAATTGTTATTTCTGTGATATTAGGATTAGGCATATACATTTTTTTTTATTATTATTTATTTAGGTAAGATGACAATGCCCTTTTACAGCAGCTACGATTTGACATTTTTTATTGCATATCTTGACATTCCTTATATTTTATTCAATGGCTAATGCAATTCAATGTTTTTAATAAAATTAATGTTACTTACTGACATAAGCAGCAGTTTAGAACTCAAAATAGGTACTATTATAATCAATTCTTTGACAATGCGCCTCTGCAGCAGCTATAATCTTATGTACCTACATAGTTAATAGTCAGTATTTTTAAGTTTAAATGTAAATAGGTATATATGAAATGCTTGTCTGTTTCTGGCACATCTACTTAGATAAAGACATGTAATTAAGTAAGTACTATTATTGACGTAACCAAGTGTTCCATTGTGTCCCTACGGTTTGAATAAATGAGTATGAGTATAAGTAGGCTTATGTTGGGCAGTGGAAATCTATGGGAGAGGCCTATGTGCCTTGGACGCGACCTATGGCTGATACATCATCAAATACAACCTGTTTTGTTACGTACGTCATTAATTTAAAACACAAATCCGGAATCGTACTTATTAATCGATTTTAGAGGTGGGTTAATACCGGTAACTTCAATATTTATCCAGTAATCGATACATTTCCAATAAACAGTTTTTAACGTAAATCGGCGGCGCCTTTGCGCAGATGCCGCTTAGTCTGTTTAACAGATACCTTCTTACATGATAAATTAATATGATTTGTTAACCTATTTTATATAGATTTTTTCATTAATATTTTAGAACTTAATATTAAGGTTGTTTGAAAATTAAAAAAAATCTATGATGTTGAATTTGAGAAAAAAAAACAATTTTACTACAATACTAGCCATTAGTTCTGCCCGTGTTTTCATTTAATGTCGTACATAAAGACTACACGTACTATGTTGTAATTCCTAAAAGAGATTGTAATTCTTACCCATCCTTTCTTCTTGTGCTTCTTATCATGATGCGCGGAAGAGCCGCTGCTGAGGCTGTTGATACTAGACACGCTGTCGGTGGAAAGATGCCGTGTGATGGCTCCGTTCCCGGTCTGACCTAGCCGTTGCGGTGAGGACTGGGAAGCCGGGGGATTATTTTCCGTCTAAATATAAAAAAAACAGGTTAATATGATAATTGACAAAAGAAAACAGATGGCACTCGAGCTCGCGTTCGACCGGCTAGATCCGAGACACTCGTACGCGCGAGTCTAACTTCTGTATCTATTCTGTGACTGTTATGAAGCTAGCATTAATGTGCAGCGATACTACTCCCTAAGAAACCCGTGACCTTGGACGTAGCTGACGTATTGCATTGTACAGATCACCTTGAGACGGTAGTATAAGTCTCATGTGTCTGTGATTTCTCCCTTCAAACCGGAATACAGCACAATAACAACCGGAACACGGTAATTACATTACTGGCTGGTTGCATTTCATAACACAGTAGGTGCTAATAACTTATATAGTGCTGGTACTTATAGAGGCATCCTAAGGCCTCTAATATAAATGAGGTTAATAGTAGACTGCACTGATTTAGGTCAATTAGGTTTTAGTTAGAACATGACATCACTAACATGTAAACATTACTTGCTACGCTGTTTCAAATGACATTGTAAAAATAGTGTTTATAGTGTGACCATTAGTGCTGTGCACTCCCTGAGGTATGCGCGGCGAGGTGGGAGGCAAAGAAAAAACTGCATGAGTTCACATGAGATCAAAACATGTCGGACATATCTTAGGATATCAGTTTGCATTTCTAAGGCAAGACTTGTGGCGGGACGATGGTCGGAGGCTATCTATCTGTAATATATTATACTTACTTAGTTGATTAAAATGTAACTTAAATATACTCATATTTTATTAAAAATATGCAGGTGATAAATAAGAACTAAACTTATAATTCAAAGGACTTGTTTTATTGAACATTTTTTATATTTACAAACAATTATATATTCTAACGAAAGTTATTCTGACATAGATTCTGTTTCAACTTCATCTTCCATTTCATATCACGAGATAACGCACGACCCATCTTTGAATATTTATCCCGTGTGCGTCTGACATAGACCGTCCGGTACAAAAGCTACCTACCGCCGTGAGCGTTGACGGCAGACTGATAGATCGGAGCGGCCGACATATCCCCCCCGTCTCGCCGCGCGCATACCTCAGGGAGTGCACAGCTCTAATGGTCACACTATAGTAATATTATTTATAGTATAAATATATTAAATAAATATCACTGGACATTTCACACAGCGCTATCTAGCCCCAAACTAAGCAGAGCTTGGTATTATGAGAACCAGATAACTGATAAAATACTTATATAATTTTTGTTTTTGTAAATACATAATAGGTTGGGGAAAGTGTTTTCGCATTATAGTATGTATGAACTTTTAATACAATCTCTTTGGCTATACTATTTGTATCTGGCTGGTTTTCGTATCATTCAAAGTTTAAATTTTAAAAAAGATAATTCCAAATTTAAATTACGAAAATGTGTAATTTTTATTTGTTTTTCGTACTATAAAGATGAGTGAATCTAATGAAGAAATTCGATACATTTTAAAATTTTACTACAAACAAGGTAAAAATGCAACGCAAGCCGCGAAAAAAATTTGCAATGTTTATGGACCTAGTGAAGTGTCTGTGAGAGTAGCACAAATTTGGTTTAAGCGTTTTCAATCCGGAAATTTTGATGCACGTCGCTCTGGTCGCCCTATTACGGATAAAATTGATGCCATTTTTTAAAAAGTGGAGCAAGATCGGCATATCAGTAGTTACGACGTAGCTGAAGAACTGGGAATTAACCACAAAACAGTTTTGGCGCATTTGAAAAAAACTGGGTACACAAAAAAGCTCGATATTTGGGTACCCCACGAGCTCACTGAAAGAAACATAATGAACCGTGTACTCATTTGTGATTCTTTATTACAACGTAATGAAACCGAACCATTTTTGAAGAAGCTGATAACTGGTGATGAAAAGTGGATCACGTACGACAAGAACGTGCGAAAAAGGTCGTGGTCAAAGGCCGGTCAGGCTTCACAGACTGTGGCGAAACCCGGGTTAACTCGCAACAAGGTGATGCTGTGTGTGTGTTGGGATTGGAAGGGCATTATTCATTATGAGCTGTTACCACCAGGCAGGACCATCGATTCTGAACTCTACTGCGAATAACTGATGAGATTAAACCAAGAAGTTGAGAGAAAGCGGCCGGAATTAATAAACAGAAGGGGTGTGGTTTTTCATCATGATAACGCTAGACCTCGCACATCTTTAGCCACTCAGCAAAAAATAAGCGAGTTTGACTGGGAGGTGTTAATGCATCCGCCGTATAGTCCTGACCTTGCACCTTCAGATTTCCACCTGTTTCGGTCTCTTCAGAATTCTTTAGGCAGTGTCAGGTTAACATCACGAGAGGACTGCCAAAACTACTTGTCGCGGTATTTTGATCAGAAGCCCCAAAATGTCTATAGAAATGGTATTATGTCCCTAACTACAAGATGGCAAAATGTTATCGAACAAAATGGTACCTACATACTTTAGTTAAATGTAAATAAACTATATTAAAAAATGTTTTGAATTTTCTTAAAAAATGTTAAGAAACTTTTTCCCCAACCTAATACTTAAAATATATACATAGAAAAACCGGAACAAGTATCTGTAGGTTATGCAAACATTTGTTCCACGGCGGGAATCTAACCCGCTACCTCCTGCGTCTCTCAGCCGGATATTCGCCCACTGCGCCACGGAGGTCGTCGACGGTCGTCGGAGTATAACAGATAACTTTTATCACGAATGCGATGAAATTAAAAACAGTACTTTTCCTCACTTATGCTCTGAAAGTTGATTTGTAAATTTGTCATGAAGATTGTATTTCATTTTAGCTTATTATGAATGAAATGAGCCTCATTCTATTTTCTAATTACTTAAGACCCTAGGGCCGCAAATCGTATTTACGGAGCCGTTATTGAGTTAACAATGTCAAACTTTCAGAGCATGAATGATGAGAAATATATGATGTTTCTTAGAAATCCTGATGTAACCTTTGAGCCCTCATGAATAGTTGCCTATTACTATCAACGAGTATAAGATATGGCTACTCTCTCCTGTACAATATCAATATGATTTATTGCATGTGAAATGCATAGCTGAGCTGTTCGTTACTATATCCCTATTAGGGTAAATAGCATTTTCAAAGCATCGCATCCCATTCAGCGGGATTCGCATGAAATCGAATACGTCATTTAAACATTCACATCGCTTGTCCCATTGGAAGATACTTCTAACATAAAATGGGGACAGATCTATCGACGGCCAATTTAATGTAAATGCTACCTCGCCTTATTGGATCCTTATTTATCAATGTTTTATTAACAAGCTTGCGCCATCGGCTTTTGCTTGCGTGGTTTCTCAATAAAAAAGTAACATTTGTCTCAATCCAGGTCATTACTAACTAAATACAGAATTTTATCGAAATCGGTCCAGATGTTTTAGGTGTGAAAACATACCAAACAGACAGAGAGACAGATTTACTTTAGAATTTATGATATAGTATGGATGTACCATGATCATTTTTTTTTGCTTGACGTTTCACACATTGGAACTTTTACTATGGGAACCAGATGACTGATATAATACTTGTATACATTTTTTTTCTAAATATGTACATACTTATAATATATAGAAAAACATCCAGACCCGGAACAAATATCTGTAGATCATGCAAACATTTGTTCCGCGGCGGGAATTGAACCCGCTACCTCCTGCGTCTCAGCCAGCTATTCGCCAACTGCACCACTGAAGTCGTCATATCTATACTAATATTATAAAAAGGAAAGATTTGTTTGTTTGTTTGTATTGAATAGGCTCCGAAACTACTGGACCGATTTAAAAAATTATTTCGCTGTTGGGAAGCTACACTATCCCCGGGTGACATAGGCTACTTTATAACCAACTGCGCAGAAAGAGGGTAATGTTTTTATTGAAAAACTACTTGTGCGAAGCTGCGGATTGGTCAGCTAGTACATTATAAAGTTCCGGGATAGATAGATAGACAAGTAAAAAAGCTCTGCACTTGATCTCATTACGAGTTACTCTAATGCCTTGCATAAATGATTGATGGCTGATCGCATTGACCGACATCGGCATTTCCACACTAGAATACTAATTGAGATAAAATTATCTACGGCCGCTAGTACAAGGTAGATTTTATTTTAATGAAGCAATCGCATTGAGAACTCGTTACATGTGGGAATAATAAATGCGCTCCCAATCTCTCTTACAGTGATAATACTTGCGCTTGTTGAATTTAACCTACATGTGCCTTTAATATGCAAATCGCGTTTAAATCGGAAGTTACATTATATTCCCACGGCATTAAGTGAAGTGGAATTTATGCATGTATTCTGATACCATACACGCATATTGCGGTTTTGTTGATTCGCACTCATCAGAGGAAATTGTAGAGAAACTCATGACGCTGACCGGTCACGGTGGTATAGCATCTTAAGATTTCTTGTGATCGAATAGTCGAATAGAAATTTAAGTTCAATATGCATTTACCTGACCGGAGATATTTACGCCGTCTGTCCTGATGCCCATGGATTGCATGTGAGCCGTGGTGAGGCCAGCTTGTATCGACTGCTTCCTCAACAGCTCGATGGTCTGTCGAAGCTCCGTTAGCTCCGAGTCCTACACAAAAGTAAATGAAATACAAATAGTAATTAAAAGAAAGCAATTTGCATCCGTCGGAACCGGTCGCTCGGAGCTAAACCGGCGACTTGGGCGTTCACACACAGCTTTTTCTAATTGACATGACGCCCGTTGCGTGATGCGTGGAACGAAAATCAAAACTTGAGAATTGGTCGTAATTGAACGAATGCTGGGCAAGTACGGCTCATATTACTCGCTGTGAAAGGTAAATACGAATGCTAAATATTGGGACTGCAATTTGCAATGAGTAAGAAAGGTTTTCTAGTTAAACTTTCAAGTGAAATGTAAAGCGACGCCGACAGACAAGTTGTGCAACTTATAATCTTAGGTAGAAGTATCACAGAACAGAAGGGTTTGCGATGAAATTTAAACAACGATGGGTGATCTTGCTGGTGCACTTTTTTTTATAAATTATAAGCCAGCGTTTGACCACGCTCTCGCCTGATGGTAAGCGATGATGCAGTCTAAGATGGTACATGCTTACCTAGAAGAAACCTATTTACTCGCAACTTGTAAGACCCCTAGGTTGCAGTTATCAGGAAACACAGACTCAGGCAAGGCGTTCCACTCCTTGGCGGTGGGCATAATAAAGGTGGAAGAGTACCGCTTTGTGCGTATGGGAGGTATGTCTACCATGCAACGGTGGCGCATCGCGGAGCGTCTGGTTCTCCGATGATAGCTTGGGGATGGTGGGATCAGGTCGAAAAACTCCGCAGCACTCTCTAAAATGCATCCGAACGTATGTACGAATGTATGGAAGGCTTCCAATGCTTTCGTGATAATAAAAGGCGTTCATAAATTGCATTTAAAGGATGCTCTTCGATAAAACGGGCCATCCGTTTTTATTACCTTTCTCTCAGCGGTGGCGGTGAGCGAGTGCAGGCGTGTTGTCATGTTGGACAGGCTTTGCTCGAAGGCGGACACCACGTGTGCCTATAACAATAAAACAACTTATTAATATGATTCTTCCTCAAGTCACTGGTATGTTTATGATTTCCTCGCTTTCGGTCAGTGGTATTGTATTTTAGTGGTCTTCGGGTCCTTTACCTAATATGTTAAAAGAATTCGGCGTCAATTAGCTTAAATAGGTTATTATTTTGCGTAAATTTTGGTTAAAATATTCAGTAGTAGATATATTTTCTCTTACAAACGATAAGTACCCCAGTCACCTTCTCCTAAAAACCAGATAACTTCTAATAATTAAAACTGCTATTGCGGAGAAACCATCAGGAAACATCTCATTAGCTATAGATTAGTGAGACGCAAATCGAAGTCACAGATTATGGCAACATTATTACATACCATAAATGAAAGAAATGTCTGTAAATTAATATGCTTTTCCTGCATAAGTACTTTTAATAATCTTCTTTCTGGTTGACCAACATACCGACGGTTTCTATTCAGTTTAAGTAATCAAAGATGACCACAGAGCGACACAGATCTCTCCGTATCTGCAGATGCGGACTAATATTACTCAGTAACCAGATGTACGACCCTCGGTAGACGAGTTAAATTGCTCACTTTAAACCGGTTCAATCATTTAATAGTTATTATTGATGTATCTTTACGCTATCATGTTATACTTATTGGTAGTTAAATTTTGATGCCCTACCGTAGAAACCGTAGTGAGTCACCGTAATAAATTGCTTTATAAACTCTTAATAGTGGTCGTGGGCGTAGCTGGACAAGGGACCCTTTGTTTGCCACGTCACAGGAACGCTTTTAGCAAAATTAAAAGTGAGGGTAACGACCCTCTATGTAAAATGCGTAGTTACGAACCGAACTGCGTGTTGCACATACGGCAGGAACCGAAGAATAACTATTTAATTGTTTTTTTCCGTGCAGCTATTCGAAGTAATTTAACAAACATTTTATAAGAGCATACTGAGGATTCACCTGTTGGGCAGCAACTTTTTTAACCAATTACGGTGTCTGGCACTGGCAGGCATCATTGATAGATCTCTCCCGTATGTTCAGTACACCTTTTACGCGTGCCAAAGTTAATAGCGAAACGAGTTTATACCATTGTTGTAATAAACGCAACGGTTCCGTGTAAATATTTTAATGTTACGAAAGTTTTACTATACCTGTTGTGCTATTAAATTTCCAGGTTTCAGCACAAAGTTATTTGGCGGCATTCCAATATGGCAGAGCAACTTATCGGCTTCGGCTTCGCCTTGGTAATGGAATGCCGATCCCGTAATCAGTCAAATACAGAGTTACTCGTAGGTATACTCTGTTTTCGATATGGCTTATCATATCACAGTAATTAGTACTGAGGAACCGAAGTCGCCACTTTGAGTGTCCCATACTGCATTTCAGTTTCGATAGATCACATCTCTATTTTTTTTCTTCTACCCTGTCCTAGCAATAAAAGGTCTTAAATTTATTCGGATATGTTTTGGTGAACACAATGATGATTCACCAAGTGAACAGTTCAGACCCCTTGCAACCGGGTAATTTATATGGGCCGATAATTTATAGGCAAGGGTTTTCGTAACGATTTGTGGATCTTTAAAAATATATGAATTGCGCAGACGCAGGTGGTAGATAATTATTAATAAACAGCTGCAGAAACAGCGGCGCTTTAAAAGCTTGATGACACGATCAAAATATTTCTAGTCCTTCCTTGCTACAGGACGAAGTGCGCTTTGCGTGTTTTTGTTGAGTAATGTGTATTGCAAAAATGCGGCTTTGTGTTCATTCCTCGTAAGCTTGTTTGGTTTTAATGTATCCATAATTAGATTTTTAATTATAGACACAACGTAAAAATTCTAGTAGTTCGCAGACCTTTTAAGTAGGGTAGATAAGTACGAGTATGTAGATTATATAGGTAACATTGTATCATTTTATTCAGCAACAGCTTCCATGAAAATTTAAATGCATTGGCGTGTTAACGGTAAACGGTAACTTAAATGTCACTTATCAGCTTTTAAGATTTAAAGCCTTGTTGTTTGCATTGCAGAACATGACACTTAAAATATATTTCTCACTAAAGTATTGGTTCAATTAAATGCAATATATTTGTTGCAATATATTTATTTGTTTTGTTCACCAAAGGGAGAAAGAGAAAACTACCAGCTTGACTATTTAGTAGGTCAATATTTGAGGTCAACATTGAATACCAGGTGACTGATCAAACAATCAATTTGTTTTATGCACAGCAAATAGACACACCAAGCGCTAGAAGTCATTCTAAAATATTTGCTAAACGCAATACACACGATCAAAACTGCACTTATGCGTTAGGTAGTTAAACGACAAAGATGTAAGTTTTGGGTGAGCCTCGGTAAATATGACATTAAGTTTCTGAAATTTATTAACACGTTTTTGGCGAAAAAGGTAACATCGACAAGAGAAACTGACAACAATATCAATATCGAGTAGGAGTTAAATGTTATTTCTCATTCTTATTTGAAGCTCGAGCCCACTCGAAATCCCACCGGTGTATTATACGAATGCAGCGGCAGCGGCATTCTAAACGAGCGAGATTATTTGTTCAAGTGCACTCTTCCTTATTCGGTCAACTGGTAACTGGGCTGCACGTCTACGGTCAATTATTATTTATGAACGCGCCTTACGGGGCATAACAACTTATATTATAAGTTAGCTGTTTGGTTAAACTTTGATATAATTTCCAAATTAAAGGTTGCCACGTCTGTATAAAAATATTTGTGTACATATAAGGTATGTTTTAGTAATTCAGGCGAAGTTTGCACAATATTCGTATATTATCAAGTTTGGATACATATGAAGAGTTTGCTGGCTCTTATCATTACAATAATTAGTTAAATACTCTCACCTATTTTGACATAATTACAATTTTATTAAAATATTAACAAAACTCTCATGAAACGAGCCCTACTACTAGTAATGGACCAAGCGGATCCGCTTGCGATAAGAAAGTGTGCCGTGGTCGCACTCACCACCTTTGAAAAGACAGTGAGCCGCAACACTTAGGAACTATTGCATTTTAATCATGTGTTCCATTGTGACCCCATGTTAAATAAATTAAATATTAAATAATACTCGCGAGATCCTATTCCCGACCAGCCAGCAGTTATCCTACGAATACTGTTATGATTTTATTGCTGCATTAGCAATCATTAAAAACAGCAAACAACTCTAGGCTCTTGTAAAGCGGTAGGTTCTAAATCGAAACGAGAAACCCGTATCGATCAGCTTGAAAAGGGCAGGACTGCTTTCTACCAATCTACAGTATTTTCATCCCGGACATCCGAAAATCGACAATGTAACAAGGAAGGGTTTACATTGTGTCTTGATTTTCAAAAGGGATTGAGAACGATTGATCTAGTTCAAAGGTGTCCCTTGCGGCAGTAACAATGGTATGCCAGTATAGTAAAGGCTATTCGCCTACGCGCACCATGACAATAAAATATTGCGTAGACGAAATGGGATCTACAAACAATGCTATACAAACAATCTAGGGAATTGCAAAACAAGGCTTGGCAAATGAGACCTTAGGTTTGTGCATTTTAATGGAATTTCATTTGGAAACGCTCTTCTGACAAATAACTAGTTAAAATGGTTGTTATTAAGTATAACAACAACTGCATTGAAACACCTGTTCAAGCAATGGAGAAAATGATTGGTTTCATTGCTTTGAAATAGTTTATTGATAGGTAGAGATAGAAAACGTAAGCATCTTGTAAATAAGATTATTTTTTTTATTTTAACAATCGTGGGAAAGGATATTGTATCACCACGGTCAATGATCTTTTTTTTCTAAAGGAAGATATTAGGCAAACACCTGTTCATTGGGATGTTAGGTTGCACTATTAGAAGCCAGGTAAACTTTTTTTTATTAATAACGTTAAGGTCGATACTCGTCAATCCTAGTGCTGTGCTCGTAGCACACAACACGATTTTAAAGATCTACGGCTGTTTTCACAAGAATACACTTAGTATATGGATTGGAAAGCGTAACGAATAAGCATAACCTTACTCTATTCTATTGGTTTGCGTATAGACATAATAATATCTGACTATGTTAAAATTTAACGCATCCAGAAATGAACACGCCACACCACGGCATACCCCCTAGTAGATGTTTCGATCTGATAAGTCACTACATAACAATGTAGGCATAGATATAGAAAGAGAACCTATCACGCAGGGGAACAGAAACCACACCTTAAAAGCAAACGAACATGAACTATTGTTGCAAACGATTACGTATCTAATGTTTTACAGCGATATTATAAAAAAATTGTAATTAAATCACTAGACGACTGGTATTACAAATATTCTATCAATGGTGGCATGAGAAGATAACTTCTATTAAAAATGAATAAAACTTGTATGGTCCACAAAAAGATATGTTACCTTGCCATTATGACAGAGTTGCATTATTGAAAAGGTTGGCCGCGTATCAAATTCTTAGAATGCTTAGGTCTGATAATGGTTTCAGATAAAACAAGTCTTACCTCTTCCAGAATAGGACAGCTCTTGTATCTTGATTTTCTAATGGCCAAATCCCACCACGGCACTGGTGGCTTAGCCCGAAGTATTGTTTGACATCCAACTTTAGGATCTTGAGATTCGTATAGCGTTCCTAAAGTCCTGGACGATGGTCGCGAAGAGTCTTCCGTATTTTCAACAGCAGGTATGCCTGTTATACACTCACAACACTTGTGAGGTCTTTTTGTGTTAGGTTGAGCTTGTGACCTAAAATCAGCACTGAACGAATGACGATAGTTTAGGCGTTTCGAGAATCCGTTTTCGCTCACTGATCGTTTAAAGCCATTTCTATTGTTCTGTAAAGGCATTTTCGGTATTTGTTGCACTTCACTTAGAATACTGGGGTCATCACTGAAACCAACATAGTCGCCGGTGAGAGGCGTATTCGGCTCGGAGTGATAACCTATTTTATTGCGATGCATATCGTAGGATGGGTTACTTTTTATACTTGAAGATTTAAGATCTATGAACTTCGGTCTCCTTAAATTAAGTGTGGCAAACTTCTGTGGAGATCTGTGAAATTTTGATTTGCTTGGCAAGTCTTTGAGAACATCTTCCGTATCTGTCGATGGTATTGTGGAATTGTCACTGTAGCTAGAAATAGGTCTATCATTGTCGGTGAGGTATGAGGAGGATTCCGAGCAATTATCTCGATCGCTATGGCTTCTTCTAAAGTCACCAGACGAACTAGTAACGTCCGTCCGCACGGAATGCTGTTCCCCGCCATCCTGGTTACAGACTACCTGCTGTTCATGTGAAAACCGTTCGCCGTTATTCAATTTCACGATTTCAAGTTTTTCACATCCCCTTACGTCCTGCTCTCCTGGTAACTCCAAGCTTCTTAATCGTCTACGTGGCTTCGTGTTTATCGAATCGTAATGAGCTTCTTGTCTGGCGTTGGAAAATTTTACCGGGGAACTTCTTTGTGATTGAGGCGGGGTAATTTTTGCATAGATTGGCTCAGTAAAGCTTAGCCGTGAAGGCTTTTCTTCAAATATATTCTTGGTGGGCGCATTGACAACATATTGTACATCACAATTGTCTAAAAAGTTATTTTTTGGAGTTCTGTTCAAAGTGAAGTACTCTGAATGTCTCTGAGGTAGATTAACTATAGGACTGGGGTCGACCAGGTTTCTTATCTTTATTCGGCTTCTTGGAGCTCGTATCGTGGCAAAACCATCGTGAATCGGCGATCCATGATAAGTAGATGACGTACTTACGGCCATCTCAGCCATTTTATTACTTTACACTAATGTAACACAGACACACGCGATGTGACTTTCCAAAATTCAATCATTTTAACAACAACTTATAAGCTCTCTGTAAAAAAGGTTTAAATGTTTAAAATAATACTTGTTGTATTGTTACACCGACTCCTTGGGACTAGGTATATAATATACACGAGACTTAAAAGTCTTAATTTTAACAAAATATTATGTTATAATATAGATCTGATTAAAAAACATTCATGACAGTACCGTATTTGAAATAGTTAATGGGTTTTAAAATAGATCATCCCAAATGTTGTAAGTAATATTTATTATTAGTGCACTCGAATTGATTTCGAGCACTTGACCCGTTTCATTCCTGTGGTAGATTGTTGAGTTTGATTTTTATTTTAGTTGGGCGCAGTGCTATTAAAATGTTCTTCTAATACCAAGTGCTTACTTATTAATAAGTAAATAAGTATACATTTTACATAAGACGCGGTTACTTCAAGATGCCATATGAGTTATGAAATTAACTTTCTAATTCTATGATTGGCATCCATGTACGGTTGCAAATGACTGCAAAAGTGTCGGTGATTATTTTTAAGCTATTTATGCGTCTACTAACAAGGAACGAGACAGCGCGGCGTGCATCAGGCGCCTTTTTATGTTTCATTTTGTATTAGTTCTTTAGAAATACTTAAAGAACTTTACTTTTAAACCTGATAGTATGGTTTTTAAAACGAATCGTTAAGGTTTTAGTTAAAACACCCAACTTACAAGTTTTATACAGCCAACAATCTGGTTGGAAGTTGCTATTATTATATCATGTATTAGCTAGAGCTTATTCCTGTCAATGGCCGTGCGTGCACACGTAGATATTCGATGACGACCGACGGTTAAGTTGTAAATTTGCCTTTAAACTCTCTTCCGTTGAAATAAGTGCTAAAACTATTCATGCAGCGTGGTGTCTGTGACTCATTTCGCCTGTTTCTACATCATTTCACGTAACAGCCACTAAAGCCGTTACATATCTACATAACGAACAAGGTTGTGGTCTACGAGACTAAACGTCAAGGTATTCTCGTAGCAAAGACCGTTAAATTTTCATGGGACATGTTTACGAGACCAATCAGAGTATATTTTAGTATCTTTTATAGATATTTGAAAGAAGTATGCTTTGCTTTGCTTGGCACTTAAATATTTCCTTATTTCTTATTATTTTCGAGCAAACTCGCTTGTGTTTATTTGAAGATATTTCATCGCATGCTTATTCAGAGTATGAAATAAAGCTCTAGCTAAAGTGTAGTTTTTTCCGTCTATAGGTACTATAATGCTCAATAAAAATAATACAAAATGGACTTTAACTCTGACGCGTGGTATTAATGACACCATAGTAAAATTATTTAAAAGCCATAAGTTAACTCATAAAACCGAGAGTTACGAGGGCTGCATTAATCATCCACAGCCAGTAACCACAGATTACGTGTAAGACACTTCGTATGAAACTTACTTGAACAAAACAATGGTATACCGGTTCTACACAAAGGGGTCAATTGATAAATTACTGACGTGATCAATGACCATACAGTTGCTAATCAACGGTGAAAGGTTGTATTATTTTGCAAAATAATAAAATGGATTCAATATTATAAGTGGAAGTCACAGAGTTAAAATTTTTGTTACTATAAACATGATAAGGTTGGCTCCTGATCTTTGGACATATCTATATTAAAGGAAATGATGGAAATAAAATACTGACATCACTTTCGACGCGTACCTATAAGTAAGTAAGCTGTACGAAGAGTAAATCAAAGCCAATCTGATTGAACAATATCGAAAATGTCTTGTACAATAAATCAGCACTATCATTGATTAAAATGACGGCCGCATAATAAATTAAGAATACAACTTTCGATGAGGAAAGTAGAGCTGCCGAACAATAGCTAGTTATGTAATACGGGTTAAGTAAGGTCGTAAATAATGCGGGGCCGATCGTGAACCTATATCGAACATCGGACGGTGCAGTCGTCGCGAGCTTGGGGAGGCCGGGAAACAGACCCTATACTTTGCTTCGGCTACTGTCTACACACAGTTCTCAAACTTTTGATATTGTTGCAATATAGGATAATATAAGTATTTAAGGGTTTATAAAAAACGAGTGCGCTTTAGAGCACACGACTGAAGTAAAACTTCTTTAGCTTTATCTTTAATTATCTTTATAATATTTATCTTTAATTAATTTAGACTAATTTGGGATAGGAAATATGCGACAAATCAACTGGCTATCTGAGAAAGAGAGAAAGAAAATGTGTGCTCGCACCTATCTCTCTTGCCCCTACAGTAATATACGAAACGTAACTCTCTCTCTCTCTCTTTCTATCTTCACTAACTTATATCTCCCTCTCAACTTCCGTCCGCACTTTTCGTAACGCATTCACCAGCTTACTCCCCAAGTTAAGCGTGCGTAAAGAAGTTTTACTTCAAAAATATACATATCTAGTTAGTAATGATGCATTTAGTTAAGTTTGTTTTTCCACTAGATTATCTTTATAAACTATTGAGAGAACATTTTACTTAGTATCTTCAATTAGTTACCTATCTCATTTTTCTGTTATGTTATATTAAGGGCTGGCCACTAGCTCATACAAGCTTACTTAATTATGCATACTTACAAGAATCTATGACCGTCATTATTAAAGTTTATAAGTTTGGCCACATCTTGAGGGCCACTGGCATTTAAAACTGAAAGGGACCAACCTAATGTTTATATATCTTACTCTTTCCCTCTAATGCAAGCACGCATCTTTCGCGTATCAACGACCTGTTTGTGTAGCCTTTGCCCACCGAGGCCGATGTAACAGTGAGCCCAGCATAACATGTATTTCATTTCACGGTCATTTCGTAACATTTCAATAACCCTATGTTTGTGTTCGTTGATTTGAAATGTTGTAAATAAATATGGTAACTGCCTAGTCTCGCACAATGGCTATGATTGCGGACTCTGCCATCCGATAACGGTATAATGATTACATTATAAACATTATGTCGTAACATAATGCACTTTAAAGAAAATTGTTATATTTTGTCTATAATTTTGTTGAGTAACAGCAGTAATTATTGCTGGTATGATACGAGTAACCATGATGAAGACGTAAGCTAGTTTGATGAGGACGCTAGCAATAAGTAGCGGGATAGTTTTAATTAAATCTTACCAATATAACGACCATATTGCTCACACAGAACTAGGTACTTTATAATCCTTAAAATATACTTTTAATGTATAGTTCATTCTGTTGGTTAAAATATGAACTAGGTAAGAAAGAAGACACGTGTGCTACATAGATCACGACCTTAAAGTAACGGTGCTTTGTCCCAAGTCGTGCACTAGTTCGATCATATGGGAATCGATTGTTTAGAGAAGCAATACACCATCATTAACAGTTTCTCAGCTACGTCCGTATGTTTAGAAGAAATTGATAGCTTAGAAACTGTATGACCTTAAATAGATTAGAAAATCGTTCTAGAGCAACTGAATTTTGTTGATAACTGTTAGAGTAAAACATATTACAGTGAAATAAAGGTAAGAATATTTTAATAGGTGCCCGTAGCGTTGCTTATACGCGGTCGGTACGCTTCTAGTGCTGGTTATTACGGGCATGCCTGCCTACCAGTAATACAGTCAACCAGTAATTTGAACCAATTTCACATCCATACCTCGCATCAAGAGACTAGAGCATTCTAATTCTAGTGTGGGTGCGTGTTTCTCCTCATCCTGTTTCATTATTTTAAGAGAAAATAAAACTCCTATCTGCCCATAATATAACAGACTAGCGGCCCGTCCCGGCTTCGCACGGGTAGACATTTATTTTTTGAACATTTTTTATGGCAAAAATTTTACACCTTGGCTTACATTATTGAAGTTTTAGTAGGAATCCCTGATTGTATCTACTAATAAATATAGCCTATGTTACTCAAGGATAATGTAGTATTCTAACGGTGAAAGAATTTTTCAAATCGGACCGGTAGTTTTTGAGTGTATTCGTTACCAAACATACAAATATTTCCTGAAGATTTGTATACTCTTTACTATAGATAGAGTATAGATAATTCAAACGAATGACGCTGACGCGTATTCCTCAGATAACCTCGAGATATTGTATCTACGATTGTGGAAATACTCAAGGGAGATGCATAATTCCTTGTTCATGATAGAATCATACTATAATATGATCGTTTAGTATCTATATGCTTTTAGAAAGCTACGGGTTTTGGATTAATGATTTGATCGAACAAGTTTTACGTAACTGTCATCAATAAGGCACAATATTTTTTTAGTGACATTCATGCGAATATAGAAACTTATAATCTGCATAACCAGATACTTTACATTACAAATATTCAAATAAAATCATGGATTTGTAATAAAATAAATCTGAACGTGTGAACGATATAGTAAAAATGTACGTTAAAGTGTATAAAGAAGCGCTGATATCAATATAATAATTATTATTTTAAATCACATAAAAATTCACAATTAATAAAACTCGGTAGCGACGCAAATTCGTTTAAAACCAACTAGGTACACATAAAGTCAAAAACTTTTATTCATAAAAATC
Source organism: Philereme vetulata (assembly GCA_918857605.2). Taxonomy (NCBI): domain Eukaryota; kingdom Metazoa; phylum Arthropoda; class Insecta; order Lepidoptera; family Geometridae; genus Philereme; species Philereme vetulata. The sequence continues at coordinate 6,102,408 of OU975473.1, read as the reverse complement.
ACAAGGATCCCTTTGAAAAGTCAAATTTTACTGCCTGTTCCTTCGCGACCAAGCCAATCAAGCCATGAAAGAAAGCAAGAAACAAGGCTGGTTGTTTTTTTAATGATCCTTTTAGAATACATAACAATACAGAAAATAAATTACGTCTAAATTGTAACATTTTGAACGAGTTGGAGCAATTTCAATCCCAAGCTTCTCTATCATCCTAAACTAAATAATCCGATTTGATAGTAGGTTTTTTTATAAAGATTTTGTTTAATTTAAGATAAATTTTAATTATTATTTTTATAGGACAATAAATACGTTCAAGAATGTAAGGCGAAAGATCGAGTAAGCAACGGTCTGGAACATTGGAACTGAAGACTCATAGGGAAGCATCTGCTGTGCATATGGCTCGGCAGCAAGGCGAACACAAGAGCGCACTTGATGGAAGACATTTGATACTAGCACGAGGTGAGCACCAAAACTGCGTCATACGCGTATATTTTTCATAATTAGGTGCATGAAACGCGGTCAAGGAACTGTAAGATGGATGGCGAACTGTATACACACAAATTAACGTGAAAACATTAGAATAGTCCTAATCTGTTTTAGTAGGCTAAGTAAGCATTACAAAATTACATAGTAGAACTTGAAGATATCACTTTACACTAAATTAGCGAGCAGTCGTGCATAGATTGTGTTTGGCTATAAAACACTTTGTGGCTTTAAAATCCTTTATATGTTTGTCATGTTTAAAATTAGCATAAACATTCTATTTCTCCAGAGCCTGAAGACTAAAGTCTTCAACCAGTGTGTGTTGCCAGTGATGACCTATGGCACTGAAACGTGGTCCTTTACTCATGGCCTCATGACCAAGCTCAAGGTCGCTCAACGAGCTATAGAGAGGGCTACGCTCGGGGTTTCTTGGCGTGACAAAATCCGCAATGAGGAAATCCGCAGAAGAACTAAAGTTGCCGACATAGCTCTCAAAATTAGCAAGTTGAAGTGGCAATGGGCAGGCCACATCGCTCGTAGAACCGATAACCGTTGGGGAAGAAAGGTTCTCGAGTGGAGACCACGGACTGGAAGACGCAGCGTAGGCCGGCCCCCCACAAGGTGGACCGACGATCTGGGAAGATCGCGGGGAGCCGTTGGGCGCAAACGGCTACCAACCGCTCGTTGTGGCGATCTAAGGAGGAGGCCTATGTTCAGCAGTGGACGTCTTCCGGCTGATGATGATGATGATTCTATTTCTATACGTTATGCTCACAAACGGTCACACCAGAAATCCTATCGAAATGGATAAGCCATTACCAATAAAAATTCTATATACAATACATAGGCAAATCAGAAGGGAGAACACGTGATACTTTAAATTTTGCAGACGTCGACGGCGGGGCGGTGACATAGAAGCCAATAAACCACATGTAGTAGGTATGGGTAGGGCCATTGTCTGCGGGATTGTGTTGTGGAGCAGCACAGAGTTCTAAGGGCATCAGCGTGACCTCCGGCCTCTATACAAAGCTATTGTCATGCTAATGATGCCAATCAACTGTGACGAAATTAAGCAGCATGCCAAACCGCAACCAGATTTGGTAAAGAAAATATTTAAAGAATTGATTACTTGCACATCCAACTTTCTGAGAGATCTGAGAGATTCTGAGAGAGAAGAGAAGTATTCAAGTGCTAAAAGGCAAAAAGTTGAGACAATGACCACCGGTCACTTATTGACATGTGTATCAATTTGCTTCTCAGTCGGGTAGACCACCGTGGTTCGTTATCTAAGCAGAAAGGCGACCTGTACGTTGTATGTGCTCGCGTGTTTAAGAACTTTGTTTATAGTTCGTTGTAACTTGATTCTGATCCTAAGCTTATCCGCTTTCAAGTGGATGTGCTTGCTACCGATGCTTCCTGAATAGATATGGAACTATCCTGTCTTGTAGAGCTTCCTTCCGCGGTGGCATTCTACTCTGTAGTACTGCGTCGGTACTTTATGGGATAACGGATAAACCACTTAGGAAGTTGCACCTACACCACGAGATAACTGAACCGGATGATATGTATGCGATTTACTTACACACGTGGGTTTGTGGTATATTTTACGACAAACTCGTGTTAGTTTTATGGGGAAATGTATTCATATAACGCCCACGCCTAAAAATGATACTGCGCACTTCTTCAGATGTCGTTTGTCAGAATGGTCATCCTGTCAAGGTCGCCAGTGCGGCGGTTGATGGTGACGCAATAATACATAATTGCTGAACGGGTTTCGCATTAAAGTGCTCGGTTCATTGATAAATCTCCGGTTCTGATGAGGTCAAAATGTCAGTTGGTAAGAATACATGCCCTTGAAAGTCAAGGTATTGTGATAATTCTGGACTTGTATAAAATATGGGATATCGTAACGAAATAAAAACGATTCATAAATCAAATGATATGTTTCCTCTACGAGTGCCTAATATGCTAGTTACGAAAATATTTGACGTCTAGAATGGCGTACGAAATTAATGAGGTAGGTAACAATTAACTCGTACAACCATTTCCTGCTAAATAATAATTCTAGTTTCAGACTCACGTCACAGTTGATTTCACATGTTAGGTAATCATTTAAGCGACTTACCTATGCCTAATACAGTATGTTGGTTTTTTAAACAGCTTTGATACTTGATCGTTTCCCAAACAATGCATAGAGCGGTAAGTAAAAAACGATTGTGTTTATGTACCTTAAACCAGACAGCATTGTTAACATTGGGACTAAACGCGCTGACACCAGAAAGCTTGAGTCTTTTTGTATGCGTTTTACGAGTTCGTTGTCTTTCCACTGTAAACACTATTTCAGATGTCTGCGCCCAAACTGAACTTTTCAATTTTTTATTTTAAACCATTTTATGAGTACGAACAAGTCCAATCGAAACCAGTTAAATAACATCTAAATCTTGTAATGAGATCTTTGTACTTCAATGGAAAGTTAGTAAAGTGAAATCGTTAATAAACCAAAGGATGTGGTGGTTGGTTGGAGCTAGAAAATACTGACGTGAAATAAATTCACAGCATTTATTTATGAACGCAAACGCTATTTACTAGACCATTTAGCTTATTGAACAAATAAATAATGCAGGGGCGCTATCTAAAGATCCCTGGCCAGTCTCCATACGAATTAACCTCAATTGACAGTGTCGACAAGGCGCTCTGCTGATTGAACACAGTGTATTCTAACAACCAGTAAACGCTCCTTTCAAACGTCCTGCTACATAAATATTCAACTTTGCAAGGCATTGCTTTCAATTGGCCATAACTCTTATACTAATAAATACATTTTCAGATTTAGTACAATACATATTCCCTATCACGAGTAAATAAATTTTCCGATAACGGATAAGACCCTTGTAATTTCATGTCCCAATAGTCAAAGATATTTGCTATTTATCGATTGATAAATTTTTGAGATAACTAAAAATATACTCCACGATAACAACTTAACTAGATTGGACGTATTTAGAAACGTTAAATTTACCATAAACAGCATAAAATTTTGTAGCGAGTACCTACCGTAAAAAGCCTAAAGTGGAGTATGATGGATGTGAAAAATAATAAATATGGGGTTTTTAACGCCTGTCCGGTTAAAACACTTAGAGCGTCAAGTGAGGCTGTACTAAGAATTGTTATCTTTGATGTAGATGATATGATAAGTGGAGCAGTTGAATATTTTTACAAGGCGGTAGCGTCAACCGCAAATTGCGTTAATAGGATAACAACCGGAAACGTCCTCCTGTGGCTCATTTTAATTTTTTTTATGATAATAATTTGCTGAATTATAAATGTTCATATACATTTAAGTTACCTACCTCATTTTCAAAGTTAACTGTTGTTTTATATTAGTATTGTATTTTGTTTATAAGTTATGTTTGTTTGTTATTACATATTTACTAGTTCTTATGTATACCTATTACTCGTGCGCGATAACTTGGGACCTGCTAGGAATGCGACTCCCCGACCGCTTCCCCTGCACTTCCCCGATGGCGCCCGTATTGTACCGTTCGCATCACTATTTTTTACTATGGTTTTTAGTCTCGTACTGGCCTACGTCACGTAACGACACGCTCTGGAATTCTTTTAGTTTTCGTTTGTGTTATTGTTTTGTTGTTGTAGTTTTTGTTGTTATAGTAAATGTTGTAAATTTATCGGATAACTCTTCGTCAAGTGATTATAGTGAGACTGAGGACGAAGAACAACCTCTAGAAGGCATAAATCCACTAAGTAGTGACGAAGATGAGATAATGTAAATAATAGATAAAATAAATGTATAAACTTAAACATTGTATTTTTATTTTATTCAAATAGTGTAAAAAAGATTAGATAAAAAGCAGCGTCCTCCCTGAGTAACATAATAAATTAGGTTAAAAAAAACAAAGACGAAGCCGCGGGCGGCTGCTTGTTATGTTCGCTTTTTTTGCGGGCGGTACAAACACGCCAATATGACGTCACCGCGCCCAGGTCCCAACTTATCGCGCACGGGTAATACCTACTAATACGCACAACTGATGTGCTGCCACAGCTGCTGCCTGCACGAACGGCAATGGCACCACGGAAGACCAGCGCTGTACTGGTGTAAATTTTATGCTAACTACAGCATAATGCTGAGTACCTATTACGTTAAATGTACTCTTGTGATGCAAAATAAACGTTTTTTTTACTTAATTGTTTATACGTCATGGTGATCGCTGGTCCTCACTTTTCAAGATTTATATCCATCCTATCAATGTCTTAGGAAAACATAGAAACAACAAAGAGTCTAAAAGTAACAGATAAAGATGGAATGCCATCGTATGTATTAGGTAGGTACCTACGCTACCATAACGATAATGATTTATCGTTATGGTAGCGTATACTATACATGTACACACGGCTACACATCAAGCTATAAATTTCCAGTATAAGCTGACCGCGCATTGTGTAGGCTTTTCTTAGAATGAGAGGTCAGCTTATGCTGGAATGTATAGCTTGATGTGTAGCCGTGTGTACAAGCTTTATATTGAATCGTTAAGCAGTTATTGCTAGTAAGTCGTATAGTAATTCTTTCTTGATGTCAGATATAAAATAAATATTTATACAGAATACGGAAACTGTACAAAGGAATAGCTGAGAAATGACGGTAGTAGGTAAATAGCTACTATAAGGAACAAAGTCATGAAAAGGAAGAGTAGGTAAGTAATTTATTATTTTGACGTCAAAGTGAACTAGTTAAATCTACTGCATTCGGTTATAAAATACATCAAACGAGATTGATATCAAACGTTTGACCCCAAATAAAACCAGATACGGATTTAAGCAGGAGTTTGGTTGCTTTGAAGTTCGTTTTTATCGTCAGGACAAGACGCATGCGTAGACGCAACTCTTTACGATTGACGATCATTGACATACTAATAGCGTTTTATGTTTTGCAGCTGTCCCTCTATACTATTGCCAATTTAGATATCGAACCCGTTTATATCCTCGGGCACTCCATTACTATGTAGGGTTACTTGGATTAATTGAAGCAATTAAAAGCGTAATTTTTACATATTCTCGTGTTTTTTTTCATTATTATTACGATATGCAATTATTTTAAGAAATACCTAGGTTATACCTTTACTAGGTAAACATAAAAAGTGTTGGTTGACTCAACATTTTCAAGCAACGATAATTTCCTGTCAATAATAATGCTCTGTGACAAATTTTCAATTTTCAATGGGTTTTGTACAACAATGAAAGTACAAAAGGTCTCAGTATACGCAGCCTGAGCAAGCCCTGCTAATAAAGGGAGCTCACAAATACTAGTAAAAAAGGGACGCAGTTACCTGCTCCTATAGTAGAGTCGTAGAACATGTTTTTAAATAACAGTGAATTTTGTTTACATCAACATAATATTTGAATACATAACTCAAATAATTGATTCGTGGAATTAATCAAAATCTATACGTTTGTTTAAATTCTAAACCTCTGTCGTGAATGTTTTTCATAATCCACGTTATAATACTGAAGAAATCACAGAGGATAAGGATCATTATAACATAATGTATCCCTTTATCGATCAAACAGTAAGAACTAACAAAACAAAATTACACCCGGATGTCTTGGTACCAAAACAACAAACTATAATCAAACGTGTTTTGCTCGCATGGAGATCAAAAGAACTCGGTGCTCCACAAAGAGTAAGTGCTAATACTCGTTTGGAATCACTATCACTGATAATCACTCAAACTTTTCACGTTAAAACAAAGTTTATATCACAAACAACAACTCGTCCGCTATAAACAATAGCGGAGGTACAGTCGACGTGCAATGCGGTCCGTTCGGCGGCGAACGTGCGTCCGCCCTCCGACAAGGCTCAGTACACACTGGTTGGCTGGTTTGGTTTGTTTGACTGATGGTGCCGTGTTGGTGACCGACTGCATTGAACATAACTGAGTCACGGAACCCAAAGAACCCGGATCACTGATCAAACTAGCAACACACGGTCTATTGATTATAGACAGGATGGGGCGATGGGGACAGGGGGTTTATGTTTAGGGTGTGGGTCTTGAGAGGAACATTGACAAAATAGTAAAATAAATGATGAAGGTTATTTACGATTGTAGGAAATGCAGTACTTAAAAAAAACATTTGTAACAATGATGATAACAAAAGCGGTCAAAATTATAATGAAGACGAAGCAAAAAAAGGGACGACGACATTATCGTGAGCGAGGCACTTGTTGCGCAAGCGTTGGCACTTTAGACGATTTATGGGCCACGGGCTAGAGTTACAGTTGATAACGTCTCTCTCAGCGCACACGCAGCAGAGATTATGAAGATGTGTATACCTTGCTAAACGCAAACAAACGACAAAGGGTTAAGGCAGGACAAACCGTGCTTTAACGATTCTCTGACTAACAATGCTTGGCAGAGATCTGAATAGTGATAACAGCTAAGCACCTCTATTAAGTAAATAGCTGCTTAAAAGCTTGTTAACATTACTTGTGCGTAACAAACAAGAACATAACCTACTTGGTTTCTATCAATTCATAATAACATGCAAATATTGTATCGGTCGATGCACCGCGCGTAATCAACTGGAAATTGAAAGTTTAGTATCAATCAAGGCAAATATTAATGTTAATACGCGAGTCATTTGTAGTATTGTAGCCATAAGCGTGTGTTTATTTCCAATCACGTTTAGTTCTTTGTTGAAGTTGGCATGTAGCCAGACATAATTTGCAACTGTGTAGCAATTGTGAAACATACTTTATTACGGACTTTCAATCCTAAATTGGTCTGAAAGTGCATAATACATTTCATAGTTAAGTGCATTATATGTGCAAACTCACACTTTTTTTATATATAAAAGGTAGTAAATAATAGGGAAACACAATTAATAATGGCATTTTGGTCAGTTCTTTACGTGTTCGTGAAGGTCGGCCAGTTAGCCGTGATTTTGTGAATTTCGTTAACTTTTTAAACACATTTTTTTTAAATTATATTTTAGTTTCACATGAGGGTTTAACTATTTAATAAAAACAATTAAATCTAGAGATGTTATAGCCATGTTAAATAAGCTTTTTGTTGAAGACTTACTTTTTCAAAACAAGCTTTTATAACATTCATAATCGGAACCGCAAGCAGATTCAAATGAGCCCAAACACTAGTAGCCTACTATAATCCATTCATAAGTTCCGTTGTCTAAGCATCCGTTTCCATCATGAGATTGATAATTGCATTGTCACCGAAGTTACTTATGTGTTCCAAATTTCAGCGCAATCGGTTGAAAGAACCGGTTTAAAATTCAGTTGCAAGATTCCACCCAGACAAACATACATACATTGCAAGTTAATAAAAGGCTTGTATACGTAGGAGAACTCAAGTCACCGACATAGCCCGACGGATTAGCACGTTGAAGTGGCAATGGGCAGGCCATATATCGCGCAGAACAGATGGCCGATGGGGCCGAAAGGTTCTCGAGTGGAGGCCACGGACCGGCAAGCTCAGCGTAGGACGTCCACCCACAAGATGGGCAGACGACTTGGTAAGAACCGCAGGTCGGCGTTGGATGCAGGCCGCTTCCAACCGCAGTTCCTGGAGATCAATGAGGGAGGCCTTTGTCCAGCAGTGGACGTCCTACGGCTGATATGATGATGATGATGAAAAGGCTTGTAAAAAGGGCCACTTTTCTCGGGAATACGTTCTTTTCTTGCAAATTCAATATCACAACTTTGTACAAAAATAACTATTCCTGTTACTAAGCATCCGAATTTAAAAATTTAAAAGAGATTACTTTTTCTGATATCTACTTTAGTTATCAAAACCTCCTACATTTAAAATCAATAACATCATTGACTACAAATAGAGTAAACACAACTGAACGTAACGATAAAGGACAAGTGCGCCCAATACATCAAATTATATTGCCATTGAGACCAATTGTTACACATCGTATGTAGGTAATCATCGAGATGACACTTTATTGTATGCTTTCAACGATATTAAACGCACTTTTGATGTTGACAAACGGGGCTGTTGACTTTGCTAATATGTTGCTTGACATAGTATCATGTAAGTAAACGCAAAATTTCATAGCTCCTGACAAAGACTTTAAACTGTAGGACTCTATGCAAATCAAGGAATTATTATATGTATTAGTTGAATCGGCCCAAAACAGTTCCGATGAAAGGAAATACCTGCCAAATGATTCCTATCCTACAAGTGGTGAAAAAACACTCCCTTTGTCCGCAAATAGAATATGATTCAAAGAACGATATATATAAGCTCTACGGCCGAGTAAATCACAACAATATTCGTGAGCTACACAATGGCGTCGCAAGAACAACGATGGACGCTCGGTTTCTCGTGTTGAATAATTTATGGCGGCGATGCTTTACCGACCAATGAATTAGGCAAACAAAAACATCTAAACAAGAGAGCCTCATTGAACAGTTTCTTGTGTTAGGGAATTAGACGAGCGCCAATGAAATCGATAACAGTTTCTTAGCCAGAGGATACTCAATAATGTATCCGTTCTTTTTTGCAAGGAAACGTGGTTTCGTTTAATCGAAATTCTGGAGCCTTTACAATACAAACAATATATATTTTTTGTTTTCCTTTCATTGTTACTATTAATGTGAGCGTGTGTGGTTTGTTTCTGATTATAAAAAAGAATAATATTTGCCAAGCAACGAGCAATAGCAATATGCATTTAACGCGCCGGCGAACCCCGAGCGCAACTTCAATTCGGCCGCTTCAAAAACTTCGGCCTGATTATCGCTATCCCTGTTTAGTGACGAAGTTTAGCCACGCAGAGCGACAGTGATAGCAATAGAACGATTCTAAATTTGATTAGATTTTGACCGTGTTCCGTATAATACCAAAAATGATGACTGAAAACTTGTTGTATTTTTCTCATTGTATTGTTATTCTGTAACTAGACGATATAATCTATGTTCCCATGACTAGGATACGTAACATGTTGTTGTTTTTAATACGAAACAATTAGGTTGAAAACTGGTCTTTTATGACGTAAAAACATGCAGAATGCGATACGCTTCTATTTCATTTTAGGTAAGTATTTTGATCTAATATATGGTTGGGAACCTAGATAACTACTATTCAAATTAAAATAATACCTTTTAAGGTAGAAATATGTTCCAATTAAGAATGATCTTGGTAGTACGTGTTGTATGGGCGATTCCCCTCCGATCTCCCCTTAAGATAATTAAAAATGTGTGAAAATAAAGGCGAGAAGTGCAGTAATATTTTATGTTTCATCGCAATCAAGCGCATCATCTTCATTTGAATTCTACTCATCGCGCGTATTTTATCAGCATAGTCAGATGGCCGCTTGTATGCGATTTACCAGAACTAATGAATATTCATTTTGTATCGGTGCCTACCTAATGGGTTAAATATATATTTATTTATTTAAATAAATTGATGTCTTGTTGATTACAATGCCACAGTTTGTCAGTGTTGGAGATAAGTAACGCGTAATTAAATTTGTAGATCGTTCCACTTACCAAGATAACTGACATCACAATGATGATAAATTATTTATTGGAAACCAATAAATACTGATGGAGTGGAATGTTTTTGTAAATTGTACAAGATAGTTACTTCGATTGTACCTCACATTAAATTAGAAGAAGTGCCATTAAAGCACAATAAAAACTAGGAACTAGTAGTTTGATAACGGTTGCCCTCTGGTCAATAGTAAACATTAATAAATTTTAACGACTTTGTATCACAAATTACAGTAGATTTGTGGCCTTTTCTGATAGATAAAAATAAGTTTAACATTATATTGTGTTATCTCTCGAAATATTTTGGTACTACTCCGTTAATAGATAAATAGGTACTGGCAAAAAAAAAAATAAAGGAAAATTATAAAGTAGACTAGACCTAGAAGTTCTAAGATACTCTGAAAATTGTAGTCAGGTAAATAATACTTATTCATCTTAGATTGTCTGCCTATCATACAGGCTTTTCAGTCTAGTTTAGGCAACTGAGGCTCATACATAATTGTTGTCACATTTTTTTAACTAGTCTACATTTTCCCACTGCTGGGCAAACTACAATGGGCCTGACTACAATTTTCAGAGTATCTTAGAACTTCTAGAGGTAGTCTACTTTATAATTTTCCTTGTCACATAATCATCTTAATTTTTGTTACATGTACACACGGCTACATATCAAGCTATAATTTCCAGTATAAGCTGACCTCGTATTGCCTAGGGTTTTCGTAAATTGAGAGGTCAGCTTATACTGGAAAAGTATAGCTTGATGTGTAGCCGTGTGTACCTACCTAATAATTATGTATTTTATTAAATAAATATTCTTATATTGACAAGGATCCATATTAGAGTGTAATGTATCTATAATGTAATATATACCATATAGTACAGATAAAATGATGGTATCTATAAGCTTAACACACTATTTATTTATTCGGATTGAATCGAATTGTTTTGAAAAAAAATTTAATGCACACAAATACATAGATCTGTACATAGGCGAACTTAATGCTAGCAAGCATTCTCTTCCAGTTAACCTTTGCGTCATCATCATCATCATCGTCAGCCCATTAAATACCCACTGCTGGGTGTAGGCCTCCCTTTGTAAACGCCACCCTTCCCGGTCCTGTGTCCTAACCTTTGCGTAGTGTGGATAAAATATTTAGTCAATATTTCGCAGCTGTATTATTAAGAATAATTTGGTTCAGTGAACTTGTTTCACTGTGTCGCTAACGTTATCGTAAACAATGCCTTTTGCATGATTCACTACTTGTTCTGAGCTTTATCAGCAAAGGACTTGGACATCAGACCAAAGATAGCATACGGTAGTCAGACAGTTGGCGTTTGGCACACATTCCGCTTTCCAGATATGGAAGCGAAGCGGGCGACCGCGCGTCTCACGGACGGACCTATGATATTATTCAATGACCCTTCGTCGACATTTCATGCCTTCCACGATCCTTGGCTTATCAGCGGCCTGATATGGAATACGTCACCAAATAAGTCATATGTGGCACGACCTTAAGAGCACTGGAGATTGTCTCCTGGATACCATTAGAATTGGTGGCAAATAAATTGATTCACATTTTCCTATAGTCGCGTATTCAATGTTGATGTATCTATCTATAATAAGGGTCACACAGTATGTGGTTGTTTAAGATAGCTCATTGATATTCTATGTGCAGAATGTTTAACGTTTGACCCATGATAAAACTAGGTCGACTGATTTTTCCCACGAACCGATAATAAATTGACAAGTTTTTAAGAATAGATAAAATAATACTCAAATACACTCGTAGGGAATTCTAGTGAAAGTTAAGTTCAAAGCGTCGAGTGCGACCTTCTGTAAACCGCAGAATGTATATTAAGAATTTAAGATAACCACAAAACTGTTTTGATATTAGGTTTCACCATTTTATGCTCGCAGACAGTATGTCAGCTACATTTTCGAACATATGCCATGCTATATTCTGCTCAATATAACCATTTTACATTAATCTATCTATACTAATAATATTATAAATAGAAAAGATTTGTTTGTTTGTATTGAATAGGCTCCGAAACTACTGGACCGATTTAAACAATGCTTTCACTGTTGGGAAGCTACATTATCCCCGGGTAGAGCTTGCATTATCCGTAAGATTTTGGTATCCGAATAATTCGAATAATTTGGGAAAAAACGTTCAAAACGAAAATATTTTTTATTAAAGTAGCTATAAACAATGTTTAAGTTATTCCAACATTCACCATTAAAATATAAATCACTTTTGACAATATGGACACTCGATAGGTACACTTTAGATCACGTTTTCTGTCACAAAACTTAAGCAATAAGAAAGCAACTTGTCAGTCGCGACTTTCTGAATGTTTTATAATGCGACAAATATTAAAAATAAAGGTTAAACAGTGTTTTAAATTTAGATTACTTTTTAGATACATGTACTTACTGCACATAATTATGAAATTATCGTTTTGATGTAGTTAATTTCATGTTCAAATCGTGATTTTTTTTATGAATTTGACTATTCGTTTTATTCTAATTATCCGAATATATTGATTGTCACTATCCGGATAGTAAAATCACACGGATATCCGAATAATACGAATATTCGGATATCCGAATTGCAAGCCCTATATCCCCGGGTGACTTGGCTACTTTTTACCCAACTGCGCAGAAGGAGAGTAATGTTTTTATTGAAAAACTACGCGTGCGAAGCTGCGGATTGGTCAGCTAGTAGTATAATAAATAGGTAACGTTTGTCGTTTGTATACTTGTAAGGGGTAATCTCAGAAACTATTGAACCGATTCTGAAAATTCTGTCACTAAAGCTGCACTATCCCTGAGATCTAAGGTAGAGTTACGTAGATAGGATACTAGAGACTACTGCTTGGTTGAGATTAAGTTATGCGTTGTAAGTATTGCATTTCATATAAATAGTCCCATACGAATGATATATGGCTAGTACTCGTAGTGCCAGTTGCTGAAGACATCACTTATAATATCGTGCGCGGGCTAAAGCTAGGTAGCGAGGATAAACTTAATACCTAGACTTATATCCTAGAATTTATTGTGTCTACGTTAATATTTTACGAAGCAATAGCTGTCAAGACATTGGGCATATCATTTCAGAGATAGCTTTACAAGTATTGACCATTTTGTCTACAAAGCGTATATGAGGGTATCAAGTTCCGTTGTTGTATGCTGCGCTTACGCATTGACAGGTTGACGGCTACCTAATGTAATTTGACAGATTGGGTTACAAGCTGGTAATATTATAGCTGAGAATAGTTTTCGGATAAATTGGTTGCTTAATGTGGTACGAGACAGTTGTTCCTTTAACAGCTAACATAAATTTCCAAGTAACTCTTTGTCTGTCTGTTTTCGACAGATTTCGATGAAATTTTGTATATAGATAGACTATGACAGGGATTGGAATATTTTTATAGACAAACCACGCGTGTGAAGCCGCGAGCGGAAGCTTAATCTCACTGTAATATATATATACCTAGTCAGGTCATAAGTATTGTCACACAGTAAAAACTTTTCTTTTAGAATGCTGGCCACAAAAAAGTTTATAGAATTCGAATTTCGAATTGTTCATGAAAATAAAACTGTATACTTTTTAGAATTTTACTAATTTTCGGGCTTCGGGCATATCGAAGAAAAACAGGACATTGTTTGAATGCTCGTCTAATGGACCTGAGACTGAAGAGATGCCGCGCTTTGTTGAAGCGGTACGCGGGAAAAAAATATCGGGAAATTCTTTTTTCGGATGAAAAAATTTTTACTGTAGAAGAGAGCTACAACAAACAAAATGATAAGGTGTACGCACACAGTAGTGAAGAAGCGAGCAACCGTATTCCGCGTGTCCAACGAGTTCATTTTCCATCCTCGCTCATGGTATGGTTGGGAGTTTCTTATTGGGGCTTAACAGAGGTACATTTTTGTGAGAAAGGTGTAAAAACGAATGCAGTTGTGTATCAAAATACAGTCCTGACGAACCTTGTGGAACCTGTTTCTCATACCATGTTCAATAACAGGCACTGGGTATTCCAACAAGATTAGAAAAAGAAGCCAGCTCATAGAGCGAAGAGCACACAAGACTGGCTGGCGGCGCGTGAAATCGACTTCATCCGGCACGAAGACTGGCCCTCCTCCAGTCCAGATTTGAATCCGTTAGATTACAAGATATGGCAACACTTGGAGGAAAAGGCGTGCTCAAAGCCTCATCCCAATTTGGAGTCACTCAAGACATCCTTGATTAAGGCAGCCGCCGATATTGACATGGACCTCGTTCGTGCTGCGATAGACGACTGGCCGCGCAGATTGAAGGCCTGTATTCAAAATCACGGAGGTAATTTTGAATAAACTTTAGTGTCATAAGAATCTATGTTTTGTTAAGTTCATTTTGGTATATAAATGGTTACATAATGAATAAACTTGTTTCAATTATTTTATATTAAACATGTGACAGAATTTATGACCTGACTAGATATATTTGACCACGTGTGACCACGGTGTGAGAGACTCGAGTGGAGACCGCGGACTGGAAGACGCAGCGTAGGCCGGCCCCCCACAAGGTGGACCGACGATCTAGTAAGAATCGCGCGGAGCCATTGGGCGCAAACGGCTGCCAAGGGGGAGGCCTATTGTTCAGCAGTGGACGTCTTCCGTCCGGCTGATGATGATGTTTGACCACGATCTCGCCTGATGGTGAGCGATGATGCAGTATATGATGGTAAACGCTTGTAATATGTCGTTTTATATTGTCGAGAATAAACAAACAGCTATGCAGTACACCTGCAGGTGGACGCTGATAACGCCTAATAACTGGTCCCAAACCATTGACTTATGCAAATTACATAAACTGTGGTTAAAGAAACTGTTTCGGTAACTGTCGAGATCCGGCAAAATGTTGTCGGAGAGGAACAAATTGTAATAAAACTGAATATAATATATAGTACTTACATTAGTTGTGAGCTGAGTCGTCAATGTGTGGACTTTTTCTTTGGCATCGGCAAGTTCTCTTCTCAGTTTCCGCACCTGCCAATAAAACCGTTTATAAAATAACTGTGCTTGCAGATATATTTTATAACGCCAGGAGGCAAACGTAAACTTGAACTTAATTTATTCTAGTCGCCTGTTTATTGTGGATAGTTTCTACTTGTCATGACTTCGATTGCCTCATGAATATTACCGCAAGGCGGGAATAATTTAGTATAGTAAGGTAAATATAATGTGTTACAATTTAAACTTATTATATTGAAGGGACGGTTTCTACACAAAAAATCATAAATAAATATATCTATAAAATTTTTATCATCAAAATCTCGAGAAAATCGATACAATGCTGCTCGACGAAATGTTAAAGACCTAGCGTATTGTACGACGCCACAGATTACTTGTGCAATATAACGGTTTCTACACAAAAAATTATAAATAAATATATCTATAAAATGTTCTTGTTTTATCATCAAAATCTCGAGAAAATCGATAAAATGCTGCTCGACGAAATGTTAGAGACCTAATGTATTATACGACACGACACATTACTAAATAGTTACTACGAGCCGTTCAACGACCCCGTTCGTTCAATAACCCCATTCTATCAATGACCCGGCTCTGTCAATAAACAACCAGTCAACAGACCGCATACGATGCGTACGGTAGGGCGGTAAGTGCCTACATGTTAGGCACAAAAACTCAAAAATAAAGTATTTTGGATTTAAGAAGAAACATTGTTTATTTATTGATATACCGAAGCGAGATCTCCAAATCAACTTGGGCAAATCGGCGTTGCATGTATATAATATGCATATGTATTTGTATGATCCGACCACTAGTTATTTACGGTCTCAGAAATAATCACAGTCATTATTTGTAGTATAAATTGCAACATCTTGTATATGAGTTTGTTGAAAGTTCTGCGTACAGAGGTACTAAAATATAGCAAACAAATAGGCGATCCCAGAATTACTTTATACCAATATATCTAACATTTTCAATCATAATCTACATCAGAATTAATGGCAGTGACACAAATTTTTGCCTAGCAGTGGGATACAATTATTTCAAAACTGATGGTTACCTCATGAGCCTGCCTTTCTTCAGAACCCGCTCCGGCGGCAAGCGATGACGCAGTCGAAACCAATGATGCAGTAGAACCATGCACTGTTGAAAAATATTCATAAGCATTACTCACACCAATTACCTCAGTTTCTGAAGACAAGAGTCTTTAATCAGTGTGTGTTACCAGTGATGACATGGCACAGAAACGTGGTATCTCACTGTGAGCCTCATAAGAAGGCTCAAGGTCTCTCAGTGCGCTATGGAAAGACCTATCCTTGGAGTTTCTCTGCGAGATCGAATCAGAAATGAGGAGATTCGTAGACAAACTAAGGTCACTGACATAAATAAATAAATAAATATTGCTGGACATTTCACACAGCGCTATCTAACCCCAAACTAAGCAAAGCATGTACTATGGGAACCAGATAACTGACAGAATACTTATACCCTTTTTTTTGTAAATACATACCTATAATATATAGAGAAACAACCAGACCGGGAACTACCGGGACTACCGGGACCGGGAACGGGACCAGGGGTATAATGACCACCAAAATAAAATTTTGATTCCTAATCTCTTTATCCCTCTATATCCCAGCACTTATATTAAGTGCTGGGTAAGCCTACTCTATCGAAAAATCTTGTCCGGTCGCGTTTCGCCCAGCTTGTGCTCCCCCTTGCCACAAGACGCTGCGTAAATCACTCAGTCTATCTAGTCTATTTATCAGTCTATCTAGGTTAGATCGATTCAAAAGCTATTGTGGTCATAATGATCATATTATTATGTATGTTCCTTTTTGCACCTAAAGCAATGTATTCATTGCCTGTATTCAAACAGGTGTATCATTCCAAGCTGATAAAGTCCATCCACCGTAATAACATCTTAGCAAACATAAACATTACTTCGCGCGAATACCACCTGTCTCGATCATACAACTAACGCTTCTTGCGGTATAATGGATTTCTTATCCTATCAGAAGTCATGTTACTTAATAATTTTACGTAATTTTCCCTCAATTATGTTACAATGTTTTATTACGGGGAATCCAGGAAAAGTAGCTCACCAGGTGTATTTTGTATAATTACTAGCTGATCCGCCCGCGGCTTCGCATGCGTGGTATTTCAATAAAAACATTACCCTCCTTTTGCGCTCTCGGGTTAAAAGTAGCCTATGTCCTTCCCCAGGATATAATCTATCTCCTTGCCAAATTTCATTACGATCTGTTCAGATGTATTGTTATGAATAGGTTACAAACAAACTAACAAACAAACAGTTACTTTCGCAGTGTATGTATGTATTATACATATAAACCTTCCTCTTGAATCACTCTATCTATTGCTGAAAACTGCATTAAAATCCGTTGAGTAGTTTAAGCGAACAGACAGCGGAAGCCACTTCATTTTATACTATGTAAAGATGTTTTCTGTGGACACACAAGACAAAGGACAAATGCGATACGGAAGAAAGATCCCAGCAGGTTGATTTCGAGATATTTTCGAGAAATTATAACGCCAGTTTGTTGCTAAAAAGTAATTTTGCGTTCCCGGTCTCATTGTTTTTTTTTCACTACTAGACTATGGTCTCTTTCATTTTGAAATAGAAATAAGGATTTGTCATAGAGGTTGTATTTAATTGTAGCATTATTAAGAATGTGGCCTCTTTTATTTTTATAAAGCATTAAGGATTTGTCATGTAGATTGTTACGCTTACGGAGCCCTAATCGAGTTTTGCAATGACCAACTTTCAGAGGACGAGTGATGAAAAAGTTTTTTATAAAGGGATCGCAGGCAATGAGCACCACATGTTTGTGGTTACGACATTCTGCCAACTGAGGACATCTGGCTCTCAAACGATAATTAAATATTTAATTTACGGTATGAGATATAATTAGAACTTCACTGAATATGTATTGCAAATTGTGAGGATAATTTGGTGCCAGCTTGGAATCATTAAAATTAAGATTATTTAGGATAAGTAAATAAAATAAGCATTATCAAAAATTTTAATTTTTTTATTGCATTACTAACGTAACTGTTATTCCTCGGTTATTTGTTTCTGGATATTAATATTTTCATAGCATCCCATCAAGTAGGTACACTGTGTTTTTTAATCGTATTCGCTACAAAAACTCAATAAATACACCAAAAATCTGTACTAATATTATAAAATCGAAAGTTTTGTCTCTCTCTCTGTTTGTTACGTTTACACGACTGAGATGAAATTTGGTTTATAGATAGATTGTGACCGGGATAGGGACTTAGGTTACTTATCACCCGACTGCGCAGAAGGAGGGTAATGTTTTTATTGACAACCCACGCGTGCGAAGCCGCGAGAGCGGGACAGCTAGATGTCTATAAAATCATCTAGGGACAGTCAGTCTAGGGTATCATTATCATCATCATCAAATGACGTCCACTGCTGAACATAGGCCTCTCCCATAGATTTCCAGAGAACCGATCTTGTACGGTCTGCACGCAACGGCTCCCAGCAACTTTTATAAAGTCGTCTTTTCATTTAGTAGGGGGCCATCCTACCCTGCGCTTTCCAGTGCGTGGTCTGCCCTAACGGTCGCCAGTTCTTCGAGCTATGTGCCCTACCCACTGCCACTTCTGCTTACTAATCCTTTGTGCTATGTGACTTTGGTTCGTCTAAAAATCACCTCATTTCTAGATAGATTTATATATTTCGATACAGTCTCGTAAAAGAGAGGAAGATAACCAACACACTGCTAAAGATGAAACGCGAGGACTTTCGGATGATGACAGAGATCATCATAGGCCACTGCGAACTAAATCACCATCTCCTGAGGACAGGGGCCACGGATAGTGGGCTGTGTCGGGGATGCCTACAGGATGATAGACAGTAAAGCAAGTGCTGCTGCACTGTACCACACACGAAGCAGACTGAAGACGGGACTGCATGAACTCATTGAGTCATCTTCGACGTCAGCAACGACCTCGGTGACTCTGGAAAACTGATGCCATCAACCCAAACAACCAAACGGCCCTTACACCCCTATGCGGGATGTCAATGCAGATCTTATTCTCCCCACCCTAGAATTTGAATTATAGTCTAGTAATTAAAGCTGAAGACCTGACAAAGGGCAATGGAGC
The DNA here is from genome assembly GCA_918857605.2 of Philereme vetulata. Lineage (NCBI taxonomy): Eukaryota > Metazoa > Arthropoda > Insecta > Lepidoptera > Geometridae > Philereme > Philereme vetulata. The sequence goes on along the minus strand of OU975473.1, from coordinate 6,083,224 downwards.
GCAGCATTTTCGGCTTTAAACGTGTCGACCGAGTGCGTAACACCATGCTGCGCTCACTTATCGGCATTGCAGATGTAGGAAAGAGATCGGCTGGGCTTAGGTGGGAATGGACGGGCCACGTTGCCCGAATGCACTCCGAGAAATGGGCCCATATTGCAACACCATGGACGCCTTAAGACGGAAGGCGACGTCGGGGTCGCCCGAGAAAGCATTGGCGGGACGATTTCGACACCTTCCAAAGAGGATGGTGGGAGATAGCGACAGATAGGGATGCTTGGAGGCACTTGTGGGAGACCTTTGCCCAGCAGTGGAACGAGGTTAGGAAAAAAAAGTCTCGTATATCGCTGGATAAATTGTAATGTACTTACCGTCATCATTCTTCTTGGGATAGTGATGAGAATGTCTGGGTGTGTGCAACACGTTACCAGGCTGATGTGTAGGGCTCAGCGCTGATCTCGGAGAAGGCGATGGTGGCTCTGATACTCCATAATTTAGACCTGCGTGGGACATTAAAAGTAGGTTCATAAATAATACTATGAGGATCCATACTAATATCTCAAAACGAGGATCTCGGATCAAGTAGGTTTCGTATATGATCGATCGAGATTATTAAAAAACCGTTCAAGAGCAGTTCATTATTTCGACTTAGAAGCTTGTTTTTTACAGCTCCAAGGGACCGTAGACTTATGTATTTGATATTAATTTCAACTTCATACCTCCACGCGTTAGCGAGAAAAGAGTCTTGACACACAGACAGACAGACATAAGGACGGACAACGAAATGATTCTATAAGGGTACTTTTTGAGGTACGGAGCCTCATAAGAGCAAAAGCTTTTCTCGTAAAAGTCAGATAACTTAAATAGAAGAATTATTTCTACGATTATTCATTGCATCGCATCGACCTAACACATACTAGCTGACCCGCCCCGGCTGCGCACGGATTGTTAACAAAATAAAATATAGCCTATAGCACTCGCGGATAGTGTAGCTTTCTATCAGTAAAAGAAATTACAAATCGTTTCGTAGATACCCGTTAAAAACCGTTAAAAGCTGTGATATTAGTATAAATAAATAATGCTTGACATTTCATACAGCGCTATCTATCCCCAAACTAAGCAAAGCTTTGTACTATGGGAACCAGATAACTGATATAATACTTATATACATTTTTGTAAATACAACCCAAAAAATATTTCGAAAAATATCCAAACCTGGAACTTGGAACAAATATCTGTAGACCATGCAAAAATGTGTCCCGCAACGGGAATCGAACCCGCAACCTGCGTCTCAGCCGGCTATTCGCCCACTTTGTCACTGAGGCCGTCTAGCTGTGATATTAGTATAGATAATGATAGTCCGCGGTTCAAAAGTACCTTGTCCGCCTGGTCCATACTGCACAGGTAAACAATAATAAGGCTCATAATCGCTCTCCGAAGATCGTTGGAGCATCGATGGGTATAGCTTCTCTGATTTTGTCGATCTGCAATCAATATTACATTTAGTTTCATCATAGGCACAAAGGACTAATAACAAGACATATTTCACAACCAACCATACTTTTGTAGTCCCTTATATTTTGCTCTAAGTATCTTCAATAGATAAAAACGTCTCGGGGCGTTCGTGATTCTTCAACTGATTTTGACCAATTGATGCATACATTGCCATCACTTTGGAGCCTTTGGTCAAAGTCAGTTGACGAATTACTAAAACGAATCAACGCCTTTATACTGATCTGTTACTAGAAAGTATCTACACATATTATATTAGAACTAATTAGTACGTCCTGTGTTGCAAGTAACACAAAACTGTAAAAATATGGCAAAATATTCGATTCGCGGGTTGTGAAAGAAGCCTTGATTTTAGCACGTTACATGACACAGTACACGTTTAGCATAAGTACGACAAAAGCCTATTGACTTGAATGCTTGTTTTGATATCTTCGCCTTCCATTTTCAATGCGAATGGCCTGGCCTCAGCATTCCCAAATTAAGCATAGCTCAAATACATTGTTCAAAGAAAAAGTGAATGACAAAACCGTGAATATTTTGGGAAAATAAAGTGCTTCGATGTGCGATTTTCTTTTCCAAATAAGACATGTTTGTAACTTTCATAATTTCAAAACTTAGCAATAATGGCGCTTTATAAAGTAAAGTAAGCCGTGCCAAGTTCAATTCATGCATGGAAAAATGTTTGTGTTTATATAAAGCGTGCCACGTTGAAGCCAAAACATGAACTGTACAATTCTCCAATACTCGTGGCATACCTTGGGAATGTCCTATCTCTCAGATAGCTAAAAAGTCAACACCGAGTACTTTACATCACCTTAATAATACATACATAATACATAAACAGTCTTACATAAGAATACATAATAGCGGTAATGTAGGTATGTGAATATGGAATGAAGTAGATTCAATAGAAGCGTGATAAAGAAAGTATGACCTGGATTACAAAAACACGCTGTTCGGATTGATTGCACCAATATGCACTTTATCATAAAGACGCAAAGTCCAAATTGATAAGCCGAATTAGTACACAGTAGGCTCGTGCAACTTGTAATGAATTATGATAACCAGTTTCTTGAATGCAAACAGTTTATTAATTACAATTTAATTCGATTTTATTATCTTTATAAATATTCTAAATTGTTACCACCCACTATAAAAACTACAAATTTAATAATGATACAGCTTCATTAGAGCGTAGTCGGTTAAGGGGACACCGGAGGGACAATCGCCCATACAACACGTACTACCAAGATCATTTCTAATTTGAGCATATTTCTACCTTATTAAGGTTTTATTTTAATTTGAATAGTATTTATCTAGGTTGCCAACCATATATTAGATCAAAATACTTACCTAAAATTAAATAGAAGCGTATCGCATTCTGCATGTTTTTACGTCATAAAAGACCTGTTTTCAACCTAATTTTTTCGTATTAAAAACAACAACATCTTACGTATCCTAGTCATGGGAACATAGATTATATCGTCTAGTTACAGAATAACAACACAATGAGACAAATACAACAAGTTTTCAGTCATAATTTTCGGTATTACGGAACACGGTCAAAATCTAATCAAATTTAGAATCGTTCTATTGCTATCACTGTCGCTCTGCGTGGCTAAACTTCGTCACTAAACAGGGATAGCGATATTCAGGGCGAAGTTTTTGACGCGGCTGAATTGAAGTTGCGCTCGGGGTTCGCCGGCGCGTTAAGGAAGAAGAGCAACTGACAACCGTGACTCGATTGTGAGAACAAAACCTAAGAGTAAAACGCTTTTCTCACAACACCAGTATACGTAGACAAAAGTCCATTCTTCTGTTTGAAAATTAGCGTAATAAAAGAGCTAACTAAAGTGATTGTAGTTAACCGTATCTGCGTCACCCACCGTAATGCAGTCGGTCATACTCTATAAGTTAGCGTCCTCGCCGGTTAGTACGATATTATATTCTATAGTGAAGGATTATCTACAAGCAGAAGACCTACCTAATACTGTTGCTCCTGTTTAACCTCGAGCCCTGTGCATCACGGTGCATGATCAGCTTATTGTGTGTGAGTGAGCTGCGATGGTGTGAGTTAGGTGAGGATGTGTGGTTGTGCGTCTGCGCCGAATGCAGCGACGTGAGCGACTCCATAGATTCGCCCTCCGAGAGCCGCCCGCTCGCTGAGTAAGTATTGCTGAAATGGGGGAAACGTAATGGGTGTTGGCCAGTTCTTTGTTATTTACACATGTTTTGTAGCTTTGTTAATATCGGAAAGTCGCGACGTTTGACTGAACTGAACCCCCACCCCCTGACCTTTTTAGGGTTCCGTACCCAAAGGGTAAAACGGCACCCTATTACTAAGGCTCCGCTGTCTGTCCTTCTGTCTGTCTATCTGTCCGTCTGTCACCAGGCTGTATCTCATGAACCGTGACAGATAGACAGTTGAAATTTTCACAGATGATGTATTTCTGTTGCCGCTATAACAACACACATACACACATACTAAAAAAAGAAGGCCCCCATACAACAAACGTGATTTTTTTGCCGTTTTTACATATAATGGTACGGAACCCTTCGTGCGCTAGTCCGACTCGCACTTGGCCGGTTTTTAATTTCTATTAGCTTTTGCGGCTTAGTTTCACTGCGGCCACGAGGCCTATTGTGATCGCCACCGGCCGGACCTATGCTCAAGTATTGAGCTTCTATGTTGGTATCCAGTCGTCTTACTCAGTTGATTTCTATCCATAGAGGTTCTTTCATACCACTTTACTTATAACAAATTCATTGTAAGATTTCTCTTTTGACAAAGCTTTTCAGTCAGTTTTATATAGATTTTTAACTGGCCAACGGAAACAGGAAATCAGAAGCATGAGTATGATCCACAAAATGCACAAGTTACTTATTAACAAAGTAAACAGAGTAGGCACAAGAAATGGCACACAGAATGATTAGAAAAATGCCAACGACAATGCTATGAAACAGAATAAACATATTAACACATCTCTGGACTATACAATGAACACATTCACATAAACGATAATGGACATACCTGTGTCTTAGCCAAGGCGCGTACGGTATTCCGTAGTCAGATTTGACTTCGGAGTATGTTTGGGTGTCAGAGAGACTGCCGTCGCTAATTTTCATCCCGCCCCTTGGGGTAACTCTGAAAAATAATATAAAACTGTAGGTGTAGCTTTAACAAAGTAAAATTTAGTACTGATGTGCTTAAAATTGAGAACAACATCAACAGATTCCCACGCGTTAAACTTAGAAAAGTAAAAAAAAATTTAAGCTCTATGCCAACGTAGAATGGTTGAAAACCAACACAACTTTATGTAACCGATTTTGTAGATATATAAACACCACTATCAAAATAAAAATTGATAAGACTATTTGACCACTTGTCAGATTTAACAAAAATGTTACCTAAATGTATGAGTCATTTTTAAAAGCACACATTGACTTAAATAAATTCTGTTTTATTATGACATGTCTGTCTTCACATTACAAAATGTCCACAATGAGTTCTACTCTATCAATCGAACATAACATCCATTCAGGACAGAGCTGGACTTAAATTAATTACTAAATCATTGTGATTCCAATTTATGAATGAACACTGGATGTACAAACACAGTAATAAATTGGGTGAAACTATAGCTACTGTTTATTTTTCTGCAAGTACCTACTGATAAATTGTTCAAGTCCTAACATAACTTTATACCTATGTAATACAAGTACTATTCATTGATAAGAATTAATTTACTTAATATAAAAAACCATACCTTAGCAGATGTATTGTTAAAACTAACTGCTATAAAAATATTGCTACATTTTGTTTGCTGATTGTGGGCACACACTACATACAAAATAGCTGACTCGCGTAAGTCGTACCAAAGTAGATGTTCGCTGTTGTATTGTAGTGTGACCAGTGACCACGCCAGTCGTCTCTACCCGCTCAATCAGTTCATACATGTACAGTTGTGGAAATATAAATTGGTAATTAGAAGATGCATCTACTCATTGCCACCTCCTCATCAAGAAAGGACAAATCAGTATATTAGGGGTTGCATCATTATTATGATTATCGTAAAACTCCTAAACTGATCATGGCTGTCTCTGATTTTTATTTTGTCATCTTTTGTAAGCCATGTTACACAAAATAAACGATTACGTTATTGAATTCAAATCCCCAACAAAGAGCTTTGTTCAAGAAAGCTTGTTATAAAGGTCTGGTTTACAAAAACTGTTTGAATACAGCTCTGTTGAAACCATTTCAATTAAAACTTGTCACAGGCTCACTGCTACTATAGTAGACAAGAGCAAAATGAATCATCTTTAGTCTAGCAGGATTAATTAACGGTTTCAGTGACAATATCATTCCAAGTAAGATTATCAAGGTCTAGCTCGAATCATTTTATTATTTAAATGTATCAGTTGTTCTGTGCTTTGAACCGATTCATCTTGTTTGGTTACAAACTCTTTAGATTGTATTTCAACTAATAAATAGAGTTAATACCACTATTGGACCTGCTGGTAGCATAGCTGTAGAAGTTTTAGTAAATTAATATGTACATATCATTTTTTATACTCAAATATAATATTTCTTATCCAATTTGGACATGAGGTTGTGAATCAAGTTAAATAAAAGTTGTTGAGATCATGTTTTGCTATCAAAATAGGTAATCTTCAGCAGTATAAGTAAAGCTATTTTGGTACACAGAGACATGCGTCGAACTGTCTTAGTAGATTCATTTGTACCTGCTGTTCCTTATAATTGTTTCATGTGTTATTTTGTGTGTGCCAAATAAATGATTATTATATTCTAAATTTGCATATTATGCAGTAGTCAAACCACAGCAGACTACTTTTATCTTTAAGATATGACTGGAACTATGAAGTTTGACTGTAATTTGTGTACCTGTGGTGATGGAATAATGCAGCAAACTCATGTGTTCCTGGTTTGGGCAGTGACTGCGAGCCCAGGAGTCGTTCTCTGACTGATGCAGACAACTGTGCAGCAGCTGTACCTCCCAATGAGTATGATTTTGGTCCAATGCCATTCTCTGTAACAGAACACAAGACTAAATTATATTTTGAATGAATAAGCATCATGTTGATAAGATTGCTCGGATGATGATGCTCCTAAGATTTAAATTACATACTACTAAAAAATGCAGAGTGATTATGATTGTAAGTATGTTGCTGATGAAGGTTCACGAGTTGAACCGAAACATTGTCAGTCGAAACACCGATAAGACGGTACGTGATAAATCCCGTATTTATAATAATGATAGAAATCAATCACGAAAATTGACTAAGTAAAAATGCAAGTATGTATTGAGTAATTTGAGTAAGTCCCTCCTTAGGTACCTAATTAATTATGTTAACTCTACTACTAACAGAAACTATGAGAATAGTATAATCCGGTCCCGGTTGCTAAAAACTAAACAAATTCTGTCACAGATATAATGAGAAACATCAAAAAAGAACAGAGACTTTTCTTAAATAGACGTAAGTAAGCGAATTCTAAGATTCTTAATTTTTTTGGAAGATCGCTAGGTTCCGTACTTACTGTGGATCTGAAGATTTTGGAGATCTTGTGTGCAAGTTTGCGTTCCGCCGGATACTTTGACTTTCGTTCTGGGCACGGCTGACACTTGCGCTGTTCTCCCTCCGTCTGTAATTTTAGTTTAACAATTGCAAATAAAACAAAAATTTGAGAGTGGTTGAGATGATAAAAAACATATTTAATGAAAATCGATTGATAGCCGGCGACGGACCCGTACGTATATTCTGTTTTTGTTTACTTTTTTGACGTTGATTTGACTGTTGACATTCGAATTAAACAGCGTAGAGCGTAGGTAGTGCTCTTTTACTAAAAAGCACTAAAATAAATTTATTTATTTAGTAATATTTATAAATTAAAAAGTTACATGGTAAAATATGTACACAGTAAATATGTAAAATATGTGCATACCTAGATTAATATTTTACAAGTGTCAAGCTCTTTAAGATTTTTAATCTACGTTGCAATCGCCATCTAGCGTTGAGTAGCACACACAGTGCTTCGTGATTGTGTAACATGGCCACTAGATGGCTTACTAGCGAATGGCGCGAAATCAAATAATAAATAATATAGCTTTGATGGTTTAGTCTGTGGTTCAGGTAAAGAAAATACTTACTATGGCCCTGCTGACTATGCTGTGATGCTCCATTTGATTGAGGAGATGGCTGCTGCACTCCATTTTGTCGTTTTACGTATCCAAAGTTCTGAGGAACTTTAGCTTTGCTAGATGAACAACTGCTACCGTTGCCGCCACTCGATACACTAGAAGGCCGCGATCCACCACTTGGTGACTGGAGCTGAAATTCCAATGAAGGATTCAATAATAAAAAAAAACTTAGAAAGTACCTACTACCTAGGTAGGTAAAAGATAAGGCTGATTCATTCAATAAGTACCTGTGCTCCTCCACTTCTTGACGAATGCTGCTGACTAGAATTCTGCGCGTACTGTAACATGAACACCAAAATAGTAGGTAAGTAGGTACGTGACAATGCATTGATTTTGCTGTGTCTACCAGAGGACTGGGATTGCCTAAGCCGCGATTTTTCTTGTTTTCAATTGGTTTCTAAAGGTTTTACTAAGGTTGTTATAAGGTTCTGCGAGTAGGTAACTATTTTTTGCCATATCTGGTGATACGGATTGTAGCTACTTGGCTCCTATTCCCACACTAGGACAAATGTTTGCATATTCGGTAGGCATAACCTTATTTCAGCATGCCAGGGTTATACCAGGGCACTCCTAAGTTCTGATTGACAGACATACTACAACCTACCGCCATTGTATGCCGCAATTTCATTTTTATTCATGATAAAGTTGTAAGCGTTTGTATATATTGATTAATTTAATGTTATATTTTTGTACATTGATTGATTGTATTGTAATTGTTAATTTTTATGTTATTTTTCATTTTATTTTCCTATTTGTGTAACTTTTTTCTTAATGTTTTTGTTTTTATTTTTGTGTAGCTGTAGGTAGGTATGTTTAATTTTTTTCGTTTGTTTTGTAGTAGGTATAACGTATTGGTCTTGTCTTGTACTGTAAAGTTGTACACTATTGAAATTAATTAAACTGAATTTGAATTGTAGGCTAAAATGTATTTTAATTTCATAGAGTGTAGGGGTATTTTTATACGCACTTGTGGATGTGGCGCAATGCCAAGTTGCTGGGCCGCCGAGAGTTTCTCCCGCTTGTGGTGCTGCGGAGAATGGTGGCCTGTTCGCCGCTCACCCTTCTCGCTTCGTCGGCCATGGGAGGGACTGGGAGGGGCGGGAGCGGGTTGGCTCTGTAAAAGAGAGCACAGGTTATTGACTAACCTAGGTACAACTCTTTAGGGACCACGATGCCAGTATCTCAGCCCTCAGATTACTTTAGTGAATGAAATGGCATGACACTAGCCTTACTTGAAGGGTTACACTATGAAGGGTTTTCACTTTTCAGATAGAAAATAATGTTTCAGTAGATAAATAGATGGCGCGTGTAAGAATGTGTGAGTCTAACGAAAGTCAGGAAAACTAATAATAATATCTATTCTGTTGTTATACAGTTAAATTCAGATATCGCCAATAAAAATAATATTAAAAAACGCCTTAAATTAGCAATAGCAAAGCTCCAGGAGAGCTGGATTCTAAACGGGCCTTGTAAACCCTTATTGTAAACCTCTAACTGACTAAAAGAGCTGGCTTACTGAACTATTTAGAAGTATTATTATTTTTATACCTAATTATTTCTTGTTTTTTGAAAGATAGATCAAGCAAAATTAATTAATTGCTAGCATAAAGTCCGCCTATGTACAGATATGTCAACTTTTATGCATTATAGAATTTTCAATCAATCAAAATTACCGAGGTAGACTAGTCACATAGTACTGAAGTAAATCACCATCATGCAATGCAATGTTTACCTACGTAAAACTTGCTCTAGCTAGGTAATAAAAGAGGGATCATTGGCATCAGGTATCGATTGGTTCAAAAATGGCATCACTTTTAATAATCTATGACTACCCGTCTCGAGTGAAGTTATACATTAGTCATGCACGAGTCGACCTTAGACAAAAAGAGGGGTTTTCACGGCCATGGCTGCCACGGTATAACTACTAACAGATGGCGTTGCTCTGTCATACGCTAATTATCAAAGGAAAGTGAATTGTCAATGTCAATTGCCGTGATATCATTATTTTCCGAGAAACTTGAAATAAAAAGCCATTTTTGTTGGTTTATCTGACGAAGTGAGATTTTAGACAAATTTTGATATTGTAACTTTGAGTTTTTGTTATCTAGACCAGTGATTCCTAAAAAGTGGTTCGCGGAACCCTGGGGTTCCGTGGATGGGTCACAGGGTTCCGCGGTCTGTCCGAGAGTTAAAGTTGAATTGTACTTAAAGATGAATACCCGGCAATCGTTGAGAAAGCTGTCCTGGTTCTGATTAAGTTTGTGAAGACTTACCGATGCGAGATTGGTTTGCGTTCAATTGTCAGACATACAGCCTAATTTTACGGCTATTATAAGAAAAAATGTGAAAAAATTTCATTATTTACCTTAAATTATTACCTAGGTACATTGTATTTCTTTGTTACAATAAATTATTTGCAATACTTATAATTATTATTTTCATTTATAATTTGTTAATTCTTCGAGTCTAACATGAATATAATATTCAAACTACAAGGTAAACACTTTAGTTATCAAAATAGCCAGCTAGGGTTCCGCCAAAAAAAGTAGGATCAATTAAGGTTCCATGGCCAAATAAAATTGGCAACCTCTGATCTAGACCATAGTATTTTTCCGGTGTATCTCCAGACAGCGCCATCTATTACGCTAGTTAGAACTAGTTTTTTTAATCAAAAATGAAAAGCCCTCATTGTAATCGTGTAATTCGATAAGTTTATGCCTGGTTGTCCGTGAGCTTGTTAAGTAGATGACACAATGGAATCTTACCTTGGATCAAAATTTTATCGCCAGTCTTAGCTTTTTCGCTTCGTCCATCATCATAAATGTACACACCAAAAAATAGAAGCAAAGAGCACACATGAAAGAGCTAGTACAACCCGGGCCTATTTTAAGTTTCGGGTATAGTATAAGGCAAGTTCCCAGCCCAATAGGGCCTTACGTCAGCGCGCCATATTATCGCCTTATTTAAAACTAAGATACGAAACACAAGCACAGCTAAGCTACAAAATAGACACAAACCGGGGCACCCACTCCAGGACTATCGGTGTACTTCTTCCACGTGGTGTCCTGCCTCGGAGGTTGCTGCCGCTCGGTCTGCTGGCCGCAGTCGGCCTTGCTCCTCGTCCGTCCCACCACTCGGTACACGACACCGCTGCCGCCTTCCATGCCTCTGCTGCGACTACTGCTGCGTCTGGAAATGGCAAAGGCAACTTTTTCTAGAGGTTCCATAAATTTCGACCCGGAACGAACCCACGAACTCGCTACGAAGGGGGGGGGGGGGGGGGGGGGCTGCGTATGACAGAGGCACCAATACCGTTACATTTCAATTGGCCGTGCTCTAAAACTTTTATTCTGGTTTACCCACAACCATCAAATATCTGCCATTAGAGAAAAAATCTACGTATTGATCTTCTATTCTTGTCTTTACATAAACTTAGATTCCGCAGATTTATTTCTGTATTTCAAATAATATGCAGTAAAATCCCTCATGTAGTTCGTCTCTTTGTAATTTATGTTGTGCTATGTTACTTCACAAAGCGCAAACAAAACAGCTAAGTAATAATGTACAATGTAAGTGCGATAAATCCATCGATCTTACTCAGTGCGCTGCTTACTGATCACGCTACCCGAGTGGGTAGCACGAGTATAATCGGGGCGTCAGACCTACTACGAGTAGTTGTTTTATTTTTCTTCCACGCCACCGCCCCTCGTGCCAGACTAATTAGATATTCTCCACTTCATTAGAGTTTTTTATTTTTTAAGTTGAAGCATGGCTTACTGGCAGTTTATCAAAGAGGTCTGTTTGCCCTTTCACCTTTTGAATTTTCATTAGCAGCCTGTGCTTATTTTTCTTACGAATTAGTGAATATAAAAATGTTTGTTTTAGGCAGGTCTGTATAGTACATACCTATATTAAAAAACCAATAAATTTAATTAAAAATTTATCCAAAAAATATTTTAAATCTGACCATTGATAGTTATCTACTGAAAATCTAGAAATGTTTTAAGTTACGTAATCATCGTCTAAATAACGTGCCACAGTCACGAGGCAGAGATCAAAGCGATTAAACACAGGGTTCTCAAAAGCCTAGGCCAGCTTCACAAACGCGCTTAATTGACGGCAATCTACGAGTACCTTCAGATAAAATGGGACGTAAACGCAACATGTTTTTCAATAAGTTCAGAATGTTCCTATGTTTTGTTTTTAGAGGTAGTTTGAGAGAAACCAATCGGTAGGCTTGTATTCATAAGCATAGATTTTTAATAGTTCTTTCGTTAAAAATCTATGTGTTAGAAATTGTATGATATTGTCTTCTAATATTACTTATATAACAGCATAGTTGGATAAAATGTTGTAGGTAGTTATCTCCTCCAAGTGAAGACAAAGTTTTCATACAAAAGATTTCATACTTCCCACACTTCAATGTTTTTATTAACTTGTCTATTATCGGCAAAATCTTTGTCCAGAGTGGCAGGAATAGAAAAAGCTTCAGTAGGTAACTGTCTTTCTAACTTTCATTTCTACATTAAAAGAGCTAAACTTCACCAAGGCAATATAAGTACCGCGTTAAAAATAAACTTGAGAGCAAAAAAATCGCACATTCATGATTTTTTGACATAACTAAAAAAAAAACAAAAAATATTATGTTTCTGTAATGCAGATTCATAGTCTATTTTAATACCTATCCAGTGGTATCTGATTTGTCTTTCAATCATTACATAAAAATGCTTTTGTGGATCAATAACAAAAATGCATGTTTAGTAAAAAATTCTTTATTCAAGTATTGGTGTCAAAGTTATGAAATTAAAAGATAAAATTAATTAAAAGTTTGTTATTAATACCGAGTGTTCCCTCCCCTAGCCTGAATCACTGACTCCATCCGTGTTTTCATTGATGTTACTAGACTTTTGATAAAGTCTTGAGGAATAGCCTCCCATTCCTCTGCGATCGCCTGTTGCAGCTCCTGTAGAGTCGATGGAGGAGCATCTCGGCCTCGAACTCTTCTTTTCAGCTCGTCCCATAGATTTTCGATGGGATTGAGGTCTGGGCTTCGAGCTGGCCACTCCATAACGGTCACATCCACCTCTTGAAGGTACTCGATCACTATGCCAGCAGTATGCGGTCTTGCATTATCTTGCATAAACAGAAAGTTTTCGCCGATAAACCCAGCATAAGGTACGACGTGGCTCTCGAGTACTTCCTCAATGTATCGTATGGAAGTCAATCCTCTTGATTGGCGACCAGTATTCGGTCCGGTGATGAAGGCAAGCTCGGTTTTTGCTTCCATAGACATGCCTCCCCAAAACATGATTGATCCACCGCCATAGGCGACACGTTCTGTTATGCAGCATTGGGCAAATCGCTCTCCCGATCTTCTATACACCTTCCCCCGTCCGTCGTTGCCATGCAAGCACATCCTGCACTCATCAGAGAACAGGACTGCACTCCACTGCTCTTCGGTCCAATTCAAATGGTCTCGAGCGAACTGAAGGCGGGCTTCTCGGTGGGCTGGGGTCAATTTCGGCCCGTTTGCTGGCCTGTGTGCAGTCAGGCCACCTTCTCTCAATCGTCTTCTGACTGTCCACCGGCTAACTTCTACTTCACGAACTTCTTGAAGTCGTTGGCCCAGTTGAACTGCGTTCAAACGACGATTTATTAAAGATGTCGTTATAAGAAAGCGGTTATCACGCTCTGTTGTAGCACGGGGACGGCCCGATCCTTGTCGCCGTTGGTAGCCACCAGTCTCTTGATACCTCTGGTATACACGCCGAACGGTAAATCGGCTCAAACTCAATTGACGAGCCACTTGACTTTGCTTAAGCCCCGATTCAACAAGGGCAACCACTTGAGCGGCTACTTCTGGTGTAGTATCCATTTTCGTGTTCCGTTTGAAGCCAATATCAATAGAGAACCTTTCACACTGTACGTTGGTATGCAAATGATGACCATTTTTTTTTTTTTTTTTTTTTTTTTTTTTTCGAATGGACTAATCTCGCTGTTGGCCTCTGAGGCCGTGACAGCTTAACCGAACTTTTGGCGAGCGCAGATGGCGCTCAGCCCTGTAAGTTTTTTAGGCAACTAGCGCAAGGGCACCACTTAGGTACGAACCTCGGCTTGGGCTGTTGCCGGGATGGGGATAGGAGAGAAACGCCCGGGTACATGTCTGTACCTCGTATAAGCGGCGACTGAAGGGACTCGTCGACCTCGCCGGCGAGGTCGGTGTTTCTGTGAAGTGTTTGCTCTGTCTGATATAGATGACTCACCTTCCGCATTAGCAGAGGTGATTTCGTCATCCGGGTCTCCGAGAACGTGTCTCGGACGACGGAGGATTTAAATGATGACCATTCCCTCAATATGCACTCTTTTATACCTGCGATAAATCCCGCCGCCGGCCTTACCTAGATCGAGCGACATAAGGGGGTCTATTGTTTTGTTGCTAATGAGTTGTTTTTAAAGGTAAATGTCAACCCTTTATCAGTTCTGCGAATGCCTAGATTATGCACTTTAATTTAATTTGATTTTAATTTGCTGTAAGCTCCAAATAAAAAAAAATTAACTTTTAAGTAAAAATGTGCGGATGTGCGATTTTATTGCTCTCAAGTGTATGACGGCCAGCGGTTTGAAGGGTGCTTGAACACCACAAGGCGTGAACAAAAGAGAATGATGGACGCAACACGTATGACCCAGTTTCAAGTATATTGCGAATGTTGGTAAGAGATCGCAGATGTAATCTTTGTGCGAATACTAAGAGTTATCTCAAATGTATGTTGCTATTGAGCCCATTTCACAAATTATAGCAAGCATTGAAACTCTTGTCTCTCCATATCGTAGGACCTAATGTTCATTAAGTCTGGAGATGTCTCGTTTTAAGCGCAACATGCTTTGACCTAGTTTAGAGTATACCACAAGCCCAATAAGTTATAGGTAAGTATCAATATTGAGTGCTTGCTCTCCTATGACGCTATAAACTTGTAACGTCATTTTATGAAGCTTAAAAGCTTTGTCTCGGTAGCCTAGGCTTGGCAATAAAGTCGTTTGCCGTAGTTGATATGATAAAAGATGACAGAATGTTACAACCTAGTTTCAAGGATGCATGGTAAATTGCTAACTGCGAGTGATCTCAGGGAAATACAACGCAGGCTTCCATGAATTATCCTACTAGTGGCCTGCAACTGGGGGTTGATCAAAATGGTTTCCAGCAGTTATGCTCATTGCAAACATGCGCGTGTACAATAGTTAAACCGCTGCAGACTATTTTCACCCTTATTGCATGACTGCTAATTAAACATCTAGAACGCAGATAGAAAGTGTAGTAGTTGTAAGAAGTAATGAAGTTACAATAATGTTACCGAACAATTCTACAATCTAAAGTAGGTATATAGTTTCGTAAGAGTCATCGAACTCCAGATTAATTATTATCTACTTAGGTCAATTTGTTGAATAGCCGCGCAAGGTACCGATAATATTGTAAACAGACGGTAGCGTACCAACTAATCAAGAACACGGACAATAACCAACTTAATTCAGTACACATCTCGGAGTAATATTGAAACAGCTTTAGATCAAGCTAAATTTAAAAACTTTGAACCACGAGTAGCAGGTTATGAACAACGTTTTGATAAAGCCCTCATTGCTAAATATCTTTTATCAAAGGGAAAAGTTATATATAAATATTGCTGGACATTTCACACAGCGCTATCTAGCCACAAACTAAGCAAAGCTTGTACTATGGAGACCAGATAACTCATAGGTACGTATAATATATAGAAAAACATCCAGACCCGGAACAAATATCTGTAGATCATGCAAACACTTTGTTTCGCGGCGGGAACGAACCCGCTACCTCCTGCGTCTCAGCCGGCTATTCGCCCACTGTGCCGCGGAGGTCGTCAAAGTTATGATGCTTAGATTCATTATGATTGAGGAGAGTTTCATTTTGCTTGATATACCTACATCTTCTTAGTGAAGTCATGGCCGAGAGAGCCAGGAACCCAGTGGGTGGACGATTGATCGGTTGCAGTGGCATTTGAGGAGGAGTCATACTGAGCTGCCAATTATGACATGACGTTAAGAATCATGAGGTAAGAAAATTACAGGTAGGCGCAGTGAAATGGCGCACAATTAAAAAATATTATCTAAGTCACATTGACCAAGGAATGACATCTTGCTAAGACTACTCTGATAAACGATCATTAATCACTTTATACTGCAGTCATAGGAGATCAATGGAGTCTTTATGTTGAAGAATTGTGCTCATTTATATTTGAACGCTTGAAAGAGGTCGCTATTTTCGTTCCCTTGATAAGCAAAGGGCCATTTCAGCCTGATATTTCAAACATCACTTTAAAGAGAGAGTTTGGTAGATGATTAGGGCCTGATATTTCAAACATCACTTTAAAGAGAGAGTTTGGTAGATGATTAGGGCCTGATATTTATTGATTATGTTAATTATTAATTGGAAAGAACATGAGCCGTAAAGATAATGTAAGATTTTTTGGCATGGATGTGTTTAACCCTTAATCAAATACGGGGAAATAATTTCCCACTTAGTACGGATGAGCAAAATCAATATATTTTTTGGAATGACATCACGTAGCAATGGCAACCATATTTTGATATTTTGCAATGCCGTTATGAATAAAGGGAAATAATTTCCCATCGCAAAAACCCCTTTTTTCCCCACTTTTACAGGTTTTTATCATACAATTTGAAGTCTACTCACTACGAACCGATCTTAGTTTGCATTTTCTCTTAAAAGTTTACCATTTGATTAAGGGTTAAAAATAGGCTTGCTCATCATAAGTTAAACTATAAGTTTCCATGTTTATAGGAAGAGGATTTTCTTATCGGTGAACCACCGTCATTTCGTCACCTAGTCATTTCACCGCCAATAAAAAATAACATAAAACAATATCCGCACACTTGGAAACGCAAGAAAGCGTTGGAATTCTGAACAAAGCGGGCGCAAAATGCGGAAAAATCCTTTGCCCACAATAAAGATTACGATAAGGTGAAAAAGTACTTACGCAAACTTTTTTTAACTTTCCCGGTTCTCTGTCCCACTTGTAAAGTACCACAATTACATAGAGTGAGAAATGGGGTCCTTAGAATCGGAAGGTGCGCGGTGCGCAAGGAGTGAAGATTTGTTTTTATTTCCGTGTTTATAGAACATCCTTAAAACTAGCCTTTGAAGAACAAAATAGTATTCAACATAAAAACTAACTATGATGGTGTTTTGTTCTGCCTGGTAACTGCATCTTTCTTTACATAGTATAAAATTAAATAAATAATTAAATAACATTAAATCTTTCGAAGAAAACCGACTTCATACACTCGATATAAAACGCCAAATACGTAAAGAAAGACCTAAGCCCTCTTATACTTACACTTATAACGCAGCAGGCCAACTCTATTGTGACACCTGCGATAGGATTTTTAAAACTAAGTTTGGTCTAGCAAGCCATATTAGAGCTCACGCTAGAATTTAATTATAAACGCAGTATAATTTAAATTATTATAATTTTTATGCATCTGATAGCATTTTCTTTAAATTTAAATATAGTTAGGGTCGCCGCCATCGAAATCGTTAAGGAGGACTATATATACATATATATAAAATGAAGTCCCTTCCGCTGTGTTCGCTTAGATCTTTTAGACTACTCAACGAAATTTAATGCAGTTTTCAGCAATAGATAGAGTGATTCAAGAGGAAGGTATATACAATACATGTGTATGTATAATACATATACATAGTAACTGCGAAAGTAACTATTTGTTTGTTAGTTCTTGAACAATTTTATAAATTAATATTTTGAAGTAGTATTAAAGAGATTAACTATAAAAACTACAATTAAATATAACTAAAAATAAAACTAAATAACTAAAAATAAATTTAAAAAAAAACTATAAATAAAAAACTGCATTTTAGTCTCCATCCTGGTAAGGTGCCCAAAAAACTGGCAACATTACTCTTTGAATAGCTAGGCTGATCCGTTGACCGAGGTAAGTTCCAGCTCTTTGTTAGTTTGTTTGTTACCTTTTCATAACTAAACGGCTGAACGAATCGTAATGAAATTTGGCAAGGTGATAGATTATATCCTGGGAAAGGACATAGGCTACTTTTTACTAGAGTGCGCAAAAAGAGTGTAATGTTTTTATTGAAATACCACGCATGTTAAGCCGCGGGCGGGTCAGCTAGTATTCTATAAAACTAACTTTATTTCATTTTATAAGATAAATAATCATGTGATGTGAATAATGATACTTTATCGCACACACAACTACTATGAAACGGGAAACCAACAACTGCAATACGGCGCACGCTACATTTTCAAAGGCACACTACTACAAAACCGCTACAAAAAAACTTCAGTGAAAACCGCATGCACTTTTTCTCAGGTGGCAGGTTAAGTAAACCGTAACAGATTACAAGCGCAGAAGCCTTTACGGAATGACTGCGGGACCGCAGTGCCCTACTTTAGCAAATAAGATGCAATCTGAACACTGTTTTTGGATATAAACGGCAACGTATTGCGGAGGAGACTTTGAAATATTGTTTTGAATTCCAGCCAAAACCACATGATAGGTGAAAGTTAGGGCTGCATGTGCATTTTAAGCAAAGTGAATACAATGCGAATCGACATATCATCTATGCGCTTATCACTTTCGTTGCACACACATTTACACATCAAGCTATACGTGTCCAGTATAAGCTGACCTCTCATTTTATGAAAAGTCTACACAATGCGAGGTCATCTTATACTAGACATGTATAGCTTGATGTGTAGCCGTGTGTACCTAATATTGGATTTAGGTAGTATTTTAAATAAGATACTCTTAGTTTTAGACAATTGGTATTATTGTTGGAAACGAATCTTTAAGATTTTTTTCAAAAACTCCCGATATGATAAGTTATGTCATATTGGTAGATTTTTCCCGTGGTATTGCATTAGATTTGATTAGTTTGGTATACATTTTAAAATATAAACTAACCCCTATCTTAACTATTACGACCACTCTAAAATGCATCTGCAGTGCCGGTGTCAAGGGGTTGAGAAATTTGTAATGTTTTACAGTTCAGTTCTGGCGACAGTTATGACGAACGATTTGGAATACTGCCATCCATGTTACCTCTAGTGGCTAGCTCTAACTAATGGCCTCTTGCTAAACCAAGTTACGAAAACAAAAATATGATATTGATTGAAACGATCCACAATTTACTTTTAAATTGGATGACTATCATTTAATTTGCTCAGGTAGTTGAAACACTTTCCATTCACTATTTTATGTTAACTATAGATTTACTTTAAATATTGTTACTTAGTATAAAAGTCTAATTATATAATATCTTCACAAGGGTGTCTCCTCACTAAGGTCATTATGTTATAGCCTTACAAGCATTATCATACCTGTGAACCTGAATTGCGAAGAGCTGGCACCTAGCCGAAATTGGTTTTTAAAAACCTGTATTATGAATTTGCAGACAGAAAATACTAGTAAATGCAACAAAGGTAAGTTACATCATTTTGTTCCTCTACGGCCGGCTTGACGTTAATAAATCTACAATAACATTCGAATGCACCACATAACCAGTTGACAACCCTCTTTTGTTCCAAACAGAACCAAAAACAAAACGCAGTGTTTCCCTCTGTTTACTGCGAAACAGCTGAACTCACAAATTGAAACCCTAATGAGAAACGCTGCTTTATTATAAGGACACATAACAGTAGGTGCAGAGTAAGGTGTTGCATTAATCCTCGCCCTTCGCCACCTACACCGTTGTCATTTGAAACATTGGCGTCTTAATGAAAACAGAATGCCTGCAGCCACGTACTAATGATGACGGATCCCCTGAAAGGAGCAGCCAGGTTCCTCATTATCTATGAACAGTATGAACTGAGCCTCCGTTCTGAGGTCATCATTATCTCTGAATGATGAATACAGTCGTTTTGTTTCATTCCGAAGTGAGCGGGATTTGCGGGCTCATAAAATTTGAATTTATACCAGGGTGAGGGAGGCGAGATAATAATATTGATGTTATTGTTGGCTGTAAGCTTTGGCTACGTAATTATTTAATTAAACAGACCAGGGAAAGAATTATGCTAAACAAAGTTGCTGAATTGGATGTTTCTGTTCTACCAGCTCTTCTTTATTCAGGAATTCGGTTGAACGTACGAGAATATCGGACAACTTGGCTACGATAAAGTCAAGCAACTTTGTAAATGTCTCTAAGACAAATTTGAAAAATTGTAAGCAAAACGTGACTTCGACTGCTACAACGTAGCAAAATGTATAAACTTAAAACAGACAAGAGAAGTTATGTAAACAGTTTCAGTGAATGCTGAAAGCTATTCAAGCCCAACCGGACATCCTGCCGGTGCATTCAAGTTGAATTCAGTCGTTATCGCCAGAGCTCGGTGGCGTCAATGCTGGTACCTACTCTTGGAACCCAGTTAGGTAATGGAATACTTTTGTAGATAGATAGTTATTCTGGTCTAGTTTTCTCGATTCTATACCTAACCAACTGGTACTTTTGGTCCGTTTTAACATTTTTAGGCACATCATGTTTGTAGTGATGACCTTACTAGCTTAGTAATGGACCTTATAGTCTTTACATAGTATAAAATGAAGTCGCTTCCGCTGTATGTTACCTTAGATTATGCAGTTTTCAGTAATAAATAGAGGGATTCAAGAGGAAGGTTTATATGTACCTAGTCAGGTTATAAATTCTGTCACATGTTTAATATAAAATAATTGAAACAAGTTTATTCATTATGTAACCATTTATATACCCAAATGAACTTAACAAAACATAGATTCTTATGACACTAAAGTTTATTCAAAATGACCTCCGTGATTTTGAATACAGGCCTTTAATCTGCGCGGCCAGTCGTCTATCGCAGCACGAACGAGGTCCATGTCAATATCGGCGGCTGCCTTAATCAAGGATGTCTTGAGTGACTCCAAATTGGGATGAGGCTTTGAGCACGCCTTTTCCTCCAAGTGGTGTCATATCTTGTAATCTAACGGATTCAAATCTGGACTGGAGGAGGGCCAGTCTTCGTGACGGATGAAGTCGATTTCACGCGCCGCCAGCCAGTCTTGTGTGCTCTTCGCTCTATGAGCTGGCGCCGAATCTTGTTGGAATACCCAGTGCCTGTTATTGAACATGGTATGAGAAACAGGTTCCACAAGGTTCGTCAGGACTGTATTTTGATACACAACTGCATTCGTTTTTACACCTTTCTCATAAAAATGTACCTCTGTTAAGCCCCAATAAGAAACTACCAACCATACCATGAGCGAGGATGGAAAATGACCTCGTTGGACACGCGGAATACGGTTGCTCGCTTCTTCACTACTGTGTGCGTACACCTTATCATTTTGTTTGTTGTAGCTCTCTTCTACGGTAAAAATTTTTTCATCCGAAAAAAGAATTTCCCGATATTTTTTTCCCGCGTACCGCTTCAACAAAGCGCGGTATCTCTTCAGTCTCAGGTCCATTAGACGAGCATTCAAACGATGTCCTGTTTTTCTTCGATATGCCCGAAGCCCTAAGTCTTCATTTAACACCCTTTTCACCGTGGTTCTGCTTAACCCCATTTCCAAGGGCCAACAGTTTCTGCTTACGTTTGGGATTTCTTTAAATTCGCGCCTTCACAGCTTTTATCACTGCTGGAGTCCTAACAGACCGAGGGCGACCACTTCTTGACCTGTCATCTACACTAGAGTCTTCATTGTATCGTTTGATGGTGCGATAAATGAATCTTTTGGTTATATTCAAATTTTTCAGTATGTCAAAAATTTGAATTAGCGCGTAACCGCAACGATGCAACGCAATAACAGCAACACGGTCTTCTTTAAGCGTCCACTCCATATTTAAAAATGAGTAAAATTCTAAAAAGTATACAGTTTTATTTTCATGAACAATTCGAAATTCGAATTCTATAAACTTTTTTGTGGCCAGCATTCTAAAAGAAAAGTTTTTACTGTGTGACAATACTTATGACCTGACTAGGTATACATACATACATAACTTTGTTTGTTTTTTACCTTTACACGACTAAACGGCTGAACGGATCGTAATGAAATTTTCCAAGAAGATAGATTATATCCTGGGAAAGGATATGGGCTACGTTTTAGCCAACTGCGCAGCATGAGGGTAATGTTTTATTGAAAACCACCCATGCGAAGCCGCGGGCGGGTCAGCTAGTATTTACCTTATAAATTAAATGAATTAGTATGTAATCAGTGAGGCACCAGAACCACACAAAAATGTATTAGCGTGACCTTGATTATTAAGTTAACTTTCTCGTATATTCTTAACTTTCAATATATTTTTGTTTTTAAATAAAATAAGGACAGACGTGAAACAGCAAAGTCAAAAATTGGTAATAACGTTTCCTTTGGTTACAAGGTTCTAATATAAATATTTATTTACATCAGTAATTTACTTATCATAACATATAAATGTATAAACGCAAACACGGGTAAGGCTAATAGCTATTATTGTTGTAAAATAGGTTTTTACCAAATTAATTACGATATAAAATTTTAAATAAAACATCAATGAAACATCCTGTATAAAATAGGTAAACAAATCATATTCATTAATCATTTAAGTAGGTACCTGTTAAACTGACTAAGCGGCATCGTCGCAAAGGCACTGCTGATTTATGCAATTTTTTTATTGGAAATATCTCGATTACTGGATAAATAGTAAAGCTACCGGTAATAAACCTACCTCTAAAATCAGTTAATACTATCCCGGATGTGTGTTTTTAATTAATGTCGTGCATGACAAAACAGGTTGTATAACAACTACACGTCGAGTTGTTCATAGACTCGAGGTTAGTGTCGAACTTGCAGTTAGGAGTTTGCTCCAAATCTAGCCCTTGGGTGTTTCGAAATAGCGCAAAGCACCTTGCTGTAGAAAACTTTCTGGCTCCGTTATTTTCCTACATACTACGGTCGGTCAGAACTTAACCATTTCCCTGAGGCTTATTTGGTAAGGTCCTCGAGCGAAAAAGTTCCTATTCAAGTCGCTTCATTAATTCTATCAGACGGCAAGCGAGAATCCGTGTTGTATCTGCCCCCCCCCCCCCCTCCAATCTATTACCCTCATCAAACTTGAAAAGCTTCCTATTGTCCATAGATATATATATATATATAGGTATAGTTAGGTTTTCCTATAGCTTTAAAATGCCTTTTGTTAGAAGATTAACTGGGTTAAGTGCCGGTAAAAGTTTAAAGGCTACCAAACAAACGAACCATACATTTTATCATTTTAATTTGTGTCTGCTCTAATCTACTAGGCAGAGGAAGTAAACTATCTGCTATAAAGGGATTGAAATATTTTTTAGTACATAGTAATGCGACCTAGTTTGTGTAGTATTTTGTGTTGGTTCAAAATTAAATAAAATAATTAGTGAATGGCCAGGCACAGTGATAGATTCCGTAGTCAGTCTTTGCTATGTCTATGTGTTTGTCATTTTAACATATAAAATTAATTTTGAAGTTGTTTTTGGTCATTTTGTATGATAATTCTAAGAACTGTTTATAAATTTATTCTAAAAACCCAACCACAAAAGTTGGTTGTCTACAGAAAAGTCTACTCAGCTTTCATAACTCTTCTTACAAATACAGTTCTTGTGCTACTCATTATTATATATCCTGTATTTATAGTAATGATTGAAATCAATCATGAAAGTTTTCTAAGTAAAATCTGTGCTACTACTGTTGATACTTTTTATCCAAAAAAGCGGATTAGGTGGTAAGGAGGGAGAGGTAAACCTATTACAAAAATAGATATTTCGAAGCTTTATATTTAGTAAACGGGCTCCTTATAGGAGGAAACCTTATAGTGTTTTTGAAAGACCTATTTAAGAATACTAGCCTAAAAGATGGGGTAAGGGAAGTACTCCAAATAACCAATTTTTTCGTTTTTGCCACGCCAAGTTTCAGCTTTAAAGCATTAATAGTCTTCGAGTGAAACGGCTGTAACTGATCGGACGGGCAGACAGACGGACAGATGGGCATGGCGAAACTTATAAGGTTCAGAGATAGATAGATAAATAATACTTTATTTCACACCATATACAACAAAACAAATAATATTAACATTATTCAAATGAATGTATACAATTAACAGTCTTACCGCTAAGTAGCGATTTCTACCACACAACTTTTGGATGGAATGGTGTACCACATACATAGGTACTTACCTAGTCAGGCCATAAGTATTGTCACACAGTAAAAACTTATCTTTTAGAATGCTGGCCACAAAAAAGTTTATAGAATTCGAATTTCGAATTGTTCATGAAGATAAAAATGTATACTTTTTAGAATTTTACTCATTTTTAAATATGGAGTGGACGCTTAAAGAAGACCGTGTTGCAGTTATTGCGTTGCATCGTTGCGGTTACGCGCCAATTCAAATTTTTGACATACTGAAAAATTTTAATATAACCAAAAGATTCGTTTATCGCACCATCAAACGATACAACGAAGACTCTAGTGTAGATGACAGGTCAAGAAGTGGTCGCCCTCTGTCTGTTAGGACTCCAGCAGTGATAAAAGCTGTGAAGGCGCGAATTCAAAGAAATCCCAAACGTAAGCAGAAACTGTTGGCCCTTCAGATGGGGTTAAGCAGAACCACGGTGAAAAGGGTGTTAAATGAAGACTTAGGGCTTCGGGCATATCGAAGAAAAACAGGACATCGTTTGAATGCTCGTTTAATGGACCTGAGACTGAAGAGATGCCGCGCTTTGTTGAAGCGGTACGCGGAAAAAAAATATCGAGAAATTCTTTTTTCGGATGAAATTTTTTTTACCGTAGAAGAAGGCTACAACAAACAAAATGATAAGGTGTACGCACACAGTAGTGAAGAAGCGAACAACCGTATTCCGCGTGTCCAACGAGGTCATTTTCCATCCTCGCTCATGGTATGGTTGGGAGTTTCTTATTGGGGCTTAACAGAGGTACATTTTTGTGAGAAAGGTGTAAAAACGAATGCAGTTGTGTATCAAAATACAGTCCTGACGAACCTTGTGGAACCTGTTTCTCATACCATGTTCAATAACAGGCACTGGGTATTCCAACAAGATTCGGCGCCAGCTCATAGAGCGAAGAGCACACAAGACTGGCTGGCGGCGCGTGAAATCGACTTCATCCGGCACGAAGACTGGCCCTCCTCCAGTCCAGATTTGAATCCGTTAGATTACAAGATATGGCACCACTTGGAGGAAAAGGCGTGCTCAAAGCCTCATCCCAATTTGGAGTCACTCAAGACATCCTTGATTAAGGCAGCCGCCGATATTGACATGGACCTTGTTCGTGCTGCGATAGACGACTGGCCGCGCAGATTGAAGGCCTGTATTCAAAATCACGGAGGTCATTTTGAATAAACTTCAGTGTCATAAGAATCTATGTTTTGTTAAGTTCATTTTGGTATATAAATGGTTACATAATGAATAAACTTGTTTCAATTATTTTATATTAAACATGTGACAGAATTTATGACCTGACTAGGTATATACTATAAAATATATTATACATACCAACGATAGAACATACAAAAATATATGTCACACTAATATTTATTAGTGTGACATATATTTTTGTATGTTGCGAAAGTTTGGATGTTTGTTTGTTTGTTACTCAATCACGCCGTAACGGCGGAACCGATTTCGATGAAATTTGGTATATACGTGGATTAAAACCTGGATCACCACATAGGCTAACATTTATTTCATGAATCAGTTCCTATGTGATAAAAATGGGATGTCAAAGTTTATATATGTATTTCGCGCCTGAGAACAACGCGGGCAACAACTAGTTCAATTAATTATGAAAGAGATAAGAACAGTTACAGTTAGCGACAAGTAGTCAAATAATGTTTCTTGACCTTACGTCTGACAATAGCGAGTGATTTAGCAAGTCTGGTAGCGCAGGGTTCGACTACGACACCCTAAAAAAGAATGCAATGAATTTTTGCAAGCTGATGCACCTCACCTCAGTATAAAACTTTACAGTGCCTGAGTTTATTCATTAAAATTTCAGCATAGTTGAACAAACAGCAAAACGGCCATGCTGCAATATCCGAACAGGAATTTAAAAAGTTTTCCGCTTGTTTTCATATTGTGTGCCTATTTTTTTGTTTTGTTCTATTCCGCTATTAAAGCTTTTGTAGGCGTTCCCGGACGTGCCCCGTGTATTAAAATTTTACTTTTAAAAGTAGAATACAATTCTGACAAATACAAAGACTTTCACAAACATTTTAACCGACTTTAGATAAGGAGAATATTTTATAACCCAATTTAGAGATGGAGTGGAGGAAATAGAAATTAGGTATGCAATATACTATACCAGTAAATAAACCTCAGAACAGTCGTAGCTAATAAGTATAATGTTAATTTTGGTATCCCAAAACTTGTAAGATCTCTAATTTTTGGTATTATCATCATCATTTCAGCCCGTCTGCACCCACTGTTGGGTATAGGCCTCCTCTTCATCACGCCATTCTTTCCGGTCTCTTGCGAGTCTCATCCATTGACACCCAGCTTCGCTTTCAATGTCATTGGATCATCGGGCGGGTGGTCTGCCTCTTGGTCTACGAGCATCCCTTGGCCACTACTGTAAGCGCCTTCGTCCGACGCCCCTCATCCCTCCTAGCCGAGTGTCCAGCCCATCTCCACTTCAGCCCTACGATCCTCATACCCACATTCACAACCTTTGTGCGACGTCGGATTTCTACATTGGGTATGTGGTCCAAGAGTGATTATACCGTATTTTGATATATATAATATTTTCTAATTATTGTATACTAGCTGACCAATCCGCAGCTTCTCACGCGTAGTTTTTCAATAAAAATATTATCCTCCTTCTCTGCGCAGTTGGGTAAAAAGTAGCCTATGTCATCCGGGGATAGTGTAGCTTCCCAACAGTGAAAGAATTTTTTTAAATCGGTCCGGTAGTTTCCGAGCCTATTCAATGAAAACAAACAAACAAACAAATATTTCCTGTTTATAATTTTATTTTTGTAGATATTGATTTGTTCTTTAACATTGTAAAACATACTTTTGTTCTATATTCAATAGTTTCCGCAGCGCATGCGACGAAAGACGTTTTAGGGCACTTTTATTACACCTTGGATTACGTTACTTAAGTTTTAGTAAGGATCCCTAATCTTTTCTAGAAATAAATATAACCTATATCACTCAAGGTAAATGTAGCTTTCCAATGGTGAAAGAACTTTTGAAATCGGCACAGTAGGTTTTGAGTATATTTATTACAAACATACACACAAAAATACAAATCTTTCCTCTTTATAATATTAGTATTAGAAGTATAGATTTGCTGACTGTACCCCTTTGTTTAATTTGTTCTGATGAGCACCAAGAAGAGTGCGATGTCTGAGTAGTGCAATGAATCGACCGACAGCTGCACACAACACATCACTGTTCGCTAAAAAGATTTCTAAGGGAATTTATCGGGTAGGTAATACAGACTGAAGGAAATATAGGTGACTACCCTATGTTATCTATTTAAAGTAAATAGCTTCAGTATTTGCTGAAATAATCAGCTGTGACATACAGACGGACGCAAGAACAGACGGGCAAAGTCGTAGCATAAGGGTTCCTTTTATAATATATATTTATATGGTCCGTTACACTAAAAATAAACACTTAACTATATTAAAGTCTAATCAATATGTGCGATCTCTTCTAAACCTCCTTGCGGTAGACTGGATTATAGTAAGGTACAAGAATAATGATTGAAGAACACTGTTTTCAGGTACTTAGTATGTACAGGTACTGTGTAGAGTGTAGTCTGTCTCCTATCCAATCACCAGAGTGGTTGGCTCAATGCAGTTAATAGGATCAATCAAGGCAATCGGAATCGGGAGGCTTTGATCTAGGCTAACAACGTAGACTACACTTGAGATAATTAGAATAGAATAGAATAGAATAATCATTTATTTGGTACACACAAAATGACACATGAAATAATTTAAAGGAACAGTAGATACAATTGAATCCAATAAAACAAGTTCGACTCATGTGTCTGCGTACCAAAATGGCGTTCAGCTCAGCATAATGTTGGATGCTAAGCACCCAACGCTGATTTTCAGCTGAAACCAGAAGCAATAGGTAGTGCAGCAGCTACGTAGAAAAATAAATAAATAAAGAAGTGATTAAATAAAAGGTGTGTAGAGTTTTGTTTAAATGTAAATATAAATTTTATAAACATACTTTACTAAAATAATATTACATACCTATATATATAAACATACAACTTATGAACTTTCTTACGATTTCTAAGGTTATGGTAAATTGTTATATATACAAATAAATATGGGTAACTATTTAAAATACATTAAATACATACATACATTACATTACATTATTACTAATTAATAATTAGTGATCTTTCGTTATTTAGACCTTTTAGCATTGTTTATAAAGACAACCAAATAAGTTCATTAGACGTCATAATTAAGAATACCTATCAACAGGATTTTCGGGACTACATTTTTCCCCGCACGTCCGTAGGACTAGACTTTTAACAGTGCGGGAATAAGATCTCGGAAGTTAGTGCGGGAATAAAAAGCAAACGACAATAACATGGACATGATTAATATAAGGTTCTTTTTTAAATTTATCATTTGATGAATCATGGGCACTTGTAGCCCTTCGCACCCTAATCGATTGCGCCCTCATATTTAAATTCACCGAAACAAGGGGACGAATTCCAACAATGTTATACGCGACTATATTGAAAATGCACGGAGTTATTACGAATGTAAGATACGAACATACGTCACGATTTGGTCGGTTGCTTCGCATTTAAAGGGGGGCAAAGTTAAATGTAGCGGATTGAATTTTATGCCGATCTGGGTACGGGTTACGTAGTAGCTGTGTGTATGCTGTGGCGTGGGTGGGTACTAGACCTCTACGAAATCCATTTACGTGGAAAAGGCTATTTCAAAGAAAAGCCTTACGTAACTGAGCAAGAAATTTGTTAAAAAACGAATAGTGAGTTTTTAAATAATTTACAAGATTTTACCTGAGTTATTTTGTTTCGATATATTACAAATACTTTACAATTTTATTGTGTAAAATTAATATTACCTACATACATCGAGCAAGATTACGATACACTTTTCCCTGATTAAGTTTAAAGGCAGTAAGTATTTCCCAAAATAGGCACTTTATAATTTTACAATGATAAAATGTATAAGTAACTCAAGAGAAGGATAACAATAAGTTGTGGAAGTGTTGTTGTGTAGCTACGGTGGAAGTGATGAGAATATTTGATTTAGTTGATCGAGCGAAGCGAGATCTCTAAATCAACTTGGGCAAATCGGCGTTGTATGTATGTCTGTATGTTTGTCCGAGGATAACTTTCATAGCGTTGATCCGATCACCGTGAAATTTAATACATAGGTACGTAGTGATGGGCGATGGCACAATTTTGGTGTGACTAAATGAGCTAAAAATGTTAGGGGGTTGTTGAGATATTGGGGTTCAAGAGGGGTAAAAAAATTAAAATAAAGCTAACTGGTCAAATGGGACGCCAAATGAAAAGTATTTAGTAGTAGAAATTTTATTTTTTGTAAACTCTATAGTTTTTGAGTCATAATAAAAACTAAACTTTGACAAAATTAACAGGGTACCCCAGTGACCCCATAGTGCTGAAATATAGTACGCGTGTAGCTTTAGTAATACAAATATAGGCAAAAGTCTGAAGTCTAAAATCACTGCAATTTGTACCCCAAATAAAGAACCAATTAACATGAACTCCCGTTACCTGAAATTTGAATAAAACTGTAGGTCAAGTTAATTGGTCTTGCACTATTTGATCGAGCGAAGCGAGATCTCTAAATCAACTTCAATCGACAAATCGGCGTTGTATGTATGTATGTATGTTTGTCCGAGGATAACTTTCGAAGCGTTGATCCGACTATCGTGAAATTTAATAAATAGGTAGGTAGTGATGGCACAATTTTGGTGTGACTAAATGAGCTAAAAATGTTGGGGGGTTGTTGAGATATTGGGGTTCAAGAGGGGTAAAACAAATGAAAACGAGGCCAACTGGTCAAAAAGGACTTCAAATGAAAGCTATTTATTAGTACATTTAGACTCCGTTTTATTTATTCATAAACTCTTTATAGTTTTTGAGTTATTAGTCATAATAAAAACTGAAATTAGTCAAAATTCACAAGGTACACCAGTGACCCCACAGTGCTGTAATTTGGTATGCGTGTAGGTTTAGTAACACAAATGTAGGCAAAAGTCTGAAATCCAAAATTACTGCAATTTGTACCCCAAAAAAGAGGAACCAATTAACATGAACTCCCGTTACCTGAAATTTGAATGAAACTGTATATTAAGTTAGTTAGTTTTGGCACTATTTTATTAGTGAAAGATTAAAGCAGGCTTGCACAACGATCCCTAAACGTATTTAGCGACTAAACATATTTAAATTTCACGTATTTGTATGTTTTGATACTTCCTCAAATCATATTTAGCCCCTAAATACGTTTAGGCATCGTTGCACGAGTCGCCCTAAGAATATTTTTTTGTTTTGAGATACTCGCGAGATTTCAGTTCGGGGCGAACCACTAGTTATGATAAAAAGTATAAGTAACTCAAGAAAAGGATAACAATAAGTTGTGGAAGTGTTTGTGTAGCTACGGTGGAAGTGATGAGAGTATTTGTTTTTGTTATGATAAAATGTATAAGTAACTCAAGAAAAGGATAACAATAAGTTGTGGAAGTGTTGTTGTGTAGCTACGGTGGAAGTGATGAGAGTATTTGTTTTTGTTATGATAAAATGTATAAGTAACTCAAGAAAAAGATAACAATAAGTTGTGGAAGTGTTGTTGTGTAGCTACGGTGGAAGTGATGAGAGTATTTGTTTTTGTTATGATAAAATGTATAAGTAGCTCAAGAAAATGATAACAATAAGTTGTGGAAGTGTTGTTGTGTAGCTACGGTGGAAGTGATGAGAGTATTTGTTTTAGTTATGATAAAATGTATAAGTAATTCAAGAAAAGGATAACAATAAGTTGTGGAAGTGTTGTTGTGTAGCTACGGTAGAAGTGATGAGAGTATTTGTTTTTGTTATGATAAAATGTATAAGTAACTCAAGAAAAAGATAACAATAAGTTGTGGAAGTGTTGTTGTGTAGCTACGGTGGAAGTGATCAGAGTATTTGTTTTTGTTATGATAAAATGTATAAGTAACTCAAGAAAAAGATAACAATAAGTTGTGGAAGTGTTGTTGCGTAGCTACGGTGGAAGTGATGAGAGTATTTGTTTTTGTTATGATAAAATGTATAAGTAACTCAAGAAAAAGATAACAATGAGTTGTGGAAGTGTTGTTGTGTAGCTACGGTGGAAGTAATGAGAGTATTTGTTTTTGTTATGATAAAATGTATAAGTAACTCAAGAAAAAGATAACAATAAGTTGTGGAAGTGTTGTTGTGTAGCTACGGTGGAAGTGATGAGAGTATTTGTTTTTGTTATGATAAAATGTATAAGTAACTCAAGAAAAAGATAACATAAAGTTGTGGAAGTGTTGTTGTGTAGCTACGGTGGAAGTGATGAGAGTATTTGTTTTTGTTATGATAAAATGTATAAGTAACTCAAGAAAAAGATAACAATAAGTTGTGGAAGTGTTGTTGTGTAGCTACGGTGGAAGTGATGAGAGTATTTGTTTTTGTTATGATAAAATGTATAAGTAGCTCAAGAAAAAGATAACAATAAGTTGTGGAAGTGTTGTTGTGTAGCTACGGTGGAAGTGATGAGAGTATTTGTTTTTGTTATGATAAAATGTATAAGTAATTCAAGAAAAGGATAACAATAAGTTGTGGAAGTGTTGTTGTGTAGCTACGGTAGAAGTGATGAGAGTATTTGTTTTTGTTATGATAAAATGTATAAGTAACTCAAGAAAAAGATAACAATAAGTTGTGGAAGTGTTGTTGTGTAGCTACGGTTGAAGTGATGAGAGTATTTGTTTTTGTTATGATAAAATGTATAAGTAACTCAAGAAAAAGATAACAATAAGTTGTGGAAGTGTTGTTGTGTAGCTACGGTGGAAGTGATGAGAGTATTTGTTTTTGTTATGATAAAATGTATAAGTAACTCAAGAAAAAGATAACAATAAGTTGTGGAAGTGTTGTTGTGTAGCTACGGTGGAAGTGATGAGAGTATTTGTTTTTGTTATGATAAAATGTATAAGTAGCTCAAGAAAAGGATAACAATAAGTTGTGGAAGTGTTGTTGTGTAGCTACGGTGGAAGTGATGAGAGTATTTGTTTTTGTTATGATAAAATGTATAAGTAACTCAAGAAAAAGATAACAATAAGTTGTGGAAGTGTTGTTGTGTAGCTACGGTGGAAGTGATGAGAGTATTTGTTTTTGTTATGATAAAATGTATAAGTAACTCAAGAAAAAGATAACAATAAGTTGTGGAAGTGTTGTTGTGTAGCTACGGTGGAAGTGATGAGAGTATTTGTTTTTGTTATGATAAAATGTATAAGTAACTCAAGAAAAAGATAACAATAAGTTGTGGAAGTGTTGTTGTGTAGCTACGGTGGAAGTGATGAGAGTATTTGTTTTTGTTATGATAAAATGTGTAAGTAATTCAAGAAAAGGATAACAATAAGTTGTGGAAGTGTTGTTGTGTAGCTACGGTGGAAGTGATGAGAGTATTTGTTTTTGTTATGATAAAATGTATAAGTAACTCAAGA
Organism: Philereme vetulata; assembly: GCA_918857605.2. Taxonomy (NCBI): domain Eukaryota; kingdom Metazoa; phylum Arthropoda; class Insecta; order Lepidoptera; family Geometridae; genus Philereme; species Philereme vetulata. The sequence goes on along the minus strand of OU975473.1, from coordinate 6,050,742 downwards.
AAAAGATAACAATGAGTTGTGGAAGTGTTGTTGTGTAGCTACGGTGGAAGTGATGATAGTATTTGTTTTTGTTATGATAAAATGTATAAGTAACTCAAGAAAAAGATAACAATAAGTTGTGGAAGTGTTGTTGTGTAGCTACGGTGGAAGTGATGAGAGTATTTGTTTTTGTTATGATAAAATGTATAAGTAGCTCAAGAAAAAGATAACAATAAGTTGTGGAAGTGTTGTTGTGTAGCTACGGTGGAAGTGATGAGAGTATTTGTTTTTGTTATGATAAAATGTATAAGTAATTCAAGAAAAGGATAACAATAAGTTGTGGAAGTGTTGTTGTGTAGCTACGGTAGAAGTGATGAGAGTATTTGTTTTTGTTATGATAAAATGTATAAGTAACTCAAGAAAAAGATAACAATAAGTTGTGGAAGTGTTGTTGTGTAGCTACGGTTGAAGTGATGAGAGTATTTGTTTTTGTTATGATAAAATGTATAAGTAACTCAAGAAAAAGATAACAATAAGTTGTGGAAGTGTTGTTGTGTAGCTACGGTGGAAGTGATGAGAGTATTTGTTTTTGTTATGATAAAATGTATAAGTAACTCAAGAAAAAGATAACAATAAGTTGTGGAAGTGTTGTTGTGTAGCTACGGTGGAAGTGATGAGAGTATTTGTTTTTGTTATGATAAAATGTATAAGTAATTCAAGAAAAGGATAACAATAAGTTGTGGAAGTGTTGTTGTGTAGCTACGGTGGAAGTGATGAGAGTATTTGTTTTTGTTATGATAAAATGTATAAGTAACTCAAGAAAAAGATAACCATAAGTTGTGGAAGTGTTGTTGTGTAGCTACGGTGGAAGTGATGAGAGTATTTGTTTTTGTTATGATAAAATGTATAAGTAACTCAAGAAAAAGATAACAATAAGTTGTGGAAGTGTTGTTGTGTAGCTACGGTGGAAGTGATGAGAGTATTTGTTTTTGTTATGATAAAATGTATAAGTAACTCAAGAAAAAGATAACAATAAGTTGTGGAAGTGTTGTTGTGTAGCTACGGTGGAAGTGATGAGAGTATTTGTTTTTGTTATGATAAAATGTATAAGTAACTCAAGAAAAAGATAACAATAAGTTGTGGAAGTGTTGTTGTGTAGCTACGGTGGAAGTGATGAGAGTATTTGTTTTTGTTATGATAAAATGTATAAGTAATTCAAGAAAAGGATAACAATAAGTTGTGGAAGTGTTGTTGTGTAGCTACGGTGGAAGTGATGAGAGTATTTGTTTTTGTTATGATAAAATGTATAAGTAACTCAAGAAAAAGATAACCATAAGTTGTGGAAGTGTTGTTGTGTAGCTACGGTGGAAGTGATGAGAGTATTTGTTTTTGTTATGATAAAATGTATAAGTAACTCAAGAAAAAGATAACAATAAGTTGTGGAAGTGTTGTTGTGTAGCTACGGTGGAAGTGATGAGAGTATTTGTTTTTGTTATGATAAAATGTATAAGTAACTCAAGAAAAGGATAACAATAAGTTGTGGATGTGTTGTTGTGTAGCTACGGTGGAAGTGATGAGAGTATTTGTTTTTGTTATGATAAAATGTATAAGTAACTCAAGAAAAAGATAACAATAAGTTGTGGAAGTGTTGTTGTGTAGCTACGGTGGAAGTGATGAGAGTATTTGTTTTTGTTATGATAAAATGTGTAAGTAATTCAAGAAAAGGATAACAATAAGTTGTGGAAGTGTTGTTGTGTAGCTACGGTGGAAGTGATGAGAGTATTTGTTTTTGTTATGATAAAATGTATAAGTAACTCAAGAAAAAGATAACAATAAGTTGTGGAAGTGTTGTTGTGTAGCTACGGTGGAAGTTATGATAGTATTTGTTTTTGTTATGATAACATGTATAAGTAACTCAAGAAAAAGATAACAATTAGTTGTGGAAGTGTTGTTGTGTAGCTACGGTGGAAGTGATGAGAGTATTTGTTTTTGTTATGATAAAATGTATAAGTAACTCAAGAAAAGGATAACAATAAGTTGTGGAAGTGTTGTTGTGTAGCTACGGTGGAAGTGATGAGAGTATTTGTTTTTGTTATGATAAAATGTATAAGTAACTCAAGAAAAAGATAACAATAAGTTGTGGAAGTGTTGTTGTGTAGCTACGGTGGAAGTGATGAGAGTATTTGTTTTTGTTATGATAAAATGTATAAGTAACTCAAGAAAAAGATAACTATAAGTTGTGGAAGTGTTGTTGTGTAGCTACGGTGGAAGTGATGAGAGTATTTGTTTTTGTTATGATAAAATGTATAAGTAACTCAAGAAAAAGATAACAATAAGTTGTGGAAGTGTTGTTGTGTAGCTACGGTGGAAGGGATGAGAGTATTTGTTTTTGTTATGATAAAATGTATAAGTAACTCAAGAAAAAGATAACAATAAGTTGTGGAAGTGTTGTTGTGTAGCTACGGTGGAAGTGGTGAGAGTATTTGTTTTTGTTATGATAAAATGTATAAGTAACTCAAGAAAAAGATAACAATGAGTTGTGGAAGTGTTGTTGTGTAGCTACGGTGGAAGTGATGAGAGTATTTGTTTTTGTTATGATAAAATGTATAAGTAGCTCAAGAAAAAGATAACATAAAGTTGTGGAAGTGTTGTTGTGTAGCTACGGTGGATGTGATGAGAGTATTTGTTTTTGTTATGATAAAATGTACATATAAGTAACTCAAGAAAAAGATAACAATAAGTTGTGGAAGTGTTGTTGTGTAGCTACGGTGGAAGTGATGAGAGTATTTGTTTTTGTTATGATAAAATGTATAAGTAACTCAAGAAAAAGATAACAATAAGTTGTGGAAGTGTTGTTGTGTAGCTACGGTGGAAGTGATGAGAGTATTTGTTTTTGTTATGATAAAATGTATAAGTAACTCAAGAAAAAGATAACAATAAGTTGTGGAAGTGTTGTTGTGTAGCTACGGTGGAAGTGATGAGAGTATTTGTTTTTGTTATGATAAAATGTATAAGTAACTCAAGAAAAAGATAACAATGAGTTGTGGAAGTGTTGTTGTGTAGCTACGGTGGAAGTGATGAGAGTATTTGTTTTTGTTATGATAAAATGTATTAGTAATTCAAGAAAATGATAACAATAAGTTGTGGAAGTGTTGTTGTGTAGCTACGGTGGAAGTGATGAGAGGATTTGTTTTTGTTATGATAAAATGTATAAGTAACTCAAGAAAAAGATAACAATAAGTTGTGGAAGTGTTGTTGTGTAGCTACGGTGGAAGTGATGAGAGTATTTGTTTTTGTTATGATAAAATGTATAAGTAACTCAAGAAAAAGATAACAATAAGTTGTGGAAGTGTTGTTGTGTAGCTACGGTGGAAGTGATGAGAGTATTTGTTTTTGTTATGATAAAATGTATAAGTAACTCAAGAAAAGGATAACAATAAGTTGTGGAAGTGTTGTTGTGTAGCTACGGTGGAAGTGATGAGAGTATTTGTTTTTGTTATGATAAAATGTATAAGTAACTCAAGAAAAAGATAACAATGAGTTGTGGAAGTGTTGTTGTGTAGCTACGGTGGAAGTGATGAGAGTATTTGTTTTTGTTATGATAAAATGTACATATAAGTAACTCAAGAAAAAGATAACAATAAGTTGTGGAAGTGTTGTTGTGTAGCTACGGTGGAAGTGATGAGAGTATTTGTTTTTGTTATGATAAAATGTATAAGTAACTCAAGAAAAAGATAACAATAAGTTGTGGAAGTGTTGTTGTGTAGCTACGGTGGAAGTGATGAGAGTATTTGTTTTTGTTATGATAAAATGTATAAGTAACTCAAGAAAAAGATAACAATAAGTTGTGGAAGTGTTGTTGTGTAGCTACGGTGGAAGTGATGAGAGTATTTGTTTTTGTTATGATAAAATGTATAAGTAACTCAAGAAAAAGATAACAATGAGTTGTGGAAGTGTTGTTGTGTAGCTACGGTGGAAGTGATGAGAGTATTTGTTTTTGTTATGATAAAATGTATTAGTAATTCAAGAAAATGATAACAATAAGTTGTGGAAGTGTTGTTGTGTAGCTACGGTGGAAGTGATGAGAGTATTTGTTTTTGTTATGATAAAATGTATAAGTAACTCAAGAAAAAGATGACAATAAGTTGTGGAAGTGTTGTTGTGTAGCTACGGTGGAAGTGATGAGAGTATTTGTTTTTGTTATGATAAAATGTATAAGTAACTCAAGAAAAAGATAACAATAAGTTGTGGAAGTGTTGTTGTGTAGCTACGGTGGAAGTGATGAGAGTATTTGTTTTTGTTATGATAAAATGTATAAGTAACTCAAGAAAAGGATAACAATAAGTTGTGGAAGTGTTGTTGTGTAGCTACGGTGGAAGTGATGAGAGTATTTGTTTTTGTTATGATAAAATGTATAAGTAACTCAAGAAAAAGATAACAATGAGTTGTGGAAGTGTTGTTGTGTAGCTACGGTGGAAGTGATGAGAGTATTTGTTTTTGTTATGATAAAATGTATAAGTAACTCAAGAAAAAGATAACATAAAGTTGTGGAAGTGTTGTTGTGTAGCTACGGTGGAAGTGATGAGAGTATTTGTTTTTGTTATGATAAAATGTATAAGTAACTCAAGAAAAAGATAACAATAAGTTGTGGAAGTGTTGTTGTGTAGCTACGGTGGAAGTGATGAGAGTATTTGTTTTTGTTATGATAAAATGTATAAGTAGCTCAAGAAAAAGATAACAATAAGTTGTGGAAGTGTTGTTGTGTAGCTACGGTGGAAGTGATGAGAGTATTTGTTTTTGTTATGATAAAATGTATAAGTAGCTCAAGAAAAAGATAACAATAAGTTGTGGAAGTGTTGTTGTGTAGCTACGGTGGAAGTGATGAGAGTATTTGTTTTTGTTATGATAAAATATATAAGTAGCTCAAGAAAAAGATAACAATAAGTTGTGGAAGTGTTGTTGTGTAGCTACGGTGGAAGTGATGAGAGTATTTGTTTTTGTTATGATAAAATGTATAAGTAGCTCAAGAAAAAGATAACAATAAGTTGTGGAAGTGTTGTTGTGTAGCTACGGTGGAAGTGATGAGAGTATTTGTTTTTGTTATGATAAAATGTATAAGTAGCTCAAGAAAAAGATAACAATAAGTTGTGGAAGTGTTGTTGTGTAGCTACGGTGGAAGTGATGAGAGTATTTGTTTTTGTTATGATAAAATGTATAAGTAACTCAAGAAAAAGATAACAATAAGTTGTGGAAGTGTTGTTGTGTAGCTACGGTGGAAGTGATGAGAGTATTTGTTTTTGTTATGATAAAATGTATAAGTAACTCAAGAAAAAGATAACAATAAGTTGTGGAAGTGTTGTTGTGTAGCTACGGTGGAAGTGATGAGAGTATTTGTTTTTGTTATGATAAAATGTATAAGTAACTCAAGAAAAGGATAACAATAAGTTGTGGAAGTGTTGTTGTGTAGCTACGGTGGAAGTGATGAGAGTATTTGTTTTTGTTATGATAAAATGTATAAGTAACTCAAGAAAAAGATAACAATAAGTTGTGGAAGTGTTGTTGTGTAGCTACGGTGGAAGTGATGAGATTATTTGTTTTTGTTATGATAAAATGTATAAGTAACTCAAGAAAAGGATAACATTAAGTTGTGGAAGTGTTGTTGTGTAGCTACGGTGGAAGTGATGAGAGTATTTGTTTTTGTTATGATAAAATGTATAAGTAACTCAAGAAAAAGATAACAATAAGTTGTGGAAGTGTTGTTGTGTAGCTACGGTGGAAGTGATGAGAGTATTTGTTTTTGTTATGATAAAATGTATAAGTAACTCAAGAAAAGGATAACAATAAGTTGTGGAAGTGTTGTTGTGTAGCTACGGTGGAAGTGATGAGAGTATTTGTTTTTGTTATGATAAAATGTATAAGTAACTCAAGAAAAAGATAACAATAAGTTGTGGAAGTGTTGTTGTGTAGCTACGGTGGAAGTGATGAGAGTATTTGTTTTTGTTATGATAAAATGTATAAGTAACTCAAGAAAAAGATAACAATAAGTTGTGGAAGTGTTGTTGTGTAGCTACGGTGGAAGTGATGAGAGTATTTGTTTTTGTTATGATAAAATGTATAAGTAACTCAAGAAAAGGATAACAATAAGTTGTGGAAGTGTTGTTGTGAAGCTACGGTGGAAGTGATGGGAGTATTTCTTTTAGTTATGATAATATATTTAGGTAACTCATGAAAAGGATAACAATACGTTGTGGAAGTGTAGTTGTGTAGCTACGGTGGAAATGATGAGAATATATGTGTTAGTTTTATAATAACCAAATAAAACACACATAGATATTTTTTATTGAATTACTACACACACTACACAGAAACAATAGAGATAAGAACCAACCTAGAATAAAAATGGTCATACAATGATATACATAATAAATATAATATGATATATTTAAATAGCGTGCTATGAACAGGTATATGCTTGGTGTTTCTCTACGAGTTCGAATCAGAAACGAGGAGATTCGTAGATGAACCAAGGTCACCGACATAGAACAAAGGGTTAGCAAGCTGAAGTGGCAGTTGGCAGAAAAGTTCTCGAGTGGAGACCACGAACTAGAAACCGTAGCATGGACAGCCCCAAAGACGACCTGATAAAGTTTGTTGTCGCTCTTGAAATCTATGGGGAGGCCTATATTCAGCAGTGGACGTCATGTGGCTGATGTGATGATGATATTTATATTATGATACGTAAATATAGGTGTTTTCGCAATGCATAAAAAACTTCTTCAGTATTCCATATTATTAAACAAACACCCCTATTTCTTAACCCGAGCTAACGCGATGAAATTTGTCTGCTGCTTGAATCTTTAATAAGATTGCAATTTCAATGAAATTGAGAACCGTCCCGGGTTTTCCACCCCTCGCCCCGTCCAATACCGATGCAAAGTAATAACCATACAGGGATCAATCGGGCCGGGCTAACGTACTGATTATTAACAATACCGTTACAAAGTGTTGAACTATTAATAACTTCGTACCTAAACTCTTATTTAGATACGTAGCATTTGAAAAAATATCGATAATTACCCGACTTCAGACAGCAGAAAATCTAAAAAAATATAATGCTTTTGCAAATTGAATAGTCTGATGATAGTCTCATGGATACCATCATCAGATCTAGACCTAATTTAAGGAACCCCTTTCTAACAAAAATTATTTAAGTGGCAATGTGGTAAATACTTATCGATAAACATACACAAAAAAATATTCTGACGAATGAGAACCTTCTGCTTTTTTAAAGTCTTCTAAAATTTTATGGATATATTTAAAACATATACCAGAATCAATTGAATCAGAACATTATCACAATCTGATAAATAACATTTGATCTAGATATGAAATAGAATAATAACATAAGTTATTAATTTGGTTCATAAAAAGGTTTCTTGGAAGAGATCGTTTTGAGCGATAAAGTTACTTGTTTTACTTACCACCAATTTAGTTAAGTAACTACGAGTATGTTTTATCTAGCTATCTATCTATCTGATAATGTGCCAGAAAAATATAGGCATATTATCTTCATTTACCTAAATAACTAAAATAAGACCTTTTAGTTCCTACTCACTTGAGAATAAACAATGTTATGAGTCTAACATTGGACAACGTAGAATAGATGCATTGAAACGACTTCCAGCCGTTACCAATTCAAACTTTCATTACATTGTTTGTAATAATCTCGAAATATGAAATGATGGCTATTGCGATATTATGCCCGGACTGGTGGCCACATGTCATGTCCCAGCAATACGTTGACTTCACTAACAACCACATGTTTGCAAGGTTATTGCCTTGTGGACAATGAAATAGGTCTTAATATAACCATTATTTATCTTTGAAATAAAGTGTCTCTTACCGCTTTCATCAATCCTTTATCCATCTTCACAAACACAACAACAACGAATATCCTTACTTAAGTTCGTATTACCTAATAAGCACCGCACGTAAGCTACGCGAAGCAAAGACACATAGCAAGGCAACACCGATCCTTACGTTAATCCGCGATATCATACAGCCAGCGTGTCAAAACTACAGTGTGACAAAACACTCAAGTATTGTCGTTCCCTCAAAGGCACAACGCGAGTGGTCCACTAGTCTAGCACTAACACTTATTATCGCCACAAGTGTATTCCTTTGTTAAGGTTCACGCCGTCAGCTGTGATCGACGTGTTCGGTTCGCGTCTGCCGACACGGAACGATCGATGCCGGCAACAGATTTACATTTTCCGGCGAGGGAATCGGGAAAGTTTGTCACGTGATGGAGCGGGCGGACTGAGCGCCCGCACGCCGGAGTAGCGCGCCACCGAGTGCCGCCGCCCTTCACCGCCGCCGCCGCCGTACGCCGCCCGGCATCTGCACGGGACGTCACCGACACCGACACACCACACATTGTGACCACATTCTCGTTTACACAATCACTTAGCATCGATACTAATTCCTTTCCCACTATCTGTTACATCTTTTCATATTCCTATATTTCCAGGATTATAAATATAACAACTTTTTTAAACGTTCGTATCATTATTCTTAGATATTTGAAAATACAAGCACACTATTGGAAAACAGTTTTATGTTAAGACAGTTAAGGTCTCTAATGGTGGTATATTGTTAGGGGCGGTTAGGGTCGAGGCGATGGTGAACGGGGGTGAGGGGTGCGGGTAGACGTAGGAATATCGATTTTGGCCCCCGCCCTCTCGGTGCGGCAGTGTGAGTGTACCCGAGTCCTAACTAGGAGACTGAAAACAGCGTCCGAATATAACCGGTGTTAGACAATGGTTTCATTCACACACCTAACATCATTGGCACACGGTTGACGAATGACGTTGTGGATATGTTTGCTTCACCGGTCAGCTGCAGTATGCATATTATGATAAGTCATTGTAAAGGAATGTATACCTTTTGTCGAAAATATTTAAAGCTAGAAAATGAGATTATTTATGTATAACACGGACTAATGACCCTGATATGTCAACTGATGACCTTTCTACGAAAACAAATGACCCCGCTACGAAGTTGCTACGTCGGTACCTATTCGAATGCGCGCACACTCCTATAAGGGGCAGGCATCTTAAGATTTGTCTTTACTTCTTACCCCTGCAACTAAGCACTCCTTAGGGTATGTTGTTCCCTCTCCGCATCTGCGTGATCGTGACTTTAATTATGTTGGCTTTCACGCCTGTAAACACAAGATCACCTACAAATCCACTAATGTAATTACATTTTTGCTTGTATCTTGTGTCTAGGAACGTCTATAAGACATTGTAAATTTATTGATCCTACTAATCACACCAGCCGTTATTTAAATTTAGCACATAATAAGTAAGTTTGTAATAACATTAGAATTTAAAGTTTGGTAGAATATATAGAGCAAGTTAAAGTATGGTCACATTTTGAAGATAGTGACGAAAGGCGGGCCGACCACTTGTGGATTTGAAGAGGCTCAGTCGATGCTATTGGAAAATGAATTTGCTTATACCTATTAGCTTACGTAACATTCGGTTATATAACTTTGAAAAAATACACAAGTTGCAAATAAAATGTGAACTCGCAATGCACAGATAAAACCTTTATTATAAAATATTTTTTATCTGCAAAAGTTATCGGCCGGCTGGAAATTGAAAAAAACGAGACATTTTTATTTACTGCTCTAAAAGTGCAACCATTACCGGCGCAATCCCATCACGGCAATGAATCTCAACGCCCTCAGGGAGCGTTTTAATTTGAGTTTTATTTCGGATCTACAGAGCCAACTGTGCCTAATATGTGTGCAATATACACATAGACATAAAATGCTACACAATTGTATTAACTCACCTTTCATCAAGCTGCTGAAGCTGCAACGGCTGGTAGTTCATCCTCCGCCCGTACAACGACGCACCACCTTCCGACATGTATCCATCCATGATGTCGTTATTCCTCGCACATTCCATTTCGCCAATGTTAATCTTCCTCAAGCAGTCTCCATCCGACATATAGCCCGAGGCAATTTCCAAATCACAATAATCCGGATTCGAAAACCCGGGTCCATAATTCCCTCGCAATCCCACATTTTCTCGGCCGAAATTGGCTTTCACAGTATTAGCATGGTGCGGGTATCCAGGAATATTTTTCTGCGTCAATGCAGAAGTTCTCATCGGTAGAGTTAAGTGACTGTTGTATCCACGGAGCAGAGGCCTCATAGGCAATACATTCATCATCGGATTCTCTTCATCACCTAAGGAATTATCTCGACAATGCGATGGCGTACTTGATCTGCTATCATTGTCTAACCTTCTGTTTATTTCTGTCAAAGTCCTGTTTGGGTCGAAAGTTGGTCTAGAATTCTCTTGGATTCTATTCTGAGCAGCTTCCTTTTCTGATATTTCTGCTTCATTTATAACATCGTTTATATATGTTGTGTTCATGTTTAGCCTCTTGTTTGGCGGTATAGTGCCAGCAGTCTTTGATATTTCAGAACCAGATTCACTAGATGGACGGTATATTACGCTACTATCACTGGAATTTGAATGTTGTCCGGTGGTACTATGTGTGGAATTTGAATGAGAGCTTTCAGACATCTGTGAAGTCTGATTTCCCAGGTTTACTGCTGGCATTGGAGACACCACCAGCATTTGTTTTTGGGGTACCTCTTTACTTAAATTAGATTGTTCTCTACTAAATGGAAGTGCACTTACGTTATTCGTAGAATTTAAACTAGAATTGCTTTGTATAGGACTTAATTGACTATTTGTACTTTTGTGTATAATGTGCCTATCATCTTTTGACATTTTAAAGGTTCCTTTTACAGCAGCCGTAGGTTTTGGAATCCCGGTGTGATTTGGCGTGCCAAAATTCTGTCCCAGTGGTGACTGGATTGTTTGATTCTTTGAATGATCTGTCACATTTTCTTGCTTCCGATCTGAAACATTTTCAGTACGTTGTTCACTGAGTTTCATTTGACTTCCCGATAACTTCACCATTTTAGTTTTAGAATTTCTTGAATGATCATCGATCTGATTTAGTTTTGTGTTGCTGATTGATTTGGGTGCTGCCAACTTCGATTCCTTATCTCGTGCAGGAAGTTTCGGACTGTTTCTTGATTTATCACTACTTGTTTTACTGCTAGCTTTATTTAAATTCGTGGTAGATTCTTTAGGAGATTTTGAACTAATTAGCTTAGATTTTAAGTTTTTACCCGACTTATCTTTTGATAATGTATCATTTTGTTGTCTTATAGTTTTCGGTCCAACTATGCTTGTAGACTTGATATGTGTGTTAGGCGTATTAGAAGACTCATTGAGGCTAAGACTGGAATCGGATCTTTCGCTTTTTGCTGATGAAAAACCACTGGAGGAACTTGTGCGTTTGGATACTGCTGTGGTATTTTTACTGTGTTGCTTTTCACTGCTTATTTTATCTTTGTTGAATAGTTTCAACTTGTCCAGCATAGAATGCTTTGACGGGGTTCCATTTTGGCTTGCTGGTGTTTGACTATGTTGTGGTGGTGTTGATAATGTAGATGGAATTTTACTACCAGGTGCCAGTAACGATGAGTTTGGTCGTGATCTGTTGGCGAACAAATAAATATTTCAATGTATATTTGCACAGACATGATCCTGTTCGTGCAACAAGATGCTGTTTTTCTACAGATATTTCTAAAAAGATAAATAACTTACCCAGATGAAGATGTGGGTGCTCTGGGTATGAAACTGACGACGCCTTGACCCAAAGGGCTCGTAGACCTGCTGGAACTGGCCGACAAGCCACTTCTGCCTCCTGTGGATAAATAAAATTGTAAATCATGGGCCTTGACATGAAATGATCCTATTTAACTCAAAAGTTGATAGAAATGTTGTCGTATAAGCACATTAAAGCTCTTGGATTGACACACAGAGATAAAAAATATATCCATACAAAATCTCACTGAGTCTGTTCTCATGAAAGATATCTCAAACCTCAAGCTGTGTAAATATTGTCACGATCGAGACATTCACTAGATAAGGAAACTTTTATCGAAACGGCATGGGTGGCACACGGTGCGCGCGCGACTGATCACCGCACTAGGCCAGTGCATTCAAATCAATGCCAACAAACGTAGCCTGATCCCAACCACCCTTCTAGGTACTTGCGTTATGAGAACAATAATTAGAAACGACAGTCCATACTAAATTAGCCAGCTGTATCGATCGATGCCATAGCGACTAAATTATAATTCATGACGTCATACCCATTACGTTTAGGTCAGAATGAATGCTTGTGCGTAAAGTAGGTACTTTTAATGAATCGATAGTTGTCTGTAACAAACGCAAACTATGGGCTCCCATTGTGGTTTGATTTGGTTATTAGCAATCATGTTATGATACTTTGCGATGTTATTTGTACATATAGGTAAACAATTCGCGGAATGCACTTGCTTGGAACTAAAATAGGTACCTACCTACTATTATTATGCTAATTTAATAACGGTACATTGTCAATTTCTAAGAGCTATGAATATTATTAAATAACAAGATTATACAGCCTAGCCTTCAGATAATGCAACTAGAATCTTGAAACAATGAATGTCATAAATATTTTGCTAATATGTATAGTTCAATCGTAATACCTTATTAAGCGTATTCCAAATTCTTCAACCACGCTGTCTTATTATTTTAGTGAGACGAAAGAAAAACCAAAGTTTTAAATATCATTAAAAATAAATTATCATAGCCTAAGGATGCAGCGGTCATCCGCAAGTTTATCTATTTCATGTGTTGACTGAGTCAGAAGGATGCCACCATCAGTTCCAAGACGTGCAAATAAAATTGACAATCACCATCGGACCACATCCGCCCAGATCCAGGCCGGCAATCCATCACTTAGTGCACTGTAGGTGGGTATGTAATTGAGACGCTGGCTGTTCGAAATTGGCGAGATCCTACGTTTTGCAGTCTTTAGGCGCTTTAGAAGGATCTACATAGATAATCTTAATTAGAAAAGTTGAATAAAGAATAAATGCCTGACCTCGGTCCGTGGCGCAGTGACCAAATAGCCAGTTGAGACGCAAGAGGTAGCGGTTTCGATTCCCGCCACGGAAAAATGCATGATCTACGGATATTTGTTTCGTGTTTCTCTTTAACATACAATGTAGAACTACGAAAAGTAATCTTTAGTTACCTATCTGGTTCCCACAGCTTTGCTTAATTTGGGACTAGATAGCGCTGTGTGAAATGACCAGCACAATTTATTAATTTATCTTAACGTCCTCTGTGGTGCAATGGGTGAGTTGCCGACTAAGGCGCAAAAGGCAAGAGGCTACTGCGAGATATAATTTGCAAATATGTTCAGAGTATAAATAGGTGTTGTGGTACCATGTTTCTCGTAGTTCCTGATACACACAACACAGGGATTTATATAATAATAAAGGATAATAGTGTACTTGGAAGGTTCTTTCCATTTCTAAATGACATAAATGTAAGACATAGGTATTACAAAATTGGGAAATATGGAGGTCAAGTTTGTTGATAAAAACGAGGAAAAAATATGCTTCTGATAATATTGTTTTTTCTGCAGCAAAGTATTAGGATAGTTTTATTTTATGGTGAAACGAATTATAATAAAAATATGTTTCTTAATAGAGTGTGCGAAACTTATAACCATAGATTTCTTCGTATTGATATTTTCCACTCGACTGCGGCTGGGTTCCGAAGACAAGTTTTGTCAGCAATAGCCAATGAATGATTTATTTTGTACTAATTATTATTAGTTGTTGTTTAGCCTTATATATATTTTATCTAAAATTTGGTTTCAATATGTATTACATGAGTCTATATTTTTAGTATAAATTTTGTTTAAATTTTTCATGTTAGTCTGTTCACACGTTTCTTGTGAAATATGTTATTGTGGAAACTTCACTGGTTTTAGTTATAACTTTATATATACCTACATATATGTATTCTCTATTGTACTGTTTGTTTTCCAAATAAAATAACATAAAAAAAGTATATAAAGTTAGGAATGATGTGTGTACATTTTATCCTAAACCATCCTTTATCTAAAGCTACGTAAAAGTTGATTAAGTAGGTAACATAAGGCATCGCGTATAAATGGCTTAAATTATACAACCGTAGAAAGGTCAAGGTAATCCCAAAATAGACAACAAACAAAGGTCTTACTTAAACACCTACTTTTCACAGAAAAATACAAACAAGTCTTAAGATATCGTAGACGGTAACTCGAAACCTGCAAACTATACTCACACGCGTAACAAACCACAAACAAAACCGCAATCACAAACACATTTTACACTTAAAGGCACTATACTTATATATATATATTGAATTAAAAAACTGTTAAATATAAACAAGTTCTAAAACTAGTGATTTTCTCATCGAATTGCATTGAATTGATTTCGTGGTCTAAATGAAGCGCGCACAGTGAGCGATGGCCGTCGACTGAAGATGATGCATCTGCATTCATTTCTTCAAAGTGATATAATAAAGTACGTAGGTAAGTAAGTGATATTATCGGAGCTCAGTATTGTACCGAAGTCACAGGATTATCGCGTGTGAACAACAACAAAGTTAAACTCGCTCGGTAGTAAGATCTTATCAAAAATATGTCAAGAATATTGGAGTTGTGGGTACCTAAACTTTTTTGTGGCTGATAAATAAATTAACTATTCTGGTAATAGTATGCAATGGATATCATGTACGTAACCGAAATACGTTTTTAAACTGGATTATGATAATGTTAACTAGATTTTAAAACCTATTAGTCTATGGAATTTTGCATCAATTTCTTTCAATAGCAAAAAACGATCTTGTAGACCTGATTTCAAACAAACAACGGCATCTAAATCGATTCATATGTTTGGAAGTTACTATGTCTTTCAAATACCCGTGTAAAAATAGGAACAAAAACAAAGTTATACATCTAGATGCTGTGCTTTAATACAAACTTCTCTTTACCTTCTACGCTATTCAAATACTCATACCTACTAAAGATATGAAACACTGAAGACAGTAATAAAGTAAATACAGACGAAGAGTCGCCATTGACTCAGTCACAATTCATCGGCTCTTTACATTGCAATGAACTTAAATTGGTAATTGGATTAAATTAATTACATTGCTCCATCCCAGACTAAATTGCTCGGACGTTGTAATGGAATCTGCAAATAGCTTTTTTATTTTCCTTTACTCGCTGCGATTTTCTAAGATATTTTTTATCGCATGTTTTAAATCATATTTTTAACCTTAATTTCTACAAGTAGTAGAGAAAATAAAAGCTTAGTGGTATTTCTTTCAGAACAAACCTACCGCTACAAGGAATTCGGCGTGCCCAAATGCTAACAGGAAACCGGCAGGGATCAAAATGTGAAGATATTATGTGACAGTTTAACATAGAATAAAATCCACTGCGAGGTGCATTAATATTTCTTCCGTCGTCAGTCTTCTAAAGACACTCTAATACAGGATGCCTGAGAAAGGATGAAGGGGAAGCTGGGTTCGGGCCGCACAAGATCTGCCACTCTGGAAATGTGCCTTTCTTATACTTTCGTGATCACTGTACATAATTACTAAGACTAAAAGGTGGTAAACAAATTAAACAGTGATTTATCTTCGTTTAATATTAGCAATTATATCAGGCCTAAGTTCAGCAGTCGACGTGGATATGAATGTTATGTATAATGTTCAGTATGTTAATGTATGATCATTTTTTTTATACTACTTGTATGGCAAACGAGCATGCAGTCCACCAGATGTTAAGTGGCTACTGCAGCCCATGGATATCCACATAGAATTCAAAACAAGCTATTATGTTGTCTTGATCTCTATGTGGATACGTTGCCATACTATAAGACTGATGAAAGGACGAATTTAAAGCTACTAACCATGCCCAGGAGTAGCAGGCAGCGGTCTCTTGTCTGGTGGAGCTCTTCGCACGGCCGCCGCTGATGCTGGTAATGGGATCGACGTCTGCAGCACTGACACTTGTCTGTGGACAAACATACAGCTGTTAGTACTTTTTACAACATTAGTTCTCGATTAATCTCGACTAGTAAGAGTATCAAACCACAAGTACACATTATGTGTAGGTAACTAGATTCCAGTCGCGTAAATTTGATCGCAATCGGATCAGCCGTTACGTGAAAGCGTAACAAACAGACGTAGACAGAGGGAAAGATACAGAAATGGAAATAGAGTTACTAACTCCTTCATCCTTCCTTAATCCTTCTAGTCCTTCTTATCTTAACGAACGCTTTTAATATCTCCATCTATCTAATCCTCGTCCGTTGCGCTCTTCTAAGTCCTTGAAACTTAAAATTCCTATCCACTTTTCTAACTTTTATGACAACTCCTTTACTGTTCAAGCTATCCGTTTATGGAACTCTCTTCCTTCTTTTATTAGATCTGCCAAATCCCTTCCTATCTTTAAAACGCTATTGTTTAAGCACTATTTGTCTGCATCAGAGAGCTGAGTAATCTTATTTTGTTATCATATATGTCGTTGTTACTGTTTGTATTACAGCTGTTTCATATTTTATTTATTGTTAGTATATTTAATATCATAGAATGTTTATGTATTATATTTATATTAATATTACCTACCCTGGTATCTATTTATTCTGTTTTGCTTATGTAAGTATACCTACAGTTAAATAAAAAGCTTATGTTATAAAGCTACCGTCCTTTAACGTTCTCGTAAAATCCAGTCCATCCAAAGGTTGTCTGGAAGAGATCGCTTTTAGCGATAAGACCGCCAGTTGTACTATCGCGTGTCTAGTTTTAAGTGTTTTAATTATGATTTGTTAATTTAAGTTTGGTATACAATAAAGCGTTTTCTATCTTCTATCTATCTAATTCCCTAGGTACGAGTATATTTCGACTGCCCAAGATTGGTGTACTTTAAATATAGCCAGATTCACGGTTTTGTTTATTTATCCTTGGAATACTTAGGTATTATGAACTTCTACACGGTATCCTAAATGAGAGAATTTTTATCAATCTAGTTTTTCATAAATATTCCCTGCAAAAAATAATCATCATCATCATATCAGCCGTAGGACGTCCACTGCTGGACAAAGGCCTCCCTCATTGATCTCCAGGAACTGCGGTTGGAAGCGGCCTGCATCCAACGCCGACCTGCGGTTCTTACCAAGTCGTCTGCCCATCTTGTGGGTGGACGTCCTACGCTGCGCTTGCCGGTCCGTGGCCTCCACTCGAGAACCTTTCGGCCCCATCAGCCATCTGTTCTGCGCGCTATATGGCCTGCCCATTGCCACTTCAACGTGCTAATCCGTCGGGCTATGTCGGTGACTTGAGTTCTCCTACGTATCTCCTCATTTCTGATTCGATCCCGTAGAGACACCCCGAGCATAGCCCTCTCCATAGCTCGTTGAGCGACTCTGAGCTTATTCATAAGGCCAATAGTGAAGGACCACGTCTCGGTTCCATATGTCATCACTGGTAACACACACGCAAAAAATAATAGGAACGGTTAATTTGCGAAAATTATTTGTGAAATTGCGAAAGTACTGGTGCCTTATTGGAATTTTAATTCAAGAGTCGAATCGTCCAGGGAGCGTGCAGGTGACTCAAGAACTTCCTTTTACCAATTAAGGCACCTTTATTCGGAGAACCTTTTGTTGAAATTTATATCGGAACCTAAGTAGGCTATATTTTTTCTAGAATCCAGCTGTTACTGCTCTGTCTTACGGTAAAGAATTATTTTTTATCAACACAGCAATAATTTTTTTTTTAATTTGTTACATTATTTTATGGATTTTAGGACAACCTTTATACATGGTGGCACGCATGTTTGAAATTGACGGTAAGTAGGACAGTATCTAGCGAGAAACGTCTTTTATCTTGATAACAAACAACTAATCACTCAGAGGAGGATCACATCATTATTGCTATTGATCACCCAGACGCCCATCATACCACAAACCTCACAGTTTTTATGAATTATGTTTGGTGTTTACGGAATATATATTTCTGCCTCGTGGTTTGTCACTATAGACCCCATAAGAAGGGTCAAGGTCGCTCAGCGTGCTATGGAAAGAGCTATGCTTGGTATTTCTCTACGTGATCCAAACAGAAATGTGGAGATTCGTAAAATAACCAAAGTCACTGACAGCCCGAAGGATTAGCAAGCTAAAGCACTTAACTCGATGATCTGACGGCCGTTGGGGCAGAAAGATACTCGAGTGTAGACCTCGCACTGGAAAACGAAGCGTAAGACGGCCCTCCAATAGATGGAATGAAGACCTGATAAAGGTCGCTGGGAGCCGTTGGGTGCAGGTCACACAGATCGGTCGCTTTAGAGATCTATGTTCAGTAGTGCACTTGCTATGGCTGATATGATGATGATGATATATCTCTGTCTATCGCTGGTAGCTTACCTACTAACTGTAGAACCATTTATGAAAATACCTGTGATAGGTACAAGAACGCAGGTACAAATTTACCAGAACGCAAAGTAGAATAAATAAATTCGATGTGGTCCTCCAATTTGGATTATAGTGAGTGACAATAGTCATAAGAATCCCAAGGGATATGGGGTGATCTCGTATCACTATTCACAGGTTTATCAAACTTGCGTTAGTGGAATTATTTAAAAACGTGTTCAGTTCACATAAGCAACTGTGTTTTATCCATTTGGACTAACCGATAGTGACTTGGCTTACTTATTTATATTTACGACGTATTTTACGGACTTCTAAAACTAAAGCTAAAATTTAAAACTTACACAGTTGTCTTACGCTTATAATTAGGTAAGTAATTAAAGTAATTGGATAAAGTAAATTGAATTTAGAACATCGTATGCACTAAGTTTGTGAATTCAAAACATCGTTCAACCTTTTGCCAATGGCAAATGCACAAAACCGTACGACGCCAAAAAAAAGTCATTAAACCTATTCACTTCTACCTCCATGGTGCCAAATTTATCATACAACCTTTTTTAATTTGTTAAAAACTCAGACTCGGAACCTTCTTGGTGTAGGTATTACTTTTTTTGCATTTAGTCATTTCCTCGCTGAGGTGGGATAAAAAGTTACGTGTTGCACTCGAGTGCAAGGATTTTTCCCCTCGTGCTCTTTTAATTCCCTCGCTAACGCTCAGGAATCTAATTTTTGAATCGCTCGCTGCGCTCGTAATTCAATTTTAGAATCCTTCGCTTGCTAGGTCATCAAAATTGAGCACGCGGTTAAAAAGCAACTTTGCACTCTTGTATAACAAATAACTATTATTTGGTGATCAGTAAAAAGTATATTTATATTTAAGTATATTTTTATCTTAATTAAATAAACAAATAAATATTGCTGGACATTTCACACAGCGCTATCTAGCCCCAAACTAAGCAGAGTTTGTATTATGGGAACCAGATAGCTGATAGAATACGTATATACATTTTTTTGTAAATACATACTTATAATATATAGAGAAACAACCAGACCCGGAACAAATATCTGTAGATCATGCAAACATTTGTTCCGCGGGGGGAATCGAACCCGCTACCTCCTGCGTCTCAGCCGGCTATTCGCCCATTGCACCCACGGAGGTCGTCAATTAGAGTTCCACTAGAAAACCTTTGAGGACCTTACAGGTGAAGCTGGGCACTTTGTCAATAGATTTAATGGCACAAGTACATTATATATGCAAAAATGTGTAAAGACTTCTATGGACAACATCAAAACGAATGTTTTCCCAGGAAAGATAAATCCCACTCTTTTTCCGACAATCCCTTTTCACTAACACCACTAAGGGTATTGGTAATCCGGTACAATGTCAGAAGACTCAGAAGTCGCCAGGGACATAAGCCGTCATTAGAAGGAATTAAACAGCCCAGTAACAAAGAGTTAGGTATAAACACTAGTTCAGAATATCTCTACTCGTATAACTAGGTGATAGATACTTCAACGACACATACATGATTCAACTGTTTCGTTTATTTTTTCTATAGATTTATGTGAAATGAAATGCGCGCGTGAATAATGAAATTAAATACTTAACATTATTTTTAAATAGAAAAATAATAATAATATGTAATAATTTATTTAAAATATTGTTATATTTAATTAAATCTCACTTGTACTAACCATTTTAATTTTTTTTAACAAATAATATATTATATGTATGGACAATTTGACATTTGAAAATAAATGAATTGAAATTACGCCCGAGGAAATTATTCATCGAGGGGAAACCCGAGTATAACACATAACTTTTCATCACGAATTCGAGGAAATTAAAAAAGTATTTATTTATTTATTAGTTTGTTGCTAAAAATAAATTTGTATCCATTGTTTTTTTTTCCATTAGTAAACTATGGCCTGTTTTTTTAATAAAAATAAGGATTTGTTACGTAGGTTCAATAAAGCGTAATATGAATGTTGCATGTTTTATACAGGTGGGTTTATATAGTTTTATTGCGATACAGCCTAGGTGTTACACCTAGTTCGGAGCTCAGTACTACATTCTAAGTTAATTCTGATTTTGCAAATAAAAATATTTGTATATGTATTTATTATTAAATAGAAATAAGGATTTAACATGGAGGTTGTATTTAATTTCAGCGTTTATAAATTCAGCCTCTTTTAATTTAAACTAGCTGACCGGAAAGACGTTGCCCTGACTTAGTTATGTCAAAAATTGGCAGGGAATGTAATGTATCCAGACGATGTGTCAACCAACGAGAAAAATGAGCAGTCTTATAAATTCACATTCATCAAACTCGCGAAGTTCAAATAGTAGTTAAGTTTTGTGAGTTTTTTTCAATTTTCTTAACTTTTTATTCCGTAAGAACCTTCTACAAAGTACTAAGTACAAAACTTAAAAAAAAAGATGAATGAAATCGATAAAGTCGTTCTAAGTTATGGCATGACCAAGGTAAACAGGGATTCATATGGTTATAGGGATTATAGATAGAAATAAGAATTTGTCATGGAGGTTGTATTTCATTTTTTAAGTGAAAACTTCTTTAGGGGCGTTGGGCATTTTTCGAGATGGGAAAAAACCATTAAACTTGTGACACTGTTACCGTTACCGACACCTCTGTATATAAGTATCTGTAGACTGGTTTTTTCAAGTTTTCACTTCTGTCGGCACTCCCGGATTCATCATCATCATCATCATATCAGCCGTAGGACGTCCACTGCTGGACAAAGGCCTCCCTCATTGATCTCCAGGAACTGCGGTTGGAAGCGGCCTGCATCCAACGCCGACCTGCGGTTCTTACCAAGTCGTCTGCCCATCTTGTGGGTGGACGTCCTACGCTGCGCTTGCCGGTCCGTGGCCTCCACTCGAGAACCTTTCGGCCTCATCGGCCATCTGTTCTGCGCGCTATATGGCCTGCCCATTGCCACTTCAACGTGCTAATCGGTCGGGCTATGTCGGTGACTTGAGTTCTCCTACGTATCTCCCCATTTCTGATTCGATCCCGTAGAGAAACCCCGAGCATAGCCCTCTCCATAGCTCGTTGAGCGACTCTGAGCTTATTCATAAGGCCAATAGTGAAGGACCACGTCTCGGTTCCATATGTCATCACTGGTAACACACACTGATTGTAGACTTTCGTCTTAAGGCACTGAGGTATGTTGGACGAAAAGACGTTGCGAAGTTTCCCAAACGCTGCCCATCCGAGTTGGATTCGACTATTGACCTCCTTCTCGAAGTTGGACCTACCTAATTGGACTGTTTGTCCTAGGTATACATACGCGTCGACAACTCCCGGATTGCCACTGTTTTTTTTATTTGAATGAATGCAATGAGCCGCATTCATTTTTTAAATTTACTTACTAACTAAAGAGACCGACTGAATTTAGGTAGGTATATTGGATTAAATACTATAACATAACATGGTATAACGTTTTATTAGAAGAAAAAAGTTTGCATGCTAGACAAAATTACACATAATGGCCGCTTATACAGAATATTCACTTTTTTACAGGTAATGTAAGTATATTTATCTAAAGCCACCCTAACAATATATTTTCTTCTATTTAAAAAGTCTTCGACACCCACTTTTAGGTAATAAGCCAATTAGGTTTTTAGTTGGGCAAAAATTTCAATATGTGAAATGTGATTTCATCATAAAATAATACAACACCCTTACAACTCTTCAAAGCCATGTGGAAGCAGCTCCGGCACCAGTGTTAGCCACTACCACTCTTCTAGCTCTTACAAACTTCTTATTTATTTCTAACAGTATAAAGACTAAAGTCCTCTGTTAGTTCACCGACTACAAGGTAGTAAGTTTGAAATGTCAGACTGTTTTGCAATTTTAATGAAGGACCTTAGCAAAGAGGTAGGTAGGTTCTTATGCCCATTCGAATCGTTCCTAGCGTTTTCGTATATCACGACTTTATAAGTCACTGGTTTATGAAGCTGGGACAATTTTTGAAATAATATGTCAATAATTTTGCTCAAATTAGTAGTGGCAGATTTTTTTCCTAAGCTAATAAATATATATGATTTATTGAACTAGTGACGCCATCTAGTTAGGAGTGCACTCACTAAGTCACTTTATCATTTAAAAATCAAGTTTTCAAAAAAATATTATCTGTGCTAAATAAAATTGCCACCAATTGATAAGTTTACCAAAATGTGTATATTATTATTCTACCTAAACTTTGATTTTTCGGAATGAATTTACCTCTAGGTAGTTTCCTATTTTTCATATTTAGATGATTTTACCATTTTGGATAACATATGGAACTTTAATAAATAATCCAGTATTTGAAAATTTTCGAATCAACGTTAGCTTCAGCTACTAGACGCTAGATGGCGTAACCAGTGTTCAATATTTTTTTACTGCACTAATAATTATTTTTGTTAGAACGTAGTTAGTTTGAGGAGTAACTTTTATTTGTAGATATTATAACGAATAATACTTAAATGTATTATTTAATGGTAAGCATTGGGTAGTGCTAATAAATAAACAAATAGAAGCAATAAAGTAAGAAAAACGACCTAGGGTAAGATGGATTCGATTAGAAGTGATACATCTTAGTCTAATGGAAGGCGCGGTTGTCTGCAGTCTAGTCTAGACGGAAAATTCTCACGAGCAATTGAACTGAAAACTTTGAAGTTAAAGTTAACTAATGTAAGTATTTTTAACTAAAAAGAAATTTAACTTAATCGAACACATCGACCTTATTATACCTACGTACACACGGCTACACATCAAGCTATAAATTCCAGTATAAGCTGACCTCGCATTGTGTAGGCTTTTCGTAGAATGAGACGTCAGCTCATACTGGAAGTGTATAGCTTGATGTGTAGCCGTGTGTACCCTCACGAAACAGGTTTAGTAATTAGGCATAACTCCATTTAAACGTATGTAATAAGTAACTTAACTTCCTTCCTTCCTACCTACCATAGCTTAACTTAGGTACCTACTTTTATTTTTTGTAAAAACCTATTTGGGATGAGAAAATAAACGTTTTTCTTTATATTATTTATTATTAGGTTTTATTAGCAAAAAAAATTAAATAAGCGTTTTAAAGGGTAGGTAGACCCTGCATACGCATAATAAATACACACAATATGGTATTTTTCAAACTTTCGCGATCACTGTACATAATTCATCTATTTCATATGACTCTGTAAAATTAGTTGTAAGTTGTATGAGTTGAATAAAATTTGTACGTTTTTGATGGCGCAATCCACACCTATTTATGTATATTCAGGGTTTATTAAATAGGTGTATTAAGATATGTGTAACTATTTATATTTTTTTTTTTAAACTCCTTAGTATTTTTTATTACCCCTGGAAGAAACTAGCTGCTCACGACACAGGGAATCCTAGTGTGAGGGCTAGTGTTGACCCAATCAATACTTACCTACTTTTTTTTTTAATTATATTCACTTCTGGGTATTTATTGTCTTAGAATCATAAACTTTTACGTGGGTGCGTGGATGGAGCTTCTCTCGACATAGGATTGTTCTATCCACGTACCTACCTACATTATGTCCTACCGCATACCAGTCTATGTACACTTTTTTCACTTATATTTCATGCTTACACTGGTCTGTGGTTCTGCCTACATTATGACCTACATTTAATTATGATCTTTCTGTTGTTTATTACTAAGATGTAGGTACCTACTGTTATTGCCTTTAAGTTTGTTTTTAGTTTTGAATTTAGTATGTAAGTTGCATGTTCTTATGGTGAAATAAACTTTATTCTTCTTCTTCTTCGTTTTTATCAATAATTATACACACAATACGCTATGAATGCAAGTAAGATTAGCTGTGGTAAACACACATAGGTACATACTGTACATCCAACGGTTGTCTGGAAGAGATCGCTTTGTTAAGCGCTAAGACCGCCCATTATGCTTACTTTTATTTGTTTTTTTTTTCTTTAAATCTGTTGTGTCTAGCTTGTAAGGTATAATAAAGAATTTTCATTCATTCATTCAAACTGTCATACCGTTTCCCGAGAGGGTAACTACGTAAGATCAGTAACAGCAGCGCGACATCAATCGGTCGCGAATAGTTCAATGGCCGGAGAGCAAGACAGAAACCTCGAATCTCCATTAGCTACGATTCCTGACATACTTCTTCTGCTTAATTCACTCTCATGCACATTCTTCATACACACACGTGGTATAAACCTAGGAGTCTGCACCAGGTGCACAATAAAAATAAGGAATCTATACTAAAACATAAACATAATACCGTGAGAACAATCTGCAAATGTTATTGATTCTTGCCCTTTGTCCGATCAAAGCTTGCCGGTAATGAGGGCATTAACTAAACAATGAACATCTGGTGCGCGCACGCATGCTTTCGGCTCTGACATGCGCGGGGGAAGCCGGGCGAAGCAATATGACACGCGTAGGGTATATTGAACTATATCAATTTACGCATGCGTGAATTTAGTTGAGTGCGTGGTTATTTTGTCAGCTTCTGAGAGGAAATATCACCAGGCTGCGTTACCACCAAAGCTGTGCGAGCCAGCTAAGTGGTGAGCGAGGAAAAAATCAACCAATAGTATCACTTCATTTTCCTGGACTCGCTCAGCGCAGTTTGGTAGAAAAGCAGCCTTAGGGCATCCACTGGAGCTGGTCCCACGCGCGGTCGTCGGCCCGCATGCCGGTTTGTTTGTGGCAAATGAAAGATCGCCGCTACGTTGCGTGGATCGCGGTTTCATTGTTTTGCAAACACGACAGAACCGCGCGCGGGGCCCTCTACGCAACAGACGCTTTTAGGCTAATAGAAGACTTCGAATGTTATCTGATGAACAAAATCATCACACATTTGACTGTAAAAAAACGAAGTAGACGGGACCATTTGTATGATGCTTACCAGATAAATAAGGTACCAGACTATAAAGTGGACGTTGCTCCCCCGTCAGATGGACAGATGACCTGATAATGTAAGTAAATATTTCCCTTCAGCTGGTCTACACAGAACTACTCTAGAGTTGTTATGCTATGTACACATGATTTGGGAATACAATCTAGATCTAAGAGTTGATAACTATATTTTGTATGTGATTGATTGTATTCTGTTTTGTGTGCCCTATTCAAAATAAAATAATGGCTGCTAGGATCCATTTGGGCGCAGGCCGCATAAGATCGGTAGGTATTTCTAAAAATCAATGGGGGAGACAGAAGATGTCCTTTGGGTCAATTAAATTTTCATGCCCAATAGCATGGACACTATCTTCCCATCCAAGAACTTTCGAGGCGCGGTAACACCAAGTCGTCTTGTCACTATCCTTCGCGTACGCGTACTTGCAACACAGATATGCGCGGGTAAGCCGGGGTAAGTAATATGACACGGGTATATTGAACTGTATCAGTTTACGCTTGAGTGAATTAGGTAGCCCTATTTCGTAATTTTTTATGCGTGGCTATTTACGAGCTTGTAGAACGGATGGGAGGACTCTCGCTAAAGTTTGATTCAGTTTTTTATAGGTTGTACCTATGCCGGAAGAAACCTTATGTCCTATAACGTTATGTAACCTTATGTTGCTTACCGGGCTGTTTGTACAGGGTGAATTGAAATATGTATGTTAATCTAAACGGTTGATTGTAACAATTATTTTTTTAACGTATCCTTCAACATACAATATGTTTTTGACTTTAGTGTTAGTTAATTGAACATACGTGATACAAAAATGGTCTTTAGACAATCAGTTAAAATGTTTTCAAGCTCAAGTGAGATATGCCTCAGCCATGTTATTATTGTTTAAGGGAGGCTTGGTTGCAGTATCACACGTGACATGAAATTCCGGCGCGGCTAGTTCCGTTCGGAAATGGAGCCTGTCGTGTTCGCGACAACTGACGTCACATTTATTTGGGCACGTTCGTGCTTTATTTTTTCGTTTGGGATTTTAGAATTGATTGCTATTCGAATTTTTACTAATGAACAGAACACTTTAAGATGGACCTATTGAATGAATGAATGAAAATTCTTTATTATACCTTACAAGCTAGACACACAAAACAAATAAAAATAACAAGAAAACAAATAAATGTAAGCATAATGGGTGATCTTATCGCTTAATAAAGAGATCTCTTCCAGACAACCTTTGGATGGAGAGGATCGTTGCATAAGTATGTAAGAATGTATTACCCGTGCGCGATAAGTTGGGACCTGAGTGCGGTGACGTCATATTGGCGTGTTTGTACCGCCCGCAAAAAAGCGAACATAACAAGCAGCCGCCCGCGGCTTCGTCTTTGTTTTTTTTAACCTAATTTATTATGTTACTCAGGGAGGACGCTGCTTTTTATCTAATCTTTTTTACACTATTTGAATAAAATAAAAATACAATGTTTAAGTTTATACATTTATTTTAACTATTATTTACATTAACTCATCTTCGTCACTACTTAGTGGATTTATGCCTTCTAGAGGTTGTTCTTCGTCCTCAGTCTCACTATAATCACTTGACGAAGAGGTATCCGATAAATTTACAACATTTACTATAACAACAAAAACTACAACAACAAAACAATAACACAAACGAAAACGAAAAGAATTCCAGAGCGCGTCGTTACGTGACGTAGGCCAGTACGAGACTAAAAACCCTAGTAAAAAATAGTGATGCGAACGGTACAATACGGGCGCCATCGGGGAAGTGCAGGGGAAGCGGTCGGGGAGTCGCATTCCTAGCAGGTCCCAAGTTATCGCGCACGAGTAATATGTCGTAAGCTACTTATCATGTAAGTTACCAAACACTTGGGAAAAAGTTAGTGTTGTATCGCTTACAAGTAACAACAACCGAAATGCATCCATCGAGATCAAAGATAAACTGGCGTTTTACGATATTGATGAAACGTCAGCTGTAAAAGATACTGCGCGTATCTTAAACAGTAAGTATTTGCTTAGTTTGAATAAGAAATCTAAGTTAAAATTTCCACTAAATCACTTTTATTTAAACGACTTGGAGGTGGAAGAAGCATATGGCCACCTGATTTTAAGTGGTAACCATAGTCTATACTATAACAAAGTATTGCCTCGTTGGCCACGCACCTTAGAAACGTGCCCTATTTACGCTACGATGCACTGCGTCCATCAACTTGAGATATACCTACAAGTGTAAACCCTGTAATTTCACCGGCAAGCCGAAACTGCTTGGCGGCTGAAATAGTTATAGTGGTAATACTTCCTCAATACTCTAATACTCTTAAATAAACTTATTAAAAACACTTTCAACTTAATAAAATTATCTTAAATAAACTTTTGTTCGGTTTTTTTTATTGATGATAGCCAAGCGCTTGACCACTACCTCACCTGATGGTAAGTGAAGGTGTGATCGAAGATGGAGCACGCTTGCCTAGAAAGAACCTATTCACTCTGGACTTGAAGACTCCAAGATTATACTGGTTTGGAAAAACATACGCCGGAAGTGAGTTCCACTCCTCACTTGTGCTAACAAGAAAAGTTGAAGCAAATCGTTTGGTACGGCAAGGTGGTAGGTATGCCGACCAGGTATGGGTGGTACTTCTCGGTTCGTCTGCTTGTCCGGTGGAGGAAGGGGGAAGGAGGGATAAGGTCATGAAGATCTTGCGCACATTCACCAAAATGTATCTTGTAAAAAACTGAAAGTTTGGCTACTCGGCGTCTGTGCTCTAGACTTTGTAAATTGGCTTCTACTAGTAAGTCATCACCAATGAGTCTAGCAGCACGTCGCTCAATCGAATCAAGGGCCTCAAGCTGGTACTTGGCTGAGCCACCCCAAAGATGGCAGCAGTACTCCATACATGAGCGGACTTGTGCTTTGTAGAGACTGAGCAGCTGTCCCGGTGAGAAGTACCGCCGAACCTTAGCTAGGATGCCCAGCTTCATAGTAGCAATTTTGGACCTAGATTCAATGTGCGAGTTGAAGTTCAGGTTGGACGTGAGCTCAACGCCCAACAAGACCAACAACTTTCAGAAATTACGCGTGAGATATCATAAAAGGTGGGAAAGGGATGAAAAGGAGACCGTTTTGCGGAAAACACACACGCCTGAGTTTTGGAGCCATTGAACTTGACCAGATTTGCGTCACCCCAGTCAGACACAAACTTCAGGTCAAGGTTCAAACGTTCCACCATATCTGCACGTAGATTGCTGATTTCGTCAGCACTTACACGTGGACTAAAGAAATACCTTTCAACAACTGTACTGTCATCCGCATACCCATAGATACCGGGTTTCAACAGATCATTGATGTGCAGAAGAAATAGAGTTGCTGAAATCACAGACCCTTGAGGTACCCCGGCATTGATAGCCAATAGATCAGACGAGCATCCACCAATGACTACTAGAAATGATCGTTCCCTCAAGAAATCAGTTATCCACATTAGCAGGTTAGACGGCAATCCGTACGAGAAAAGCTTGCTAATGAGACCGTTGTGCCAAACTCTATCAAAGGTTTTGAGATGTCGAGCGAAACTGCAAGAGCTTCCCCGTGCCTTTCGATGGCTACGTTACTTCTACGCCAATTATACGTCATTCCGTCAAATACAAAAGTTTCAATATTGTTATCTTTACTGGTTGTATTCTGTTTTGTGTATCATACTAAATAAATCATCATCATCCCAGCCCATATCCACCCACTGCAAGGCATAGGTCTCCTCGTTATCACGCCAGTCTTTCCGGTCCTGTGCCAATCGTATTCATTGCCTTCACGCAACTCTCGCGATGTTGTCCGACCATGTAGATTTTGGTCTGCCAACTGGTCTGCGCGTTTCTCGCGGCCATCATTCGGCGGCTGCCCTCGTCCATCTGCCGTCTTTCCTCCTTGCCAAGTGTCCAGCCCATCTTCACTTCAGCTTGTTGATCCTTCTTTCCACATCCACGACTTTGGTAGGTACCTAATATCAATGTAGGTTATCAACAACTACAAGTTATAAAGAAGTACCATGGACATCACGATCTTGGACATGGTTAATTATTTGGCCCAGGATCTTAGGCCAAAGAAATAACCAGGCGAGTTCAGTTAGTTTGCCTTTGGCAATCTTGATTCCGTCTTCAGGTATGAAATTCCGCAATGCCTAAAGACAAAGGTTTTCAACCGATATGTCCTGCCTATCCTCATATACCGTGCTTAAACATGGCCGCTCACGAACGAACTTGTTCACAGATATAGAGTTGCTCAGAGAGCAATGGAGTGGGCCATGTTAAGCATTTCGCTGTTGGACAAGACAATTATACCCAGTATCGAAATACTAAATCAATAAAAATACAACTAAATCTTTATATCTTTATATATTAATAAGATAGATTATTAATAAGATATATTAATATATTACAAGGGTAATTCTGAAACGTCATACTGCAGCTATAAGTAAACTTTAAATAGACACAATAGCAGAGCGCGCAAGTTTACCTAGCGAAGCTTCAGTGTACATTGTTCTATGATTATCTACAAGCATCTCTTGCAAGTTCGAACAAAGAAACTCTATGCCGTAAAATTATGCCGAATACTTCAGAAAATAGAAGTGAAAGTTTAGCTACCAGCTTTGTTATCAGTTGAACAATATCTACGAAGTAACATTTCACGTTCACATTCGTGTTTCAACTTTGTCTCTTATGTAGCAAAGATTAAATTGGTATTTCAGCAGTTTTGGCTATGAAACTATATTATCGAACTATCGGTGTCGTAGGATTCAGAAACTACAAGTGGCGTCCGTATCACAATAACTAGACCTGGAACAAACATTTGCAGATCATGCAAACATTTGACGGCCTTCGTGGCGCAGTGGGCAAATTACCAACTGAGACGCAGAAGGTTGCGGGTTCGATGCCCACCTCGGAACAAATATTTGCACGATCTATAGATATTTGTTCCGAGTCTGGATGTTTCTCTATAATACTTATGTATGTTTAAAAAAACATATAAGTTATCTATAGGGTGTTTGTTCCATAACTACCTAGTATATGTACCTACCTACATAATTATCCTTTAATTAAATAAACGCAGAGCAAAGACGATTACAGAATGTTAGCTAAGGGAACGTCTCCGCTTAAATCTACCCAATAGTCGGGTAGGTACATCGAAAAGACGTATCACGTAGAAAAAGACTCGGAAGGTACCAAAAATTCGTTATAATGATACAAATGTTAACTTTCCGCATGGCTCTTTTGTAGAGGTAGGTATACATTTGCGCACCTTTCTAGTGCATTCCACTAATCCTGAGTCACTACAATGTTTCTTGGTTCATCGCGGCGCCGATACTCACAGAGGAAATATTTGCAAACATTTTATTTAATCACTTTTTAAGCGCACGTCCATATTTTTTACTGCATTTATTTCTTGTATGTTCCTTTTTTTTTTATGACTTTTGTATGACTGTTCTGACTCATTAGTTGTATCCACAGTCCAACTTTGAACGCCCCTTGAACTAAGCCGACATTCACCGACAGGGTCGCGGTTGAATCCAACCGGGACCCCGTAACCCTGTCAAGTGCTGGTGCAGCATCGACTCACTCATCTCATGATCGGCGGTTTGATGATGCACTAGCACTGAGGTGAATGAAGGTATATCGGTGGGTTTTTAAGTCGGTATGCCGCTGGTTGCAACCTAAGGAGAGTCCGACAGACCCTTTCAACTCTCCCCGAGTTAGAGGACATGCGTAAAGCATTTTCCCATAGTAAAAATAAGGGGGCGACATAAACACGAGTGGCGATCACAATAGGCCTCGTGGCCTCAGTGATAATAAAGTCGCAAAAACAAATAAAAAAATAAACAAGAATCCATCACACAACAAACCTTCCAAAATGATCACTATCTGTGACGAGTATAGTGTAGAAAGCTTAAGTTTCTAAGTTTCAGGCCAGATAGAAGAGACTTAAGGCCTGCGTTTCGTTTTCTCTTTGTCCGTTTTGCGTCTCTCTATACATCTATACTAATATTATAAAGACAAAAAAAAAACTCAAGGTAAAAAAAATTTGGCATAAAAATTGTTTAAAAATAAATGTCCATCCGTGCGAAGCCGGAACCGGCCGCTAGTTTTATATAAAGTAAAGTTAAGACTACGTCTTCGCCTATCATCCCCTGACGTCTCTTCTGTCCGGCCTGCATCTGTACCGCTAACGACGCGATCGCAAACGTCAAAATATAAACTATCGCAGTCTCACTAACGTCAATGGCCATTAATTGCGATTTGTTGGTGAACTTATGGATAACTAGAAAAATGTATGTGAACCCCGCTGTTGCAATTAGGTATACAATCTTGAAAAACTTGACAGTCAGAAACGGTCAGATTTGACAGGTGCCAAAATACTTCCAAAAAACAACATTTAGTTAACTAGTGTTTCTGAGCGTAATTTTTCAATATAAAGTGTAACTTTGTGCTAATTAGTTAAACTCATTGTATATGTAGTCTATGGATAACATAATAGTTATTTGGTATTACGTTCGTACAAAGTTATGCACATGCAAAATTCTAGACGTCAAATCGGACCTAATAAATTAACTTTATTGGTCAAGCGAAGTGAGATCTCTAAGTCAACTTGGGCAAATCGGCGTTGTATGTACTATGTTTGTTTGTCCGAGGATAACTTTCGAAGCGTTGATCCGATCACCGTGAAATTTGGTATATAGGTATTTAGTGATAATTATGATAGCACAGTTTTTCTGTGACTAAACAAGCTAAAAATGTTGGGGGGGTTGTTGAGATATTGGGGTTCAAGAGGGGTAAAAAAATTAAAATAAGACTATTGGGTCAAATGGGGCGTCTAATGTAAGGTCTTAATTAGTACATTTTAACCCTGTTTTTATTTGTAGTTTAATCTTTGTAGTTTTTGAGTTATTAGCCATAAAAACAAAATTCCCACCAGTGACCCCACAATGCTGAAATTCAGTATTCGTGTAGCTTTAGTGACACAAATATAGGCAAAAGTCTGAAATCCAGAATAACTGTATTATGTATCCCAAAAATAAGAAACCAAATAACATGAACTCCCGTTACCTGTAATTTGAATCAAACTGTAAGTCAAATATAATGGGTATTTATTTCGTAGCTCTATTTTGATAGTCAAAGATTACGAATAATAAAATTTTTGTTTTTATGGGAGACTCTTGAGATCTCAGTTCGGGGTGAATTACTAGTTAATATTAGTCCTAGCCTAGCCGTTTTCGGCTACGATGACTGGGCTTATGCTTTAAATAGAGCTTTGTTTTGCTCTTATGTGACTTAAGTATCCAATTTTGGCACTAAATATTTTAGTGCAAATAGCGCACGTCAGAATGCCATTATTTAAGTTGTAAGATATATTGACAGGCGGTCTATTCTTGCGTTAGTCACGTTTGTTATCTAGTTCACGCCTTTTTTCGCTTAATTGAAAGCATATACCTTATCTTGGACGAGTCACCTCCATTTATGCATTCAGATTACCTTTAGAGTAGTAACTGCAAATTATTACATGTAGGTAATATTTTTTAGGGCTTACCACGATCTCGCCTATTTTGTGTTTATGATTTTTGGTTCACATATTTTTTTCACATAACTCACCTCCTGACTTCGGGTGATGTCGGCAAACTGCGAGACTTCCGGCTCTTGCTGTGTTGCCGATGGTGACCCGAATTTGTATTCCCCATCTTATTATCACCTCATTCACTTTTCATATCACAGACACTAGTTTTGTTTTAGCACTTTACGTGCCGACATTTCTCCAAACATTACTAAAAACTGTTAATCTATTGGAGTTGTTCAATGCAATGCTGTTTATTAGTTGAAAGCCTGGCTGTTATTCGCACAGAATATCTACGAGTGAATAATGAAAAACTACGCTGATTGCGCCTACTTTACATATATGTATATCTATTGCGATCGCTTCATCTATTAATATGGCACAGTAAATTTTACTTACTAGTGGTCGTACTGGTAAAATTGTTTACACTAATAAGCAATTTCATCCCTAGTAGTTTTCAAGAGAATTCATCTTATACCCGGCATACTTTATACGCTTAGCAACTCAAGCACATACAAATGAAATCCGTAGAATCCAGTAACCAACCGAATACTTCAATAAACTACCTTCTGGGAATTATCGACTTGATAATACCAAATGCCTGCGCCGTTCACAAACCTTAGTGGGCATAACTGGTCCGCAAATACCAATGTTCGCCGGCTTTGAACATAGCTGGAATAACAAAGGTCACAAGTGGTAGTCGATAAGGACGCGCTTACACTATTTAGGAAGCTTGAAGCCTCAACGATTATATGTAAATGTTGCAGTATTTAATATACCTACTCTAGCAAGAGTTTGCAACTGTGAAAAATGTTGTAGTTACCAACTTTTCACTGAATAAGTTGTGGTTGAATGAAATAAATGAGTCTTTATTGTTGATGATACAATACTGAAAGTAAACGTGGCATAAGTCACTAAATATATTGTCGTAAGGCCATAGTTTGAAGTAAACTTTTCAAAAATAACTCTATCCCAACCACGAACTGTTAAGGTGGTAGCTGTCGGTCTATGGAACCTTTTTAATATGAGTAGGGAGAG
This sequence comes from Philereme vetulata, assembly GCA_918857605.2. Taxonomy (NCBI): domain Eukaryota; kingdom Metazoa; phylum Arthropoda; class Insecta; order Lepidoptera; family Geometridae; genus Philereme; species Philereme vetulata. The sequence goes on along the minus strand of OU975473.1, from coordinate 6,016,794 downwards.
ATCTCTACTCATATTAAAAAGGCGCCTAGTAAACCAGCTTTCAGACGACTAGTCTACAGTCATTTCTTGTAGTCCTCCACTAGCTGTTAAAATATATGGAAAGTAGTATGTGATAGTATTTTTTTTGTTTTTTATATATATATATATATTTGTTATATTTGTCATTTAATTATATATTCTATGTATTATTATATCAAGTAGGTTTATGTATGTATTATAACTGTGATTGGAGTTATGTATTTGTGTTTCTTTTGTTTTGTTAATTATCAGTAATATTGTTATAAGTTAGCAGGCCAACCTTTTTTGTTACCTCTTAGGTTGGCAAGTAGAAAATGCTATTAGCATTAAGCCCACCTTTTGTACATGTAGTTTATATTTTGTGCAATAAAGTATTAAAACAAACAAACAAACAAGCTGTCATAAAGAGGGTTGTGTCGTCAAACCGCGAGGGCTATAGGAACTCGTACTAAAGGTACTCTAAACAAAATTCAGCAAACAGAATAGTGTAGTTTCTCCTTTAGAAAGGTCAACGTGCAATAAGTTAGGGACCACCTCGACGCACAAGCACAAATATTTTATTCATTAATCTGTGAAAACATGTTATTTACGCATACGGCTTACGGCAGATGAATAAATAATGATTGATTGTAATCACGTGTATAAATCTTATTTATGGTTGTAAATTGTTTGTATGTAGTCGCCGAATAAATTATTCTTAGTTAATCGAACATTGGTACCGCTAATGGAGGAATTTGTAGTTCTTCTATGCGTTTAATGGCCGGTTCCTATAACTTAGGATTACTGGTACATATACCTATCTCAATCCTAAATCCAATATAAAACATAATTTCCTTGTAATTTGACTTGGTATTTTTTATGTTAAGTCCCCACTTGCGTATATACTCAAAGTTTTTGCTTCCGTCGAACGTAGACGTATAAAACTGTTTTGACTTAATAACGTGTAGAGTCACCATTACTAATTACAAGTGTGTTCTTACTTTTTTTATTCGTCTCTATATATCCCATTTTCTCCAAAAACTCCAATTTAAGTCATCTTGGTAACAGTGAGACGAGGCGACACCTATTTATTTTAATTTGTCACAGAAGTACAATTTAACAATCGCCAATTAGTTTAATAGCAGGATGGAGAAGGGACAGAACGATTATTGTCTCAGCGTTCGAGGAACAATGACAATGGAAAAAAGCTCTAATTGAGACTTATTTTGAAGGAGGTCGTCAGCCTTTGATTAACTTATGTGAAGTCGTAGAGGCTGAAAGAGAAGAAATTATCTGACGAAAGGCAGGTGTTCTAAACTTTTCTCTAGGTTGCTAGAGTTTGGAGATACTCGAAGCCTTTCACATGTTGTTTGTTTAAAATGTTGTTTGTTGCTAACGATTATTGTCTAAGCTACGCGTTCGAAGAACATAGACACTGAATAAAAAGCTCTAATTGTGTGTTTTCTGAGGAAGATCGATAAGCTTTTATTAAATTCTGCGAACTTTGACCTTGAAGGCTTAGAAACTACTAGAAAGAAGTAGATGGTGTGGTTTTGTACTTAGTTGGTACCTAGACTTTTCAAACATGTTGCTTGTTATAATGTTGTTTGTCTTAGCGCTTACAAATGGCACTGTTGTATTGTTTTTTTATTGTTTGATTGTATTATAGCTTTACGTCCCTTACAAACTACTCAATTTTCTTATAGAGACCTGACGTCAAATTAATTTAACGCTGTACTATTGTGTGGCAAGCTTATTGAGAGACAGATTTCCTTTATGGCAGGTATTGAGTTAAAACTCAAGCTAAACCCAGTAAATTGTCTATTGTGACAGTAACTGGTATAGAATAATGTCGCTTTGAGGATGCATTAACGAAGTTATCATAGCGGGCGCAGCCAGATCCGCTTGGTAGAGCGTAGGCAAATAGACTTGCGGAGGCTTTCCGACTGTTTGTATTCTCGATAGTAATGACAGCCAATAAACTGTGCATTTATACCTAGTCAGGTCATAAATTCTGTCACATGTTTAATATAAAATAATTGATACAAGTTTATTCATTATGTAACCATTTATATACCAAAATAAACTTAACAAAACATAGATTCTTATGACACTAAAGTTTATACAAAATGACCTCCGTGATTTTGAATACAGGCCTTCAATCTGCGCGGCCAGTCGTCTATCGCAGCACGAACGAGGTCCATGTCAATATCGGCGGCTGCCTTAATCAAGAATGTCTTGAGTGACTCCAAATTGGGATGAGGCTTTGAGCACGCCTTTTCCTCCAAGTGTTGCCATATCTTGTAATCTAACGGATTCAAATCTGGACTGGAGGAGGGCCAGTCTTCGTGCCGGATGAAGTTGATTTCACGCGCCGCCAGCCAGTCTTGTGTGCTCTTCGCTCTATGAGCTGGCGCCGAATCTTGTTGGAATACCCAGTGCCTGTTATTGAACATGGCATGAGAAACAGGTTCCACAAGGTTCGTCAGGACTGTATTTTGATACACAACTGCATTCGTTTTTACACCTTTCTCACAAAAATGTACCTCTGTTAAGCCCCAATAAGAAACTCCCAACCATACCATGAGCGAGGTTGGAAAATGACCTCGTTGGACACGCGGAATACGGTTGCTCGCTTCTTCACTACTGTGTACACCTTATCATTTTGTTTGTTGTAGCTCTCTTCTACGGTAAAAAATTTTTTATCCGTAAAAAGAATTTCCCGATATTTTTATCCCGCGTACCGCTTCAACAAAGCGCGGCATCTCTTCAGTCTCAGGTCCATTAGACGAGCATTCAAACGATTTCCTGTTTTTCTTCGATATGCCCGAAGCCCTAAGTCTTCATTTAACACCCTTTTCACCGTGGTTCTGCTTAACCCCATCTGAAGGGCCAACAGTTTCTGCTTACGTTTGGGATTTCTTTGAATTCGCGCCTGCACAGCTTTTATCACTGCTGGAGTCCTAACAGACCGAGGGCGACCACTTCTTGACCTGTCATCTACACTAGAGTCTTCATTGTATCGTTTGATGGTGCGATAAACGAATCTTTTGGTTATATTCAAAGTTTTCAGTATTCAAAAAATTTGAATTGGCGCGTAATCGCAACGATGCAACGCAATAACTGCAACACGGTCTTCTTTAAGCGTCCACTCCATATTTAAAAATGAGTAAAATTCTAAAAAGTATACATTTTTATTTTCATGAACAATTCGAATTCTATAAACTTTTTTGTGGCCAGCATTCTAAAAGAAAAGTTTTTACTGTGTGACAATACTTATGACCTGACTAGGTAAATGTGAGTTAGGTGGTTTTTCTAGTGTTATTCTTGATATCTTATAAGGCTTTAAAATTATCAAAAATAGGATTAATATTTACGAATGATCTATTTAGGAATTGTTGTTATAGTCCCGTATGCTGAGCCTGTTATAATACCTAAAAACTGAGATACAAAAGTCAGTCAACCACATAAACTTAAGTAATAATTTCTCGCAAGTTAGCCTATGTAGGGACTTTTTTAATAAAATAAGTATACGATTTGATATTGATACAGAAAAGACAAAAAGAAACATTTTAACTGTAAAATGTATGGGCCTTACTACAAAAAAAGGTTAGCTAGTATTTAAAAAAATCCCATTCAATAATTGGTAAGAATTTTTTAAACAAGCGTTAAACAGATGTTTAGCTTTTTTGTGGTAGCTAGGTAAATAATGAGGCTCTCTTTCTAAATACCTATAGGGAAAACTACTATAGGGAATATTTGTAGATACGTAAATATTAATTCTCTGTGGTAAAATGAATAATTTTGTCCAATAAAAAATATACCCTAGAACTTTTGGGCCACGAATAACAAAACACAATCGTGGAATACGTAATTGTATCCATTCTCACTTATCTATGACGTGTCGTGCACTTGAGCCGAGCTTTAGATCCCTTTGTTGCAATAGGGTTTTGTTTACAAATTGTTTGTTAATTTTAGGGTACAGTAAAACAATTTTCACTGCTTTTGAAATACATCATTCATCATTACAATACCAAAAATTTATGATTTATAATTGATAAGTTGTTGCCAGCGGCTTCGCCTGCGTTGTACTGGGCTGCAAAAATACATATAAACTTGGACAACCCATTTTTATCCCATGGTAACTGATTTATGGGATACAATTTATACGATGTGTTAATCTACGTACCTACATACTAAATTTAATCGTAATCGGTGCAGCCGTTTCGTTGTGGTTGAGTAACAAACAAATAAATAAACAACCATTCAAACTTTCGCATTTATAATATTAGTGTGATGAACTTAAATAGTCCTTAGGAACTACTTTACATAGTATACCTTCAGGTTTAATTATTTTTTGTATTTAATTACTATTGTAATTTAACTGTGAAGTGAACTGAAGTCCATTACTGCTTCTCTCATTACTTTTAATCCAAATGTTGCCTCAAAGAAATCGCTTTCAGTTATAAGGCCGCCTATTTGCATAAACTAGTATTTTTCAAACTTTCGCGATCACTGTACATAATTATTGATTAAAACGGGTATTTATCGCGTATGTACCTTTTTTATTTGTTATCCCGACGTTTCGGCTGTGTCTCTGTGACCCTGAACATCTGGAGAGTGAGCTGGCCCATGTTCAGGAGGTTCTAAAATCCAACGGATATGTAAATAGACGGCAGCCAAGACGCACAAACAGAGAAAAACCAACGGAGGTCTGTAGAAAGCCAACATTTTTGCCATACGTGAAAGGAGTGACGGATAAAATTGGAAATGTCTTGAAAAGGTTTTCAATCAAGTCGGTCTTCACTCCTCTCTCAAAGATGGCCAAGCATTTACGGACTCCAAAGGATGTTATACCTCTGCAGATGCCTGGTGTTTATAAGATAGACTGTAGCTGTGGCCGCTCTTACATCGGGCAAACCAAACGTACCATTGCCGAGCGTGTCAAAGAGCATATCGCAGCTGTCAAAAATCGCCAGGTAAACAAGTCGGCGATAGCAGAGCATCTGGTAGACTCGGGACCGAATCATTGGATTGAACTTCATGATCCTAAGGTTCTCTCTAGTGAACGCCGTTATTACAAGAGACTAGTTCGTGAAGCGATTGAAATCAAGAAATTTCCAAATTTCAATCGGGAAGATGGCTATAGACTCTCAGCGTCTTGGAACCCGGTGATTGCTAGGTGTGCGCGTCGTAATCCGTCGACTCAGTGCGTAGATACGGTTAGTGTAGTGTGTCGTAATATGAACGAGGACATTTCTAATTCTGAAGACCAAGTGAGGGTAGATGCTGCAGCTACCCGCACTTCCCGACGGTAGCTCCAAGTACTCCAGTCAGCCCGAGACCATGACTGTTGCATAAACTAGTTATTTATGTATCCCCGGTGTACAATAAAACGTTATTCTATTATATTCTAAACTTTCTCAGGTTAAATAAACAAAATCGCTTTATCTAAATTATTTGCCGAATTATTATATAACTTTAATTATCAACTTTGATAAAACCAAAAAAAGGATAACACGACGTTTTTGTTTGTTTCTTTTAATTCTCTATTGCACAAAAAGAAAAATGTACACATGGTAGGACTTAATGCTAAAAGCATTTTCTAACAGTCAACCGTGACAGGTAAAAAACTTATGTTAGAAATAAAAAAACTACTAATTACCTGATTGCCTATATAAATATAATAATACTCACAAATACAATATAATTATATAATATACAAATATAACACAGAATTATATAACATAAATTAGTACATGCAAATAGTACATGACAAATAATTGAAGCGAGATCTCTAAATCAACTTGGGCAAATCGGCGTTGTATGTATGTATGTATGTTTGACCGAGGATAACTTTCGAAGCGTAAATCCGATCATCATGAAATTTAATACATACGTAGGTAGTGATGGCACAATTTTGGTGTTACTAAATGAGCTAAAAATGTTGAGGGGTTGTTGAGATATTGGGGTTCAAGATGGGTAAAAATAATGAAAATGAGGCTAACTGGTCAAATGAGACGTCAAATGAAAGGTATAATTAGTACATTTAGACTCCGTTTTTATTTTTCGTAAACTCTTTGTAGTTTTTGAGTTCTTAGTCATAATAGAAACTGAACTTTGACAAAATTCACAGGGTACCAGTGACCCCCAAGTACTGAAATTTGGTATGCGCGTGGGACACAAATATAGGCAAAAGTCTAAAATCCAAAATAATTGCAATTTGTACTCAAAAAAATTTAACCAAAAAACATGAACTCCCGTTACCTAAAATTTGAATGAAACTGTAGGTCAAGTTTTGGGACTATTTTATTAGTCAAAGATTAAGGCCGGCTTGCACAAGGATCCCTAAACGTATTTAGCGACTAAACATGATTAAATTTTACGTATTTGTATGATTTGACATCATATTTAGAAACTAAATATGATTTAAGGAGTACGGCCCTAGGGCCGTAAATCGCATTTACGGAGCCTTTATCGAGTTTACATTGACCAACTTTCAGAGTATGAATGATGAAAAAACCGGCCAAGTGCGAATCGGACTCGCGCACGAAGGGTTCCGTACAATTAACTAAAAAAAAATTTCATTTGTTGTATGGGAGCCCCCCTTAAATATTTCTTTTTAGGATTTGTTGTTTTAGCGGCAAAACAGAAATAAATCATCTGTAAAAATATCAGCTGTCTAACTATCACGTTTCATGAGATACACAGCCTGGTGACAGACGGACAGACAGACAGACAGACAGCGGAGTCTTAGCAATAGGGTCCCGTTTTACCCTTTCGGTACGGAACCCTAAAAACAAATAAAATCTATCGCCTGCGTAACTATCACTAAGCCTCACGTGCGTATAATAAAACAGTTTACTAACACCGGCAAGGGCGAAACATCGCGAGAGGGCATAATGCTAAGGTATACAGAGGTGGGTAAATAATTCATGAGCACTTCTCTTAACCCGGCAAATGCTTATAACGCCTATTATACATAATGACAATGGACAAATCACGTTAAAGGCTCTGGGATGTCAAAAGTCGCAAGTCGAGCTTTGAAAATTAAAGCCTAGATTTATTCTGAAGAAATATCATGTTTCAAAAATTACAATGAGGGACTTAAAGAGACAATAGGTACTGATCGTAGTGCCTTGATATATCTACAACTAGCTGACAAATCCGCAGCTTCGCACGCATAGTTTTTCAATAATAACATTATCCCTCATTCTGCGCATTTGGGTAAGAAGTAGCCTATGTCACCCGAGGATAGTGTAGCTTCCCAACAATGAAAGAAGTTTTTAAATCGGTCCATTTGTTTCGGAGCCTATTCAATACAAACAAACAAATCTTTCCTCTTTATAATATTAGTATAGATTACATAAAAAAACTAGTCAATATTGTTATATTTGTATATTTTTTTTTGATAAACCTGTCGCTTAGCGTTGCTCACGAAGTTACACAGCAAGAATTTAAAAAGATGAAAACGTACACCAATAGAGTTACATTTTGGGTAGTACAGACATTAAAAGGAGAGAGTTGGTAGACAATTCGCTTGTTAGTCGGATGAGAAATTGAGCAGAAATGGCAGAAGACCGCAAGCAATGGAAAGAGCTGGAGGAGGCCTTTACCCGAGAGGGGTAGTAACAATAATTTAATATCAATTAGGTATAAATAAATATTGCTGGATATTTCACACAGCGCTATCTAGCCCCAAACTATGCATAGCTTGTACTATGGAAACCAGGTAACTGATAGAATACTTATATACTTTTTTTTGTAAATACATACTTATAATATGTAGAGAAACAACCAGACCCGGAACAAATATCTGTAGATCATGCAAACATTTGTTCCGCGGCGGAAATCGAACCCGCTACCTCCTACGTCTCAGCCGGTTATTCGCCCACTGCACGACGGAGGTCGATAAAATATCACCATAATATTTTTTGAATAAATAGGTTTTTTTTATTTATTTATTTATTATAATAAAAATAAATAAATGACACAATATAAAATATATACCTAGTCAGGTTATAAATTCTGTCACATGTTTAATATAAAATAATTGATACAAGTTTATTCATTATGTAACCATTTATATACCAAAATAAACTTAACAAAACATAGATTCTTATGACACTAAAGTTTATTCAAAATGACCTTCGTGATTTTGAATACAGGCCTTCAATCTGCGCGGCCAGTCGTCTATCGCAGCACGAACGAGGTCAATGTCAATATCGGCGGCTGCCTTAATCAAGGATGTCTTGAGTGACTCCAAATTGGGATGAGGCTTTGAGCACGCCTTTTCCTCCAAGTGTTGCCTAATCTTGTAATCTAACGGATTCAAATCTGGACTGGAGGAGGGTCAGTCTTCGTGCCGGATGAAGTTGATTTCACGCGCCGCCAGCCAGTCTTGTGTGCTCTTCGCTCTATGAGCTGGCGCCGAATCTTGTTGGAATACCCAGTGCCTGTTATTGAACATGGTATGAGAAACAGGTTCCACAAGGTTCGTCAGGACTGTATTTTGATACACAACTGCTTTCGTTTTTACACCTTTCTCACAAAAATGTACCTCTGTTAAGCCCCAATAAGAAACTCCCAACCATACCATGAGCGAGGATGGAAAATGACCTCGTTGGACACGCGGAATACGGTTGCTCGCTTCTTCACTACTGTGTACGTACACCTTATCATTTTGTTTGTTGTAGCTCTCTTCTAAGGTAAAAATTTTTTCATCTGAAAAAAGAATTTCCCGATATTTTTTTCCCGCGTACCGCTTCAACAAAGCGCGGCATCTCTTCAGTCTCAGGTCCATTAGACGAGCATTCAAACGATGTCCTGTTTTTCTTCGATATGCCCAAAGCCCTAAGTCTTCATTTAACACCCTTTTCACCGTGGTTCTGCTTAACCCCATCTGAAGTGCCAACAGTTTCTGCTTACGTTTGGGATTTCTTTGGATTCGCGCCTTTACAGCTTTTATCACTGCTGGACTCCTAACAGACCGAGGGCGACCACTTCTTGACCTGTTATCTATACTAGAGTCTTCATTGTATCGTTTGATGGTGCGATAAACGCTGCAACACGGTCTTCTTTAAGCGTCCACTCCATATTTAAAAATGAGTAAAATTCTAAAAAGTATACATTTTTATTTTCATGAACAATTCTAAATTCGAATTCTATAAACTTTTTTGTGGCCAGCATTCTAAAAGAAAAGTTTTTACTGTGTGACAATACTTATGACCTGACTAGGTATTTAATATTAAACATGACACTTTTAAACGTGTGAGTAAGTTAAAGCAGCCAGTAAACGCCCTTAAATAATTATTTTAATTTAATTTACTTATTTAGTTTTAAAGTGAATATAATAGGTTGGGGAAAAAGTCTTTTCGCATTGTAGTATGTATGAACTTGTAATAAAATCTCTTTGGCTATACTATTTGTATCTGGCTGGTTTTGGTATCATTCAAAGTTTAAATTTTAAAGAAGATAATTCCAAATTCAAATTAGGAAAATGTGTGACTTTTATTTGTTTTCGTACTTTAAAGATGAGTGAATCTAATAAAGAAATTCGATACATTTTAAAATTTTACTACAAAAAAGGTATAAATGTAAAGAAAGCCGCGAAAAAAATTTGCGATGTTTATGGACCTAGTGCAGTGTCTGTGAGAGTAGCACAAATTTGGTTTAAGGGTTTTCAATCCGGAAATTTTGATGTCAAAGATGCACGTCGCTCTGGTCGCCCTATTACGGATAAAATTGATGCCATTTTTGAAAAAGTGGAGCAAGATCGGCATATCAGTAGTTACGACGTAGCTGAAGAACTGAGAATTGACCACAAAACAGTTTTGGCGCATTTGAATTTGATATTTGGGTACCCCACGAGCTCACTGAAAGAAACCTAATGAACCGTGTACTCATTTGTGATTCTTTATTACGACATAATGAAACCGAACCATTTTTGAAGAACTGGTGATGAAAAGTGGATCACGTACGACAAGAACCTGCGAAAAAGGTCGTGGTCAAAGGCCGGTCAGGCTTCACAGACTGTGGCGGAACCCGGGTTAACTTGCAACAAGGTGATGCTGTGTGTGTGGTGGGATTGGAAGGGCATTATTCATTATGAGCTGTTACCACCAGGCAGGACCATCGATTCTGAACTCTACTGCGAACAACTGATGAGATTAAAGCAAGAATTTGAGAGAAAGCGGCCGGAATTAATCAACGGAAGGGGTGTGGTTTTTCATCATGATAACGCTAGACCTCACACATATTTAGCCACTCAGCAAAAAATAAGAGAGTTTGGCTGGGAAGTGTTAATGCATCCGCCGTATAGTCCTGAGACTAGACCTTCAGATTTCCACCTGTTTCGGTCTCTTCAGAATTCTTTAGGCAGTGTCAGGTTAACATCACGAGAGGACTGCCAAAACTACTTGTCGCGGTATTTTGATCAGAAGCCCCAAAATTTCTATAGCAATGGGATCATGTCCCTACCAACAAGATGACAAAAAGTTATCGAACAAAATGGTACCTACATACTTTAGTTAAATGTAAATAAACTATATTAAAAAATGTTTTGAATTTTCTTAAAAAATGCGAAGAAACTTTTTTCCCAACCTAATAATAACTAAATATTTCATTTTCATTTATTAATATCCTTTGATAAATTGCATGTGCTTGGACAGGTCAGATGAAACAATTAAATTATGTTACATAATTACATAATCCATAGATATCTAAAGGTACCTATAGTTAATAAATTTTTATAAAAAAAAGAAACAGTTCTACTCTATAACAACTTAAAATAAGGTCTGCAAAAGCATTGTCAAATTGTAAATAATAAAATATTTAAATAAACTATTCTATGAATATTTCAAGCGTATTCAAAACGAGCAAAAAAACATGTTTGTTGTAGGGAGCCCCCCTTAAATATTTATTTTATTCTGTTTTTTTAGTATTTGTTGTTATAGCGGCAACAGAAATAAATCATCTGTAAAAATTTTAACTAACTATCACGGTTCATGAGATACAGCCTGGTGACAGACGGACAGACAGACAGACAGTGGAGCCTCAGTAATAGGATGTCGTTTTACCCTTTGGGTACGGAACCTTAAAAACATGAAATTCTACGTGGCGTCAAAAAAATTGTAATGACAATGGACAAATCACGTGGAACGCTCTGGAATGTCAAAAGTTGCTTGTGCTTTGAAAATGAAATCCTAGTTTATTCTGAAGAAGTATAGGTATCATGAAGATCTTGCAACAATGACGAGGCAAGGACTTGAGAGACAGATATATTGTTCTGTTTTCGTAATTTTTTATTATATCTCATATATTACGCCACTTGACCTAGAAACCCTATTTTGAAAATGTAACTTCCATAATTTTGACCTCAGTAATCAAAATGAAAATAATTTTGTTTTTACTTTCACTAAAGGCACTGAAACATGTATTATTTCTGCATATTCGCTAAACTTCAAGTTTAGCGAATGCTTCAGTATTTGCTGAGATCAGCTGTGATAAAGGGACAGGCGGACGGACAAACGAACAAAGTCGCACCCCATGGGTTCCGTTTTTTAAACCATGATTCGTTGTTAGTACGGAGTCGGTTTCCATTATTTTTGCTGTGAGGATAAATCTAGAACTAAACTGCAATTACGTATTCTGTGACCACGAAGATGCATCACTGGATATCATTTTAGGTAAATACCATTTGTGGTTTTCGTTTCGTTACTAAAAAATATGCGTCATGTTAGGTTTATTTGAACAGTTGTCGAAGCCAGATTCAGAACAGGCTATATCTTCGCAGTTTCATTTGTAAAAACCTGTATATTTAATTTAAGTATACTCAGTCTAGTAGTAAGTATACCTATCAAAAAAACATCAATTTAGAGAGTAAAATTATTTAATAACTAATTTATTTGTTCAATTTTATTTAATGCACATCAATAAAAGTCAATATTTAAGTGTTTTTTTTATGTTATTTGTGGGGAAACAGGCTTACGACCCACCTGGTAAGCGGTCACCGTCGCCTATTGACACCGGCAACACCCGGGGTATTGTCGATGCGTTACCTACACTGTAGAAACCTCTTTACATTTCTCTTGAAGCGTGCCATGTCGTAGCCTAATGGGAAAACCTCAGATGGTAGCTCATTCTACACCTTGCAAGTATGGGGTAGAAAAGATCGCGTGAAGCGCGCTTTATTACGTTGTCGAGAAGTGCGGTGGTAAAATCTCGACGACGGGATGAGATCAAATAGCTCCTCAGAACATTCCCCATTATACAGGCGGTAGAATACACTGAGCGATCCGATGTCACGGCGTTGACTCAGCGGTTCCAGCCTTTCGGCGAGTTTGGGATCACCGATGATTCTAAGTAATTTTAAAACATACCTAAAGGCTCGAAAAAGCTCACGGAATCAAAATATGCATATATAAGCAACACGAGCTATCCAAGTTAGTCTGAAAGTAATATAGACCCTCAATATTTCGAGCTGTAAACCATCTAAGCACTGTCATACATCACAGAGCTTAATAAAGACCGCGCAAGCTTTGTCTGCACAAACATAAATTGCATTTCGTAGAAACACGGCTGAATTGCAATGCAATGCAAATACAATCTTGTTTTATGTTAATTCGTACGCAGAACTTAAGGGAAATTAGCAGGATTTATACACTAAAATAAATATGAACGTAAGCGATTGTATGATAAGTATCGATGAATTATGGAATAATGTTGGTTAAGAATTGTTGAGTACCTATTTATTGAAGCCTATAGAATCTAAATACGCAGCTATTTTGGCTTTTGGGTTATTTTATGGGATAATAAATCAATTCAAATCAAATTGTATTTATTGCGAAATATTGGATAATAAATATATATTTCTGGACATTTCACACGGCGCTATCTAGCCCCAAACTAAGCAGAGCTTGTATTATGGGAACCAGATAACTGATAGAATACATACTTATAATATATAGAGAAACAACCAGACCCGGAACAAATATCTAGATCATGCAAACATTTGTTCCGCAGCGGGAATCGAACCCGCTACCTCCTGCGTCTCAGCCGGCGATTCGCCCACTGCACCACGGAGGTTGTCAAACAATAACAGGTACAGTTGTTGTGTAGGCGCAGTCATATTCAGCGTTTAACGCATGCAATGTTAAAGCTTTACACATTCATTTAATTACAACTTTTTTGCATCTAAGCACAATGTCAGGGTTATTTATTTATAATACATAATAACGATAAAACAATAAAAAGTATTAAAATATTTTCTTTTTTTTATCTAGCCTACATTTTCCCACAGCTGAGCAAAGGCCTCCCCAACTCCTTCCACCTATCGCGATCCTTGGCAGATTCCCACCATTCCTTCTCGAATTCGCTGATGTCATCGTGCCAACGCTTTTGCGGCCGACCCCGACGTCGCTGTCCATCCTGCGGTACCCAAGGTGTTATGATATTGGCCCATTTCTCCGGAAGCATTCGACTTAAAATATTAGTCAAACTTAAAATAAAAAAAAAAATTATAATTGGTCAATCAAAATTGTCCTCGGCTAGGTATAGTATAGTATTAATACTATAGTATGTTTTTCTCTATTATTAGCTTTTTAAATTTAAATAAATTTGAACTAGGAGCATCTAGCACACTCTTTGGGAGATGATTGTACAAACGCACACTTTTTTGTTAGCCTTGTCACTACATTTCTTATGGTTATGGTGAGTGACCTATTAATATAGCTTAGAATATGGATTGGATTGTGTGAAAGATGGTAAAAATTGCTGATACTCAAATGGTATAAAAATATAAATATAGATATAGAAAATGCTTATTTATGAAACAGACATACATAATCACACATTAAAAGACACGTTATTATACACAAAATTATTGTGATTATAAATGAGCTACCACTCAACATTTGCTGCAGCAGCATAACTGCTGTAGCAGCAATTGCGACACGAATTTCTTAAAAAGCTGATTCGCCGCTTCAAACCACTGCTTGACAAAAGCGATGGATATAACACGGGCAACCCTGCCGCATCGAACGCCATCTATCAAGGCGTACCCAAAAACACTTCTTCACTCGATCACGGCGAGAGTGCATCAAAATCAATTATGTAATATAAATCAATACAAGCATTTTCATCAGCATAATGTATTTATTTTCATGAAGGCTCCTAAATAGTAACTGCTGTAGCAGCAACTGCTGTAGCAGCAATTGCGACACGAATTTCTTAAAAAGCTGATTCGCCGCTTCAAACCACTGCTTGACAAAAGCGATGGATATAACACGGGCAACCCTGCCGCATCGAACGCCATCTAGCAAGGCGTACCCAAAAACACTTCTTCACTCGATCACGGCGAGAGCGCATCAAAATCAATTATCTAATATAAATCAATACAAGCATTTTCATCAGCATAAAGTATTTCTTTTAATGAAGGCTCCTAAATAGTAAGGTGTCCGAATGGACACTGATTATAACTTATATCTATTAGGTATATCTATTATACTATAAATTTATAATAGACACTTTTGCAATTACAAAATACAAACAACATGATCACAAAAAAATAACAAGAAGGCATAATTAAGTAATGAGTATATAAGGAAGTTGGTTAACATATACCTAGGGGATACGGCTCGTTCGAACCCTTATTTTCCCCATATTTCTGTACGCTGCGGAGACGTGGACGCTGCGAGAAGTTGAAAAGAAAAAGATAGACGCTCTGGAAATGTGGTGCTGGAGAAGGCTTCTTGGAATATCATGGACCGAGTTTCGTACTAATGTCTCTATACTCCAGGAGCTCGGCATAAAACAATGTCTGTCAGCTTTAGTACAAACTCGCATTCTGAAGTTCTTCGGCCACGTCTCGAGGCGGGACACTGACTCTATTGAGCGTCTTGCTGTACAAGGACGAGTGGAGGGCATCAGACCGCGCGGAAGGTCGCCCATGCGGTGGACCGATCAAATAAAAGCTGGAGTGGGCGGCCAACTGCATGAATGCACGAGAATGTCTGTCAACAGAGACAAATGGCGAGATATCGTGAGGCGTGTAACATCTGCCCCAAAAAACAATGATACAACATGTTGACCACGACCGCTCTGTCAAGAGCGTTACGATTGAGAAGAAGGGGATACGATCACTTATAATTGACACTTTTGGAGAAAACCTCCAGGTATTTATTTAGGAAAGTTAAGGGAAATGCATGTCGTGATGACCCCCACTTAGAGTTAAGGGTAGAAATATGATAATTACATAGATTTAAGTTGTTCTTCTTCATGTGTTTTGTTTTATGGTGTGCAATAAAGTATACTCTATCTATATTTTCTAGATCTCTAATCTTCAAACGCAATCATTATGCCATAAATTACGTCGAGTACAAGGCGTATGAACGAAAACAGATTTACGCACTGAAACTGTTGTTGTTCGAGAATTGGACATTTTGGGTAAATAACTTGAAAGGAATGTGTGATAATAAAACCCATTTATATACTGAAACACATCTTCATCTCACAAAAGCGGAATGTTTTAAGAACAAATAGGTACAAAAATCCAAAATATCGTAATCGGTCAGACACCACAACCATACAAACGTATAAAGATCTACAAATAGGTATTTTATTTATAATTTTTAACTTTCCAACACACTTTATTGATATTTAATACGTAATCAATAAAATATTGTGGTCTATATTTTATCCTGACCGGGGCGCGTCAGGTAGTCACACTAATATAATAAACGGGAAAGTTTGGATGTTTGTTTATTTATTTGTTTGTTACTCAATGTCGTCGAAACGGCTGAACCGATGTCGATGAAATTTGGTATATACATAGATTATAAACTGGATCAACACCTAAGCTACTTTTTATACCATAATTCAGTTCGCAGGGATAAAAATGGGATGTCAAAGTTTCTATATGTATTTTTGCACCCTAGAACAACGCGGGCGAAGCCACTGGCAACAGCTAGTTTATAATAATTGTATTTTCATTTAACTATGCTGTACTTTCATGGTATAAATCAAACATTTTATCCAATGGATTAGTACCTATAATTTACTTGCCAGGATCAATCAGTTAGATTGCTCCGATCGGTAGTTTTATCGAGCAAGATTGTATTGTTGCGATTATAGAAAGCATAAGTAATGTATTCAGTCTGATTTGATATTCCATCAACGTCATTACACTTTATGATATTGTCATAGAACCAGCGTAGAACGCATTATAGAGAAAACTCCACGTTTGAATTGAATATAAATTATTCCTGATTCTAGCTCGAATTTACATTTTACTCGGTAATACACGTGGCAGGTATAAAATGCCTACTAATATAACAGAATCATTTAACACGTTAACTGCTGAAAACAAACTTGTGTTTTTTTAAATGCAACCCCAATGCGGTTTCACCCGCCTTGCGCTCTCTCTCGAATTTTCACACACAATGCGAGGTAAGCTTATACTAGAAATGTATAGCTTGATATGTAGCCGTGTGTACGAGTCTATGAACGAAAACACGCTACGCGTGAGATCCGGACTGCCGGCCGGAGTGCATTTTTACAGGTACAACGCGAGTGAGGCGACTCACATACCTCGCGTGCGGCTTAATAGCATCGATGGCTAGATTCGAAAAAAGTTCGCAGTCTGTGTTAATGTGGTGTGTCCCTTCGATTGGACTTGAAACCAGAACTACTATACTCTTAGATTTAAGAATAAAACACGATGTAACTATTTCTAGGATTATTCAAATTTGAATAGGAGGAAACTCGGAAGATGGACGAGGGCAGCAACCGAGTGGTGGCCGCAAGAAGGGCGCAGACCAGTAGGCAGACCACCCGCCAGATGGTCGGACGACATCTCGAGAGTTGCGGGAAGGCAATGGATGCACTTGGCACAGGACCGGAGAGAATGGCATGATAACGAGAAGGCCTATACCCAGCAGTGGGTGGATGTGGGCTGAGATGATGATGATGATTCAAATTTACCAATACAAAGATAGATGAGATGAGATCTTTCATTATATTTAGACTTAATTTACTTCCGTGGTCACCGTACCAGCCAAATTTCTGTTATTCGTTTTTAACTAGCATCACCATCCCTTTGGTACACGGAGTTTGCACAACAATATGTCTTCTTCTATCTAAACCTATTTTCTGTGTTCGTATTCAACAATTTACTGTTTATTTTGAATCAAACGTTAAAAAATTATAAAAAAACCTCACAACCTACTACTATCTGCCACTACCACTCTGGATGGCAGTAAGCCGTTAGTTTTATTGCCATAGTAGGTACCTAGATGGAGCGACGGCAAAAAAAATCGGCACATCAATGAAACTGATTTTTGGTACCACGGCAAAGAAAGGTACATTTGCTCTTAGCTGTGATTCGTCAAATCTGAAAGACTGCACATAAAAGCAAATTAATTAAGGCCAAACAATACTGAGTCATAAACAAGGCGTCTGTTTGTGTGGGGCTCGACTCGGCAGTGAAAAGCTCTCGCGGAATCTCACTCTAAGTTATAAGAAACAGCGATCATTATCATCATATCAGTCAAGGGCGTCCAATGCTGACCGTAGACCTCCTCCATAGATTTTCAGGGCGCCTGATCTTGTGCGGCCTGTACTCAACGGGTTTTACATACTTCATTCATAACATTCTTTTTGATAAGTGTCTAGTCATTGTAAATAACGGTGTCCTTTAAATCACTGTTTTCCCAGACAAAACGTTTTTCAGACGATGGTCTATTAACAGTTTATAACATCAAATTAATAAACGAAACGAAATTGGTCTTTGAAAAATATAAAAAATTGCGAACATAAAACGTCTATTTTAACGTTACGGCCTACAACATAGTCAGCGCGCTGACCGGTGTACCTAACTAAGGAGTAGGTAATACGCTACGGCTAGCGTACCCACGAACTTTATGTCACGGTTAGTTTTTGAACAAAGTTAGACTTATATGAGAAGGTCTAGATTTTATTTTTTATATTTTGTTATTTGATGCTATAAACAGTTATTAGACCATGGTCTGAGCAACATTTGTTCTGGGAAAACAGTGATTTAAAGGACACCGTGTGTAAGTATTCTATCAGTTATCTGGTTCCCATAGTAAAAACTCTGCTTAATTTGGGGCTAGATAGCGCTGTGTGAAATGTCTAGAAGTATTTTTTTATTTATTTTTTATTGTGTGTCGTATTTTTCTATTAGAATAAATGTTTTCTTTCTATATTTTATAATGCTTACAATTATTCAAATATGCCATACAAAACTATATCAATCAAGTTGTTGCATAATCATGTCTGTATTTGTCCAAGAAAAACTGAGCCAATGAGAGATCAACGCGCTTAAAACGACAAGCGTTGATGTTTTTTGTATGCAAGATTTTTGAAATGAAAACTTTTTTACGTGCGTCGGGCATTTTTTGAGATGGGAAAAATCATAGAACTCGCAACACTGTTACCGTTACCGACACCTCTGTATATAAGTAGTGACAACTTCTTTAGGCGCGTTGGACTTTTTTTGAGATGGAGAAAAACCATTAAACTTGTGACACTGTTACCATTACCGTTACCGACACCTTTGTTAATAAGTATTTCGTAATTGTTCAAGTTTTCACTTCTGTCGTCACTCCCGGAGTGCTACTTTTTTGTTGGTACGTATATTGCAATTAATGTTCTCTCTTCGCCCGGTTGTAGATTTTTACGTGGATCCCCGCTTATTATCTGGATGTTAATAAAAATCCTCTCCATCTAAATAAGGTCAATACTCAATACTCAATCGTTTATTGTATTCCACAATGTAATAATAGGTGGTAAATAGGTTCATTATGGACCCTGTTGGGCACAACAATATCAAGGTCTGGAAGAACTCGCGTTTAAAAAATAAGACAGTACAATTTTGATTTTTTTCTTTGTTTTAATTTTCATCGTCAAGTCTCTTATTCATTTATGCTTGTGCAAATCACAGAATTGCGTTGAAATCTCAACACTTGGACCCTTGTGCCGTTACGCAGCAAAAATCACATTAAATATCAGCAGAATGCCGTTAATAGCGTAAAGCCTTTGTGTGGAATTCCAGTGGAAAAATCAGAGTTTACAGAGTTTTAATACATTGTATTTCAGTAAAACACAGTACAAGAACACGTAGATGTAACAATTTAGTATCTTTGTTACCTTGTTAGCTTATCCCGAAGGAATCAGAAACTTACTTTTTCTTCTACTTTATTCAACTTTGTTTGTATTGGATTTAGGTTTTCTAAGAATATACCTGTGATTCTAAGAGTTTTATTTATAGAAATCTCAGGAATCTAATAAAAAAAATTTAGATTGGAATTTGTCGTGTGGCCTATTTTTCAGATTAACGTGACTGTTGACCAGAATCCGCGTTATTTAGAACCTGGTGTGTGGACAAACCTAGTTTAGGTTATGAAGACATCATTGAGCTATGTTTAATCAGCTTTTTGTATGAGATAATAAACAATAAACAAACAAATGCTATCTAATCCACTCTCGGGTACAAACAAAACTTTAGACGAATGCTATAAAAACTCTCATAATATCCTCACAAGAGTTGTTTCTGACTGCAACACAGTCTGTGCCCTACGAGTATGCTAAACAAAGTCTTACACGGATTTTCATACAATTTATCAAGAAGCGCAGCGTCATATATTTTCATTAGGAACAAGCTCCTGCAGGTACCTGTGGGTGGACCCAAGTTGCCAGAGACAGTAAGTCAGATTTATCTTGCCACCCAACTTCTCCCTTCCTTCTACCCTTTTTCAATGTCGCTCAGAACCAGGAACTTCCCGAAACTTGTGGAACGCTTACATTTTTCCATATTTATTGCAGTTTTAGAAGTTTACTCAGAACTTTTAAAAGGTCACGACTTCGTAAGCTAGTATTTATTGGATTTGCTGAGAAGTAAGTGTCTTTACCAGTAAACTCAAATTTATTGGTATAGTTTCCGCACTTACTTGTGATATTGGAAAGTACGTCCGTTACTTCATATCAATAATGTTATCTTCGAAAATAACTGCCAGTTGGTAAATTAATTAAATTCAATGTAGACAACACGTTACAAGATTTATCTTTGTAATAAATCGTTTGTTCTACAGCGTCTTCAAATACTACATCTGTATAAAGGACTTCATTTTTGAGATAAGCAATGTGAGTGAGAGTTTACTATCCTGTTGTATTAGCAAGCAAAATAATATTAACTATAATAAAATCCTTGAATAGCTAATAATAATGAGGTAAACGGCTTATTGTAATGTAATTGTCGCGTTTTTGCGATAGAACGCGCATTCTGCATTTCTATTGTTTTTACAAGCTTTTTATTAACTTGCAATGTATGTATGTTTGTCCGGATGGAATCTTGCAACTGAATTTTAAACACATTCACCTCAACCGATTGAGCTGAAATTTGGAATACATATGTAACTTCGGTGACAATGCAATAATATGGTACCATGGAGGTGCTCTCATGATGGAGATGGATGCTAGACAACGGAACTTCTGAATGGATTATAGTAGGCTACTAGTATTTGGGCTCATTTGAATCTGCTTGCGGTTCCGATTATGAATTTGATAAAGGCTTGTTTTGAAAAAGTATTTTTTTAACAAAAAACTTATATTATATTTAAGTACTAGCTTCCGCCAGCGGCTTAGTTCGCGTTGTTTGTCAACAAAAAGTAAACTATGTTTTAATCCAGGTTATAATCTACGTACATACCAAATTTCATCGCATTCGGTTGAGCCGTTACGACGTGATTGAGTAACAAACAAATAAATAAACAAACATCCAAACTTTAGCATTTATAATATTAGTGTGATATTTTATTCGATTGCTTTTCCTGTAATCGGTGCTAAGTACAATAATGTTACTTCATCTATTTATAATGCAGGTTAGAAAACAGTGCGTGCGCATAAAATACTATTTCTAAAAGAGTCTCTTGATCGACTGCCAACTAAGGCTGTTATCGATTATTTGTGTGAACTATTGTTGTGAGCAGACGGGGCGCAGAATCTTTAGGGGAGGCCACCCCTCCCGTACAACAAACACAGTTTAACTCACTTCTCATTTCTGTGGCAAACACATTAAAACGACATAATGCTACAACATGCGTTTTTGAAACAACAAAAAGACCTAAAACTGTCGCGTGTAATTGCTTCGAAATAGTTGAGGCCAAGGAACTTGGGTCGTAAAATTTGAATACTGGGCCTTGTTTTATTGTCCCTTGTTTGTATACTTGTGTACTTTCTACGGTATGCAAGTATCTGTTTTCGGCTTTGTGGGGTTTGATTTCCGGAGCGTGACAGGGACACATTTGATTTTGGCTACCTTAGAACTCGAGAAAAACAAGCAATGAGGAGTTCATTGCTTGTGTGACACAAACCCCTCAGATATCGAGTACGTTTAAGTTGTTTTTACGTAAATTGTACCTAACTTAATTAGAATGCTGCTGATATAAACATCGTTTTTGTGCTGCAGAAGAGGGTTGTTCGTGCAATTTATAATATGGGCGCCAGATAATCACTACGTCATAAATGGAAAGAAATAAATCTGTTACAACTTAGATGTAACTAATTAAGTTATCTTCAAAATGATATGAAATTACGATTTAAAATAAACTTTAACATTCCATTGAAAAAAGAGAAATAAAATACTGAATAGATTATGTTTCTTATTGCAAAAGGCGAGTATTCAAAAGAGAATGGAAATTTTGTGAAATTTAATACGATGTTTTAAATTTATCCGTAATTCGATATCACCTTTTCAAGAGATAGAGTTACACCGGGAATTAAAGTGAGGTGGTAGAGAGAATAATGAAATAAATGATTATATACCAAATTTTCGATTCAATAAGCTATATGCGTTTTGTTTTTAGGTAGATACAACTCCTCTTCAAAAACTTTCTAGATACTTAGTATAAAGAAGGTAAAAAGTACGCAAAAGCTTGCAATATTTAAGCCACATACAAACTCGTTGGGGCCTAGCTAAATTGTAATTTATTCGAGTGTTGCATTGCAGTGCTCTGCAGCAACTGAACGCCCACAACAAGGCAATGGTTTTGAAACTGGTTTACTGATAAACGCACATATTATACTGCGAGTCTGTGATATGATAACCGAGGGACTTAGATTGAACGTGAGTTCAGACCACGCAAATGTGGGCGAAAATATTTTATAATCGACCACCAAAATCAATTCTGACTGGCTAGTTAGTATGTATTTTGTTGAGATGGTGAGTTTTTGAAGTAAAACTTCTTTTCGCACGCTTGACTTGGGGATTAAGCTGGTAAATGCGTGATGAGAGCGTTACGAAAAGTGTAATTGGGCGAGGCAAATGGATGTTGAGAGGGAGATATAAGTTAGTGAGTATAGAGAGATATAGATTTACGTTTCGTATATTACTGTAGGGGCAAGAGAGAGAGAGGTGCGAGCCACATTTTCTTTCTCTCTTTCTCTCATAGCCAGTTACGTTTCGTACATCTAAGACACAGTGCAGGCCTATTGTCTGTATCACACTGTAGGAGCAAGAGAGAGCAGGGCGCGCGCATATTTTCTTTCTCTCTTCTTCTCAGAGCCAGTGCATGGAATATATATACTATATATCTCAGTCAGTAGTTCATTTGCGAGTTTGCTAGCGTTACGCGAACGGTGATTTCTTGATTATTTTTCGTAATTTCATTTCGTTCTTAAACAATTTTATAAATTAAAAATTTTAATGATAAAGAAGTTTTACTTCAGTCAAGTGGTCTAAAGCACACTCGTTTTTTTTCGAAAGCTGTTGATGGCATGAGAAATTTATCAGATATTGCTCTGAAATAATTTTCTATTCTTCACAAAACAGCGATTTTCCTAACAAATAACTATATATACTATATAAATATCAATAAGTACATAACTGAGAACAAAATGTTCTAGCTTTTTGCAGTCTTGTCCTGAAGAGTCGTACGCAACTTCCACAGAAATCGCAAATTCCAATCAAATTCTCGGACATATATTTTATTTTGCAATTTTGCATACACGCAAACCATTAAATTTCTGCAATCGGATTTAGCAAGGAACAGCTACATGGAAGAAAAGTACGATGTTATAATCTATTCTTAGATTCATTGTAGGCGGTGACTCTCCTCGTAAAGAGGTATTTTATTCCATTTACGTAGGCCTGCAGTTTATGTGGAAAGTTTCTGTTTAATACTGTTTGTAATATTTGCGTAATTATACTTACTCAGTAGTGGTAATTTATATCTTCATCGCTATATTATATTAATAGGTCTGTAATACTTACCTATAATATTCAAATTGGTACTTTAAATGTCAATCTAGATGCTATCTTCAAGAGACTTACTTAGTTGATGGAGGTTTGTTGCAAATGCACGCTCGTAGCATCATAGTGACCTCTTCAAATGTCACTTACGATGTAACCATCCACTCTGGGTAAGCAATAAATCATGATACAAGTATACTGTTAGTAAGTATTACTCGTGCGCGATAACTTGGGACCTGCTAGGAATGCGACTCCCCGACCGCTTCCCCTGCACTTCCCCGATGGCGCCCGTATTGTACCGTTCGCATCACTATTTTTTACTAGGGTTTTTAGTCTCGTACTGGTCTACGTCACGTAACGACGCGCTCTGGAATTCTTTTAGTTTTCGTTTGTGTTATTGTTTTGTTGTTGTAGTTTTTGTTGTTATAGTTCTTGTTAAGTGTTTTTGTTATCATTATGAAGGGTAAACCTTTGCATAGCGGAGAAAGAAACCTCGTGCTAAAAGTGTTAGAGTTTTTTAAAAACGAAAAACGGAACAAACAGTTTTGTTTACCTGTCCACTAAGTAGTGACGAAGATGAGATAATGTAAATAATAGATAAAATAAATGTATAAACTTAAACATTGTAATTTTATTTTATTCAAATAGTGTAAAAAAGATTAGATAAAAAGCAGCGTCCTCCCTGAGTAACATAATAAATTAGGTTAAAAAAACCAAAGACGAAGCCGCGGGCGGCTGCTTGTTATGTTCGCTTTTTTGCGGGCAGTACAAACACGCCAATATGACGTCACCGCGCTCAGGGCCCAACTTATCGCGCACGGGTAATAGTTCTCAGTAGTTTACTGGCAAATGCCAAGTTATCTCTCAGTGAAGCAACAGAATATTGTACCAAACACTGTACATTACTGTCATAAATTATTTTTTAATTTTTTAATAACTTACGAAAACTTAATTTTTTTATATATATAGGCACTGTTTGATAATATACGCACAAAAACGGGGTTATTTTGATGAACCTAATAAATAAATTTGTGAAATATTTACCATAGAAATATGAAATTTATTTTGGCATGTAAAAACAAACACTTTATTAAACTTATGTTGTGCTATTGCATAATGCTTGCCATCTAACCACATATGCTGTATTGGTGACACCTCGAGATATCTTTTGTTGTCCCTTTCGAACCCAAAACCCGCAGCCATTTCTTGGATGTTTGGTTGGATTTTTGGACGTCGATTGCAAGTGTAGGCAGTAAGTTTTATATCGAATTAATCACCCAAACTTAGTCGATTTTCTTTCAAATTTGATAATATAAGTAACTAGTAGTTTTTTTAATTCGAGAAGTCATTTTTTATGTTTTGAGAAACCGTCACTTGAATATCGTCAGTATATTACCAAACAACCTGTATGAAAAATAAATGATCTAGCCCAGCACTGGCATTCTTATCTTTTTTTATATAATTGATGAAGCATAAAGCCCACCTAATGTTAAGTAGTAACCATAGCCTATAGCAAAGTATTGCCTCGTAGGTCACGCATCTTAGAAGCGTGCCCTACGATGACCTGCTCTGCGTCCATAACTTGAAACATACAGGTGTGAAGCCACATGTGCCTGTAATTTCACCAGAAACCATACCTTTTATACCGATGCACAGACCTTTTTGGCGGAAGAAATAGGTATTATACTTCCCCGGTTGAGCCGGACAAGGAACTCTACTAAACTTTAAATTTATCTCGCGTCCTCGCGAAAAATAACGCTTGCAACATTTCATCACATTTTTTACGATTTTCTAATGCTTTTATTTCTACGCCTAGATAAATTTTCAAATAGACGTGATTTGCATAAGTAAACATTGGAAGCGCATTACCTCTTAGTTCGCTAGGAAGGCTGTGTTCACTCCCCGGTTCATTTATTACAAGGTATGTTATTTATTACCGCCGTCAGTTCGCAGGTGTGACTTAGCTTTATTATGTAATTGGATTTCTTAGATCGCTTGGATAGTTTGAGAGAAAGAATTCATAATTTTGTTCGTATTATAACGGCTGGGTTACAAGATATGTAATGAGTGATTAGTTTTGAAAGTAAATTAGGCTTTGAAATAAAATAATTAAACATTCATGTTAACGGCAATGTCTCTTATGATGAAATAAATGTGTTATTATTATTCTTTGTTCGTACAAAGGAAATGAACGTACAAAGGCGAAACCTTAGAAGATAGAGAGTTATTGTATTTTTTATTGTATTAGATTTTGTAACTTACACCGGGCTATGAAATAGTTAATACGAGTAGTAGGTAGCAAATAATAATGTTCTATTCGTGATTGAATAATTGCTTCCAAGTTTTAACCACCTATACATTTGTAGTTTATTGTAATTCTTTGTACTTCGCATACCTTTCATGGTCATCAATTTCTCTGCTACTATTTTAGGCAATATCACTTTAAATGATCGTAGAAAGCGACCAATAAAGCGAGCAATACAAACGACAATGTCAATAACTCCATTTCCCTCATCGATAAAGTTCAGAAGGCTATTACCTGCGCTACAGGGGATCCATTTGAGCGAATCAGGCGGTATGTTAAAGATCTTTATTGGCCGGTCGGAGACCAGTCTATGTACCAAAGAGCCTGTGGGCGTAGGACCTGATAGCTGCGAACATGGTCCAGCAACTTAAGATAAGTGGCCGTCGCGTCGGCATCGACGAAACGAATCGCTTGGAAAATGCTTTCTCGAGTCACTGGTTCGCGGTTATTCTGCCTGAAGCTTTGAGAGCTTTTGGTTGTGAAAGTTGGTAAAGTGAATCGGATTAGGCTGTGCCACAAAATAATCTATAGAGATGACTACAGTTTTTGACAAAGTTTATTTAAGTAGTAATCACAAGACCATCTCGCCTTGGTCTATTTTCTTAGACTACCACTTGTCTAGGGTTCTGTGCAACGAACAGGCTCCGAACAAACGCAATAAGTTAATGCGAAACTCGTTGTAATGCACTCGAATCGAGAATAAGCAGGCAAGGGGTATGTGAAAGACACAACACCTACCTAACTAGGTAAGCTAATACCCCTAGCACGACTGTAAGCACATAGGCACGTACAATCATCTATGTGATTATCCTATTATCTCCTTGATTAATGGTTGGAGACATATGACTCTGACAGTGCACTTCAACAATAAAAGTTAAGACGATCTTAACACCCAGCTGCTCTTAATTTAACCGGCTAATTGAAACCACTCTCCATCGCCTTTTATCACAAAACCGCTTAAAACTGACAGAAACTCGCAATGTTTTGACCTTAACTTAGAACAACAAAGACCTATCTTAAAGCTAAACTCATACAAAAATAAATTAGAGTTTTTTTACTCAAATTAATTTAGAGCTTGACGTGATTCACGCGTAAACAAAACAACCACTCCAAATAGCTATAAAACGTAAACATATATCGCATCGTTAAACAACTCCGATTAGAGCACTAATATACTATTAGATAATCTGTGGCACCGGTTTGATCTATAAATAGGTAAAGCTTTGCACACCATAAACAATAATCCACACGATTTGTCACTCGCGTCGCGGCTTGGTTTAGTTCGGTAAGTCAGCGCGTGCGACGAAAAGCGGTGAGCGTGCACGCGCGACCATCTCGTCCGCGCGACAGACAACACACAACAGACCAACAGTCGAAAGCGCAAGGGCCTTCGCCCCTTCCGAATCCGTGATCGCGCGGGATGCAATGCTAATACTGGCGTACTGGCGCT
The DNA here is from genome assembly GCA_918857605.2 of Philereme vetulata. NCBI lineage: Eukaryota > Metazoa > Arthropoda > Insecta > Lepidoptera > Geometridae > Philereme > Philereme vetulata. The sequence continues at coordinate 5,989,776 of OU975473.1, read as the reverse complement.
TAGGGCTACCAAAGCACTTTCAGACGTTATGGTTTTGCACGATCGCGGTTCAATGAAAAATAGATTAGATCACCTGCCCTTTTAAGATTTTCTGATCGTGCGCGCGTGACCTATCGATAAATAAGCTGGCCTAACCTTTTACCGATAAAAAAGTCAAACTGTTTTGAAAATTACAAGCTCTGGAACCTATTGAAGCTTAATTAATTGAAAAAAAACCAACAAAAAATCTTATTCTATCTAGTAACAGCCCTGATACCTAAGAGATATGAAAAACTGTCGGCACGGGTGCCATCTGCGAAGGGTTCCCTTGCATTAGTGGGATGACGTTATGCACTCCCTGAAGGGTCCGTGGCTTATCTCGTTAAATCAGTCCACCCGCAGAGAAATTTACACTGAGGAACGGTAAACGGCTTCCGAGGTACAAGATTACCTTTCGCCGGAACGTACTTTATAGCAGTTTAGAACCGTTCGGATGAATTTACCACACGTAAATATTACATTAAGTTTGGGACCGCATGGGATTAAATACCAGTATGATACGACAGCCCTTACACAACAGTACATAAATACTCACTTCAAAAATACTACATGTAATAAATTTTATACCGACTGTACGCTTGGACGTAATTTAAACTCTTTTTAATGAGAACTGTCCGATATTTAATTATTGTTGTGAGATTCAATGTGTACTAACAATATAACTCACAAAAGAGAAAATAACTAGAAATAGCCCGGGGTGTGAAGTAAAATGATAGCTAGAAACCGTAGATTTTTTATTCGTGGTTACCTCTTGCCGAACAATAAATATTTTGTCTAGTAATAATAGGAGGGTGAGGGTGTTTGCGTCAATATAAATTTATATTTATCGATAATGACATCAATATCTATTACGTCCTGTATATGAACTGTTTATAGGCAAAACAATAACGCAGAATACCTATATTCGTTCTAAATCTTAGAAGATTGTTTGTTTTTGTTTTGTGGGTATTTGAGGGTTTTTTTAGTAAAGTGTTACATTAGTTTCTAAAGTTCAGTAAAACAATTTTGTTTTGTTCAATATACAAGAATAAACATCATTTGTTTTTATCATTAAAGTAAACTCGTAAGAAATTGAGATGATAAAAGTTAAATTTAATTCCGTAAAAGCAGTATTATTGATATGAAATAATGCAGGTAAAATTTAAAAAGTATGCTAACTCGTGTACATGCATCTTGCATGCCAACTTATAACTATGGTTAGGTACACAAATTGTTATGTAAACATGTACAACTAAAACAAGCGAAATGATAAAATAAATAAATATTGCTGGACATTTCACACAGCGCTATCTAGCCCCAAATTAAGCAGAGCTTGTACTATGGGAACCAGATAACTGATAGGATATTTACATAATTTTTTTTTGTAAATTTATACTTATAATATATAGAGAAACAACCAGACCCGGAACAAATATCTGTAGATCATGCAAACATTTGATCCGCGGCGGGAATCGAACCCGCTACCTCCTGCGTCTCGGCCGGCTATTCGCCCACTGCACCACGAAGGTCGTCATGATACATTGTTATGACCGCACGAGACGATAATAGATTTACTTTGCGCCAGTAAGAAATTACAAATCTTATACAATGTTTCATTGCATTTTATAAGGTTAAGATTACCTTTGAACATTCATTCAAGTCAAGTATTACATTTAAATGAAGCGTCAAAACTTTGAATTGGCGAGACGTAAATCAAACTTTCTCGATCGGAAAATCGTGAAAATTTAACCTGAATTCTTGAACTTCCAGGAGATTTAAATCCTCTTTACGACTTTTGTATAACAATGCGGAAGTGCCCAGCTTCGGTTCAGAATTGAGACTAATTCCCTTAACGCCTTTAAACGGATCGAACTATTCGTGGAACGTGTACTACTTAATGATTTATATTAGAAACGTGAGAAAATATGAATTATTTTGGTGCGAGAGTGTAGTGAACTTATAAGTGGCATAGCATTCTTGTGTTACCTACCACTCTGAGCTGTCGCGATGGAGAAGGCGGCGTATCAATCTTACGACAAAAACTTGCCAAAGCACTTTTCATGAGCATGATGATAAATGCCAGGAAATTTCAACTGTAGAGGATAATAGGTTCGTATTTCAGTAAGTAGAGAGAATAACATAATTGTATCAGGAAAGATATTTGAACATGAACTAAATAGTTTGATGTAAAAACGTAATAATATATGTTAAATATTTACAAAATATTATTAAATACGTAAAATATTTGTAGTGTGTACTGTTGGATGTTGTAGCTCTGGCCAAAGTGTTTGATTAAAGGCGTGGACTCATGTCTACTTTGCGGCACCGGCCACCGTGCAACGGCACGGCGCCGCCACCGGGAGAAGGCGCGGCACGGCACCGTCCACGGCGTGCCGCGCCAGCAGACGGTGCTCCGCCATTAAACCTAGCATTTCAATAGACTCAACAGGTTTTCTGAACACGTATTGCTTTAATATACGAGGTGCTATCTTGGTTAGCAGTTTATCAAAACTAGATATTGGCATTTTAAAATATTCGTAAAATTTGTCATCACCGTAAAATAGTCATATTCAGCGCTTCACATTTCCTCTTAAAATGACCTCTATCATGGTTCATTATAGAAAGGTATGGATTCACCCAAAAAAAAAATTTTTTTTTTTCATTTGTCGTCTGAACGGCAACAGGAGCTCAATACGTCTTTCGCGGTTCATATCAGGATAATAACTGTTATGTTTTGGAACGACCGTTCCTACTATGTGCCGGCGCGGCACGACACCGTGCCGCGGCGCGGCGCCGCGCCTTCTCCCGGTGGCGGCGCCGTGCCGTTGCACTGTGACCGGTGCCGCACCGTAGACATGTGTCCACGCCCTAAGTCGATGTCATTGTCGAATTTGCTTCTCACCATTTGCGAAAGTTTCATCAGTCGCACTCTTATCTGACAATTCACTGATCCATCTCTGGGAGTGAATTAAACGAAGCATTGAACTCATAAGGCATAATTTACGAGGGCGTAAAGAGTGCAGTTTAATAAATGGAATTCTCGAAAGGGGGCCGTCGTGTCCAGCCTGTAGATCGTATAAAATGAATAACTGGGCGTAATTTTGTTATGGGAATAAGATTATTGCTCTCGTGAATAGTCGAGAACTGCAATTATTTTAAATTATAGATAGTTCATTAAAATGCAGGGAGAGTTTCTTATTTAATCTTTACTAGATTAAACTTGTAACAGTATATTATGATACAAGTGAGCTGAGTTGCTGATTACACACGAGGCTGTGGTTTGCAGCCCGAGCCGTAGGCGAGGGCGTAAATCAGCCAAGTGTCTAGTGAGCTAGTTGCTCACGAGTTTCATACGCACTTTTTCAACACACTTGCAAAGAAAAAACAAATCTTCTGTACATAAAAAAATCTTGTGTAAAGCTTGACATTTTTACAATTATTTACTACACAGTAACAAATGCGATACAAACAAAAAATGGGAAATGGCGCGCATGTTTTTTTTTGCACGCGCTAAATGTAAGTTGATGGATACTTCAAAGTTATAATTTTAGTGATAAAATGCAAATGTTTTATAACAAATTATTGTAAATTATAAATGATTTGATAATAATAAATGTTGTTTCGTTTTAATTAGGGATACATTTGTAAACTTTTAGTGAATTAATGTATTTTGTGTTTGTAGTTATTTATTCCAAAAATGTAATAGGATTTTCAGCGGCATAAAACCTCTTTGTTGTTACAAAAACAGTATTACCCGGTTTAATTGAAAATGCTCTGGTTACTCGCACATAATTTGCAGTTAGGTACTAACTTAACTTTGTAGGGATAATTTTATTATGCACTAGTGTGTAATATTATTACGCACGCGTGTGTTATAGTTCGGTATAAGGCCCTAAGAACGATGTAGTATGGCCCACTTTACAAGCGTGTGTTGAAAAAAAATATACTAAATTTGTTTTATATTTTCTGTCTTGTAGTCTGTTAGCTGTTTCAACAATTAAGAAAATTAATATAGATTCTTTGGACTGAACCCTCCCTACATCAGTGAGTAAATGCACAAAGCTCAGACGCAATACCTACTACTAATTTATTAAAGACTATTCCCGTATCTCTACCCAAACAGTTCGAGCTGTGAACTACGAAATAAAAGTGAAGAACACTACTCTCACTCACTAAGCACATTTGTGTAGCATTAGAGGTCGAGAATCGAGTTTGTTGACAGAATGGATAGACGATTCAGATGGAGCTGAGAGAAATGTAAACAAACCCTGACGTGACTCGTCTGTTGACCGTATTCAGGCGACTAAAGAGTGGTCCATTACTCTTAACACAATATACGTTTCAGCTGAAGAAATTGTTGAAATAATACAGTAAGTAACTATAAGAACATAAAAGTTTTTGATCCTAGTAAAATTTCAAATCTAGTTGATTTCGTAGATCGATTTATAATGCGGGAAAAATGTTTGTATTATTTCGGGAGTTGTTGTGGTACCACCTTACTTGTGCTTCCTGATCCTTACCATACAGGGAATCTTAGTATGGGGTCTAAACTACGTACACGCGGCTACACATCAAGCTATACATCTCCAGTATAAGCTGACCTCTCATTCTATGAAAAGCCTACACAATGCGAGGTCAGCTTATATTGGAAATGTATAGCTTGATGTGTAGCCGTGTGTACGTATGCGAATGATGGGTGCTCTTAATTAATTTAACTAATGTAGACATTATTGGAAATATAGAAGACTAGCTGGTACCCGCGACTTCGTCTGCAATCTGGAAATTTATAGAAATATCCCATGCAACGAACACCTGTTTTCTCTTATCCTACTTTCTACTAATATTATAAACGCGAAAGTTTGTATGTATGGATGTTTGCTACTCTTTCACGCCGCGCCGGAACGGCTGAACTGATTGCGATGAAATTTGGTATGTACGTAGATCATAACCTGGAATAACACTTAGGCTACTTTTTAGTGGCAAACCACGCGCGCGAAGCCGCGGATTGGTCAGCTGGTATATTATATACGTGTAAACTCTACAGTTTTTGCAGCGTACGCCAGAATAGCTCGCAGATGGCAGATTTTTTTCCGACTTAGTTGACAATTATCGTTATATATTGGACAATTCACACACTATCTTTAAAAATTATAGCTTGTGTTATTCAGATGTATCAGCTTTATTATTGTAAACTTTCATTATAATCCATTCGATGGTTTTTGCTTGAAAGAGGAACAAACATCCATACATACAAACTTTCGCGTTTATAATATTAGTAGGATAGTAGGATAATGATTCTATTTCTAGTTTCCTTTAATAAACAAAATATTTGAAGATTTAATAAGCCCGATACCAACCCTTACTTTAGTAGGTAATTGGCTACTGGAAACATCACCCGGCCTTGAGTGTATGTTGAGTAATTTGATACATAACACCCGAGAATCCGAGACGTAGGAAGCTTGTTATTTTAAGGAAATGATGATTCTGTCAACAAGATGCTTGCACATTAAACTTATAAATACAGTTTTACAAAGAATGCAATTAAGCTTTGTACAAAAAGTCTTTCAAATATTAGAAGAATAGATCATACCTACTGAGTTTTGGACCTTTTAAACACAGTACTATAAAGGCAATCGTAATAATTATGTACAAAACGGGTATAAATAATTTTAAATATATATAAAATAGTGTCCTTAATTCATTATTTCTGGCTAATGCCTAAGTTTAGGGGATAAGATAAATAAGTACTTAAATTGATTGATTGCAAAGGTATGTACATAACATAATAATCTTGATCAGCTCGCTAGTTCCACCATAAACTCATCGACGTTTCAAGATTAAAGTGATCATTTTATTTTTATATCTTAAGTTATGATAGCTCGTCAAGATATTATTACTGCTACTGGTAACGGTCTACGTATTAAACGGATTTAGAAATTTATTTCCATCAACGTTATACCTTTTGAAATCGGTGATCAACGTTATCATAAAAAAACCCAGTTTTGTTATAAAATCTTAGGACATTATAAGAAACATTTGACATTGCGATGTATTCAGGGGACTCGTCTGTCTGTATAAGGAGGTTCCACGTAAGGAAAGTGGACCCATTGTATTTAGCGTCCGTCCGGTTGTTCACCTGCAGAAAAACTTGCGGAATTCTTATATGTAATCTGGGTCTCTGAGTAGCGAATGCTCTTACTTTTGCGGCTGGATGTTAGATGCGGCTCTGTTATCTCATTGTTACTGATTTTAAGGCGAATTAAAATCCTGGCTCTTAAAATAAATAAATAAATATTGCTGGACATTTCACACAGCGCTATCTAGCTCCAAACTAAGCAGAGCTTGTACTATGGGAACCAGATAACTGATAGAATACTTACATATTTTTTTTTATAAATACATACTTATAATATATAGAAAAACAACCAGACCCGGAACAAATATTTGTAGATCATGCAAACATTTGTTCCGCGGCGGGAATTGACCCCGCTACCTCCTGCGTCTCAGACGGCTGTTCGTCCACTGCGCCACGGAGGTTGTCATAATATAAAAATCATAAGATTAAATAAAATAAAAAGGTTTGTTAGTCAATAATTTAAGATTCCTAAGTTTTACGAGGAATAGACCATGTAGAAAGAACTTATGGCACTTGTCTCACCACCCGACGATGAGCGAGAAGCGAGTAGAGCTAGAAACGAGTTGGCGAACAGCGAGTGTTTAGTTCCTATAGTTGTCGCTTTGGGCTATACGCGAGTGCCGCGGGGGATACTCGCGCCACTCAATGAGAGCGTGGCGCGTGCGTTCCGTGCCGCTGCGCTGGTTCATCTCATGGCGTGTGTTCAGTGTGCCCAACTTCTAATTAGAGATCCTGCCCGGCTTACGCCAGAAAACTGACAAATCCTGCCAAACTCATAGGCACAAAATGCCGAAATAATGCCAAAATAATATATAAAATGAATACACACTTTTTTTGAATATAGTAGTTTTATCTAAAGTAATTAAATTCGAAGTAAATAAAACTTAAGTAAGTAAATTAAATTATACATACGTTTTAGCATCATATTCCTTTTGTTCAGTATCTTTAAACATAGCTTTTGTAAATTTTTTTTATTAATTTCTTTAGTTGGCTGGAATGAAACGCAGTCGCCATATTCACTAATGCCTTGTTTTACATGTAAAATAGAGGCGACATGTGTATTAGTAAATCTATTCCGTGTTTTGGTTTTATGAGATTGATTTGCGAGAAATGTGTACTCACCGATGACTGCCCATTGTATCCAATCATATTCTTCTTATGCTTACTAGTGGTTGCATGTTCTTTTTTTTTAGATCACCTATACTAGAAAAAACATAGCTTGATCTCTGGGACAGCTGTCAGTAAAATCGCGCCTATGAAGTTCTGAATTTAACAGTACGGACAAACGTGCCAGTCAATGTCATACTTTATGGGCATGCTGAGCTAATTATAGTGATGAGCGATGAATCATCGTGACCACAGACTATAAACTATCGATATTTTGTATAAAACTTAATTCAAAATTAATTTATTATTTAATTTAAAAAATAACATTATTGAATATTTAAAAAAAATAACATTATTTACAATAGTGAGTAAATAAAATCTAAATTCTAACCTACTCGTAACATTCCTTCCGACAACTTCGGGGTTCAAGAGAAGTTTGGACGCGGCGTGTATTCTTCCGCAAGATGGCGCCAACGCGCCGCCATCTTGTTTGACATGACCCTTTCTCCTCAGTACGAGTGCTAACGCCTTGTATACGCCACGTGTTTTCCGTTCTCATCACTTTGTTTTTGTTACGATTGCTGTTAATTTGTTAAGTTTATTTCTTATTGTAAGTTTCTTTGTTGTTATTGTTTGTTTCTATTGTTTGTTGGCATAATGCCAAAGAGAACGAAGAAAACTGTTTTGAACAGTCAAAGTCGTAATTTTGTGATTCGCTTGCGTGAATATTTTGAGCGAGAAAACCAAAATGGTGGACCGCTATTACCCATGGCAAAAGTTTGTGACAGAGTTGCAGATGCTCTTGGCATTGGACGTGCAACAATAGAGGCCAATGAAACAATGCTTAAAAACAAATTATTGCGACTCTTTGGTCTGCACAAACCCAGCACACCAACGTATGTCTTAGATGAAATAGCCCAAGAAAAGGGTCATAACGTCATAAGACTGCCTCCATATCACCGCCAGTATAATCCGATCGAGCTTATCTGGGCCCAAGTAAAAGGTTTGTTTGCTCGAATTTCAGTTAGACAGATTCTTTATGTATTAACTCTTGTATAATTTATGATATTAAAATATGTTTTTCTTTCAAGGTTACGCTGCTAGACATAACACAACACCGCCTTTCACGGCAAATAAAATGCTGCAGTTACTAAACACTGCGGTTGAAAATGTATCTGTAGAAGATTGGAAAAAGGTAGTTACCAAATGCAGAAAATTAATGGAAGAAGATTGGGAGCGGGACGTTCGATTTGATAATATTTGCGAACAACAGTTCATTATAAATTTACAAGATTGCTCTAGCGATTCTGAAAGTGATTCGGATATTGATTTGCGGTGTACTCATTTGGAATAAATAAATGTACATATGTATTAAAATATTCGTTTCAGTTTATTACCCAAATCATAATATAATCCAATATACATATAATTATGGCAGACAGCCTTCGTGGCGAAGCGGTAGTGAACACGACTGCTGCGCAGGAGGTCGCGGGTTCGATCCTCGCTCAGTGCAAATATTTGTATGCATGAATATGGGTTTTTGCACTGGTCTGGTCGTGCCTCAGAAAGCACGTTAAGCCGTCGGTCCCAGCTGCCATACGAATATCTAATGGCAGTCGTTACGGGTTGTTGGAGCCCTCAAAAGTCCAACAATTGGTCTTACTGCAAAGCTTCTATCAATAATTACTATCGATATTTTTTTCTGTATCATAACAACCCTAGGAATGTCAGTTTAACAAATGTGGCAGAGATCAAGCTATGTTTTTTCAAGTATAGGCACCAATTCAGTGTTGCATGCTTTATAAAAGGCAACATCTTCATCTTTCGCTTTTGCTATCCAAGACGAAAGTGATGGGTCCTGCTACCACTCAGTCCGATATAATTGTTCATATTTGCGTTTCATTATAAATCAGAAAAAAACATTTATCCACATCGCACGAAAACGCAAACAAAAGTGTGTCTTCGTTCGACTAATTAGAAAAAAAACAATTGACAGTTAAATATATAATAATTTATGAACATTATGTGCAGCACGTTAAATTCCACAATTAAAAGAGTTATAGTCCAACATGAGATCTTATGAAATATCCTTAAATCAAAGGTCTTTGAGTTGATTTTAGGCTACACTGCCAAATCTGCCAGCATATAGCTCTATACTGCCAGATACTGCCACATTGCTAAAACGTCAACCAAACCTGCCAGAGATTAAAATAAAGGGCTAAACCTGCCAAAAAGGCAGGATCCTGCCACATATGGTCACACTGCGTGTATTCTCAAGTCTCAACCGCCAAGTGAGCATCGCTGAGCGCGTATCGCTGAACGAGTATCGCTGAACGAGTGTATTCGCTGCGACAAAATAGTGGAGAGTGAGTTCTCGCTGGCTGGCAGTGTGAACGGCCAGCGATCAACTATTAATATACGTGTCTCTCTTACTGTCACGGAATCTATATCTTTTGTTCGTTTCTTGAGCGACAAAATAGTATCGCTAAAATACTCGCCGCCGATGAGACAAGTGTAATAAAATTAATACTTAACAAATAATACTATATTGGTATAAACTGTATAAAATTATCTGTCTAAATATATCATTTTACCTACAGGGGAAACATAGCTTGACGATGAATGGAGGCTACTGAATTTGTTTTGTTTGCTTTATACATTCATACTCGTTTAATCTAATCTAACTAGCCTATCAGATCCCACTAAAGCATATAATTATTGAGGCAGTTAATATACAATTTAAGTCCTTATTTTGTAACATATATTAGCAAAGAATAAATGACTTATGTAATGAGTTTATGACTGATGCAGGGCAAAGGCCTCCCTTCTTTTTTTCAATTCTACACGATCTCAGATTCCAACGTCAAGGACAAGCGTTTTTTTTAAAAGGCTTTATGCTTTGCAATATTTAGGCACTAAATTCAGACTACTAAATTCAGCATGTCGGCTCTAAAGTCTACGCATCTTTATAATTGTATGAATTCAGAGACTTTTCATTTAGTCTGTCTGTCTTTTCTTTTAATATTGCCCGCTTTATTATATAATTATTAAAAACATCCTTAAAAATAAAATGTTTATTTGTGTGCACTGAATGCACCGTTTATTTCTCTTGTTCCCGAACAAATGACGGCACACCTCTGCCCGGGCAGCCGGGCACCCTCGGCCGCTTCCTTCATTACGCAGACAATGCGAGGATGTCCCACACATCACGATTCCCGAACTTGACTCACGACAAAGGGTTAATAACAAGGTATTGTTTACCAGTCGTTTGTCATTTTGTTGCCACGGCTGAACGGGCTGGCGCACATGTCACACACCTATACAATGTCGTACGGACACACTATTTTATATTCGAGGTTAAGTAAGTTCAAGTGAAACAGCAACTGTTGAAAAAAATTTAAGCGCTTTTCATGAGTGAGTTCTCATTAAAAGTTTTCGGCAAGTGATGACAATGACCCTCTTTCGGATTGCCAATAAATAATGAGTACTTATTGTGGCACCCTGTATAAGCTATAAAAACTATAAATAATTGAAGTTCTAGTCATAAGATTTATGCAACTTGGGTCTATTTTACTAGGGAAGTAAATATTTTTTTTTGGTTTTCGTAGCTTGGGGCTTTTCTAAGAACTTTCTTGTGCTTTTGTTTACCAACATAGAGCCGATGAGTAAACCGGGCAACTCGCCAATAGAGGGCGCTAGCGACAGAAATAGACTTGTCACAGCTCTGGATGGAGTTATTGCCACTGCGGTAGGCATTTCCGATGTTCCGTCTTTATTATTTTTGGGTTATTTATACTTGCCGTCTACAGCTTATTGCCATAATAAATAGCAATTTCAAAACAGACAAATTGTCCGTGCTCGAAAGGATAAAAAGCGATGCAATAACTATGGAGACTTAGCATTATGAAAATAAGCAGGTATTATCTATATTACCTATAAAGTATTGACTAAGAATATATTGCTGCCCCCTGTTCAACACAGAAAAAGTAAAGAAGGACCCAGGTTGTTAAAGTGATATAACTTTACTTAGTTTACTACGTGAGAGCTATAAATTTTAATTTTTTATAACTACTGTTGAAAGAGTCGTTCCACTATCCCTTATCCCAAAGGGGTGAATGACTTGTGCCTGCTGTGCCATCTCTTGCACTGCTGTCGAACTACAACGTTGTTTTTCCTGCCTTAATGTACGAGCAGGACATTTAGTTTAGAACTCAATCAACAGATGGCGCACAATCAAACGACTATTTTTATGAGAATGCGCTTTCACACTACAAGTTATTAAAATAGGACCAAGAAACTATATAATTCTGTAGGACTTACCTATTAGCTGTCAACGTCGTCATTTCAGCTGCACTGTCTCGCGTTGCTAGAACTTCATCGCAGCTACTGCCACCTGTGATTCGTTGCACGGAGCTCAATGAGACGTCTTCACTCGAGTTCTTTCCGCTGCTCGCCGCATTGCTACTAGATGGCGCTATTCTCTGTTTCGAAGCTTGCTTGTGGCGACTGAGAGCGAAGAAAAGTGCAAGGACTGCTTTTAGTTTTGCGTCTCTGATGTCAACAGCGGTCACTTGTTCCAATCCTTGGACCTTCTGCGCGTGAAGGAAGTCCAGACAGCACTGCACGTTCTCCAACTGCAAAGAAAAAAAGGTTGCATTAATTACTGAAATTATAGAGCGTTCGTAGCATCTCTACAAAATTTTGCTAGATTTTATAGGATAGAAATTTACTAACTCGATTATCTATATACTCATGGCTTCATAACGAGTTTGGCAAGGCGCTAAGTGCACATTCCTAATAAGGGAAGTAATTCATTACTTGCCAAAAAGGCTGAGGTGCATACCTTACCTACCCAGGTAGTTTCTAAAATCTGAAATAGGTTATCAATATTTATTAGCTGAACCATGTGGTATCTCACTTTGCCGCTGGCACGCGTGTCCGAACTTACACGTCTTGCATTGCGATGAGTTTATTCGTTTTACGTTAGGCCTTGAATTGGGAATTGAAATGTACCCACTTAATTTTTTGCTATGAGATTTTTGTTTTAGGTCCAGCTGCCATCTTTAAAACAAAATCATTATAATAAGGAGAGATATTTTTAACATTGTTGTTCCAGTCGGTAATAATAAAATAAACCACTAAATAGATAGAGTAAAGGGCCTCAAATTCGTGACCTCCGCGTCAGCTGAGCTGGACAAAGCAAGCCGGCTGGCTGGTCCTTAGGAGTGGCTAGAGCTGCGCATCATCCGGTCTTTAAAGGACTCGTCCGGATTTTTAGATTTATGTCCAGCAATTTATTTTATAATATTTTGTCTTTTTATATTATTTATAAGCAATTAATCTTATCAATTTAATTATTAAAAATTGTGAACTGCTAAAACTACGCGAAAGAAAATATTTAAATAACCATCTTAATAATACACTCGTAGCTTTTATGCAACTCTTTATCGATCCTTTGTATCACTAGTTAGTTTTTTACGTTCATATCGATGTTGTCTGTACGTTTTTAACAATATCGTAGCTGTAACTGGCACATATTTTAGTGATATTTTTGGTTGTCTGTAGAACGTTTCTGTATTTTTTAAAACTAACAACAACAGAAATGAATAATGACGGGATTTATAGAGTTTTAACTCTTTCATCCATTTATTTATTTATCCGGCTATTAAAACGTGTTTTGGCCGGCTTTAGGTGGCCCATGCGGTAGAGTTGGGGAGAGTATGTAGTAGTTTGTAATGTTGCGACACGGCTCGGCGCCAGCCCTTAAATGGACTGGCTCCTGATCTCATAGGTCACCGGTCCAGCCACTGATTCCAGATTGCTTACAAACTTAATCCTGTTTATCATAATTTTCTTTATTTTCAAGGTAGAGCAGCGATGATAGAACTCGAGATGTGATAGCATTATCATCAATAAAACATTTCAACCACAAAAAAAATCTTTTCTCAAAAATATTTATTACTAGCTGACAAATTCGCAGCTTTGCACGCGTAGTTTTTCAAAAAAAAACATTACCCTCCTTCTGCGAAGTTGGGTAAAAAGTAGCCTATGTCACCCGGGGATAGTGTAGCTTCCCAACAGTGAAAGAGTTTTTTTACAGTAATTTTTCCAGTAATTTCCAGAGTCCAGTAATTTCGGAGCGTATTCAATACAAACAAACAAACAAATAAATCTTTCCTCTTTATAATAATAGTATAGACTAAAACGCATCTTAGATCGAACACAATTACTCAACTTTAGTACCAAGTACCTTAATGTAAGAAATTGCAAAATACAGACAAGTAAATCTTACGTGGTTGGGAAGTTGTTGCAATACAGTCAATAAACGTGGGGACTAAAATTGGCTTAAACCAAAAATTGGTCCAATTATGTCACAGCGCTATTTCAATTACACACGAACTTGTAGGCAGAGGCTAATTGAAAAACATACTGGACTTCTAAGCAGTTTGAGAAATGTTTATGGTTAGATTTATCTAACCTAAGTGAACCTATCCTACCTACCTACCTAACTACCTAACCTATCTATAGTGAAGTAATATGCTCCCGAATTATTATTCCCCATTAATGGCATCCATAGGTATCCTTCTCAAGTTTATATTTTCCTAACAAAATCAATTTTACAGATGCCTTACTATTTATTTTGATGTTCGTGCAGACATTGCCAACTGCATGCATGAAAAATTGCTTTGACCTATTGAGAAAAATTTAGTCTGCAAATTGTATTTTTATTTTGAAAAACAATTGAATGGTGTTGCAGTCATAGCGAATCAAATGCCAACTTATAAAAAAAACATCTACATTTAATAATTATACCACCACAAGCACCAACTAGATTGGAAGCCTATTTAAGTAATTACTGATTATTAGTTCATGGAACATCAAGCTTCATCATCTTACAGAGGAACTTTTCTATTTGCCGCATATTAGTTTTATTTAAACAGCAGTTTTTTTTGTTCATTTTAATCCCACTAAGTTAGCAAACAAGCATACGACCCACCTGATGGTAAGCGGTTACCGTACCCTATGGACGTTTGTAACACCAAAGGTAATAGGTACTCGCGCGTTGCCGACCCTTTAAAATTTTCAAAACACCCTTTTTGAAGAACCCTATACTGTAGTCCCTAGCGAAAAGCTCGGCAGGGAGACCATTCCACAAGCGAAGTGTTCGCGGGAGGAAATTCTTCTGGCACGTCATGGTACGCGACTAGATCGTCTCCAAGGTGTGTGGATGGATTCCCTGCAGATGGCGAGCGGTGCGGTGATAAAATGATTGCAACCTATTTTGACATTGAGTTTAAATTCAGTAGCTTTAATTTGTTCTTTTGTCTGGATAGTTAGACTGCAACAACGACTTTCTTAAAATAAAAATGTGTGCTAGACAATGTATTTTTAAAATATATATAATTAAAAATTATGATCACTAACTTGAGTGCATAAAAATCATTAGAAATAAATAAGCGATTTACAACGTGATATAATTATAAATAACAATTTTGTCAAAAGAAAGCCTTTCAAGTCAGTGGAATTGTTTATTTTATTAATTGTTATCATACCTAGACTGTGTTTTGAGATATTTTGTTACTTATGAAAACCAACCCATTTCAGTTATTTAATTATTTACTGGCATTCGAACGAGTGGATATAATGTAGGTACTCACTACCCACTACACATTTATTCTGTTTTTTCACTGTTTAATCATATACTACTTTGTACGTTTGTAAAAATTATTTATATTTATCACTTATTTAATTAATCTGTGGATGATGTCGTGGGTCCTATATTTATTCATGTTACTATTAACACTATGTTCTACTTCATAACGTATGACTGTTTATCTTCCCAAATACATAAAATAAAATAAACCCAACCCGTTACCTAAACTGCAAATATATCCCACTTTTTCACTATTCGGAAAGCTTCTTTTTATCTAAACTCGCCTGCTGCTACGGTTCGCCAAGTCTTACCAATCGTATTCATTTATCGTTAAAAGTAATTTCGTATGAGCTAGTGGTCAACTCTGGTGTCTAGGTGCTAAGGTCACCCAAAAATTTCCGACACGGTTTGACGACTTTGGCATTATTCGCGTACTTTCAGACTATAATTATAAACAGAACAAAATCAAATCTCGCATTCCAAGCATTGTTGCTTCCAGATTTCCGATAATAAAATAGGGCCCAAGGTTTAACCTTACTACGTGGTTTTCATGGGGTAAAATGCATTTAAATCCGCCGTATCGCGATGGAGGCACGTGCAATCTTGATGCAGTCGCGGTCGGCAAAACCTTTGCCCTTTAGAAACTACTGTCACATACCCTAACCAACCTTAACTGTAGAAATATCACTATGCTAAAGTTCAACCGGATTTTCCAATAGGTATTTGTACTACTTAGCATTTTGTTTGAGAGTTATATGAAAACCTTAGGCCTCCTATCGCTCTAAGAGGATAGCTACGAGTATAAAGCATTTTCATCCAGGTTTGATTTGATAACCTTCTTTTGTAACATTTTTTTAATCTTGCTTTTAGTAAGCCGCTCCTTGTGCCAAGTAAGAAGTACATAGTCAGTTTGTAGTCAGTATTGCAACATGTAACTTGGTATGTTTATCCTAAGTCCTATAATTCTTATCCTTGTTATTTTTTTTTTTTTTTAATTCTATAGTATTATCATTAAAAGTACCTGGTTCATAAGTACCTTTTTGTGAGAGAAAATAAACGTCTTTATGAATGAATGAATATATATCGAATCACGTATTTATTGTTTTTTCTGTAAAGTATTTTTTTGTTATTTTGCAGAAAACGTGAAATTTTAGCAATTTGAATTCCTTTATACAGTGTCATATGTCTTTCGCACAGTCATTCAAAACTTTTGACACATTATTTACACACAATAAAACAAGTAATGATCTTGCATCTCAAGTGTAACAGACTGTCAAAGGATGACATGTGTCCAAACACTTGTCATATTTATTTCAAAAATCGTGTTTCCGTATTATGACATAATGGCTTTTTTCTAGACCCTTACAAAATTGACTAACCTCAAATTACTTTTATGGTGGATTATGTCATGGCAAAGAAATCTATTTCGGACTTAATTGTAATAAATAAGTAGGTATATGGATATAAACAAAGACGAGACGCAAAGGAAGGCTTACTGTAATCTGTGCTATGAATTTTTATTCTTATCCTGACTGAAATACCCCGCACATAGTCTTAAGCTTGCGTGGGAGAAGCACGTTTCAGATAAACTCCACTCGATAAGCATTTTTATTCGACATGACGTGCACTTGTATAGAAAAGCTTTATCTATCCGTTCGTGATCGGGAGGCGTGAATAGCACTACTAAATGTTGATGCCTTAGAGGCTTGTCTAGATAGGTACGCTTAATATGTATGTTATATCGGCTATCGTGTCTAGATCGTAACCGCTGAAAGTCAAGTGCATCCCGTTATTCGGGCTTAGGTCACGGCACACCGGGCGCTACACAAGTATGTCACGACCCTGTCCCGTTCAACTGGAACGCGCCTTATCTGCGTATGCGCAATCGTTCGCACCTTACGACTTGTAATGCAGTGATTTTACCGCAAATCATTAATAAACCTTAAGCCTTACTGTTAAAGATTAAAATGTTGAGGCGGATTGAGCCGAGAGCTGCTTTGATAACGCAATAAACGTGAGATTAAAGTTTATTTTTAAATGGGAATTGAGTGTTACTACCGATGTGGTGTCGAGATAAAAATATTTACATTTTGTCGTAAACTTTGGCATTATTAAGATACTACAACATCCAATGCTATACGCGGGAGCACAACACACTTCGAACCTTAAAACGTAAATTTTACTTTCACTGACATCCTGATGCCTTAAAGTGTAGGTAGTTACTTTAAGTTGTAATATTTTGAGAAGTAGTTACAGTTAAAAGATTTAAACAGAGTTCAACTTTCTAACACATTAGTACGGGGATACCGTTAAAACAATACCAAAACAGTTGCTCACAAAATCAATATCTATTTATGACTGTATAAAATTTTGACCAGTTATTAAAAACCTTCCAAGTAGTAATAACGTTTCGGTTCACCATATATCATGATAACAAGTGGCTTTTCTATGGGGTAAGTGAAAAGTGGGTAGATAACGATTTAACAGTACAATGTGTGTTACGACGCGACGTGAAGCGGTCACGCGATCGCCAAGACATTACGGACAATCTACTCTACATTTAGCCGGAAAACTTTAAAACTAATTGAATAGGGCTCCTATAAGGAAACTTTACTTAAAATCCTGGGTAATATTTTATGAGGTAGGCATTGATAAAATCCATTGTAAAGATGTTATAGAGAATAACAGTGTAGTGAACAAACCACCTCGATGCCCTTGACATTAGGCAAATCGTGAGGAAGACCCAAGTTCATGAACATCGTATCAGCCATAGTACGTCCACTGCTGAACATAGACCTCCCCATCGACTTCCAGAGCGACCGATCTCGTTCGGCCCTGCACCCAACGGCTTCCAGCAACCTTTATCAGGTCGTCTTTCCATCTAGTGGAAGGCCGTACTATGCTGTGCTTTCCAGAGCGTGGAAAAGACCCAGGTTCCTTCTTATTTATTCCCGGGATAAAAACCACTTAAACCATAAAGTATAGATTAAAATAATGCTACCTGTAAGATCTAATAAGCTTATAAGGATGATACTCGTGACTTAGGAATTAAATTTTTTGGCAACTTCTCCGGCTTATTTTATTTGAGCAGATTTCCGGCTTTTCTTGTCCTCTCTAGAAGCACAGGTCGTGTAATGAGCGGCTATTACGTGCATTGTCCGGTTAAATTGCATTGACCGTGGATGCGGTTGAGTTGTATAACGGCTGTCTACTGTGAAATGGACTATGACAGCCGATCAGAACGACTATTGATTTTCTGAGAAGTTTTTATATATTCTGATTTTTCTGAAGAAATCCGAACAAACAGTCATTCAGTTTCAGGGGTCTCTGTCGACTAAGGAGTAATAGGGCTCCGCGGTGTCGCTACGCACTTAACGCTCGCCACAAGCATGCTCTGCGGGGTTTATTATTGTTGAATGAATGAATAAAAACACTTTATTGTACACATTAAAAAATAAAAATCAAAGACAAAATCAAGACACAAAGCAAACAGTACAATGGGGTTCTATCGCTTTGAAGTGATTTCTTCCAGACATCCTTTGGACCATATCTTTGACATTACTAAATCCTCTCCGGATTCAGTACAAATTTACATAAATAAATTATTAAATTACATGCCTAATATATAAAATTATGATATATAAAATATGATATATATATACACACACATATATATATTATTGTTATTTTTATTTAGCTGTTAATGCCCCACTACAGAGCAAAAGCCTGCCTTCCATTTTTCCACTC
The DNA here is from genome assembly GCA_918857605.2 of Philereme vetulata. NCBI lineage: Eukaryota > Metazoa > Arthropoda > Insecta > Lepidoptera > Geometridae > Philereme > Philereme vetulata. Next base: position 5,971,114 of record OU975473.1, on the reverse strand, counting down.
TTCGTGATTTATCACTGATTTAGGCCATGTGGTTAGATTTGAAACCAGTTTTGTACCAAATTCGTTCTAGCTTCCACCCCGGTTTCGCATGCGTGGTTTGTCGATGAAAAGTATACGTACATACCAACTACTGTATCAATTTGTGTACTCCTGCAGTACCATACCACTGTTATCTGTTAAACTGTACTCAAAAATGAGTCGTATGTACATGGGACGAGAATCCTTACCTTGCCGTAACACAGTTGTAAACTAGCACGGAAGGTAAAGTTCTTCAACTGTATACTTACCTAACTACCCTCATTATTTAGTAGATTTACTTAAGATAAAAGATTGTTACATTATTTATAGTTTACTTATTAAGAAAATCAAGTAGGTTACTACTGTTTTATAAGAAGACAAATAAATTTATTCTTATTCTTATACCAAATTTCATCGAAAACGGTTCCGTCGTTACGTCGTGATTGAGTAACAAACAAATAAATAAAGAAACACCCAAACTTTTGCATATAAAATATTAGTGTGATTGATTAATTGCAAGCGACTTTTCAAAAACTTTATGTTAAACGTGGCTATATGTAGTTAGGTAGGTACCTGCTTCAAAATGAAATGAATGTTTTCTTTGTGTTTTTCCAACTTCAACATCTAAAGAACCTTTAGGATCGCATCTGAACGACCCAGTACGTTCTAATCTAAACAATAAGGTTAAAGAGAAAATGATATGATTATTTTCGCGAACGCACTTATTCTTTCCTGGTTCCTGGTTCACTTACTCTCAAAAACTCAATTACAATGTTTAAGCACCTTACAAATCTGTCGTACATTACAAATTGGCTCGTAAAGATTTAGACGGGCGATGATTGAACTCTACGTTTTTTTATGTATAATATCAACAATAGTTTTATTAAATAAGGCGTTATTGGTATACTATTCAATCCACTTTTGATATTAAACCCACCATTTTAGAAACTTTATCCAAAACTAACTTCTGCCTGTGGTTTAGCACACATGTTTTTTCAATAAAATGTATACAATTTCTTTCTTTCTTTCCTAGCTTGGTCACGAAGGAACAGGCAATACTCTTGACGTTTCAAAGTAATTCTTGTGATTTTACTGAATAAAAAAATGTTGTTTTATAAAAATTTCATCAAAATCAGTTTAGCCGTGAACACGTAATGCAGACAGAGAGACAGAGTTTGTTTTGAATTATCAATCAAAATGTACAGGGATTTACATTTTATAAATATATATAATACATTTTGTAAATATAGGAAAATGTTGCCGGAGTTTATAATATTTTTCCAAGGAAGAGTCAGCTTATACCAAAAACCTACAAGACGACATCAACGAGGCAGACCATGAAAACGTTGGCGCGACTATCTGGATGGGTTCCACTCTGACTGGCAGGAGATTTCCGGAGAACGCAAGGAATGGAAGGAAATGGGAAGACCTTTGCCCAGCAGTGGGTAGTCGTTAATTTTTTTTAATAACCTATACTAGGTTATTAAAAAAAATTAACGACTACCTCAACTGGTGGTAAGTGATCGTGTGATCGAAGATGTAATACGCTTGACTATAAATAGCCTATTTTTTACCTCCAGACTTGAAGATTTAATATTATATTAAATAGCAAAATCAGACCCTAGAGATAGCTGGAGTTCCAATCTATATATTACACTAGCTGACCAATCCGCAGCTTCGCACGCGTAGTTTTTCAATAAAAACATTACCCTCCTTTGCGCGGTTGAGTAAAAAGTAGCTTATGTTACTCAAGGTGAATGTAGCTTTCCAATGGTGAAAGAATTTTTGAAATCGGACCCGTAGTTTTTGAGATTATTCATTACAAACATACACACAAAAATACAAATCTTTCCTGTTTATAATATTAGTATAGAATAGATTAAATACACTATAATAGAATTTAGATACTGTTATATCCATTTACAATTCACTTACTGAAACTGAAAAATACCATTGTATAGCTTTTAGAATAGCTCGTCTATAAAAAAAACGATTCATTTCAACATTTCTACCGAGGTTGGTTGATTAATTTACGCCCGTAACAAATCACAGAAATAGTAGCTTGTATTGAGTAACACAACAAAGTAACACCATAAGCCCCTTAATTATGAAGTGCCGTGAGAAATGTCAGAGATTTTTCAAAAACGCGGGTCGCATACGTCGAGAATTCAGTTCTTTAATAGCCTGGTTACGTAATTGGAATTCCACTTGAGCTCAGTCTTAAGAACTTGTTTTAATGAAAGTACACTACATAATAACAAATTATCATAAAGAGAAAAATATTTTTGAGGGGCAATGTTTGTTGATTGCGGCAAACACTTGAATAATAATTAAATTGTAATAAATACAGTATTGTACTCCACTATACTAACATAGGTTGGTGGGAGCCGTTGGGTGCAGGCCGCATAAGTTCGGTCGCTCTGGAAATCTATAGACAGGCCGATGTTCAGTATCAGCAATGGACGACCTATGCCTGATATAATGATACTAGAATTCCGTTCATACACACGGCTACGCATCAAGCTATATTTTCCAATATAAGCTAACCATTGTGAACAGCCTACACAATGCGACGATAGTTTATACTTATACTGGAAATGTATAAAGTGATATGCCGTTCGAAAATAATGGGTATTAAGGGGGCACCGGAGGGACAATCGCCCATACAACACGTACTACCAAGATCATTTCTAATTAGAACATATTTCTACCTTAATAAGGTATTATTTTAATTTGAATAGTATTTATCTAGGTTCCCAACTATATATTTATTTATTTTTTATATATTTATTTATTTTTTATATATTTTTTTCTCTTTTTACATAAGTTTAACTAAATCAATATATTTTAAATAGTTACCCATATTTATTTATATATATAACAATTTAGCATAACCTTAGAAATCGTAAGGAAGTTCATAAGTTGTATGTTTATATATATAGGTATGTAATATTATTTTAGTAAAGTATGTTTATAAAATTTATATTTACATTTAAACAAAACTCTACACATCTTTTATTTAATAACTTCTTTATTTATTTATTTTTCTACGTAGCTGCTGCACTACCTATTGCTTCCGGTTTCAGCTGAAAATCAGCGTTGGGTGCTTAACATCCAACATTATGCTGAGCTGAACGCCATTTTGGTACGCAGACACATGAGTCGAACTTGTTTTATTGGATTCAATTGTATCTACTGTTCCTTTAAATTATTTCATGTGTCATTTTGTGTGTACCAAATAAATGATTATTCTATTCTATTCTATATTAGATCAAAATACTTACCTAAAATTAAATAGAATCGTATCAGATTTTGCATGTTTTTACGTCATAAAAGACCTGTTTTCAACCTAATAGTTTCGTATTAAAAACAACAACATCTTACGTATCCTAGTCATGGGAACATAGATTATATCGTCTAGTTACAGAATAACAACACAATGAGAAAAATACAACAAGTTTTCAGTCATCCTTTTTGGTATTACGGAACACGGTCAAAATCTAATCAAATTTAGAATCGTTCTATTGCTATCACTGTCGCTCTGCGTGGCTAAACTTCGTCACTAAACAGGGATAGCGATATTCAGGCCGAAGTTTTTGACGTGGCCGAATTGAAGTTGAGCTCAGGGTTCGCCGGCGCGTTAAAAATTACGTTCATATGAGTTAGTGGGCACCCCTGGTAGTAGTAGTTTGTAGAGTGTTTGTAGGGTTCTGTAAGGTATTTATGTGGCTGGATGGTTTTATATCCCATTATATTTTAGAAGCATAGAAGCTTAGCATTAATTTGAAGTTTATCATATTGAAAATGAAAATAAAAATGAAAAATTAGTTTATTTATAGCAGTCACACATGATACATCTTAAACTCTAATCTTATTAGCTAGGTAACTAATGTAGTGTACAATGCTGACAAGTCATTTACAATATGACATAATGACATTATAAACATACTGACATATGCGTTATGAAAGCATATAAAGTTAATGAGTTTTTAGGTGACCAAAATATTATATAATTTTCACATTAAATTGAAATTAATCCTAATTTAAATCATAATTACCATTGTTGACATTTTATTATCCTAATTATTATTTCTTGACATTTTGTTTTTCTGAATTTAAGTAATTGTGTAATTTTAATGTATTTGTATTTGCATGATATGTTTATTGTTAATTATCAAATACTTGTACGCCGGAATGCAAAATCTAGCGCTTATATAAAACTCCTACCACCAACATTGTACCTAGATTTACAAGGAATAAATGAAATGAAATGACATGTGTACTAAGTTGGATCGGTGATCCTCACACTAGGTCAAGCTAAACGATTCACAAGATTATACTTAGTTGCAAAAACGGGCTGAAGTTTTTATGGTTTAAATAAGAAATTACAAAACAGCCCGATGAAGTCCGTAGTTGTATTATAAATTATAAATATGGCGTACATAAAAATGTTTTTATGATAATAATATGTATTTATTTAATATATAATATACTAATAGATAAAAATAGAAAGATAAACTAAAATATAGTACTTATCTATACTAATATTATAAAGATTTGTATTTTTGTGTGTATGTTTGTAATGAATAAACTCAAAAACTACTGGATCGATTTCAAAATTTCATTCACCATTAAAATGCTACACTATCCCTGAGTAACAAAGGCTACTTTTTACCTAACTGCGCAGAAGGAGGGTAATGTTTTTATTGAAAAACTACGCGTGCGAAGCTGCGGATTGGTCAGCTAGTAAATAAATACTTATATCATCATCATCATCATCATATCAGCCGTAGGACGTCCACTGCTGGACAAAGGCCTCCCTCATTGATCTCCAGGAACTGCGGTTGGAAGCGGCCTGCATCCAACGCCGACCTGCGGTTCTTACCAAGCCCATCTTGTGGGTGGACGTCCTACGCTGCGCTTGCCGGTCCGTGGCCTCCACTCGAGAACCTTTCGGCCCCATCGGCCATCTGTTCTGCGCGCTATATGGCCTGCCCATTGCCGCTTCAACGTGCTAATCCGTCGGGCTATGTCGGTGACTTGAGTTCTCCTACGTATCTCCTCATTTCTGATTCGATCCCGTAGAGAAACCCCGAGCATAGCCCTCTCCATAGCTCGTTGAGTGACTCTGAGCTTATTCCTAAGGCATTATTATATATAGGTAGTATATAATGTTAGTTAATGTGTTTGAGGATTTCCTCTGAATCTATGTAAGTTTGCATTGGTAACCAGCTAGTTAATAGCTTTGGCTTTTCGTACAGATTTACCTTTGATATCACAGAATTTTCCACTTTATTATTAACGTGAGCTCTAAGATAATCTCCAAAGCGCTGTGTAAATGAAGTGTTTACTGATGTAATAGTAATTTTATAGACTCTCATGTTTTTGGCTATTGTGTCGTAGTTTTCAGACAATAAGGTCTTGTGCACATTCAATGAAATCCTTAATATAAAAAGTTGACGTACGCTGAAAACGCCACCCTCCCTGTATGTCTGCTGTGGGATACCTGAACGGTTTCTTGTACATGACCTATAATACAGACCGTTGTGCTCGCTGAACTTGTATCAAACAAGTTTATTACTACAATCTTTCAATACAGATCAAATATTGGCTCTAAACATCCAAGCCGGGAACAATATTTGCAGGCTATAAACGCACAATAGGAAATGCAAGACCCCTTTAGAATCAGCTTCTCTTATCTCGTTTTAGGACTAGGTGGTCGTCATTAATTTTGTTTTGTCCAAGATAAGAACAAATTATGCGCAACTGCAGCTAACATAAGCTCTCAAAACAAGGCCAATGATAGTTCCCCCAGTTAGATTACATTCTAGACTACTTACCTCCTTACAATCTTCAATAGTAGCTCAATAAATACAATAACTAACTAAAAGACGGTGGTGTTTAGATTATTAAATGGTGTCTTTTCTATAAGAAATTCAAATTAAACCCAATCAAAGCGCAAGAAAGATTTTTTGTGAGTTTTCATTAAAATGGTTTTTTTTGCCCATGTTATGTAACCCAAATTAATAACATCGATACTTCAGACTCGATTAAATTGAGAAAGATTAGGCTTTCGGGCACAAAATATTTTTGTTAATGGATCAGGAACGAAGACACTTTTTATCAACTCATCCGGTCTAGAATGACCGCCCAAGAAAAGTTTATGCCTACGGAAAGATAAACTATTTCTAAATATTTATATGCAATTTTTTTTATATACAGTGTAAACTCCATGTCCACTCCGAAATCACTCGGCTTTGGTTGGTTTAGCTTGTCTTGCATACAATGGTAGGTACACTCTGTATAGCATTACACCCACTCTCAATAACGACAACAATTTGTAATAAAAAGTTCTTTTTAAGTTGCCAAATTCGTAAAAACTGCACAGCTGTGTATATCCTTTTGTCGTTTTATTATTCTAGACCATAATAAACTCGACTGTCGGCATCATACACACCAAACTTTCTAAGAAATCCGTTCTTTTGTTTACAAAACGGGATTGCTTGCACGTGTATGTATCTGCAGACTGTTGTTAGTAGAAGTGATGGATTTTATCTATACGTTGTCATATTCTTAGTAGCTCACAAACTTTCAAATTGTAAACATGGCTAGTAAGAGAAAATCACTGTGTATTGACGAAAAAGTTCTCTCCATTTAACGACAACTCTCTATAACGTCAAAATATGCTCAGTCCCTTGAGTGTCGTTATATAGAGTTTACACTGTATATATTTATTACAAGTTAGTACATTATAACCTTAATATTATACCCTAAAAACCGCGCAAGGTTTGTCTGGGTACTCACGTTCGTCGAATTTCTTCGTAACAATTATATAATATATTTTACATACAACAAATATTTTAGCGTAGAGGGTAAAACATTTGTACGGTCGTGCATCTATTTTCCACGCTTTGTTTTTCTTTTATTTTTTGAAGTAAAACTTCTTTACGCATGCTTGACTTGGAGAGTAAGCTGGTGAATGCGTTACGAAAAGTGCGAACGGAAGTTGAGAGGGAGATATAAGTTAGTGAAGATAGAAAGAGAGAGAGTTACTGTGCGAGTGCGAGTCGCGTCTGTCCAGAATGAACATAGACTGATCGACCTACAACGTGTGGACAATTTTATAAATTAATATTTTGTAAAAGAAGTTTTCATTCAGTCTAAATCACTCTCTTTTTTTATTTAGATTTTTTTTTAATTTAATTTTTTTGTCCGTGGATCGACCACATTCTCTACGCTAAAATGTATTTGCAGTCTAATCTACCGTAGATAATTTTTTTTTAACGGCAGTCATGCTACAAAGGCTGGCGTAAGTTGTCAAGATGGCATACCAGGGTTAGTCACTAGTTCATCCGCACATCATTTCTTTACTAAAACTACGCTAGACAATATCTTCTGGTAGGACTGAGTTTACAAGCGGAAATCTAAAACAATGACCTGGCTTCGATTCAGTTTCACCTCCATTTTAGTCCCTGTCCAAATCCAGACAATGATTGCAATAATAATGGTCGAGATAGCACTTAACTTGTAGTCTGACTAACTGTACTGCGATTACGCCGAGAAATTATCTTCAATACCAACGTAAACTTCCAAATATGGCGCGGAACGATAATAGCGAAGCACACAGATAAAAATGATAATATATTTTATTCTACAAATATAATTCTTATTTTTGTTGATTACATCTATGATGATGGAACAAACTTATGGCCCACCTGAGGTTAAGTGGTAACCATCGCCTATATATAACAGAGAATTGCCTCGTAGGTCACACACGTTAAGAATGTGCTCCTACGATACACTGCACTACGTCCATCAACTACGTCTACAGAATCTAGAGTTTTTTTATTTGCTTTAAGGATTCCGAAGTCGATCGGACGGACAGGACTTTGAAGATAAAAAATAAAATACATAAACAGATTGTTCAGTTTGTCTGGCATAGCGTCATAACTTTTACTATTCAAATTATGAACCAAAATTCATGAGGTAACTAGCAGACCCGCCCGCGGCTTCGCACGCTTGAAAAACACTCTTGTCAAAGTTGTCAAAGACGAGACACTTCATGTGAATGACTTCAAGTTAATGAACGACGGTTAAATTATATGGATATTGTTCATACAAAAATCGCGATTAATAGATTATTAAATATTGCTGGACATTTCACACAGCGCTATCTAGCCCCAAACTAAACAGAGCTGATAGAATACTTATATACTTTTTTTTTTGTAAATACATACTTCTAAATTTAGAGAAAAACTACCAGACCCGGAACAAATATCTGTAGATCATGCAAAGCAAAAATTTGTTTCGCGGCGGGAATCGAACCCACTACTTCCTGAGGCTCAGCCGGCTGTTCTTCCACTGCGCCACGGAGTTTTTTTTAATGGTTTAATCTCGCTACGTAGTACCAAATTGCAATTAAATTAATAAACGATGATCGGAATCTATGGATGAGACTCGCAGGAGACCGGAAAAGTTAGAAAAGAGACCCAACCGTGGGTGCAGCAGACCAAAATGTTGGTTATGTACGATGATTATATTTATTGCAGACTAGTTCACCAGCCCCGGCTTCCCATGGATTTCAAAATAAAATATAGTTCTTGAGTTCATACAAAAATCCCATACAAAATTTTCAAAATGATCTTTCATGCAAACCTTGTCAAGAAAATAACAAACACAACAAAAAAATCGGTCCAATCAATCCAACCATTTACAAGTTTTTTGCGTGACTAACGCACGGTAATAGATTTTTATGAAATAATAAATTGTTTGATTCAGGCAACAACATAATAGAGGACAGTAATGAACTTAGTCTACGGTCCATAAAGAATATACCTTAGCCTAAAACACATAGTATAATAAAAAGAGAACAGTAGCGCAAAATTCTTTATTTTTTTCATGCATCACCTCACTGAATTTTCGGATAATGGTTGGCAGGAGACAATAGAAAATGCACAATCAGCCCCGGGACGTTACGTCATTGCAGGTAGAGAGACTAGCCAAAAGGCAATTTTCCTACAGCAACGTTACAATCGTTAAAATGCAATAAAATGTAGCGTACTGCGAACTATTAAATCATTCTTTCTATAGACATAGTTTTAACAGTATATTTAAAAAATCATCATCATCATCATGGTGTCCTTTTCATGCTCCAAACTTGGATATATGCCTTGTCTAGTGATCTTGTGTCCGTCTCATCCAGCCTGCGTGACGTCTAACTAATGTCATTCAGCTACCGATTCGGCGGTGGGCCTTGTCCCCGCGTGTTCATACTAGGATTCATCTGGTCCAGTCGCATCCTTTCAAGTGAAGGATCCTACCTATGCGCACTTTTTCTTCGAACTCTACTTGATTCTATAGAACATTTTCAGGAGCTTAACATTAACTTCTTTATAGATAGATAGATAACTCTTTATTGAATTACCACACAAACAGAAATAATAAAAAAAATTAGTACTGGGTTAAAATAAATAAGGCAATACAATGGGCGGCTTTATCGCTAAAAGCGATCTCTTCCAGGCAACCTTTGGATGGAGCGAAATTTTTAAAAATTACGGAGTGCGGTGTACTTTAGCGGATACATTACATTTACACATAATATATTCTAAGATATAATAATAATATGAAGTTTTAATCCTAATACTTAATATACTTATAAAATAGACTAATATATAGGTATATACATATAGCAAACTATACTAACAGATAAAATAAGTACATAAATAGTAAATAAATAACGCTAGGAAGATGACATCGTCAGGTAATGATGTTTCACCTTCAATTTGAAGACGTGTAAGGACGATGACCGTCTTACCGTCTTTATGACTGACTTTAATCACGATCTCGTAAATAAGCTTCACTAAATATATGTCCATCCACTAAAATCTTTCGACTACTACCAGGAAAATAAAGAAAAGACCATAAGAAGAAGATCAAGAGAAGAGAGAAGAATCTCTCATTATATCTATTGCTCATAGTTTATTATGGCCAAAAGTTCAACCTTTTCTACCCTAGGTCAGACGTATGTATCCCAAGGTATCAGACGCCTATAAATAATGAAAGAAGCTATTATTATCAATCAATAATCTGCAGGAATTTAATAACGTCTGTTTAGCATTAAACTGTATCTATTATTAGTTCACGATAAGATTAGACCTTGGAGGTATTTAGAATTAATAGGTAACTAAGATCCTGATAATCCATTAATTGATCGAGCGAAGCGAGATCTCTAAATCAACTTGGGCAAATTGGCGTTGTATGTACTCGTATGTTTATCCGAGGATAACTTTCGAAGCGTTGATCCGATCATCGTGAAATTTAATACATAGGTAGGTAGTGATGGCACAATTGTACACAATGGAACGTCAAATGAAAGGTATTCATTAGTACATTTAGACTCCGTTTTTATTTTTTGTAAATTCTTTATAGTTTTTGAGTTCTTTTTAGCCATAATAAAAACTAAACGTTGGCAAAATTCACAGGGTACACCAGTGACCCCACAGAGTTGTAATTTAGTATGCGTGTAGCTTTAGTGACACAAATATAGGCAAAAGTCTGAAATCCAGAATAACTGCAATTTGTACCCCAAAAAAGGGAACTACATTACATGAACTCCCGTTACCTGTAATTTGAATGAAACTGTAGGTCAAGTAATTCGATATTTATTTCGTGACACTATTTTGATAATCAAAGGTTACAAACAATATTTTTTTGTTTTAATCGGAGACTCGCGAGATCTCAGTTCGGGGCGAACCACTAGTTAAGACTAAACGGCTTGACCGATTTCAATAAACTTTGTAATATAGACAGATTATGACCGGAACTGGGACATAGACTACTTTTTACCAGGCCGCGCAGGAGGAGGGTAATATTTTTATCGACAAAACACTCGTATAATGCCGCTGGTGGAAGTTTTATTTAGTATTAAAAATATCTATAGCAGTCCACTGCTGGACGTAGGCCTCTCCCAAGGTCCGCTACTGTGTTCTATCTTTGGCTCCTCTCATCCAGTGTCTCGCAAAGAAACCCCGAGCACAGCCCTCTCCATAGCTGGTTGAGCGACCATGAGCTTGGTCATGAGGCCATGAGTAAAGGACCACGTTTCAGTGCCATAGGTTATCACTGGCAACACACACTGGTTGAAGACCTGGTCTTCAGGCTCTGGGGAATTTTGGACGAGAAGATATCGCGAAGTTTCCCGAACGCTGCCCAGCCGAGTTCGATTCTTCGTGCGACCTCTTTGTCGAAGTTGGACTTACCTAATTGGACCTATTACTAACAGCGCTCAGATCATCGCGTCATCTAGCCTGTGGGCGTCCTACCATACGCTTGTCGCTTGCCTAGGCGTGCCCTGCTGTAGGGAGGACTAAGCTGCTATAGGTCCATGCTGATTTGTATGAACTAGTGTAGTGACCTAGCTCTACTCTCGGAGTTTTTAAGCAACCCGAAAGCGTCCGACATTTAAGAGCATTTTTAGCCGGAATCGACATCTAAACGTGCTCACCATAGCAAGCGCTCAGATGAATGCCACCAGATCCCCCATTCAAGAGAAAATAGCGTGGATCGTTGCTGATCGTGGCGCTGATTGTCAATCGTGGCGATATGTAAAAAAAATTGAACCGCTAAGTAACTGAATTAAAAAAAACTGAATACGAATTCCATAACTAAATATAGTACTGATTTCATATTTATGCAATATTTACATCAGGATTTAAACTACATAAATGGAAGTCAGAAACGCAATTGGTGAAACTTTTCTCGATAAAATTATTTGTCAAAATCGGCTCTTCTAACTAACACTAATATCGTTTATTCTCCGACACTAGAAAAGATTAAAAGTATTTTTTTACATAGTTATGTAGGTAATTATGGTACCTAAATTAATGGAAAAGCATTTTTTTTTCATTTGTTGGTTCATTTGCAATTCGAGATTTTATCTTTTGTCACTTACGTCATTTACTTCTGCGACAATGCGACGCGGTTATGGTACATTTTTGTCTCGTTCTTCACCTAAGCAAGTAAATAGCACTGTCACTTTCTTGCATTTCCGGATGCTCCGCCCAATCGTCACCGAAATTAAATTTGTTCATCGTCTTAACTAAGCAGATCTGTTAAAAACGACTAATAAGAGTAATAAGCGAGTTACATGTTGTTTAAGCATATTTATACATATACATCCGCATCTCACACAATGAGATGTTGATAAAGGCCGATGTGCCAAAACTAACAAAACATTGATCGACAATCTTGTAGACTGAGAACCAGAGATTATATTCTTACGTCAAGGTGCTTAGGTTTTTTCTATTGGTCCGATGGACTGCTGTAGCAGGCATTCAGCACTGAGAGCGTAGGGACAGGGTTATTTCAAAATAATAAAAACCACATTCTTAGTTAGACTGCCAATTTAATCGGGCATTAAGTTAACTGAGTAACGTCAGATTCAACCTCTTATTTTGCTGGGCATGTGTACGTTCGTTTACCTTAGTTCTTTATCGAAAAGGTTACGTAATACATTCGGTAATAAGTAAAACATTCTACGTAATTAATCGTGTATAGAATCATAACATTTTGGCTTCCGTACTATATTCTGACGATTATTTTTGACATTATGTTAAAAAACACACAATGTCAGATATAAAAGTGTCATACATACATACCTACCTCAATTTTAGAAATGTCACTTTTACTATTTTCGCTCTTTAGGTGAACGAATTGAATGAAACATTTTAGTTAATCAGTAAACAACATAATCATCACCAGTCACTGATTCTGACATTGTTTTAATTAATATAAGAACTCATCTCTCACTCTCGTTCCATAACGGATCACCTTCAATCGAAGTTCAGGGTCGATATGCCAAATACAGTAACACGAAACACATGCTTAGAACTAAGAACTAAGATTCGACAGCTGCGATGCTGATGTGAATATCAATGAATAACGATCATATTTATGTTTTTTTTTGCTGTCAGGTGGAGAGAGACTACACATTGTTTGCCATTCATCACTTTGCTCAGATTACATTCTGAGAAGTTTTGATAAGTGCAAGAACCTTTGTGTTGTGTAATGTTTACAATATGGGCATTAGTCCATCCACTGATTCAACATAGTCAAAATATTTCACTTGATTATGCCAATCCCTTTTATTTTATTCAGTCTAGCTGACCCACCCGCGGCTTCGCATGCGTGGTATTTCAATAAAAACCTTACCCTTCTTTTGTGCACTCAGGTAAAAAGTAGCCTATGTCCTTCCTCAGGATATAATCTATCTCCTTGCCAAATTTCATTACGATCCGTTCAGCCGTTGAGTTATGATAAGGTAACAAACAAACAAACAGTTACTTTCGCAGTTACTACGAGTATGTATGTATTATACATATAAACCTTTCTCTTGAATCACTCAATCTATTGCTGAAAACTGTATTAAAATCCGTTGAGTAGTTTAAAATAAATCAAAATATAAGGTAAATTCTTCAGTATCTTGTATAACATTGGCAATTGTCGAATATAAGCAAGCAAGCTCTATAAAGTGGGATGAAGGTTGGATTCATCGCAAAACTGTCTAGATTCCTTCCAATTCCATTCTGAGATCACGCCTGCCTCGAACAATTGTCACGTCCTGTGATACCCACTCTAATCATAAAAACAATATAGGACAGTTGACTTAAACTTACTGCTGTTTAAACTGTGACTTAGTGCCGTTTTCATGAAAGTGGATATCTCGATTGTTATCTCGAGATAACGTTGTGGGATTCACGAAGCGATAGCGGCTCACAGGGGTTTGAACTTCGCGTTATGAATATGAATCGTTATGGTAAATGCACCTATGGATATTAATTTCATTGTTTTGTATAAGATTTAAGGTTATTTAATTATAGATTAAAATGCACACTAAAATTTATATTTCACTTAAATTTTCATTGGTTAAAAAATAATAATGATAATTTTAGATTAGTTAGTAAATAAATTAATACGACACAGAAGTCAAAACTACACACTACACAGGTAATTATATTCAATTCGTATAAGAATACAATTTAATAAAGCGACGCAAATATCGTCGTTGTTCTGACTAAGTGACGTAACTTTAAATGATTTATAATTTTAAGATATGTAGATACGTCAAACATACATAGGTAGAAGATATAGATACGCCGATTAGACAGATCGGTTTGTCTTCAAAAGTAGATAAAAGTAACATTACAAAATTATGCCAGTTACGCCAAAATGTCGGTTACGTCACTTAGTCAGAACAGCGACGATATGAAAGCCTCGACAGAGCTTACTTATTTCAGCCATTTGGGGTCGAGACCCTGAATCCATGGGGTACCGGGGCCCATCGCGTTTTCAAAATTCTTTCTGGGCGTCTGGTCGAAGCGACGTGTGATCCGAGAGCTAGCGCTTATCTGGGTCAACGTATAAGCATTGCAATTCAGCGGGGCGATGCAGCCAGTGTCTTGGGGACACTTCCGCCTGGTAGTTATCTGGAGCAGTTGAGCTATAGATCGTTTGCAACGGTCTCTAAATGATTCAAATGTTTCTTCTGTATTTTATTGTAAATAATTGTATAAAATTTTTAAGTTTTTTCGCGAACCACACGCTTCCCGCGATCTTTTCTACCACATACTTGCAAGATGTGGAAAGAGCTACCATCTGAGGTTTTCCCATTAGGCTACGACATGGCACGCTTCAAGATAAATGTAAAGAGGTTTCTACAGTGTAGGGAATGCATCGATAATACCCTGGGTGTTGCCGGTGTCAATAGGCGACGGTGACCGCTTACCATCGGGTGGGCCGTAAGCCTGTTTCCCCACAAATAACATTAAAAAAAAGTATAAAGTATTGGTTTTAAACAATACCAGGAAAACTACTGACAACTGAATTACACAGTCCTTCGACCCGATGACAAACCTCAAATTCATACCATAGTATTTAACCTATTTTTAGTTCATCTGACTGTAGTGTATGTTCTCAGAAACAGATAATTCAGTTAGCCACATTGTTGTTACTTCATTTCGTAGAACCTCTTGCAAAAAGTTTTCAATGAGATTGCTGTTATTTATGAGCAATCCAATTGAATAAGATCTGTAAGTCACGAGAATAGAAGGAAAAAGAGGGTTCATCTATTTTACACGAACATTCCAATAGGTAAGTGTAGTGTTTGTATATCTACTTAGATCGGAGGCAATTTTTGAAGGCATAAACGAAATTAAATTTAAATTTAACAGCACTTTAATTTTATTTTGCCATCCTTTTTGATTCGTATGGATAGTCAGTGAGAGTTGTTATTTTAGTACTGACAAACAAGCCAAGCCTGCACAAAGATAGATATTATCTATACTAATATTTTAGAGAGGAAAGATTTGTATTTTTGTGTGTATGTTTGTATAGAATAAACTCAATAACTACTGGACTGATTTAAAAAAAATCTTTCACTGTTGGGTCGCTACACTATCCCCGGGTGACATAGGTTACTTTTTACCCAACCGCCCAGAAGGAGGGTAATGTTTTTATTGAAAAACTACGCGTGCGAAGCTGCGGATTTGTCAGCTAGTTAGTTATATATTAGTTTATTTATTTCATTTAAAACATTCATGATATTATTAGTTAGGTACTTTAGGTATGTTTCGTTATATTTGTTTATGATATACATATTTATGATTCCTGTACACTTATTTACCTTTAAAATCATCTCCAAAGAAAGAAAGAAAGAAAGAAAGAAAATGCATTTATTTGCTCCCACAGACAGTGTTCAATAATACAATAACACAGACAATGGTGGTGTTGCGTGGGGACAAAATGGTCCCTGTCTCAGCATGGGCTGCTTCGAACCTTGTTGGGTACGATGCAGCGCTGATCTCTCGCTCTAGCCTCAAAGGTTTGGTGAAAGAAAACTCTTCGTAGGGTTAAGCTCGCCTTTGTACATATTCTTTATTTCTGTACTTTTTTATGTAACTTGTGTACAATCTTAATATATAAAACAAAGTCGGGTTTGTTCGAACACTTATAACTCGAGAACGGCTGGACCGATTCTCACGGTTTTTGATTGTATTTGTCTCCGTCCCGAATAGCAGAATACTTAACTATTAAAATATCGAAAAAATTGACGCAAAAAGAAATAATGAAGAAAATTCATTTTCTCATAAATAGATGCAGCGGGTGACGTACATTGGCAGCCCGCGTCTTAATAATACGCATGTCAAGGCGGTACGAAGTTCGGCGGGTCAGCTATTAAAGACTAAAAAAAGATCCCTAAACGGATTTAGTGACTAAACATGTTTAAATTTGACGTATTTGTATGATTTGACAACTCTCTAGTCAGTTTAGGCATTGTTGCGCAAGTCGCCCTAAGACGTGTTAAGGCACCAAGGATGGACAAGGTAAGGAATGTGACATTAGAGGCAGTCGGATGATAGTGCCAGTGATGTCATGCAGAGGGAAGAAAAACATTTAACTAAAGAGTGAAAAGTATTAATGTGGATGGATTTAGTAGAAGTGGAAGGCTAAAGAAGAGACGGATAGACGGTCTGTGTCAAAGATGATATAGATGAAAGAAGTGACAAATAAATTGATGGTTGATAGAGAGGTAAGTAAGAAAAATACATTTGCTAACCCCAAGTAATGTGGGAAAAGGACAGGGAGATGATAATGATGAGTTTGTGTCAACAGAATAGCCCTCATTGTATACTTGGTACAGTATAAGGAAAGTTGGTATGTGGTATGTATTAAATTGGTAAAATGAAATATGCATAACTATAGCGTGCCAAGGTAACTGGTTAGTGTGTCATTTTACTGTAACAATTCAAGAGGTAAAAAAAACTCTGTTGTATAGGTATATATAATAATTATTATAGGTATTTGCATTCCGCGAAGAAATATAAATAAATAAATATTGCTGGACAATTCACACAACACTATCTAGCCCCAAACTAAGCAGAACTTGTATTATGGGAACCAGATAACTGATAGAATACTTATATACTTTTTTTTTGTAAATACATACTATAATATACAGAAAAACAACCTGACCCGGAACAAATATCTGTAGATCATGCAAACATTTGTTCCGCGGCGGGAATCGAACCCGCTACCTCCTGCGTCTCAGCCGGCTATTCGCCCACTGCGCCACGGAGGTCGTCAAATATTAGTAGGAGGTGACTTTATTTTAACTTCTTTGGTTTTTAGTATCAAATAAATGATTTTTATATATTTACATAAAATTTTACTAAAATTATTGATGATAGTTAAGCGCTTGAGAACTACCTCACCTAAAGCCGTTTGTCCACCGCCACCGTCACCGGGACGTCACCGAGAACGTGATGACGGCGCCGATTTTGCGATACATACATTTTCTATAGGCCGTGTGTCTAAAATTATTGATGATAGTTAAGCGCTTGAGAACTATCTCACCTAAAGCCGTTTGTCCACCGCCACCGTCACCGGGACGTCACCGAGAACGTGATGACGGCGCCGATTTTGCGATACATACATTTTCTATAGGCCGTGTGTCCACCTCACGCCCGTCATTCGAGTGCCGGCGACGGCGGCGGTGGACAAAAGGCCTATAGTAAATAATAATATTTGTATCGCTAAATCGGCGCCGTAATCTCGTTCTCGGTGACGCCACCGTCCGAACACAGAAAAACCCTCCGTCGTCCCGAGACACGTTCTCGGAGACCCGCATGACGAAATCACTTCCGTTAATGCGGGTGAGTCATCCACATTAGACAGAGTAAACACTCCACAAATACACCGACCTCGCCGGCGAGGTCGACAAGTCCCATTAGTCGCCGCCTACACGAGGTACAAGCACGTACCCGGGCGTTTCTCTCCTATCCACGTCCCGGCAACAGCCCAAGCCGAGGTTCGTACCTAAGTGGTGCCCTTGCGCTAGTTGCCTCAACAAAAATAAAATTATAGGGCTGAGCGCCTTCTGCGCTCGCCAAAAGCTCGGTTAAGCTGCAACGGCCTCAGAGGCCAACAGCGGGTTAAGTCCATTCGAAAAAAAAAATTCTCGGTGACGCCCCGGTGATAGTGGCGGTGGACAAATGGCCCAAGTGATGGTGTGATCGAAAATAGAGCACGCTTGCCTAAAAAGAACCTGATCACTCTGGACTTAAAGATCTCTGGCCTTTATTTCCACTTAAACGCATGAACCTTGACTATTCTAATTATTTTATCTTTCTCAGCATCACACTAACCTAGACATTAGACTATGGACCCGATATCAGAACTATTTGCATGGAATCTGTAACAACCTTCATGTGCAATGAATGAATCGTCTTATGCTTCAAACACTGAAACCGTAGATGTAACCAAGTCATTAGATCATCAATAAGACGTAAACATTTAGATTTAGGACCATGTCACACCAGAGAGATGTTACTGACGGTATGCAGGCGTTGAACAAACTTTAAATTAAGTTTGTATGCGACAAAGTACTAAACTTTTTATCTTATGGGTAGTGACCGTACCTACATACATTTATTTGTATAACTATTGACCTATGCAAGGGAAGTGGGGTAAATACGAGTGATTTAGTTATTTCGTGATTACAGTGAGGAGTCAGGATTTGAAGATACAACAATAACTGCCGAGACCTTATTCGATCATTCTAAGATTTTTTTTTATCGTCAGGCTCCACAACCTTATAAAAATGTATTGGCGTTTGAGCAAAATGTTTGAGATGATGACACAGTCCAGCTCAAGCCCATGGTCCGCCTGCTGTCAAGCTTTTGCCATACTAATGCATTATACTATGCTGGTTATGTACGACCAACTAAGTTTTGGATAGTATCCATAATCATGCACCTATACAAACCGTAGCGTAGGGACACAATAAACACTTGGCCATGACCATAATACTTAAATAATTACATGTGTTATAACTACCTAGTAGATCATTGCACCATCATTTTGGAGGTACAAACTGACAAGCATTTCTCAATAGATATCTATACACTGATTATATAGTAGTTAAGATTGCATTGCACCCGTCTCCCTGACACATACAAGTGAAAAGTGTCGTGTGCCTGTAATTTCACTGGCAACATACCCTTCAAACCGAAACACAGTGACCATTACTGCTAGACGGCAGAAACAGGTACGATGGTAGTATTTTCAAGACGAATGACACATACAAGTGAAAAGTGTCGTGTGCCTGTAATTTTACTGGCAACATACCCTTCAAACCGAAACACAGTGACCAATACTGCTAGACGGCAGAAACAGGTACGATGGTAGTATTTTCAAGACGAATGACACATACAAGTGAAAAGTGTCGTGTGCCTGTAATTTTACTGGCAACATACCCTTCAAACCGAAACACAGTGACCATTACTGCTAGACGGCAGAAACAGGTGCGATGGTAGTATTTTCAAGACAAATGACACATGCAAGTGAAAAGTGTCGTGTGCCTGTAATTTTACTGGCAACATACCCTTCAAACCGAAACACAGTGACCATTACTGCTAGACGGCAGAAACAGGTACGATGGTAGTATTTTCAAGACGAATGACACATACAAGTGAAAAGTGTCGTGTGCCTGTAATTTTACTGGCAACATACCCTTCAAACCGAAACACAGTGACCATTACTGCTAGACGGCAGAAACAGGTACGATGGTAGTATTTTCAAGACAAATGACACATGCAAGTGAAAAGTGTCGTGTGCCTGTAATTTTACTGGCAACATACCCTTCAAACCGAAACACAGTGACCATTACTGCTAGACGGCAGAAACAGGTACGATGGTAGTATTTTCAAGACGAATGACACATACAAGTGAAAAGTGTCGTGTGCCTGTAATTTTACTGGCAACATACCCTTCAAACCGAAACACAGTGACCATTACTGCTAGACGGCAGAAACAGGTACGATGGTAGTATTTTCAAGACGAATGACACATACAAGTGAAAAGTGTCGTGTGCCTGTAATTTTACTGGCAACATACCCTTCAAACCGAAACACAGTGACCATTACTGCTAGACGGCAGAAACAGGTACGATGGTAGTATTTTCAAGACGAATGACACATACAAGTGAAAAGTGTCGTGTGCCTGTAATTTTACTGGCAACATACCCTTCAAACCGAAACACAGTGACCATTACTGCTAGACGGCAGAAACAGGTACGATGGTAGTATTTTCAAGACAAATGACACATGCAAGTGAAAAGTGTCGTGTGCCTGTAATTTTACTGGCAACATACCCTTCAAACCGAAACACAGTGACCATTACTGCTAGACGGCAGAAACAGGTACGATGGTAGTATTTTCAAGACGAATGACACATACAAGTGAAAAGTGTCGTGTGCCTGTAATTTTACTGGCAACATACCCTTCAAACCGAAACACAGTGACCATTACTGCTAGACGGCAGAAACAGGTACGATGGTAGTATTTTCAAGACGAATGACACATACAAGTGAAAAGTGTCGTGTGCCTGTAATTTTACTGGCAACATACCCTTCAAACCGAAACACAGTGACCATTACTGCTAGACGGCAGAGACAGGTACGATGGTAGTATTTTCAAGACGAATGACACATACAAGTGAAAAGTGTCGTGTGCCTGTAATTTTACTGGCAACATACCCTTCAAACCGAAACACAGTGACCATTACTGCTAGACGGCAGAAACAGGTACGATGGTAGTATTTTCAAGACGAACTCCTTCACAATGAGTTATAAGAAAATTTGTTCCATTAATGCTCTGTTAACATTATTATTTTGTTATTTTTATATAAAACTTACTTTTTATTTCTGTTCTGTGCTATAACTTCAATTTTTATATTTTGTAATTTTGTTTTTATTGTTTTATAGATCGTCGAAGCGAGATCTCTAAATCAACTTGGGCAAATCGGCGTTGTATGTATGTATGTATGTTTGTTTGTCCGAAGATAACTTTTGAAACGTTGATCCGATCATCGTGAAATTTATTAATAGGTAGGTAGTGATGACACAATTTGGGTGTGACTAAATGAGCTAAAAATGTTGGTGGGTTGTTGAGAGTTCAATAGGGATGAAAAAATGAAAATTAAGAGCTATTAGTTCAAATGGGACGTCAAATGAAAGGTATTCATTAGTAAATTTAGATTCTGTTTTTATTTTTCGTAAATTCTTTACAATTTTTGAGTTATTATCCATAATAAAAACTAAACTGTGACAAAATTCACAGTGTACACCAGTGACCCCACAGTGCTGGTTTGGTATGCGTGTAGCTTGAGTGACACAAATATAGGCAAAAGTCTGAAATCCAGAATAACTGCAATTTGTACCCCAAAAGACTAACCACATTACATGAACTCCTGTTACCTCTAATTTGAATGAAACTGTGGGTCAAGTTAGTTTATTATTTATTTCGTGGCACTATTTTGATAGTCAAAGATTACAAATAATATTTTTTTGTTTTAATCAGTCTCGCGAGATCTCATAATGGGGCGAACCACTAGTATGTACCTATACTAGTAATAACGCTTGGTTTTTGTAAACTGTCATGTTATTTCAGGAGTATTAAACGAATTTGAATAAGTACTAATAAAATTAAGTTTACTAACTAACTACTACTACTGACTACTATACTGTACTAACTGATGGACTATCCGTATAGGTATGCTCAATAATAATCATCAATTACTAACACGGTAGCTAGTTCAACCAACCTGTTACTTGCTACCAATAACTAGGTCCCAATCTGTGGTCTGACCGGGTCCAATTTGCCGTCTGGTTTTGGCAATTAGCTATAGTCACCTACTTCGCAAATACTTACTTATCATTTTCATACTGGGTGTCAAAATACTAGAGCCATAGGGGAACAGTAAAAACCTCTGTAATTAAATGCGTTCTTATCTCGTATGTTTAAATTAAATTGGTCAAGTGTTTGTCGGACCACGCATAGCCATCGTTTCAGATATAAATAAATAAATATTGCAAGACATCTAACACAGCGCTATCTAGCCTCAAACTAAGCAGAGCTTGTACCTACTATGGGAACCAGATAACTGATAGAACATTTACATACCTACTTTTTTGTAAATACATACTTAGAATATATAGAAAAACACCCAGACACAGAACAAATATCTGTAGATCATGCAAACATTTGTTCCGCAGCGGGAATCGAACCCGCTACCTCCTGCGTCTCAGCCGGCTATACGCCCTGTTAAGGAGGTCGTCAAAATAATAATATCATTCAAATTGTTTTTCCAAAACAATTGAAACCTCACTTATTTAAAACCTGAAAGTATAGCCTTGTTAGTTTTAAAACGACTTATAGGAATTTGTTCGAGAACTAACCATTTTTAAAATGGGTCCTCCTGTATAAACGATCGTAAAGCTCTCTGACATTAAATCTGCCACATTTAATTCTCGTGACAGTTCAAGGAGAAGTCGGCGCCTGCGCATCGGTAGGTATTAGGGCAGACATAAAGTAATTTCATTTGATTATTTTTACAGCTGCACTTACATTGTGCTTGATTTATTATGAATCGACCACATACTTTATTATATAAACGCTTCTTTTAAATTTTATATATATTTAAATTGTTTTCGTGTGTAAAAACCGGCAACCCACAAAACGTCATTTTACTGCAGCTAATAAAAAGTTAGACTATACCTAATAGGTTGTTAGCAATGTACGTTATATTAAGAAATGTTTTCTCTTAAAAGTTACAAAAAAGCTACTACTGACCTGCTTGCTATAATCCGAAACACCGTTAAATTTCAAACAGCAATCAACAGGTAAATCCACAAAAAATATTAACCCAGAACCACTGCACTGTTTTTTTATCAATGCGCTTCACTTCTGTCTACCAACAATAATAATTCGTAATTCGAAATATTTTAAATTTCGAACCACATTGATCGATGTATCGAACGTTCAGAATTCGAATAGACGCGGCTGCCGTCGAGAAAGGCTTACGCGCGAATGAATGGAGGACAGGCAGGACCGCCCGCTCGTGCGTGTGTGTATAGACTGTGTAGTAGGCTGTAGGATGATCTTTGTTAGGTGTTTATTACCACACAATGACTGTTAACATGATATTGAATGTGTGTTTTTATTGGACTACTGAGGTACCTACCAGGGCTTCGCTTGCATAGTACCCGGAAAAATGCCTGTATTTTAATATTAACTCCACATATTATAAACGGGTCTTACACAATAACAAAAATATGAATAAAATAGACAAATATGGAGCCAAACTATTAATAGTTAGTTTGTTTTAGGAACAAGAGATAAACAATAAAATTAAAGTAACATTTTTCTATGCTATCTAAGTGGTAAATAAGTTTTAATATCGCATATTTGCTCATAAATATGTAGATATCATATCATAATTATTTTGAAGTGAACTGGATTGGATCTCCGCATTTTTTGTAACGCTAATGAGAGTTTGGGTTGATTTTAAATATTGTTTTGTCCTTGACATTTGTGAAGGTTAAATACGATCAGTTTTGTCTATAATCATGACTTGCTACAAAAAAATTGGGTTTGTTATAAACCTTATCAAATACCATAAAATAACTAGTAACCTAAATATAAAATTGTAGACATTACTAGGTGTATGTCAAATTTTAATCTATAGATCCCATACCAACCCAGAGGGATACAAAAAACCCTATAATGTTAAATGTGTGAGTTAATTTTGCTCGAAATATGTAGTGCTGTATCAAATAAATATTGTTTTTGATAATATTAAGTTATATTATAAAATACTACCTGACCCTCCCGCTGCTTGTCACGCTAAAAAATTCCCGTTCCCGTGGGCATTTCGGGATAAAACTACATAAAACACTCTTTTCAAAGTGACGCGACACTTCATGTAAATGACTTCACGTCAATGAACGAAGGTTAAATTGTATGGATATTGTGCATCTAAAAATACTAAAATGGTGGGGGTAGGGGGGTGAAAAATATTTTACGAACTATTCTCATACACACCGAATATACAAAAAAAAATTTAAAAACTGTCTACCCGTTTCTGAGGAGTGCGACCACTAAAACCGTGCCACGAGATTTTTATATATTAGAGATGACATTTGCCCAGCTGTGGGGCGAAATAGGTTAAGAAACAAAATGTGATAAAACCCACCTGTAATTCGCCTTACACTTAGTTAATATCAAACTTGTCTATACAATAGGTTTCTAGTACAGTCAACGCCAAAAGTCACTGACCATTTACAAAAATCCTTAACACCTAAAAGGTTAAAAGTCGGTGATCTGCTATGGCCACATTATTTAGTGAACATAGTAAGGTTACAAATATCGGTGAACATCATCGGAAGAAAAATTATTGAACGCATAAAAATATAGTACCACCCGTACCTCGGAAACTAGACGTTCTAGGCTAGCGGTATCGTGGGACAAATGGCAGGTATCGATGAGATCTGCATTTCTGATGAGAGCTGTCAAACTTCAAATAGCCGTATCTCGGACACTAGACGTTCTAGGCTAGCGGTATCGTGGGACAAATGGCAGGTATCGATGAGATCTGCATTTCTGATGAGAGCTGTCAAACTTCAAACAGCCATATCTCGAAAATAGACGTTCTAGGCTAGCGGTATCGTGGGACAAATGGCAGGTATCGATGAGATCTGCATTTCTAATGAGAGCTGTCAAACTTCAAACAGCCGTATCTCGGATACTAGACGTTCTAGGCTAGCGGTATCGTGGGACAAATGACAGGTATCGATGAGATCTGCATTTCTGATGAGAGCTGTCAAACTTCAAACAGCCGAATCTCGGAAACTAGACGTTCTAGGCTAGCGGTATCGTGAGACAAATGGCAGGTATCGATGAGATCTGCATTTCTGATGAGAGCTGTCAAACTTCAAACAGCCGTATCTCGGAAACTAGACGTTCTAGGCTAACAGTGTCGTGATACAAATAGCGGGTTAATATTTTGGTATTGGTGCGTTTCGTGGAATATGAAAAATTATTTGTGTTATTGTTTTTATTGAGAATCCACGCGTGTTCACGGGCGGGTCAGCTAGTTGTTAATATTTCTTTACTTATAACATACTTAGTTTTTATGATGTACTCCTGGTGTAATATAAAATGTTTATCAATCTATCTAAACTAGGGCATAACCAACCAGTAATAGCAATAAATCACTCATGATAGACCAGCAAATAATACGTTTGTTTGTCAGTCACCAGCCATGTTCAACTAACGATCAATAACGGCCCTTTTTTTGTTTAGCAAAAAATGGTCCAGTTCCGATTACACCACTGGATTATCTGATGGTTAAAATATAAACCTCATTAATAGAAAACGAAGCTATAGAATATAACTTTTGAAACATGGTTATGAACACTATTTATACTAAAAACGGAATATTTACCATGATTTGTGAGTGTTTGAGTATCCCGATATTCTCAACAGCATCACACAATCACAAATCATGGTAAATATCCCGTTTTTAGTATAAATAGTGAAGCTATAAAATGTTGATATTTGAACTACTTTTTACTAAAGAAAACTAAATTTGAACATATAAGTAAGTTTTGTATGTAAAAACACCTTATTACTTTTAAAGTACGACGTCACATCCACTAAAAATAAATACAGATTAAGAAAATCAAACACATAAATTAGCACATTTAGTAGATTATGGTTTTTCCGGGCTGTGTGTGCCAAAAGAACCCTGCCTCTGCTGCGTCCTACGCGTAGTTTCAACTATAACCAACGGTTACGTATTTTGGTGGAACTGTTATCAAATATTTAAACCGTTTAAAGTTTTTTGCTCACTTCTGTGTGTGATGAAAGATTGCGTTGGGAGGTCTAGGATCCCAATCAACTAATTAATGGGTTGTGTTATTTATAAATAATACTCGTAACTCTCACATTTTAGGAGAGATTGATTTACATTTATTTATTTAGTATTAGATCCCTGTGTGAAAAAAGGTAGATTAATTTAATTTTGGATTGTTAATCTGTAATGATTTTTTTCTTTGGAATCTTTAATTAATATGCCCAAATAGCAAAATAGATTCTGTAATATAAACCATTAATCATTAGATATTATTCCTAGACAGCAGGAAAAATTAAGTATGTCTGTAAAATAACTCTCCAATTGATCTCTGCTCTATTTCATTGTTATAAATACAGGATTTATCACGTACCGTCTTATTGGTGTTTCGACGGACAATGTTTCGGTTCAATTCGTGAACCTTCATCAGGGTGAGTGCGATCACGCTCCGAATAACGTCTCGCCTCGCACCGTGCCTCGCCTGCTCTATTTGTACTTATTATTACTTGTGAATCACTCAATATAGAATCTATAAGGTCAGCCACATAAAAAATTCAGTAAAAAATCTACAGCAAAGCTAGTTCTTTTTCTCTAACACTTGCTTGCACGAGCTATGGAGAGGGCTATGCTCGGGGTTTCTTTGCGTGACAAAATCTGCAATGAGGAAATCCGCAGAAGAACTAAAGTTGCCGACATAGCACTCAAAATTAGCAAGTTGAACCGATAACCGTTGGGGAAGAAAGGTTCTCGAGTGGTGACCACGGACTGGAAGACGCAGCGTAGGCCGGCCCCCCACAAGGTGGACCGACGATCTAGTAAGAATCGCGGGGAGCCGTTGGGCGCAAACGGCTACCAACCGCTCGTTGTGGCGATCTAAGGGGGAGGCCTATATTCAGCCGTGGACGTCTTCCGGCTGATGATGATGATGAACACTTGCTTAAACAAACGCATATTAACATATCCGTACTGTTATATAAATATAATGCACCCTATATTGCATACTCCAGCCCATTCCTGTCCACTCAGCATTTCATAGCCCTAGCACTTCATTCATCCATCCTATCCGTTCAGTCAGTCTCGATCCAGTATCCAACCCAGCTAGACGGTTGTTTAAAATCCTAAATAATCTTTTTTTTAAAAACCCTTTCTATAAGAGACCCATAACATTTGGTGGCAGCCTGAAGGGATTTTAATAAAAAAAAAAATCCCCGGTACCGTCTCCCAGTCTAATAAATCGACGCGAGTGAGTGCCTCTAGTGCTTTAGTGAATTGTGAATTGTGAGTGCCGATTCTATAAATAGTGCACCACGAGCCCTATTTACCCCAGAGCCGTAAAGCCAGCTCCTGAAAGGCCCACTGCTACGCACTTGCCCGTGCTGTAGCCGGCCTCATCCAAGGATCCATCATCACTCATACCTATTCACGTATACCGTGACCAGTATTAGCCATACCGAAGACGCGTGGCGTCATATATCCGACGCGACGCATAGATCCGGAGCGCGACGCGCTATTCTGTGACGCGCTATCTACATCCTGCTACGTCCCGCCGAGCCCTGCATTTCGTAGAAATGATAGCTCTCGTTATTGCTCTGTCTACACTCAAGTAAGTGAATAAACATATTTGGTCATTGCGAATCTCAAACTTTTGTCTTATTAATTTTAATTCTACAATTTTTATCTTTTGTCTACATTCATAATTATACTACTGTGTGAATCGTTATCGTTTATAAAATGTCTGAAACTAGAGCCCCAAGTCCGAAACCCGAAACCGCCGTCACAGACACTGAAGATGACGGGCTCTTCCCTCCACCTCCTGGACCTACTACTAGGTCATTAGCTAAAAAAAAAATACAGCCTGTAGTTAAAGTGGAATTAGATTTATCAACATTACTTAAATTTATCAAACCCTACGATGGTGGTAGGGAAACGCTAAACTCCTTTTTAGTAAACTGTAATAACGCATATGAATTAGCATCAGACCTTCAAAAAGACATAATTTTCAAATACATACTCTGCCAGTTACAGGGTAAAGCACAAACTGCTTGCTCTGTAAAAGAATTCACCAATTGGCCGCAACTGAAAGAATTTCTCAAAACCCAGTTTAGCGAAAGGAAACACTATGCCCATTTACTAACTGATTTACAGGAATGTAAACAACAACCAAACGAACCAGTGAGCCAGTACGCTTTAAGAATAGACACATGCCTTTCGCAATTATTAACAGAGATATCCATTTCGCATGGCCATAAAAACAAAGAAATGGTAGGACGCACAGCAGCCATGGAGGAATTAGCCCTCCATCATTTCCAAATGGGTTTGACACCCCGTATATCCAACATCGTTAGATGTAAGTCTCCTAAGACACTCAATGAAGCCGTAAACATTGCTATTTCCGAGGAGAAAATCCAACAATCCTTGTTTAAACAAAGCCTGTCTAGCACACGCCAAGAAAAACCTAACACATCAAGGTCAAATTTTCAATCTATGCGACGAAATCCGAACCAACAGCCTTTCTCAAACTCGAATCAATCTAGGCCTAAACCAGATTTCTATCCAAATCGGTCTACCAATAATAATGATTCTTCTGCACCAATCTGCAGATATTGCAAAACACCAGGACATACTTTGGAACAATGTCGCAAACGTGAATATAACAATAACCGCTTTAAGTTCAACCAAAATAAATCAAGCTCACCTCATCGTATCCATTTTACTGCTGAAGCTCATGATGAAGAACGTCCAAATGACTCAGTTGAGGAAGAAGGTTATGATACCGTTGATACTGAAACAAAAAACGATTAATCGTCTCGTCCCGGCGTCGTACGGGGCTTAGTAATCTCAAAATCGATGCCATTAATCAAATCCCTAAAACCAGATCGTCGAAATCTTCACAGACATCGCTACATGATAGTCTGTCAAAATCCACTGTATCCGCGCAGCAACATAAAAATGTTGGTCTGCCAAAATCCACTGTATCCGTGCAGCAACACAAAAATGTTGGTCTGCCAAAATCCACTGTATCCGTGCAGCAACACAAAGATGTTGGTCTGCCAAAATCCACTGTATCCGTGCAGCAACACAGAGATGTTGGTCTGCCAAAATCCACTGTTTCCGTGCAGCAACACAAAGATGTTGGTCTGCCAAAATTCACTGTATCCGCGCAGCAACACAAAGGTGTTGGTCTGCCAAAATCCACTGTATCCGCGCAGCAACACAAAAATGTTGGTCTGCCAAAACCCACTGTATCCGTGCAGAGTGCAAATCTGCCTCAGACTTCCAAATCTAACATATTCGAAATTACGAATAATCCTGCTATAGTACTATTACCTCATGTTCTCGTCGAATCTCCCGTATCAGATATCCCTTTAGTCCTGCTCGTAGACTCAGGATCTTCTGTAAGCCTATTAAAACATTCCTGTATAGAAAGACATCCAAAGCTTGTAAGAGAAACAATCCAGTTAAAAGGTATAGATTCATCAGAAGAAGCTATTAAAACCCGAGGTCACTTCCAATTAAAACTTAAAATATCAAAATCCAACATAATATCACATAAATTTCATGTCATTGATAAAATACACTTACCTTACGATGGTATTATAGGATCCGATATGCTAAACGCATATAGCTGTAATATAGATTACACAAACAATTCTCTTCATATTGGTAAATCACCCTTGAAGTTACATTTTCATGATCCAGCATATTTAATTCCTGCAAGAACCGAAACCATTATTGAATGTTCTGTCCGAAATCCTGAAATAAAAGAAGGGTTAATACTCGATCACAAATTATCCAAAGATCTTTTGATAGCAAATTGTATAGTACGCGTCAAAGAAAATAATAGAATAAATATATCTGTAGTAAATACTTCAGAAGAACCATTGACATTAAAATCAAATCTTAATTTAAAACTTGTCCCAATTGATCCATCAAATTTCCAAGAAGATCTTCCTAATGCTATTAACCATATACGTACTACAACTACAACGAATAATGTTACACGAACAAAAGAAGTCTTAAAACAATTGCGTGTCTCACACCTTAACAGCGAGGAAAAAGATGCTCTTCTGCAGCTATGCACTGAATTTTCAGATATTTTCCATCTTCCCGGAGAAAATCTTACCCATACAAATGCCCTGAAACATGAGATAAAAACAACAACAGATATACCAATCCACACTAAAACTTACCGATTTCCAGAAATCCATAAAACAGAGGTCCGTAACCAAATCGACAAGATGCTAGAACAAAATATTGTCGAGCCTTCTGATTCACCTTGGTCTTCACCCATATGGGTTGTTCCAAAAAAACTAGATGCTTCTAACACCCAAAAATGGCGAGTCGTTATTGACTATAGAAAACTCAATGATGTCACAATCGGTGACACTTATCCCATACCACAGATCACAGAAATATTAGATCAACTTGGCCATAGTAAATACTTCTCGACCTTGGATTTAGCATCCGGTTTCCATCAAATTCTTTTAAATGAAGCCGACAAAGCCAAAACAGCCTTCAACGTCCCGGAAGGACATTTCCAATTCCTAAGAATGCCATTTGGGCTCAAAAATGCCCCTTCCACGTTTCAAAGATTAATGAATTCTGCTCTATCTGGGCTCCAAGGCATCCGATGCTTTGTTTATTTAGATGACGTTGTTTGTTATGCTTTCGATCTCCCCAGCCATATTATAAACCTCAGGTCGATTTTCCAAAGAATCCGAGATTTCAACCTAAAATTACAGCCCGATAAATGTGAGTTCCTACGACGTGAAGTCTGTTATCTTGGTCATGTAATCACTGAACAGGGCGTTAAGCCAAATCCAGACAAAATAAAAGCCGTCACTGAATTTCCAATCCCGAAATCCCCTAAAGATATTAAATCATTCCTTGGTTTAGTTTCCTACTATCGCCGATTTATCCCTGATTTCTCCAAAACTGCAAAAGCCCTTACGAGCCTTTTAAAAAAGGACATAACATTTAAATGGGAAAATCAACAGCAACTCGCTTTCGAAACTTTGAAACATAAATTAACATCCGCTCCATTACTCATCTATCCCGATTTCTCTCAACCTTTCATCCTTACCTGCGATGCCTCTAACTATGCCGTTGGTGCCGTGCTCTCGCAAGGAGCTGTCGGTAAAGACCAACCCGTGGCCTTCGCGTCACGTACCCTAAATAAGAGCGAATCCAACTATAGCACAACCGAAAAAGAGTTGTTAGCCATTCTATATGGTTGTAAAACCTTCCGTCCATATCTTTATGGACACAAATTCCAAATTGTAACTGATCACAGACCCTTAAAATGGCTGTTCAATCACAAAGATCCTAGTAGCAAACTTCAACGCTGGCGGCTAAAGCTAGAAGAGTATGAATATGAAATCGTATACCGAAAGGGGAAATTGAATTCCGCCGCTGACGCTCTTTCCAGATATCCAGTAAATCCTGTATACCCTGAAAATAAAGACAACTTGAATCCAAATCCTAATGACACTAATCCCAATAATGAACTCCCACAGGAAACACCTTTACCTGAAATTCCTCAGGAAACCCTCGATGAATGGATACGAATAGATTTTAGTCCAATTGATGATAAAGATTTTGGCTTCAGCCCTTTGAATCTTCCTGTTCCCGTAGATCCTCTCTCAACACCAATTGAACCACGTGTAGAGCTAGAACTCCAACCTTCAACAAGTTGGCAAAATCCTGAAACCTTACCTGCATCTACTTACCCAAATCCAGAAACTCCTACTCTAGTACCTGAAACCTTACCTGCATCTACTTACCCAAATCCAGAAACTCCTACTCTAGTACCTGAAACCTTACCTGCATCCACTTACCCAAATCCAGAAACTCCTGCTCCAATACCTGAAAACTTACCTGTATCCCCTTACTTAAATCCAGAAATTCCATCGTCAGCGCCTGAAAATCTACAGATGCCAGACAAAACTTATACCAAATTCCTAAAATCAACTACCAAATTATATAATACTACTATAACAGAACATAACGAAAACTTACTGAAAGGAACACAAAAAATAATAATAATACCTACCTCGTTAGACATGGATGAATCCATGCCCTATGTTCAAGAAGTACTTGGTAATTGTCCAAGCCCCGAACGCGATGAATTCCTAAAATTAGAAAGAACCCTACATACATGTTTACCTCTTACAATTCAGAATAAAACTTACCTCTTTTTGTTTACAAAAGTGCACCATTTTGACGATCACTCATACCCTGACATATTTAAATCCCTAAAATATGCACGCGATGAAATAATTATGTCATATCCTACAGTAAATGAAATCAGCACATCAGATTTTAGAAATCCTTTTGATAAACATTCGTTTGCGAAAATTTATAACATGTTAGCCTATTTGTTTGAAGGTAACAATATAGGAATCCACATTTACCATAATAATATCATATATCCTTCACTGAGTGAAATCCCCAAAATCCTTAAAGAAAATCATGATATCCCAATCGCCGGACATCTAGGGTCCACGAGAATGTTAAGCCGCATAAAGGAAAGATTCTTCTGGAAGAATATGGGTAGTGACGTAGAGAACTATGTTAAAAAATGTCCGTCCTGCCAAACTAATAAAGCCTTGCGAAAAATAAACAGAGCGCCGATGGTGATAACATCCACTTCAACATCACCATTCGAAAGATTAGCCCTTGATATCGTAGGACCTCTGCCCGAATCCGGCACAGCCAAATTAAAATATATCCTGACTATGCAAGACGACCTGACTAAATTTTCATTAGCATATCCCATTCGCAGTAATACAGCGGCAGAAACCAGTGACTGTCTGCTTCATTTTATATCCTTATTTGGAATCCCCAAACACATTTTAACCGATCAAGGTACAAATTTCACAGCGGAAGTCTTTAAAAGAACATGCGATTTCTTAAAGATCAAACAGTTATGGTCGTCACCCTACCATCCGCAGACACAAGGAGCCTTAGAAAGGTCACATTCCACCCTTAAAGAATACCTTAAGTCATATGTTAACGAGAACCAGGATAACTGGCCGCAATATGTATATACCTCCATGTTAGCCTACAATACCGCAATCCATTCAACTACACATTACTCACCATATGAATTATTATTCGGACACAAACCCAATATCCCAGACTCTATCTATGACGATTCTTCGAATACTACATATCCTGAATATGTAAAACTCCTACAACATCGCATGAAACACGCACGCGATAAAGCTTTAGATTACATTCATAAATCTAAAACAAACTCCAAAACTTATTATGACTCGCGTACTCGCCCAGTCGAATATAAGGTAGGCGATTATGTCCTATTAAAAAACCACCTTAGGTTGCGCAAAGCTCTATCGGCCATCTGGAAAGGTCCGTACAAGGTTGTCAAAATACATGGCAATCATACCTTATCACTACTTATTAATAGACGCCATGTAAAACATCACTATGATGAAGTGAAACATGTGGAAATCCATAGTGAACCTTTAGTTTAGTATTTTACGTAATCGTAACCTATATGTCATAGGTACCTACAGTATATTATATTATATAAATAAATATAATTTTAAATTTTATCCAATGTTGTCCAGAACATTACTCAACATTATTACTTTATTATTATTATTTTTAATGATCAATATAGGTAAATGCAGATATTTAGGTTTAAACTCAAAACTTAATGAGTGTATATTTTAATAAGAATAGTTTATATTTAGAGTAGTTCAGCTTAGAAGTAATTGCGTTATTTCTTTTATTACAGCGTACTGGCCCAAGGTCAACAAGAATATGTTCAACCTATCAACTCAAGTTCCGGTATTTATTTTGACCCAATTGGTGAACTCAAAATGAATATTGGCCATTTAGATATAGTTACCCCATATGATATTTCCTACATTGGACCTCATATTGAAAACATTAACTCTATATTAGGTACAATCCGTTTCATATGCAGCCAAATCCAAGTTGAAACCCCAAGCTATTTGGAATGCCAAAACGTATTAGAACCACTTACAGTCAGGTATAATGATATTGTCTCTGAATATTCCTCCATCATTCATCTAGTAAATAACAACAGATTCAAACGAGGCGCATGGATAAGAGGTATCGGCACCTTATCCAAAACTATCTTTGGGACTCTAGACGAGGACGATGCTATTAAATATGACAATGCCATACAAACTATTCAAAATAATGAAAAAAGCCTGGGTTCATTAATAAAAGAAAATATTTTGGTAACAACTTCCGTTTTGTCTAAATTTAATAATACTTTACATACTATCAAAATTAATGAAGCCATGCTTAATGAAGCTATCGACAACCTCACGGTGAAATTCCGAAATTATTCAATGATTTCTAATGATTTAAATATAAAAGCTAATATTAATTCAATCTTAAATTCTTTAGAAGCTTCCATACTTACCTTATCATTCCAATTAGAAGACATAACAAACGCTATCATGTTCAGTAGTCAAAACATTCTCCATCCGGCTGTATTGCCTCCCACACAATTATACCAAGAGCTTGTCAATAACTACAGACACATACCTGTAGATCTAAAACTGCCTGTTAGCTTAGAATTAAGTAACATTTATATTTTAATGAACATATCCAATGTTATTTGTTACAGCTTAAATAACAAAATTGTCTTTATATTAAGAATACCTTTAGTATCCCCTAAGGAATTTAATTTGTTTCATACTATAGCATTACCGACTCCACATAATAGTGTAAAACCGAATTCATTTAGTTTTATCATTCCTAGTAGTAAGTACATCGCAATGACCAAAGACAAATCTGAATACTGTAACCTCGAATCACTGAAAGAATGCAGAGCGATAACACCCCGCGAGTATATCTGTGACGTCATGACCGTGTTCCCTACTAGTGCAAACCCCAGTTGTGAAAGTGAATTAATCTCAAACGTGATAAGTGCCCTACCAGTGCAGTGCCAAACTGACTTCATTCATGGAAACCTAGATTTATGGAAACCACTGTATAATAGTAATTGGATTTATGTCCAATCTCAGAGTAATAAACTATATATAGAATGCCCAAATCAGAAAAGCGTAGAAATAAATATTATCGGAACGGGAATTTTAAATATCCCAAACAATTGTTTTGCATACTGTAAGAGTACTAAACTAATACCTAAATTTAATAATATTAAAATTAACGTCACTGTAACTCATTCTGATTTTAATATAATAAATGATTCTTGTTGTACCTTGGATAAGTTTAAATTGGAAATAAGTAATGAACCTCGTATTAAACTAAATAACTTTGACTTAGACGCATTCACTATTGAAACAAAATCAAAATTGAAATCAATGTCAGATGAGGCAAATAAAATTATTAACCAGCATCAGATTATAAAATACGAGAGTCATTACTCTATAGTATTAATTATTATTATTTGTTTTATCATAACTTTTTGTATTTTTAAACTATTTTTATATATTAAATCACACAGCCGTCTATCCCGTCACTTCATTACCTTTTCCCAATCCATTCCAGTAAACCCGCCTGTAGTCCAGACACCAAATCCCGAACCTGTCATCCCTATCAAAATTAGTAAACGCCAACCGAATTTAGAATCTATCCCATCACCAAGTATTAGAACCAACACGTAAACTCTCTTCCCAAACTTCGAAATTTCAACCCCGAAGTTTAGTCTACCCCAGGGAGGTGTTATATAAATATAATGCACCCTATATTGCATACTCCAGCCCATTCCTGTCCACTCAGCATTTCATAGCCCTAGCACTTCATTCATCCATCCTATCCGTTCAGTCAGTCTCGATCCAGTATCCAACCCAGCTAGACGGTTGTTTAAAATCCTAAATAATCTTTTTTTTAAAAACCCTTTCTATAAGAGACCCATAACAGTACGCATGCCAAGCGTAGTAGGTACTTGTAGGACAAAATTGTAGTAAAAATCGATTTTTTTGAACCTATAACTACAACCCTTGTTGACCATTTTCTTGATTATTTTAGCAACCTATAAATAACACATTTAAAAAGCTTATAAAGTCAAACGCATTATATCAATCAATAAGAAATAAACCAGAATGATTTCACCGACTTGGTTCGTTTCCTTCAACACTTAAACAATACTCGAAGGTTCTACCTACTATTTAACGCATGCCAAGCGAGGAATGTAGCAAAATACTAGGATTAGAAATTGTACAAACAAATCGTTTTATTTTGAAAAGCTTGCGAGCTACTTCCGTATAAACTACGTAATGTTTATTTTTGTAAAAACATTTGTTTATGAAGTCCTTTTTCAGCCATGACATATGGCTGCATCATCAGCCGTGTTGAGACTCGA
Organism: Philereme vetulata; assembly: GCA_918857605.2. Classification (NCBI taxonomy): domain Eukaryota; kingdom Metazoa; phylum Arthropoda; class Insecta; order Lepidoptera; family Geometridae; genus Philereme; species Philereme vetulata. The sequence continues at coordinate 5,935,020 of OU975473.1, read as the reverse complement.
ATCTTGGTACCACGCTTCACTATTATAATGGTATCGTCGCAAAATGGTCTCAGATTTTCAGGGTCAGCACAGTTAGGGTACAGGAAAATAATTTTAGACGAAAGCTTTTTGAAGTATCAAATGGGTACGCATATCTAGGTGTTCCATATTGTATGTAGGGAAAAGTGATAAATTATGCAGCAAAATTATAAAATTCTTTTAATATTTTCTTCGACCACATTTTGTGGGTAATTAAGTGATCAATCACACCAACTCGATACTATTTGTTGGCTAACTTAATAAAACCGGCCAAGTGCGAGTCCGACTCGCGCACGAACGGTTCGGTACCATTATCTATAAAACGGCTAAAAATCACTTTTGTTGTATGGAAGCCCCGTTAAATATTTGTTTTATTTTAATTTAATTATTTATTTTTAAAGTGAATACATAATGATATACATATAATATTCTGTTAATATTTCAAGCGTCTATCTGTTGCCGTTATCAATATCAAGCTAAAACGAGCAAAAAAATCAGGTTTTTTGTATGTGAGCCCACCTTAAATATTTGTTTTATTCGGTTTTTAGTATTTGTTGTTATAGCGGCAACAAAAATACATCATGTGTGAAAATTTCAACTGTCTAACTATCACGGTTCATAGATGCAGCCTGGTGACAGACGGACAGACAGACAGACAGCGGATCCTTAGTAATAGGGTGCCGTTATACCCTTTGGGTACTGAGCGCTAAAAAGCGTTAACGTAGGATAGGGCTACTGAGTATATATTATTTTTAAGTATGTTTATTAGTAAAATTAAATCAGTAACATCACATATAGGTATTAGCCCAGATTTTCCTGTTACGTCATTATTTTATTACAAGTTGGGTTATGTCGGCCGCGACCGCGCTTCGCCATTCAGTCGCTACCTAAACTTCCAGTCTCAACCATGAACGTAAAAATATATGAACACCCTCATGCCATATTGTTTACGTGAGCTTTATCAGGTCGATCGATCTGTGCTTGATATACCTCGCACAAGTCGCACACACACAGCATGCGGCGAACATGCCTCCCGAACAGCACGGCTCGCGTAATCCAATTATTATATGACCCAAACCTTACTACTAACAAACGAAGGTCTGATAATGTCTGTAAAATTGAGCGTCGACGCACGGCACTAGTCGACATTACTATTTCATCAGCCCGTTACTTTATAATAGATTAAATAGACACCTAAATATATATCCTCTCCCTTTATTAAATGCCTGTAATGGCTCCAATCACTGTCCTACGATGAAAACTCATGGTTGTCTCTAAGTAGCCCACACACACATTTATACACACATACACACACACACACACACTTACGGGCACAAACTAATTAATATACATATACGTACATATTGTATGTGTAACTAACTAATGCACCTTGATTTGGACCTAATGTAATATTTCCTGGAGGCGGGCGTTGATGTCTGCGTCACAGTTTAATACTTTTGCAGATATCATCGTTTTTCACATCATTTGTACCATTGTTTATGTTCCAAATAAAGAATTTATGATTATGATATGAATGGCGTCATCGGCGCCATAGATTTCCAGTGCGACCGATCTGGTGCGGCCTGCACTGCACCCAACGGCTCCTAGTAACTTTGGAGAATGGATAGAAGACCCAATCTTCTATCCATTTAGTAGGTGGCCTTCTAATGCTGCGCTTACCTGTGCGTTGTATCCACGCTAGAACGATTCTGTTCGTTTTGCAAATGTGAGTGTTATATTACGAGTGAATCGGCGCACTCGTAGTGTTATTTTTGAATTAGTTGTACTCCGTCCATTTTGTTTCTACGTTATGGTCTCAACCGCAAACCCAACGACTGAAAGCGCATTGTGGTGAATTTTCTTTGGAATCAAGTTTTCGAAAGATCATAAAGCCAGAAATAGAAACTTGCGAACGTCCAAGGTCTCTGTGTTTATATTGAGGTTGTATTTTTCAAACTTTCGAGAGCACTAATCCAATTTAATCTGTGGATGATGTCGTGGGTCCTATATTTATTCATGTTACTATTAGCACTATGTTCTACTTCATAATGTATGACTGTTTATCTTCCCAAATAACTAAATATATTACTGTACGTAATTACTGATTTAAACGGTATTTATCGCGTATATACCTTTTTTATTTGTTATCCCGAAGTTTAGACTCTTGCAACAGCCGTGCTCGCGTTCAGATCTACCCGCAACATACACGATAATTTAGGTTATAATAATTTATTAAACCATTTTTGACGACCTCCATGGCGCAGTGGGCGAACAGCTGGCTGAGACGCAGGTGGTAGTGGGTTCGATTCCCGCCGCGGAACAAATGTTTGCATGATCTACAGATATTTGTTCCGGGTCTGGTTGTTTTTCTATATATTATAAGTATTCTATCAGTTATCTGGTTCCCATAACAAGTTCTGCTTACCTTAAGGCTAAATAGCGCTGTGTGAAATGTCCAGCAATATTTACATTTTTACATTTATTTTTATTTTTATAGATGCTAAAGCCTATGATGATGATTATACTTTTGAGGTCATGGTGCTACCCGGGTGTAAAAATCTCCAACAAAATTCCTCTTTAGTTATTCCACCAAAATGGACAGCTGTTTTATTTTCGTGCTCACAGTTTTAGATTCACAGTAAAAATTGCTTATATTGATGATTACTTTTACCTTAAAAGTTTTCGGGAGTATTCTTACCCCCCCCCCCCCCCCCCCCCCCCCCCAACCCTGTGTGAGCCAAGTAAGTAATGTAATGCATAGCACCACTATGTGGAACATTTATATGAGTTATATGGAAAATAAACCCACGATTACAGAATAACCTTAATCTACATTCAGAGTAGTGAAGTCATCATATATTGTGTCAAACCTGGAATCCTTTGTCACCCGTGGAGAAGGCCATAGGTACAACACGCGGAACGGGCATAAATTGCGGGCAATATCCCATCGGCTGACCAAAACGTCGAAACTGGTGCATGTTATGGCTCCCAGTATTTACAACGGACTCCCCGAGGATATAAGAAACGCCTGCTCGACACAATCCTTCGAACACAAGCTCAAACGGTGGTTAGTCGAACTGACGCCATATGAGGTTGACCAAACGTAGTTGATTTGTATTTTTTTTTTTTTTTTTTTTTTTATTTATTTTAGGAACAATTCAAATTTATTAATAATTTAATGTAATTTATGAGTATTATTGTACCAACCTCTGTAGGTTCCAATTTTATTTTATGTTATGTTTAAGAAATGACTTGTAATTGATTTTTTACCAATAAATAACTATGAACTATGTGTTAAACACCATTCGAGCACAGGAATATATTGCAAATAACAGAAGATAGTTGACTTGCACCGCGCATATGTGTTGTAGGTTTTTATCAGAACGTATTTTTTTTGTACAACATCGATACCTGATCATCGCATATAACAAAGCATTTTCTTGTAAGTCACGCACCTTAGGGAACGTGCCCTGCGTCCAAGGTGTAAAGCCTCATGTCATTTCCTCTTCAAACCGAAACACAGCAATGCTGCTTTGCGGCAGAAATAGGTATGGTGCTAGTACGATCCCTTTCACACAAAATAAAATACCTCCCATTCGCACAAAGCGGTTCTCTTCGACCTTTATTATGCGCACCGCCAAAGAGTGGAACGCCTTGCCGGAGTCTGTGTTTCCCGATAGCTACAACCTGGGTATCTTTAAGTCGCGAGTGAATAGGTTTCTTCTAGGCAAGCGTGTAACATCGTAGACTGCATCGCTTACCATCAGGCGAGATCGTGGTCAAACGCAAGCCTATAATATATATATATAAAAAAAAAACACTTCTACTAAAAGAGCTCTACTACTAATTGTGGTTGAAGATATTTATTCTCAAAGAACAGGGTTCACTTACAGAGAACATCTAATTACATTATTGTACTGGAGTATGTCCAGTGATATAACAGTAACATTGCATAACTTAATATTCTTCAGTATATAATTTGTAAATATTTTTTTTTAAATACAGACAAACTAGGGGCTTCTTTGACTATATTGGGCAGCTAATTAAATTAGATTGGTTTAACTCTTACGTAAACCATGATCAAGAGAATAGAACGGTTCCTATAATATCCTTGCTGAAAAATAATGCAGTATTTTGAATGCAAAAAAATATTTTATTCGCATTCCACAATTTTCAGCTAAGCTTGGCTGTTCTAAAGAAAAAAACTAGCAGTAAGGAAAGAAACAATAGAAAGCTTACAAATTGTTTACAGCGGGTTAATCGAAGGTTAAGTTGTAGCGCATATCGATTTGTAAGGTTCATGTTTAACAACCTGTCAGCTTATCGTAATGGGGTATATAGGCTTTACGACTTATTCTTAGACCCTTATAGTGTTGTGCCACTGCTTAGTTCAGAGAGCTAGTACACTATTAACTAGAATGTTGGTTCATAGTAATAATAATGATCCACTTGTCAAAATATATAAACAAGGTAGCTGTATACAGCTCGCTTTATGCAACAAGCTTCCGTTAGAAATAACACGACTTTCTTTGAAAAGATTTAAATTAAACTAAAACTAAGAACGTTCTTCAAAAACCACCCATTTTATCATATAAATGAATAGTTGAGCTGTTCATTTTCTCATCTGCGTGAGTAGTGTCTGCTGTAACCAATAGTATTTCCAATGCTCTGCATAAATGTTATTAGTTTTGTTTTTATTTATTTCTATTATTATCTGTCATTTATAATATACTAGTTGACCCGACGAACTTCGTACCACCTTGACATGCATATGACGCAGGCTGCCAATGTACATCACCGGTAGAATTGTCAATTGGTCATCATTAGCTGCATCTATTTACGAGAAAATGAATTTACTTCATAATTTTGCATAATAATTTTTGCGTGTATTTTCCGATATTTTAATAGTTATTCTGCTATTCGGGGCGATGACAAATCCAAGAAATCAAAAATCATCAAAATCGGTCCAGCCGTTCTTGAGTTATAAATGACTAACCCGACTTTGGTTTATATATATATTTGACATACCATCATCATCCACAGCCTGACTTCACCCATTGTTGGGTATAAGTCTCCCCAAGTTTGTGCCATCCACCACTCGCCCACTGACGGCCCACGACCTTTACAATGTCGTCCACCCATCTCGCTGCTAGCCGAGGAGCGGGTATAGAAGGGTAGGAACCCTTCTATACCCGCTCCTCGGCCACCATTCAGTCACTGTCCTACTCCATCTGTCATCACCACGTCTAGCCAAGTGTCCCGCCCAAGATCATTTGAGCTCCATAACTCGAATCCCAACGTCATGCACCTTCGTTCGTCTACGGATCTTGACGTTTGGAACTCGATCTAACTTCTATCAAATTCGATCTAAAATCGAAGGAAAAGTAGAGTCGGCAATGACATATTGGAAAGAGGAAGCAGAAATAAAGTCATTTAAATTTAAACTCGAATCTTACTGCTCAGTGTTCCAGGCAGAGAACTTTGGTTAGGGCAACAGAGTAGATACTCAACAGAGACGAACAAGAATTTTATATATTTAGTGACTCTCAATCATCTTTGGAAATTATTAGGCAAGTAGGAACTCTAAACCAACTGGCGTTTAACATTAGGGCTAACTTAACAAAAATTTATAAAGAGGGAAGAATTGTAAAACTGTTTTGGGTTAAGGCTCATGTTGGTATAGAAGGGAATGAGCGGGCTGATGGATTAGCAAAACAAGCAGCACTGTTAAAAAAAACCATAGCCGATTACGACAAATGTCCGATTTAATACATAAAAGGACATCTCAGGAGTGAAACTTTGAGTACGTGGCAAAAGAGGTATCAGGAAAGTAAAACAGCCGAAATTACAAAATTATGTTTCCCAACTAACAAATCAGCTCAGCTCGTACTTAAATCTTTTAGAATAAATTATCAAATAACGCAATTATTGCCTGGTCACGGTGGTTTTGCACAATATCTACACAAGTTTAAAATTTAATCTAGTCCATCATGTGTATGCGATCCCGACGCAGATGAAAGCATTTTGCACCTTATAATAGAATGCCCAAGATATGGGTTTGATCGTTATGACTTAGAAATAGCTTGCAATCTTAAACTACAGCAGGAAAATTTAAATGAAATAATTAAAGACGAAAAAATTAGAGCACAGTTTCTCAAATATAGCATTAAAATTGTCATGGATGCTAACAAAAGAAAGAAATAGATTTCTATTAGATATATACTGTATTTGGGATTTTTTTCTTTTGTATTTGCTTGCAATTTACTTCGTTTGAATATTTAATTCAATTAATAATATTAACTTAGGAAAGGACAAAACAAAAAAAAAGATTGTAAACATTAAAAGTAACAAATGACAGAGGAAAATATACATTGTAAGATAAGATAAGATAAGATAACTCTTTATTGTACACCAAAGTAAAATACAGAACATAATTCTTACAAATAGATTTAGTACAATGGGCGGTCCAGACAACCTTTGTATGGACAGGATCAAAATGTAACACATGACGGCGGTGCATCTATATAAATTTAAAAACATATCTACATACTATAAACCTAAATTACCAATAATAACACAAATTTAATTTAAATAAGCAACTCTAAAAGTGGTTATGATGAATTAACAAGCAGCTACAACTTCAACACAAGGACAGATAATGGGTGTGCACTTTGGTGCACATAGTGTTGGGTGTAGGTACATATATGTATATTTTCGAATATGTTAAATGATGTATACTATCAATATAGTAATAGGTAATACATAAAGAATAGATTCCTTTCCATCAAAGGACAAGCAGACGTACGGCTCAGTACCATCCATACCTCGATAATATACCACCCATGCGCACTCACCGTTTTGGTTCTACGTTACTAATGCATACAGCTAAGGTATGGAATACTTTACGGTCGTCTGTTTTTCCTGTAGACTACAATCCGGGCCTCTATAAGATAAGAGTGGTGTCTTCTAGATCTGCGTGTCATCTTAGACCAAATCATCACTTACCATCAGGTTAGATTGTGGTCAAACGAAGATCAAACTAATTGTGATAAAAATACAAATAAGACTTAGCTGTTTTCGGCTACGGCGACTAGACTATAGCTAGGGGCTTGGGTGTATTTTGGCTTAAATAACTTATTTTGCGCTAAATGTAGAACATTTTGTTGTTATTCGAGATCATCTATGATGTTATTTATACTAAAAACGGGATATTTACCATGATTTGTGAGTATTTGAGTATCGCGATATTTCGGCGCAGTTGCATGCGCCATGATCACGGGTAAACTGATGATCATGAACGATCATGGCGCATGCAACAGCGCCGAAATATCGGGATACTCAAATACTCACAAATCATGGTAAATATCCCGTTTTTAGTATAAATAGTATTCACAACCATGATAGTTTCAAAAGTTATATCTATGATGTTATTGTAGCGAGGGCGGTTCACTTTATTTAGTAAGCTTTAGGTAATTCAACGACTTACTAACCTAATTTTCTTTACGTATGTTATTTGTCGAATATATACTTTGTACCACGAGTACTACATAAATCTAAGTATAGGCGATGGTGACCACTTTACCACAGTGTTATATTTAATTTTATTTTTTAGTTCTTTTTTTCTTTATCTATTTATGTGGGTTTGGTTAACTGATCAGAGAAAAGAGAACATCAACTACCAAAAATAATACCCGATAAAGTCCCGTTATAGTTATTTTTTTTTTTTAGCATTTGCGGCTTGAGTTACGCTGCGGCCACGAGGCCTATTGTGATCGTCACATGTTTTTTGTGTCACCCCTAGGTTATACGGGCAATTAAACTTCACCACTAAGTCTTATAGCTAAAAACTGTAGAACATTCTTAGGGGTGATAACTGTTAGCTCCTTCGGGTTGAGAATGTGTTTGCCCAGATTAATGCTACGTTTACGCATTAGTATTAGTATTAGTAGGCGAGTGTGGTCCTCGCCTAACAGATGTAAGGTCGGAAGGTCGGATGTCGAAGAAGAAACTAGTAACAGCCCCGTAGTTTATTCTCCGTACAAAATTAACTGAGCAGTATGAATTAGACTAGCTGTTTCAACACTTAGTTTATGGTCAAAAGCGCATTTACCGCGGGAATGGTTTCGAAATCAACAGTTCCGTCAGAATGGTAACAAATCAATGGGATTGAGTTATGCTGCACTTGTTTTATGCCATTGTAAAACTGTGAGCTCAAGTTTAAACAATGTAGAAAGAATTAAAACAAATTAAACCAGCCGGGCTTGTTGCCTGATTCTTTACCGTGATCAGTCGTAAGAAACTGGAGTTTAACTTCAACTGGATTATACATATAGGTGTGTCTCATCTCATGTGTAATTATACTATTTTCTGTTGGTATTTATTATTCGTGTAGTGATATTTTTTTGTATATCCTAGTGGAATGTTTATGGATTCTTTTATACGGCTTAGCTATTGAGGTGAATACGAGAATAGTGCAGAAGAATTTATTTGAAGACATGTGATCTATCTCTAGCGGTTCGGTCAACGCTTGCGCGATCATTACTTGATAGTTGATAGACACATAGATAAATTAATATTTTAATTTTTAATTAAAGTTGACCCGAGAACGTCAAAGGGTTTCGGACCTTCCAAGGTACAATAAGATGTCGTTTTATATAATTGATTGAGTGTAAATACTTTAGTGCATTCAGAAATATATTAAAAAACTTAATTGTAACGAGCATTCTAATCCAGATAAAACTTTAGCGTATCTATTAATCATCGTTTCCAGAAACTAATTCTACGTCAGAATGCCAACATTATGTAAAGCCAATTGATATCCTTGCGGATGTGGTCGTTCCTACTAGTTGGCCTCTTCACCGCAACCTTATCGAATTACTCCGAAGCAAATAAAAACATAGGTGTCTCATTACATAGCTTTTGTTATGTAAGATTTCCCAGTCATGCGCTTGACCACTAGGTACTTCACCTGATGGTATGGTGTAGCCGAAGATGGATATCGTTAGCATCGTCATCATATCTACCTCCATATAGGACCTCTACTACTAAATATAGGCCTTCACTATAGATACTGGCGCACCCTTAACTGGCAGTTTCGATTCTCTTGAGACCTCTTGAGACTTGTCGAGTATACTCACTTTGGCTGAGAAAACATTTTCCAAGTCATGAATAAGCGTGTCCGTCCTCCGCCAATGTGTAGAGTTCCATTAGCATCATAATTATGACGAACCATTGTGAAAATGGCAACCATCCGAATCATAGCAAACTGTGAGCTGAGTCCTGCCACACAAATGGAACTCTACACATTGGCGAAGGACACGCGGCCAAGTTACTAAACTATTAGAAGCAGTTTAACCTACTCCCTTAATACTGACTTACACGACATGTGCCAAGCATCCGAGCTAAGCCACTCTTACTTCCGACCGATGTAACAGGAAACTTATAAATTAAAACAATGCATCCACTACCTAATATGACACCCTGCATATAAAGACCGACGAATCTAGTTTCACAGGCTTAGTTCACACAAGTGAAAATTCATCGACGAATTTCCCAGTGCGGAACATAAAAAGCCTTAAAAATGAAAGAAAAAACATTGAGTTGCTGCTGCATAACCAGTGTTATTTTTCTGAACTCTGCCTGTTTAAATGTGCAAAGTAATTTCGAGGTTGAGGGTAAGCAATCACATTCACCCACAGCATTAGGCGTGAGGAACACGCGTAGTGTGGATGCCATATACACCTGCCCGATTACTCGTGCACTGATAGCTATTTCTGGTATACCAAAATATTCCTGCGCCGCTTTCATTTTCGACCGTGAACGAATAAACAAAACACCGGATATAATGAAAGTTTTGTTTTGACGTTTCGATGATCGATTTTATGACTTACTGGAAAATTATTAAGGCCATCATACATATACATCAGTTTTTTAAAATTATTCGTATAAAAACTGCCGCCATGTAAACCTTGCGTGTAAACTCACTGTGTAAACAGTTTGTAGTCATTATTAGTTTTTATTTTTCTGAGCGGGTTTAACTGCACTTTAGTTGACTACCCTCTTTTTTGTTGCAATTTCCAAATGACCGGATAATTAACACTTTAAAACATAACATAACACTGTAAAATACATCCTACACCACACACACTAGGTACACTATACACACATAAACACACACTCACACACACACACACTTCAAATGCGATCAGGCAAACATTGTAGCTCAAGAGGCACTTTTTTCATTAATTTATATTCTAAAAAATGTTAATATTCACTTTTTCTTGCAAACTATTTCTTGTTAGTATTTTTTCATGTAAATATTTAATTTAAATATATATATATATGTAAGTAAGTAAGTATGTTAAAGTTAACAGGCGAGCTACTTTGCCGGGTCTTTATAAGTTGAGTATTACATAATGTAGATTCAGTTTGGTTTAAGTCCAGCACTATGTTAATTAGTTTATAATATATGGTAATGTAACTGTGAATCTAAGTATAAATAAATAAATAAATAAATATAGTTATTGGACGTTTATACGAGGGCAATGCAACGCGTTGTGTAGTACCTACGCTTGATGTAAACCTATGGTTTTACGAGATGTAGTAATCGTGGAGTGACCTGAATACTATTTTGAGCTGATGCTAAGTTTACGCGGTTCTCCAGAATTCTGATGCTTTGTTTGTTATTTTACAATATACTTCTGCATCAGTATGCTCGAAGCCCACATAAGAATAGATCTTAATTTATGTAAGTACATTCGTAGTTGTACCTAAATATTGAATGAAGAACCACTTATAATGTTCACTCACAGGAGTCAGTGAAGATATTGTCAAGCATTCGTCCTTTGTTATTGTATTGTACTATTTTTTATTTTTTTTTAATTTTTATATATTATAGGCTTGCGTTTGACCACGATCTCGCCTGATGGTAAGCGATGATGCAGTCTACGATGGTACACGATTGCCTAGAAGAAACCTATTCACTCGCGACTTAAAGATAGATAGGCTGTAGCTATCAGGAAACACAGAGTCTGGCAAGTCGTTCCACTCTTTGGCGGTACGCATAATAAAGGTCGAAGAGAACCGCTTTGTGCGAATGGGAGGTATTTCTACCATATAGCGGTGGCGCACCGCAGAGCAGAGCAGAGCACTATCCTAAAGAGGACTTACCATTTGCTGAGGGTTCCGGGGCTTGCGATGCGCCCTGTGCACCTTCAATCCAGTAACTCCCTCTAACACGTCGGCTAACAGCAACCCGTCAGCGCAGTCCCTCGCTAGGCCTCCGCCTGATGCCCCGGCGCGGCGGCGAGAACGCGCACGTTCGAGGTAATGGTTTGCCCAGTCTGTGTAGATCTATAAAGAAAAGAAAATTTGTTTAGTTTATGACAGGTTATACCTAGAAGGATTATACCTAGGCAAGTACTAATGGTTATATTTACACGAGCAATTTTAATCAATAATTGCCCGTGATGCAGTTGAACAGTAGAGCAAGAGAGGAGTCAGCTGAAATAAAACTTATATGTAAATTGTAGCAACTTTTTTGTTGCAATTATCTCACACATTTGAAGCTTCCTGAATGACGATGACCAATGACGTAAAAATGCCCAGAATAGAGCAATTCAATTGCTCGCGTAAGACAGCCTTTAATGTAAGATTAAAAATACAAAATAGGCAGAGAGAACACCCAACCTTAGTATCAGGAACACGTCATATCGAAGAAAGTGCAGGCAGTACGCTATAAACATAAATTTCTCTTAATTAACCGCACAATGAATTACCTACACGCTTCAATAAAATTGCTGTAAAACACTGACCCAGGGTGTTAAAGCATGTGCACAAACAAAGAAGTCAGATAAGACTGTGCTAGCCGCGAAATTACCACTAAAACTTTAATGGCTGTTTGTTGCCCTCTGTAGTAGGATAGTAGTTACCTACCAATCTATTAACATGTCAATCTAGAGTCATACGATAAGTTAGTCCTGCATAAATGATAAGCCATAAAATCTTACCTTGTGTGCTCATAAATTTAACTCAAATGCAAGGACGCAAATATTCACAACTTGTATTTAAAATCATATAGTCTTTCTGAGTTTATTACCCATGAAATATCGCAAGTAAATTGCCAGCACCAGCACTGTACCCTCCTTAAAATTCCTCAAGGATCACAAAAGCTGATCAATTTCTTGGCCAGTTAAAGCGACAGTTTATAGTGCATTGTGAGGGTACTTGCAAATTCATGCAATAAAATTCCTTTGTATCCAGGACTTGAGGTATGAGCTCATCAGCGAGCTATCTGTAAGTTAATAAGCGAGTGTTGAGTGAATTCCTAAAAGGATTAAGGCGAGGGACATACTAGTTCATGGATCCTACATTTGCCCACACAAAAGTAGAAAACAATAGAAACATTTTTAGTAGGTGCCTAATTGAATTTTATTGACCGACAAAAAAGGAGAAGGTTTTCAAATCGTTCTTTAGGCTTCCGTACCCAAAGGGTCAAACGGGATCTTATTACTAAGACTTCGTTGTCTATCTGTCTGTCTGTCCGTCTGTCACCAGGCTGTATCTCATGAACCGTGATAGTTAGACAGTTGAAATTACAGATGATGTATTTCTGTTGCCGCTATAACAACAGATACTAAAAACAAAATAAAGCAAATATTACAGGGGGACTCCCATACAACGAACGTGATTTTTTTGCTCGGTTTTACTCAATATTGACAACGGCAACAGGTAAACGCTTGAAATATTCACAAAATATTGAGTTATATTATTCACTTTAAAATAAGTAATTAAAATAACATAAAATTATCATTTATGGGAAGGCTCCCATACAAAAATTGTGATTTTTTTACCGTTTTTATAGATAATGGCACGGAACCCTTCGTGCGCGAGTCCGACTCGCACTTGGCCGGTTTTTTTCTTTTATGTTTGTTACCTCATAACTCCGTCATTTATCAAACGATTTGGAAAGTTCTTAATGAAAAATGGTTACAAAGTCACCGGTATTATTACTACGATAATAAAATGGCCTCAAACTGCCACAGATTGCGTTCTGGAAAACGGTTTATTCCCCTAAATATTTTATAATTTAAAAAACATCACGCAAACGAGATTGACTCTATCAAAAGAGAAAATACATTTTGAGACTATTTGAAACTAAATTAAATTCAAATGCGTGTAATCCGAGACATTTGAGTCTCACTCGCGTTCTCCAGGATTGGTAGTTCCATCAGTCATGTTGAAGTCAATTTGCAGGAGAATGGGGACAAGTGGACGCGACGCTCGGACGCCGGCGCTTAGAAACTCACAAGAGAGCTAGTAGATACTCTAGCGCCTTTCGACAAGTGGAATTTACCTCTCAGACCTATGAGTAAGCAGTCTAAGAACTATTCTAGAAATCTTAGAAATTCTTGAAACAAATGAACAACAAAAACGACTGATGAGAAGGGACTTTATAAAGTCTAACAGTCTTTACTTAGAGAGTAGTCTTTTAGAAGAGAAAAGTCGTTCTTTGAAAATAAAATCTTAAAGTTTCATTACACACTATTGATAATATTTGATATTTATTGTTAAAATAAAATTGTTAAAATAACCTATTTACCACCACCTTCTACCTTGGTGCTACCTACAATAATGTACTAATGTTACTTAGAATTAAGCCTACTGTTGTACCTACCTAGCTTTATTTAGTACTTATTGCACCTACCTACTTCTGTTAGCTTAATAGGTGTGTGTATAAATAAATGCCTTTTATTATTATTTTCGAATGCAACTCGGATGGGCAGCGTTTGGGAAACTTCGCAACGTCTTTTCGTCCAACATACCTCAGACTCGTCTTAAGACGAAAGTCTTCAATCAGTGTGTGTTACCAGTGATGACATATGGAACCGAGATGTGGTCCTTCACTATTGGCCTTATGAATAAGCTCAGAGTCGCTCAACGAGCTATGGAGAGGGCTATGCTCGGGGTTTCTCTACGGGATCGAATCAGAAATGAGGAGATACGTAGGAGAACTCAAGTCACCGACATAGCCCGACGGATTAGCACGTTGAAGTGGCAATGGGCAGGCCATATAGCGCGCAGAACAGATGGCCGATGGGGCCGGAAAGTTATCGAATGGAGGCCACGGACCGGCAAGCGCAGCGTAGGACGTCCACCTACAAGATGGGCAGACGACTTGGTAAGAACCGCAGGTCGGCGTTGGATGCAGGCCGCTTCCAACCGCAGTTCCTGGAGATCAATGAGGGAGGCCTTTGTCCAGCAGTGGACGTCCTACGGCTGATATGATGATGATGATGATTATTATTTTGGTGTTGTATTATTTTTACTCGGTGTTACTATAACCGGGGATATACCTGAGCTGCACGGGCGTTATTATTATTAACTTGTTATCATTAAAGTTTTGTGTTCCCATAGCTGGTGCCTATGTGGATCAAGGCACTGCAATTCAGCGGGGCAATGCAGTATCTTTGGGATATTTCTGCCTGATAGTGAGCTGGAGCAGTCGTGTGATCTATAGACGTTGGCTCTAAATGGCTCGATGGTATATATTATATTTTAAAGAGGTATGTATGCATGCTTACTTGTGTAAGCTGATTTAGTAAAAGTGTAAAGACGTCACACCGTTTATCAATACCAATGACCTTATCGAGAACCGATCACTTCAGAAAATTCATGACATTAGAATATGTTTGTCGCAACGTCTCAATCTATCTGTTATAAGTTATCTGCCTAAATCTTTTTATCATCTGTGATCTGGTATCTCGGCTGTTTATTCAATCGGTTCTAAATAGCTTTCCATTGTAATAAATCTATTTGACTAGACATTTTTATCGTTGTATTGCAACTACGTCAAGAAGTTGGTTCCGTTGAGATATTAAAGGTAGGTGAGTGACCTTACCAAAGCCGAAATAAACTTTAAAGATTTACTTCTAAAACTTAAGAGGGCACCGGAGGGTCAATCGCCCATACAACACGTACTACCAAGATCATTTCTAATTGGAGCATATTTCAACCTTAATAAGGTATTATTTTAATTTGAATAGTATTTATCTAGGTTCTCAAACATATATTAGATCAAAATACTTACCTAAAATAAAATAGAAGCGTATCGAATTCTGCATGTTTTTACGTAATAAAAGACCTGTTTTCAACCTAATTGTTTCGTATTAAAAACAACATCTTACGTATCCTAGTCATGGGAACATAGATTATATCGTCTAGTTACAGAATAACAACACAATGAGAAAAATACAACAAGTTTTCAGTCATCATTTTTGGTATTACGGGACACGGTCAAAATCTAATCAAATTTAGAATCGTTCTATTGCTATCACTGTCGCTCTGCGTGACTAAACTTCGTCACTAAACAGGGATAGCGATATTCAGGGCGAAGTTTTTGACGTGGCCGAATTGGAGTTGCGCTCAGTGTTCGCCGGCGCGTTAATACCAAATACCTATTAATCAAAGTCATTAATAGTGTATTAACCAAGTATTTAAACGATTTTTTTAGGATCAAATAATTAACAATATGTCACAATAAATATAGGTATCTGCCAAATTTGGGTTTTAGCAAAAATGATATATTTTATTTTCATAGTTAATTGTGTATAAATATAATATTCTGTTAATTTTATCTATTTTTACTTGTGTCAAGAATAAGAATAGCGAAAAACTGTGTCCTTTATAATATTTAAAAAGCAAGCAATTAAAACGCTGGGCCCCAGCTGTTTGCAAGCGAAGCATTAAAGCAATACGAGGAGCAAGCGCCTCTCGGACGAATGCTATTAGCAAACGAACAGTATTTATCTATTTGTCACAAATTGTTGCTGTGGTAAACAACAATATTTTTTTTTTTACTTACTAAACTTTCGTGATTGATTTAAATCATTATTATAAATACGGGATTTATAATAATGATTGTGTTTTGGATTTTTATCGATACTAATATTATAAAGAGGAAAGATTTGTTTGTTTGTTTGTATTGAATAGGCTCCGAAACTACTGGACCGATATAAAAAAATCTTTCACTGTTGGGAAGCTACACTATCCCCGGGTGACAAAGGCCACTTTTTACCCAACTGCGCAGAAGGAAGGTAATGCTTTTATTGAAAAACTACGCCTGCAAAGCTGCGGATTTGTCAGCTAGTATATTATATATAGGCTAGCGTTTGACCACGATCTCGCCTGATGGTAAGCGATGATGCAGTCTACGATGGAACACGGTTACTTGTTCATTCGGGTAATTCAGGTAGTCGGGGCAACATGCAAATGTGAGTGAAAACATTATATATTCCATTTTTCGCATGTCGGTCGAAACACCGATAAGACGGTACGTGATAAATCCCCTATAATAATGTTACTTTATTTTTTTGTAAAATAAGTAAGATGATAGGGAAAAGACCTAATTTATATCACGATGGTGAAGGCGAATAATGTAGAATTTAAATGTATTATTCATTCAATCATAATAACATTATTAATTCGTATATTATTCAAATAAAATAGACTAGCGGCCCGTTCATTTTTTTAACATTTTTTATGGCTATTTTTTTACACCTTAGGTTATACTATTGAAGTTTTAGAAGAGTTCCCTAATTGTTTCTAGTAATAAATATAACCTATGTTACTCAGGAATAATGTAGCATTTTAATGGTGAAAGAATTTTGGAAATCGGACCAGTAGTTTTTGAGTTTATTCGTTACAAACATACAAAAATACAAAGCTTTCCTCTTTATACAAGTATACCTATAGATATAGGAAACTACCTTGGAGATTACTAACAGATTATATCGCATAAGATGATTATTTGATCAATACCAATAAATAGTACTCAAATAATTCAATAACAGAAAAAGTATACACGGTGTCCTTTAAATCACTGTTTTCCCAGAACAAACGTTGCTCAGACCATGGTCTAATAACTGTTTATGGCATCAAATAACAGAATAAAGAATCTAGATCTTCTTAAATAAGTCTAACTTTGTTCAAGAACTAACCGTGACATAAAGTTCATGAGTACGTTAGCCGTAGCGTTTTACCTACTCCTTAGTTAGAAAGGTACCTAGTATCTACCGGTCAGCGCGCTGACTATGTTGTAGGGCGAAACGTTAAAATAGACAGTTTTAGTTCGCAACTTTTTATATTTTTTAAAGACCGATTTCGTTTTTTTTTTTATTTGATGTTATAAACTGTTAGTTGACCGACCATGGTCTGAACAACGTTTGTTCTGGGAAAACAGTGATTTAAAGGACACCGTGTATAAACCTTGTCCCATGACAAAGCTCTATCAGTAAACAATTTTTATTTTCCTATGAAAACAATTGTATCAATTTACAACTCGTCTGTGTTATCAGCTTACGTATGTATTTACGTTAAACAAACGCAATTTACGTTCACAATGTGTAACGTTACCCCACCACGGCGTCGCTTGAACGAGTTAGAACAAAATAAACAAATCTACTTTACATCACTAGGTACACCTACCATACAGGATGTCTGGACATAGTTATTAGGACTATTTTTTCTACTTTTAGATAGATAGACTAATAGCGGGTTCGTATATCCGTCGTTAACCAGCTACGACTCGTTTCTCCTTGAAAACGTATCAAAAGTTTGACACATTTTCAAGGAGTTACGAGTCGTAGTCGGTTACCGACGGATATAGGAACCCGCCATTACTCTTGTAACTATCTATCACCAACTACATAGCAGTGCATAGCATAGCAGTAGGTTGCTAGCCTCTCGGTTTTTTATCGAGTACATTTCGGGGAGTGTGCGGCGGAACTTTTCAACCTGATTCCACCATCTCCTTTCTATCAACGGACAACCAGACGCTCTGCGGTGCGCCACCACTATATGGTAGAAATACCTCCCATTCGCACAAAGCGGTTCTCTTCGACCTTTATTATGCGTACCGTCAAAGAGTGGAACGACTTGCCAGAGTCTGTGTTTCCCGATAGCTACAACCTGGGTATCTTTAAGTCGCGAGTGAATAGGTTTCTTCTAGGCAAGCGTGTACCATCGTAGACTGCATAATCGCTTACCATCAGGCGAGATCGTGGTCAAACGCAAGCCTATAATATATATATATATAAAAAAGTACAAAGAAGTACAAAAATAACAAACAAAAAAAAATGGAGAATGGGCGGTCTTACATCCTCAATATCTTCTTGTCCTTATCTCATTACATGGGCTTGGCAGAACATGTTTTCTTAGTTCTGATCTCGCTATCAGCCGTTTTTACAGCTGGTTATTTTCGTTTTTGCTTACTTATAGTTTTATAATAGGAATGGAAAAAAATCCTCGGCTTTTAGGCTTGTATGAATGTATTTGAGTAATGACCCTTTTTAATTTTTCTTTATAAAACTATGCTTAGAAATGAATGGCTTACTTTTTAAAAGTTAGTACCTACTAATTAGTTCTTAGGCTACGTTTAGAAGAATGCAAATGTATTTAAGTCACGTACGATTTTGCATGATTACCTATAAATGTAAATATAACTAAAATAATTAGGTAAACTTTTAGAATTTTTCTGGTGATTATATGATTTACTATGAGAAGAACCACAGTTACATCTTAAATCCTACTTTACGTAGTATTCTATGTATTGTGGCTATCAGCAATTGTCAATCATTTAAACAGCGCTTGATAGCAAGTTGCAGCACTAGCTTGTTGAAGGAGGTAACTTCTGCTGTAGTAAAGACTAGACTTGCTTAGCACTTCTAATTCTAGGGTGGGAGAGGGGGGGGGGATAAGATCTACACAGACGTCCCGTATAAGGCTGTGTTGTGCATTACCCCCCTTCTAACCTGAACCCAGCCATCTCAGCTCCTCAAAGTAGCGGAGTAGGACTTTGGGTTGGTGCCAGCAGTTTTCCAGAGTCTCCTATATCGTTGCTGACGTCGAAGATGATTTGATGAGTTCATGCAGTCCCGTCTTCAGTTTGGCTTCGTGTGTGGTACAGTGCAGCAGAACGTGCTCCACTGTCTCTTCATCCTGCAGGCAGCCCCGACACAGCCCACTTTCCGTGGCCCCTGTCCTCAGGAGATGGTGATTTAGTTCGTAGTGTCCTGTTATGATCTCTACCATCATCTGCAAATCACTTATACCTTCCTCTAAACTTCCACGAAAAACATTGTAGTAAATACGTACAGACTAATGGCGGGTTCCTATGAATGAATGAATGAAAATTCTTTATTATACCTTACAAGCTAGACACAATAGATATAAAGAATTAAACAAATAAATGTAAGCATAATGGGCGGTCTTATCGCTAAACAAAGCGATCTCTTTTAGACAACCTTTGGATGGAGAGGATTGGCCGAGGTGTAAAACGAATAAACTTAATAATAGAAAAAAAAAATTACTTAACCTTATATAGTTATATACCTAGTCAGGTCATAAATTCTGTCACATGTTTAATATAAAATAATTGAAACAAGTTTATTCATTATGTAAAGAATCAAGGATGTCTTCAGTGACTCCAAATTGGGATGAGGCTTTGAGCACGCCTTTTCCTCCAAGTGTTGCCATATCTTGTAATCTAACGGATTCAAATCTGGACTGGAGGAGGGCCAGTCTTCGTGCCGGATGAAGTCGATTTCACGCGCCGCCAGCCAGTCTTGTGTGCTCTTCGCTCTATGAGCTGGCGCCGAATCTTGTTGGAATACCCAGTGCCTGTTATTGAACATGGTATGAGAAGAGGTTCCACAAGGTTCGTCAGGACTGTATTTTGATACACAACTGCATTCGTTTTAACACCTTTCTCACAAAAATGTACCTCTGTTAAGCCCCAATAAGAAACTCCCAACCATACCATGAGCGAGGATGGAAAATGACCTCGTTGGACACGCGGAATACGGTTGCTCGCTTCTGCACTACTGTGTGCGTACACCTTATCATTTTGTTTGTTGTAGCTCTCTTCTACGGTAAAAAATTTTTCATCCGAAAAAAGAATTTCCCGATATTTTTTTCCCGCGTACCGCTTCAACAAAGCGCGGCATCTCTTCAGTCTCAGGTCTATTAGACGAGCATTTAAACGATGTCCTGTTTTTCTTCGATATGCCCGAAGCCCTAAGTCTTCATTTAACACCCTTTTCACCGTGGTTCTGCTTAACCCCATCTGAATGGCCAACAGTTTCTGCTTACGTTTGGGATTTCTTTGAATTCGCGTCTTCACAGCTTTTATCACTGCTGGAGTCCTAACAGACCGAGGGCGACCACTTCTTGACCTGTCATCTACACTAGAGTCTTCATTGTATCATTTGATGATGCGATAAACGAATCTTTTGGTTATATTCAAATTTTTCAGTATGACAAAAATTTGAATTGGCGCGTAACCGCAACGGTGCAACGCAATAACTGCAACACGGTCTTCTTTAAGCGTCCACTCCATATTGTAAAATGAGTAAAGTTCTAAAAAGTATACATTTTTATTTTCGTGAACAATTCGAATTCCATAAACTTTTTTGTGGCCAGCATTCTAAAAGAAAAGTTTTTACTGTGTGACAATACTTATGACATGACTAGGTACATACATATTAGGTTCATAAATAATTTTAAATAAATAAATATCATATATAAAATAAATAAATATGTGCTTACATACATATAAATATATTATTAATATTAGATATCAGATAAATGGATCACGACTCTTCATGAAGATAAAAGTTTTTGAGTCTAGCTTTAAATACGGAAGGTGAGGGGGATTTCCTAATGGAGACCGGCAAGGTGTTCCATAATCGGACAGCTTGGATGGAAAAGGAGTTTGCATAGAAACTGGTTCTATGCATCGGGGTTTTGAGAAGGAGGTTTTCAGAGGATCGGAGTGTTTGGGAATTTGTGCAAAAAAGAAACTCGAAGCGTTTCTTCAGATAACAAGGCGTTTAAGGATTATGAATCCATATAGGTATCCTATATCCGTCGGTAAACAACTACGACTTGTATCTCCTTGAAAAGTGTCAAACTAGTGTCTAAAGTCTAACTTATGACACGTTTTTAAGAAGAAACGAGTCTTGGCTGGCTACCGGCGGATATAGGAACCCGTCATAAGTCGCGTTCATGGGAACACCCTGTTTATACTCCCACAGTCATTGTGCGCCGCGCTCTCGTGTATTCCCCAGATGACTGGATGCGGCTCGACTGTGTGCTTTCATGAAACTTGCACGCTGAATTAATTTTGACTCAGATTTCTGTGAACGTAGATTATCAACGCGAATGTTTGCGTTTGAGAAGCGAGAACGTTTTTCCTTTTGAGCAAATGCGATTTAATCACGTGTAGAGACAATACGTTCAGATCGTTCAGTATAATATTTAATTTTTATGTTTATGTTTCGTTTGTTTAATTAACGATGCAAGCTCATGGCACAGCTGATGTTAAGCGAATACTACTGTCGAGGCAATCCAATTACCTAATATCTAACTAAAACTTGACCTACATAAGATGGCATTATTATTGCATGAGATAAACGCTGATTATGGACGAACTCAAACAGTATCACTAACCATCTGCTACTAACCCATCATCATCATCATCAACATTTCAGCCGTAGGACGTCCACTGCTGGACAAAGGCCTCCCTCATTGATCTCCAGGAACTGCGGTTGGAAGCAGCCTGCATCCAACGCCGACCTGCGGTTCTTACCAAGTCGTCTGCCCATCTTGTGGGTGGACGCCCTACGCTGCGCTTGCCGGTCCGTGGCCTCCACTCGAGAACCTTTCGGCCCCATCGGCCATCTGTTCTGCGCGCTATATGGCCTGCCCATTGCCACTTCAACGTGCTAATCCGTCGGGCTATGTCGGTGACTTGAGTTCTCCTAAGTATCTCCTCATTTCTGATTCGATCCCGTAGAGAAACCCCGAGCATAGCCCTCTCCATAGCTCGTTGAGCGACTCTGAGCTTATTCATAAGGCCAATAGTGAAGGATCACGTCTCGGTTCCATATGTCATCACTGGTAACACACACTGATTGTAGACTTTCGTCTTAAGGCACTGAGGTATGTTGGACGAAAAGACGTTGCGAAGTTTCCCAAACGCTGCCCATCCGAGTTGGATTCGACGATTGACCTCTTTCTCGAAGTTGGACCTACCTAATTGGACTGTTTGTCCTAGGTCCCACTAACTCATATTTGCAATAAATTAATTGATTGATTGCATTTTCTGTCCAATAGTCCAATTTATCTCTTGCTTCTTTTTGAATTTCATACAATTTTATTAACTCAATAGATTACCATTTCAATCGTTCCTTCATTCTCCATTCTCATGATTCCATGGCCCATGTTAGATCTTTTAGTTTGAATTGAAGAAGACCTCCGTGGCGCAGTGGCGCAGCCGACTGAGACGCAAGAAGTTGCTTGTTCGATTCCCGCCACGCAACAATTTTTTTATGCTTTAAGCTTATGGCCTACCTGATGTTAAATGGTAACCATCGCCTATAACAAAGAATTGCCTCGTAGGTCACGCATCTTATAAATGTGCCCTACGATGCACTGCTCTGGGTCCATCAACTTGAGGCATACATGTGTAAAGGCTCATGTGCCTGTAATTTCACCTGCAACCATACCCTTTAAACCAAAATACAGCAATGGTATAATAGGTAAGGTGGCAGTACTTACCCGAGCAAGCACTTTCACAGGAAACTGTACTTATTTTCTCAATGTATTCGAATGTTTTTGAAGTAAAACTTCTTTACGCACGCTTGACTTGGGGAGTAAGCTGGTGAATGCGTTACGAAAAGTGCAAACGGAAGTTGAGAGGGAGATATAAGTTAGTGAAGATAGAAAGAGAGAGAGTTACGTTTCGTATATTTTTAAACGTTAATGTGCGAGTGCGAGTTGCGTCTGTCCAGAACAGAATGAACATAGACTGTCCTGCGTGTGGAGAGTTTTGTAATTGAACAATTTTATAAATTAATATTTTAAAAAAGAAATGTTTTACGTCAGTTGTACTTCAGTGTGGTCGCAAACTCGTTTTTTTTTTCACAAACCATTAATCTTGAATAAAATGTTTTTGAAACACAAAGATTAATTCATCCAGTCGATTGAAAACCATATAATTGTTTCATAGGAAAAGCTGCTACTGCGGAGTACTATAGTAATTAAGCATAATCATTCAGTGTGTAACAAACTCAGTTTGATAGTGATTGGATTCCTAGAAACAATCTAGTGCGACTCTAATGATATGTAATGGATGTTCTAGTGCTAGCAACATCTGTATCTCAACCACTCGCATGAGCTCTAGTTCTGATTAGGACATATACCGTCAACCATATCTCTCATCTATACTAATATTATAAAGAGGAAAGATTCGTTCGTTTGTATTGAATTTGCTCCGAAATTACTGGACTGTTGGGAATTTCACTGTTGGGAAACTACACTATCCCCGGGTAATAAAAAACTCCTTCTGCGCAGTTGGGTAAAAAGTAGCCTATGTTACCCGGGGATAGTGTAGTTTCCCAACAGTGAACGAATTTTTTAAATCGGTCCAGTAGTTTCGGAACCTATTCAGTCATCATCATCATCATCATCATATCAGCCGTAGGACGTCCACTGCTGGACAAAGGCCTCCCTCATTGATCTCCAGGAACTGCGGTTGGAAGCAGCCTGCATCCAACGCCGACCTGCGGTTCTTACCAAGTCGTCTGCCCATCTTGTGGGTGGACGCCCTACGCTGCGCTTGCCGGTCCGTGGCCTCCACTCGAGAACCTTTCGGCCCCATCGGCCATCTGTTCTGCGCGCTATATGGCCTGCCCATTGCCACTTCAACGTGCTAATCCGTCGGGCTATGTCGGTGACTTGAGTTCTCCTAAGTATCTCCTCATTTCTGATTCGATCCCGTAGAGAAACCCCGAGCATAGCCCTCTCCATAGCTCGTTGAGCGACTCTGAGCTTATTCATAAGGCCAATAGTGAAGGATCACGTCTCGGTTCCATATGTCATCACTGGTAACACACACTGATTGTAGACTTTCGTCTTAAGGCACTGAGGTATGTTGGACGAAAAGACGTTGCGAAGTTTCCCAAACGCTGCCCATCCGAGTTGGATTCGACGATTGACCTCTTTCTCGAAGTTGGACCTACCTAATTGGACTGTTTGTCCTAGGTATACATACGCGTCGACAACTTCAAGAGCCGAGTTCTCAACCATAACTGGGGCAGGGACGACATGGACATTCGACATGATTTTCGTCTTGTCCATGTTCATTTTAAGTCCTACCCGTTGGGAGACTCGATTGAGGCCTTCGAGCATCGTGCTGAGCTCTTCCATCGACTTTGCCATGACCACAATATCGTCGGCAAACCGAAGGTGAGTGATGTATTCGTCGTTAATATTGATGCCCAGTCCTTTCCATTCCAGAAATTTCTTTCTGGAATGTAAAGGACCTATTCAGTACAAGCAAACAAATCTTTCCTCTTTATAATATTAGTATAGATTAGTACAGAAGATAATTTCGATGAAGTAATGTAGTAAAGTACCTGATGAAAGGTTTTTTTTTTGTTTATATTAAACTTGTAGACACACAAGCTGACGGGCCTCCTGATGTTAAGTGGTCACCGCCACCTATAAACTCCTGCAGCACTCGTGGTACCGCAGTCGCGTTGCCTACCACTTTATACCCTATTAACACCTCTCTCTCGGCTTACCCGGAGAAGTGCTTCCACCATACCTAGTTTAGCCACCAAGCATGTTTAGGTTTGAAGGGTATGGTTGCCGGTGAAATTATAGTCACATGAGGGTTTACACCTGTATGCCTCAAGTTGATAGACGCAGGGCAGTTCATCGTAGGGCACGTTTCTAAGGTGCGCGACTTTACATCAGGCGGGTCATATGCTTGTTCCATATCAAGGTGGTATAATTTTTTTAAACCAAAATTGATACAAGAAGTCGCAAAAAAAAAATTTTTTTTGTCTGCAGTTCTTTCTTGATTACTCTGTTTTAGGTTAGTAACAAGACACTTATTTCAACTTGAGAATAATGTAGAAATGCTAACTGTACATAACATTACATTGTCGACCAATCTCATAATCTTTTGAAAATTAAATACATGAATACATTGCAGTTACGTATAAGTGAGAAGCATATATTTTTGCTTCGCGATCATGCGAATGTATTATATAGGCACTGATAAAAATTAAAACTTTGCGTGTTTATAATCACATTAAATTTTTTTTATAAATTAGTTAAAATTAAACTTCTGAATACAACATTAATTAGGTATGTCAAGTTTATAAAAAAATAACCATTATAAATGAACAGTTAAACATTATGTCAAAATAAAAAATACATGTAAATACTGAATAAAAAAAATTGTCCGATAACCAATTGCGTAAATTAATTTTAAAAAGTCCTAATCCTCTCCATCCAATATTGTCTATAAAAAGAAAGCTTATTTATTAGCTATCAGATGGCCCATTTACCTATTTCTGATTTCATTTGTTTTAACTGCTTTGCTTCTAAACTGTGCAATAACTTGAAACATACTATCTGATCTTTGCCTATCTTTAAAAACTCAATAAAGAATAAAATCTTCTTGAATGAACAGCCACTGGACAGGTACAGATAAAACGCTATAACAATAAAGACTTATTCCAATTGAGCCAATATAAATTAATTGGGGCTACAATTACGATTTAATGGACAATGAAGTCATTTGCATACTTTTTAACTATGACGTTTGCAATGAACACATCAAAGAATAAAGTCAGATACAAAAATGCATTCCTAAAAAATCTCCATGTTCGATAAGTTTACCAACTTTTATACCAATGTGAAATTTTAGGAGTAGTATTGAAAAATGTTTTTCTAATAACCACCTACATTTCTGTACAAAATAATAGTGATGAACTTAAGTGCCCGTAAAAAAGTGCATCGATGTCGATATTTTACGCCAATGCAGTTTCCCCGTTCAGTGAGCTTAAAAGCGTAATGCGAGGAAGTGAAATGAGGTCGCGCAGCTTTTAATATCGCGGGGCGGGACAGTCAAACGGTTTGCTAACTCTAGTGCTAAACTTAAACACCTCGATGTTATGCTGTACGTTACCGTACAGTAAACGTTTTAATTTTTGAGTTGCCAACATTGTTAGCAACCAAAAACTATTGATTTAGATGGAACCTTTTGCATCTGCCGTCTTTGTTCAAAATGGAAAATTAGAAGCAAGAACTCTTTTGTGATATGGTTTGATCACAACTAGCTCCGAACAAACCGGTCAGTGTGTTTATGATTCTTCGATGGTGTTAAATTTTCGATAAACAAAAACAGGCAAAACACAACGGTTTAAATACTGAACGCAATAAACTACTGAATACACAACATGGCAATCGGCAAATCATTACTTTCTAACAATCACATCTTGCCTTTTAGCTTTTAGTCCTCAATCCAAAAAGCAGTTAATTTTAAAAGCATCATAAACGGTTACCTGCACGATGGAGCGCGTCTGCCTGGTGACGTCATCAGTAGAACCCTGGATGGAGCGAGGTGCTCTTATGCATGTGGGAATCATGATCACGATGACTCAGAGAACAAAAGACACATCTTTTTATTCGTCACTGTTCTTGTTATCGACCATCGATAGTTTGTCGGTGACCTCATCACTATTATCACAAAAATATTGTATCTATTAAAAATGTTCGGATTTCTAAGACGATGAACTTATTGCATTTAATTCATTTGATAAAGTAACAGTTCTTCATGGCAAGATATTTATCAATATTTCACGTCAAACTAAACCCCCATAATTTACTAAGCCCAGTATTTTTCTCCGGTGTTTAGAGTTGCGATGATACAATGATGAATAATGTACCAGCGTAACGTGACCTACAAGATTTAAACTCTAGTTAATACAAAAGAGTTTTAAGAGCCTGTCCCACGGCTCATGAATGAATGGATACGTCTGAGCATCTATGCGAGATGCTTTTGGGAATATTTACTCTAGTAGTATTGTATGTTTTGGTTTACGAGTTTATGTAGTAGTGTTGTATTGGAAGTCTAGATTAATAAATACTTAGACAAATACTTACTTAAATATACAGTTACGAATAATTAATTTGTTCGCGTAATTTTAGAAAACTTCAAGCATTCTATGATTACAAGATTAAATTTCGAGCATAATTAGGAACTAAAATATCTATTTCAAACATATATTTTGTTTTCACGTCACTAATAGTATATAAGAATCTTTACATAGTATAAAATGAAGTCGCTTCCGATGTCTGTTCGCTTAGATCTTTAAACTACTTAGGTACTCAACGGATCTTAATGCAGTTACAGAAAGAGTGAATCAAGAGGAAGGTTTATATGTATAATACCTACATACTAACTGCGAAAGTAACTGTTTGTTTGTTAGTTTGTTTATTACCTTTTCATAACTAAACGGCTGAACGGATCGTAATGAAATTTGGCAAGGAGATAGATTATATCCTGAGGAAGGACATAGGCCACTTTTTACCCAAATGCGCAAAAGGGGGGTTGTTTTTATTGAAATATCACGCACGCATGAGCCGCGGGCGGGTCAGCTAGTAATATATAAAAAATAATAATTAAATCACGAAGTACATCAGACTTACAATCGGATATACAATAGTAACTAACTAATGGTTATTATATGATGCCGTCGAAGTCTTCGTCTATGTAACAATACCTACTGTCCCTTGCTCACTACAGTAGGTCAGGGAATCACAATGATTGAGACGGTTCCTAATCTATTCACACAAATAGCCCATCAATAGGTAGTAACTTATTACGTTCGTTGTAGAGTTGGCGCCTCCGCCTACGACTCCGCGACGACGATCTGTATGGCACACAGCTCCACTGGGGCAGGGAATCAAAATGATAACTCCGGGAATAAGGTGAGTAATCCATGTTGTGATGTATTGCTCATTGTAAACACAATTTGCACAATTTTCCTTCGGATTTCGAAGAGAAGCAATAGCGAATGAGTCATACTCAGTTTCATGATTATGTTTTGCATTGCACCAAAGTGTTCAGTTTTAGTATCATATTAGCTCAGAAAATTTTATGAATATTCACTTCACTGAATAAATCGTTTCTTGAATGATGTTTAAATAAACCATCTTGTCAAACATAAATAAGAATTTTTACTATATTGCTAATATAAGTCGTTTTACAAAAGACTCTCACTGAAATTTTGATATTTGTGATCGAAAATTAATTAATTTTATTAGTTTTAAGAAAAATGGACAGGTTATTTGTCTATAACTATTACAGTTACAAGGTAATAAATCAGTTTAAAGGTTGTAGGCGCCTTTAAATCATAATACATATATTTAAATCAAATAGCACGTTTACGAGCTTCAAACAATGATAAAGTACCGTTTAGTGGGAGGGCTCTTTATTTAGTTATTCCTTTGTTTTTATGCATATTATGTAAGTACCCAGTACCCACATGAACGTATCGCATTCGCATCGGTACGCATTTTGAAAGAATCATCTATGAATGGGCATGTACTGACGAACCTTGTGCAAATGAAGAAATAACGATCAACCAACAGAACCCCTAGTAATTACTAAAACAAATGGTATTCATCACCCACTAAACCACGTTTTGAAATAAAGATTAAGATTAAGAAAGATCCGTATTATTTTATGTATCATTTTTAACATTGTTGATTGTACGATTAGCCCAACCAAATATTTGTTCGAACACTTATAACTCGAGAACGGCTAGACCGATTTTCGTGGTTTTTGATTTGTTGTATTTGTCTCCGCCCCGAATAGCAGAATAACTATCGGAACAATTCACGCAAAAAGATATTATGAAGAAAAATCACATTCCCATACATTGGTGCAGATAATGATGGCTGACGTATATTGACAGCCCGCGTCATATGCATGGCAAGGCGATACGATGTTCGGCGAGTCAACTTGTAAACTAATATTTTTAAATTTTATTAGTTTTTTAAGGTTTTATTGATACTGTATTGGTGATATCTCGAGATATGTATCTCTTGCTTTCCCTTTCTAACTCAAAACCCGCAGCTATTTCCGCAAGAGATATCAATCGATTATATCGAATTATTCACCTAAACGTAGTCGAGTTTCTTTAAAATTTGATAATATAGTTT
This sequence comes from Philereme vetulata, assembly GCA_918857605.2. Classification (NCBI taxonomy): domain Eukaryota; kingdom Metazoa; phylum Arthropoda; class Insecta; order Lepidoptera; family Geometridae; genus Philereme; species Philereme vetulata. Next base: position 5,905,920 of record OU975473.1, on the reverse strand, counting down.
TTTTAGAGAAGCCTTTTTTTGTTTCGAGAAACCGTCACTTGAATATCGTCAGTATATTACCAAACACTCTGTATGTGGCACACCATTGATACCCTAGGTAAAAACATACGATCCATTCCATGCAATGGTTGTCTGGTAGAGATAAGGCTGCCAACTGTATACAAACATTTAAATCGTGTTAGTTTTATTGTGTTGATGTTTATGGTGTGCAGTTAAGTACCTATTATCTATCCATTTATCTATTTATCTTAGATACGTAGGCAAGTCTTCAATCAGTATGTATTACCAATGATGACATATGGAACCGAGACGTGGTCCTTCACTATTGGCCTTATGAATAAGCTCAGAGTCGCTCAACGAGCTATGGTGAGGGCTATGCTCGGGGTTTCTCTACGGGATCGAATCAGAAATGAGGAGATACGTAGGAGAACTCAAGTCACCGACATAGCCCGACGGATTAGCACGTTGAAGTGGCAATGGGCAGGCCATATAGCGCGCAGAACAGATGGTCGATGGGGCCGGAAGGTTCTCGAGTGGAGGCCACGGACCGGCAAGCGCAGCGTAGGACGTCCACCTACAAAATGGGCAGACGACTTGGTAAGAACCGCAGGTCGACATTGGATGCAGGCCGCTTCTATCCGCAGTTCCTGGAGATCAATGAGGGAGGCCTTTGTCTAGCAGTGGATGTCCTACGGCTGATATGATGATGATGACGTAGGCAAGTACCAATAAAAGTAAAGTTTAACTGTAAAACCATCCAGGTATCCACGGAAGTAATTACCTACATAGATACAGGCGCATAAACAGTTGAATGCAAATCGGATATTGGTATGCAACTAGAAAGGAGCCGATTGAGAATTAACTATTGTAATATTCTGTAGTCGCACCCACACACATGTAATGAGGCCAAGCAATTACAAAGTGCATTAAAAGCCTCCATCATTAATGTGCCGGTCTTTGCATAAATTGAACATAATACTGTTCTAGTGCTCTGATAAATGGTAAAATCTAACTAAACATGCCGTGCTATTCAAAACTCCAATACACATAAAAAACAATAAACCGAAATCCAATATACAATACATAATACACATCGGTTTCCTCTTTTAAAATTTTACCAAATTACTCCATCAGTAGATTCAGTAGGTTACATTTAGTTTGATTTAGTTACAAAGGTAACTTTTTGTTCTGTATATTAAATTAATAAGTCCTCAAAATTGTTATTTATAAATTACTTTAAGTAGTTAATAACTTGATCTAACAAATAGTCTTGCTTTAATAGTATGTGCAATGTTAAGTACTGTATTCTGTAATAATATTTCATTTTATATTATTTGTACTTTTTGTAAACTTTTAGATTTTAATTATTTATGTAAACGCGTGTTTCTAAATATTTTCTGGTAGTCACACGCACTAAAGGCGTCACATAATACCAGCGCTGCAGTAGCTATACGTTGCAGTGGCACACCGCTGAGCGACGACCTATTTTGTTGTCTTGCATTTTGTATTATTTATTAATAGAATTTAAAAATGGACACAAAATCATTATATTTGTGTTTATTACTAGCTGACAAATCCGCAGCTTCGCACGCTAAGTTTTTCAATAAAAAATAGTACCCTCCTTCTGCGTAGTGGGGTAAAAAGTAGCCTATGTCACCCGGGAATAGTGTAGCTTCCCAACAGTGAAAGATTTTTTTTAAATCTATCCAATAGTTTTAGAGCCTATTCAATACAAACAAACAAACCTTTCCTTTTTATAATATTAGTATAGATTATCATCATAAAAGTGTAAGAGCTTCACTCTTGTCGCCAAAAGGAAGATGTAAAAAAAAACACGTCACATTCTTCTCACACATAGGTTCTTACCCAACACCAGGATTGGACTCGACTAGGATTCTTTGTAGGTATTGTGTATATCAAGAACTATGATTACAATTTTATTTATTTTTATTTTTAAAGGTAGCCGACGTAGTTCAAAATGCTGGAAGACTCAAGTGGGACTGGACCGGACACGTGTGCCGTATGTCAGACTCAATGTGGGTGAAAACCACCACAGAATGGGTCCCAAACAAGGGACGATACCCGCGTGGAAGGTCCAAGCGAAGGTGGCGGGATAAGCTAAACTCCTACCTTAAGGAAATTAAGGATTGGCCCTTACTCGCGAACAACAAAGATGAGTGCAAAGAGGGGAGGGAGGCCTTTGCCATGCAGTGGGACACAACAAACGTATAATATTATTTATTTTATTATTTCTTAGGAAAACAGGAGCACTTCGAGACTACTTAATTATCTAAATATACTAACAAGTTTCCACACCATGGTACCACAGCATCAACTCAAAACAAGTATTTAATTTTGATGGTCATGATCAATCTATGTGTCCAGTCCAAGAATCAAATCCATCAATCCACCTCGTCACAAAAGTAGTCAAATAAAGTCAAAACTCTACCCATTTTTTCCTTAACTGTCCCTTTCCTGCGCGATGTTCCACCATTCCCTTTCAAATATATCCAGATCGATCGCGTCCTCTAGCTTCCGGCTTCCAGGTAGTGGCCAGATTAGCTCACCATTCGGGATGCTTTATATTCTATAACTCGAAAAAAACCAGATGACCAGCGTTTAATAAGTAAAATGTTTATTAGCTACCCAAACTTACTTTCAAAAACGATGTATTAAATGCTTTCAAGAATTGACAAATCTCAAACTGACCAACTCTCCTTGGGTATAGGTATATCTATCAAGATAGAGAATAGGAGAGCAGGTCGAATTATGCAACGTGAAAGATACCGAAAAACTAATATAGAATCCAAGAGCTTCCACAGTAGGTACAATAATAGAAAACCCAGAGGAAGCTAAAAGGGGTCACGCCCGGACTTTGATGTTTCATCATAAACCAGTCATCGCTTGCATTATGACAACTTCGCATGTGTACGACGAAAACAATAAAGCTAACTGCTCGAATCTCTTGTGAAATTCACAATTCATATAATCCCCGCCAGAAGTCATAAATATTAAGCTTCGGGAATACGTGGGTGAGCTGATCGTAGAATTTATATAAAAAGCTGGTTACTGGCGCCAGTTCATCATTAACTTCATGCCATCTTTCCGCGTTAAGTGGCATCGGCATCTCAGAATCACTTCTTTAACTTTGATACACATATGATCATTCACTGAATCCATATTTTTTTTATTCGACCTGGAGATGTTACGACCATATAGTCCACCTTTCGTTGCTATCTCCGGCTTAACCCTTCTATAAAGCTTTATACTGACGTTAGTTATAAAAAAAACATAGAAAATAATAGAAAAAGCAGCACTAGTAAGTGGTGTATCGTACGTAATACTTTTGATAGAGGACAGAGTAGAATGAAATTGGTAAAAATGTTTACTACGTAAATTTTGGCAGCATAAGATAAAGCCGCCAAGATGATGATACTCTTTAACCTAAACAATATCTCTGATCTGTATCATAAATTATCTGATGGAGGAGTTATTTAGATCGTAATCTTGCGTTACATCATGTTAACTCCTTTAGAACGGTAGCGGATACCTGTTGGACAAAATAGGGCTGTCACATGCACTATGAAATGCTAGTTTTTGAAGGGAAAACTTCTTTAGGCGCTATGAGCATTTTTGAGATGCGAAAAAACCATTGAACTGGCGACACTCTTACCGACACCTGTCACTAACTACTGACACTGACTGTTGACACCTGTCACTGACACTGACACCTCTGTATATAAGTATCTGTAGTGTAGTCTGCTTTTATTCAAATTTTCACTTCTGTCCAGCACTCCCGGAGTGCCACTTTTTAAGACAATGGCAGTCCTTCCTAGATAGGTAGATTTTTAAGTACATTTCAAAAATCATCCTGGTTTGTACACGTTTAGGTGATAGCTCAAAGTTTATCGAACATCTGCCTAACACTAATAGGGCTTTGATCTTCCTAATTCACTCGCTAACCCTGGATCTGCTGGTCACGTCCACATCCGATCCGCGGTCTGTGATGTTTATCTGAACGCTTGTCAAAGTTCGACACACTGTTGCCGGTTTACTACGTGCGTATTTATACACACGGAAGGTGCGGCGGACCAATGAACTTTGCGCTCTGTGACATAATCGTAAACACTACCATTTACAACACTAAAAAGTAAAGAAACAACACTAAAAATAACTAAAGACAATGTGAGAGAGTTTGAGTGCCACCGTAAAAGGATTTATGTGGCTGTAAAACGTTTAAAATGTGCTTTTTACGTAAAACTGCGGTGATGGCGTTGTTAACGCGTTTGCACCGGATCTAGAGGTTTTTACTAGAGTTTTTGGCAGTTACAATAATCGGTCTTTAGAGAGAAATAGTTTTGAGTTCTGCTCGAAATAAAGGAAGAAATGTTAGAGCTTATAGAATTAACAGATTGAGATTTGCATTTAAATGGTAGGAAATAAATGCGTTTAAATAACTTAGGTATGTTTATATCTGGTTGTGTAAAGGAGTTCTTGAATCTTGTTTTTTAATGGCTGCTGTTACTTTTTACCGGGGCTAAATTTTCTAATACGTCTACGATTATATTCAAGTTATTATGTAGCAATATAATAAATAAACATTTCACACAGCGCTATCTAGCCTCAAACTAAGCAGAGCTTGTACTATGGAAACCAGTTAACTAATAGAATGATTATATACTTTTTTGTAAGTACATCCTTATAATATATAGAAAATCATCCAGACTCGGAACAAATATCTGTAGATCATACAAACATTTGTTCCGCGGCGGGAATCGAACCCGCTACCTCCTGCGTCTCCACCGGCTATTTGCCCACTGCGCCACGGATGTCGTCTAGCAAAAGATGCCACAAACATACAATTACAAAATCTAACAACTCTCCTTTGTATTACAGAGCCCTACATTTTTGTCTGGCTCCCATCAAATATGGTATCAATCGTCACCAAAATTGGTTTGTCCCGTTACTAGATCCGAAGTTGATGAAAGGATATCGGCCTTGATACATAGAAACAAATTAATAATCTGTGGTTGTACAGTACTTACTGCTAGTGCAGCTGTGTTTGGGATATGTGGGCCACAGATGTTCTAAGCTATTGTTACGTGGGCGATTGCAGTCGTTTATGGAAGTTAATGACCTGTCAGTTTTCGTGCAATGCAACCGACTATGGTCTTCTTAGACATGTCGATGCCCTGTTACCATGAAAACTACCAGTAGGTCTTTATTTGTGTAAAAGATATGTATAGCAATAGTATATTAAGCTTAAGTGGCTTCCAATTCGTCTTCGTCGGAATACGCATATTCTCTCTCTTCTCTATTCTATTCTTTTCAATCCCTTCTCTCCTCACTACCTGAAAGATAGATTTGAATTTCTTCATTCTTCAAACAACTGTACTCTTACGTCATCAGAAAACTTGATATTCAGATCTCCTTCGCACAGCACTTCCTTTTACAGCGCTTATTTTATCGTCCAGACTGTTCAGCTGTGGAATGCTTTGCCCGAAGAAATAAGACGGTCATCCTCCTAACACCATTCAAGTTGAAAATGAAGCAACACTATCTGACGATGTCATCTTCCCAGCGTTATTTATTTAGGTATTTTAAGTATTTTATCTGTTAGTATAGTATGCTATATTAATATACCTAATATACCTTTATTAGTCTATTTTATAAGTATTTTAAGTATTAGGATTAAAACTTCTAACATATTTTTAGTATACCTAAGAATATATCTGTACCTAAATGTATCCTCCAAACTCCAAAGTACACCGCACTCCGTATGTTCGTAAATTTCGCTCCAGCCAAAGGTTGCCTGGAAGAGATCACTTTCGGCGATAAGGCCGCCCATTGTATTGCCTTATTTATTCTAGCCTAGTACGTATTTTTGTATTATTTCTGTTTGTGTGGTAATTCAATAAAGAGTTATTATCTTATCTTATATTTTAAACTTTCGGGATCACTGTACATAATAAAATTTTTAAAAAATAAAGTAAATACCCGTTAATATTAATAAAAGTGATACATATACATATACATAGTGATAAGTACGAAAAAACGCAAACCCAGTCAAAACTTAAGACCGTTAGAGCGTATCCTGGATCATTTAGTCGCATTTTTATGTCCATCTAGCTACCGCCAGTGGCGTTGCTTGCCTTGTTTTTCAATAAAAAATAGGGTATTGCTCAATCCAGGTTACATCTCTGTTATCACTGGTGGTAGAGCTTTTGTACTGGTGGTAGAGCTTTTGTGAACGGGCTCGAGGAAGTGGGCACCACCGCCTTACCTTTATCTGCCGCCAAAAAGCTTGTGCTGCCGTGTTCCGGTTAGATGGTAATGGTATGTTCCTGTAATTACTGGCACATAGGCATACCAGCTAAGTCCTATAGTATGGAAACGTATCCACATAGAGATCAAGACAACTTAACAGCTTGTTTTGAATTCTATGTGGATATCCATGGGATGCTGTAGCCACTTAACATCTGGTGGACTGCATGCTCGTTTGCGATATAAGTCGTATAAAAAAAACATCTATCTATATTTAAAATTTCAGTGAAATCGGTTCAATCGTTCGTTTAGTCGTGACAACGTAAGACACTGATAGAGAGGCAGAGTTACTTTCGAAATACATTTATTGGAATTGGATTACTTATGGCCACAATTAAAACAACAACAATTACTAAAAATACCACAATTAGGATATATAAGAATATGTGACAAAAATGACAAAGAGCAACAGAAGTAATCTTAATAATCGTAATATAAGATACTATTTTTATTACATTCCAACTATAAAAAAAGAAAATAAAAAATGAAAGCACACTATTAAATCTTAGGTACAATGGCCTGCCTTATCTTTAATATAAGAGACTGGCTTCCGCAAGCGGCTTCGCACGCGTTATTTGTCAACAAAAAGTAGCCTATGTGTTTATCAAGGTTATCTACGTACATACGTACACGGTATGTACCGAATTTGATTGAAATCGGTTCAGCCGTTACGACGTGATTGAGTAACAAACAAAGAAACATCCAAACTTTCGCATTTATGATGCTAATGTGATCTCTTCCAGGCAACCTTTGAATGGAGAGAGTATATGTGAACAAACGAGGACGGCACCGGCGGCGGCGCGGCGGCGTAAATCATTTAATGCCTAACGAAACAATTCATAAGTATATTTTATTTTCTGATGTTTTTATCAAATTATAAGTTAGGTACAGGTTAAGATAATTAATGTCATAAATCCAATGTAAAGTTTAACTAGACATTAATTAATTAATTAATTATGAGATAACTAGCTGTTGTCCGCAGCTTCGTACGCGTTACCCTAGACATAGAAATAAAGCTAAACTCGCTGTTGCAACTTGACACCTCATTTTTATCCCATAGGAACTGATTTATGGGATAAAATGTAGCCTATGTGGTAATCCAGGTTATAATCTACGTATATACCAAATTTCATGGAAATCGGTTCAGCCGTTACGACGTGATTGAGCAACAAACAAACAAATATATAAACAAACATCCAAACTTTCGCATTTATAATATTAGTGATAAGTGTGATGTTAGCGATTTTGTTGTTTGACTTCAGTACCACGAGTCCTGAAGGAGTTTATAGGCGACGGTGACCACATAACATCAAGAGGCCGTCATCTTACGGGTCTAAACGTGTAATATAAAAAAAAAATCTTACAAATAAACCCGCAAAAACCTTGGTATTTTGTGTAAACGAAATAAATGCATCATCGCTTACCATCAGGCGAGATCGTGTTCAACGGCAAGCCTATAATATATATATATGTATATATATATAAAGCTATTGCCATAATTACTTACAGATTATTTCTAGACAGCAATAATAATTGCATAGAACTGAATCCGCTTTAGTGGTTTTTTTCGCGAAGGATAGTCTCGTAACGGAAATATTTAATGGCATCTATCCCATTGTTATGAAGGAGTGGCTGTCGGCTTATCCTGAGTTACTTTATGAATGACCTACTATGTACTTAGTTACTATGATTCGTTAATCATTATGTGAGTCGTATAGAATCAATGGCAGCTAAGTCCGTATTGTGTCTAATTTCACTTGAGAATGTATTTTAATTTAGTCAATAACTATTTAAACCACCATTATGGACGTCGAAGTGCTTTGGTCATAGTTTATATTCGTACAGTTAGTTTTTACGAGATTTTCTCTTTTATTTATAGCAAAAATACGGTGAAATAGGCATTTTTTTTTTGTTTTGTGAAACATCAACGGGAGTGGATATAGCTGTCTATGATTCTATATGCCTCATGTATAGAGTTATGTATAGAGCCGTTATTATGGTTCATAGATTTTATGTTGTAATGTGGGTGACAAGCCAGCTGAGGCAGGAGGTTACGTGTTCGATTTCCGCCGCGGAACAAATATTTGCATGTTCTACTGAAATTTCTGGGCATTGGTGGTATATATATATATTTTATACTACCTGGTTGATATGGCCCACCTGATGTTATGTGGCATTCGCCCATAGCAATCTATGCCTAAGAAACGTGCCCTACGTTGCACTGCCTTGCGTCCATCAATTTGAGGCATACAGGCGGAAAGCTGTGAATCATCATACCGAAATACTGCAATGCTGATGGTAAGTATTTACAAAAAATATATTTATTTAGTGTGCATTGGAAGTTCTGCTTAGTTTGGGACTAGATAGCGCTGCTGTGTAAGTGTGCAGCATTATTTATTTATTTAATCAATTCCTGTTATGATTTTGATAAATAAGATGTTAAGATATTACTAAATAGGTACCTACTGATTAGGTCGCCCCCGTCCTTGATAACAATGGATGCGCAAATCTTTTACGTAATATTATTATATGTAGAAACAAACAAACAAACAAATATTTATTTATTTTATATATGATATTTCATCATCATCAACATCATCATATCAGAAGGAGGTCCACTGCTGGACACGGTTGGAAGCGGCCTGCATCCAACGCCGACCTGCGGTTCTTACCAAGTCGTCTGCAAGTAATATGATATTTATTTATTGATAATTATTTATCTACATAATATGTATGTAAGTATGTTTATATGTAATTTAAGGTTATGTTATATTTCTTTTTCTATTAATAAGTATATTCTTTTTACACCTCCGCCAACCTTCCATTACGCAATGATCCTCTCCATCCAAAGGTTGTCTGGAAGAGGTTGCTTTGTTAAGAGATAATACCGCCCATTATGCTTAAATTTATTTGTTTATTTCTGTTGTGTATAGCTTGTAAGGTATTATAAAGAATTTTAATTCATTCATTCAAACGGCTTAACAACAAACTTTGGTAAGTCATGTAAATGCCTATAGCAATCACCCATCTAGTCTTCCACCACCCCACAGGAATAGTTATCACCCAGGCACGATCTGCTGTTGCCAGTCTGGAAGTTCTTCAACAGGCTTCACCCACAGATTCGCCGCGTTAGACCCTGTGCAAATGAGGATTCAGGGACCTGTGACTGCGGTGATCCTGCGCAGGCAATGCACAATGGAGGACCTGTCCAACATAGTAGAACTGCTGACACGCTAAGACGAAGTAGTGACCTCAAGGTAAGCTTATCCTAACTAATCAAGCTACACTGCGAGCGTTTCAACTGATTTAAAAGTGAATATAAAAAAAAATAATGTTTTAAAAGTATGAAAGTCCAATAACCAATTACCGAGAGAGTGCCCTTTAAATCATTGACAAAAATAAGTACACACGGCTACACATCAAACTATACATTTCCGGTATAAGCTGACCTCTCATTCTACAAATACCTACACAATGCGAGGTCAGCTTATACTGGAAATGTATAGCTCGATGTGTAGCCGTGTGTACCTCGCTACCACTACAATTAAAACAATCAGGGCGCTGGAGAAAGTGGTAGTGATTGATTCGAGTTCACTCGGTAAGGTCCACGTGTTATGTATGACGTACTTGATTGAGAACCGGTAAGTGAAAATGCTTTGCCTGTAGGTGTGGCTTATTGTTTTAAAGTTTGGTTATGGTGTTTATGCAGTGATTACGGATGGCTTGTTAAGGGGACACCGGAGGAACAATCGCACATACAACACGTACTACCAAGATCATTTCTAATTGGAGCATATTTCTACCTTAAAACGGTATTATTTTAATTTGAATAGTATTTATCTAGGTTCCCAACCATATATTAGATCAAAATACTTACCTAAAATGAAATAAAAGCGTATCGCATTCTGCATGTTTTTACGTCATAAAATACCTGTTTTCAACCTAATTGTTTCGTATTAAAAACAACAACATCTTACGTATCCTAGTCATGGGAACATAGATTATATCGTCTAGTTACAGAATAACAACACAATGAGAAAAATACAACAAGTTTTCAGTCATCATTTTTGGTATTACGTAACACGGTCAAAATCTAATCAAATTTAGAATCGTTCTATTGCTATCACTGTCGCTCTGCGTGGCTAAACTTCGTCACTAAACAGGGATAGCGATATTCAGGCCGAAGTTTTTGATGCGGCCGAATTGAAGTTGCGCTCAGGGTTCGCCGGCGCGTTAAAAGAAAATTATCACGATTTGCTTGGGTCTTAGGAGTTACAGTGCTTGTAATTTATTTTACCATCAATCGTAATTTAATTGTGATATTTTAGATAACAAATATGACTAGATTTCTCGTTAAACAGTATCAACTACATACGTAAATGTACATATAGTTTTACAAAATCATTGATTTATTGAAAAAACAGGAGTAAAGTCCAAAAAATTTGCATTTTCAGTTACTGTAATGTACTATTGGGTCATTCATAGATGACGGTTGTGATCGAAATTATTTAATCACTAGCTGATCAATCCGCAGCTTCGCACGCGTAGTTTTTTAATAAAAACATTACCCTCCTCCGCAGTTGGGTAAAAAGTAGCCTGTGTCACCCGGGGATAGTGTAACTTACCAACTTGTGAAAGAGTTTTTTAAATCGGTCAAGTAGTTTCGGAGCCTATTCAATACAAACAAACAAATCTTTCCTCTTTATAATATTACAAAGTTTTTTGTAGATATTGATATGTTCTTTAATATTGTAGAACATACTTTTGTTCTATCATCAATAGTTTCCGCAGTGCATGCAACGAAAGACGTTTTAGGGCACTTTTTACACCTTGGGTTACGTCACATAAGTTTAAGTAAGGATTCCTAATCTTTTCTAGCAATAAATATAGCCTATGTCACTCAGGGTGAATGTAGCTTTCCAATGGTGAAAGAATTTTTAAAATCGGACTAGTAGTTTTTGAGTTTATTCATTACAAACATACACACAAAGATACAGGAATATAAATCTTTCCTCTTTATAATATTAGTATATATAAACAACGTATTATATTAAGTACGACATTAATTATCTAGTGGTTCGCCCCGAACTGAGATCTCGCGAGTATCCCAAAACAAAAAAAATATATTCTTAGGGTGACTCGCGCTGGGATATTTGGATGTTCTGGAAAAACTGAAAGTGCTTTTCCCTATAGGATTTATGTATGAACTCGAGACTTTTGGCTATATTTTATTTTGAAAACGTGCGAAGCTGGGGCAAGTCAACTAATTTAAAATAAAAAAAAACCTTTACATTTTGGGAGTAAGGATAAACAAGTGAATAATATACTCTATAGTGTCAGAAGTTCTGAATTGGTAATTCAAACAATTATCCAAACAAACAAAAGCACATCAGCCTAATGAAGCAAACCACTAGAATTTGCAAGCGGCACGACAGATTAGCAATCCAATTCGTTGACAAATTGATTGGTGAATCTATGAATGGAGAATGGCGATGCGATGCACAGCTATATCACTGAATTCACAATGAAAGCAGGTTCTCTACCGTAGGATATCCATACTAATATTATACGAGTATATTCAAAAGTAACTCTGTCGTTATTTCTGTCTGTTTATTACGTTTTTGCGACTAAACGGCTAGACCGATAACGATGCAATTTAGTATAAAGATAGATTAATGGTTCGCCTCGAACTGAGATTCCATGTATCTCCCACAAAACAAAAAAAAAATCATAGTCTTTGACTAATAAAATAGTGCCACGAAATGAAAGGAACCAATTAACTTGACCTACAGTTTTATTTAAATGACAAGTAATGGGAGTTCATGTAAATTGGTTACTTTTTTTGGAGGTAGAAATTGCAGTTATTCTGGAATTCAGACTTTTCTATTTTCTTCTATTTATGTTATTAAAGCTAAACGAATGCCTAGCACTGTGGGGGCACTGGTGCACCCTGTGAATTTCGTCAAAGTTAACTTTTAAAATGGCTAAAATAAATCAAAAACTACAAAAAATAAATTAAAAATAAAAACAGGGCCGAAATGTACTAATGAAGATCTTGCATTAGATGTCCCATTTGACCTAACAGTCTAATTTTTTTAACCCCTGTTGAACCACAATATCTGTTTGACTACCTATATACCAAATTTCACGATGATCAGATAAACGCTACGAAAGTTATCCTCGGACAAACAAATATACATACATTTAATGTCGATTGCCCCAAGTTGATTTCGAGATCTCGCTTCGATCAATCAATTATGACATGGATTGTGACATAGGCTACTTTTTATCCGATTTCACAGGACGATAATGCTTTATTGATATACAACGCGTGCAAAGCCGCGGGCGGAAACTTGTCCTATATATTACAGCCTTCAGGTATCCCACAAAGTCCGGTCCCTTTGCACATTAGCTAATACGTATTTATTTACTAAGCCGTCAATATGTGTAGCGAGTGATGAGAGAGAGATGGGGAAGACAGCGAATTGATTATATCAATATGAAACTAGCAGTTTCATGTCTATGAATATCAACTAAGTTTTATGATATAATAAATATATTGTTTTTATCCATTTTGTGTCAGAAACGCAATCTCTTTGTTAGTCAAGTAGAAAAATCAATTATAATATCATATTTTTTTTCTACTCTGAGGCCTTTTTAAAAGCCATTACACATTATCTAGCAATTTGAAAGAAGATCGCATTTGTACAATATTTATTTTGTTATATATTTTCTTGTTAACAACAAAGAAGATGGAGTGCGTAAATTCGAGCCAATGTTATGAATCAACAAGCTCCAGCAACCTGCTTTCTATACAAATGCGGTATTTACCTACCTAGTTATAGTTAAGGTGTGTATTAAACAACATTATTCATAGGTAATTGGGCGAAGCGAGCTTGATACGAGTTATCTAGGTACAAATCGAAGCGGGTTGTTATGTATAGAGACAATTCGAATAGTGTTTAACTTAACTTGTTGTTTAGTGTTTGTGTTTGTTAGTGCGTGTTTAGTGTGTTGTTTAGTGCCTATTGTTTAGTTTAAGTGTTTAAACTTATAAATAAACTGTTTCAACGGTGAAAAGCTAAGTTTTCCAAGCGAATCTTGTGTGGTATTTTTCAAACTTTCGCGATCACTGTACATAATTAATGATTAAAACTGGTATTTATCGCGTATGTACTGGTTTATTTGTTATCTCGACGTTTCGATTGTATTGCAACAGCCGTGGTCGCGGGCGAACCAAGTTGTTGCAACACAATCTAAACGTCTCGGGATAACAAATAAAAAAGGTGCATACGCGATAAATGCCCGTTTTAATCAGTAATTAAGTTTGCGTCCTTTTTTAATCGTGTATTTACTGTAAATACCTACGTTGTTGAGTTAGCCTGATAGAGCGTTCTCACTTGGCCAAAGTTTCTGTTGAATTATTTTTAAATGTACGCTACGTAGTCTTAATATTTTAAGTAAACACTTTAGTAGAGTGGCGAAGGTGAAACGTGATTTCACTTGCCATTTAAAACTCGATTTAATGCACGCATACACATTACTATCGAAATCCATTTGCCGAAGCAAAAAGCGAATCACGGCCACGCGATAAATCCTCCCGGAATACACTTGGAACTCTTGCAATTTATTGCGAAAACGCCGTTAAGACTAAACCAGTTTAAAGCCCTCTAAACTTATCCATTCTGACCATAAGCCGTAAGTTATCCCCCGATTTCTACTATTTCAAAATTAAGCAATATATTTAAAAATAGACATATTTAAAAATGTCCTAATAAAACCTTATTTAAATAGTGTCAAAATACGGAATGTTTTTGCTGGTCGTCGCTCAGAAATCCGAATAAAACTTCACACACTTGCGGTCACAGAAACAACACAGAATCACGCGCGGAAAAACTTTGCGAAAATAGACGCGTGTCCGTGTCATCTTAAAACGCGAGCACGTGTTGCGCGGGCGCTTTGGCAACTAACTAAACTAAGTCAAGCAAAGCTCTCGTCCGAAAGCGTTTCGAAGCTCTCTAGTACCTTGTTATTATTCTGTGTCTCTATATTTTCTGTGGCATTGTCTGTATCACTTAAAACCGTCTTTCACTGAAAAATAAGCTCTGTAACACTGACCGTAGATTCAATATGTCTGAGTTGTGAAAATCATCCCGTCCGAAAAACTAACAACCGTCTAGCGTTGATTTTAAGGTTGAATATCGCTCCACTCGCTCTCTTGTATTTCAGTATTAGTTTTCGCGTTGTCTAAAGTGATATTTCTGTAAGATAATACTATTATTTCTTGAGCACCGGACAGACGATGAGGCAGCCTAAAAGCGTGCTGTTGTGACAACATGAAAATTTGAAACGTGTCCGTTGAAACGTATTTCCTTCGAACAATGTGTCGCAGCGGCTTTAATATGAATTATAGAGGGTTAGGAATAGCTCAAGTTGTTCAAAGGATTAGTTCAGCGTGTGACGGCGGATGTCGGACAGGTATGGACATTATATATTTTTATTTTATTATGGTTCTTTATACTAATTAGGGTAATTTATCGAACGTTTAGAATGGAACAAAGCAAAGGATAGTCTTTGCTGCTATGCAGTACGTAGCGTGGGTGTCAGCCGCCCAGGGCGGAATAAACTTTTGCTACTCTCTTATTTAGGTATTTCAATTTGATAGACTATAATAAATTCTGTCTTTAACAAAAACTTTAAGTGTCTACTTTTTTTAAGAGCAGGTACTTTTATTGCACCGGCAATGTCTATAGCATCACACACCTCTTGCTCAATAGAAAGGATAGCCAGATTGGTTAGCCTTAAAGTTACTCATTATTGATCTTAAATAGTTTTTGATCAATTTTAATTTTGATAAACTTCTGCCACAGCTTGGTATTGCTTATGTGACAAAAATATGTAATGGTTCAAATATTTATAAGAAAATATTATTATTTATTGTTACATTTTGCCGGCCCCTAAAGGTGCCGCCCGGGGCGGGCCGCTCCTGCCGCCCCTACTACGCTACGCCACTGCTGCTATGGTTCTTTCATCTATGACGTCAGTAATGGAAATGAACATAGAAACAGGATAGATGGAGATAATCTTCAGAAGTCCTAGTTCGATTCATTAAAAAGTAAAATTTTACACAGAGTTTCCCATTTTGATGTCTCGAAATAAACTAGGCTCCAAATTCTTTCTATAATTTCACCTGTTTCGTTCAAATTAAACACAAAACGTGAAGAGGGTCAATTTGTCGGCTCCAAACGGGAGAGGCGTCTTGACACAGCACCCTCGACCCGTCACCAAACTGGAATAAAACTAAAAATCCCTTTTGTTACCGTCCCGGGACCACGAGAACTCACGTCCGGGAAGCGACACTTGACCTACCGAAGACACAGTATGAGGCTTAAAATGCAGTAGGGAAGGTATCTACACTCGCTCACAGAACAGAAGATCACTAAATTAATTCATACAAATTTCAATTGTATCAATGAGTTCATTAGGTGCTAATTTGCATAGCAGGTGTACCAAGCGGTTTGAGTACCCATTGTGTTATTTTGTTTGTGTCGGAATTAGTACTGTCTTGATGTTATTTGCGTATACGGTACGGTGGGGCAAAATATTACCTCATTGAGGGCAGCTACATTTTCTTTTATAATTAGGCTTTGTTTTAAGGAATCGGATTTTAAAAAAAATTTACAGTCCTCAAATATTTTACCCAATCAAATAGAAAGAAAGATACATTTCACGTGTAATATTATACATTTTGCCGAGGTATCCTAGAGTCATCATACTGGTTGATAATCACATACTGTGCCATACACCGACGTATTTAGATCTTTTGTTACAGCATATAAAGGAAAGCGTGACTTATCCTATTCGGGTGAAAAAAGCTCATGAATAAGACTTCGTTATTATCATAAATTTTGTCACTACGATACGACACTTTTTTGTGAAGTTGATCGACTTCTTCCTATTATATTTAATTTTGTGTGATATTCCGGTGTGCTCTTGATTATGTTTGGACAAGGATTTTTTTTGCTACTTGCAAAGAATACAAGAATAAAGTGTTTGGACCAATACATATAAGGTTAAGTATTTTTCTATTTTTAAGATTATTATTTTTACACCTCTGCCAATCTTCTATTAAGAAATGATCCTCTCCATCCAAAGGTGGTCTGGAAGAGATCGCTTTGTTAAGCGATCAGACCGCCCATTATGCTTACATTTATTTGTTTATTTCTTTATATCTGCTGTGTCTAGCTCGTAAGGTATATATATATAAAGAATTTTCATTCATTCATTCATATTATCTTTTTGAAAACTGAACATTTTTAGATTTTTCTAAATTATGTTACTACTTATTTGCCTAAACAATTATAATACACATAACTAACCCTCGTTTGTTGTTTTATTGATTTTATTATAGAATTTTAGTTCTTTACATGTTTTCATTGATTTTATGAATCACCAAAATATATGACAAACCTTTATTAATAAGTTAATTAGCTACATCCAATTAATATAGACTTATACAATATAATCAATATTAAGACTATGAACGTTTTCCCTATCATAACTAAGTTTTCTTCTGGTACCCCACCATCCACTTTCAAAAGAAAAAATCCAAAAAGCTATCCAACTAAAAGGACTACTGGCACCCAGGTGGGTCGCGGAAATGCCAGCGTGTCCGTCGCTATTTCCATGCTACGTTTCGCCACGGACGTTGGACGCCCGTCACCGCCCCACATCAATGAACGCTTCGCCCAAACTACTCCTCCGCCCTATGATGACATCTACTTGGTAGCGGTGATCTTGATCCTTTAGACCATAAAATCACTGGGACGTTTTTCCAATGGATTTTAAGATGAACATTTTCATGATGACCTCTGTGGCACAGTGGGCGAACAGCCAGCTCAGACGTAGCGGGTTCGATTCCCGCCGTGGAACAAATGTTTGCATGATCTACAGATATTTATTCCGGGTCTGGTTGTTTTTATATATATTATAAATATGTTTTACAAAAAAAACGTATATAATTATTCTATCAGTTATCTGGTTCCAATAGTACAAGCTCTGCTTATTATGGGGCTAGATAGCGCTGTGTGAAATGTCCAGCAATATTTATTTATTTATTTACTATGAGAGACAGGATAGAAGGCGTGAATTATATTGCGGTAAATAAAATTTTAAAAAATGGGATATAGGTGATAGACTACGGGCTACATGCGATTGACAACGGTGACCACTTAACATCAGAAGGCTAGTCATCATGGGTTGCTTTTAATTTGTGCTTGCAAATTGAAAATGTTTGATCATTAAGGTTTACATTGTTCATGTTGATAGATTACCAATATCAATTCAGAAGATTTAATCAAGAAACTAAGCTGTCAATAGAAAGAAACTGCGTTGAAATGTAATAACGAGCTCCACTTTAATGCAAGTATCAAACCTTTTCGGTCTGGCTCGAGCCACAAATATAAATAGGTGGTCTTATTTTCTTATTTACGGCTGTTTCAGTCTTTAACGTGCAACTTTTTATGATAAATTCAGCTTTTATTGCCATTCGTGTCGGTGCCCGATTGAAGCTGTGTCTGTGAATGTGGGTTTATGTCTCGTATGTTTGTAAATATTATATTATTTTTTCTTTAACGTCCATTAGGCGTTTGTTGTTCAGTTTTGTATGATGCAACAGTAGGTTTTTATTGTATACTAGCTTTCCCCCGCGGCTTTGCACGCGTAGTTTCGTCAATTCATAAGGATTGCCAGATCGTAATCTATGTATAAACCAAAGTTTAACCAAATCGATCATGAAAACGTAACAAACAGACAAATAGACAAAGTTACTTATGTGTTTATAATAAGATAAGATAAAATAACTCTTTATTGTACACTAAAGTAAAATACAGAACATAATTTTTACAAATTGATTTAGTACAATAACTAGTGGTTCGCCCCGAACTGAGATCTCGCTGGTCTCACATTTGTCATGCCCATCCTATGTCTATCGAGCCAAAGCAGAGATCCTTTGCGTCTAAACACAAGTTTATTTTAAACTTAGTTAGAGCAAGGTACCAAAGCATTTGATATAGATAATAAGATTGTAGTGCAGACCCACAAGATACAACACCCTAGGTATCCTAGAATTATAACTAGTTATTTAAGTGCACTTTGTAAAACAATTTTTTTGAAAATAAATACATATTCATTCATTCATTCATTCACATAACAAGAAAAATAAATTGTGTTCTTTGAATATTAAAATAGTGCCACGAAAGGCATACTTACTTGACCTACAGTTTCATACAAATTACAGGAGTTCATGTTAATTAGTTACACATTTTTGGGTAGAAATTGCAGGTATTCTGGATTTCAGACTTTTACCTCGTATATTTGTGTCACTAAAACTATACGCATACCTAATTTCAGAAGTGTGGAGTCACTGGTGTGCCCTGTGAATTTCGTCAAAGTTCTATTTTTATTATGGGTAATAATAACTTAAAAATTACAAGGTATAAACTAATAAACACGGGTTTGAAATGTACCTGTAAAGACCCTTTAAACGTGTTAATTGACCGGATTGTTCCATTTAAGTTTTTTTACTTCTCTTGAACCCCAATATTTCAATAACCCCTCCACATTTTTAGCTCATTTAGCCACACCAGAATTGTGCCATGACTTTATATACATATACATATACATTTACCTATATACCAAATTTCTCAATGATCGGAGCAATGCTTCGAAAGTTATCCTCGGATAAACAAACATACATACATGATGATTTGAGCAAGTTGACTTGGAGATCTCGCTTCGCTCGATCAATGATTTAGGTTGGAAAGATCAAAGAAATACTCGAAATTATATCTAGTCAATCACAAGCTTTGATCCGTTCTCAATTCCAGTGAATGCACCGTTTAACGTAACTGGAAGTTGAAAAGGCTGCTACAGGTACGATTGTAACCGAAAGTTGAACGAAAATGGGGGAATAGGCCGTTAGCAGTTGATGAAAAAAACAATTTTAGGAAGACTAATAGGAATTGGCTATGCCTTTACTGGGGCTTCAGAGAACACATCCTCATGGCATTGCCATTTGGTATCGTCTCACTATCTTCTAAATTCTTCGTGTTAGGTCTTCCGAAGCGTCAGAAAAGGTAGTTACAAAGACTAAAGTCGGTTCTTACATATCATTGCTCTTCCTATAATGCTTGTTCATACACGTACGCGGCAATAGACATTTGGTGAATAATTTCCCATATCTGCCTGGAATATTATATTATTAATGGCAT
This sequence comes from Philereme vetulata, assembly GCA_918857605.2. Lineage (NCBI taxonomy): Eukaryota > Metazoa > Arthropoda > Insecta > Lepidoptera > Geometridae > Philereme > Philereme vetulata. Next base: position 5,886,325 of record OU975473.1, on the reverse strand, counting down.
GTTTGACACAGGCCAAGGCACCTTTATCGTATTTTTTTAGTTCGTTGGCAATATGCAATCCATAACTTGTGTACGGGTCATCATTGTCCGCTGTTTTCTTCAAAAGTTCATATGCACTCTTTACCATTGGATTGTCATATTCTATTTTCTTTTTCTTAGCACTTTTTTGTTTTGGAGGGCGCATTTCACTGCTTGCTTCATTGTCATTAATGCCTTGACTATCAGCATTTTCAACATCCAAAACGTCGTGGGTTCGGTTTTCCTGTACAAAAAAATTAATAAGGAATTGATGCATTGTAATTTGTTAATGGTTTGTTATTCTGCTTCAGGTTCCTCGAACAGAAAGTGAATGGCTAGATATATCACGAAACTTCGAAAAAAAGTGGAACTACCCTCATTGTGTTGGGGCAATGGATGGCAAGCATATTCAAATCATAGCACCGTCCCATAGTAGAGCTGAATATCGAAACTATAAAGATTTCTTTAGTATTGTATTATTTGCGGTAGTAGATGCTGACTATAATTTTATATATGTTGATGTTGGATGTAAGGGTAGAATTTCTGATGGAGGTGTATTTAAACATACCAATTATATAGAGAACTTGAAAATAAAACTTTGAATATTCCGCCACCAAAGATATTGCAAATTCCTTATAAAAGTACCTTATTGTATTGTAGGAGACAACGCTTTTGCTCTTAATGAATATACAATGAAACCATTTGCTGGTAATAATTATATACGAGGTTCTCTCGAACGAATTTACAACTATCGACATTCAAGAGCTAGACGAGTCGTCGAGAATGTATTTGGTATTATCGCATCCGTTTTCAGAGTATTACGTAAACCGATTGCAATGGACACTAATAATGCGGTTTCAGTTGTAATGGCTATTACGCATTTGCATAACTTTATGCGTCAAAGAAACTATACTAGAGAATACTGCTGTCCCATTGGGATTTTTGATAGGGAAGAAAATGGCGAGATAATTCCAGGTACATTTAGGAACGATGAGCCATTACAATCCTTCTCTTCTTTGCCACACGTACACAGGAGATCTACCAACCAAATCAAAGAAATTCGTTTGCATATCGCACGGCATTTTATAACAAATGCAGAGTTACCTTGGCAATATTAATTAAATTAGTTTACTTATAAGAATTTTCTGAAAATTAGCTGAGCTCAAAAGCGCCATAACATTTTCTGAGTTGGTTGACGCAGTTCATCAGTTCAGTTAATTTTCACAAAATATATAACCACCAGGAATAGTGTACCTTTATATTAGTGAAAGAATTATCCATATTGGACCAGAAGCACCAGAGTAATCTCCGGTAATGTTTGCGAGTTTGTTGTGTTTGTGAGTTCCAAACTCGCAAACATTACCTCTTTATAATATCAGTATAGATTATGAAAATAAATAAACTTACATTGGAACTATCTCGAGTTTCATTTGGTTCACTTTTATTCATTAAAAATTTCATCCGATCAAATTCAAACCATTTTGACACATACGCTTGATCTTGACCTGAAACAAAAATATTGAATTATGTAATTCATATATATGTATATGGTATGTAAATAAATATAACATGTTGACGGATCATATAAACACTAATAACACTTACCACTTCCCGTTTTAGAACTTCGTTTTTGCTTTGATCGTCTGAATGAACCTGTCAAGCTTACAATTTTTTTTTACATCGTCTACACTAATGTTTAATGTTTCACTGATATCACGCCAAGCATCTTCTTTTTTTATGCGATTATAGTATTCTTCGTATGTACTATCCCATAACACCCTCTTTGATTCATACGCATCAATTAATGTTAAACAAGTCTCGTTATCCCACAAGCCACTCATTTTTCAAATAACAGAAAAAGTAAACGTAATTAAAACTCGGGGAATTCGACGCGCTCGCCTCAAACACAAAAACAACCGTCCACACTGAGTGCCGAGCGAATACTGAGCGCCTTTGAGCACGGACAAAAACCGACAAATGCCGACTCGCCCTGAGCGCGCTCGGATTTGCTCGGGCCGAGCGTGCTCAGGCGTATCCACTTGAGCGGCTCGGCCAAATGAGCCGCTCATTCGCTTGAGCATGCTCAAGTGGATACAAGGCCGATTCGGCCAAGATGATAAAGAGATCTCGCTTCGCTCGAACAAATACATTTAATTCAAGTTACTATGACTTAAGTAAGTGTCCACGTGTCCACGTGTCCAAGTGTTAAGTTAAGTTAAGTCATCATGGGTAGAACTCATAGGTAAGTATACCTTCGAGTATATTGAAGAAATTTCTAAACTATATTCTTTACCCTTTAACATAAAATTAAGCATAACATAACCATGCTGGTCCAATACAAACACATAATCAGCTTGTAATATGACGATAAAATTAGGGTGTTATCACACTGGCGAGTTTCAAGCATGTTTCCAGCGAGGCGATTGGCGAGTTCGCAACGCTACTTGTGGCGAACACGTTCTCAAATCGCCTCGCTGGATAGACTCGAATCTAGATAGTGGGATACTGATACGATTCGAGTACCAACGCCATCAGTGGAGAACAATGGAAACTTGATAACCATTTATTCTACACAAATCTTTTTGAAGTAAAACTTCTTTACGTCTTGACTTGGGGAGTAAACTGGTGAATGCGTTACGAAAAGTGCGAACGGAAGTTGAGAGGGAGATATAAGTTAGTGAAGATAGAAAGAGAGAGAGTTACGTTATATTACTGTAGGGGCATGAGAGAGAGGTGCGAGTACACACTTTCTTTTTCTCTTTCTCTCATAGACATAGCATCGCATATCTCCTATTCCAAATTAGCCTAAATTATACAAACGGCAAAAACAAAACACTCCTTCATGCTGAATAATAGGATTCATAGATAAAAAAAGTATTTACGACGTTTCGTATTTTGAATCTACCAGCTTCAATTTGCGAAAAAGTTCAGCTATTCCACAACAGATGGCAGGCAGCAGCAGAAGATTTACTTCAATCGTGTGTTCTAAACCACACTCATTTTTTTATTCTTGTTATATGAAGACAAAATGAGTCATAATATCTAAACCTCTTTATTTATTCTCCAACCCTTAGGTAAGAATTGATGCGTATCTCTATCTCGGCGATGCAAATAGTAAGTCAGTTTTAAGTCAATATTTATTAACGGATTGCTGACGGACTAACCGCATCCTGTGGGTATTTGCATCCTCCCGGTTCTATTTATTATCTAATAGCCATAGATATAGTACAACCATCTGAATGAAATATTATATTACAAGGAGCTTGGGTTTCTCAAATTTAAAAAAAAATTCGTTGCAAATATTAAATGGTTTGATTTATTAGTCAATAAAAGTCAGTAGTCTAACTAGTCTGATTAATCAAATTGATGATCTAATTTGCTTTTATTTTTAACGTAAAACGAATGGAGGACGCCAGAACACCGGAACATCTTTTAAGAGGCAAACCAGATGGCCTCACTGTGTCCCTGTGGCAGGCCTAAACCAAGCTGGCTGGATAGCATAGAGCAAGACATAAACACTATATTGGAGTTAGCGGCTGGAAAGAACCTAAGATAGCGTAGGAGAAATTTATTTGACTCGTGGCTGCAGCGCCTTGGACGAAGATAAAAATTTGAATTTCTTACAAAAACATACATATTTTTTTATCAAATTATTTTTAGAAGAATTATTATGAACGCACATTATTAACTTTTTTTTAGGATTTTGTCTTTCCTTTTTTGGCTTATCTTAAACCTATTAGATGTTTCACTTCGAGCCTCCTGACTTCGAACCAACCTAAATCATATTTCATCACCAATAAAGTTCAACGATAAAGCACCTCCATCCTCATTTGAACGATCGTAAATTACGCAGCACATCATTACACAATGTATTTTGTTATATTTATACAGTTTAATTTAAGCGCTAGACGAGCGTGAGTCACACCTCCTGCTAGGTATTCTGTGTCACTCAGACTCTGTGACTCAGTGTTCCCTTCTAGTTTGGCAACACGAATATTACTTCGATCTGATACCAGGGATGGCTCCCAGACTTGTGACTCAGCGTATCTGGGAAAGGTGTGGGGGATTTTATAATAATTTCCTTTGTTATTCCTATCTCAATGTCAATGAATTAGTGACATGCATGGTGACTCTAACGTGTTGAATGCGATCAAAAAAAGGTATCAGTTCTTTCTATGATCTATTTTCGCACTAAAAATGATTCGATTATTTTTAAGACCTCAGTGGCGCAGTGGGCGAATAGCCGGCTGAGACGTAGGAGGTAACGGGTTCGATTCCCGTCGTGAAACAAATGTTTGCACGACCTATAGATGTTTGTTCCGGGTCTGAAGTACAAGAAGTTAAAAAAAAAGTACATAAATATTCTATCAGTGGTTCACATAATACAAGCTCTGCTTAGTTTGGGGCTAGATAGCGCTGTGTGAAATGTCTAGCAATATTTATATATATTTATAACAGGGATGCTGGTTTCCTTAAGATGTTTCCGTTAAAAAGGTAACCCTTGGATGTTAGGTACTAAAAGTATTGTAGATTTCATGAAAAATAAACCCTAATAGGGCGCAAGAAACCGAAAACCGCAATGATCTATCTAAACAATGTACTATTTCAGTCTGTACACTCGACAAGACAAGTGGATTTAATTTATTTTTCATTTGACTCGATTAAACGCCCAAAGACCCTAGTCCTACATAATCGAGTTGCAGCAATCACAAAGCTATAAATCAAAATAATTCGGCGTTCGAAACAATTAAGCGCCCAAATGGTAGAGGCGGGAACACGCGGAAGTGAGCACCAGCGCTTGTACGATACAAAATTTAATTAATTTCAAGTGTGAACCTTCCTCAAATAAAAGTGGGTTTTAATGCTTAAAAAGTACAATTGAAAAAAGTTGACAAACACCAAAAACTAATTAAAGTGAACGAGCTGGAAGTGGAAAAAGTGTTTGTGCTGTGTTTCACACAGTGTGATGTTTTTTGTAATTCTCATGAGTCGAAAAACAATTAGATTTCAATATGTACTAAATTAAATTTACACTTTGCACTTGCAAACATTTTACTAATCAAAGCAGCATTTGACGTCCCCTTACACGAGTGCACTACAAAAGCAGAAAATAAGAGAAAAGGGTTGGTACCGCGACTACTCTGCCAAGAGGTTGCGGGTTCGATTCCCGCCGCGGAACAAATATTTGCATGATCTACAGATATTTGTGCCGGGTCTGGGTATTTTTCTGTGTATTATAAGTATGTATTTACAAAAAAAAAGTATATAAGTATTCAGTATATCAGTTATCTGGTTCCCATAGTACAAGCTTTGCTTAGTTTGGGCTAGATGGCGTTGGGTGAAATGTCCAGCAATATTTATTTATTTAAGAGTGTATCGACTATTTTACTAGCTCGTGAAGATAGATAGATAGATAACTCTTTATTGAATTACCACACAAACAGAAATAATACAAAAATAATTACTAGGTTAAAATAAATACTAGGTACCTTGCCGTAACACAGTTGTAAACTAGCACGGAAGGTAAAGTTCTTCAACTGTATACTTACCTAACTACCCTCATTGTTTAGTAGATTTACTTAAGATTGTTACATTATTTATAGTTTACTTATTAAGAAAATCAAGTAGGTAGGTATACTACTGTTTTATAAGAAGACAAATAAATTTATTCTTATTCTTATTCTTAAATAAGGCAATACAATGGGCGGCCTTATCGCTAAAAGCGATCTCTTCCAGGCAACCTTTGGATGTAGCGTATATTTATAAAAAAAATACGGAGTGCGGTGTACTTTAGAGGATACATTTACACATAATATAATCTAAGATATAATAATAATATGAAGTTTTAATACTAATACTTAATATACTTATTAAATAGACTATTATATAGGTATATACATATAGCAAACTATACTAACAGATAAAATAAGTACATAAATAGTAAATAAATAACGCTAGGAAGATGACATCGTCAGGTAATGATGTTTCACCTTCAATTTGAAGGTGTGTAAGGACGATGACCGTCTTACTTCTTCGGGCAGAGCATTCAACAGCTGAACAGCCTGGACAGTAAAAGAAGCGCACAAAGATTACAAAATCTACGTATTATGTAGATACTCCAAACATAACCAAGACATTGTAAGGACTCATAATCAATTTTAAACCTTTTTAACCATCTCTATATTAACTTGGGAAAATCAGCATTGTATGTATGTATGTCTGTAAGTATATATGTATGTATGTATGTTTGTTTATCCGAGGATAACTTTAGAAGTGTTGATCGAATCATCGTGAAATTTGAAACATAAATAGGTAGTGATGGCACAATTTTGGTGTGACTAAATAAGCAAAAAATGTGGGGGGATTGTTGAGATATTGGTGTTCAAGAGAGGTAAAAAAATGAAAATGAGACTATTAGGTCAAGTGGGACGTCAAAGTAAAGGTATTTATTAGTAAATTTAAACTCCGTTATTATTTTTAGTAAATTCTTTATAGTTTTTGAGTTATTAGCCATAATAAAAACTGAACTTTGACAAAATTGACCAGTGACCCCACATTACTGCAATTTGGTATGTGTGTAGCTTGAGTGACACAAATATAGGCAAAAGTCTGAAATCCAGAATAACTGTTATTTGTACCCGAGCTTCCGCCCGCAGCTTCGCACGCGTGATTTGTCAATAAAAAGTAGCCAGTTCAACCCAGGTCTTTTTTTATGTTATTTGTGGGGAAACAGGCTTACGGCCCACCTGGTAGTAAGCGGTCACCGTCGCCTATTGACACCAGCAACACCCGAGGCAATGTCCCTACATTGTAGAAACCTCTTTACATTTCTCATGAAGCGTGCCATATCAGTCTAATGGGAAAACCTCAGATGGTAGCTCATTCCACATCTTGCAAGTATAGGGTAGAAAAGATCGCGTGATGCGTGTGGTGCGCGATACCCAAATGTCGATTATATGTGGATGAGCTTTATTACGTTGTCGAGAAGTGCGGTGGTAAAATCTCGACGACGGGATGAGATCAAATAGCTCCTCAGAGCATTCCCCATTATACAGGTGGTAGAATACACTGAGCGATCCGATGTCACGGCGTTGGCTCAGCAGTTCTAGCCTCTCGGCGAGGGCGGCTGTAGCTCTTTATCTATATCAAAATTACATCGAAATCGGTTCAGCCGTTCAGTCGTAAAAGCAACACAAACAGGCAAAGAGGCAGATTTACTTCAGAATTTAAAATATAAGGTGCTATTAGTGTGAATTTTATAATAGTTATCGAATAGTCCTATCACTTCCTGGCATAAGTAGGTACCTAGTTTTAAAATCCGTGAAGAAAATTGTATTTTACGCACGATAGCTAAATAAATAGGTTTAAGAGTAAATTAATGTTAAACTGTGTTAATATAATTTAAATTAACATCCATGTGTATTTAAAAATATCCGGATTAATAGTAAATCGATCAGAATCCGTACAAAGTCTGCTTAATTCAGTGATTTTGACATCACTTTGACGAATCGGATTGATCGCTTTGATTCAAAGCACGGCGCGACAGAAGCCAATTAAACCGCGTACAATCGTAATGAACGTCGATCGTTAATGATTTGTGTGACGAATGTCAACTAATTATTGTTAGAGTTGTGCCGATTAGTAGGCTAATCCGGATTTAAAAATCGCAAATATCTATAGTAGACACAAATTGATCCTAACCTTATATTACATATGTATACATGAGTTATAACTTCGTCAACTTTTAATTCATCATACACAAAAAACTATTTGTATCGAATAACAGGCAAATTATCTTCTAATCTATGTAATTAATACACATAGATAAAACTATGTACCGCTTTTTTAGCTTTTTACATGCACGCTTCAATGTGAGTTTGGCTTAGTTAAAGTTTCTAAGAAGAAGGGGGTAAAACAAAAAAAAAACATGTTTGCTTATTTTAGTCCACACGACTAAAGTAACCTTTTTTTAAAATAATAATTTACAAAAATGTTCAATTACAAAATTGTCCACACATCTGTAGGTCGATCAGTCTATGTTCATGCTGGACAGACGCAACTCTCACTCGCACATTAACGTTTAAAAATATACGAAACGTAACTCTCTCTCTTTCTATCTACACTAATTTATATCTCCCTCTCAACTTCCGTTCGCACTTTCGTAACGCATTCACCAGCTTACTCCCCAAGTCAAGCGTGCTTAAAGAAGTTTTACCTGAAATAAAAATATTTTTTCGATGTATAGTCGAATTTTGTCAACTTTGTACTGGCTACATTTTTTGCAATATATGCAGCTAGGTATTTTGTTGAATGCTAGTAAAACTCGAATAGAGTTCTTTTCACGAAAGGAGGTCCACGTCTAGATAAGGAATTAACATATCATAAATAACTAACTTACATAAAAATGAGGTTGAATCAATCCATAGTGCGTTAACATTAGGGACCTCTTTTGTGGAACTGTAAGTCTGGAAGTCTGTTATAATGTTAGGACATATTACAGCCTTTTCATCCATTCTTTGATATGACTGTAGTTGGCACATATACTGATATTTTTTATTTCTCGGGTCCGCTCGGCCGTTTTGAAAATAAATTAGAACACCGGACAGACGATGGATCCATCTTCCGTATGGAATATGTCGTGAATGCGTACTAAAACTTGATGCATTTATAGGAATCTATTAAAGCTCACGGACAAGTCTGGACATGCTTTAGAATAATTCAAGTGACAGTTACATATTTAAAAGACATCGCCTTCGTCATTTCACAGCAGCAAAGAATTGCTACATCTGTATATGTGTATCTGTTTATAGATGTTTTTTTTGAAAAGCGTTAATCCTATCAGAAATATATCTTATCGTGGCACAGAATCGTAATGTTTGGAAGGAATGGAGGAGGTCTTTCCCTAGTATTGGTACACAAATGGCTAATAACAGATCAGTAAAATAGAAGCGTTAAGCCCCAATCTACAATCTACTTCACTTAAATTATTTGATGGAATTCTTTATAATGAGATACTCTACCACTACCAGTTAGTAGGTATAACTGCATGTTTACTTATCGAAATACACCAAGGTTACCCGTTTACGGACGATGACTTTGTGTAGTGCTCATCGGTGCACTATCAATACAAAAAGCGCAATAAAAAAACAATCAATTTGTTATCAAACTAGATGTTTCTGATTGAGTAGGATGCGGATACTCGTAATAGGTACTAATGAAGTAATATTACTTCAAAGTTACCGTGTTACCGTTTGTCAGTTCCATTGATACTGTGGCCATTTTTTTTTGCCGTTATGCCAGTACTGGTGCAACATTTTTTTTAATTTATATATTATAGGCTAGCGTTTAACCACGATCTCGCCTGATGATGAAATTGCCGAAATAACTAAACTAAGCTTTCTCGGCGTGTGGACTATCTTACGACAGCCTCACTAACGATTAGACTAACTAACGGTTTACAATAATATTGAGTCTATTATATCATACTTAAATAATAAAAACAGCAGTGCAGCAAGTTATTTTTTAATTTTTTATTTAATCCTAATGTAACACATAGGTACATCTATACTAATATTATAAAGAGGAAAGATTTGTGTTTATGTTTGTAATCAAATCAAATCAAATCAAAAGTTTTTATTTAAGACGGTTTACAGTCCATTTTGTTAGTACAACTTATGCATAATTGGTTAGTAAAAGACAAGACATGACAAAATAATAAAGATAATAATAGAAACAACACATCAGACAATCAACTACTTAATTAATAAATCATTTTTTTTACGAAATGCTTCCAAATAGGAGAGGTGCATCTCTCAGCAACAGTTTTTAGGATGTTGTTGTGACTATCCCGTAATCTGCTCATCAGAGATGCTGTCTTTTTACGGATTATGGCATGAAAGCCATCAGTCCTGTGTTGGGCAAACATCTCCGACGCACTGCAAAAACGCGGCAGCCTCAACAGCATCCTAAAAATATTATTATATTGGATGCGTAGGACATCCAGTGATCTTTTGGCACATGCTACCCACAGATTACCCGTGTAGAAGCTCTGACAGAAGGCCTTAAAAAGCGATATTTTAACTTCATCTGTACAACGGGCAAACCTACGGGCCAACATATTACCACGGACCGCCAGCGCCCTACGCTCCCTCTCAATATCTACATTGTCTTTAAGGTCGTCGGTGAGGAAATGCCCAAGGTATTTAAATTCAAAAACCCTACGTATTTTTATACCATTTAAGGTAATATTCGGTATATTTTCTGGGCACTTACCGGCGGCCTTAAAGACCATATATTCACATTTTTTAACATTATATACAAGTCCATGAGATATGGCACACTGTAATGAATAAACTCAAAAATTACTGGTCCGATTTCATAAATTCTTTCACCATTGGAAAGCTACATTCACTTTGAGTAACATAGGCTACTTTTTACCTAACTGCGCAGAAGGAGGGTAATGTTTTTATTGAAAAACTACGCGTGCGAAGCTGCGGATTGGTCAGCTAGTATAAAATAAATTCATTTGAAAAACCTTAGAAAGTTTGTCCTAAGTGAAACACAAAGTATTCGTCTAAACTATTTTCATGTAAAACATTATCGCTAACATTTCACTGTTTCTTTTGCATTTTTATGTTTATTCTTTTGTTACGTTTTCACGTCTCGTAATTGCTAAAACGATTTTGATAAAATTTGGTGTATGACCTGGATTGAGACAGGCTTCTATTTATTGACAAACCACGCATGCGCACATGAAGCTAGTCATTTATGTATCGACAATAAATTATTGTTTGGTTGCTAGCGGATTGTTTCAGCATTTTTTGAAAACAGCAGCGCCTCGGCATGATAGCTTCATATTTCCATATTTATTTATTTGCATGCAAATACAGTTCGTTTCATTTACATGTGTATTAATTGAGCAAACACACTCGCCCGTAGGGTACAGGATCACTCAATATGCAGATTGTCACATTTTAATTAGCGAACATGGATATTACGTTACAGAGAGAACAGTCCAGTAACCCAGCTGTTTCAATTGAGAATCCTCACTCGGGTGTCACGCAAAAAATAAATCAAGATAGAATGGCTTCATTTTTTTCTTATACTCACGTGATCTGTGTCGTGTTTGTACATACTCTTTATAAGTCAGAGTTGTTCAATAAAAACTGTTACCAAATCATGATGATGTGTACGATTAGGAAATTCATCATCATCATCATCATATCTGCCGTAGGACGTCCACTGCTGGACAAAGGCCTCCCTCATTGATCTCCAGGAAATGCGGTTGGAAGCGGCCTGCATCCAACGCCGACCTGCGGTCCTTACCAAGTCGTCTGCCCATCTTGTAGGTGGACGTCCTACGCTGCGCTTGCCGGTCCGTGGCCTCCACTCTAGAACCTTCCGGCCCCATCGGCCATCTGTACTGCGCGCTATATGGCCTGCCCATTGCCACTTCAACGTGCTAATCCGTCGGGCTATGTCGGTGACTTGAGTTCTCCTACGTATCTCCGCATTTCTGATTCAATACCTTAGAGAAACCCCGAGCATAGCCCTCTCCATAGCTCGTTGAGCGACTCTGAGCTCATTCATAAGGCCAATAGTGAAGGACCACGTCCCGGTCCCATATGTCATCACTGGTAACACACACTGATTGAAGACTTTCGTCTTAAGGCACTGAGGTATGTTGGACGAAGAGACGTTGCGAAGTTTCCCAAACGCTGCCCGTCCGAGTTGGATTCGACGATTGACCTCTTTCTCGAAGTTGGACCTACCTAATTGGACAGCTTGTCCTAGGTATACATACGCGTCGACAACTTCAGGAGCCGAGTTCTCAACCATAACTGGGGCAGGGACGACATGGACATTCGACATGATTTTTATAATTAATTAAGAAATTATTTATGTTTAATGTTGTGTATTTTCATGCAAGTGTAACGATTCTTTATGAGATATAATTAATCTTAAACCTCATGATGTAATAGTATTGAGATGATAGGTTTTCTAAAACTTAAAAAAGATATTGCCTACCCTTCAAATTTTTAATAATGGACGTACCCTCTTATCTCTCAATTAATAACCATAAAATAACAACCCATGCAAAGTCGCGGCAGGTCTAGCTTGACATATTTTAATGCTAACCACCTCACCAAAAATAAACGATACACAATTTCTCTATATGTTTAAAAATAAGATGATTTTAGACTTCAGTCAGTGGTGTAACCAACCAAACGTTCTAACTTGACCCATTTCATCAGCTTTGTTCATTTAGATTTATGCCAACTGCTAACAAAATTATTGTTAATCGAGGCCCACTGTTTGTTTGTACACGATGATTTATGTGGAGCATCGTCCCGTAGACGATATGTATACCTACCTACTCTACTTTGCGATGTGGTGCTGTCAGGCAATTTATCATTTCGTTGGGATTATAAAGCTATGCTTATTTTGTACGACAGAAAGCGGTAAGCGGAACGACTAGTTGAGTAGTAGCTTTTACCTAAATAAAGAGGTAAAATGGTATTTGAAATAAAACACCTTGACCTATTCTTTGAATGACCATAATCATTGGATGTATCATGGCCACTAAATCGAGGCTCGTCTTACGATTTGGTACAATGCTATTTTGCCATCGTTCATGGGACCAACATATCTCAGTCTGTTCACCAACATGATGCAGTAGTTCTTGGTAACAGCCAAGATTGAACCAGCAACACAACAAACGAATAACTCTCATCTGCAGATATGAATCCCATCAAAAACGTAAATGTGAAATGAGAGTCTAGTTCAATATTATGATATATGCCTTAGATATTGACTTCAACGACAAAAGAAGTGAGATCTAAATGGGTGTCAAGTTCAATGGTCAGTCCTGAAATTTATTTATAACAACATAAAATATTTTATAACAAATTAAAATTTAATTTCTTCTTATAACCTATGATAATATATTGAAACCTAAAGTCTGACTTTAAGTGTTCCCAATAGAATCAATTAACTGAAAAATTACATGAAAATTATAAAAAATTACAAGTTTCTGATTTATTCCTTTGTATTTACCCAACTGCCTATCTAGATGCCAAATTTGAACTTTCTAGGTCATCCGGAACTGGGTTAGAGTTTTGATCATGTAGTTCAGTCAGTCAGTCAGTCAGTCAGTTTATATCTAAATAACCGTTTGAGGTGTGTTTATGAAATTTGGAGCACATAAGTATCTCGCAAGTTCATATTTGACATGTTTATGTGAAATAGTTTTTGAGTTATGAGGTGGTCAAAAGTGGCTCCAAATGGTTCGTGTAATATTACACACGGTGCTGCTCGCCAGTTCTGTTAGCTTGAACTTAGCTTGACACGCTACCGCATGTCTAGATTAATAACAAATATTAATTGTCAAACTGCCCTAGATCTTATCGCTCTGCTTATAAAGTGACAAAAACTTGTTAAAAAAACACCGCTGTGAATTAATGTTTATTGGCATTGTTTAACCATGATTGACTAGACGTAGATGTGTGCGGTTCCATGTAAATTACACTTTCATCAATAACACACCTATGATAATATTGTTTGAATGTAGCTTCATTTTATTATTCAGAGCACAAACATTACATAATGGGGAATTGACGTATCATATCTACATCTACGTTATCAGATGCTTTTCTGATTTTGATAAAACCGTTATTTACACGATTCAAATTATTCTCTACTTAGTCAGATCTACGCATAAACGAGTAGTTTAGTTTTGTTCACATTTATATACCACCTTTCGACTTTTCCAATTATTAGGAGAAGAAAAATATTTATTTATTGATTAAAACGGGTATTTATCGCGTATGTACCTTTTTTATTGGTTATCCCGACGTTTTGGCTGTGTTGCAACAGTCATGGTCACGGGCTGACGGCAGGTCTCAGTCAGCCCGTGACCATGACTGTTGCAACACAGCCGAAACGTCGGGATAACAAATAAAAAAGGTACATACGCGATAAATACCCGTTTTAATCAATAATTGTGTACAGTGATCGCGAAAGTTTGAAACATATTCATAAACACCCTAAAAATTCCCCTAAGCATTTAAATGGAATTGGATTGAAATGAACTGAGTGGGAGCCAATACGCCGAAGCGAGACAATCCGAACATGTGTCTAGACCCTCGTTCCAAATTCACGTCAATCTTCATCAGAGAACTGCTTGATTAGATTCGTTTAAGATTTGTAATAAAGTGACGAGCACGCGATTTACTTCGAGAGTTTATGGTTGACTAAATTTTGGTTTTACATTTAAAGGTTGTATACATGAAAAACAAAGTACAAAGTAAATAGATGTCAGGTGGTGAAAAACTTGGGAATTGTCATGGACACCAAGCTATCACATAGCTATGGGTGCCGTGTATTGCTGAGAGCAGCCTCAAAATGTTTGCTTCTACAGCTTCGTTACGTAGACTTCGAAACAATTTACCGACCGCCACCAAAATTACGCTTCCACAATCCCTATCTTAGATTACGCCGACGCCAGCTACCTCGACATTTCCGAAGTCCAAATGAGCAAACTTGAGCGTCTTCAAAACCTATGTATTCGGTTCTTATTCGGCTTGCGCAAGTATGACCACGTCTCAGAATTCCGCGCAAAACTCAAGTGGATCCCTATCCGTCTTCGCCGGAATGCACATATTCTATCACTTCTTTTTAACATTCTCTTTCAGCTTCATAACTAAAGGAGTGTTTCGAGTTTCTGTATCAGGCACACTCTCGAAACCTTCGTTCTTTCGAAACTCTACAGCTTCGAACTCCCGTCCATAGTTTAAATTTCGTCCAATTTTATGGTGACTCCTTCACAGTACAAGCTGTGCGACCTTGGAACGCCTTACCTTTGTCCATAAGGCCGTCCTAATCTCTTCCTATTTTCAAAGTCAAGGTATAAAACCATGGCCTTTCGTTGTCTCGTAACTGCTAGTTAGTGTTTATGTTATTTATCCTCCATATGTAGTGTAGTTTATTTATATATTACTTGTATGTATTTAAGTTTATGTTTATTACTATAATCAATAGGTATATTTTATTTTGTGGGTTCCGTTAATCGTACTCTTACACCGCCATCTTTCGATTTTGTTTATCATCTCCACCTAAAGGTTATCTGGAAGAGATCGCTTTTATCGATAAGACCACCCATTGTACCGTTATTTATTGTTTATTTCCTTTGTTACTGTATTTTTGTTTGGCGTGCAATAAAGAGTATTTCGTTCATTCATTCGTACATATATTCGATTTGTATTCATTATGATAAACACTCCATTCTGTCGTTCTACCGATACTTGGGACGACAAACCGGTCGGCGGCCCAAGTATGAATGAATGAATGAATGAAATACTCTTTATTGCACACCAAATAAAAACACAATAATGGAAATAAACAATAAATAAAAGTATGCTCTCTTTACGCTTCGATCTTCACCCATTCGCAGTAGATGGCCAAGCCAGCAGAGACGATATGACTTGGCTCGGCCACAAGATCTTCTATTTCGGCGTTTTTACGGACCCTCAGGCTACCATTTTCTCTTCTTACTGGACCCAAGATTATACTGACAACTTTTCTCTCTACTACTAAAAGCTGATTCTCCTCCTTCAGGGTTAGCATCCAGGCTTTAGAACCATACATAAGGATGGGCCGTATTACGGTTTTATAAATTCGGATATTTGTTCTTCTGCTGAGAAGCCTGGATACCAGTTCCTTATGTAGTGCAGCACTGCACCGTAAGAAATTCTGGATGCAAATTTGAATTTCTTCTTCACGGGTAGATGGCAATGAACAGAGGAAAGTGGGGAGTTCTCATATCGGAGGCCAAGACTCATTTTGGGTCCCTGCGCCAATGGAGTAAGTAAGTATGATAAACACACCAATCAAAAAACTACTCTTGTAAATTTATCTGCAATTTTGACTGGGTAAATGATTTAATTTGTGGTTTCTCGAGTGGATATCACGCACTGAAAAACGCAACGTAAGACGGCTTCCCGCTAGATTGCTTAAAGGTTGCTGAGAACAGTTGATTGCAAACCCCACAAGATCGGTCGCTCTAAAAATGTATAGCAGAGGTCTTGTTCAGCAGCGGGCGTCTTCTAGCATGTATGATAATGATGAAATTATTTAAATGAGTTCATCTAAGCTTTCCACTGCTCTGAAATAAACAAAGCAGTTTGTAATCAAGATTGAATAAATCCTCAGATACTCTGTTATCTTCGGATAGAATACTTTCCACGTATGTATTTTCTGTTAATTCAGCTGCCTTTTTCATTCCGTCAGACGACGGATTCAAGTGAATGGGAAAACAAAAACTCATTTTCCACAATTCCGTTTTGTTTGTGGTAATGCAAGAGCAATAAGAGGGTGATTCATCCCTGCATAAACGCTATCGTGTTGGGATAAGTATGTCCAATAAATCCCTTAACAAGTTGCCTGGGGTAAAAGCCAGATGAAAAATTAATTCTAAAGTTAGCTAACCGGAAAAATATTAGGCACAATGTTTTCATTCTACACTAACGCATTTATGATTAAGTAAAAAAAACCTTCTATATTGTTGCCATAAAGCTCTGTTCGTTAGGTCTGAGTGCTTTATTTTCGGGATTAAAGCACTCAATTACTCAGCAGTTTCAGTACATTTGTTAGTGAGCCTATTTAGGGGAAGAACCTTATCATACGTCTGATTGCATGAAATAATGTAGCCGCATCGCGTCCGGCTACGCGGAAAATCCTGGTAAAACCAATTTCAGCGGATAGCTAAAGTACATCCCGATTTGCACTTTATTATCATAGCTGCGATCTGCGAAATCTGCTTCCGAATGATCGATCGGCCGATCAGCCTTTCAATTTGGCAAAATAGGGATACGTATTTCAATAAGCGGTTTTGGAAAATGCTTGGATTGCATATTGCTTATTTGATGCCACCTCAAACAGGTTTGAGGTTATTTTCAAAGTGTCAGTGGGCGACAAACTTCATTTTTTAAGATACATTGATTGCAGGGACAGCATTAGATTATGATATAGATCGGTAAATATCAGTAGAGACATATCCCTTTAGTTAGTTGTTTTTACTAGCTTATATCTTCTTGCTGCTGGACAAAAACCTCCCCTCTTCTCCTCCTCCTTGTAAGTTTAATAAAACTAATAAATATTACTACTAAATTATAATTTTTTTTAAATTATGTACCCTTATTCACTTCAGGTTAAAGAACTTGAACATTATGACTTGCGCCTAAAAAATGTATCAGGTTCACATTCCGGCATATTTGCGAGGCGATTTCGAGAGGGCCCGGAGTATCCCACCTGTCCACAATCCGAGCATGCCATCGGTGAATTACTCGCTGTCCGATGACCGATGGTCTGCGGTGACGTCATAAATACGCGTTTTGCTCTTCATATGAACGAGTTCACCGAGAGCACGAATCATTTTCGGGATGGAATATACCTGACAAAAATCTCAATTATTTTGCTAATGCGTTATTGACTGCTTTTTGTGACGTCATTATTTCAGTTACTATAAATTTATCTATCTCTATTCTTCTCATGGTGCTTTAACATACTTTTGTGATGTTTAATTAATATATGATTAGTAAATACGACTGACGAATTGTTTTCCTCACATCTTAGTAGGTTTAATCAATCAATAGATTTAAGCACTACACTTTTTTAATGAGCAGAGTCAAGCTACAAACAAAACAAAAATATATTAAAAAACACAAGAATCCCGACTGTGTAACGAACCGGTAAGAAGTAAACAAGCTTACTAATAAAAGCGATTTCTTCCAGTTAACTTAAAGATGCTATGGTGCAGCAGATTATTTTGGATGTGTGTTTTATCTTGAAGTTTGCTCTCAGTCAGTCCTCAGCTTACGAGTGTTGACCAGTTGACAGGTTATGGAGTGGTGTGGTTCCGAGATTGACGCGGCGGTTTAGTTTCGGCTGTGTCTCTGCGAGGATTACCAGTTTCATTTTTCATATGATTTGGTTTTTGTGCACTGTATATGACACGCGAAACTGCTACGTTGATTAACGACTGTTATTTATCAGTTGAGCTCTACTAAGACGAGATAAAATATTTGGGGATTGAGCAGCATACTACGCATATGCCTATGCATGGCTGAGGTATTCTGTTATAATGTGGGAAAGAGTGTCGATGCTAGACAGCTTTTCGTTTTGCAAAAAAAAAATGTCTACGCTAAATTATAAACATCCGCCAGCGGAACAGCTGTCGGCCTCACTTTATAGAGCAGAATATACTGACACTACCGTGCATCTACATACTAGAAACAGCAATGTTTGTGAGAAAGCACCTGTACCTTTACCAACATGATCCAAACCCGCGAAGACAAAACAACCTACTACTGCCAGAACCGAAATCTGAAATATACAGGAAAAGCCCGCATTAAACATCCATCAAAATTTACAATAAAATACCTATCAGTTTAAAAAATGAATTAAAAGACATAGTACAAAAATGTTATTATTCACTAACTGATTTTTTTGATGACAATAAATTAATAGTTAAATCCGGACAACATTAAAAACATTATACTTATTATAATCTACTAGTCATGTACATAGATGAAAATATAGTAATAAGCTTACATTCAGATAATGTGATATTAAGTATATTGTAACAAAGAAATATGCTTAGGTGAATACTTCATATGTATAGTGTGACCATTAGTGCTGTGCACTCCCTGAGGTATGCGCGGCGAGGTGGGAGGCAAAGAAAAAACTGCATGAGTTCACATGAGATCAATACATGTCGGACATATCTTATGATATCAGTTTGCATTTCTAAGGCAAGACTTGTGGCGGGACGATGGTCGGAGGCTATCTATCTGTAATATATTATACTTACTTAGTTGATTAAAATGTAACTTAAATATACTCATATTTTATTAAAAAAATGCAGGTGATAAATAAGAACTAAACTTATAATTCAAAGGACTTGTTTTATTGAACATTTTTTATATTTACAAACAATTATATATTCTAACGAAAGTTATTCTGACATAGATTTTGTTTCAACTTCATCTTCCATTTCATATCACGAGATAACGCACGACCCATCTTTGAATATTTATCTCATGTGCGTCTGACATAGACAGTCCGATACAAATAACACTACCTGCCGCCACGAGCGTTGACGGCGAACTGACAGAGCACAACAGCCGATTCTCCCCCCCGTCTCGCCGCGCGCATACCTCAGGGAGTGCACAGCACTAATGGTCACACTATAACTAATTTCAGAAATTTAATCTAACTTTACCTTATAACTCTAATAAGTTACATACTCGTATGACGTACAGGTATATCTAGATGGATACCCGTTAAGTTTATATAAGTACAATATTAATATTAGAATATAAGCTATTATATAATACATAATATTATAGAGTCTACCTAAATAAGTTTAAGTTTTAGTGCGCATTTTTAAAATGCAATTATAGATTTTGGCACGCCCTAACAGGGTACATGTCATTTAGATTACTACACAATACTTAATCTTAACGCGCCGGCGAACACTGAGCGCAACTTCAATTCGGCCACGTTAAAAACTTCGGCCTGAATATCGCTATCCCTGTTTAGAGACGAAGTTTAGCCACGCAGAGCGACAGTGATAGCAATAGAACGATTCTAAATTTGATTAGATTTTGACCGTGTTCCGTAATACCAAAAATGATGACTGAAAACTTGTTGTATTTTTCTCATTGTGTTGTTATTCTGTAACTAGACGATATAATCTATGTTCCCATGACTAGGATACGTAAGATGTTGTTGTTTTTAATACGTAACAATAAGGTTGAAAACAGGTCTTTTATGACGTAAAAACATGCAGAATGCGATACGCTTCTATTTCATTTTAGGTAAGTATTTTGATCTAATATATGGTTGGGAACCTAGATAAATACTATTAAAATTAAAATAATACCTTATTAAGGTAGAAATATGCTCCAATTAGAAATGATCTTGGTAGTACGTGTTGTATGGGCGATTGTCCCTCCGGTGCCCCCTTAAGATGTTTGGATGTAACTGATTTCGTGTTGCAAATTTTTCGCTTACGATAATTATTCATGGATAGCAAATAAAAAAATGTATATTAAAATGAAATTTGACAAGTAGGTATTTATAATCATAAATGAATATTGATGGACATTCCAAACAGTGATATCTAGCCCCTAACGAAGCAGAACCAGATAACTAATAGAATACATACATATATTCTTTTTTTTTAAATACATACTTATAATATATAGAGAAACAACCAGACCCGGAACAAATATCTGTAGATCGTGCAAACATTTGTTCCGCGGCGGGAATCGAACCCGTTACTATACGATATAATAGCCGGCTGAAACGCAGGGGCGTTTCAGCCGGCTATTCGCCCACTGCGCTACGGAGCGGAGGTCGTCAACAAAACAAACAAAAAAGTATTTATTGTATTATATCAGTTATCTTATTTGTGAGCACTGTGTGAAATGTCCATCAATATTTATTTATTTCTTAACTTTTTTTCTTTTAAAAGATAACATAAATGATAAGCCTAACATAATACATATTGCGTACAGTTGCAAATTCAGGAACACAACACCTGAACACTTGCAATTCAATAGAATATATATATATATATATATATATATATATAAATAGGTGTTGTGATGAAAAATAAATTTCATAATAATGAAATTTATTTTTCATCACAAAATACTGCATAATTTTATTCCAATAGCAAAATGAAATCCCCTGCCACCGGCAGAGTTTTCCCCACCTCCCCTCGTCTTCCGATACCCCTAACTACTTCCTCTGTATAATTAGCTAGCTAATAAGTCTCTTAGAAATGTTCAGTGGAGTGAAAGATGGCCGTCGGGATACTGCGAATGAACCTGTCAATACCGATTACATTGCCCCTCCGAGAAATGCAAAGGAACTACCCTTGGCAGGCTCCGTAATAGTACTGTATCTAATAAAATAACATCTACACATATATATGACATCTATAACATCTATATCTATCTATCTATATACATATATAAAAGAAAGTCGTGTTAGTTACACTATTTATAACTCAAAAACGGCTGAACCGATGTGACTGAAAATTGGTGAGGAGGTAGCTTAGAACCAGGAGACGGACATAGGATACTTTTTATCCCGTTCAACCGCGTTCCCGTGTGACGTGACATAAATTGTCAAAGAGAATACAAGTCACTATGAAACGTGGTACAACAAAAACGCATCTGATATGGAAAAACAAAACGCAAATGACAGCTAAACGTAATTTTGTCTATGGTTAAGTATGGTTGTGAAATGATGGCCGGGGAACAATTGTCAATCCTACCAGGGTGACATACATTGACAGTCCGCGTTGTATGCATGTCAAGGCGGTACGAAGTTCAGCGGGTCAACTAGTAAAATTATAAAATTCCTTGTTAAATTACTAAAAGAAGTTTTTTATTTTAACGTACAGTGTGACTTAGTGAGATTTTTTCCCCGTCGAGTCTGTTACCTATATATATTTTTTTCCTTCTGCCGATATAACAACCGTATTTTCTACCTGATATTAAGTGGTTAATCGCCTATAACAAAGCATTGCCTCGTCACGCACCTTAGAAACGTCTTATGTCAATTATGCTTTGCTGATAATATGTTACCAAATTTCGTACAGGCTCATGACGTTGGGATTCGAGTTGTGGAGCTCAAATGGTCTTGGGCAGGACACTTGGTTAGACGTGGTGATGACAGATGGAGCAGGAGAATGACTGAATGGTGGCCGAGGAGCGGGTATAGAAGGGTAGGACAACCAGCAGCGAGATGGGTGGACGACATCGTAAAGGTCGCGAGCCGTCAGTGGGTGAGACTAGCGCGGAGACTAGTGGTGGATGGCACAAACTTGGGGAGGCCTATACCCAACAATGGATGAAGTCAGGCTGTTGAAAGAAAAGAAAGAAAGAAAGAAAATATAATTTATTATGCCAACCACTAATAACAATAATTAACAACACTCAAACAAAATACATTACAACAAAAGATAACATTGCTATTAGTTATTAGTAGCCGCCACAAAAAGGTTCCAACTCAGCATTTTGCTATGTCACAGCAAGGTAACATAGCGCTGGTCTTCCGTTGGAACCATTGATGATGATGATGATGTTACAAAATAAGAGCGTAAATTAAATACGATATTAATTAAAGACATTATCTGCCGGTTAGGGCTCAACGATACACTGCCCTGTGTCCATCAACTCGAGGCCTACATTTTCTATTCCATTTTCAGCCATTTGTATCCCACTGCTGGGCAAATGCCTTCCCCCATTCATTCCAAACATCAGGATATTGTATTTTTATTTATAGTGTTATCCGAACACATGCGGAAAATTCCAAGATTTTTAAAATCATCAAACAAATTTCAAGCCTAGACGGGACTTGAACCCGCGACCTTCCTCTTGATACGAGGACGCACTACCATCTGTGCAACCAGGCAATTCAAGTCTAGGTCGAAATTAGTGAGATGATTCAGAATTACGACTAATGCGCCGTTAGCTCCATCTACAGGAAAACTTATATAGTTCTTTGTACCTGCTCAATGCCAAACGTTGCAGTTCAGTACATTGACAAGAGATGTCGCGTTGCTTATTTCAAATAGTATTTTTTTTATAGTGTTATCCGAACACGATACGAGGACGCACTACCATCTGTGCAACCAGGCAATTCACGTCTAGGTCGAAATTAGTGAGATGATTCAGAATTACAATTCTCTTGTCAATGTACTGAACTGCAACGTTTGGCATTGAGCAGGTACAAAGAACTACCTACATATATATAAGTTTTCCTGTAGATGGAGCTAACGGCGCTTTAGTCGTAATTCTGAATCATCTCACTAATTTTGACCTAGACGTGAATTGCCTGGTTCCACAGATGGTAGTGCATCCTCGTATCAAGAGGAAGGTCACGGGTTCAAGTTCCGTCTAGGCTTGAAATTTTTGAGATGATTTTAAAAATCAGGATATTGTGTCACGCCCGTCGAGCCACACTACGTTATATAGTTTACTGTCCTATTCTTTTGTATTCAATCTATATAGGTAGAGTTTTTCTGGAAGATATCGTTTTCTGAGATAAAGCCGCCACTTGTATTTCGCGTAACAACAACAAATATATAGGGTGTTTGGTAATATACTGACGATATTCAAGTGACGGTTTCTCAAAATATAAAAAGACTTCTCGAAAAAAAAACTACTATTTATATTATCAAATTTTAAAGAAAATCGACTAAATTTAGGTGATTAATTCAATATAAAACTTACTGCCTACTCTTGCAATCGACATCCAAAATTAAAGGCCGTAATTCACAAAAGCGTAGATTTAGCTACTAATACTTACCTACTACCGTAGATCTAGACAGGCATGTATTCTTGATATCTCTTTCGGAAATGGCTGCGAATTTTGGGTTAGAAAGGGTCAACAAGAGATATCTCGAGACGTCACCAATACAGTATATGTGGTTAGATGGCAAGCATTATGCAATAGCACAACATAAGTTTAATAAAGTGTTTGTTTTTACATGCCAAAATAAATTTCACATTTCTATGGTAAACATTTCACAAATTTATTTATTAAGCTCAACACTATAACCCGTTTCATTTTTGTGCGTATATTACCAAACATCCTATAGTTAATCTTGTGTGTCGAAACAGTGATACGTGCGATTCAGAAAACCAAGTGCGGGTAGTTGGTAACAACATTCGCGCTGCCCGGCAATGACACCCACCCGCTTTCAGTCTTTTGTGACCACGACCGATGTGACTTGGCCGAAACGTCGAGGTTAGTCAAAATTATAATATTGATATAAATCTGTGCGCGAAAAGACCCGTTTTGTCTTAAAAACATGAGTATAGTTCGCGAAAATTTAAAAAGTTCTATCCTATATAATGTTTATTAATTTTAAAATAGTGTTCAGTAATGCTATTTATTGATCACCTTTCAAAACACCGTGGCAATACTTAATTTCAAATAGCGGAATGATACGTAGGTATGACGTTCATGACCGTTTCAAAGCGATATAATACTGTTTCGTTCAATAGTCTCATTTTTCTAAAGCAAAGCTAAAATATTCTATTTGCCTAATATAAACATAGCAAGTATTTTATACCCTAACCACGCTCCTTTTCCGCAAAATCAAACAAATCACTCTATAAATATTTACCGTGTACATAATGAATCGCAATAAATCTCAATTCGTATTCGATATCCATCCATCACTTACATACAAAACACTTTATAAAGTAAGAAAATAGCCCTCATTCACAAAGAGGGTGCATTACTGATGCACTCTAGAAAGAAAACAGAGAAATACTGCTAATAAAGGGAAAATAAATCTCTATGTTTTTCATTGAGATACATGTGCTAACTTAGCTAATGAGAACTCCGCTAATATTTTATTGAAAAGTTTTACAAAGAGCAACTTTCTGCCTCCTCGGGAGAAGTTTTATGCAGGTAAATTAAATTTTGTTTTTAGGTATATTTATTATTTAAAGTTTAGAGGTTTGTCTATTTTCTGACTTTAAGGGCGCACTATACCTGGAGAGACGATAAATCGCTTATTAAGAAACAATGTTTTGTTCAACAAATTTTGTGCTGTTATTTTGTAATTCATATATGTTATACTTAAGGATACGTGGTAGAACGCCAGTGTTGTGAAAACGCGATTCCGTAAAATAATCTCCATAGAAAAAAAAAACCAAAGATGACTCTAAATTTATCTTAAAACCGTTCTTATGCGATGAATACTTCAATTTAGAATTTGAAACTTTATATAGTAATTTTACACAACATAAATAAGTGCACCTGTGTTTTAAATTTTCAAAATACCTTTTAATTTTACCATAAAATGAAAATACCTAAGTTTTGCACTAATGAAACCATTCGCTTCGGACGCCCGGTCCGCGATTCAGTCTAGCCTCGGCTTTCACCCATGACGCTTGTCGCTCCAAACTATCACGTAATTCTTAGGTAGAATTAATATTAAGTTGGTTTTTGTAAAGATGCAGTAATGAGAAATAAGTATAACAAGACAATGAAGGGACTGAATGATATAAAAACCGGCAAACATATGAACCACGGCGGACGTGCAGCGGCGCGCGGAGAATCGGGGGTGAAATTCGAGTTTGGGCTGAGGTATAGTCAACTCTTAATATTTTTATCAATGCAATACAGCTAGTATCTTGGGGTCAAGTAGTGATCTGGAGCAGTTGAGCTGTCTATAGATCAGTTGTAGCGGCCTTGAGATAGCTCAACTGTTTATTTCTGCTACTTCTTCTGCGTTTTTTAACATATTTAAGACCGTTTTTGTATGTTATTAGTCTGATTCCACGCAGTGGAAAGTGCAGCGTAGTACAGTCTCTCACTAAATGAAAAGACGACCTGATAAAGGTTGCTGGGAGCCGTAGGGTGCAGGCCGCACAAAATCGGTTGCTCTGGAAATCTATGATGGAGGCCTATGTACAGCAGTTGACGTCCTGTGACTGATATAATTATGATTCTGATTGTCTAAAACAATGTAGTCTACAGTATATATGTATAACATATATGTTTGCTATTATTATGCCATGTATTATACAAACCCTAAATTCTGTGATCACTTCATCAAAACTTTGAATTTTGATAAGTAGCTTGTGGAACAAAGTTTACCCGAAAAATTATAATCTAATTTAGTCCGTAGTATCTTCGCTTAAGGTACATATTTGATTGCGTAATCAATGTGCAAATATTTCATTTGATATTAACCCTATCATACCCGGTTCGTGGCATGCGTTGGGTCTGTTCGATCTCATACATATTCAAGCCTCGAGTCACAGCTAATTTGAGGCACAATTGGTCCACTTAGACCATGCGCACGTGCATACGCCTCGACCGCGTCATTATACCATACGTTAAAGGTAGTGCAAAATCACATACAGCATGAGTGTTTATTTTTTGATTTATAAATGTAACTATGAAGTAAGTGCCTGACGAATTAAACGAGCATTTTTTTTTAATACTTGATGTTATATCTTACATCTAACTTAGCTAGGTTCTAATAACTATTGTGATGTGAATTAATATCGCAATAATTTCGCACTGGACGAGTAGTGAGCCCATACTGAAATAAGTATCGCAACCCCGCAATAAGTATAAAGATTGTTTAGGTCTCGTCTGTTTCGTAATTTTTGCGAAGATTGAAAAAATGATAATATATATTTTCAGAATTATAATACGGTATTTTTCTCTCTATTTTACAGCGGTGGATAAGCGTGAAGCGGGTGTTATACATGAAGGATAGAAGAGTGAACTAACTATCTCTTTCTTAGGCTATGTCCCGGGTCGCGTGGGACTCTACTCCTAATGAAGCTGTACTCGGATCTATTGTCAAATGCACAGGTTTCAAATGCTTTTGTGCAGGTTATTAGATTGTTACGAGTACGTGCGGTATTTGTTGGTTTACGTAATGAAAGGGCTCGCGTTGTTTTCGAATAATGTACTTTGAATTACGGTGCTAAAACAACTTCGGACATTAGGTAGTGTGGTCACTTGTTTCGAGCCGCCATTTATCAAAGAGGGGAATGAGAGATATATCACTTTGATTGTAC
Source organism: Philereme vetulata (assembly GCA_918857605.2). Taxonomy (NCBI): domain Eukaryota; kingdom Metazoa; phylum Arthropoda; class Insecta; order Lepidoptera; family Geometridae; genus Philereme; species Philereme vetulata. The sequence goes on along the minus strand of OU975473.1, from coordinate 5,859,677 downwards.
CTTAAGTATGACTTCTAGTACCTACTATGGTAAACTAAAACTGAGATTTTTACATAAATAAATAATGTTGGACATTTCACACAGTGCTATCTAGCCCCAAACTAAGCAAAGCTTGTACTATGGGAACCAGATAGCTGATATAATAACTTTATTCCTTTTTATTGTAAATACATACTTATTATATATAGAGAAACCACCAGACCCGGAACAACCATTTGTTTCGCGGTGGGAAACGAACCCGCAACCTTCTTCGTCTTAGATTAAATCATTTATCAAATAAAGAAGATTTATATCGTGCGTGGCAGTAAGTTGCCTCCTGTAGCCTGCTATGATAACATAGCACCAAAAATATAGGATCTATCTACATATTATTTGCTAAAAATATTAAATTCGCACACACCGTTTTCGTTCTACGTTCTTGATGCGAACAGCTACGGAACACTACCGTCGTCAGTTTTTCCTAATAAATACGATCCGGGCCTCTTTAAGGTAAGAGTGAATATGTTTCTTCTAGATCTTCGTGCTACATCTTAGACCAGATCATCGCTTACCATCAGGTGAGATTGTGGTCAAACGAAGTTCTTTAATATAAAAAAAATGATTTTAAAGTCGTAGCTGCATGAAATATTCAGCAGTGATGCACCTTTTTTAATGGCTTGAAAGGCCTACGATTTGATTCCCAAGCTCTACATCCCATAGATTTCTTAGAAGACTTCCGGGTACATTTCCACCACTTAGACATAACTGACGCTATCTCTTTTCATCGCTTTGAAATAGAAACAGCTACAAAGATATTACATTTCACGGCAATATTTCTTACTGGAACGTCTCCTCTTCGTTCTTAGTGGCGCAAAATAAGAAAAATTGCATTCGCATTACGGAAGTACAAAAGGCTATCGGTAGATAGATACTATCTTTCCCCACTTTTCCGGATCGCGGGAGAAGAGCTTAGGTCAGGAGCATAAGACGAATTTCCTACGATATACGTTAATAGAACAATTTGATTAAAAACATATAATCCGTTGATAATGTCATGGGTCATGCATTTATTTATGTAACCACTAGCACTATGTTTAACATCATGTGACAGTGTTTCGGTTCAATTCCTGAACCTTCATCAGGGTGAGTGCGATCCGCTCCGTATAACGTCTCGCCTCGCACTGGCGTGATAAATCACGTATTTATAATATTGATTGAAATCAATCACGAAAGTTTTCTATGTAAAACTGGTTATCTTTCTTAATAAATAAAATAAATTAGGTCAATTCTGTATACGGTTTTAAGTGATTGGAACTGTTTAGGTAACTTTTAATCAACTTGACACCTAAAAACACATGTGGTGGTCGAAACTTTTAGAACCAGATAAAGATTTAGAAGAATTACTATAGTCTAACTTTTTATTAGCTGCAGTAAAATGACGTTTCTAAATGTCATTCCGTAAAATAATGTTGCCAGCCTAATCTCAATAGGGATGTGATTCAGTTCACAAAAATTAATTAAATAACATTATTATGACGTTTTTGTTTCATTTTGAATGTACCTCCCTATACTTCCACTAAAAAAGATCAATCCTCTAGTATAGTAATAATAATAGGTTAAAAAAATACATTACAACTTAATATTAAATCTCAAAAAAAAAAACCAAACTGATTATTCATTTATGATTCACTCATTTAGCTACATCCCTATTTATTTTTCTTCAAAAACCGGCAACCCACAAAACGTCATTTTACTGCAGCTAATAAAAAGTTAGACTTTAAATCAAATGACAGTTGTTCTACGCGTACGTTCAAGCTCGATGACCAAGTATAACCGTGCTCGTCGTGTTGACGTTGTGTAAGCATTTCGGTGTGACTTCGACATTATGGGCGATTTGCGCAACGATGCATAAACGTCACATAAACTTATTTAGTGGCTAAATATGATTGAAAGAGCTGTCATATCATACAAATAGGTCAAATTAAAACATGTTTAGTCACTAAATACGTTTGTGCAAGCCGGGGTAAGGCGGCTTTGCGTTCGATCTTGCTCGATTTGACGCAAAAACGTTGAGCATGTACGCACGTGGGACCTTACCCTAAGTTTTCAAATATTTGCAACTATTACGAGCCAGACAGGGTTCGAACCAGCAACCTCCCTCTGAGGCTTCGCTTGCTGGCTGAGGGCTTCCCTTACTTTTTCAGTTAGCGGCGCAATTACAGGTTTAGTATTTTCTCTCGGCACCCTAGCTGTTGAAATAGGGTACAATGATAGTAAGTAAATACGCATAAAAATTAAAACATCCACAATATGAAGCTTTGTTTTTATATTAATATACAAGAATTTTTATTTAAGAAATATACGAAATAAAATACAAATGCAACTTAGTCAATGTGACGTGTGAGCTTGGTGATCTCCACACATTTTTTCAAAGCGTGGTTAAGACTTGACACCGCTACTCTCATTTCTTGCTCCACATTGACCTTTGATTGTTAATTTTGTAACCGCGAATGCATAAGTTTAGTTTCCGGAGAATAGGAAAAAAAGGTCGTTACTCTCTACGGCGCACCAGGGCCACGCGGCGTACAATTTGGGAACTCCTGCTCTGAGGGATGTTGACATGTGCTCTATTTTTCAGGTACTGAAACAAATATCTTCAGCAATAGCCCTAACATAAGTATTAATAGTAGGCGCAAACGAGATGGTAGTAAAGTTTAATAAATAACTTAGGTTGTTTTTTTAAACTTTTGCGATCACTAGGTACACATGATTACTGATTTTAACATTAACCCTGAGTTACAGCGTTTAAATCAGTAATTATAGCCTAAGTTATCATGTTTATACCGTAAATATTTGATCGCTGTCTCCCAAACTAAAATAAAAACGGAAAAATGTTGAGAAAACCGGGGGTGGTGAGGCGGCTAATTCGCTGCGATATTATTATTGTGGCCAAAACGTCGGAAAGAATCTGGCAATATTCACCGACACGAGAAATTAGGCGAAATCTTTTACGCGTGAACAGATGAGTCGGTTTGGAATTGCATTAGAGCGAATAAAAGTCGTTAGACATGACATCAAGACACCGCTGAGAATGGGTGTTTTTAAATTAGTTAGATTGTAATGAACCCATATGGAAGAAAATTAAATAATAGATATTTATATATGTCATTTCAACCACTAATACCCTAGGTAAACTCAGGATTCATTGCTAATTCCATGCTTATCGGGGAGAAATCGCTACCTAGCGATAACATTGATACTTGTATTAATTTATATTATTTGTTCTTATTTTAATTATTATTCTGTTCATAATAATGTCAATTTAAGTGTTTTCTATCTACACAAATCTATCTTCCATTGACACTTAGCAGGACTTATTAAAAACGTGATGTATAGAATAGCGAATGTGAATGTGCGCAAGATCTTCATGACCTTATCCCTCCTTCCCCCTTCCACCACCGGACAAGCAGACGAACCGAGAAGTACCACCCATACCTGGTCGGCATACCGCCTTGCCGTACCAAATGATTTGCTTCAACTTTTCTTGTTAGCACAAGTGAGGAGTGGAACTCACTTCCGATGTATGTTTTTCCAAACCAGTGTAATATTGGAGTCTTCAAGTCCAGAATGAACAGGTTCTTTCTAGGCAAGCGTGCTCCATCTTCGATCACACCTTCACTTACCATCAGGTGAAGCAGTGGTCAAGCGCTTGGCTATCAACAATAAAAAAGGCACACATATACGACTGACTGAAGGGTCATGTTTGCTGTTACCCATTTTATACGAATATTTCGAACGGGTTTTAATGAGAGATAAACAAAAATAAATATACCCAAAGTTTGATTCATCAAAAATTGAGTACTTGAAAAAAACATTTAAACAAATAACATTCGTCAAATCAATTAATTTGTAACTCGCGTTTTCGTAAATGAGCAAATGAGTGAATTATCTAACGCTGTTTTTACTCAAAAAACGAGTCTAAATTTACATCAGTACAAAACAAGCGAATTAGGCTTATATATTCTGTTATGTGTGAAATCAAAGTTCTTTTAGAATTCAACAGAATTACTGCATGTATATAAAATAGATCAACTGACGATTTATTGTATACCATGTTAACTTTATATACTAGATTCATCATCATCATCATCACCAGCCGGTAGACGTCCACTGCTGAACATAGGCCTCCCCCTTAGATCGCCACAACGAGCGGTTGGTAGCCGTTTGCGCCCAACGGCTCCCCGCGATTCTTACTAGATCGTCGGTCCACCTTGTGGGAGGCCGGCCTTCGCTGCGTCTTCCAGTCCGTGGTCTCCACTCGAGAACCTTTCTTCCCCAACGGTTATCGGTTCTACGAGCGATGTGGCCTGCCCATTGCCACTTTAACTTGCTAGTTTTGAGAGCTATGTCAGCAACTTTAGTTTTGTCACGCAAAGAGACCCCGAGCATAGCCCTCTCCATAGCTCGTTGAGCGACCTTGAGCTTGGTCATGAGGCCATAAGTAAAGGACCACGTTTCAGTGCCATAGGTCATCACTGGCAACACACACTGGTTGAAGACTTTAGTCTTCAGGCTCTGGGGAATTTTGGACGAGAAGATATCGCGAAGTTTCCCGAACGCTGCCCAGCTGAGTTGGATTCTTCGTGCAACCTCTTTGTCGAAGTTGGACTTACCTAATTGTACAGTTTGTCCTAGGTATACATATTCGTCGAAAACTTCGAGAGTATCGCCCCAAACAACTACCGGTACGGGTGCAACATGAATATTTGACATGATTTTCGTCTTATCCATGTTCATTTTAATACCCATCTGTTGGGAGACCCTACTGAGGTCGGTAAGCATGGAACCAAGTTCCTCGAGCGATTAAGACATAATGACTATATCATCGGCAAAACGAAGGTGAGTGATGTATTCGCCATTGATATTGATGCCAAGTCTGTCCCAGGCCAAGAGTTTATAAACGTCCTCCAATGAGTTCGTGAACAGTTTCGGAGAAATTACATCTCCCTGTCTCACGCCTCTCTGCAATTGGATTGGTTCCGTACTCTGGTCTTGTAGACGGACTGACATAGTGGCGTTACTATACAAACACTTCAACACTTCGATATACCTATAGTCGACTCCTATACCTATACTCCTCGGTCTTCTGTATAATCTGGCGTAGCGTGTGGATGTGGTCTATGGTACTAAAGCCTTTTCAGAAACCGGCTTGTTCGGGAGGCTGGAAGTCATCGAACCTGCGTGCGAGACGGTTCGTAATCACTCTCGAAAACAGCTTGTTAACGTGGCTCAAGAGCGAGATGCGCCTGTAGTTCTTTAATAAGGTTTTATCACCTTTTTTAAAAAAAGCACCACCACGCTCTTATCCCACGCTTTTGGCGTGGTTCCTTCAAGGACGACAGAGTTAAATAACTTCTGGATAACTTGAAGTACCGGTTTTCCACCCACTCTCAGAAGTTCTGTCGTAACTCCATCCTCACCTGGTGCCTTGTTGTTTTTAAGCTGTTTCAGAGCGATCCTAATCTCGTACAGGCTGATGTCCGGGATGTCTTTGGTATAGTGTCGGGTTAGTTTGGCTCTGGTATCCTGAGCCAACTGACCAACGGGGTTTTGTATTGAGGTGTACATCTGTCCATAGAACTTTTCGACCTCTCTCAGAATCTCCGGTTTCGACGAAATGATAGTGCCGTTGTCGGTCTTCAGCTTAGTCATTTGGCTTTGCCCTATAGACGAATGCTTTGCGAACACTTTTGAACCTTTGTTCCTTTCTATTGCAACCTTAATACGAGATGTATTAAAGGTACGCAGATCGTGTCGCATAGATTTCGAGATTCGTCTATTAAGCACGCCGTAGGCCGACATATCAGCTGAAGACTGCAATCTCATTAGCTTAATGGTTTCATCTCAGAGTTTCTGGTGCTTAGTTCGGCGGGGGGCCTTAAAGAACTTAGATCCCACCGCTTGGACAGTTTCCACCAACCCGTTGTTTATCTCGTCAATATCATTGCAGCTGGCTAGGCACTGGAAGCGATTGTGCAGTTCTAGCTGAAAGCTCTCGGGGTTTTGGATTTGGGCAGGATTTGGACGGAGCGCAGACTTCATCTGTAATTCTGAGTATAAGGTATGCTACCCTGTTCGACACACTGTCGACTTTTGTCACGTTGTTAACGAGGGACTTGCGGACGAGAAACCGGACACCACCCTGGGATAGTTGATCTCCCTCCCGGTAGAAGAGCAAGTTACCGGAGTTATGGATCATCGTATCCTGACCCTGTCTTCGGACTTCCGACAATCCTAGGATGTCCCAACGTAGCTTGCTCAGTTCTTTTTCCAGCTCGACAATCTTCTCGTCAGCCCTGAGCGTTCGTGTGTTGTACGTTGCCAGGTCCAGTCGTCGGTGGTGGTAGCTGGATCGCTGCCGGGGATTCTTAGCACCCCTTGCTCCGCCACTGTCCTGGTTGCTACCACTTCCAGGGATGACGGAGCCGCCGGGGACTGGGGGCCATTTGTTTGTTGTGTCTATCATAGGAGGGGTTTTGCCATAATCACCACGCTTGGCAGGCGGCTTGGTGATCGCAGTGGTTGGTGATTGGTACACAGAAGAATGCTGCTGCCCATTCTCTGGAACATCTCCCTTTGCCGGCTCACACGGCTCCCGCGGGATGAGAAGGGGTGGCCCTATTATTACGCCGGGACCACACGGCGATAAACAGGATTATGCCAATTAAAATACAATAGGCGGCCATATCCTTGAACGCCATTTTTTCCGGGCAATCTATGAACAGAAAGTAATGAGCTAAGCAGTAATGGGCCGGTGTTAAGGGCCCTGTCTTCTGTTACCCGTTTTATGCGAATATTTCGAACAAGTCTGTGGCTCGGTTGATAAAGAGAGATAAACAAAAATAAATACACCCAAAGTTTGGTTCATCAAAACTTAAAAGTTCGAAATAAAAAAATTAAACATATCACATTCGTCAAATAAATTAATTTGTAACTTGCGTTTTCGTAAAATAAGCAATTGAGTGAACTATCTAACCCTGTTTTCACCCAAAAAACGAGTCGTAAAGTTTTTAACAAAAATAACATTACAACAAAAATATTGTCTTCTTTGAAATGCGTTTAAAAAATTTTAGTATATGAATACAATATTTCAAAAAAATAACGAATAAAAACTGCGCAATTTTACACTTCAAAAGATGTCGTTTATTCGAAAGTAGAAAGTTTATAAGTTAAAATTCACATACTATAACAAAGTTCAACATTTTATTTACATATAAAAAAACTAGAAGTGTACTATCCATTAATTATTATAGTAATAGTCATTTATTTCAGATATCCATGATCCATATCAATGTTAATAATTTATTAAAAAAGTTCTTAAAAACTATGTTAGTAAATTGTAGTACAAAAATTTAAACAAATCAAAACAAAAATTAAATCAAAATTAAATAAAACACCATATCAAAGTCAAATAAAAAAATTAAAAAAAAAATCAAAACTAAATCAAATTCAGATAAAAATTAGATCTAAATGAAAATTAAATAAAAATCTAATCAGAATTAAATCATAATTAAACTAAAATCAAATCAGAATTAAATTAAATTACATCAAAAATAAATTGTAAATTAAATTAAATAAATTGTATAAAAAAATAAATCACAAAGCTTAGGTATATGGGCGGGCAGGCTACCTACACAGAACCTCTATGCAGTGTTTATAGAGAGGGCCGTCATACTTGTCCGCTATAGTCCTCAGAATGGTGTTGGTACTCCCGCGTACTCTTGTAAGTAACGAGGCTGCCTTTTTCCTCATACAGGCGGCAAACCCATCCGTGCGCGCCTCCGCGAACATATCCGATGCGCTGCAGAACCGTGGAAGGCCCAACAACATCCTGAAGGCATTATTGTACTGGACGCGAAGTGTGTTGACGGACTTTAGAGTACACGTGAACCACAGGCTGCCCGTGTAGAACGTTTGGCAGAAAGACTTGAATAGCGTTATTTTAACCTCATCGGAGCAACGAGCAAACCTGCGGACAAACATGTTAGCCCTTACCGTCAACGCCCTTCGCTCCCTCCTCATCTTTTAGGTTTTCTGTGACTATATGCCCTAGATATCTAAACATTGTAACTCTTCTTAGGGATTGGCCATTCAATACAATATCAGATATGGAGGCTGGGCTCTTTCCGCCTGGACCAAATACCATAAATTCACTTTTTTTGACATTATACTGCAAGCCATGTCTCGCAGCATAAGCCTCACAATGTGCTAGCAATGTTCTTAGTGCTCCGATAGATGGCGCCAGCAGGACCATGTCATCTGCGTAGCTGATGTTATTTACCATTACACCATCAATAGAACATCCAACCGGCAAGTTGCTGAGGCCATCTATCAAGCCATTCACATAAAGATTAAATAGCTTTGGTGAAGTTATCCCCCCCCCCCCCTGCCTCACTCCACACACCAGCCCATAGGCAACCGATAAAGGTGCCAGCCCACCTCACATGATTGATCTGATGAAAGTACCAGTATTCAAAAACAGAACACAGCTCCCTCGGCAAACTTGTGTCACGAAGCTTTTGCCAGAGTATATAGTAACATCCCGTGTCAAAAGCCTTTGACAGATCCAGAAAACATGCAAAAAATCATATTATAATATGTTTTTTTTTAAATCACATATAAAATGATGAAACGCAACTCGGCCACTGGCAGTCTGCGCCGAGCGCTTTTGGAGGGAGGACGTGTCGCTCTTTGTCTCGAGCACTATACATAGTTACATATATATAATACTATAGGCAACAGCATACAATTATAGCGCGACCGAGTGATTTGATCCGTATGGATACTTACAGATCTATAAAACTCATTGACATCATTGTTCTCCCAGATGCCCTCTCGTAGGGTAAAAATGTTTGGTATGATCGTATAGAGGGAGTTTTGGTGAGTTGGGAATAAATCCTAAAGTCCTCCTTTTGTCCCCCATTCGCTCCCATCCACCTTGTATCTCGGAAAGTATAAGACTGACGCATTAGCGCCAAAATTAACGTTGCTCAGGACATTTTTTTATATACGAATCTTTATAAAATTGATCTTTCATACAATAAAAAAATTGTCCCATACAAAATATTTTTATGCAAAAACAGTACACCGTATATTTCGTTTGCCGTAACTTTCATACTGTTTTTGTAGGGAGCCAAACGGCTTGTGGGTACTGTGAAATTTATATTACTGTATTTTATTTATTGGTGGAGGGGCATGAGATAACTAAATTTTCAAGTTTATGCGACATCCAGCATCATCATCATTTTGAGACGTCCCTTTTTTAGTTTTTGGAGGAACATAAGGCAACTTTCTTAGTAAATTTTCATGTTTATGCGACATCCATCATCATGATTTTGAGACGTACCATGTTTTTTTAGATTTTGGATGGGCATAAGGCAACTTTCTTCGTAAATTTTCAAGTATATGCGACATCTACAAGGATCACTTTATAACGTCCAATATTTTTTTTTAGTTTTTGGAGGGGCGTATGGCAACTTTCTTAGTAAATTTTCAAGTATATGCGACATCTACAAGGATCACTTTGAAACGTTGAATATTTTTTAGTTTTTGGAGGGGCATAAGGCAACTTTCTTAGTAAATTTTAAATTATATGCGACATCTACAAGGATACTTTGAAACGTCCAATATTTTTTTTTAGTTTTTGGAGTGGCGTAAGGCAACTTTCTTAGTAAATTTTCAAGTATATGCGACATCTACAAGGATCACTTTGAAACGTCCAATATTTTTTTTTAGTTTTTGGAGGGGCGTAAGGCCACTTTCTTAGCAAGTTATCAAGTATATGCGACATCCATAAGGATCACTTTGAAACACTTTTTTCCTCAGCAAATTATCCAATTGATGTAAAACTTTGCACACCAGTAGAACTAAAATAAAAATTCCAGACTATACTAAAAACGTTCTGATCTGATGATGGAGTCAGGAGTTGTTCCGTGGAACTCCTCAGCAAGTTGTCCGATTGAAGTCAAACTATGAATACCGGTAGAATTTAAATAAAATACTTTATTATTTTAAAAACGCTCTGATCTGATGATGGAGTCAGGAGCTGTTCCATGGAACTCCTCAGCAAGTTGTCCAACTGAAATAAAACTTTGCACATCGGTAGAACTAAAATGAATATTTTCGACTTCACTAAAAACGCTCCGATCTGATGATGGAGTCAGGAGCTGTTCCATGGAACTCCTCAGCAAATTATCCAATTGATGTAAAACTTTGCACACCGGTAGAACTAAAATAAAAATTTTAGACTATACTTAAAACGTTTTGATCTGATGATGGAGTCAGGAGCTGTTCCGTGGAACTCCTCAGCAAGTTGTCCGATTCAGGTCAAACTATGCATACCGGTAGAATTTAAATGAAAATACTTTACTATACTAAAAGCGCTCTGATCTGATGATAGAGTCAGGAGCTGTTCCATGGAATTCCTCAGCAAGTTGTCCGATTGAAGTAAAACTTTACACACCAGTAGAGCTAAAATGAAAATAAATCACAAAGTTATCTAAGTAAATTTGTTTCAGATAGAGACTTCGTTTTATTTTTCCTGTAATCTTTGTTGATGTTCCTATCAATCATGGTAATTTGAGATTGTTTGCACTCCAAAACTATACGACAAAAAACAAAATAAAAATTGTTTTGTAATGTGTAAGTTACCAAAGACTTTTTATATGATACGAAACTGAATGTTATCCTACATACTTAGGTAAATACTTAAATGCAACTGTAGGTCAAGTAAGTTGGTTATGAATTTCGTGGCGCTGTTATACAAGTGGTTCGCCCCGAACTAAGATCTAGCGAGTCTCTCAAAAAACAAAAAAAAATATTATTAATAATTTTTGACTTGTAAAATAGTGCCACGAAATAACAACCACAGACATACTTGACCTGCAGTTTTATTTAAATAACAAGTAATGGGAGTTCATGTTAACTGGTTACTTTTATAGGGGTAGAAATTGCAGTTATTCTGGATTTTAGACTTTTCCCTGTATTTGTGTCACTTAAGCTACACGAATACCAAATTTCAGCACTGTGGGGTTACTGGTGTACCCTGTGAATTTTGTAAAAGTTCAGTAAACTCAAAAACTACAAAGATTAAACTTAAAATAAAAACGGCCTCAAAACGTGCTAATGAAGAACTTTTTTTATAAGACGTCCCATTTGACCTAACAGACTCGCGAGTTCTTAGTTCGGGGAGAACCTATTGTACAACAGCGCCACAAAATTCATAACCAACTTACTTGACCTAAAGTTGCATTCAAATTACAAATTACGGGAGTTCATGTTAATTGATTATCTACTCGTTTTAGGTTAAATATTGCAGGTATTTTGGATATCAGACTTTTCTTTACATTGGTGTCACATAAGCTACAAGAATACCAAATTTCAGCACTGTGGAGTCACTGGTGTACCCTGTGAATTTAGTCAAAATTCAGTTTTTATTACGACTAGTAATTAAAAAACTACGACGAATAAATTAATAATAAAAACGGGGCCTCAATGTATTAATAAAGATCTTTCATTTAACGTCCTATTTGAGCTTATAGTCTTATTTTTGTTTGTTTTCACCGCTATTGAACCACAATATCTCAACAACCCCCCAACATTTTTAGCACATTTAATCAAACCAGGATTTTGCCAACACTACCTGCCTATATATTATTAAATTTCATATATAATCTAAAATCGAATGATCGGATCAACGCTTTCAAAGTTACCCTTGGACAAACAAACATACATATACAACGCCAATTTGCTCAAGTTGATTTAGAAACTTCGCTTTGCTCGATTAATTAGGCAAAGATTATGAATGATATTTTTTTTGTTTAGTGTAATACTCACGAGATCTCAGTTCGGGGCGAACCACTAGTTATTTTACTTATAGAAATCTTGTCAGACCATTACAATCAGACCATAATGTCGGAGTCTTCAAGTCCAGAGTGAACATGTTTTATCTAGGCAAGCTGGTTCCCTCTTACACCTTACCATCAAGTGAGTACCTAAGTGGTCAAGCGCTTAACCAATACAATTAAAATATAAATACTTTAAACTACAAATGAAGATAGGTACGAAGATACCATATACTCTATAAATTAACATTTTCATTTGATCGACATGACAAAGGATCAACATTTCTTGTCCTATAGTGTATAGAACACAAACTCACACGTCCGCAAGCCACGCAGCAAGTTCAACGGCCGGCCGACTTCGTAAATATCTAAAATTGACAGCGTCAGATTTTGGAATGCCCTCTTAAATATTACCAGTGAATTAAAGTGAACCATATTACATAAATATGTATAAACACATTTGTTTATTTTATTTCACTTTATACGAAGCCTCCAGAGCATTTCTTAAATACAATTTTAACAAAAGCTTTTGTATTTCCACGTAAAATTTGCATTGCCTCGGCGTGTCTTTAGATTGAATTTCAAGTTTCCAACACAATAGCAACCCTCGACGGCACCTGAGGGCGCATTTAGATTGAAATTCCCATTTTCTACGAAAACCACCCTAGATCTTGTTAACCAGTAATAAGCTGTTTGATGACACACTTTTACTGAAGTTATTGAGAGAACCTAGAAATTGTAAATTGGTAAACTGAAATCGATATTGGAAATTCCTTCGTCTTCGTGCCATACAACATATTATTTATGTACACACGGCTACACATCAAGCTATAATTTTCCAGTATAAGTTGACCTCGCATTGTGTAGGCTTTTTGCCGAATGAAAGATCAGCTTATACTGGAAATGTATAGCTTGATGTGTAGCCGTTTGTACATGTAGCTATTCACCGAACTGTTACTTAAGCTTATGTAATTTTTATTTTTAAGAAAGTATTTTATGTAAATCACGAATACAATATAAAAAAGGTAAGTAATTGATCGAGCGAAACGAGATCGCCAAATCAACTTGGGAAAATCTGTGTTGTATGTATGTATGTTTGGTTGTCCGAGGATAACTTTCGAAGCGTTCATCTGATCATCTTGAAATTTGGTATTTAGTTAGGTAGTGATGGCACAATTTTGGTGAGACTAAATGAGCTAAAAATATGGGCGGGAGGGAGTTGTTGAGATATTGGGGTTCAAGAGGGGTAAAAAACAACAAAATGGGACTATCCGGTCAAATGGCGCGTTTAATAAAAGATCTTTGTGAGTACATTTCGACCTCGTTTTAATTTTTAGTTTAAGTTAAAGATTTTGTAGTTTTTAATTTATTAGCCTTAATAAAAACTGAACTTTGACAAAACTAACAGGGTATACCAGTGACTTTACAATGCTGAAATTTAATATGCATGTAGGTTTAGTGACACAAATATAGGGAAATAACTGAAATCCAGAATAACTGCAATTTCGACCCCAAACCTGTGTATCCAATTTACATGAACTCCCGTTACCTGTAATTTGAATGGTAGGTCAAGTAATATGGTTTTTATTTCGTGGAACTACTTTGTAAGTCAAAGATTACAAATAATATTTTTTTGTTATATGAGAGACTCGCTAGATCTCAGTTCGGGGCGAACCACTAGTAAATGACTCAATATCAGTTTAAAAAATACAACGTACAAAATTTTTCACCGAGTAGGGACTTATCAGTCGGCTAAAATGTTGTAGAGATTTTTTAAGCACATACTTAGCACACTTACCTCAATGGTCGTCTTCCCAGATTCCTGCCACTTCATGAGGTGTTCGCCCTTTAACGACCATCCGGGCGCGTAGCTGATGAGGCCTGGTGCACCCCCCTTCACCTCGCCTTCTTTCGACTTCTTGGGGCTCGTAGGAAGCCGGAAAAAGCGGCCGTGTAGCTTGCAACTCGAAGGGGAGAAGAAAAATGACTTTTTAGGCGATTTTTCTTGCTCCTCGCCCGATTTAGACGTTGATGCTTCCTCTTTATCTGGCACCTCTTCAATGGCTTTAGCATTTTCGTCGGTGGCTGGGTTTACTGGTTTAGGGCCAGTAGTTTCATCGGCGACAAATAGTAAAGTGCGTTGTACGAATGGCGTGGCTTTGTTGTAGAACTCGCAGGGTTCGGGAACTTTGAAACTAGCCGGTATTGTTGTTCTGTGCGATTTAGAGAAGCGGCGCTCCATGTATTTTCTTGCCATATCATTCCATTGTATAAACTATCTTGTGTTCATCCCTTCAATGTTATATTATTCTGACTAACCTTATTTCAATAGCATTTCAGTAATAAATACGATATCAATGATCACGAAGTCTCTTTGTCAGTTAATTGCTTTGAAAAGTCAAACAAAATTAATACAGGCAAGTAAAATTGTTCAGCAAATTCTGAACAGGTAAATATATCTACAATTTCGTTGCGGGCCCTAAAAATCAACGTGAAAAGAGGCAAAATAAACCGACGGGAATAATTCTACGTCCCCTCAGATACGGGCAGATCCGTAAACTATACTGAACCCCACCTAATAGATCAGGGTTACTGGAAACGGCTGTGAATACAATACTTCAAATTCCAAATAAATCAGTTTACTGAGGCTTTTTAATGTAGCACTTTTGCAAATGCAAATGAACGGATATTTATTAAGCCTCTCTATAGCGTTTCTTGGTTGGAAAATACACCTCCTACGTTCTGATTTAAGTAATGTGATGTATGTTGAAGAGTTATTTGCATTTTTGCATATTTTTTCAGGTGGGCATAAGCTTGTTTTATTTCCAAGTAGTATACAAAAATAATCATCCCTTATTCCCTTACTAAGTTATTCTCTATGGACTATACCGATACTGATATCCCTAATACCTATGTAGCTATGGAATTTTTATAAACGAAAATAGATTTATCAAATCATGTGTAATAAAAGGCCAATGACGTGCTTTGGTTAAGATACATAATTGTTTTATTTCTTATTGTTCTTTTTAATTTATTTAATTCATGAATAGATCATCATCATCATCATCATATCAACCGTAGGACGTCCACTGCTGGACAAAGGCCTCCCTCATTGATCTCCAGGAACTGCGGTTGGAAGCGGCCTGCATCCAACGCCGACCTGCGGTTCTTACCAAGTCGTCTGCCCATCTTGTGGGTGGACGTTCTACGCTGCGCTTGCCGGTCCGTGGCCTCCACTCGAGAACCTTTCGGCCCCATCGGCCATCTGTTCTGAGCGCTATATGGCCTGGCCATTGCCACTTCAACGTGCTAATCCGTCGGGCTATGTCGGTGACTTGAGTTCTCCTACGTATCTCCTCATTTCTGATTCGATCCCGTAGAGAAACCCCGAGCATAGCCCTCTCCATAGCTCGTTGAGCGACTTTGAGCTTATTCATAAGGCCAATAGTGAAGGACCACGTCTCGGTTCCATATGTCATCACTGGTAACACACACTGATTGTAGACTTTCGTCTTAAGGCACTGAGGTATGTTGGACGAAAAGACGATGCGAAGTTTCCCAAACGCTGCCCATCCGAGTTGGATTCGACGATTGACCTCTTTCTCGAAGTTGGACCTACCTAATTGGACTGTTTGTCCTAGGTATACATACGCGTCGACAACTTCAAGAGCCGAGTTCTCAACCATAACTGGGGCAGGGACGACATGGACATTCGACATGATTTTCGTCTTGTCCATGTTCATTTTAAGTCCTACCCGTTGGGAGACTCGATTGAGGCCTTCGAGCATTGTGCTGAGCTCTTCCATCGACTTTGCCATGACCACAATATCGTCGGCAAACCGAAGGTGAGTGATGTATTCGCCGTTAATATTGATGCCCAGTCCTTTCCATTCCAGAAGCTTGAAGGCATCTTCCAATGCGGTCGTAAACAGTTTCGGAGAGATTACATCTCCCTCTCTTACGCCTCTTTTTAAGGGAATCGCCTTCGAGCTCTGTTCGTGTACTCGGACTGACATAGTGGCGTTTTTATACAAACACTTCGATGTACCGATAGTCAATACGGCATCGTTGGAGAGACTCAAGCACTGCCCATGTTTTGATCGAATCGAAGGCTTTCTCATAGTCCACAAACGCGAGACATAGCGGCAAGTTATACTCTTCGGTCTTCTGTATGACTTGCCGCAGCGTATGTATGTGGTCTATGGTACTGTAGCCTTTACGGAACCCGGCTTGTTCGGGAGGCTGGAAGTCATCAAACCTGCGTTCGAGACGGTTCGCGATGACCCTCGAAAACAGCTTATAAACATGGCTCAAAAGCGAGATGGGTCTATAATTCTTAAGCAAGGTGTTGTCACCTTTCTTGAAAAACAGAACCACCACGCCCCCGTTCCATGCTTTTGGCGTCGTACCTTCAAGCAAGGCGGAATTAAAGAGCTTCTCTCCACCCGCTTTCAGAAGCTCTGAAGTGATTCCGTCCTCACCCGGCGCCTTGTCGTTCTTAAGCTGCTTCAAGGCCATCCTGAACTCATACAGGCTGATGTCCGGAATATCTTCGGTATAATGTCGGGTCAGTTTGGCTCTTGGGTCGTTGGCCGCACTGCAAACAGGTTTAGTGACCGAATCGTAGAGCCGTCCATAGAACCCTTCGACTTCCCTTAACACTTCCGCTTTACTTGACGTTATGCTGCCATCTTCCCTCTTCAGCTTCGTCATGCGGCTCTGCCCAATAGAATTATCTCTCGCGAACACTTTGGAGCCTTTATTCCGCTCTATCGTATCTTTAATACGATATGTATTAAAGGTACGAATATCGTGCCGCAAGGATTTCCAAATCTTTCTATTGAGCTGCCTATGTGACTGAGCATCATCGGGAGACTGCAGTCGCAAAGAACGTCGTTCAGCCATGAGGTTAAGGGTGTCATCAGAGAGTTTCTGAGGTCTATTGGTACGAGGGGTCTTAAAAAACTGGGACCCCACCGTATGGACGGTTTCTACGAACCTGTTATTGATCTCGTCCACTGATGCATCTACTTCTAGACAGTCAAAGCGATTTGCAAGTTCGAGTTGAAAGCTCTCGAGGTTTTGGATATGTGCGCGAGTGGGTCGGAGTGTAGATTTCATCAAACGGGACCTTTCAAGTTTAACGTTCATATTCAATGTGGCTCTAACAATTCGGTGATCACTGCCGGTTTTCACCCTGTGAATCACAGAGACATCATTGAATATCCGTTTCTTGTTGGTCAAGATGAAATCAATCTCATTTCTCGTGGAACCGTTGGGACTCATCCAGGTCCATTTCCTGTGAGGCGGCTTCTGGAAAAAAGAATTCATCATAAAGAGTCCTTCTTTCTTCAGAATATCGGCCAGCCTCTGTCCCCTGGGGTTCCGTTGCCCATATCCAAATTGCCCCACTCTCAACTCATCATCGCTTCTCATACCGAGCTTTGCATTGAAGTCCCCCATAACAACAATAAAGTGAGTTTTGTTCGTATGTATGGCTCTACTGATGTCCTCATACATAGACTCTACTTCTTCATCTGGGTGTGAAGAGATCGGCGCATATACCTGAACGACCTTCAGCGAATATCGGTTAGATATTCTGAGTGTCAGATACGCGACCCTGCTCGACACACTGTCGATGGTGATAATGTTGCTGATGAGTGACTTGTGAACGAGAAACCCAACACCACCTTGGGACTGTTGGTCGCCCTCCCGGTAGTATAGCAGGTTACCAGACTTAAGGGATATCGTGTCCTCGCCCTCTCTACGGACTTCTGATAACCCCAAAATGTCCCAGTGTAATCTACTAATTTCTTCTTCCAGCTCAACAATCTTTTCGTCTGTCCTCAAAGTGCGGATGTTGTGTGTTACCAGGGCCAGTGGTCGTCGTTGGGTTTGGTAGCCGATCGTCTCCCGGGGATTCTTAGCACCCTGGCCCCGCCGTTACCGTGACTGCTACCGTAGCCAGGATTAGCGGGGCCGCCGGGGACTCGGGGCCTGGTTTTATGTTGCACTATATCCATAAGGGGGTTGTTGCCATACTCGCCACGCTTGGCAGGCGGGTTGGCGAGCGCAGTATAGGTATTGAAAACACGAAAAGACGCTGATGCCCATCTTTCGGAGGTATCCCTTAGCAGACTCCTACTGCATCCACGGGCAAGAGCGGAGGGGCAACATTCTATTGCCGGCGCCCCACGGCAATGCCGGCGCCCCATGAATAGATATTCTATGAAAATTCCTTTCCAGCATCTTTATAATTTTCACGTCGAGTTGCAATTTTCACGCGAAGGCTCTACTTTGCCCTATCGATCGCTGTGTAGGTAAACACAGCCGCCCTTACCCACTTTTACAAAGGGCATGAACTTACTTTAACTCTTATGTAAACGCGAATAGGTATCAAAATTGGTTAAATATGTCAAAACATAATGTTGCACAATTTGTCTCGGGTTTACAGAGTTTCAAAACTTTGTGTTTTTGAAATTGTTCATAATACAAAGAACCCTGTATGGGTTTGTTCTTAAAATTTGTATTGTATTTTAAAACCCTTATAGAGATGCATTAATATATTATTTTATATTAAAGAACGAAGCAAGTACCTAATAGAAATGCCTGAAGGGTATTTCAGATTTTTCTAAGTTTTTTTTATTGATGATAGTCAAGCGCTTGACCACTACCTCACTTGGTGGTAAGTGATTGTATGATCGAAGATGGAGTACGCTTGCCTAGAAAGAACCTATCCACTCTAGACTTGAAGACTCCGAGATTATACTGGTTAGTAAAAACATACGCCGGAAGTGAGTTCCACTCCTTACTCGTGCTAAAAAGAAACATTGAAGAAAATCCTTTGGTACGGCAAGGTGGTATGCCGATCAGGTATGGGTGATACATCTCAGTACGTCTGCTTGTCCGGTGGTGAAAGGGCTAAGAAGGGATAAAGTCATGAAGATCTTGCGCACATTCACCAAAACGAATCTTGTAAAAAACTGAAAGTCTGGCTACTCGGCGTCTGTGCTCTGTACTTTGCTTTGACTCCACTGTTTTTAGTTTCGAAACTCTCAAAAACATGACCTGAATAGATAATGTTTAATTGATAGATGCAATTTACAAAAACTCAAAGAAATTAATGAAGAAAACGATTTCACGATTCGATAACACTCAAAACATTTCATTTGTAATTTACTCGAAATGATTAATTTCCTGTATTTACCGCGGTATATTACAGAAAGTCAGAAACAAAGGAAAATAGCAGCATGAAAGTTGAAGTGAAAAAGTATTGTAATTCTGGCCTCTGTTTTGTTACCACGCACACACTATGACAATCAAACTAACACGGTTATACCTTTTGAAATGTTGATTTGTCATTTTCTATAACTATCTACTGACTTCATAGAGTAGAATAGAAAAGTCTTTTTTTGTACAGCACATAAAAACAACATATTTACAATAAAATAAACACCTAACTGAATTCCGAAGTAAAATCAACGACACTAAAGCAATTTCTTTCAGACAATCTTGGAATAAATCATATATGAAGGATATATGTACATATTTATGATTCTTGTACACGCATCTACATTTAAAATCATCTCTCTCTTTCTAGCCTCAAAGGTTTGCTGGAAGAAAACTCTTCTTAGGGTTAAGCTATCCTTTGTACATGCCCTCTATTTCTCTACTTTTTAATGTATTTTCTTGTGTACAATAAAGAATACCTTATCCACACAAAAACGAAAGAAGGTATGCCTCTATGTATGTTTAATTGTTCCGTTTTCACGACTAAACGGCTTAACCGATTTTGATTAAATCTGGTATAGAGATACGATTGTGACTTGGATTCAGACAGCTATTTTTTATTATTTTTTTATTTTGACGACCTCCGTGGCGCAGTGGGCGAATAGCTGGCTGAGACGCAGGAGGTAGCGGGTCTTGAGTACAATAAAGAATAAAGAAAGGTTATTTGAACTGTAATATTAGGTAAAAAAATCTGTTAATACCTATTGCATCTATATGACTATAACTTTTTAACTCTACATTGAACAGTAAATCAAAAAGCATTGATCAATGGATATTTTTTCTGTTTGTGTGGTAATTCAATAAAGAGTTATCTATCTATCTATCATTGTGGATCAAAGAGTTGAAGTACTTACTTAATTAAACATCCGACTTAATTCCAAGTAGCCTTTTTAAAATACACATCCCTCTTTCAGTTCACAAATTCCTTTTTTTAAATTAGTGTAGGTAAAACGTAAACAATCAATTTAAAAAGGCTCATTTTCTTGTATTCAAAAATTTCCCGATGCCTCGATATAATCAATCGAGCAGATACAGGGTTAATTCATCTGCACAGTCCAACTTTTGTATTATCTCAAGGAAATACATATACGAGTGTAACTCCCCCACATGTCCCCTGTTCTTTGTAAATAGCTTTCCGATTCTCTACGCGGGGGAATTATTACATTTCGATGACATGACGAATTCGATGAGGGTGTACACTTGACCTGATGAGGTAGTTTCTGCGTAAGATACTTCAGTCACCTTTTATTGAACCGGACAATCCTGAAAGTAATTCTATCTATGCTATTTCGAGCAACGAGAATCAAAACACGCTATACTTTCATATTTGGAGCTAAGTTTATACGCATCATTTTAAAATTTACGATTTTAAATGTAGATTTATGCAATCAATATTGCTCCATATTCATACACCTTTGCCGCGCCAGCCGATGTAATGAACTTGATCATCACCCTTTCAGTAAAAAAACTTTTATTCTATCATCTTCCGGTTTCTAAGTTCACCGAACCTTCGTTTCGTAGATGTCAACAAAATAAAATAGGAATAATGGTGCGTCTACACAGAAATAGAAGTCTCGAGCGCACCCCATGCTTAGCGCGAACTTGAATCTACCCGCATGTTTATTTTTAACACTATCTTATTGTATTCGGAAATACTCGGTAAATAGGATTCGTTTGATACTGTTTTAATAGCGGAAGATTCTGGAAATAGAAGCTAATAAAACTTTGAATTAGAGGCATTATGGTTGTCGATAGAGAATGATTCAAATTATTATTACTAGTGGTACGCCCCGAACTGAGATATCCCGAGTCTGCGATTAAAATAAAAAAATATTATTTGTCATCTTTGACTGTCAAAATAGTGCCACGAAATAAATAACCAAATAACTTGACCTACAGTTTCATTAAAATTGCAGGTAACGGGAGTTCATGTCATGTGGTTAACCTTTTTTGGGGTACAAATTGCAGTTATTCTAGATTTCAGATTTTTACCTATATTAGTGTCACTTAAGTTACACGCATACTAAATTACAGCACTGTGGGGGCACTGCTGTACCCTGTGAATTTTGTCAAAGTTTAGTTTTTATTATAGCTAATAACTCTAAAACAATACAGAATTTACGAAAAATAAAAACTGAGTCTAAATGTACTAATCATTACCTTTCATTTAACGTAGCATTTGACCTAATAGTCTCATTTTAATTTTTTTTACCCCTCTTGAACCCCAATATCTCAACACCCCCCCCCCCCCCGGATTTTTAGCTCATTTAATCACAACAAAATTGCGCCATCACTACCTACCTATGTATTAAATTTCACAATGATCGGATCAACGCTTCGAAAGTTATCTTCGGACAAACAAAAATACATACAACGCCGATTTGCCCAAGTTGATTTAAGAGATCTCGCTTCGCTCGATCAATAAATACGGGATTTATCACGTATCTTCTTATCGGTGTTTTGACGGTTCAATTTGGGAACCTTCATCAGTATCAAGTAAAATGATTCAAATTATTCTACTCTAGTCCGAAAAATTAAATGTTTATTTTTGAGAAACACAAAGTAGAAAAAATTAATACGCTAAAGTGGCAGTAGGGAGTGCACAGCTCGAAGAACTGACGGCTGTTGGGGCAGAATGGTGATCAAGTAGGGACCACGCTCGGGAAAGGGCAGCGTAGGACAGCCTCTCACTAGATGGAAAGACGACCAGATGAAGGTTGCTGGGAGCCGTAGGGTGCAGGCCGCACAAGATCGGTCCTTCTAGAAATCGATGGGCTCAGCAGTAGACGCCCGATATGATGATGATTTGTAAAATGATTTAATAATTATATTTCAAAACTTAATCTATAGCAGATATATTAACACAGGCTTTAAATGCCATTTCTTAGCGTTCATCATCATTATCAGCCGGGAGACGTACACTGCTGGACATAAGCCTCCCCCTTAGATCGCCACAACGAGGGGTTGGTAGTCGTTTGCGTCCAACGGCTCCCCGCGATTCTTAGTAGATCGTCGGTCCACCTTGTGGGGGGCCGGCCTACGTTGCGTCTTCCAGTCCGTGGTCTCCACTCTAGAACCTTTCTTCCCCAACGGTTATGGGTTCTACGAGCGATGTGGCCCGCCCATTGCCATCTTAGCGTTACTTTTCTTTAAATTATTTTGGTTTTTTTTCCAAACTGTTTATTTTTTATTGGAACTTTCGAGAAGTTACGACTTTTTTGAGTAATAAACAAACAAACATCTAAACCTTCGCATTTATAATATTAGTGTGATAAGATAACTCTTTATTGTACACCAAAGTAAAATACAGAACATAATTCTTACAAAAAAATTTAGTACAATGGGCGGTCTTATCGCTAACAGCGATCTCTTCCAGACAACCTTTGTATGGACATGACTATAATGTATCACATGACGGCGGTGTATCTATATAAAATTAAAAACATACCTACATACTATAAACCTAAAATACTAGTAATAACACAAATTTAATTTTAATAAAATAATCAAATATAAAAATAGGAGTTATGATGAATTAACAAGCAGTTACAACTTCAACACAGGGACAGATAATGGGTGTGTACTTTTGTTTTAAAATTACTAATATAATCAGTGATAGTCAGGCAGGAGCTTGAGCACTACCTCGCACGGTGGAAAGTTATTGTGTGATGGAAGATGGAACACCTAAAAGAAACCTGTTCTCTGGATTTAATGACTACGAGATTATAATTGTCTGGATAAACGGACGCCGGAACTAGGTATGCGTTATCTGTACATAAACAAAATGTGTACAGACTACAAAATCAGGCCCCTCATAAGCTCCCGAGCCAACCTGAGTTTAATTAAGACACTGCCTTAAGTAAAACTGAATTAGGTTACACTACCCTTGGGGATGCAATGGAACAGTGGGTATTTAGTAATCTATGACGGAACCGTAAGGGCTCATCTACATGAGACAGCGGCACTATCCTGTGAGAGGATTGTAATGAATAATTGACACTAGTAGCTATCCTGTACATTGATAATAATTTAATGCTCATCTAGCCTCAAACCAAGTAAAGGTTGGTGGTATCAGGTGATATGGGTGAGTACCAGGTACTAATAGAATACTTATATCCTTTTTTTTTATAAATATACTAATTGCTTATAATATACTAGCTGATCAATCCGCAGCTTTGCACGCGTACTTTTTCAATAAAAACATTACCCTCCTTCTGCGCAGTTGGGTAAAAAGTAGCCTTTATACCCCGGGGATAGTGTAGCTTCCCAACAGTGAAAGAATTGTTTTAATCGGTCCAGTAGTTTAGGAGCCTTTTCAATACAAATAAACAAGTATTTCCTAGGTATAACTAGCTGACCAATCCGCAGCTTCGCATGTGTAGTTTTTTACTAAAAACGTTACCCTCCTTCTCCGCAGTTAGGTAAAAAGTAGCCTATGTCACCCGGAGATAGTGTAGCTTCCCAACAGTGAAAGAATGTTTTAAATCGGTCCAGTAGTTCGGAGCCTATTCATTACAAACAAACAAACAAATCTTACCTCTTTAAAATATTACGAAGTTTTTTGTTATTATTATTATTTGTTTATTTTAATTTTTTGTTAAGTTTTATATTCTTTAATATTGTAGAACATACTTTTGTTCTATCATCAATAGTTTCCGCAGCGCATGCGACGATAGACGTGTTGGGTACTTTTTTACACCTTGGGTTATGTTATTTAAGTTTTAGTAAGGATCCCTAATATTTTTTAGCAATAAATATAGCCTATGTTACTCTAAGCGAATGTAGCTTTCCAATGGTGAAAGAATTTTTTATTCGGCACAGTAGTTTTTGAGTTTATTCATTACAAACATACACACAAAAATACAAAGCTATCTTCTTTATAATATTAGTATAGATAGAAAAACAACCAGACCCGTAACAAATATCTGTAGATCATGCAAACATTTGTTCCGCGGCGGGAATCGAACCCGCGTTGACAGTGATACGGGTCGTCACAAATACTGGCAGATCTATTTATCATTGTTGTAGCGACATCGGAAACGGTCAACTACTGCAGCTGTCATTTTGACATAAATGATATATTTTCAGCAACGTCGGCTACAGTGCTAGTAGATAGTCGGTGTTTTAGCCACATCGGATCCATTATAGTAAAGTAAGCAATGTTTTATTTATTTAACTACATCAGTATTACAAAGAGGAAAGATTTGTTTTTTTCTATTTTTGTAACGAATAAACTCAACAACTACAAGTCCGATTTCAAAAAAAAAATCATTAGAATGCTACATTATCCTTGAGTAACATAGGCTACTTTTTACCCAACTGTGCAGAAGGAGGGTAATGTTTTTATTGAAAAATACGCGCGCGAAGCTGCGGACTGGTAAGCTTGTTAGAAATATAAGACGGTAAAAAACAAAAGATACGAAATAAACGTTTGCGATTAATGTGTTCCTCGAAGGACACCGAACCGTGTACAACGAATAATACTCAACTGACACAAAGTTATGTATTTATTAAACAATGCTATTTCGTCGACACAATTCGTTAAAACCAGTGCGGTGTACACAATAGCCACATCATCATCATCATATCAACCATAGTCCATACACTACTGAACATAGGCCTCCCCCATATAAATCCAGAGCGACCAATCCTTACTTCCAAAAGGCAACTGGAAAGTTGTAAATAAGCCCTAAGCCCTCGTGATAGTCCGCGACACAGTACCTCCCTTTGCCATCCAGTTATGAGTTATTGTTGTAACTCAGTGGGTAAGTAGGATAAATTTGATTTATGTGACGTACGAAATTAGCGCAGGCGTAAAGTGAAAAGTTCTTGAGTTGATGAGTGACATTATCTTTATTGAGACTAACCAAAAATATATAGACAAGCATTTTTCGTATTAAGACCTTGTGGGTAGTGAGTTTAGCATTTTAGGTCTAGGTATCGTAGCTTTCGACAAAATAAAATTATATTAACAAGTTATGCCGTCAAAACAAGAGAAGCGCGACAATGTTCTAGCAAAGATTTATTGGTTCGGCAAGGAGCGCCTTAATACTTAGTAGTTTTATTTCTTCTATTTCACCTATTTTCCATCCTTAGGCTTTAAATGTGAGGTTTTAACAGTAGCGGTCCGATTTTTTCAGAAAAAAACTTAGAACCGGAGGATCCACATTGTTCGTGCAATTTATAATATGGGCCTCAGAGATTCATTACGCAATAAGTTTAAAGAAATAAATATTATGATATTCCCTTGTCAATACATCTATGAAAATCTGATGTATGTTCACAAAAGTATTAATTTATTAAGAAAAATAGCGATAATCATAATTTTAATGCTAGAATAAAGATAACTCGCTGTTGCCACTTGTAGACTCCAAAAAGTTAGTAAATCGTTTTTTATAACAAACTCCCGTGATGTACAAATATTGACAATTAAAAAAATTTATAAACGCAATTAAACAAAATCTTTATAAAAAGCCTACTTTAAAATATCGGAATATTTAGATGATAGAGAAGCTTGGGATTGAAATTGCTCCAACTCGTTCAAAACGTTACAATTTAGACTTAAATTATTTCCTGTATTGTTATGTATTCTAAAAGGATCATAAAAAAATAACCAGCCTTGTTTTCTTGCTTTTCTTTCCAAGCTTGGTCGCGAAGGAACAGGCTGTACAATTGACGTTTCAAAGTGATCCTTGTGATTTTAATGAATAAAAGATTTTGACTTTGAACACTTACCTATATGTACACGGGCAAGGGAAGACATACAAAATTGAGAAACTCTACCGAGGACCTTTCCCACAATATAGGTACATAACTAATTTAAAAGATCGTAAAAGATGACCCAATATAAAGACGCCTTGGCTTTTATAACATTCCCATAAAATTACACAATATCTTACGCAATAAAGCCGGTTCAAAAACGATAATAAATTTCAATCATAACAATCACAATAAAATCAAAATTCCCAGTTAATTTTACGATCATCTAATAACGAATGATTACAATCGGACACATGTGTCGATGTCATTTATACGCACATTACTTCAAATAAACACGTGCTTTACATGCAAATGCCTGCCCTTTGCCGTTGGACGTGGTCATAGATCAAACGGAATAGCTAAATCAATTCATATCTTTATTTTTTCTAGCCGGAGCCGAAATAGATCAAACAAAACATGATTTTAGCCTGTCATGCTTGTCTTAGGCATGTCATGCGTAGGGAAGAGAATCATGTGACTAAAAGAGTGTTAGATATGAGCGTGGATGGATATAGATGTAGAGGAAGGCCGAAGAAGAGATGGATGGACTGTGTGAAGAATGATATGAGTAGGAAGGAAATGACGGAGATGACGGCTGATAGAGAGATGTGGAGGAGGTACATATTGTGCCGATCTCGCGTAATGTGGAAAAAGAAAAAGAAGATACTCTCAACCCTCTTTTAAGTTATTTGTAAAAATGCGGATAATTCATAGCGGCCGATTAATGATCTCTTTTTTCAATAATATCAGATATCTGAAACAACACTTCACGGCCCAATTGTTACTATTTTTATATTGTTAGAACAATTACTTAGAGCAAGCGGTGTTTACTTATAATTGGTTGTGTAATTAGTATTCGGTACTTAATTAATCTTAAGTTAAGCATGAAATATTGTAACAATAGTTAGTAGACCTAATAATATATACTTTAAACGAATTGTAGATGGAACAAGCCTATGTCCCACCTGATGTTAAGTGGTTACCATCGTTACCAAAGTATCGCCTCGTAGGTCACGTTCCTTAGGAGCGTGCCCTACGATGCATTACCCCGTTTCCATCAACTTGAGGTATTCAGGTGTAAAGCCCTCATGTGCCTATAAAACACCGGCAACCGTACCCTTCAAACCGAAACACAGCAATGCTGCTTGGCGGCAGAAATAGGTATGGTGTGAGTACTTCCCCGGATGAGCTCTTTCACAAGGAAAAATATATAAAAATATACGTATCTAAGAAATATTCGGTTTGTGAACATATCAAAAGACTAAACTGAAAACGATTTTTTGTTAGTTAGATCAGTTGGATTAGGATTGACAAAATGCTACTATCAAGTCAAAAATAGTATAAGGGCAAAGCTGCAAGCAGAGAAAGTATAATGCTTTCTTTGATTTCAGCTCACTCGGCTGCAGTTTTACTTTATTTGTGCTCACATTAACCTCTCCGTTTCGAGAGTCAGAAAGCTAATTTGGATAACGGTCTAATGCTTTTTTATACCGAGAGGAGTAACTGTCTGTCTTCTCAGCTGTGTACTGATTGTGGATGGTGGCCAATTATGTGATTATCATGTATTAAGCAAGGGAGAGGTTTTGTTCGGAAGCTTTATAAGTTGGCGGTCGTGTTGGAGCTTATGGTCAGATTATTCGTTATTGTGTTAATAAATAGAATATACTTGTAGAATACGTTGCCAACCTTTTGAAAATATCTTCCCAGCTAATTTTCCAGTGAACGCTATTTTGCATGTTACAACTAACACTGTCTATCTTATTTTTTTTTCTGAAAATGATCATGCTAATCATTTATAAACAGGTTTAGAAAAGGATTTAGCCAATATACGAAATAACTGTGGTAGTTGAGACGACACACTGTAGTAATCGAGTTAAAAATACTACATATCTATCAAGCTTACGAACACAATCAACCGGAATAATCTCGTGATAGCTATCACTGTTCCGAATACGCTAATCCCCTACAAATTGAAGCTGTATATGGGTTCAAAAGGTCATCGTGGCGGCATCAGTATGTATTGTAGAAGGTATTCTCTATGATAAATACTGATGTAGGTCGAAGAAAAACCTTTTTAAAAGTACATAGTATGTATTTTGAGTTCTTCTTCTTGTCAGCTGTAACGCTATTATTAGAGCGGTCATATATGCTATACGTCTCATATTATCTCGCTATTTGTTTCTGTTGATGGAGATTCTGGCGCATTCATACATTTTCGCCCCCAACTGCAGATTTTATTTGATCGGTCCACCGCCTGGTGACTTTCCCACCCTTCCTTCCCTTTGAGTTCTTCTACACATGTAAAAAATAAGATGAAGAGCCAGCAGAGGAAAGACTTAGTAGCATAAGATTAGTTGAATTTGCGAAGGAGCAGGCTTATATCCAGCAGCGGGCTATTGCATGAGCTGCCTGTAATGATGATGAGGATGATGAAGCAAGTAAAATAATATTGTATCAAGTTTAGTCTCGCCATACAAATACATTTATATAAACATTTTCTTAAAGGCAAACGTAATTGGGCAAAGAATATCTAAGCATTAGCTTTTATAAGAAAAATAAATGCACGCTAACCACAAAAAAGATAGCACAAAAGAGAACCAACACTGGCCTGGTAGTGAATTCCCGAATGCGCACTAAACTCGTTCCAGCCAAAAGTGAACAGCAGAGTATCGCAGTCCCCAAAACGCCTAAAACTGGAGTTAAAAATTGTATCTGATAAAATATAAGTCGACTCTACTTTCAGAAACTTTTCCCATCGACTGTACTGTTAGATTGTTTGAAAAGATAGAGTAAGTATTATCTGTGGCTTAATGAGAGCGCCCCTTTCAGTTTCGGAGCGGATGCGGCTTACGTCCGCTCTATTTACAGGCTTCTGGGAAAATCTAGGAGTAATATATTTTATTTAATAAAAACAAATTATTACATATATTTTTATAAAAAAAACCCGAAGTTTTGATATTTTATAGAATTAGAGGTTACACGCTATTCCACATAATTTATTTTTCTATTCAAAAAAATATTGTTCTTTAGTTAACATTTGTTGATCGAGCGAAGGGAGATCTCTATCTAGGGCAAATCGAGATTGTATGTTTGTATGTATGTTTGTTTGTCCGAGGATAACTTTCGAATCGTTTATCCCAGGGATTCCCAAAGTGGTCGATATCGACCCCTTGGGGTCAATATCGGTTTCCTAGGGGTCGAAATAAACGAAAACTGATTTTGGGGGTCGACGAGGTCTAAAAATCGACCCCTATCTAATTAACACAAGTTCTTATTTAAATCTTTCAAGATAGGTAGGTAGGTACTGTATTGTTTATGTTGTGTTACGTGTACTATGAATAATTAATATTTTTGTAGGAAATAGCATTGTTGTAGTAATGTAAAGTCTCAAGTTCGTACAAGATGAAAAACTCGGCAAGTCAGTGTGGACAAGTTTGTGCAAGATAATGAGTTCGAGCGTACGTCTTTCAGGCGCGTTTTGACTTGCTCTATATTTGACGCTTACGCGATTAAATACGAACGAATTCATGATCAAGTTGCAAGTTCAAACATGTTCCCAATATTTTACTATTTAACGAGCTTGCACTTAGGTTGAAAGTTCATTTGCGTTTTGAAATTCGTTGGAGCTTGAACGATAATAACTCATATAAGTACTCATTTATTTCAAGAGATTACAAAGTTATAACATAGCTAAATTAAGTGGAGTAAAGTGATTGAAAAAGAATTTACAAAATGCTGAGCTCCCTACGCGAGTTAATAGCGTAACCATACAATATCTGCAGTTTATGAAAAATTAACAGGATAAGTACCAAACAGTTTTTATCCGGCACAGCGCATCAGAATTGCCATATAATGGGGCAATGCAGCCAGCGTCTTGGGGACGCTGTCTGCATTGCCCCACTGTGTGATAGTAATAGTGTGAGCTATGTGTAGATTGTTTGCAACAGTTTGCAGTTGCCTCAGTTGTTTCAATTGTAAAAAATTACCAGTAAATTTAACAGTTTATTATTGTTTTTTAGTTAGGTAGTTTCTTATTTTTTTATTTGCAGGATTACTGAGAGTTTTATGATGACGGACACGAAAAAAAATGCAGACAATACAGTTTGGACTGCTTGAAGTTCCAATTTATTGCATCTCCATCAAATCAACACTTGCCGATGTGTCTCATATGTGAAAAAGTATTCAGTAACGATGCCATGAAGCCTTCAAAAATGGATGACCACTTATCAAGAGTACATGCTGACAAAAAAAGTAAGCCCTTGTCATTTTTTCAAGCACTTAAAGAAAAACTAGACAAAAGACCTTCCATAAGATCGATGTTTTCGTCATCATCTATTAAAGACGATGATGGTTTACGAGCGTCCTATAATATATCTTTACTAATAGCGAAGTCGGGGAAACCCCACACAATTGGAGAGCAACTTATCTTACCAGCCATTGCGGAGGTCCTTAACAATGTATTGCACAAACCCGCACATGATATTTTAATGAGAATACCTTTGAGCAATAACACCGTTCAGAGACGCATAGACGAGATGGGACGGGATGTGGAAAACATTTTATGCAAGTTCTTACAGACCAACAGATTCTCTCTCCAGTTGGACGAGTCTACATTACCCGGCAATGAAACTCTGTTGTTAGGATATGTTCGATATATCAAAGATGAAAATATGAGCCAAGAACTGCTGTTTGCTACATATTTAGAGACTGATACCAGAGAAGAAACGATTTTTTAGGCCGTGGAACATTTTTTTACTGACAAAGCTATTCCATGGAAAAACATTGTTTCTGTTGCGACTGATGGTGCACCGTCTGTGGTTGGTCGTCATCGTGGTTTTATAGCTCACTTAAAGCGACAACTGCTTGATGTACTGGTCATTCACTGCGTGATTCACAGGCAGCATTTAGTAGCAAAAAAGCTGAGTCCTAGATTGCATAAGTCTTTACAATATGTAATAAATGCTATCAACAATATTCGAAGCAATTCTTTGAACTCTTGGTTATTTGCTCAGCTATGTGAGGAAAACGACGAAGTCTTTACTCGATTACTTCTGCACACTGAAGTTCGCTGTCTATCAAGAGGCTCTTGCTTAGAAAGATTTTCAGGCATTTTTGAATCTGTGTTGGAGTTTTTACAAGAAAAAGATTCGAATTTGAAAGAAATTCTGAACAATTGTGAAACAGATATTTATTACTTGACTGATATCTTTGGAATATTCAACAAAGTTAATTTGCAGCTGCAGGGTGACGATCTTAACTTGATTAAAACAGAATCCATAATATCGGCCTTCGTGGGTAAACTAATCCTTTATAAACAAAATTTAGGCAGAAAAGAATATTCGCAGTTTCCGCATTTGTCAAAATTACCAGAAATGCTTCAAGATGATGACATTTTGTTATATATCACTCACTTGGACGCATTACACAAGGATTTTACGGAGAGGTTTGAGGATCTTTTAAATTTACAAATTTCTCAATGAATAATAAATCCGTACAATACCACAGCCATAGAAGAAGCCAATGTGATAATGCAAGAAGAGTTGATTACCATCAGCACAGACGAAGAGCTTAAGCAGAAGTTCAACCAAGGCTATCAGAAGTTCTGGTTGCAACGCAACATTGAAACACAGTATCCTACATTGTGGAACATTGCTGAAAAATACCTTATCGCTTTTCCATCATCATACCTAGTTAAAAAAAACTTCAGTGTGGTAACAAACATTTTGTCAAAACAAAGAAATCGTCGAAAGGCTACAACTCACCAATATTGAACCGTATGTAGCTAGATTGGTAGATAGTCACCAGGTTCATCCAGCACACTGAATGTTTTATTTTCTCTTTGCGAATTAATACTTTTTTAAATATATTTTCCTACCTACTTAAGATTCTTTAAGTACTTAATTTGTAATAATCATTATAAATTAAACTTGATATTTACTGGATTGTATGTCTTTTTATTTTGTTAAATTTTGATGAAGTCAACTTTACTGACTTAACTAAGTGCAAAGTTTTCCAATTGGTACCTTAGTACCTAGCTATTTTCTATCAATAGGAAAAAACGAAAGATAGGCCCCCTTATTCATAATAGTCTGCTAACTAATTTAAAGCATTGCTAATTCTCACTCTGTCTTCTGCTATTGACCTAAGTGAGAATGAAAAATAACACTCTGTATCAGCTGTTTTAAGTTAGCGGACCATTATGAATAAGGGGGTTGATCTTAAAAGTAGGTAATTTGGCCATGGGGGTCTGAGGTAACAGTTCATTTTGGAAAAGGGGTCACTTGTCCAAAATAGTTTGGGGATCCCTGGTTTATCCGATCATCATGAATTTTGGTATATATTTTGGTGTAACAAAATGAGCTAAAAATGTGTGGGGGTTGTTGAGATATTGGGGTTCAAGAGGGGTAAAAACAACAAAAATGGGACTATCCGGCCAAGTGGCACGTCCAATAATAGGTATTTGTGAGTACATTTCGAATCCGTTTTATTTTTAGTTTAAACTTTGTAATTTTTAAGTTATTAGCCATAATAAAAGCTGAACTTTGACAAATATCACAGGGTATACCAGTGACCCCACAGTACTTAAATTTCATATGCGTGTAGCTTTAGTGACACAAATATAGAGAAAAGTCTGAAATCCAGAATAACTGCCATTTGTACCCCAAAAAAAGTAACCAATTTACATGAACTCCCGTTACCTGTAATTTGAATGAGACTGTAGGTCAATTTAGTTGGTAAGCTTTTCGGGGCTCTATTTTGATAGTCAAAGATTACAATTAATATTTTATTGTTTTTATGGGAGATTCGCGAGATAGTGGTAGTAAACTAGAGGTTTGGGGCGAACCACTAGTTTACTATATCTAAGGATATGTACACTGTACTAAGCACTGCAAAAAGAAGGCATGACGCTAGATTACATAGTAACTACTCCTTTTGCTTATGGCTATTCAAATAAATAGCGTCTCCATACTAAAATTTCAATGTACACTATGTCATGTTGACACCTCTACAGCTGTCGAGTGACGAATGCACCGACGCGTTTCGGAGTTTTACGTAAGCCGCGGCTGAGCGGTTTTTGCGAAATCCCGAGTTATAAAAATCAACGTATCTTAAGAATTATTTTGAATCCTTCATCTTCATCATCATCATCATATCAGCCGTAGGACGTACACTGCTGCACAAAGGCCTCCCTCATTGATCTCCAGGAACTGCGGTTGGAAGCGGCCTGCATCCAACACCGACCTGCGGTTTTTACCCAAGTCGTCTGCCCATCTTGTAGGTGGACGTCCTACGCTGCGCTTGCCGGTCCGTGGCCTCCATTCGAGAACTTTTCGGCCCCATCGGTCATCTGTTCTGCGCGCTATATGGCCTGCCCATTGTCACTTCAACGTGTTAATCCATCGGGCTATGTCTGTGACTGGAGTTCTCCTACGTATCTCCTCATTTCTGATTCGATCCCGTAGAGAAACCCCGAGAACAGCCCTCTCCATAGCTCGTTGAGCGACTCTGAGCTTATTCATAAGGCCAATAGTGAAGGACCACATCTCGGTTCCATATGTCACCACTGGTAACACACACTGATTGAAGACTTTCGTCTTAAGGCACTGAGGTATGTTGGACGAAGGATGTTGAATCCTTATTCATCTATTATTACAAGATTATTTGTATTATACAGCATCAGGCGACGAGCTACAAAATAAGTTTTGTGAAAAACAATCGTGCCTGAGAGATGATTTTTTAGATAGAGAAGGCTTGTTTAGTACATTCATCATTTGTGTGCATAATTTTGCATAAAAACACTCGTAGGAAATTTGTTATTAATTTATCTGACAGTGTAGAAGAGAACTACGAAAACGATTTGATTAGTTTATCCGTAAAGCAATCAATAACAATTAAAACATACGGGAAAGGAGCATAACTTACCAACCGACCAAACCACAGTACACAGTAGCCAGTAATACAATTAAATAACTTATCAATATAAACGTGTGCGGGCTGCGTGCAGAGTAGGATTAGGAGGCAGAGGGGGAAAGAGGGGGGAACTAATCGCCTTGACATGTTCCTTGTGGAATAAATCCTTCCTGTATGATAACTTGATAAGTTTAATGGAGATAATCGACCGTACACGTACGCCTCATATTCATAACGAAAGCTATTTGAGCGAGATGAAGTGAATTTCGTAATTTACCTATTCGAATTCATAACGATTACATGGACATTCTTTATACAAGAAATTGTTGGTTTCTAAACTTGTGTATCGGAATACAGCTTGAATAAAAATAAAAACGAGTGTTCTCCACACGACGTAGACCACACGACAAGTAAAACTTCTTATTCAAAATATTAATTTAAAAAATTGTTCAAGAACGAAATGAAATAACGAAAAATAATCGAAAAAAAAACCGTTCGCGTAACGCTAGCAAACTCGGAAACAAACTACTGACTGTGATATATATAGGTTAGGTTTTATGCACTGGCTATGAGAGGAAGAGAGAAAGAAAATGTGCGCGCGTACTGCTCTCTCTTGGTCCTACAGTGTGATACAGAAAATAGGCCTGCACTGTGTCTTAGATATACGAAACGTAATTGGCTATGAGAGAAAGAGAGAAAGAAAATGTGTGCTCGCACCTCTCTCTCTTGACGCTACAATAATATACGAAACGTAACTCTCTGTCTTCTATCTTCACTAACTTATATTTCCCTCTCAACTTCCGTTCACCGATCACACTTTTCGTAACGCTCTCGTCACGCATTCACCAGCTTACTCCCTATGTCAAGCGTGCGTAAAGAAGTTTTACTTCAAAAAGTGGCACTCCGTGAGTGCCGACATAAGTGAAATCTTGAACATTTACGAGATACTTATATACAGAGGTGACGGTAACGGTAACAGTGTCACTAGTTCAATGTTTTTTTCCCATCTCAAAAAATGCCCAACGCGCCTTATGAAGATTTCTCTTCAAAAAAACACAAAACATTTTAGCTATCCGTATTGGGTATCAAACTTAGTTGAAGTAGAAACATTAAAATAAGGTTAAAAGCTTTTACAATAAACAAATCTATCTCTACATATAAAAATCAATTGCTGTTCGTTAGTCTCGCTAAAACTCAAAAACGGCTTGACTGATTTTGATTAAACTCTTTGTGTGTGTTTGAATGGGACTCTGGATAGTACGACAATTGGATCCGGTAGGTGGTCTATGCTGAAGTCACTGGCATACAACTAGTAAGTACCTAAAAAAATTTTCTACCAGCAAATTTTAACCGAGTCCATTATACGCCCTTGTAATCTAATAGACTAAAAGCGAGTCTTTCTAATACTCAGTACTAAATCCCCAATCTACATAAATGATCGTTGTCGCACTACATCAACATGTCATACAAAATGTATGAATGGGTTCATTATCCTTTTTAGTCACGTCTCAGAGCCGTGCCTTGACGGCTCTACGCAAAACATGTACGGTGTAGGTATTCTTACATCACGACAAAGACAATGGCATAATGATCTGAAGTCTAGTTACCAGGTCAACGATATAAAATTACATAAAATTCTATAAGGGTTTTATTGGCATTTTAGTATTTGATTGCTAATTTATTAAAATCTGTAGAAGGTCTACGAGATGTTACGAAGCAACGCCTACGAAAGCTTGCCGATTTATTAATATTTTTTTGCCAAACTTAAAATATTACAAATTTACAGTTATAAGTATAAAAATGTCATAAATACATTTAAATGATATATTAAAGTAAGATCGTATGGACTAGAGCTAGGCCTACTCTGACAATTATGACTACGTCATAAACTTACTTAAAAATATATTATTTAAAACGCCATAAAGGCCAAGTCTTAACAGACGTATCATATTTATTAGGCAGTGGTAACCACTTAAACTCATAGTGGGCCGAGGGCTTGAGTCAATATCTCATCTTATAACAAAAAATACAAAGATCTGGCTTTTTGCAAAGTCCCGTAAGAAATTTGATAAACGACATTTAAATTGAAAGCTTCTCCAAAATCAGATATCTACATAGTAAGTAACATTCCAATATTATGAAAAATGAGAGTTATAAAGTTAGCGAATGAGGGATGAATATCGTACCCGTTATTAGGGCGATACTTAACAAATCGTGGCATCGATACATCTAATTACCCATTACGGAAAAATAAGTTTATTCGGATTATTTGCTATATAAAATGCTATTGAAATTAAAGTTATTTACCCTTTAATAAAATAAGCTACAAAAGTCTTCACTTTACACCAAAAATTTTGTTATTTAAACAATATTAAGTTGTCTATAAATTACAAAAAATCCCACGTCTAATCAAAAAAACACTGCACTTTATTGGACTAATTCTATTAAATAATCAATTATTGCAACTATTTTACGGCTGTTTGATCAAAAAAGTTCTGGTCAAAGTTTTTAACACTACTCTATTTATTAGGTAAGTACAAAAACCGTAAAAAAACGAATAAATTCATATTTCGAGAAATCACTTCACAATTTTTGCCAGAAATGCGTTAGACTTTGATACGCTCGTCGCAGCTTTTCCCGCCTAAATGCGAAGGCTTCGCGGGCGGTCGTCCTGCTCGAAGGACGCTCGGCACGCGACTGGGGCGGATCGATGCCGCCCTGAGCCGGCCCGCAGGGATGCAGATGCAGACGAGTATAGAGGGATTATGGATGTGGTATTTTAAATACCAGCTCCATTAAATGTTGTTCCTGGTTGTGGGTTTGAAAATGCAATCTGGTTCTTTGTATCTTGGTAAACTTAGCTACATCTGTGGAAAATGGAGAGAACTTGTTCCAATTACAAGTCCGTGGAAAATGGAGAGAACTTGTTCCAATTACAAGTTCTCTCCATTTTCCACAGTTGTAGCTAAGTTTTAGAGCCGATATTTTTAGAGACTACGTGTTTGTGCATTTTTCTTTTTATCGTTGACTAGCTGACCCGCTGAACTTCGTACCGCCTTGACATGCATATGACGGTAGAATTGTCAATCGGCCATCATTAGCTACATCTATTTATGAGAAAATAAATTTTAGTCATAATTTTTGCATGAATTTTATAAATATTTTAATATTTATTCTGCTATTCGGGGCGGAGACAAACCCAATAAATCAATTATGTATGCTTCAATTAAGTTTACTTTTTGCGTATTTGACAATGCCATGGTAGGACAAATAAGATGATGCAATGACTGATATAAAAGTCCGACAGGTGCAAGAACCATGTTCGAAATTCAAAATTGTTCTGAAATACGAAATGTTTTCGAATTGCTCATGAGAGCATAGAGTTCCTAAACTTCTTAATCGCTACAGTATTAATTCTTCTTTAATGTGCAATTAGAATCTAATAAAATGTTTGTAGAAGGAATTTTGTTTGTCCTGTTGTATGAGAATACTTTTTATCAAATTTGACTAACTTCCGCTGTTCAAATTTTTTCATCCGATACAATAAAATGATTTTTACAAAGGACTGCATCGATCGACATCAAAAAAAAATTACCAACTTGATTCATTTTAAGGCGCTACTCACACTTCAACAAAAAAAATTTCATGCCAAAATGTTTTTCTTCGAAAACGAGCTGATGTTTTAAAATAAACTGCACCTGTATCTCCTCTGGTCGTACTGTTACAGTTAAAAAAACACTATGTATATCTGTATAGGTGTGTAAAGAAACAAATTGAATAACTGAGAGAAAGATTCACGTGCTCGGATGTAAAGTGCGACGGGCCATCTATCGAGGCTGTCCCTTTGAACGTCAGATTGAGTTACTTGCACAGAATAAATGATAGTGCGCCAGAGGGCAGACAAATTGGCTACCAGTCTTTTGCATAAATAAGAGTTTCCATGGGCAAATTGTTAGAGGAAGGCCGTAGAAATAAATGAATGCAGAAATTGAACAATGCAAAACAAAGCTGGTCGGATACCAAAAAAGTTGTCATAAAATTCGGTCAGGAGTGACAGTGATGTGGCTAATCCTGGTATTGAAAGTTTTAGGTTGTCTAAATGCCTTCTAGTTCCTACCTTAAATACATTTAGATGAACTGCGTAATATTAGCAGCATACAATTACACATTAAATTGACCTAGAAACTTTTTAGGTTCTACACTAATCATCCAAAAAGGAAAATACATATATACTCGTACCTGGATATTAAGTCTTTTCAAGAAAACTCACTTTAGAAAACGCTCACACAATATTTACATAATACGCGCAAGGAAATTTATTTCTCAAAGCCGGCTCAAGCATTGCACACTTTATAAAGCCTTTAAAGGATTGTTTCAGCTCAACTTGCGTTGCCTTCGATATCATCAAAGCGCTTACAAAACTTTCTGTAAGACAGGTGAAGTATTCTACAAGTGAGTTCTCTATAAGATTGATGGAGTAAGCTGAGCCATTTGATCTTTGATTTATTACGGCTCTAAATTGCAATCAATACAAGAAGCGAATGTTTAGTTTTAGATCTGACATTCTTATTATATGGTGATAAGGTGAAGTTGGCCAAGGCCCACTAACACAAAAGGTAAAAAATACAAAACTAGCAAAGAAGACGAAAAGGAAATTGCATTCTGTATCATAAGGTTTTAAAAACTCTGGCTAATATCCAAGAGAGTTCATATTTTTAGCGAAATCAATTAGCATGTGCAGGTTTGATTTTTTTTGTAAGGCAGAATAGTCGACAGTACTATATTTTAAATGATGTTTTATGATCAGCAAATGAGATGTATCCTCATTGGGTCTGTCTATAATGGATTGCACGCAAAATTACTATAGAGTTTCCTTAAATAGTAGAGCAATTCCAGATTTAATTTCCACAACGCCGTTATTACAAGAGAATAGTTCGTGAAGCGATTGAAATCAAGAAATTTCCAAATTTCAATCGGGAAGATGGCTATAGACTCTCAGCGTCTTGGAACCCCGTGATTGCTAGGTGTGCGCGTCGTGATCCGTCGACTCAGTGCGTAGATACGGTTAGTGTAGTGTGTCGTAATATGAACGAGGACAATTCTAATTCTGAAGACCAAGTGAGGGTAGATGCTGCAGCTACCCGCACTTCCCGGCAGTAGCTCCAAGTACTCCAATCAGCCCGAGACAATGACTGTTACAACACAGCCGAAACGTCGGGATAACAAATAAAAAAGGTACATACGCGATAAATACCCGTTTTAATCAATAATTAATTTCCACAATTTCCCTTTACGAAATCTCTAGCTCATTATTGACATC
This sequence comes from Philereme vetulata, assembly GCA_918857605.2. NCBI lineage: Eukaryota > Metazoa > Arthropoda > Insecta > Lepidoptera > Geometridae > Philereme > Philereme vetulata. The sequence continues at coordinate 5,820,515 of OU975473.1, read as the reverse complement.
CGACGTGCCCAGTCGGCGGCTTCGTTTGACTGATTGGGCCATTTTTAGCCGTCGCAGGAAGGGCCCGGAATAGCGCGCGCACTAATTATCGCCCCTGTCATACGTCACTGGGGTTGCACTACTGAATAGATAAGTTACTGTGATTTATATCAAGATAAAAGAATTGGGAAACTAAGTTTATATTATGTGCGCATCTGGGATCGTGAAAGGTTTTATAAATGACTGTTATTTTTCAAATCGGTAGCGAAAGGTTATTAATGAACTTGAGTTTTAATATTTCAAATATGTATAAGCTAAATTAAAACAGGCTACTTTTTACAAGTTTATATAGGTAGCGTATTTATTTCAAAAGTCGCTGGTTTATTACTTTCTATTTGAAATACCAAAATATATCTACATTAGTTTTCCGCAAGTTAACGTTTAATATTTTTTTTTTAAATCTCTATCTGGAATTGTAAAATCTCTTGAAAATTTGTTCCGTACCTTTTCCGCGAAGTCCAGAAGCTTAAATAATTAGCCTTTTTTTTTACGTTTTTCAGCTTTTATAGAAGTTAACAGCCCATGTAAAGGACATGTTACGAGCGCCGTATCCTGCCGGTATATTTCGGAGGGATTAGGCGTAATAAATTATTTTCTTTGGGCTTGAGTTATGGGCTACGTCGGCGACAGACCGTTGTTTTACGCACTTTATCGTGTCACATTATATTTTATAGTATTTATAAATAACTGTATATTTTCGTTTGCTTTAATTGGTCGTGAAGACATCTCGCACTAAAACACAAGGGATTAAGCTTTTGATGTGAGTTGTATAATTGAATAGCATTATTTCGAATTGAGCTGAAAATTAGTACCTACTATTTAATATTAAATTCTTACTACTTTTTATTTCTTGTTGTTTTGTCTCCTGTGTGTGTTTGTTCTGTTCGTACTATTGGAGTTGTTACAAATAAATGTTTTTGATTTGATTTGAACCGAAAGATTCAAACATATACAATAGGTGCTGCTCACGGCTTCGCGCGCATTGTTTGTCAATAAAAACATTAACCTCCTTCTGTGCATTTAGGTAAAAAGCAGCGCATATGCTACTTTTAGGCATACTTTTGGGGCATATCTCAATCCCGATCATAATGTCTCTGTATAACAAATTAAGACGATATACAAATTTAATTTCGGTGACGATTGGGCGGAGCATCCGGAAATACAAGAGTGTGACAGTGCTATTTACTTGCTTAGGTGAAGAACGAGATAAACATGTACCATAACCGTGTCGCATTGTCTCAGGAGTAAATGACGTACTCGTAAATGACAAAAGATAAAATCTCGAATTTCAAGAGAACTAACAAATGAAAAAAAATGCTTTTCCAATAATTTAGGTACCATAATTACCTACATAACTATGTAAAAAAATACCTTAACACTTTAAATCTTCTAGAGTCGGAGAATGAACAATATTAGTATTTTAGAAGAGCCGATTTTGACAACTAATTTTATCGAGGAAAGTTTCGCCAGTTGCGTTTCTGACTTTCATTTATGTAGTTTAAATCCTCAAGTAAATATTGCATAAATATGAAATTAGTAGTATATTTCGTTATTGAATACGACAGTTACTTAGCGGCTCAATTTTTTTTACATATCGCCTTAAAATTAAAATCGGTCCAGCCGTTTAGTCATAAAAAGTCGTTAAAACATAACAAACAGACAGATAGACAGACAGAGTAACATTCGAATTTATAATATTACTAAAGATGAAACTCGCAATTGAAAAAGATACTACTATCAATAATATAAAAAATGGTTAAGGCTTATTTTGTTCGCAACAATGACATAAAATTAAATTGTTAAAATGCTCGGGTTTAAAAACAATTTCGAAATATCCCGACATCGAATGAACACAACAAGTGCGCAGCTCTTTCACTAATTAGGCGGAACGAAGTTTATTAATAGTGTATCAGCAGTTTAATTACTTTCCTTTCCACTCTATGTTCCGATAATAATTAAAACTTTATCAGAAAATGATGATCATACCAATATAATAACACTGAAAGTGAGTTTATTTCTTTGTTATTCCTTCATGTTGTAACGGCTTTTTTTTATTATATACCAGCTGACAAATCCGCAGCTTCGCACGCGTAGTTTTTCAATAAAAACATTACCCTCCTTCTGCGCAGTTAGGTAAAAAGTAATCTATGTCATCCGGGAATAGTGTAGCTTCTCAACTGTGAAAGAATTTTTTAAATCGGTCCAGTAGTTCTTTTTTTTTAAACTAAATAGATCTTCGTTTGACCACAATCTCACCTGATGGTAAGCGATGATGTGGTCTAAGATGAAGCACGAAGATCTAGAAGAAATCTATTCACTCTTACCTTAAAGAGGCCCGGATTGTATTCTTTAGGAAAAATAGACGACGGCAAAGCGTTCCATACCTTAGCTGTACGCATCAAGAACGTAGAACCAAAACGGTGTGTGCGAATGGGTGGTATATCAACTAGGTACGGATGGTACTGAGCCGTGCGCCTGCTTGTCCTTTGATGGAAAGGTTGATGGAACAGTTTCGGAGCCTATTCAATGCAAACAAACGAACAAACAAATCTTTCCTTTTTATAATATTATTTTTGTAGATATTTACAGGTTCTTTAATATTGTAGAACATACTTTTGTTCTATCATTAATAGTTTCCGCAGCGCATGCGACGAAAGACGTTTTAGGGCACTTTTTACACCTTGAGTTACGTTGCTTAAGTTTTAGTAAGGATCCCTAATTTTTTCTACCAATAAATATAGCCTATATCACTCAAAGTGAATGTAGCTTTCCAATGATGAAAGAATTTTTGAAATCGGCAAAGTAGTTTTTGAGTTTATTACACACACACAAAAATACAAATCTTTCCTCTTTATAATATTAGTATAGATAGATAGATATAGATTTAGACGAACAAACTGACGGGCTTCCTGATGTTAAGTGGTCACCGTCGCCTATAAACTCCTGCAGGACTCGAGGTCCTGCAGTCGCGTTGCCTAAACCTTGATGCCTTATATTTTCGATCTGATTCCGCCATCTCCTTTCCATCAAAGGACAAGCAGGCGCACGGCTCAGTACCATCCGTACCTAGTTGATATACCACCCATTCGCACACACCGTTTTGGTTCTACGTTCTTGATACGCACAGCTAAGGTATGGAATGCTTTGCCGTCGTCTGTTTTTCCTAAAGAATACAATCTGGGCCTCTTTAAGATAAGTGTGAATAGGTTTCTTATAGATCTTCGTGCTTCATCTTAGACCATAGCATCGCTTACCATCAGGTGAGATTGTGGTCAAACGAAGATCTATTAATTTAAAAAAAACCGCTCTTGAAGGCTGTAACGATTTTAATGAAATTAGGTATATCAATAGTATAAAGACCTGATTGGCTACTTTTTATTGACAAACCACGCGTGACAAGCCACGGGTATTATATAAGGTAATGGTACATGTGTAATGTGTCAGAATAATGATTCAACATTTGCGTAAGTTCTCAGGAGTATTAGCACGAGTAGCCATCTCTATATTTACTACCACTCAGCTAAGGGAGGACTTGTCCAACTAAGCTGCTTAGTCTAAAATCTAAATAAACTCTTAGAGCTGTATTAAACGAGATGAATTTGTAAATAGTCGACAAATTATAAGAAACAGCACTGCCGATAATCTAGAACTATAAACAGTGTTTAATTCTATAATATTCATAAAATATAAGGTTAAGTAATGTTTCTTTTTCTATTATTTAGTTTATTCTTTTTACACCACGGCCAATCTTCCATTAAGCAATTATCCTCTCCATCTAAAGGTTGTCTGGAAGAGATCGCTTTGTTAAACGAGAAGATCGCCGATTAAGCTTACATTTATTTGTTTTCTTGTTATTTTTGTATCTGTTGTGTCTAGCTTGTAAGGTTAATAAATAATTTTCATTCATTCATTCAGTGTTTGTTTATTTCAATGCAAATAATAAAACACTTTCAAATTATAAAAAACATTTTTAGAATTCAATAAGCAATTAATAAAGCAATAAGAAATTGAAAAGTTATGACTGAAATGTTAAAAAATACTAAATTATTTTATAAATTTATTTAGCTAATCCATTTTTTAAATCGGTTCTGAAACGCTTTTATGCAGCTACGTGACGTCACTAGACCTTACATATTTTCTCCTTAAACTAACCTAAGATGTAGATATTCTTGTTAGGTCAAGTGAATAAGAGTCAATTTTGATCAAATTAAAACTCAAGCAATACAGAGAAAATGAGTTTACAATTTTTCGCCTGAAAGCTTTTCAATTTTGAAGAAACACTCGAACAATCCGACTTGGGAATACCTACCTATTTCAATCGCATTTAAGAATCGCTACATTTTTTCTGTTGAACTTTGCTAGGTTTGCAATAAGGTTGCAAATTGATAACCTTCGATCTTCCCCATAAATCCATATCACCAAAGATTCATGGTATTCTGAAGGAGCCACAAGAACGAGTGTCGTGGGGTGGCATTTAATAATGTATTTGGTTTGCTTTGCGTACTTGAGGGGAAGGTTTAGACAAACTCATACTATTTTATTAAACTGCGGTGTGGTTGGAACTGTAAAAATGTATGATCTCTGTAAGCAACCTAGTTTTATAATTTTTCCTCGGTACTTTTTTGTACAATGTACAATGGTGGTGCGGTGCGGCCGAAGATCTCAAGCGGCGCAAATATGGAAGTCACTACAGAGCCTACGTAGAACTTTTTAAATTTTCGCGAACGATACTCATATTTTTAAGACAAAAAGAGTCTTTTCGCGCGAATATGTATATCAAAATCATAATTTTGACTAAACTCGATGTTTCGGCCAAGTTACATCGGCCGTGGTCACGAGAGAGTCTCTCGGCCGATGTAACTTGGCCGAAACGTGGAGGTTAGTAAAAATTATGATTTTGATATAAATCTGTGCGCGAAAAGACCCGTTTTGTCTTAAAAATAAGAGTATTTGAGCCTTTTGAGGTCAAGTGCCTGGGTAAATGGTGTACCGGAGCACATCGGGTTTTCAAAATTCTTTCTGGGCGTCTGGTCGAAGCTACGTGTGATCCGAGAGCTGGTGATTATCTGGGTCAACGCACAAAGATTGCAATTCAGCGGGGCAATGCAGCCAGTGTCTTGGAGACACACAGCTATCTATAGATCATTTGCAACGGTCTTTAGATGATTCAACTATTTCTTTTGTATTTTATTGTAAATAATTGTATATTCTTCTGTTATTAAAGGCATTTTCCCTTAAACGGAATCATGAAACAATATAATGATCTCTTTACTGGTATCGAACTGTATGCAACCTCACCCGGCTCTTTCAGAAAGAGTGTATTTGATGTCATAATGTCGGATACACTATTGCTGTCTGACCTAAAGTAAAAGGTAAATTCTTGTTCTGGTATGTAATGTAACCTACAGATATTGTTCGTCTTCTTTCATATGCATGCACTTTATGCCCTTATAATTTGTGAACCCAATCTGTGGACACAGGGGCTGATTATACATAAAGAACCTTATTAAGTATTAGCATTAAGTAGCCTAATTGTACAATTGTTTGTTGTACTTAATAAAGAAAAATAAAAAATAATTTAAATAAAAATTTTGCCCCATTTAAATTTACAACTTTCAATATAGTAGTTAAAAAAAAATCGAGTGAATACCACGCACTAGAAAGCGTAGCTTAGACGGCTCCTCACTAGATCCTCACAGTGGTAGCAGGCCGTACAAGACCAGTTTCTTTGTAAATCTGTGGAGGAGGCATATTTTCACTGGTGGACGTCTTACGGCTAATATGATAAAGATGATGATCAACTATTTCAAATTATCACACTCTGATGAGATGAAACCAATACAATGTATCGCTTCATTTCAGAATCAGTAAACCCCATTGCACTACTTACCAATACAGCGGTTGGTCATATCATAAAACGCCAGATTTTCTCAGTCACCGCGACAGGCACAGAATACCTCACAGCTTCAAACGTACCAACTGTGATCTGGCAAGTACATTCCTAATATTTACGATCTCCTCAACTGATATATGAACGTATACTTCCGGAATACAGAACGGAATAGACAAAGTACTTGCACATCCTCGGTTTTGTATTACCAATATGTCTTTCAGACTAAGTGATGTCTTCATACGCTTTTTTGACATAGTTGTAAATTAGTACTGCGTTTGTGTGGGGTGACTTCCAGCTTGCAATCTATGATGATTGAGAAATAGGTCGCATTTCCCAACCCTGTGGATGCAGTTGAACAAATTATAATAACCTGGAAATTCAAAGTGTCCTTATCGATAACATCTTCAGTATATTAGAGAAATATTAGTAAACTAGCTTCCGCCCACGGCTTCGCATACGTGGTTTGCCAGATCAAAGTAGCCTATGTATTAATCCAGATTATAATCTATTTATAAACATTTCATCGAAATCGGTTCAGCCGTTACGCGTGATTGGGTATCAAACAAACAAATAAATAAACAAACATTCAATCTTTCGCATTTATAATATTAGTGTGAATAAGTATAAGTCTTATTTTGTTTGAAAACTGAAGTTATTTAAGTTTTTTTGCTCTCTAATATTATAAGATTCATCAAATACCCTCCATTATTATAATATTACAAAAATCATCTCCATCTAAAGGTTGTCTGGAAGAAATCGCTTCTAAGGGATAAGACCGCCCCTTGTACTTGATGCTTTATTTATTTTATTTATGCTTGTTTGTCACATTTTAGTATAATTACAGGATAAGAATATACAATATTGTTTTTTTTTATAAATCTTCTACCTCATAAAATAAACTGTAAATTAAGGTGAAGCAAGGAAGCACACTAGAGTGAAGAAACTCAGAGAGTACCCTTTGAAGTAAGTACCCAACTCCACGCAACCGGGTAAACTCTTACCTAGCACCTGAAAATGTGTCATCGCTTAATTTTGACTTCGTAATGGCTCGGTAGCGTCAAGGGATGAAATGTGATGTCATTAAAGAGACGAATTTTCAACACCGTATGCTGTTAGATATAAGTGTAAGAAAATGCTGTTACTTTATTACGTGGTATGAGAATGTATGGTTCAGGCAAATATTGGTATAAGAAGTATAAGGGCGTGACACAGCAACCACTTCTTTTTACTTAGAAAACTTTCGTGATTGATTTCAATCATTATTATAAATACGGGATTTATCACGTACCGTCTTATCGGTGTTTCGACCGACAATGTTTCGGTTCAATACGTGAACCTTAATCAGGGTGAGTGCGATCCGCTCCGAATAACGTCTCGCCTCGCACTGAGCGGATCGCACTCACCCTCATGAAGGTTCACAAATTGAACCGAAACATTGTCGGTCGAAACACCGATAAGACGGTACGTGATAAATCCCGTATTTATAATAACCACTTCTTTGTTTGGTTGGAAGTGAATTTATTCATAGAAAACTTTCGTGATTAATTTCAATCATTATTTTAAATATGGGATTTATCACGTACCGTCTTATCGATGTTTCGACCGACAATGTGCGAGGCGAGACGTTATTTGGAGCGGATCGCACTCACCCTGATGAAGGTTCACGAATTGAACCGGAACATTGTCGGTCGAAACATCGATAAGACGGTACGTGATAAATCCCGTATTTATAATAATGAATTTATTCTTTTTTTATTTTAAGCTAGCGACCACCCGCGGCTTCGCACGCGTTTATCCATACTAAAATTATAGAGAGGAAAGATTTGTATTTTTGTGTGTATGTTTGTAATGAATAAACACAAAAACTACTGTGCCGATTTCAAAAATTCGTTCACCATCGGAAAGCTACATTCACCTTGAGTGACATAGTTTATATTTTTGCTAGAAAAAATTAGGAATCCTTACTAAAACTAAAGTAACGTAACCCAAGGTGTAAAAAAGTGCCCTAAAACGTATTTCGTCGCATGCGCTGCGGAAACTATTGATGATAGAACAAAAGTATGTTCTACAATATTAAAGAACATATCAATATCTACAAAAATAATTTTATAAAGAGGAAAGATTTGTTTGTTTGTTTGCATTGAACAGGCTCCGAAACTACTGGACCGATTTAAAAAATTCTTTCACCGTTGGGAAGCTACACTATCCCCGGGTGCCATAGGCTATTTTTTACCCAACTGCGCAGAAGGTATTATTTTATTTGAAAAACTACGCGTGCGAAGCTGCGGTGCGGTCAGCTAATTGTAAATAAAATGTTTAAATCCAAATTATATTCTATATTTATATCAAATTTTAACGAAATCGTTTTAAACGGTTACGACGTGATTGAGTTACATCAAACTTCCAAACTTTTGAATTTATAATATCAGTGTGATTTATAAGAATGATAAAATTGGGTGAATTGCATGTACATACGCACTATCTCATCATGGGAATATTTTGATAAAAAATATTCTATCGGTATTTCTATCGTTCTATAATATTCTTCGTAGAATCGGTTCGTTAAACGGCGGTGTCAAATTGGCTATATATTTCACTAGCTGACCCTCCTTCAAACGGTATGTTATCAAAATAAAATAAGGCGTAGCTTTCTATAAGTGAAAGAGTTTTCAAAATCTCTATTGATCTGACGACCTCCGTGGCGCAGTCGGCGAACAGTCAGCTGATACGCAGGAGGTAGCGGGTTCGATTCCCGCCGCGGATCAAATGTTTGCATGATTTACAGATATTTGTTCCGGGTCTGGTTGTTTTTCTATATATTATAAGTATGTATTTACAAAAAAAAAGTATATAAGTATTCTATCAGTTATCTGGTTCCCATAGCTCTGCTTAGTTTGGGGCTAGATACCGCTGTGTGAAATGTCCAGCAATATTTATTTATTTATCTCATCCCGTCGTCGAGATTTTACCACCGCACTTCTCGACAACGTAATAAAGCTCATCCACATATCATCGACAATTGGGTATCACGCACCACACGCTTCACGCGATCTTTTCGACTCCATACTTGCAAGATGTGGAATGAGCTACCATCTGAGGTTTTCCCATTAGGCTACGACATGGCACGCTTCAAGAGAAATGTAAAGAGGTTTCTACAGTGTAGGGAACGCATCGACAATACCCCGGGTGTTGCCGGTGTCAATAGGCGACGGTGACCGCTTACCATCAGGTGGGCCGTAAGCCTGTTTCCCCACAAATAACATTAAAAAAACTCGTAGTAATTCAGAGGTTATCCATAACATACAAATTCCACCTCTTTGGATTGTACACAAATAGATTACAGATATATAAGCGTACAAAAAGGTCACTTAGAGGGTGAACTTAAGAGTTTTCTTCCATTCAACTTACGTAAATAGTTTCTATAATTTTGTATATCTCACAACTCTTGACTCGTGAATTTGGCATAACTAATAGAAGAGTATATTGTTATCCGTGGGATGTTCATAACTCAATCTGAGTAAATAGTGGCTTGTGAGCGAAAAAATCCAAAAGTTTTATCAATACGACTAGTAGAGCGTGAGTGTGTATATTTGCGCATCATAAAATCTTGAACCATTTTGACCGATATTTAGATTCTTGGTCTACCTAACAAATGCAGAACGCATTTATTAGGTAAATCAAGTATCTTACAAAAAACTAAAGTAGCGTTTTTTATACCAAAAATTGATAATACTAATACAACTATTGAAATAAAAATATGTTTCTACAAGATTGAAGGATTTTAAGAAAAGTTGACAATTTTGTTTAGATAAGACAGCTCAATGAAACCTTATTTTTATGAATGGAATGCCCTTCCAGTAAATATTAGCCATTCATACGATCGCCTATTCACAGCACAGGACTTGTTACCTATTCCCACCACGGTGGCAATCAGGCTGATTCTCACAGGTTGCTGCGAGATCCTCGCCGATTGCATGTTACATTACAAATGAGCTGTTGAATAAGATTTTTATTTGTTTATCGCTTGATCGTTGCTGGCATTTGAATGAGATGCCGTATTAGTAAGTAGACATGAAAAATAAATTACGTAAAGAAATCAAAATATAAAGAACACATTTAGGTACATTGTCGTAGGTAAGAAGGCAATTATACTGAAATTTTTCATTAAGCTTTCATGTTACAAAATATTAGCAGATCAAATGAAACAAAATACTTATCTAGGTACTAGGCAGATCATTTGCTTGTTCTACCTCCATGTTGCATAAAAAATTAGCTATCTATTTACTCGCTTATAAAATACTAACAGTAAGCAGCTTTCCAGTCATTTAGTTTAAACTGATTTGTCAAAAGTTTCAACAAAGATAACAAAAGCTCATTGATCTACTATCAACCTCTGCACATCATCAACCGCAGACAATACCGGTAGAAACAGACAATAAAATTGTTAGCGCGGCCACGAATTCGCCTATACATGAATAAACTACCCGTGGCCATAACAAAAGTGGGCCCCAGGCAGACGTTCCCGCCTCATTCATTATTTTCGCTAAATGGGCCCTATTTCAAAATTAACTGCACGATTGCTCCGAATAATGCGGCTCTGTACAGCAATCTGACGTACACAAAACACATTATTCTGTACTATGCGTAGGTACGTGTGGAAATGAAAACACTCTGCATTGAAGAATAACAACATATTGTGAGCTTTGAACGTGATTGCAAATATGACTGGTGGCGAACCGCCATCTAGCGTGGAATAGTTGAACTACGTTGCGACTTGTGAACTTTTTGTTTCAACCAAAGCTTTTTGGGTTACAGAGCTTTTGGTTAGTAATTCTACTACTACCCACTAGATGGCGCACTTTGCTCAATAGCTGTTAAAATAATTTTAGCAATTTTTATAGCCCCAAGTTAAAAAGAGGGTGTTATAAGTTTGGTGTCTGTCTGTGTGTAGGTCTGTGGCATCGTAGTTCCCAAACGGATGAACGTATCCGAACTCGGTTTTTTTTAAACTAAGCTATTTTAACTGTAGTGGTTCTTAGCCCGTTCTTTTGATGTAGAGAACGCAGTTGCAAAAAAATAAATTTAGCACCAGTTTTTTTATGGGTTTCTTAAATTTTCAATTTAAAGATTTTTTATTTTTAAAACATATTTATTATTATGTTTCGATTTAAATTATATACGAAAAGGTTTTACAATGTTTCTATTAAAACCTAAGTTGACATAAGAATTGGTAACATGAAAAATTACTTGTTTTTATGACAAATTCAGAATAAGAAAAAGGTCACTCCAGCAGACAGGACTGCCAGTGTAAAATGTTTCCATGAAAAATTACTGTTTCCGGCGGAATTTCAATTACGTCTTTGTTGTCTTTAGGTTCATTCTATAGTGTGACCATTAGTGCTGTGCACTCCCTGAGGTATGCGCGCGGCGAGACGGGGGGGGGGGGGGGGAGAATCGGCTGCTGCGCTCTGTCAGTTCGCCGTCAACGCTCGTGGCGGCAGGTAGTGTTATTTGTATCGGACTGTCAGACGCACATGAGATAAATATTCAAAGATGGGTCGTGCGTTATCTCGTGATATGAAATGGAAGATGAAGTTGAAACAGAATCTATGTCAGAATAACTTTCGTTAGAATATATAATTGTTTGTAAATATAAAAAATGTTCAATAAAACAAGTCCTTTGAATTATAAGTTTAGTTCTTATTTATCATCTGCATATTTTTAATAACATATGAGTATATTTAAGTTACATTTTAATCAACTAAGTAAGTATAATATATTACAGATAGATAGCCTCCGACCATCGTCCCGCCACAAGTCTTGCCTTAGAAATGCAAACTGATATCGTAAGATATGTCCGACATGTATTGATCTCATGTGAACTCATGCAGTTTTTTCTTTGCCTCCCACCTCGCCGCGCATACCTCAGGGAGTGCACAGCACTAATGGTCACACTATAGGCAAGCTTGTTCCATCTTCGATCACACCTTCACTTACCATCAGGTAAGGTAGTAGTCAAGTGCTTGGCTATCATCATTAAACAAAAAAAAAAGAAAAGGACGTATATAAACATACAAAACGACCTCCGTGGTGGTCTGTGGCGAACAGCCGGTTGAGACGCAGGTGGTAGTGGGTTCAATTCCCTCTGCGAAACAAATGTTTGCATGATGTACAGATATTTGTTCCGGGTCTGGTTGCTTCTCTATATATTATAAGTTACATACTTATAATATATATTTACAAAAAAAATGTATATAAGTATTTTATCAGTTATTTGGTTCCCATATTACAAGCTCTGCTTAGTTTGGGGCTAGATATCGCTATGTGTGAAATATCCAGCAATATTTATTTATATTTATATTTAAAAGTACCTAGTACTAACAGTACCACATAACTTTCCGTACGGTACAAGTGAAAACTTAAAGAGAATATAGTTTTCATGATAAGACCTAAAATCTGACGAAGTAAAAGTTTTGTAGATTTACATACCTCCTAATTCTAAATATTGATTTTTAAAAACCTCTCTCTCTCTCTCTCTGTATCCTTATTTCTCTATTGATTTGACACTATCAGAATATGTAACTGGCCCTTCGTGAACTATATTAGATTAATCAAAGGTATTTTAACATATTTTAATTAGTACAAAGATAAATTAAAATACTACGAAAACGACGTCTAGACATGTAATATGTAGTTGAAAATATAACGAGACTGACCTGTATTTGTTCAGCTGCCTTTTTCGCCAGCTCCGGGTCAAGGATGGTAATGTCAAGTTCAGGCACACTCCTTTTCGCCGTCTCACTAAACGCCGCAGCGTTCACATAATAAGCACCTCGTTCACTCGTCTCCACCGGGGAGTTCGGAGACAAAATACCACTGTCCGTATCACTCACATTAGCTGATTTCCGAGCGGTCCCGGAATTTTCACCGATGGGTGACTTTAGCGGGATACGTGACTTTTCCCCGATTGTACACTTCGATGAAATCCGCGATTGTCTCCCCGTCTCCGAACTAAACCCCGTACCGGGGTCGAATATAACGTAATTATCCTTGTCACAACGCACTTTATTGTTCACTGTTACCGTGTACTTCTTATTCGGACTGAGATTTAGGAAAGGATCTTCACTATCAACTGGGCTTTCGGGTATTATCGATTGTATCTTTGGAGTAATCTTGGGCACGGACTTGCCGTCTATCGTTCGCCTGATCACAGTATCGTTGGAGAACTTCAGACGCACGTACTCGTTGGATATCGTTCTGCGAACAGGTGACGATAATAGGGGCGAAGGTTTAATATTCTGCGGGTTAGTTTTGTTTTGAAAGAAATTTATCTTGGGTTTCTCCATTGTTTTAGCCGGAGAAAATGGTAGCCGCAACTTCGATGCTGCTTTTTTCTTGGGACTTAAATCTAAATTAGTTTCTTGAATAGAACTTCTATAAACGGGTAATACGCTTATTTTATCTTCAACTTTTTTCGTTTCTTTACCTAACTTATAATTATTCTTACCGATATCAAAAGGTTTATTGAGCTTCTTCACAGGTGCTGGTGCTTTGAGTCTTCTGTCTTTACTTCTTTTATCCTGAAGGATCTCATTAGTAGCGAATGAATCATTTTTTTCATTGCCACGTGCAGTCTCCTCTGATATAATAAAAGTTTTACTACGATCACAGAGTGTTTCATTTTGAGGTATCTCTGAGAAATCTTCGTTGATTGGATTGTTTAAAAAACTCTCAATAATAAACTCGGCTTCGCTCGACTCTGAATTGCTTTGGGAGGAACGATTTTCGTTTATAATAAAAGATATTCTCTGTTCTATATCGATGAGTGTTTCACTGTCGTCTATGCTCCGAGAGGTCCCACTGCCGGAATCTGAAGGTGTTTCTATTTCAAATATAGTATTTTGAGTTTGTTTGGAATCTTCAGGACAGGAACTTCTCCTCTTTACGGTGCCTGTGGCTGCAGATGGCGAATCCCAGTCCAAGTTTTGGATAGCACACTGAGCCCCACTTTTTTTAGTTCGTCTTGGGCTTGTCATTATAAAATATCATTTTGTTACACTTCTAGACTAATCCTGCAGTGAATAAAACAGTATAGTCAAAGGTAAATGAATACTGGAACATCGTCTGACGGCACCAAGTGATGTCAACACTTTTAAATGGTCATTGGTCGTTAGTGGATTCATACACGAACGCGGTCGATTGTTATCGAGTTACAAACTTGAAGCCAGTGCACATGGGACCGGTAGATATGTATCTGGCTGGTTATTTTCTCTAATGGAACCATTTGTATTTGTTTGGTGACACGAAAAGGGGTAATAACGATAACTCACGGCACATCGTAAAAGTACGAATGGATAAAGGATTACGTTGACATTGTTTATGTAATCAAGTTTGTAGCATTGTTTTACGTGTCAAATGTACTTACCAATAAGTTTTTTGTTGAAAAATTACTATTTCAAAACAAGCTTTTATACAATTTATGCAAACCAGAAAACATCCTCCGCCATCTTGTAGGCCCCGCTTTATTGGATTTATAGTATACATTTTGGATGGTCCCCCATATTTTGGATTTAATGTGACGTTTTAGTTTTCGTATTCTCCTCAGCAAGCCCTTTCATTTGATATCTATACTGTGGTAGTGCAGAAAAAATAACTAGTCCGCCATCTTGGATAGTCCGCCATATTGGAATTAGAATAACGTCACATAGCTAAGCATGCATTGTCACCAAAATAAGCGTGTATACCAAATTTCAGCTCAATCGGTTGAAGGTAACTGATTTAAAATTCAGTTGCAAGATTCCACCAGGACAAATATACATAGGTACATTGCAAGTTAAATAGAACATAATAATAAACAAAAAGAAATAAAAAGAATCAAAATCAAAAAAGAAAGAAAATATACATCTCGCCAAAACAAAAGAAACTCTTTTTTTTCTGTTCGCCTTAACAGTATTGTATAACCCAAGGAAGGGCTAAAAAAAGCAAGAAAATTTTACTTAGAAAACTTTCGTGATTGATTTCAATCATTATTATAAATACGGGATTTATCACGTACCGTCTTATCGGTGTTTCGATAACGTCTCGCCTCGTGCGAGGCGAGACGTTATTCGGAGCGGATCGCACTCACCCTGATGAAGGTTCACGAATTGAACCAAAACATTGTCTGTCGAAACACCGATAAGACGGTACGTGATAAATCCCGTATTTATAATAATAATGAGTATTGGGTTATTCCACGGTTCTGGATTCTATAGTTGACTACCCCAACCTTTTTTATTTTTGAGTTTAGAGTAAGTTTAGGTATTACATTTGATAACAGATATTGTTGCGAGCTTATTATTTATATTGGCCCACCTGTAGCAAGCAGGAATTAAAAGTTATATGGCTTCAAAATTTTCATGGTCGGGGTAATCAAAGTTGAGAGACAGAGTAATCAAAAATAAAACAAATATTTTATTTTCTAAGGTTTTTTATGTAATTGTGAAATGAATGTTATAAAAAACTAGCCTTACGTAATTATTATTAAAAGTCTTTGAAGCAAGGAAGTTAGCTTAAACTACCTATAAACGATTTGGAGTCAAAAACAGCCTTTTAGTACCTATTTGAATACTACCCTACATGTTTTTTTTTATGTTATTATAATTGTTTGATCTATTCAATTTTAATTTTCTCCATACTTCTTCTTGCTGCTTCTCTTCTTTTTTCAATGTTTCTTCTTTAGAGAGCGCCATGATGATAAACTGAAATAAATGGTACATAATTTTAAAATATTTATATATATATTATATATATTTTTTATTTTAGTAAACGGTTATTAAATTTGCTTATTAAACGTTATTTAGTTAAGTACATAATAATCATTAGTAAAATTACACTATTATTGATTACCCGGTCACAAAAGTCGGGGTAATCAAGGTCGGGGTAATAAAAAAATTAGGGTTTATGCTGAGCCCTGCCCAATCTGTAAGTTTAAACCCAAATGTTTTAATACACCAAAATGCGGTTACATAGACCATTATTTCTGTACATTCACAAAAACTTTCCATGTAAAGAAACTTAAAAAAACAAGATAGAGTAATCAATCGTGCACTGGAACCAAGTCAGGGTAATCACTCTTACCTCGAGAACTCCGAAATCCCGCAACGAGTCGCATTACCGGTCACCTCGGCACGCGGGGCACGACTAGTGGTTCGCGCGGGAGGATAGAGCTTGTTCCTAGATTAGCAACGTGTCGGGGTAACCACGGTTAAAGCTCGGACACAACTTGAAATAGTTATTTTACAAAATCCTTTAGTGATATAGTTATATGGTATACAATTTATCAATGTTTATTTAATCAGTAATCGATTACATAATCTTTGAAAGCGGTAATAATAACAAATTAATTAGTACGTTGAGCGACTCTGAGCTTATTCATAAGGCCAATAGTGAAGGACCACGTCTCGGTTCCATATGTCATCACTGGTAACACACACTGATTGTAGACTTTCGTCTTAAGGCACTGAGGTATGTTGGACGAAAAGACGTTGCGAAGTTTCCCAAACGCGTTGAACGCGTTGAACGCGACGGATTAGCACGTTGAAGTGGCAATGGGCAGGCCATATAGCGCGCAGAACAGATGGCCGATGGGGCCGAAAGGTTCTCGAGTGGAGGCCACGGACCGGCAAGCGCAGCGTAGGACGTCCACCCACAAGATGGGCAGACGACTTGGTAAGAACCGCAGGTCGGCGTTGGATTCAGGCCGCTTCCAACCGCAGTTCCTGGAGATCAATGAGGGAGGCCTTTGTCCAGCAGTGGACGTCCTACGGCTGATATGATGATATGATGAATTAGTACGAGCAAATTTGTTCTGAAATCTGGAGCGCGGACACGTCGTGGTAGTCAATTTTTGACAATTTACGATTTTTTTTTTCATTACCTAATTAACTATTATTAACTATCTCTGTGGTTTAACAACTAGAACCAAAGTTATATTATTAGAAAACAATATTTGTTAGTAAAATATTATGATATTCGGGTACTTTTCGGCCACGGATACGTGAAATTCTTGTCCGATGGAATGACCTATTGGTTCCGTTTTAAAAAAAATCTTATTGATGATTCTTTCACTGCTTGAAGTTTTCAAGAACAGTTTTCCAACACCCGGTTTACTCATATCTCTGTTTTAATTGCTAATATACTTTTTTGTAATAACATATTTATATTAAATAGAGAAACATCCCGACCCAGATCTATCTGAAGATAGTGCAAACATTTGTTCCGCGGCGGGAATCGGACCCGGAACCTCCTACGTCTCAGCCGGGTCCACTGCGCCACGGAGGTCGTCATAAATAATCCTAATGACGATCATAAAACGTCATATTTTCGGCCTCACTAAAACTTAAATAGAACAGCGTAAGTATTCGTATGTAAACAGAACATCTCAATTCAATCAGCTTTCAACACAGACAACCCTCTGTGGACTCGTTTTATACCTAGCGTACATATCTAAACTATAAGACAGGTAAGGAGTACGGTCACGGACATAACGGTCATTTGAATCTAAAATTGTGTTGTATTGAAGGTAATTTACACATATAATAAAACCGGCCAAGTGCGAGTCGGACTCGCGCACGAAGGTTCTCGTAAGATTATCTATATAAACGAGCAAAACAATCATATTTGTTGTATGAGAGTCCCATTAAATGTTTGTTTTATTTTAATTTAATAATTTATTTTAATTTAATAATTTATTTTAAAGTGAATATATAACTAAATATTCTGTGAATATTTCAAGTGTCTACCTGTTGCCGTTATCAATATTTAAAAAAAAACAAGCAAAAAAAATCACGTTGTTGTATGAGAGCCCCCCTTAAATATTTATTTTATTCTGTTTTAGTATTTGTTGTTATAGCGGCAACAGAAATATATCATCTGTATAATTTTAACTGACTAACTAATCACGGTTCATGAAATGATTCTGGTAACAGACGGACAGACAAACAGCGGAGTCTTAGTAATAGGGTCCCGTTTTACCCTTTGGGTACGGAACCCTAAAAAGTACCGAGGATAAATTGTCTTTATGCGGCCGTAATCAATATGTAAGAGGATTTAAAAGGGATGAACTACTCGGGTTAGTTTCACTTAGTCTTCGAACCCTATGTGGGAGGCCTATGTTCAGAAGTGGACGTCATTTGGCTGATATAATGATGATAATGATGAATGATTATAGTGAATTCAAATGTCAATACATTATTTTTAATTAAAATCACCTTTTCACGTGTCTGCCCGTCGTGGCCTTCGCGGAAGACCAGCACTCTTACATTTTATTATTTCTGCTGATTATTGTGTATGTGATAATATTGCAAATAAGATAAGATAAGATAACTCTTTATTGTACACCAAAGTAAACTACAGAACATAATTCTTACAAATAGATTAGCGATAAGACCGCCCATTGTACTAATGGGCGGTCTTATCGCTAATCTCTTCCAGACAACCTTTGTATGGACAGGATCAAAATGTATCACATGACGGCGGTGCATCTATATAAATTTAAAAACATATCTACATACTATAAACCTAAATTACCAGTAATAACACAAATTTAATTTAAATAAGCAACTCTAAAAGTGGTTATGATGAATTAACAAGCAGCTACAACTTCAACACAAGGACAGATAATGGGTGTGCACTTTTGCAAATAAATGAATTATCTTTCTTTCTTACCCTTGACAAAAACCGATGTCAACGTGCAAAACCACCAGCTATACGTCATAGCGCTTTTTCTTTCGAGCTTACATTCCTCAGACGGCCGGTGGTTCCGGCGGAAGGTAGTTTTATGCCAGACCTGACTACGTGCTTTGAGAAAAACGCATTCACCATCTATGCATTATTCACACTGCTTGAAATTCAAACTTTTTCTATCACTTGAGAAATAATTCATTTGACAATGACAAATTTGACAATGTTTGAACGTAATATTTGTGTCATAATATTGGCATCATAGATTTTTTACCCAACTGCAAAGAAGAAGTATAATGTTATTTGGGTGGATGTATGTATGTCTCTTCATTTGGTGCATAGTTTAAGCTAAACGGCTTAATAGATTTTTTTTATGGTATTTGTGGGGAAACAGGCTTACGGCCCACCTGATAGTAAGAGGTCACCGTCGCCTATTGACACCGGCAACACCCGGGGTATTGTTGATGCGTTCCCTACACTGTAGAAACCTCTTTACATTTCTCTTGAAGCGTGCTATGTCGTAGCCTAATGGGAAAACCTCAGATGGTAGCTCATTCCACATCTTGCAAGTATGGGGTAGAAAAGATTTTGACAAATAAGGCATCATTGGAATTGACTGGATCACGCGAGTGACATATGAAGTTCCAAAATGACTGCTACAAGCTATAAGGTATAAAATGAAGGTATATATAAGACCATTCTAAAAACTAATTACATCTATGTACTTATAGATAATAAGTAATGGTCAGTGGTAAAAAAAATTCTATAACTATAGATATTCCGCTCTCACGACCCAAATTACTTAACGAACACATTTTTGTGATAAATATCAATCATATTAAAATCAAAATAAATATTTTTTTATTAAAATCACAAGGATCACTTTGAAACGTCAAATTTACCGCCTGTTCCTACATACTAAAAAGCGCGAACGGGGACTTTTTTATTCAATCAATTATAGTTGCACCTGCGGTTATCAAATTAGAAAGCTTGTTCACTTCTTTTTATTTCATTTTGCAGTCGGGTTTTTTTTTTTTTCAATAAGTAATTTTTTTCGTGTCAATAATTCATTTTCTGCAAGACAGTGGTTAGATACAAGTCAAAGATAAAGGAGCCCATGAGGTAGAAGGCCTACGTAGACAAAATGTATAGTTTTAAAAACAGATAACTAAATAAATAAATAATGCTGGACATTTCACACAGCGCCATCTAGCCCCAAACTAAACAAAGCTATGGATAATGTACTATGGGAACCAGATAAATAATAGAATACTTATATACATTATTTTTGTAAATACGTACTTACAATATATAGAAAAATACCCAAACCTGGAACAAATATCTGTAGACCTTGCAAACTTGGCAGCGGGAATCGAATCCGCAAACTTTTGCGTGTCACCCGGTTATTCGCCTACTGTGCCACAGACAACCTACACCACTGATAAAATAACTTGGAAAAGAAACACGAAAACACTACACAATAACTGGACATCTTATAGCAGTCAACCTTTGGATGCACAAGCGCTACCAAAGCAAATGAGATAAAAGGGAAGTTCTGCTGGCATATTCCAAGCCAATGTCATATTTCTTCCCAGGCAATACCATGACAAGCAGGTACCGTCAACAACAATATCGTACTAAGATCGGTAAGATGTTTTATTACTTTCTACACAATTAATTATTTTCATTGATCGAGCGAAGCGAGATCTCTAAATCAACTTGCGCAAATCAGCGTTGTATGTATGTATGTATGTTTGTTTGTCCGAGGATAACTTTCGAAGCGTTTATCCGATCATCGTGAAATTTGGTATATAGGTAGGTAGTAATGGCACAATTTTGGTGTAATTAAATGAACTAAAATGTGGGGGGGGTTGTTGAGATATTGAGGTTCAAGTTGGGTAAAAAAAACAAAATGGGACTATCCGGTCAAGTAGCACGTTTAATAAAAGGTATTTGTGAATAAATTTCGACCCCGTTTAATTTAAACTATTTGTATGATTTGACAAGTTCTAAAATCATATTTAGCCTCTAAATACGTTTAGGCATAGTTGCACGAATATTAGTTTATGATAAACCATTAGTTTATGATTAAGACATGGTGTTTTTTAATAAGAGTTAAAATATTATAGTTGATTACTATGAATATCTGTATAAATATAATTTTATTGAAGCTCGTATTGATTGAACTTTTATTTGTTATTTCATTTGATGAACATCGGTCTCTTCCAATAACTTGTCCCTCCCATTCAAAGTAGGTGCCATACTACATGGGTAGGTAATTAGGTAAGGGAAAAATGTAGTGTAGTAGACTTTTGTGGTAATTGTACCTGCCTAAAACTCGACGCACTGCTGAATCAATGTATGCTGTTTTAAATTCAGAAAACAATAGATTCGACATTGGTATAAGCCGTTCTGCTTCATTAATCAATAACAATTCGAACACCACCTATCTATTATTAGATCAATATATACTTCGGAGCTATCAAGGGATAGAAATGTGACAAATTACCCCCCAAGTGTCCCCACTATAACCTAATTACAAGATAAGTTGAAGCCATAAATTCAGAGGGCTGCATCGACCCGCGACTTCTGATAGATCGAGAAACTAACACCGACGGTAAACTATTCCAACTGCGAAGTCTGGATCTAGACTCTACTATTTTTCGTAGACAAGTTCAGTTGGTGAGCCAACTTGTTATATCGAGGAATAAGTAATAGAAAGTTTTCGCTTGAATTCTAAGGAGCATTGAACGGTGCCGTTATGATTTATACCTATTTCTTATGAGTTATAATTCCATGAAAACTAATAAGTATATGTGTATGAATATAGAGTACGTATAGCTAGGATATAAATGGTGGTAATTATGAGTTTTGTTATATTGATAATAATAAAATTATTTCTTACACAGTGCTAGTGACCTATAGTACAATGGTGAGATGCAGCGTGGTATCAAATCTAATTCTAATCTTAGGGTAGGGAGAATGAGACCTGCACTGACGTATCGCATTGATGTGTATTGTGCATTACCCCATTCTAACCTGACCCCAGCCATCCTAGCTCCTTAAAATAATGGAGCAGGACTTTGGGTTGCTGGTTGCAGCTTTCCAAGATCCCCGTGGTTGCTGTTGTGGTGTTGGCGGATGAGGATTCGATGAGTTCCTGCAGACCCGTCTTCAGTCTGACATCGCTTGTGGCCGTACAGTGAAGCATCGCATTATTTCTTTTATCCTGAAGAATTACGCGACAAACTCCACTGTCCACTGGTCTTCAAGAGGTGATGGTTCAAAGTCAAAATCTTTTATTCATTAAAATCACAAGGATCATCTCTGAAACGTCAATTTTACTGCCTGTTCCTTCGCGACCAAGCCAGGAAAGAAAGGCAAGAAAACAAGGCTGGTTGTTTTTTTTAATGATCCTTTTAGAGTACATAACAATACAGGTAATAAATTACGTCTAAATTGTAACATTTTGAACGAGTTGGAGCAATGTCAATCCCATGCTTCTCTATCATCTTAATAATCCGATATTTTATAGTGGGCATATTTATAAAGAATTTAAGTTTAATTGCGTTTTAAATTTGTTAATTGTCAATTTTTGTACATCACTTCTAAGTTTGTTATAAAAGCGAACACCTTGCCCTTTAAACGATTTACTAACTTTATGGAGTATACAAGTGGCAACAGCGAGTTTATCTTTATTTCTAGTATTAAAATTATGATTATCACTATTTTTCTTAAACAAATTAATACTTTTGTGAACATACATCAGATTTTCATAGATGTATTGACAAGGGAATGTCATAATATTTGTTTCTTTAAACTTATTGTGTAATGATTCTTTGGGGCCCATATTATAAATTGCACGAACAGCCCTCTCCTGCAGCACAAAAACGGTGTTTATATCTGCAGCATAAGTTAAATCCGCAGTGTTCTGTGATGATTCCTACGATCATCCTTAGACCCTCGCGTTTCATTTATCATAATATATTCATAAAAGGGTATTTGTTATTTCTCAATCACAAATATTATACCTACTGAAAAAGTTCACGTGAAAACTGAATCAATTGTTAGTCTATACACCGATATAACAGTCATTAAAGATCTACGAGTAATTAAAGTTTTGACGACAAATTGTTTTTTCCCCCCAATTAAAACAATATGTTACTGGTTTATTCCAAATGTCCTGTTGTTTATGTCGTAACAGTAATCTGCTACAACTAACTCTGCCGGTCCACTACAAGTTACCCTGCAATTTATTAGAACATCCCCTCACATAAAGTAAACTCGCATTGCGCAAAACTTTCTAATTTGTTGCGTCGTGCGTCGTGGCCAAGTCGCTTTATTAGTTGTACAGTCACCAGCGTAAGTTCCAGGTATCTGTTTATCTAACTAGAAGATTTTTCATAACCGATATCATAACAAAATTGTGTGCGATTCAGAATTTTTCGTCAAAGATATTATCATTATTTTACGTTGTCATGCATTGAGATTTGAGAGCCAGGAAACACCACTAGTGGCTTTGTTTGTTTTAACTATTTAGTACACAAACAGTAACAAACATAACAAATTTTACTTAGAAAACTTTCGTGATTGATTTCAATCATTATTTGCCTGTACCAAGAACTACAGAAGAGAGCAGCAGTGATGATAATGATGATGACACAGCGGGTCAACGCACTGTGCTTTCGTTGACCCAATCCCCACCACCCCGCTCGTCCACTCGCGCGCAGAGAGCAGCGGCACGCAGTGCGAGGCGAGACGTTATTCGGAGCGGATCGCACTCACCCTGATGAAGGTTCACGAATTGAACCGAAACATTGTCGGTCGAAACACCGATAAGACGGTACGTGATAAATCCCGTATTTATAATAATGAAACATAACAAACACAAAATGTTTATTAATGTATAATGGAATTTAAAAAAACAATGGGTATACTCATAAGAACCATTAAAACAATACGCTTTTTTTGGTGTTGTGCAGTCCTATACACTAAAAATAAGATAACCATACTAAAACGCGTCTGATACCAGAGTTGGCTTGCTTTTTACTTGCCACTTTTTTGATGTCGGAAGTTTTGTAGTAATCTCTTTATTTTAGAAGGTTTTTGTGCTTGACTGTGCTTAGTTCCGCACGTGCCCAAGTCCGGGAAGTTTACAATTGAAGTTTATGTTATCCCGTGAACTTGGATAACTTACTGTTGCTTAATGCAATGAAGTGTAGCTAACTTCTTTCAACTTCTAACACTGATACTTGTTAGAGATATTAAGCTGCGAGATGTCTACATACGTCTACATTTTGAACAGATTAAGACACAGCATTTATGAGTGAAAAGTTTCACTCATAAATGCTAATACTACGTTTATACATTCGCGTGAGGCTAGTGACGAGACGAATGGCGAATTATGTAATTAACGATTCAAAACTCGATGTTTTTTTGTTAAATATTTGGTAAAAATTTGTTGTTTTTAGTATTAGTCAGTTAATTTATGAGCATAATCCGATCATATTTAGTTTTATCTTTATTTATTGAAAAATTTAGTGTACGGTTAAGACATAAAATGTACTTTCTATTCTTTTTATGATAGAGAAACCGTCTAATAATTTAAAGGCACGCCATGCCATTTCTATTTAAGTATGCCTATATAGTAGAATACTCTAAGATGTTTTATTGAAGAGATTATTTAATAGAAAGTCTACGTGGCATTGCAAAGGACGCATCTCTAGTTGTGAGCTTCATATTCAAAATTTCAGTAACAGTTTCTTTGTAAAAAACACATCACAACTTCCAGTTTCACATAGCAGCTCTAAGTGGTAGAGAGGAACTATTGCGATCAAACAAAACGAGGTTAAGTGCACATTTCACGCAAACGCTCCAACCCTTTGTACGGAAAGTATTGCAGCGTGTACTGTTTCAGATATTCTTATCGCCTCTCCCGTTCCCGTGAGCAAAAACAGCAACTTTAACTGCCGCGGACCCCGTTCCTTCCCTACATTTGTAGAGATGGGGTACTGAGTTAAGTTAAGTTAACACTTTTCGGCTCAAAAGTTGTACAAAAGTCATAGATTATTTTACTAGTTTTTTTTTTTAATTTATTAAAAGGCATATCGATTCTGTTGTCAACAAGCGGATACTGCAATTAAGATTGAAAAAAAGTTTTTATTGTACTAGTAAACGAATATCAGAATACAAAAATAATAAAAAAATCGGTGAGCTATCCTGGCAATACCAGGCAGATATCCATCCATCATCTTTTTGAAGTAAAACTTCTTTACGCACACTTGACTTAGGGAGTAAGCTGGTGAATTCGTTACGAAAAGTTCGACCGGAAGTTGAGAGGGAGATATAAGTTAGTGAAGATAGAAAGAGAGAGAGTTACGTTTCATATATTTTTAAACATTAATGTGCAAGTGAGAGTAGCGTCTGTCTAGAATAACATAGACTGACCTACAGACGTGTGGACAGCTCGTGGAAATTCATCTGCGGACGCATCTGCCAGAGTCCGCGGACGCATCTGATGACGTGTACAGAAGGATTAAGACACAGTACAGGCCTATTGTCTGTATCATACTGTAGGAGCAATAAAGAGCAGTTCGTTTGCGAGTTTGCTAGCGTTACGTGAACGGTGATGGCTTGATTATTTTTCGTAATTTAATTTCGTTCTTGAACAATTTTATGAATTAATATTTTGAAAAAGAAGTTTTACTTCAGTCGTGTGGTCTAAAGCACACTTCTTTTTTTGCAATCACTCATTTTCGGCGTATGATTTACAATTAGTTAACAGATTTTTCCGTCTTTTAATTTTTTTTAATTTGATGCCCACCCTACCGTACTCCCGTCTTAAGTGATTTACAGGCGCTCTGCGACCCATCCGCGAATATTGCCTAAGAGGGAGACCCGACGAGGTTACTAGACTTCGCGATACCTCCCTTTCTTAACCTCAAGGTGAGACAAGGACGGCAGTCCAATGGTTTGAAATCTAAATTTGAAACGTGAAACCGCCCCAGCGATATCCGGCTAAATGGGTCAGGAAGGCGACGTTTCCTTTTATTTGTAGTAAAGGAAACCGTAGGTAGTAAACTCGGATGTATAGCGAAATTAGAAAGTTATTTGAATTTTATCCAATACGGAAGTTGATGTCAATTTCAATTATTAGAAAAATATCTGGTTATTGTAGGATTCGTTCGTGAAAATGGAAGAAACAGTCTAATCATGTTTGTTTTGTCCCTTTTTCTTGAATTGTGGCTTGAAAATTGCCTTTGATTGTGGCCACTGGTAGAAAAAATCAGTATAGTGAGTAGTTTCTAATCAGTATTTAGGACTATTAGTCTGTGAATTGTGAAAAATGCAACTGTTCCTGAAACTTGTAACCAGAGGTTACATTGTCTTTAATTCACAGATCTAAAAGTGCTGTTCTGTAGATTGGTGAATAAAACAAACTATACATCTTGTTCCATTAAAACTATTTTCTGCTTTCAGTGACAAATCACTATTCGCAAACATACCTTCGTTTTACGAGTACTAGGGAAAGGTAAAACAAACATGTATTGTATTCGTAAACACAGCATGTTCATACCGGCCACAATAAACTAGCAGCGGTCAACGCGAAATTAATCCTAGCACAGATTGCATAAAGCATTGTAGGCTGCCTGACACCGAACATAAACTGTACCAATGGGTAAAACATACGAAAATTTACGATCATATAGCTAACTAGCTGACCAATCCGCAGCTTCGCACGCGTAGTTTTTCAATAAAAACATTACCCTCCTTCTGCGCAGTTGGGTAAAAAAGTAGCCTATGTCACCCGGGGATAGTGTAGCTTCCCAACAGTGAAATATTTTTTAAATCGGTCCGGTAGTTTCGGAGCCTATTCAATACAAACAAATCTTTCCTCTTTATAATATTACAAAGTTTTTTGTAGATGTTGATATGTTCTTTAATATTGTAGAACATACTTTTGTTCTATCATCAATTGTTTCCGCAGTGCATGCGACGAAAGACGTTTTAAGGCACTTTTACACCTTGGGTTACGTTACTTAAGTTTTAGTAATGATCCTTAATCTTTTCTAGCAATAAATATAACCTATGTCACTCAGGGTGAATGTAGCTTTCCAATGGTGAAAGAATTTTTGAAATCGACATAGTAGTTTTTGAGTTTATTCATTACAAACATACACACAAAAATACAAATCTTTCCTCTTTATAATATTAGTATAGATGAAAGGGTTAAACAAACAAATAACCTCCAATTTTATATCATCCTCTTTCCAGATGATCGAATAATATAAAACTCTCGGTTTCCACTGGCCAAGTGGTTCTACTCACAGAAAGTAGTTCTTTTCTAGTTTTCGATACTTTTTGGTAAATACAAAAGCTCTTATTAAATCTGCATACCAAACGATTTACGACTGTGATTTGAGTTTCTTAAATTCCTAATGTAGGTATCTATTATGAATTTTGAAAAATTCTAAGTTATATACTAGAAAATTAATGATAGGATACTATTTAGAGGTGTAACCTTTTTGTAAACAAAGATTTTTTGAAAATGGCGGAGACTTAAACCTGCATAATAAACAAAAAAAATCTAAATATAAATTATAGATCAATTTACAAAACAAACCTCCAATAAGGGTCCATTTTACCACAGATTAACAGCAACCAACATAACTGATGCCCTCTGCGCGGCCAATAAAGCAAACTAATATAACTCAATACACAAAGTACACAATAGGGCGGTACTGTACACATT
This sequence comes from Philereme vetulata, assembly GCA_918857605.2. Lineage (NCBI taxonomy): Eukaryota > Metazoa > Arthropoda > Insecta > Lepidoptera > Geometridae > Philereme > Philereme vetulata. Next base: position 5,793,108 of record OU975473.1, on the reverse strand, counting down.
TTAACGTGGCATTAACACTGCAATATTTTCGGAGGAAATATTATTTGCATGTGTAATATGGGGGCCGACCCCTCGGGAAATAAATGCATTCCTGCACTCGTGCACTTGTCTTCGCTAGAATTCACACGCACACACTCGAATAGTTTTGTTTTAGCTCTGTCTTGCTCTTTCATTCTCAAATCACAGCCAGAGAAAAAGACAAGTATTTTACCGGTGTTACAACTATTTTTATAAATAACGGTGAAAGTGTAGTGTGCTGAAATAAGGTATGACAGTTTGTGAACTTTCGGCCCTGTAGGTTAAACTTTTCCTTTGCGTAATTGAGTTCAGTAGACGTGATATGACATTGCATTTTCCAAGTTTCCATGTGCCAGTGATTTCAAGAGTTTGTACTTAACATTGTTTAAGTAATCAAAGTTAAAAACGGTAGAACTGAATCAACAAATTAAATGAGCTACCAATGAATAGTTCTACTGAGAAACAGTAAAAAATAGCAGCGCATATATATCAGTGCATCCAGATCTCTACTAGACAGGTAGTACAGGTAGAAAAGTATCCACAATAGAAAATGGAAGAGCTTGAACCGAGCAATCTTTCGCTATGTAATCCTTGGTCTTAGGACCCCTTGATCCTAGGACCCCGAACAAAAAAGAGCTTGGTTTAAAGAGCCATCGTTGTTGATATAGGATAAGATAGAAAGAAAGGCTGTGTTATTTTATTTGTAACGGCACATTAGTACTACAAAACGAGACACAGGAAAACATAGAAGTTACATGAAGAAAATATAAACACATAATCGATAACAACTGAAATACATAAATTAGTATAAATACATTAGATAAAATAAAATAAAAAACCGGCCAAGTGCGAGCCGGACTCGCGCACGAAGGGTTCCGTACCATTATCTATAAAAACGGCAAAAAATCATGTCAAAAGTATGGGAGCCCCCTTTAAATATGATTTGTATTCAATAGCACAATTTTATTTATTTACTAGTTAATGCCGTTTTATATTAAGAGCGGTCAAGAAAAATACGTACCTAACTTACATTTTTCTCACACCTTTGCCGAAGAAAATTCAATATAAATGTCAGTTAATAGAGGACGTAGCACTTGTCTACGAGGGCTACGAGCGTTCTACGTGCTACGACTCGTCTCCGTTATTGCTGAACGCTGCCAAGCCGCGAAATGCCGATATTCGCGGCGCACAGTGTCACCGGGGGATAAAAGCCTTTCAGTTATACTTTCACGTCATGAAAACTGAAATATTATATACAAATATTTTAAGTCCACGAAATGTTTATTAGAACAAGTTTTACCATATAATTTAAAAATGTATCATGCGAGTCAAATAAAGTAAATATTTGAGTTTATTACGTATAAAATTGAGCAAACTAGACTTAGGTATAGGTATTGCGAAGATACTATACAACTCACACTTATGGCAACTTGCGCAACGATGCCTAAACGTATTTAGCAACTAAACATGTTTAAACCTTAGCCGGCCATCATAATCTACTTGGCAGTCCTTTTTTTGTATAGTCGGGTATGACTTTACGAAAAACCGGCCTTGGAGTACTTTTCAGATTTAACTTCATAAAAAGGTTGACTGGATGAAATCGCTTCCAAGCGATAAGATCACTCATTGTACTTGCTGCTTTGTTTATTTTTATATTCGTTTCTTTTGTGGTGTACATAAAGTGTTTTCATTCATTCATTCAACCTCGAACTATCCCAAGCCCTCACTCAATTGCACCTCACACAGCTGTACGCTAATGTGAGGGATAGAAATGCACACACACGCACACACCCACGCATATTGCAATGTGTTGCAATGCAGGGGAATTTTCCATTAAATATTTAGATTAGATTTTTCGTGTTCCATATATCATGGTTTAATTGTGTGGGGCTGATTCCTCTCTTTCATTGATGGTCACAGCCTGGGAGATTTGTATAGTAAGCCTTTTATATGATAATGTAATAACGTCTTTTGCTTTCAACGGCCCTAGTCTGAGACTTTGGAATTCACGTTTCGTGTTTAATTTTAACTCACGTAAGCTTATTATTGCCTAGAATAACAAGTAGACTCAATTTAAACGATTAGTTCAGATGTTTCAGTGTTGTTTAGATGCACATACCACTATTTAATCATGACTCATAAACAATGCACATCCTATACTGATGACCGTCATCATCATCATCATCATACCAGCCGTAGGACGTCCACTGCTGGACAAAAGCCTCCCTCATTGATCTCCAGGAACTGCGGTTGGAACCGACCTGCGGTTCTTACCAAGTCGTCTGCCCATCTTGTAGGTGGATGTCCTACGCTGCACTTGCCGGTCCGTGCTACTCGAGAACCTTCCGGCCCCAACGGCCATCTATTCTGCGCGCTATATGGCCTGCCCATTGCCACTTCAACGTGCTAATCCGTCGGGCTATGTCGGTGACTTGAGTTCTCCTACGTATCTCCTCATTTCTTCTCATTTCATTCGATCCCGTAGAGAAACCCCGAGCATAGCCCTCTCCATAGCTCGTTGAGCGACTTTGAGCTTATTCATAAGGCCAATAGTGAAGGACCACGTCTCGGTTCCATATGTCATCACTGGTAACACACACTGATTGAAGACTTTCGTCTTAAGGCACTGAGGTATGTTGGACGAAAAGACGTTGCGAAGTTTCCCAAACGCTGCCCGTCCGAGTTGGATTCGACGATTGACCTCTTTCTCGAAGTTGGACCTACCTAATTGGACTGTTTGTCCTAGGTATACATACGCGTCGACAACTTCAAGAGCCGAGTTCTCAACCATAACTGGGGCAGGGACGACATGGACATTCGACATGATCTTCGTCTTGTCCATGTTCATTTTAAGTCCTACCCGTTGGGAGACTCTGATGACCATAGACACTTGAAATTTGGAGAGTGTGCTTTGTTTAGGAAAGCATTATTTCCACGCGGGCGAAGTCGTGACTTTTTAGTTTGTTTAAAAAGTTGACTATAAGCAAATTGTCACTTAGACTAGCGTTATTTCAGAACTACATGGTTTTTATGCCCTTTTCTATATCGGTTTGAATGAAACGAGGTATTCCACGAACAGCGCCGGTTTGATTAGCACCTATCTTAATATCACTAATGTTATTCCACATAGAAACTGCTTTATTTTTTTTTGTCTATTTTCAGACATTATCCAAATGTTAAATCTGCCCTAATATTATTCTCGCACGTTCCATTACGCCGGATCACCATTGTTGGCTATAAAGCCCGCATTTTCCTTATTACACGCCCTAATATGTTTCAGCATGTTACAACGTGTTTTTTACTTAGCGTCTGATGTTCGCGCGAAATAAACTTATGTGTCTGTAGATAGCTGTAAAATAGATGAAAGATAAGCAAGTGAAGCACGTAAATCAAAGTAACATAAAGAAGATGTAGGTATTGTTTTATTACGCCAGAATTACATTCATCATTTTGTTGAATCATAAATACCACAACTTCCTTTAAAAATCAAACGGTTCTCAAGTTTGTCTGGAAAAGATCGCTTTATTTAACGATAAAACAGACCATTATATATTAATTTGTTGTCTAATTTGAGACCGCCGTTTGTATTGTTATTGGTCGTGTGCATTAAAATAGTTTCTATTCTTTTGCATTGTTTGAATTTGCATTTATTTATATGCCATAATTTTGGTATCGTTTTTTTTTACTTAGAAAACTTTCGTGATTGATTTCAATGATTATTATAAATACGGGATTTATCACGTACCGTCTTATCGGTGTTTCGACCGACAATGTTTCGGTTCAATTTGTGAACCTTCATCAGGGTGAGTGCGATCCGCTCCGAATAACGTCTCGCCTCGCACTATTCGGAGCGGATCGCACTCACCCTGAGGAATTGAACCGAAACATTGTCGGTCGAAACACCGATAAGACGGTACGTGATAAATCCCGTATTTATAATAATGGTATCGTTTTGTTATTTCAAATCACGGCAAAGCATTTTAAAGTATTTTTTTTGTAATTATAAAAGTATACTTATTATCTTTGCGTAGACCCAGGCGGGAAGAGAGAGGTGAACTGGATGCGAATAAAGAGTTGCCAATAATAATAAATATTGCTAGACATTTCACACAGCGCTATCTAGCCCCAAACTAAGCAGAGCTTGTACTATGGGAACCAGATAACTGATAGAATACTCATATACGTTTTTTTGTAAATACTACCTAATAATATATAGAGACACAACCAGACAGAACATTTGAAAGAGGGAAGGGAGGCTTTTTTCCTGCAGTGGGACTATAAGGGCTGGAAATATATAATGTAATCTGATCAATAGATTTAACCATCAGTCATGTCAATATTCCCACGAACGCGAAAAGCAAGAAGGCTCTGTCAGGAAGCATAATTTATTTGCCTATAGGTGCCCTTTGTACAAAGGTCAGTCAGGTCACGGTAAGCCGACTGTAACTCAACAGGTATTACCGTGATCCAGGATGACCGGTCACCGAACGAATTAACATGGCATTTGACCGGGACTCGATTTATGGCCCAGTTAATGACCCGATAGTATAATGGGGATAGACTGATGCCGTAGATATGTGACGTAGTGATAGGCTTGTGCAAATGAGGTAGAGTTTGATAATTGAATCAACAGATCTGTGGGTATTTGTGGTATGTAATAAATTGTTTTGTCATATGATGTGATATGCATAGTTTGTTGTTTTTAATTGTTTTTAATTGGAACTCACTTGCACAATCAAAAAACTAAAATGGAAGTGGGCAGGCGAATTAAAAAGGTAAAATTGACTAGGAACAATATGGTATCCTACAGAAAGAAAGAGAAACAGAGGAAGACCATATCGAAGATGGGAAGACGACTAATAGTTACAGCAGGTGCGATGTGGAGGAGGACAGATCAAGATCGCAAATGAAGACTTTGGGGGAGGTTTATGCTGAAAAACAAAACGATCTTGAATACCAATATCTAATTTAGATTATATTATATTGAACCCTTGCATAACTAGTAGTTAGTTTGTTAATAAGGGCTATTTGAAACTGAAATTGAATTATTATGGCTACCCTTGATCTTGATAGTCCAGGTTAGTTTACCTCACGTAAATTTTGATTTAACTACGTAAGGTAAACTAAACTGGTCTCCGCGGAAGACCAGCGCCGTGGCATGTTAATATACCGCATCATGCTGATCTGAGTGCTATTCCATAGGGCATAGATCTTTAAAATGTACATATTTAAGATGAATTTTTCTTTTTGCGTTGTTGTGTTTGAATAAAATGTTTCCTTTCTTTCAATGTGCATTAATTACCTTATTACTTAGGTACTCTTGGCCACACCACATAGTCACCCCTGACATTGGCTGTCTACTTACTTGCTTAGTAAATAATCTATATTATATACATATATATATATATATATATATAAAAGAAAGTCGTGTTAGTTACACTATTTATAACTCAAGAACGGCTGAACCGATTTGGCTGAAAATTGGTGGGGAGGTAGCTTAGAACCAGGAGACGGACATAGAATACTTTTTATCCCCTTCGACCGCGTTCCCTTGTGACGTGACATAAAACGTCAAAGAGAATACAAGTCACTATAAAACGTGGTATAACAAAAACGCATCTGACATGGAATAACAAAACGTAAATGACAGCTAAACGTAATTTTGTATGTATATATATATATATATATAATCAGTTAGTAATGATGGCCGGGGACAACAATTGACAATTCTACTAGGGTGACGTATATTTCGTATATTGACAGCCCGCGTTATATGCATGTTAAGGCGGTACGAAGTTCGGCGGAACAACTAGTAAATTATATATCTGTTGATAACACTGCACTTTATCAAATATAATTAGAGCGAACTTTAGTTTCGTATGTTTAGATACGATTGATACAATAGATATGGTGGTACAATCCCTATACAAACGCTCAGTGGCAATTCACTAATTATACTTTAGCCAAATTCAATGTCAAAATGTGTGAAACAAACCGAACATACTGTTACGCCGAGGCTGTTACAGAATAAGTAATAGTAAAATAATAGTCGCACAGAACATGAAAAACAATACAACTAGCATGATGACTTTTTAATAAAAAAGCCAGTCACACATGTAAAAACTAGCACACTTAGAAATAAAAGTTATAATTGGTTGAAAGAGAACGTTCAAAAAGGCCTAAAACCATAAAACTAATATAACGGATATAAAACCTTAGCTACTATGGAACATGGTTTATAATTCAATAAAATAAACAGTAACAAAAAATTAAAGTTTACTTCTTCTACTCGGCAAAAGATGGCGCTTTAGAAATAATTTTTATTTTAGTTTCTATTAATTAGAAATAAGACTGATAATGCAATGGCTGTTATTTGATTACCCACAAAACAAAGCTACCAAACAAGAGATGGCGCGCTGTCGCTAACGATTTTTGTTATAGTCTCTAACAGCAATGTATAAGATCGATAATGCATTGACTGTTACTCGCTTGCTCAAAAAACAGCCCTACTCACTTAGTGATGGATACAAGACGAATGTATCGATATCGATTATCACCTGCCTACTACGGGTAACGAAATAGGTACGTCAGGTTATATTTGTGGTGGTCGAAATAAAAAGCTTTTCTTTTCTTTCTTTCTTAACATAATCACAGGTATCAAACTCATAAATACTTTAAAAAAATGTTATATTACTGGAATATTATAAACTGAATTATTATTTGAGGGGCACACTAAAAGTTTCCGGAATCAATAATAAAAAAATACTAATAATGGTCAAAAATGAATTTATTGTTTCTCAAAATATTCTCCCTTTGCGTCAATGCACTTTTTCATAAGATTGAACAAATTTTGAAAACATTTGTGCCACTCCTCCAGTGGTGACGTCAGATACATGTTATTCATACTCTTTGACAGCCTCTTCTGGTGATGAAAACCGTTGATCGGGTATTGGTTCTTAATTTTTGGGAACAGAAAAAAATCACACGGTGCCAGGTCATGACTCTGTATGCTTGATGACTCATAAGTTGTACGTTTTTTTTAATTTTTTTTATGTCTTGCGCCTTGGGGAAACTGAAAACAGAAGTTATTATATTATTTCACACCATAGGTCTAAAATACATTCAGAAAATCATCAATAAAACAACAAGGAATGAACTCCCTAAAACTTATACACCTTTTTATAGGGGGTAACTAATTAAAGCTATCGATAACACATTCATCAGTATATTGGGGTCACATCCCTAATTGAGTAGCTTAAGTTGAGGTTTAAGAGAAACGCGACCTTAAAGAGTATGATTCACAGTCTATTTTGTTTGACGATTTTGCATTTTAAACAAAACTAACAAAAAACAATAAAATAATACTTACCGGTGGTAGGATATGCCCCCTTTTGTTAAATTTTTGGTTCGGCTATAATATTTACACTCTAAAACGGCACAATATGGCATTTTTATATTTTTTTGAAGTACGTTTACCCCACAGTAATTGAAACACGACTGAAGTGAGCGAAGCTAGTAGTGCGCGGAACTCCGCGTACTTGGTGGAACGCGGGCTTCGCCTACTTACGACTTCTATTGTTTTTTGTGTTCTGTGAATAATCGGTTTCTCGGAGTTATACCTACTGTGTCACAGAATAGGTAATACTTGGTGCGGAATATACGTACTTGCTACGTTTTTACCTACAGTGGCACAGAATAAGAAATAGTCGTCAGTCGAAATACCTATACTTTTCTAGTAACTAGTAGAAACATCGAGAAGATTCTGGAAATAATGCGAGGTATAAATAGTGCGTACAGACGCTCAAGAGAGTCAGTCTGGATTTGGCTATACGTGCGAACGTTAGGTGACTTAATATATAATACTCGTATATAATAATATAATATATAATAATGCGAAAAGACGTTTTCCCCAACCTATTAAGTATTTATTTACAAAAAAAAGTATATAAATATTCTACCAGTTATCTGGTTCCCATAGTACAAGCTCTGCTTAATTTGAGGCTAGATAGCGCTATGTGAAATGTCCACAAATATGTATTTATTTTATGTACATATTTATTATAAATTTGAAAGTGACGGTCTCTTCAAATTTATAATATGTATTATTGAAATTTCGTATGTATAAAAATAGATTTTATAATAATTAGATAGAGTATAACATAAAATAACTTATCATGTCCCAATATCTCCTATCTCGAAATAAATTAAAGTCTGTATTCCTTTATTTTACTTCCAACTGAGAATTTCCGTAAAGTTACACCCCAAAAAGGCTAAAACTGTTTGAAAAATGTATTCCCACAGCCGTAATTACAACGTGTTGCCTGTTTCTAAAAGAACAACATTTTCAGTGGCGTTGCAACTGTTGCAATGTGCAAGTGTCAGCCCACTATTTATCTTGTGTTGACGTCGATTGATGACTGGGCTGAAGTATTTGCATACTGCTGACTCGGACCCTGCCCTTGTAGGTACCTTCTGTTTGGGACAGACGGCGACAAAGTTGATCAAGATCTTTAACTATATATATTTGGTGTTTGGTATGAGTATTATTAACAAACAATTAAATAAATATTACTGCACATTTCACACAGCGCTATCTAGCCCCAAACTAAGCAGAGCTTGCACTAGGGGAACCAGATAACTGATAGAATACTTATTTTTGTAAATACATACTTATAATATATAGAGAAACAACCAGACCCGGAACAAATATCTGTAGATCATGCAAACATTTGTTCCGCGGCGGGAATCACACCCGCTACCTCCTGCGTCTCAGCCTACTGTTCGCCCCACGGATGAGGGAAGTACATGTCTGTGGTTCGCCCACTGCACCACGGAGGTCGTCAACAATATACCTTAATCTTATTTTTTCTAAAAACTTACTTGCTACATGTCGTGCACTACCTACAAAAAAAATTTTTCCACACTACGCAAGGGTTAACTGGAAGAGAATGCTCGCTAGCATTAAGTTTACAGACAGATTATGATACAGTGTTGTATTTTTGTGCAATAAAGAATTTTCAATCAATCAATCTTTAAACCTGTTTAACTTAAATTCTTTTATTGATCGATATTGATATTTGACAGTGCGAGGCGAGACGTTATTCGGAGCGGATCGCACTCACCCTGTTGAAGGTTCAGGAATTGAACCGAAACATTATCGGTTGAAACACCGATAAGACGGTACGTGATAAATCCCGTATTTACAATAATGATTGAAATCAATCTTGAAAGTTTTCTAAGTAATATTGATATTTATTTATCAAATCGATATTTATTTGTATTATATATGCTTGATTGGAATAACTTAACGAAAGAGCGAGACCCTCTGACACAGGTACTTTATACTTAAAAAAGGGTTTAAACACACGAAATGTACATAGATCAAGTCTACTGAACTAAATATATTTGATATTTTGTTGAAACTAGATAGCTTTATTGGACATTATTAGAAACATGAAAAGAATACCATAATAACAGAAGTAGAATAGATGACCTCCTCGCTAAAGGCGATCTCTTCCACCCGACTTTTAGACGAACAGCTGGACTAGTGTTTTACGAATGATCATCACACTGTTGATATAAATGCGAAAGTTTGGATGTTTGTTTGTTACTCAATCACGTCGTAACGGCTGAATCAACTTCCATAAAATTTTAGATGTTCGTAGATTATAATCTGGATTAACACAAAGACTACTTTTTATCGTTTAAATCAGGTCACATGGGATAAAAATGGGGTGTCCAGTCAAGTTGCAACAACGATTTAGCTATATTTCTGGGTTACCTACACATTTAGTAAACTCGTACGAAGTCGCGGGCAACAGCTAGTATCACTTAAATTGAACCACGTGTTGTTATTATTTAGCCAGAAATTGCAAAGAATAATTGATTTAAAAAACGACATATTGTAAATAGATTTATGTCGCTGAGAACGAGTTTATTTGTAAACTTATACGTTAGAAAAGATTTTAATATTCGCTACGTTGACAATATTTTAATAGGTTTACTTTTAATCCCATTAACGGTGTCCACTGCCGTTATAGGTACCTATACTCATATAAGGCGCTGTGTTAAATGTCCAGCATTATTTACAAAAAAAAAAGTAGCACTCCGGGAGTGCCGACAGAAGTGAAAACTTAAACAATTGCGTGTGTATTTTTTGTAACAGTGTCGCAAGTTCAATGGTTTTTTTCCCATCTCAAAAAATGCCCAACGCGCATAAAGAAGTTTTCATTAAAAAAAAATTTGGATGTTGCAAAATGATCATGATGGATGTCGCATAAACATGAAAATTTACTAAGAAAGTTGTCTTATCCCCCTCCACAAACTAAAAAAAATCAAATTATATACAGAGGTGTCGGTAACAGTGTCGCGAGTTCAATGGTTTTTTCCCATCTCAACTTATATACAGAGTTGTCGGTAACAGTGTCGCGAGTTCAATGGTTTTATCTCATCTCAAATTATATACAAAAGGTGTCGGTAACAGTGTTGCGAGTTCAATGATTTTTTCCCATCTCAAAAATGTTCAACGCGCCGAAAGAAGTTTTCACTTCAAAAACTCATAAGTAATATATAGTTGTTTCTTAACCCCTGACTAAGAGGTATGTTATATGTTTGACGCCTATATCTGTGTGTCTTTGTGTATCTGTGTTTATGTCTGTCTGTATGTCTGAGGCAGCGTAGCTCCCCAGATAGACCGATTCGGACACAGTTTTTTATAAATAGAATTCTGGTTTATCTGGGAGGGTTCTTGGCTGTATAATTATGGTCAGTCAATCCGAAATTTATCAGCATTTTTCAAAATTGATATATGTATATTACGGGTTCTTATGGGTCTGAGGTTTCTTATATTTTTAACAAGCGACCCGCTCCGGTAACGCACGGGTGCAATGCTGATACTAAATATACTACAAAATGTCTTTATACATTAATTGTATGTTGGTATATGTGTATATTAAATACACAATGTATTTAAGGTACTTAATTGGATAAGGATTAATGCTGTATTGCTTATAATCGCTTAGTAAATAAGCCATTATTTCTTGTAAAAAGTAAAGGATAAAAAATTGTTATTGTGGGTTATCCCTAAGAGATAGACATATACCATCCCGGACTTTTTTGTAGACGTTTTTAAGGTGTAAAATACTGTGGTACATTATTTTGATATACGAGGTTTGTTCAAAAAGTATCGCGAATTTTGAATTTTCGCGGGCTACGTATGTTCGATTTTTGATCTTTTGGTGGAGTTATGTTGGTACTCATGACCCTCACTTATGTTGACAATTTCGGCCATTTTGAATGTCCAGTCAGTTGTTTACAGCTATTGTGCGTGGGCGTGTTTTAGCTTGTCTTCGATTTTCGTCTATTTCAAAAAATGGATCAAAGAATTTGTATCAAATTTTGTGTGAAAAACAACTTAAAGTGCGCGGACGCATTCAGAATGTTGACTGTTGCATACGGCGAAGCTACTTTGGACAAAAGCAACGTTTATCGGTGGTACAAAATGTTCTCAGAGGGCCGAGAAGATGTGAGCGACGAAGAGCGTTCCGGACGCCCGAGCACGTCAACAACAGACGAAAACATTGATGAAGTAAAGAAACTAGTATTGGCCAATCGTCGAATCACCGTCAGAGAAGTTGCTGAGGACCTAAATATATCGATTGGCTCGTGCCATTCGATTATTACCAATAGTTTGGGCATGAGACGAGTCGCCGCGAAATTCGTACCAAAATTGCTCAATTTCGACCAAAAACAGCATCGCATTAACATTGCTCAGGAGCTGTTGGATTCTGTCCGTGACGACCCAAATTTGCTCCAGAGAGTCATAACTGGTGACGAATCATGGGTTTTTGGTTATGACGTAGAAACCAAAGCTCAATCATCCCAATGGAAGCTAAGAGACGGCATCGAAGGAGGAGCTGAACAAGATCACAAAAAATGATTTTTCAAAATGCTTCGAGGATTGGAAAAAACGTTATCACAAGTGTATAATGTCTGATGGGAATTACTTTGAAGGGGACAAAATAGATATTCATGAATAAATAAATAATTCTTGAAAGAACATGAAATTCGCGATACTTTTTGAACAAACCTCGTATCTCGTAGAATTCAGCCTGCATTTGCAATGTAAGCGCAAAAAATGTGTTTATATACGACATCGCATTTAGAAGACATTTAGAAACCTCTAAAATTATCAGTGTTTCTCTACTATAGTATGCATGTATTATACATATAAACCTTCCTCTTGAATTACTCTAGCTATTAAAAAACACATCAAAATCCGTTGCATAGTTTTAAATATCTAAGCATACATAGGGACAGACAGCGGGAAGCGGCTTTGTTTTATACTATGTAGTGATGATGCCTACTCGTAATTATCAGTATTTAACATTTTCTGCAGCAAATAATAAATAAAATAAATAAATAAACATTGCTGGACATTTCACACAGCGCTATCTAGCCCCAAAGTAAGCAGAGCTTGTACTATGGGAACCAGATAACTGATAGAATACTTATATTCCTTTTTTTGGTAAATACATACTTATAATATATAGATAAACAACCAGACCCGGAACAAATATCTGTAGATCATATAAACAATTGTTCCGCGGCGGGAATTGAACCCGCTACCTCCCACGTCTCAGCCGGCTGCACGACCACTGCGCCACGGAGGTCGTCAAAACGTTAATGACAAGCTGAAGGTGAAGGTGGGGTAAAATTATCATGCACTTCCAACTTTTGAACTTTCATGTCTAGCCCAATTATAAGCCCATTTAAACTATTATGTCTCAGTAACCCGTCACGCAGTGTGGCCACGTGAAGGCTCGTCCACCCTAGGGCACTTTTTTTTCGCACCATGGTTTCGGCAACCAAAAACTTTCCCTACGAATTCGAATAATTCCTTCAGTATTAAAGTACAAAGCATTGAACTAGTGAATCTTTTTGATGTCAATAGTCCGGTTGGTACAAAGCACAGCCACCATTCAGTGCGGACGAGAAGTCTTCGAGAAGTTTACCATTCTTGCTAATAATTAATGTGTTGATTGTATATCAATATTATAGATATTTTTCAAGAAAGTATTGTGTATCTTTAATAAATGTGTCCAATATTACGTTATTAAAAAGTGGGCATGTGTAACGTTTGTTACACATACTCTGACTATCCCGTGTAGGTACCTTGGTCTCCGTTAGTCATTGTAGTTGTGACTTTTTCAAATAACGAAGCGTAACCTTGAGCGATTTCAATCAATCGATCAAATCAAGCGATAGATAATCGAACGATTATCTATCTATTTTTTAGTTGTCTTATTTTTATATTTACTGCATTTAAGCCGGAATGAATAAATACAATAGTTAATTAATTTTTTAATTTAATTAATTCATTTACACGCAATGAATTGCGAGCTGGCAATGCAGCCGGAGCTAGCAGCGATCGGGCTAACGGTTGACTTCAACGAAGTGTTCATTTATTCGCGGTTCTTAGACGTTGCGATCCGTCTCGATGCCTGCGAAGTAGCAAATTAGTGGTTCACTTTACACTGAACTCTATGTTAGCCGTTGAGAAATTAAAAATGTTATTGTCCGCTAGAAAACGAGTGATGGTTACGAAGCTTATTAACTTAACGTTAACCTATCTAAGTTAATTCGCGCCCATCGCTAGTTTACGTAACGAGTATGAGGATATCTATTGTGAGGCTATTAAAATCACGAGTTTATTTATATTAGTTATTTTTTTTAGTTATTACTTTAGTTATTTACTTGTCCTGTGTTATTTTAGTGCCTTAGCCTGGAGCATGTTGCAATATCTTGATTGAAAAAGATAATCTTGTAATCGGAACCCTGTAATTATCCCCGGCCAATATTTTCATTATTTTCCCTCAAACGCTTCCCCTCCTAATATAGCTTAATTTAATCAAAATTCTGCTTGCTCTGGCCAATTTTCAACCGCAATATTCCACACAAGAATTCATAATTACCACCCTAACCGGTTTAAGTGAATACAAACGACGTAGATTGATGTTTCAATTACAGTCAATAATATTAATGGAATCTTGATGATAAGTCTGTTTGAAGGTGATACAATACGGAACCTTAAAAACTTTAATCTGATTAATAAATCATTTTTACAATATTAATCCAACTAATAGCCGCCATATTTTTAAAACATGTCGCTCCAATAATTAATTCCGCAGCGTTGACTCCTGACTACTGTGAGATTTAAAAATCGCCCCACGGAGTTATTTGCATTTATCCGGGTTATTAAGGGTATGATCCGGTTATAGGGTAACTTATGCTCGAAATCTGCATATAAATAGGAAAGAGTGGAGGGATCAGGAGCGCTACTGGGACGGGCTCTACCGGGGATTTGTGGATGCAGCCGACCAGGATACCAATGAGGTATCATGTAGGTACCTGCATACTATTAATAAAATATAAACCATGTTTAAACCCCGATGCAAAAAAGGGGTGTTATAAGTTTGATGCCTATGCCTGTATGTGGCATCGTAGTTCCTAAACGGATAGATTAGAAGCGTTTTTTTAGAGAATGCTTGATTATCTGGGGTGGTCCTTAGCTAAGATCAGGTAAGCTGATCCAAAGATTATCAGCACTTTAATAGTTACAAGGTTTATTTTAAATGTTTCATTTAACTTTTATACTAGACTGGTCTAATCAAAGAAAATTATGACACTTAAGCTAAAATTCACGAGGGTTCAACTTGAAAATAGGTTTTAATTTTTTTTAATAGGTTTCGCAATAACTACTTAAAAATGTTCCGTTCAAAAATCGGAAGAGAAGTTATCTAATCCGCCACTATAATACCTCAATGCACTTATCTCGAGACTATCTGATATCTTTCCACGCCTGACTCGTTTTAGTTCCGACTTCCGGTGGATATCGCCTTCCATGGCATTAAATAAGTTTAAATGTGTAATAATTGACACGAACGTGACGCCTCTACACGTAATCTATTTGACTTATAAATGCACTATTCTGTGGTCATATTTCTTTTTTTCATTGGCTTTTTAGAAGCTCCGTAAGATTTCAATACAACAAATTAGTCTAAATCTACCTATAGTTCCTTTAAATAATTGTCAAATACTATCAAATCACTTACACTCATATCTATAAAGAAGTAACTATTTGTTGCTAAGTAATTTCTCAACTAAGTCAATACTTGAGGATAAAATTCTTGGATAAGAAATCTAATTCTAGAGTTAAGTAATGCACTATTTATACTAAAAACGGGATATTTACCATGATTTGTGAGTATTTGAGTATCCCGATATTTCGTTTACCCGTGATCATGGCGCATGCAACTGCGCCGAAATATCGGGATACTCAAATACTCACAAATCATGGTAAATATCCCGTTTTTAGTATAAATAGTGTTCATAACCATGATAGTTTCAAAAGTTAAGTAATGCACGTTACTTAAGCAAGGTCTTAAGTAAAAGTTGATGCCCAATATTGGCAACATTTTATAACTGCGTTTCTTTTCACGTAAGTAGTCCCTTAGCAATTTTTAAGTAAGAGTATAGGAGTCCAATCTTAATGTTTTGCATAAACCTAGATTACTTGATCGGAAAGTGCCCTTTGATTAATGTAATTTCTGTGAGACTCACTAGATTTTCTTTGTTATTTACAAAATGACTAAGCTTCTGAAACAACGTCACGAATCAAGAAGAAGAGGCAATATTTACAGACTGTTTTCAGTTAACATAATCCGGTATTCTCTATACAAAATAACGATACGTTATGGTTAAGCTGCTCCAGAGATTTATCGCTATTTGGTATCCATATGCATTTTATCTCTCGCCACTTATTAAAACCACTGTAATTTTCGCATTAAAATACACTACCGGCCGAGCTGAAAACAGTGATTACACGTCAATTTTAACATTTTAAATAATGATAAAAAATATGAATGTTGCTAGTCCATTATTCCCGTTATACAAACTCGCTTATTACTATTGAAACATATTTCACAGAAAAGCGCGTTAAAATCGCACGAAAGCGAATGTAATTGAGCAGACGGGAAATAATAAATGCGATTCATTTCACTTCGATGCAAGTTCGAGTCTCAAGTGCTTTCCAGCTCTTTGGAATTGGTTCCGATAATTAATGTTACCTTATTATTGAACCTACTACTTATACTAATAACTTGATATCAACTTTACAAGGAACACACGTTAATTTAGTATTGGGTTTAGTCTAGTAACTTACTTTGAAACCTCAATAGCGTTATACTTAAGTTAAGAGTAGTTGAGTTCCTTGTGAAAGGGCTCGCCCGGGGCATTGCTGTGTTTCGGTTTGAAGGGTATGGTTGCCGGTGAAATTACAGGCACATGAGGCTTTACGCTTGTATCCTCAAGTTGATAGGCGTAGAGCCGTGCATCATAGGGCACGTATCTAAGGTGTGTGATCTACGAGGTATAACTTTGTTATAGGCGATTAAGCTTGTTCCATCTTCAAGTCGTATAAAAAAAAGTTGTACTTTGAAATTCGACAGAGATGCATCATATTTTGTTTCTAAGTTCCAAATAGCCTGATAAAAAACTGTTTTTGCTATTCACCATTCTAGTCTGACCCATCGACGGCCCGCCACTGACTATGACCTATGGTGATGATAGGTCGTGTAAGATGATAACCGAATGGTGGCCGTGGAGCGGCTATAGAATCGTGGGCAGTCTGGTACCGAAACAGCCCAAATAGACTGCAAACGATTAATAGATAAAATAATTAAAATGTATGTAGGTATGTTTCCGAAGACAATGTCGAAGAAAGAGTGAGGTGGAGGAAAAACTGAAGGATGGCTGACCCCACCACCATATGGGATAAATAGCAAGAAATATAGAGAATAGGTATGTCGCCGAACTAAGAACCTGCATTCAATTGAATTCCGCTTGAATTCTACAAAATTAAATAAATTATGACCAGTAGGTGGTCAATTGTACAACCTCATCAGCTAGCTGCCTTTGAATTGCAGGAAAGAAGCCTCCTCGGCGCAATCTGGAAACAACTAGGGCATGGTAATGCAGTGCTCTAGGCTGGCCATTTTTTTCTTTACGATGACTCATCGAATCAATTCCGCCTTAGAAGTACAATGCCACATCACTATGTGCGATGGACACACACAAACAAGCAGTTTTCAAATGAAAAATGCGTCAGAGTTAAAATAATTAAAACTCATAATTGAAATCGCATTTCTTCCCAGAACCAGTGAAACCGTTGCGTGTATTGCGCCAATTACGAGAAGGAAGCAATTAAAACAGGATATATTTACGATCGCTGAGACAACGTGACGCCGAGGGTTACAACTTATTATTTATAGTCGTCCTTGGTTGTAAGTTGTAACCCACTTTTGGTGCCCCGGAACACAGACTATTTATCAGTTGACGACCTCCGTGGCGTAGGGAGCGAATAGCCGGCTGAGACGCAGGAGGTAGCTGGTTCGATTCCCGTCGCGGAACAAGTGTTTGCATAATCTACAAATATTTGTTTAGGGTCTGGATGTTTTTCTATATATTACAAGTATGTATTTACAAAAAAAAATGTATATACGTATTCTATCAATTTTCTGGTTCCCATAGTACAATCTCTGCTTAGTTTGGGGCTAGATAGCGCTGTGTGAAATGTCCAGCAATATTTATTGATTGAGTTATCACTAAATACTCACAATGTAGTACAAACTAGTGTCTGCCTGCATAGTCTGCTTTCAGTACTAACTGAAACACAACATCATACAAGATAAGAAAAGGTTACTTCTGAAAACTTCAGCGAGTAAAAGACATACTTACAAATATGAACAACTTTCACTATAAGCACATTGGGAGTGAAAACCTATAGAACCTATAGAAATATACGGAGGAGGCCTGCTTCAGTGGATGTCCTATTCCTGATATGGTGATCACGATAAAACTGAAAATCAGCCTTCTTACACCCGATGTAAATAGATATGTCTCAATATATTTTCCCGCTACACTTTGCATCAAGTTTTTTTTCCTATGTCTTCAAAAATTAGAGCTCTGTAAAAATTTACCATATCCATAAAAAGCTTTCAACAAACCGAAGGATTTCGAGAATTCGCTATGTGAACCGTAGATAACGTGCAATGTCAGGCGCGGGCTGCTAGTTAATAGTTATAGTTGATTATTATAGTCATACCTTATCTATAGGATAGGAGTATGGGATGCGTATGGCCAAGTTATGTTGTAATTAATGGGGCACCTGAGTATCATAATTAATGGGCTTAGAACATTGCTTGGTATTAAGTGCAGATATCTAATGTACCAACAGGTAACACGAGATATTGCGTTTAAGGATATTATTTGCGCTATTATTGTAAAAATATGGTATACGTGTACTGGTGTGAGTACAAAAGCGAAGTAAAAAGCCTAACTATCTTGTAGTTAGGAATAGAATAAAAGAATGAAATAATCATTTATTTGGTACATACAAAATGACACATGGAACAATTATAAGGAAGGGTTATAGTTACTAATATATACTATAATATATACCTAGTCAGATCATAAATTCTGTCACATGTTTAATATAAAATAATTGAAACAAGTTTATTCATTATGTAACCATTTATATACCAAAATGAACTTAACAAAACATAGATTCTTATGACACTAAAGTTTATTCAAAATTACCTCCGTGATTTTGAATACAGGCCTTCAATCTGCGCGGCCAGTCGTCTATCGCAGCACGAACGAGGTCCATGTCAATATCGGCGGCTGCCTTAATCAAGGATGTCTTGAGTGACTCCAAATTGGGATGAGGCTTTGAGCACGCCTTTTCCTCCAAGTATTGCCATATCTTGTAATCTAACGGATTCAAATCTGGACTGGAGGAGGGCCAGTCTTCGTGCCGGATGAAGTCGATTTCACGCGCCGCTAGCCAGTCTTGTATGCTCTTCGCTCTATGAGCTGGCGCCGAATCTTGTTGGAATACCCAGTGCCTGTTATTGATGGTATGAGAAACAGGTTCCACAAGGTTCGTCAGGACTGTATTTTGATACACAACTGCATTCGTTTTTACATCTTTCTCACAAAAATGTACCTCTGTTAAGCCCCAATAAGAAACTCCCAACCATACCATGAGCGAGGATGGAAAATGACCTCGTTGGACACGCGGAATACGGTTGCTCGCTTCTTCACTACTGTGTGCGTACACCTCATCATTTTGTTTGTTGTAGCTCTCTTCTACGGTAAAATTTTTTTAACCGAAAAAATAATTTCCCTATATTTTTTTCCCGCGTACCGCTTCAACAAAGCGCGGCATCTCTTCAGTCTCAGGTCCATTAGACGAGCATTCAAACGATGTCCTGTTTTTCTTCGATATGCCCGAAGCCCTAAGTCTTCATTTAACACCCTTTTCACCGTGGTTCTGCTTAACCCCATCTGAAGGGCCAACAGTTTCTGCTTACGTTTGGGATTTCTTTGAATTCGCGCCTTCACAGCTTTTATCACTGCTGGAGTCCTAACAGACCGAGGGCGACCACTTCTTGACCTGTCATCTACACTAGAGTCTTCATTGTATCGTTTGATGGTGCGATAAACGAATCTTTTAGTTATATTAAAATTTTTCAATATGTCAAAAATTTGAATTGGCGCGTAACCGCAACGATGCAACGCAATAACTGCAACACGGTCTTCTTTAAGCGTTCACTCCATATTTAAAAATGAGTAAAATTCTAAAAAGTATACATTTTTATTTTCATGACCAATTCGAAATTCGAATTCTATAAACTTTTTTGTGGCCAGCATTCTAAAAGAAAAGTTTTTACTGTGTGACAATACTTATGACCTGACTAGGTATAATATAATATTTACTATAATTATACTTAAGAGCCGTTACTAGTTAGGAATTATCGCATGTACTTTTTGGCATTAAGTTCGCTTTTGTACTGTATTGTTTATGTGCAATATTGTTTCAATCAAACTACCCACAGATGAGTACACGTATACCATATTAAATTTGATAACCTTTGTGTATATGCACAATTATGAAACTTATTAATATTTCCAAGGAATAATTTACCTAATTATAATGTCCAGTATACAAGGTACGAGTATGTCCTTTACAAAAATATCTAAAGTAGATAAGTAAAGATAAGATACGTACGATAAGATAAGTAGAGTATACATACTCTACTTATCTACATTAGAGTACAGTACAGTAGGGTAGAGTATACATACTCTACTTATCTACATTAGAGTACAGTACAGTAGGGTAGAGTATACATACTCTAATTATCTACATTAGAGTACAGTACAGTAGGGTAGAGTATACATACTCTAATTATCTACATTAGAGTACAGTACAGTAGGGTAGAGTATACATACTCTAATTATCTACATTAGAGTACAGTACAGTAGGGTAGAGTATACATACTCTAATTATCTACATTAGAGTACAGTACAGTAGGGTAGAGTATACATACTCTACTTAACTACATTAAGAGTACAGTACAGTAGGGTAGAGTATACATACTCTAATTATCTACATTAGAGTACAGTACAGTAGGGTAGAGTATACATACTATTATTATCTACATTAGAGTACAGTACAGTAGGGTAGAGTATACATACTCTAATTATCTACATTAGAGTACAGTAGGGTAGAGTATACATACTCTACCTAACTACATTAAGAGTACAGTACAGTAGGGTAGAGTATACATACTCTAATTATCTACATTAGAGTACAGTACAGTAGGGTAGAGTATACATACTCTAATTATCTACATTAGAGTACAGTACAGTAGGGTAGAGTATACATACTCTAATTATCTACATTAGAGTACAGTACAGTAGGGTAGGGTATACATACTCTACTTAACTACATTAAGAGTACAGTACAGTAGGGTAGAGTATACATACTCTAATTATCTACATTAGAGTACAGTACAGTAGGGTAGAGTATACATACTATTATTATCTACATTAGAGTACAGTACAGTAGGGTAGAGTATACATACTCTAATTATCTACATTAGAGTACAGTAGGGTAGAGTATACATACTCTACCTAACTACATTAAGAGTACAGTACAGTAGGGTAGAGTATACATACTCTAATTATCTACATTAGAGTACAGTACAGTAGGGTAGAGTATACATACTCTAATTATCTACATTAGAGTACAGTACAGTAGGGTAGAGTATACATACTCTAATTATCTACATTAGAGTACAGTACAGTAGGGTAGAGTACACATACTCTAATTATCTACATTAGAGTACAGTACAGTAGGGTAGAGTATACATACTCTAATTATCTACATTAGAGTACAGTACAGTAGGGTAGAGTATACATACTCTACTTAACTACATTAAGAGTACAGTACAGTAGGGTAGAGTATACATACTCTAATTATCTACATTAGAGTACAGTACAGTAGGGTAGAGTATACATACTATAATTATCTACATTAGAGTACAGTACAGTAGGGTAGAGTATACATACTCTAATTATCTACATTAGAGAACAGTACAGTAGGGTAGAGTATACATACTATAATTATCTACATTAGAGTACAGTACAGTAGGGTAGAGTATACATACTCTAATTATCTACATTAGAGTACAGTACAGTAGGGTAGAGTATACATACTCTAATTATCTACATTAGAGTACAGTACAGTAGGGTAGAGTATACATACTCTAATTATCTACATTAGAGTACAGTACAGTAGGGTAGAGTATACATACTCTAATTATCTACATTAGAGTACAGTACAGTAGGGTAGAGTATACATACTCTAATTATCTACATTAGAGTACAGTACAGTAGGGTAGAGTATACATACTCTACTTATCTATGTACATTAGAGTACAGTACAGTAGGGTAGAGTATACAACCTCTACTTATCTACATTAGAGTACAGTACAGTAGGGTAGAGTATACATACTCTAATTATCTACATTAGAGTACAGTACAGTAGGGTAGAGTATACATACTCTAATTATCTACATTAGAGTACAGTACAGTAGGGTAGAGTATACATACTCTACTTAACTACATTAAGAGTACAGTACAGTAGGGTAGAGTATACATACTATAATTATCTACATTAGAGTACAGTACAGTAGGGTAGAGTATACATACTCTAATTATCTACATTAGAGTACAGTACAGTAGGGTAGAGTATACATACTCTAATTATCTACATTAGAGTACAGTACAGTAGGGTAGAGTATACATACTCTAATTATCTACATTAGAGTACAGTACAGTAGGGTAGAGTATACATACTCTAATTATCTACATTAGAGTACAGTACAGTAGGGTAGAGTATACATACTCTAATTATCTACATTAGAGTACAGTACAGTAGGGTAGAGTATACATACTCTAATTATCTACATTAGAGTACAGTACAGTAGGGTAGAGTATACATACTCTAATTATCTACATTAGAGTACAGTAGGGTAGAGTATATATACTCTACTTATCTACTTTTGATATATATTAATTGAAATGAATTTATCGAAAACGATAAGATATGTATAGGTACATACATAACATGTATATAACATCTTATTGTTTTTGTATATCATGTAGGTATTTGTTGTTAATATTGTTATCATTGCTTATTTATTATATAAATATGTTTATTTTTGATAATTGGTCTTATTATGTTTATTATGTTTAAATTTGTGACGTCACCACATAAGGCTCTGCCTGAAAACCAGCGCTGCTTTGCATCATTTATTGCAAAGCAGCATAAAGCTGAAGCAGAGCCTGTTTGGCTACGCGTGACACGGAGCGGGACTAGTTGGTGCACCTACCTACTACCTACTGGTGGGGCAGGTACGTATGTGTTCTAGCTGTAGGCCTAATTTAATCTCATTGTTTTGTAATTTTCCTGTCTATCTATTTTGTTTGTGATCCGTTCTATGTTTCTTTGTGTGTGTCAAATAAACAATTCAATTCTATTCTATTCTATACATGTATTACCCGTGCGCGATAAGTTGGGACCTGAGCGCGGTGACGTCATATTGGCGTGTTTGTACCGCCCGCAAAAAAGCGATTATAACAAGCAGCCGCCCGCGGCTTCGTCTTTGATTTTTTTAACCTAATTTATTATGTTACTCAAAGAGGACGCTGCTTTTTATCTAATCTTTTTTACACTATTTGAATAAAATAAAAATACAATGTTTAAGTTTATACATTTATTTTATCTATTATTTACATTATCTCATCTTTGTCACAACTTAGTGGATTTATGCCTTCTAGAGGTTGTTCTTCGTCCTCAGTCTCACTATAATCACTTGACGAAGAGGTATCCGATAAATTTACAATTAATTGCGATTCATTCGTCTCTTGTAAGAGGTCATCGTCCCAATACTTTTGTCGAAGCCTGTCCACATGGTTGACTTCTTTTTTCCAGACAACAAAACAATAACACAAACGAAAACTAAAAGAATTCCAGAGCGCGTCGTTACGTGACGTAGGCCAGTACGAGACTAAAAACCCTAGTAAAAAATAGTGATGCGAATGGTACAATACGGACGCCATCGAGGAAATGCAGGGGAAGCGGTCGGGGAGTCGCATTCCTAGCAGGTCCCAAGTTATCGGGCACGAGTAATACATATTCCTGACACCCACGACACAGGGCATCCTAGTGTGGGTTCAGGACTGTGTGCCTGTGAGCCTACCCAACGTGCTACCTACTAATTTTTTTATGATGCTTTTATGCAAGTTTAAGTTTTTGCTCGTTATTAGTTCAATTAAAATAAAGGAAATGCCACTCGTAAAGAGCTAATTTACAATAATCGAGTGTTTAAGAGACATTAATAGGTGCATAAAGTCACCGGTAAAATCTTACTATCATAATACAATCTCGCATAAAACAAACACCATAATATCACCGTAGAGCGGAAATACAATAATCACAAGCAGAATTTAATCAGTTCAAAAAAACCTGCCTAAAACAAACAAACAAAGCAGGCGCTATATCGATTTACCATCAGAAGTCGACCCGTTAATTTTTAACGACAATGTTCCAACTCCCTAATTCCCATCGATTATATCTACATTACCATCGGTAGATGTCGGTCTGTCATCGTAATGCACCGCGAGTCCGCGACCCGAGCCGAATGTTAAATTATTCATCTGTTAAGTATTTTTGTTACCGTAGAAGTCTAAAATAGGGAACTATGAACGATCTATGAGAAAATTGGGTCAAATTATGCATATTGAATAGTCTAAGGTATAATAGGTAAGTTTTACTGGTGGTAGAGCTTTTGTGAACGAGCTCGAGGAAGTGGGCACCACCGCCTTACCTTTATCTGCCGCCAAATAGCAGTACTTGCGCTGCTGTGTTCCGGTTAGATGGTAATGGTATGTTCCTGTAATTACTGGCACATAGGCATAACAGCTAAGTCCTATAGTATGGCAACGTATCCGCAGAGATCAAGACAACATAATACCTTGCTTTGAATTCTATGTGGATATCCATGGACTGCAGTAGCCACTTAACATCTGGTGGACTGCATGCTCGTTTGCCATATAAGTAGTATAAAAAAAAAGATTGAAAAAAGTACACCGCAGGCTCACGGTCTTTTTTAGACCCACGATGAAAAAAAGAGAGAAAAAAGAGATATGCAATAAACTTGGTGCCTATGTCTGGCTGTGGCATCGTAGTTCCCAAATAGATGAACCGATGTGGACGCTTTTTTATAGAAAGCTAGTTAACAAGAATAGTTCAGCGTTTGACCACTACCTTACCTGATGGTAAGTTATGGTGTGATCGAAGATGGAACACATTTGCCTATATAGAATTTGTTTACCTTTGTCTTGAAGACTCCGAGGTAAAATAGTGATTCAAAAAAATAGACACCGGAAGCAAGTTACACTCTTAAATCATACTAAAAATGATATTGAAGATTTCTTGTAACCTGCGAGCAAAGAACATCTAAGGATCTAGAAACGCAAGGTCCAGTTTGATCATAATGTTGACATATTCGTAACGCCAAATCCCTTCCTGTTTTTAAAAACATTGTTAATATATATTATCTGTCGTCCATCGCTCACTAACACTTCGCAACTTTAAATTTGTATAAATAATTTTTTTACTTATGTTTTTAGAAGTAGGTTATTTAATTAATATATAATATTTATATATGTAATATATATAAATATTATATATTAATTAAATAACCAGTAATATAAGTACTTGTTCTGTTAGTTATTCTGTTATTTATTATTTGATTTACTCCGCCGTCCTCATTTGTTCACACAGATCCTGTCCATCCAAAGGTTGCCTGGAAGAGATATCTTTTAGCGATAACGCCGCCCATTGTACCTTTGATTGAATTGTGTATTCTCTTTTGTTTATTTTATTTTTAATGGTGCGCAATAAAGAATTTATCTATCTATTGAAGCAACAAGCATATACTCGTGAATAAGGAAACGACTGAGTAAAATGACGTTACAAAAATGTATTCGCTAATAGTATTTTTCGAACTTTACCGATCACTGTACATAAATACTGATTTAAACGTGTATTTATCGCGTGTGGTCCCGGGCGGACCACGGCTGTTGCTACACAGTCAAAACGTCGGAATAACAAATAAAAAAGGTACATACGTGATAAATATCCGTTTAAATAAATAAATAAATATTGGTGGACATTTCACACAGCGCTATCTAGCCCCAAACTAAGCAGAGCTTGTACTATGGGAAACAGACTACTGATAGAATACCTTATATACTTTTTTTTTGTAAATACACACTTATAATATATAGAAAAACAACCAGACCCGGAACAAATGTTTGTAGATCATGCAAACATTTGTTCCGTGGCGAGAATCGAACCCGCTACCTCCTGCGTCTCAGCCGGCTATACGCCCACTGCGCCACGGAGGTCGTCAAAAAATCAGTAATTATTTATGCTAATATTTAGAGATATGTAAAGAGGGCTACAGAGAAGTGGCCGTAGCAACCCTGGTCGTCCGCCAGCTCGTTGGGTAGACGAAAATTAATCATTTTGGCGGGGATCACCAGGATCAGAGATACTCAAAATCGAGGGCAGTGGCAGAATCTAAAGGAGGCTTTTTTTTTATATTGCTGGACAAATCACACAACGCTATCTAGCCCCAAACTAAGCAGAGCTTGTATTATGCGAACCAGATAACTGATAGAATACTTATATACTTTTTTTTGGTAAATACATACTTATAATATATAGAAAAACAACCAGACCCGGAACATATATCTGTAGATCATGCAAACATTTGTTCCGCGGCGGGAATCGAACCCGCTACCTCCTGCGTCTCAGCCGGCTATTTGCCCACTGCGCCACGGAGGTCGCTTAAACTCAGCACAAGTCTATACTTCTTGTTGTCTATACATCAGCCTATGCTGATGATGATAATGATGTAAAGATACACAAGGATAAGTCTACACAAGTAAATCACCGTTTAATATAACTTTTAGAAACTAACATGGTTGTGAAAACTATTTTCACTAAAAACTGACTATTATCCATGATTTCTGAGTTTTTTAGTATCCCGATAACTCAAAAATCATGATTATTAGATAGATAGATAGATAGATAGATAACTCTTTATTGAATTACCACACAAACAGAAATAATAAAAAAAATAAGTACTGGGTTAAAATAAATAAGACAATACAATGGGCGGCCTTATCGCTAAAAGCGATCTCTTCCAGGCAACCTTTGGATGGAGCGAAATTTTTAAAAATTACGGAGTGCGGTGTACTTTAGCGGATACATTACATTTACACATAATATATTCTAAGATATAATAATAATATGAAGTTTTAATCCTAATACTTAATATACTTATAAAATAGAATATTATCCCGTTTTTAGTGAAAATAGTCACCGTTTAATGTTAACAGCTACCGATTTCAGACATTCACTGCAACATTTTAATTTCAGCGAAGCAGTGAAATAACCGAGTTTTGATTATAAGTGAATTACCAAATCCACGGTTTTATTATTCAGTAGCCGTGGGCAGCAAATGAAGTCTTGCCTGATGAGCTAAGTTTTAATTTGGAAAGACCACTAACTTTTTGGAAGATGAAAATGGTGGGAGTAACAGCAAATAACTTTTTTATACTGTGAAAGGATTATAGAAAAATGTTGCCGAAAACGAGAAAAATCATGTGTGTGCGTGACCACATGGTTTTTTTTGCAGTGATAGTAACTAAAAGGTTTAGTAAAAGTTATAAAACCTTTGTAAAACGAATATTGGAGTGTGTAAAGAATTTATTAAAAGTTATGCTACCAAAAGTGTGGTGTTTCAGTTCTCACACTTGACCTTCCAAATCTGGGGAAGTGGTAAGGAGAACATTTCATTTTCTGTGGTTCTAGATTCTTTTTAATGATGTCTACAAATCTTTCAGGTACTAGGTGTTTAAGTATTAAGATTCACTTTTATCATAATTATAAATACGTGATTGCCGGTCGTTGCACCGATAAAACGATACGAGATATATTTATTTCATTTATAATATTGATCATATGAGTTTGATTGTGACTTATGCTTTTTGCTATTTTAAATTCATACTTAAAACAAAAGCTACAGAATTTCTAGTAGTTATGTAGGTAGGTATCTCAACATCAGGTGGGCCATTTCCTTGTCCAAATTCAGGGATCCAGAGAATTATCAAAAAAATTGTTCTTATTATTTGAGAATAGCTATGTATGTTTTATATTTTTCGATTTGATTTAAACTACACGTACAAAGAACAAAACTTAATTATTACAAAGATAATTTGAAATAATTAGTGATGACTTTTGACTTTTTATTTGGGTAAATCGTGTGCATTTTCGGGTTCAATTCTTAATTTAAATCATATAGGTAATATCAAATAGCTTGCGTGTTCAAAAACTCGCCGTTATTGTCACATATTACCCGTGCGCGATAAGTTGGGACCTGAACACGGTGACGTCATATGGGCGTGTTTGTACCGCCCGCAAAAAAGCGAACATAACAAGCAGCGTCTTCGTCGCGTTTTTCGTTTTTAAAAAACTAACACTTTTAGCACGAGGTTTCTTTCTCCGTTATGCAAAGGTTTACCCTTCATAATGAC
Source organism: Philereme vetulata (assembly GCA_918857605.2). Lineage (NCBI taxonomy): Eukaryota > Metazoa > Arthropoda > Insecta > Lepidoptera > Geometridae > Philereme > Philereme vetulata. The sequence continues at coordinate 5,765,013 of OU975473.1, read as the reverse complement.
AACAAAAACACTTAACAAGAACTATAACAACAAAAACTACAACAACAAAACAATAACACAAACGAAAACTAAAAGAATTCTAGAGCGCGTCGTTACGTGACGTAGGCCAGTACGAGACTAAAAACCCTAGTAAAAAATAGTGATGCGAACGGTACAATACGGGCGCCATCGGGGAAGTGCAGGGGAAGCGGTCGGGGAATCGCATTCCTAGCAGATCCCAAGTTATCGCGCACGAGTAATAGTTACATAAGTAACGTAGAAGTCTCTGATGCAACGTTCCTCGATAAATAACACCAAAGACACAGAATAACTAGCACTACGTTTTTTACCAAAGGGTTCAAGTCTAATGCCGTTTGCTCACGCGACCAACTTGACACAACTTTCTGTCGTCCATCATGTACGCTGCCTTAGTTTTTCTATAAGATATACTTGAAATATCTTTAGCTTGCACGAATGTCGTCGCGGGTTTTGTAAAGGAGAAAGTAGAACTGAAATATCTAAGTACGGAGGAGATGAAAGTTAGCAACTAAAGGTATTCAGCAAATCATAATTTAAGACACGGTAGTTAGCAGACATTTCCTGATTTATTTATTCAATTTAGAATATATGGTTCCTAAGTAAAAGGAATCTAATAAAACAATCATATGATACAGACTTCATCAGAATATCTATAAATAAGCGAATATTTAATTCATTAAATAACTAACCACCAATATTCCAATACATAATCCTGACCCCACTAGGATCCCTACTATCTAGACACGCGGTAGCGTGTCAAGCCAAGTTCAAGCTAACAGGACTGGCGAGCAGCACCGTGTGTAATATTACACGAACCATGTGGAGCCACTTTTGACCACCTCATAACCCAAAAACTATTTCAAATAAACATGTCAAATTTGGCTCATATATTGAGACTTGAGATGTGCTCCCAATTTCATAAACACACCTCAAACTGTTATTTAGATATTAACGTCTAAAAATCGTCATTTTTATAACTGACTGACTGACTGGCTGAACTATAGATAGGTCAAAACTCTAACCCAGTTCTAGATTACCTAGAAAGTTCAAATTTGGCATCCAGATAGGTAGTTGGATGAATATAAAGGAATAAATCAGAAACTAGTAAATATTTATCATCTAATATATAAAATTCTCGTGTCACAGTTTTCGTTGCCATACTCCTCCGAAACGGCTTGACCGATTTTGATGAAATTTTTTGTGCTTATCCGGTATCTATGAGAATCGGCCAACATCTATTTTTCATCCCCCTAAATGTTAGGGGTAGTCCACCCCTAAATTTTTAATTTCTATTTTTTTATGTTACAACATACAAAAATACATACAATCCCTTCTACGATCAACCCTTATTTTTTAATAGCAATTATTTATATGGCAAAACAACGTTTGCCGGTTCAGCTAGTTATATTATATTTTTTTAATTCATTGATTCTATTAGAAACATTTACGTATAGTGCCTGTAATATAAGAATCAACAATCAAAATTGTTTATATAGAAAATAATACAAAAAGACAAGTATACCCTGTAAACGTAGGAAAATACTGTAGATTAACAAAAACCATTTGGTATTAATTTTATTATGAATATAAATAACTAGCTGACCAATCCGCAGCTTTGCACGCATAGTTTTTCAATAAAAACATTACCCTCCTTCTGCGCAGTTGGATAAAAAGTAGCCTATGTCACCCGGGGATAGTGTAGCTTCCCTACAGTGAAATAATTTTTTAAATCGGTCCAGTAGTTTCGGAGCCTATTCAATACAAACGAACAAATATTTCTTCTTTATAATATTAGTATAAATATATCCTACAAATAATATCTGTACAAAAATTAATGATATCCCATCAAAAACATAAATGTGAAATGTGAGTCAAGTTCAATAAGAACGCCTTGGTTTTGGACTTCAACGACAAAAGAAATCAGATCTAATAATGGATTGTGGTAGTTCCTGAAATAAATTTATAACAACATAAAATATTACTTAGAAAACTTTCGTGATTGATTTCAATTATTAGTGCGAGGCGAGACGTTATTCGCAGATCGCACTCTCCCTGATGAAGGTTCACGAATTGAACCGAAACATTGTCGGTCGAAACACCGATAAGACGGTACATGATAAATCCCGTATTATAATAATGAACATAAAATATTTTATAACAACTTAAAATGTCATTTCTTCTTATAACCTAAGATAATATATTGCAGCCTAAGGTCTGACTTGGCTAGTTTTCAAATACTCATTCACCGCGCTACGGAGGTGTAGTATTTGCTATCCTTTATTCCTAGACCATTCCATTCCTTTATATAAAGGATATCATATATTATACTTATGTCGTGATCTTTGATTATTTTACTGTAAAACGTTTTTTCTCGTAATGGCAACAAGACAGTTTAAGCCTTGTATTTTTATAAACTGGCAATAAAACGCGCTGGGGTGGGTCGAATGATTCATTTTCGCTTGACAAAAAGAAGCCTCAACGAAGATGTCGCGAAGACCCGGTAGATCTTCGTTGGCGCTCGACAAGTTAACACGTTCTTAAAATAAGTAGGAACTGTATTAAATAAGTTTAAATTGTACCTGCATATTCTATCTTGCATTTTATACTTAATAAAGGAAAAGTATTCCGAAGTTTATTTGTCTGTCTCCTTCAATCTACAACACTTATTACATAATTTTTTCAAGTGTATTTACAGTGTATCCATACCCTAAAGTCGCAACCCTTTGACAAACAAAATTTTATGCAAAACTCATAACTATTTTTGACTGGTCGCAGTCACGATTTCTTCATTAGCCAGGGAAATAAATTAACACCCAAATTGGCGTAAATTTTTAACAAATGTGAGCAAGCTTTTTCTTCTCATATAAGTGAACAAGTTTTGGTTTCAATGACTTTTTACTTTTTATTTGCATTTATTTATCTGTAAAATAATTCGTATGAGACGTTTATAAGTTGATATATATCATCATCATCATCAGCCTTTCTCATCCCACTGCTGGGCACAGGCCTCTCTTCGTTGTCGCTATTCACCTCTGTCCTGCGCTGTTCTAACCCACATACGACCTGCGATTTTCGATATATATATATATCTGGAAAGTGAAAGAAAAATTGAGGAGGGCTTTGAAATATAAAAATAAGGTTAATCTAGAGTAGATGTTAGGTGAGAAAACACATTGAGTTTATCTCATATATATATTTCTCACCTAACATCTACTCTAGATTAACCTTATTTTTATCTTTCAAAGCCCTCCTCAATTTTTCTTTCACTTTCCAGTTAAAAAGGTACATTCAGCACAAACGTTTGAGATACCGTAACGATCTGCCCGGAAGCAGCTTGGCGAAAACACAATAGCCAATGAATTTTCACTAAATCGTCTGGGATAAATCGTTCCGTACGCTTGTCAGGTGCAAGAGCAATTCCAGAGGCCTACCCAGACAGCCCTGAGGAACGGCTCAGACTTTCATTTTTATTACCTCTCTCTCTCTTTATGTTTGGGTATTTTTGATACCAGTAGCCAGTAAGTATTTTTGTATGAGCTAGTGACTAATCCAGGTGTTTTTTTATAGTCCGCTCGAAGACCTAGCTCGCTTTAGTGTTCCAAAAACCTGGGTATACTCGCAAAGGTGAGGCACTACTTCACACCGGGACCTGGATGTCTTCAAGTCGCGAGTGAACAGGTACCTTCTAGGCAAGCGTGATCCATCGTAGACTGCATCATCGCTTACCATCCGGTGAGATCATGGTCAAACACAAGCCTCATTAATATATACATTAACGTACATATTGTATGTGTAAGTAATGCACCTTGATTGGGACCTAATATAATATTTCCCGGAGGAGGGCGTTGATGTCTGCGATACAGTTTAATACTTCTGCTGATATCGTCGTTTTTCATATCATTTGTACCATTGTTTATGTTCCAAATAAAGAATTTTATGATTATGATGTACTCGAAGCCACAGAAACTGCGTGTGCTGATTGCTGTAACGATAGCAGACATTGACTAGGCTGAATAGCAACACATTATGGTAAATAAATAAATTATCTTTGAAGATTATTTTAACTCCCAACGCAAAAAGAGAGGTGTTATAAGTTAACGCCTATATCTGCCTGTGTGACTGCCAGTAAGTCTGTCATCGCATGAGCATGAGACGGATGGATAGAGATTTGAACGCGGTTTTTATATAGAAAGCTATTTTAACTGGGAGAGTGCATAGCTACGAATAACAGGTCAGCTGATTTGAAGATTATGAGCACTATTCCTTTTTTGGTGAACGGATATCCGCTGTAAAATGCAAATTTATTAAGAGTTTTTTATGTATCGGAGGTTTATTAATTTGTTTATTTATCCTTATTTAACCTAAATAAGGTTCTCGAATGGAGGCCACGGACCGGCAAGCGCAGCGTAGGACGTCCACCTACAAGATGGGCAGACGACTTGGTAAGAACCGCAGGTCGGCGTTGGATGCAGGCCGCTTCCAACCGCAGTTCCTGGAGATCAATCCTTTGTCCAGCAGTGGACGTCCTACGGCTGATATGATGATGATTATGAACCTAAATAATACTGACGATGAACGACGAGGCAAGACAGGGCTAAACTACGAATTACATAGACAGAAAACGTATCTATCTTAGAATACGTGATATTGCACCGCTAACCTCGCATCGATAGGATAAACATTTTCGCGAATCCTTTCAGCGAAATTCCGCTTCAACATGTTCAATATTCGCAGATGACAAACGATGTCAGCATAGAATATGTAATACGCCGGTAGCGTGATCGTAGTTTACGGAATATGTTACATTTCCAGCAGGCGTGAAGTAGAAACACCGAAGGTTCTGTAAACCGACTTGTGTAGTAGCTGTTCAATTTTTGCTGCATTCTACTTTACAAACAAAGGCTACATCGATATAACTTTGTATCGTAGCTTTTTGACCGCACACAAAGGTTATAATTAGTGGGAGTACGAGTCTGTATATGCATTATTTATTAAAAATTGTATTAATAAATAATAAATATAATTAAATATTTAATAAATAATAACTGTATTTAATAAATAATAATTAAATATTTCTGGACATTTCACACAGCGATATCTAGCCCCAAACTAAGCAGAGCTTGTACTATGGAAACCAGATAACTGATAGAATACTTATATACTTTTTTTTGTAAATACATACTTATAATATATAGAAAAACAACCAGACCCGGAACAAATATCTGTAGGCCATGCAAACATTTGTTCCGCAGCGGGAATCGAACCGAATTTATGCTGGAGTATTAAAAAAATACCACGTGCTGTTTTTTTCATTATTATAAATACGGGACAAATCACGTACCGTTTTATCGGTGTTTCGACCGACAATGTTTAGGTTCAATTCGTGAACCTTCGTCAGGGTGAGTGCGATCCGCTCCAAACTGATTATTTTTTTTTTTGTTAATAGGTGTTATCAACATACACTTACAATATTTAGTGGTTACATGTACAAATGGTAGGTATATCTTAGTGTTACTATAATTAAAAATAACAGAGTGCATGCATTAATATTTTATGCCAAACGAGTAAATTAATTTAATTTTAATAGTAAGTTTTAATTAGCTTTAATTGATTATGCTTTAGTTAGAGCATGCTAATTTCTTTAAAAAAAATTTGTACTTCCTTTAGAACAATCGTATGACCCACCTGATCTTATTTGACCTTTAATCTCATATAACAAAGTATTACCTCGTAACTTATTACCTTATTAAAACAGACAAAATAAAAAAAAAATTGTCTTTGAAGCATCGAAAATAATATCTATAAAAAAACATATTTTTGTCTGTACCTACAAACTTCCAGGCACCTCATTCTATTACCATTGTTAAGGTGTAGCTTACACACAAAATAGAGCCTCCTAAAAAAATGCAAGCGATTGAAACGATAAAAAGTCATTCGATTCTGCTGGCTCCATATCAATTTCTGGCAATCGTATCTGTCAATACAAGCACAGCACATAGCTCTAGCAAGTGCAACGTTCCCTGGGGAGCGATAAACTACGCAGACAATTTGTTTAATCAAAAACAAATGTAGGCCTCCAGCCCTCGGACTGTGCGGAGACACTCGTAAATGAACGATGAAACTGTTTCATCGTTGTGCGTAGAAGAAATTCAGAAGAAGATAAAGTAATATTGGACGAATTCAATTGAGAAATAGAAGGATAATTTAAAAAGCAAGCACAATTATTGACATATCTCTTACAAAACACAAAAAAGAAACAGTTCAACGGGTGTGACTTTATCGCTTTAAGCGATATTTTCCAGGCAACATTTGATTTAAAATATCAGTATCAAATATCGGACTAGGTAGCAATAAATTTGACCAGATACGTAAAATCGATACCCTAAAATATAAGCTAACAATCTGACAGTTAAGCTAAACAAAAAAGAATTGTGCCCCCAGCTATAGTAACTCGACTCCTTGTTTTTATTCACCATCCCTGGTAGAATGAGATTTATCCTGTTGCACGATATTAGCAGTAAAAAATTTGACAAAAAGTAATAGAGATGGGACGTGTACAAGACGATGCTCTCAGGTTGATGGTTCATTACGACCAGGTGCGCGTGACGAGAAGTTAGGTGTTTTGTTTATTTGGATGTAAAAAGTTTTATCAAGAACTACAGACACTTTTCGTCAAATATACTTAAATAGTAATTTCTTCCGTATCAAAATGACATATTAAATTCACAGATAAATGATGATAAATTTGATCATTAAATTCAAATTTTATACATTCTTTTAGACTCTTTTACATTGCAATCAGTTTCTCAATATCGAAAATAACAGCAATTTATTATTTTTGACTCGTTATTCTCCACGTTCGTGCACCAATAATGTCGCGTACCCACATTTTTATTCTGCTCGCGAATAACAATGTGATTCTAAATTCTTACTCATCTTCTTGCATCTTTCTCTTTTAAACATTTTTAGCCTGTAACGGTTGCAACATATGTAAGTTGCGCCGATGTATCCTGCCTACGTTCTACAAAAACCACAGCTCTCAAATCAACTCAATATTCTACACGGCAAGCGTCTTAGCACAAGTTAGTCAAATTGTGATTGTGCAATATTTGGTTTGAAAAAAATCGTTATCAAAATAACAGTTATTTGCCCACTCCTTTGTCAAAAGTCATGACAAAATAACAGTTATTTGCCCACTCCTTTGTCAAAAGTCATGACAAAATAACAGTTATTTGGTTTGTCAAAAGTCATGCACAAATATATTATAGCGTGTGTTGTGATTCTGCGTACAGTTTTCAGATTAGATACGAAAAATAAACCAATGAGAATAGTACAACACTTTCTTAATGGATTATTAAAACTATAGGTATTTGATCGAACGAAGCGAGATCTCTAAATCAACTTGGGCAAATCGGGGTTGTATGTATGTTTATTTGTCCGAGAATAACTTTCGAAGCGTTTATCCGATAAGCTTCAAATTTGGCATATAGGTAAGAAGTGATTGTACAATTTTGGTGTGACTCAATGAGCTAAAAGTGTGGGGGGATTGTTGAGATATTGGGGTTCAAGAGTCGTAAAAAAAACCAAATGTGACTATCCGATCAAATGGGACGTCTAATAAAAGGTATTTGTGAGAAAATTTCGACCCCGTTTTTATTTTTAGTGTTTTATTGTTAGTTTTTAAGTTATTACGTTATTAGCCATATTAAAAACTGAACGTTGTCAAAATTCACAGGGTACACCAGTGACTCCACTGTGCTGAAATTTGGTACGCGTGTAGCTTTAGTGATAAATACAATATACAATACAATGACAATCCAAATATATATAGGGAAAAGTCTGAAATCCAGAATAACTGCAATTTCTACCCCAAAAAAGTCCACCAAAAACGTAAACTCCCGTTACCTGTAATTTGAATGAAACTGTAGGTCAAGTAGGTTGGTTTGTATTTCGTGGCACTATTTTGATAGTCAAAGATTAGGTACAAATAATATTTTGTTGTTTTTATGGGAGACTCGCGAGATATTAGTTCAGGGCGAACCACTTACTTACTAGTTACTTACGTTTATAATTAATGTGTCTTTTGCACAAAAATAACCGTTATCCAAATAGCAGTTACTTATCTGATCGTTTTCCTGCACTTTTTATTATATATTTTTTTATATTATTATACTCTCGAGAAGATCACTTTAAAGCCTGAAACTCTGACTTATCTTCTGCTATACCTATAAGAAAAAAAGACCCATTTCCATAGGTTAGAATACAACAAATTATAATCTAAGAGGAGAAAGCCTCCAAACATGACCGTCTAGCTCTGTTTTTACAAAAATAGCAGTTATTTATTTGCTCGTTATCGTACACGTATGCCGTCTTGCACAAATATTGTCGTTTGTGTTATTATTCCGCTCACGAGGAGGCGGTCACGTCTCCAACCAATAATTCTGACTCATCTCTTGCTACAATATTCGCGGGAATATCTAATAAGCTGGATTTTCATATACTCCTACATTGTGTTATATTTACATAGGCATGTGTTATTGAAATTGGTGTATAATGAGATTTTGTGGCTTTAAGCTTCTCTTCAGTATCTGAACATCACTCATGAACGAGGTATCATTTTTAACCGCCTTCAAAAAAGGAGGAGGTTCTCAATTCCCTCGTATTTTTTATGTTTGTTACCTCAGAACTTTCGACTGGGTGAACCGATTTTGATGATTATTTTTTTATTTGAAAGCTGGTGCTTCCCGTGTGGTTCCATTTCCATTTGGTTCAGTTCTTACAAAGGAATTCATGAGAAAACCATATAAGTTTTAACTTTGTTTAATTTTTATGTTATGTTATGTTCATTATTATTAATACGGGATTTATCACGTACCGTCTTATCGGTGTTTCGACCGACAAGTCCGACAGATGCAAGAACCATGTTCGAAATTCAAAATTGTTCTGAAATATGAAATGTGTTTGATTTGCTCATGAGAGCATGGAGTTCCTAAACTTCTTAATCGCTACAGTATTAATACTTCTTTAATGTGCAATTAGAATCTAATAAAAGTTTGTTGTAAGAATTTTGCTTTATCTTATTGTATGAGAATACATTTTATCAAATTTGACTAACTTCCGCTGCTCAGATTTTTTTCATTCTATACAATAAAATTATCCTTACATAGGACTGCATCGAACGGCATCAAAAAATAATTACCAACTTGATTCATTTTAAGGCGCTGCTTACGCTTGACCAAAAAAATTTTAATGCGAAAATGTTTTTCTTCGAAAACGAGCTGATGTTTTAAAAGAAACTGCACCTGTATCTCCTCTGGTTATGGGTGCTGCCGACTGTCCCAGTTAAAAAAACACTGTGTATCAACCGATTTGGAAAATTAGTTTTTAATTTGAAAGTATATACTTTTAGATTGATCCCATGGACATTTCATCAAAATTGGTAGAGCAGTTTGGTTGTAACTGTTATCTGAAGTCAGTTATATTTTTTGATAAAAAGCTACTTGTTAACTTATTAATCAGATAAACATTTAATATATACATAAGACTATGTACATTGCCATTCTAGATAGGTTTATTGCCTTGTTCAATTCTAATCCAGTGAACAAATCCGTTGATGGATTTGATTCCACTGTAGTCTATTACCCGGATAGATTAAATTCCACTGCTTTTGATGCCGGTGTGTTGTGAAGCTGTTATTCTGGTTGTGACTATTGGTAGCTACCTTAGATAGCAGTTGTTAGCACGTGTCGTGCTGGTACTTACTACCATCATGGATATTTAGATGTCTCTATCACACTTGCTATGGTACCTATGTGTGTGACCGCGACAAGAAATTATTCTTATTTTGATAAGAAGAATAATTTCATGTCAGCGGTCGCGCTAATTCCTAATTACTGTTTAAAAATCATCGAAAATCCATGTTAATACAAATATTATAAATGCGAAAGTAACTTGAAAAGTACGAAAGTAAGTTTGTTTGTTGCGTTGTCACGACTAAACGGCTTGACCGATTCCGATAAAATTTTGTATACAGATAGAATAAGACCAAGATTAGGACGTAGGCTACTTTGTATCCGACTCTGCAAAACGAGAGTAATTATTTTATAATTGAAAAACCACGCGTGTGAAGCCGCGGGTGTGTCAGCTAGTCATGTTATATATTGCAAAAAATAATATATATGCTAATATTTTTACCCCAGGGTCTTTAATATTTTTGAAGTAAAAGTTCTTTACGCACACTTGACTTGGGGAGTAAGCTGGTGAATGCGTTACGAAAAGTGCGAACGGAAGTTGAGAGGAAGATACGAGTATAAGTTAGTGAAGATAGAGAGATAGTTACGTTTCGTATATTACTGTAGGGTCAAGAGAGACAAGTGCGCGCGCATATTTTCTTTCTCTCATATATATCTCAGTCAGTAGTTGGTTTATCGTAATTTCATTTCGTTCTTGAACAATTTTATAAATTAATATTTTCAAAAAGAAGGTTTACTTCAGTCGTGTGGTCTAAAACACACTCGTTTTTTTATGCCATACCTTTGTACCTAGTCAGGTCATAAGTATTGTCACACAGTAAAAACTTTTCTTTTAGAATGCTGGCCACAAAAAAGTTTATAGAATTCGAATTTCGAATTGTTCATGAAAATAAAAATGTATACTTTTTAGAATTTTACTGATTTTTAAATATGGAGTGGACGCTTAAAGAAGACCGTGTTGCAGTTATTGCGTTGCATCGTTGCGGTTACGCGCCAATTCAAATTTTTGACATACTGAAAAATTTAAATATAAACAAAAGATTCGTTTATCGCACCATCAAACGATACAATGAAGACTCTAGTGTAGATGACAGGTCAAGAAGTGGTCGCTCTCGGTCTGTTAGGACTCCAGCAGTGATAAAAGCTGTGAAGGTGCGAATTCAAAGAAATCCCAAACGTAAGCAGAAACTGTTGGCCCTTCAGATGGGGTTAAGCAGAACCACGGTGAAAAGGGTGTTAAATGAAGACTTAGGGCTTCGGGCATATCGAAGAAAAACAGGACATCGTTTGAATGCTCGTCTAATGGACCTGAGACTGAAGAGATGCCGCGCTTTGTTGAAGCGGTACGCAGGAAAAAAATATCGGGAAATTCTTTATTCGGATGAAAAAATTTTTACCGTAGAAGAGAGCTACAACAAACAAAATGATAAGGTGTACGCACACAGTATTGAAGAAGCAAGCAACCGTACTCCGCGTGTCCAACAAGGTCATTTTCCATCCTCGCTCATGGTATGGTTGGGAGTTTCTTATTGGGGCATAACAGAGGTACATTTTTGTGAGAAAGGTGTAAAAACGAATGCAGTTGTGTATCAAAATACAGTCCTGACGAACCTTGTAGAACCTGTTTCTCATACCATGTTCAATAACAGGCACTGGGTATTCCAACAAGATTCGGCGCCAGCTCATAGAGCGAAGAGCACACAAGACTGGCTGGCGGCGCGTGAAATCGACTTCATCCGGCACGAAGACTGGCCCTCCTCCAGTCCAGATTTGAATCCGTTAGATTACAAGATATGGCAACACTTGGAGGAAAAGGCGTGCTCAAAGCCTCATCCCAATTTGGAGTCACTCAAGACATCCTTGATTCTTTACATAATGAATAAACTTGTTTCAATTATTTTATATTAAACATGTGACAGAATTTATGATCTGACTAGGTATTTACTCTTGTTTAAACCGATAAATCATTTTTCATTTTCATCATCCATTTATCTTGAACTAGAACTGATTATTTTTCTGTTAGCTTTAAATGATCTTTCTTAGCCTAACTTTGCCTTGAATTCCGAATAGTTGGTATCTAATATCCAATTCACGAATCTAATATCTAACATAGACGATGTTTAATTGAACCACTTTCACGGTGAGTCACATCTAGCCAGTCATCTATCATAATGGCATTAGGACCTTATGACTTGTCACTTTTATTTCACGGTCCAGGAGCCGACGACAAACCTTCATACCTATAACTAGGTAGCTACCTACCTACAGCCCCAATCAGAACAAGCTTAACAACACACCAGCATCAACAAATCTATCTTAAGCTTATAGATCGTCCGGTCTTAAACTCCTCGCCACTACTTCATTATGTCAAAGTCAATTATGCAATCATATGGATAATTTTAAGTTTTTATGTGAGTTACTAAGAAGACACGATGGATGGGCGCTATTTTGAAGCTTAGAACAGTTCTACATGCCTACAATCGCAATAATGCTAGAACGACCACAAACAACAACAAACTTTAAACAGTCACACTTTACGGTAATAGGTCTACTTTATGTTAAAGAGAGCAAATCTCTGATTAGGTCTACAGTTGACGAAGATACTTTTGACAACGATTGTACTCAAGTATAACGTTCGATTTCGCGACACCAAACCAATACATATCTACCAATATTGTGTAGGTTTGTAAGAACGACTATAACAGAAGTATCCAATAACATAAAACACAAAACTGCAAGCTCCAAGATATCCCTTCATCCCATTTGAGCCGTAAAAAGGAGGCGGAAAACTCTAAAGAAAAATATGACACACATAAATTCAGCCTCCAGACGATGTTCCACGGGATCCCTTAAATATTAATTTATTACACTGCACCCACTGAAAACTTCACACACTAGTTTATATAAAAGTTAATTACCTATTTTGTAAACGGGTTAAGAAAAAGTCACATTAAAAAAAACGTGTCCCAAATACATGTACAATAAATGCACACAAAATCCACTTTTCACTTTTCGCCGCACGGTCGCGTAGATAACGACTTTACGCACATGTGTGCGGACTTCACCGGGTTTCGGTTTGAGGGGGCGCGCGTGTCGCGTCGGGTCGGACGGCGCACTGCCGCCCTAGCTCGGAAAACAACTTTCCTTGCAGACTCCCCCCCTCCCCCTATACGGATGCGCACTTGCAGTTTTACTTCGTTTTTCCATCTTGGGACTTTGATGCTGATTAAACTGTCCAATTAGACGGACAAAGGCGGTGGTATTTTCTTTTGATTTTGGAAATTATTTTATGAAAGGGTTAATTAAAAAAGCTGCTTTTTATAAACTTTTTAGAAAGGTATCTTTTCACTCAGCTATCCAAAAAAATTAAATTGTATTGGTAATTGTGGCGACAGATGACCACCAGATCTCGTTTGTCAGGCAATGCTCCTACTTTTCGATTTGGGGGCAGGCGTGGTAGACGTAATGAATATTTTTATTTCTTCTATTTTAAATCGTATAATGCGATGCGATACTTATTTACAAAATGGTACAAAAAAATGTGTGTTCACAAAACGAAGGCGTAGTCTGAGAGAATGATGCAATATTTCTTCTTTGTTGCTTTATCCCTTCAAGAAAGAGTCCATCATTGTAGGATGAAGTGAAGTTTCCCAAGACGCTGTGCTGACAGATGTCAGACGTCAGACATCAGATGTCAACGTCAAAATGGTGCGGCAACAGTAATGTAAGCAAATGCATAAGTATTTGTGATAAGATTTATTTTACTAACTAATTGTTCATTTTCTCAGATAGGATTATACCGGGCATGTTATACTATAACCATATAGGTATACTATGAATGAACCTAAGTGTTGAAATACCAGTAAATATGTATTTCGTCTCAGTGCGTAGATACGGTTAGTGTAGTGTGTCGTAATATGAACGAGGACATTTCTAATTCTGAAGACCAAGTGAGGGTAGTTGCTGCAGCTACCCACACTTCTCGACGGTAGCCCCCAAGTACTCCTGTCAATCCGAGACCATGACTGTTGCAACACAGCCGAAATGTCGGGATAACAAATAAACAAGGTACATACGCGATAAATACCCATTTTAACCAATAATTATGTACAGTAATCACGAAAGTTTGAAAAATACTAATATGCATTTTATTTGAGTACCTTCACTGTTTACAGTAAAACTTCAGAAAAAAAACAATATTCTAACAATATTAGTCTGGGGGCCATGTCTTCACGATAGTGAACGTGGTTGAGACATAGTAAGCGTTGTGTGTTTGCCTGTACCGAGGACTACCGAAGTGATGATAATGACGATGATACAGCCTCTCAACACGGTGGGGACCACCGGGTGGGCGAACCTTGATACAATCCCCACCACCACACCCTCACGCAGAGGGCTTCGGGGCGTAGTGCGAGGCAAGTTGCAGTGCGGAGCGGATTGCACTCACGAATTCACGTTCACACGAACACCTGATTCACGTTAACGAATTGAACGGAAACATGATAAAACGGTACGTGATCCCGTATATATAGGATGTTTGATAATATACGCACAAAAATGAAAGGGGTTTTTTTGATGAGCATTTTTTTTTAATATTTTCATCTACGATCAGCCCTTTGGCAATAAGCAGATTTTTGGGGAGCATAATTGGTGTGTTGTGGTGGACTCCATTGAGTATTGCACATTTGGAAAAACTAGTTTCGGTCACTCAGGTCTAGTATGTTGTGGCGCTTAAGGCGGTTTTGCTGATTTGGTTCGAGGAGCTTCACAGCTAGTTGATTGGGATGCTTCGATAGTCTGACTGTGTACGATTTTTCCATGAGTTTAATATCTTCCCTCACTGTGGCCATTTTCAAGTGTTCATGCAGTTCCTCGGTTGTGATAAACTATGGCGCATTTGACATGGATTTCAGTATAGAATTTTGGAGAAAAACAAACACTCTATTAAACTTATGTTGTGCTATTGCATAATGCTCGCCATCTAACCGCAGATACTGTATTGGTGACGTCTCGAGATATCTCTTGTTGTCCCTTTCTAACCCAAAACCCGCAGCCATTTCCGCAAGAGATCAAATCGGCCTTTATTTTTGGATGTCGATTGCAAGAGTAGGCAGTAAGTTTTATATTCAATTAATTACCTAAACTTAGTCGATTTTCTTTAAAATTTAATAATATAACTAGTAGTTTTTTTTCGAGAAGAAATTTTTTATGCTTTGAGAAACCGTCACTTAAATATCGTCAATATATTACCAAACACTCTGTATAATACTGATTATCAATTAACATTAAACACAATTTCATTAAAATTTAAACTCGTTAAACAAACCCATTGAATGCTCATTACCATTTTACAATGCAAACACAAGTAAACACAAAAATGACACTATCTGCGTCACTAAAAGGGATTTATGTGTTCAGGAACAGGCGATAAGTGTTCGTTCCAGATTCCCGCCGCGAAGCTTCCTGCGGCGACGACAGCGTGCTATCGTATCGTAAGACAGCTATGTACGTACATGTCTTACACCTGTGTTTGGAACTATTTACTGGTATAGAAAAAAATCTATAGGACATTGCCCTAATTCAAATACAAAAATATTTATTTTGTGTCAATTTAAATTGTAGTACTAGTGGTTCGCCCCGAACTGAGATCTCGCGAGTCTCAAAAAAAACAAAAAAATCTCTTAGACTAATAAAATAGTGCCACGAAATGAATTACCAATTTACTTGACCTACAGTTTCTTTCAAATTACAAGTAACGAGAGTTCATATTAATTGGTTATTATTTTTAGGGGTAGAAATTGCAGTTTTTTTGTATTTCAGACTGTTGCCTATATTTGCGTCACTAAAGCTAAATGCTTACCAAATTTCAGCACTGTGGGATCACTGGTATACCCTGTGAATTTTGTCAAAGTTCAGTTTTTATTATGGCTAATAACTTAAAAACATAGGTTACAAGGTTTAAATTTAAAATAAATACAGGGTCGAAATGTACTTGCAAAGACCTTTTATTAAACCTGTCACTTGACCGGACAATCCTATTTTGTTATATGTTACCTCTCTTGAACCCTAATATCTCAACGCCCCCATATTTTTAGCTTATTTAGTCACACCAAAACTGTGCCATTATTACTTTCCTTATATACCATTATATACCAAATTTCACGATGATCGGATAAACGCATCGAAATTTATCCTCGGACAAACAAACATACATACATACAACGGCGATTTGTCCAAATTGATTTAGGGATCTCGCTTCGCTCGATCAAATATGAAAATTTCAAAATAATAGTCTATCGAATAAAGATTCTTTGTATAAACTAAACGTAAACTCTTCAAAACTTTTGATGGCAGAACAAAAACAGATCAGCTTGTTTTTTCCTAACCAAAAATAACAGGTCTATAAAAAAATACTTACATTTATAAACTATACTCATAACATCCTTATTTCCAACACACGAATACAAAAGGAAAAATATAAAACAAACTATTCTCTTGAACAAGCTGGGGTCAAGGCACGTCTGCCTATAACTCGAACTGACATCTTAAAGCTGGATACCTTTTTGATCTTAGAGCGCATTTACATAGAAAACAGACTATCGGTACCTATCCACTGGTATATTGAACAGTCCCTTGCTCATTGACTAGTTATTGCAGCTAGCGCATGTCACTATTTAATTTAGCGACAGTATCAACGCTGCAAAAAGTCATCGTGGGCTTTTGTTTTCTCTGTGACGTAACATATATGATCTTATGCTACATTATTAGCGAGATTTTTCAGTTGAATTCAATATATACATTGTTATTTTTTAATTAATTATTTCACAGAAAAACATGCACAAAAAGAGGACTTAGAATATAATAGAATAACGCTTTATTGTAAACGAATACATAAATAACGTTGCTTTTTAGAGTTCCGTAGCCAAATGGCAAAAAAACGGAACTCTTATGGATTCGTCATGTCTGTCTGTCTGTCTGTCCGTCCGTCCGTATGTTATAGCCACTTTTTTCCGAAACTATAAGAACTATACTGTTGAAACTTGGTAAGTAGATGTATTCTGTGAACCGCATTAAGATTTTCATACAAAAATAGAAAAAAAACAATAAATTTTAGGGGTTCCTCATACTTTGAATTGAAACTCAAAATTTTGTTTTCATCAAACCTATATGTGTACTATCTATGGATAGGTCTTCCAAAATGATATTGCGGTTTCTAATATAATTTTTTCTAAACCGAATAGCGTGCGCGAGAGACACTTCCAAAGGGGTAAAATGTGGTCCCCCCCCCCTGTAACTTCTAAAATAAGAGAATAATAAAACTAAAAAAAATATATGATGTACATAACCATGCAAACTTCCACCGAAAATTGGTTTGAACGAGATCTAGCAAGTAGTTTTTTCGTCATAAATCGAAAACCGCAATTTACCTTTCATTCATTAACTCAAATATTAAAAAAGTTACAACGAACTACAAGAACTTTTATATTATGTTACTTGCTGCTACGGAACCCTTCATGGGCAAGTCTGACTTGCACTTGGTTGCTTTTTTTTGGTCATAATGCCTTTAATAACAAAAAGAATATACAATGATCAATACTTCTGTACTAATATTATAAAGAGGAAAGATTTGTATTTTTGTGTGTATGTTTGTAATGAATTAACTCAAAAACTTCGGGTCCGATTTCAAAAATTCTTTCACCATTGAAAAGCTACATTCACCCTGAGTAACATAGGTTACTTTTTACCTAACTGCGCGAAACGGGTAATGTTTTTATTGAAAAACTACGCGTGCCAAGCTGCGGATTGGTCAGCTAGTATATAATAAAATACAGAAATAGAAATATATTTATTGTGACCATAAAATGTTACATAGATGAGTTGTGTCCCTGTTTCCCAGAAAAGCGTAAGCTGTGGCCTAGGAAACAGTTCTCTCCTGAATTACATGATATAAATATTACAGTCTACTAGTACATGAACGAAATTACAAACAAAGAAATGTATTGTTGGATAGCGCACATGCTTGCATGTATGCATCAGTGTTTAAGTGAGTGAAAGCTTGGGTCATGTGTGTGAGTATGTGGGTGTCTTGTGTGTGTGCGTGTTTGCGTGTGGGTGGGTTTGTTTGTGTATGTGTGAGTGTGTATTTGTGTGTATGTATATGAGTGTGTGTATGTTCAAGTTTATATAAGTAAGTATTCTATACCGGCATAATCAAACGTGTCTAACCATTACGTTAATATGCCTTTTAATTGGTGATTACTATATTTAGATATATTCAATTTAGAATCAAGCTTTGTATATAATCGAAATGCGTTATAGTTATATTATCCAGAGAACAAATCAAATTGGGAATAGGGTAACGTTTAATTCTTATTTCGGGTAAATTTAAAGTTGGAACCGTGAAGCGGTGATATCTGCGAATGCACTGAAATATATATAATTTACGAACACTAAAGGTCTAAGTTTTCTATACAAGAGATTTGTAGGATACCTGTATGGCATGTACATCATTACTTTAAGAAGGACTCTTTGGGCTCTTTCAACTTCCAACATGTATGTTTTAGGTGCACCTCCCCATGAAGTAATGCAATAATTTATGACGCATTGCCCTAGTGCTTTATATGTTCTAATTAATAGATTATCATCAGATAAGAGATCTTATTCTTTTCGCAGTGACAGTCAAATGTTGTCGCCATGTTAGTTTCTGATCGATAATAAGAAACAGTTGAATCATCTAAACACGATCTATAGACAGCTCAACTGCTCCAGATCCAGGCGGAAGTAACCCCAAAACACTGGCTGCATTGCCCCGCTGAATTGCAATGCTTATGCGTTGACCCAGATAAGCGCCAGCTCTCGGATCATACGTCGCTTCGACCAGACGCCCAGAAATAATTTAAAAAAACGCGATGGACCCCGGTATTCCAGTGTCTCGACCCCAAATGGCTCAAATACGCAAGCTCTGTCGAGACTTCCATATTTTCGCCGCTTGAGATCTTCGGCTGGATTTGCCGCCGCACCGGCTCCAACTGCTGTACCAGACAGATGAGATAGCGCAGGGGTATCGACGCACGTGGCGTCCCACACCAAAAGCCTACCCTTCTCCCAAGGTACAAGAGTCATATATAACTAGTTAATGCTAAGTATACAATGAATAGTACAATGGGCGGTTTTATCGCTGAAAGCCTAACAGTATTTTCTATAGCTGTAATTGATTGTGACACAAAGACTCATCGATCGTGAACTTTTGTCCCACAACAAATAGAATCGTCGTCAATCTACTTTCAACATAAATGAGAGTTTACACAAAGGTACAGGATAAGCGGTAGTTCGTAAAACGGAACTTCAGAAACTAGAATACATAAGCCAAGCACGATCGGGGGATAACGGGGGAATATTGGTATTTTGTTAAATTTCCAAAGTGGGTACTTATCCCATCAAAGTAGCGTAAAGATGAATACAGACTCGTTAATGCTCTTAAACTTTTTAGGGTTCCGTACCCAAAGGGTCAAACGGGAGCCTATTACTGTGACTCCGCTGTCTGTCTGTCTGTCCGTCAGTTACCACGCTGTATCTCATGAACCGTAATAGTTAGAAAATTTAAATTTTCACAGATGATGTATTTCTGTCGTCCCTATAACAGCAAATACTAAAAACAGAGTAAAATAAATATTTAAGGTAGGCTCCCATACAACAAACGTGATTTTTTTGCTCGATTTTTCTCGATATTGATAACGACAACAGGTAGACGCTTGAAATATTCACAGAATATTTAGTTAAATATATAATTTAAAAAAAATTAAATAAAATAAAAGAAGTATTTAAGGGGGGCTCCCATACAACAAACGTGATTTTTATGGACATTTTTATAGATAATAGTTCGGAACCCTTCGCGAGTCCGACTCGCACTTGGCCGGTTTTTCATTATTTATCTGGTAAACTGAGAGCTTATCGAAAAAGGAAGGTATTTTGAATCTTTTTGGACATACTTAGAGTTTAGAAAATCCACAAACCGGGTGTTTGGAAACCCCCCCGACTCTTTCAGTATGCATTGGTAACACGGCGTGGCAGTTCAGCCTCGGATGAAGTGTGAAAAAGCTAGTGCCGCCTTAGGTGTGTTAAGGAGCAGCAGTCACCGCACCGCGCCTTACCGACCCAAATCGCGTGCGGTGTGTCGAGCTCCTTATATTTGTAGATTTATAACTAGGCATTGAGTTTACTGGCTAAGTGATGAACAGTTAGTGCCTTGCTAGGCTATAAGTAATGGCCTACCGTACTTTATCTTCCAAGTAAAGCAATAACTCCTTCAAGGCTACGAATAATATTCGTAGCTCGTAGTCTATAACTTATGGTCTACGCCGTAGCATCTCATGACATAAATTACAATACATACATCAAATGCAGGGAGTTGTGGTGACAATACTTGTTTAAATAAATGTTATATATAAATCGTTTATTATTTTTACTTAGAAAATTTTCGTGATTTACTTCAATCATTATTATAAATTATTATTACAATCAGTGCGAGGCGAGACGTGGTTCGGAGCGGATCGCACTCACCCTGATGAAGATTCACGAATTGAACCGAAATATTTGCGATCGAAACACCGATAAAACAGTAGGTGATAAGTCCCGTATTTATAATAATGATTCTTCAAACAAATGTAATTGACAAATATTATGGGACCGGTGGTTTTGGTTATAACTTAAACCAAATTCATCTTTTTTTTATAATGCGTTGCAGTATATTTTTCAAGAAACTGGTTTTAATGGAACATACGATTTTAATGGAGAATCTTATTCAATAGTAGAATAAAATAACACAGACCATTGGTCTGGATTGTGGGCAAAATACTGAGGTCCTTAGATCAGTATATTTTTGGTACATCGATCCATTTAAATTGACTTTTACAGGGTCTGGTGACAAGTTGCTGCATTAACTGAAGAAAGGATTCAACCGCTGTAGAGAGCCTTGGTCAGTATGGAATAGGCTTACCCAGCATCTTTACCATCTTCTCATTTTAGACTAAACTGTTTTTCAAAATTTGTTAACATATTATAACTAAACTTGTGTAGTCACTCGTATTTTAAGGCAAAAAGTATTGTGAATTTTGTTAATCGCAAATAAATGATTTGATAACTATTAAGCCCGTATACTATCCACTAAATAATATTTTTCCGATAAGTTATGTCGTTTGAATAACTTATATAGTTCATAGTTATTTATTGTTAACAAATAAATTACAAGTAATTTTCTTAAAAACATAAAATAAAATTGGTATTCGGAGGTTGGTACAATAATAATCATAAAATTTTAATAAATCACGTCATCATTTAATCATGTATTGTTTGTATAACTACGCTAATTAATTTATGTCAACTTTGTGTTCACAAAAATGACGATACATTTTTGTCATTGGAGTTTATTTTATTTTATTCATAAGACACACAAAACAGAATACAACAGTTCAGATACAAAATATAGTAATCGACTCTTAGACCTCTAGTTCCTCCTAAAATCGTGTACAAACGTATTAAATTGTATTATTAAAGTTAACTTATTAAAATAAACATAAATTGAATAACAATAATTAATATGAAGATGAAATTAATTAAAACATTAAAAAATATAAGTCTAGCAAAATGAAAATAATGTTTCAAGTATCAAACTTCAGTTATACATAAAATTACAATAATAATAAAACATCATGTCAATTGTAACTTTTCTAATTGTCAACTTATGTCAATTGTAAAAACTAAACAAAGCAATAGAAACTCGAAGAATGTTTATGCGAACACCTTAGGCATAAAAAGTCTCCCTTAATTGAAGTAGTTGCCGCATGCTCATCCATTTTTACGCATCGCTAGTTGTATAAATTAGAAGTGCAACACCAACCCCTAAACAAGGGACCTTCGTCGACATAAGTATTATTATTTTTAATTATTGATTAAAACGGGTATTTATCGCGTATGTACCTTATTTATTTGTTATCCCGACGTTTCGGCTGTTTTGCAACAGTCATGGTCTCGGGCTGACTGGAGTACTTGGAGCTACCGTCGGGAAGTGCGGGTAGCTGCAGCATCTACCCTCACTTGGTCTTCAGAATTAGAAATGTCCTCGTTCATATTACGAAACACTACACTAACCGTGTCTACGCACTGAGTCGACCGATTACGACGCGTACACCTAGCAATCACCGGTGTGCGCGTCGTAATCGGTCGACTCAAAACGTCGGGATAACAAAGAAAAAAGGTACATACGCGATAAATACCCGTTTTAATCAATAATTATGTACAGTGATCGCGAAAGTTTGAAAAATACTATTATTATTTTTACTCAAAAAACCGGTATTCTGAGTTACTTAAAAATAAACTTTTTCATACGTAGAACGGATACATTTAATTAATTCCGTAAGCTTCGATTTCCCATATCCTCGAAACCAATTGTTCTTTTTGCAGTTAAAGATGTGGCCATTTGTGAAAAAAGCAGCACGGTTGCTAAAAATAATGCTGGACATTTCACACTAGAATAAGCATATTTATATTTATCATCAGGTCAGGTATCAAATTATTTCAAAAGCCAATTTTGATTACTGTAGTTACTTAACGATGGCACTGGGTCTGAACTTGATATTCCTAATTACTCTGATAAAGAGTTGATGACCCTTTTATTTGTCCCGATAATCTGTTTATTACTCAAAAATGCAAAATTTCTACTTGCAATTCGTTATAGAAAAGTCAAAATGTACGGACTACGTTTTTACTCGCTACGAAGGTATTTCCAAAGCAGCTCTAAATGGAATACAAAGCAACGCAAATACGGTTAAAAAGAATTGAATACGTATTGAGAATGGAAAATTCTAGGTTTAATGTTTTTCGTTCGTTCACTGAGCACTTTCTTAGGCTTTGTGAAAATTCATTGGTGATCCCCTACGTATCGTATCTACGTTCAATTTAATGTTATAAAACTTTACACACACTGCCTCGGTTCGGCTGCCAATCCCAGATTTAATGACTTATTTGGAGTCAGCGAAAAATAAACTACTGGCTGCGGCAGCCAAAATAACGCACACAGCAGCCAACTGGCTACCGTCAAAACGCGTTACGGTGAATATGGCTGCTTCTATTTCCCAGGCACTTATCGAAGAAGACAGATGTATTTTGAGTTTCAAAACGACTCAACTGTCATGACTGGCCGAATAAAACTAGTTGCTCAACATTTTAGCTGCCGCAGCCAGGTTGGTATAGCAGTTGGGACCAGTGCGGCGGCAAATACCGCCGAAGATCTCAAGCTGCGCAAATATGGAAGACTCGACAGAGCTTACGTATTTGACCCATTTGGGGTCGAGACCCTTGGTCCATGGGGTACCGGGGCCCATCGCGTTTTCAAACATATTTCTGGGCGTGTGATCGAAGCGGCGTGTGATCGGAGAACTGACGCTTATCTGGGCCAACGCATAAGCATTGCAATTCAGCGGGACAATGAAGTCAGCGTCTTGGGTACGCTTCCGCCTGCTAGTGATCTGGAGCAGTTGAGCTATCTATAGATCGTTTGCAACGGTCTTTAGATAATTCAACAGTTTCTTCTGTAATTAGTCTTGTAAATATTTATTTCATATTCTTTCTGTTATTAAAGGTTATTCGCACGCAAAAGGCCTATTTATTTTTGAAGTAATATTTCTTAACGCGCGCTTGACTTGGGGATTAAGCTGGTGAATGCGTTAAGAAAAGTGCAAAATTGAGAGGGAGATATAAGTTAGTGAACATAGAAAAAAAGAGAGTTACGTTTCGTATATTAATGTACGAGCAAGAGAGAGTGGTGCGAGTGTACTTTCTCTCTTTCTCTCATAGCCAGTGCATGAAATATATATATATATATATATCTCAGTCAGTAGTTCGTTTGATTATTTTTCGTAGTTTCATTTCGTTCTTGAACAATTTTTTAATATAATATTTTGAAAAATAAGTTTTACTTCAGTCGTGTGGTCTAAAACACACTCGTTTTTTTTTAATAGAACCAATTTTTGACTCGTGTCATTGACTGTACGAGTCCCCATGACTTGCACTTTGAATGCACATTTTAATGGGTTTGTTCTCTCGAAAGAGAGGGCTGCACTAACTAAATTACATTCTGTGGCGCCGTGTAATTGTACTGAAATATTTGAAGCGTAACTATGACTTCAGGCGTAGAGACGGTAATTAAGGAAGTTTAGTGATAAGAAACTTTGGATTACGATCGCGAGGTCAGCCTTAATGCGCATTAATGTAGTTGGGCGTTTCATTCATGTATTACTTTTTAAAGTGTTAAAGTGATTTAAACTATGTAGTTTCAGTGGAGTTTGTTTAAGTTGAATGTAACTTATTAAAAAGAATATTTTAGAGAGGTATTTGTTCTGGTTTTGATAATTTATTTATATGACTACTCTATGGCAGTGTGTGTTTGTTAATATATAAATGAATAAAAATAAATGTGTGTTTGTTACTTTCGTCATAATATATGTTTTTAAATATACATATAACTCTACAAAAAATATTCAGTCTTCACTAAAAATAAAATGACAAATAAAAATTTCAATTTTCTTTGAGCAAATGACATATTCGCGCAGAACAGATGGCCGATGGGGCCGAAAGGTTCTCGAGTGGAGGCCACGGACCGGCAAGCGCAGCGTAGGACGTCCACCCACAAGATGGGCAGACGACTTGGTAAGAACCGCAGGTCGGCGTTGGATGCAGGCCGCTTCCAACCGCAGTTCCTGGAGATCAATGAGGGAGGCCTTTGTCCAGCAGTGGACGTCCTACGGCTGATATGATGATGATGATGAAATGACATATAAAATCAATCTGATAAAACCTATGTTAAAACTGTGAACGCTATCAATTTGATAATCGAATGAACGAATGAATGAAAATGTTTTATACATCATAAGATAGATAGCAGTATGTAGGTATTATCGCTAAAGAAAACTCTAAGAAATCTCTTCCAGGTAAACTTTAGCATTTTTTTAACTTTAGCTAGACATGTAACTGCAAATGTAATTTAAGATAGGATAAGAAAACGTACATTCTGTGTTTTACTTAAAATAAAAAAACACAAGAAAATGAAAGAAATATTAGAGTCTTTGTTTTAGAAAAGTGACATAAAAACATTCGAATGAAACGGACACCTTTACGCTATCAATGCAGGAATATTGGCAAGTTCCATAAGTGTAAATTCTAATGTAGGCAGTAGGCAGTTAGGCCGGGGGTTCGCCACCCTTCGACTTAAGATACAGAAGTATCGGGCCGTTGGGATATTCTCAATGCGGATTTCTTTGTTTCAATTTTACTAAACTTGCATACATTTTATTTGATTAAAAGGTAGATGTCTACATGTATCGTTTAGGTAACTTTGGAAAAGAATTCTAATAAAAACACCCGACAAGTACACACGGCTACACATCAAGCTAAAAATTTCCTGTATAAGCTGACCTCGCATTGTGTAGGCTTTTCGTAGAATGAGAGGTCAGCTTATACTGGAAATGTATAGCTTGATGTGTAGCCGTGTGTACATATATAGGCCTGAGGGGCTATTTTAAATCGTCGGAAATCTGTCTGATCTCGAAATTAGCCTTTTAGCAGGAGTAACAAAATGCTATAGATTCCAAAGGACTTTTTTATCAGCAATACTGAGTAACTAACGCTAATCAGAATATTAGGTATTAGGAGAAATCATAAGTTCAAATTGAAAACTGATAATTGCATCACAGTTATCATTAAATACATCGTAATTTCACCCATTGCTGGATATAAGAATCCCTAAGTATATGCCAAGTTATTTATTATACAAAATAAACGTAAAAAGATTTTTCAATAAATAATTTTCTTGCTCATTATTATAAATACGGGATTTATCACGTACCGTCTTATCGGTGTTTCGACCGACAATGTTTCGGTTCAATTCGTGAACCTGCATCAGGGTGAGTGCGATCCGCTCCGAATAACGTCTCGCCTCGCACTTATTCGGAGCGGATCGCACTCACCCTGATGAAGGTTATCGAATTGAACCGAAACATTGTCGGTCGAAACACCGATAAGACGGTTCGTGATAAATCCCGTATTAATAATAATGATTGAAATCAATCACGAAAGTTTTCTAAGTAAAATTTTCTTGCTTTTTTTAGCCCTTCCTAGTCCTAATTTTAAAACCTCATTAAAGCAAATCTAGTCCTGTTTAGCTTCATTAGCCCCTTGTCAAAAAGTAAATTAATTAGAATTTTGGGAAATATGTCCAGGAACTATACGATCTGTTCACGCCATCTCCCTTCCATCAAAGGACAAGCAGGCGCACGGCTCTGTACCATGCGTACAGCATACAGCAAGGTACACTTTACCGTCGTCTGTTTTTTCTAAAGAATACAATCCGGGCATCTTTAAGGTAAGAGTAAATAGGTTTCTTCTAGATCTTCGTGCTTCATCTTAGACCACATCATCGCTTAATATCAGGTGAGATTGTAATCAAACGAAGATCTATCCAGTTAAAAAAAAAAGTATGGTGGCAACGCAGATGCTATGCACCACGAATGTTTTATCGTTTGTTACGTCTCATTGCTTGAAAGAAAGTGTGCAAAACTGTGTTTTGTTTTTACTTAGAAAGCTTTCGTGATTGATTTCCATCATTATTATAAATACGGAATTTATCACGTACCGTCTTATCGGTGTATCGATCGTCTTATCAGTGCGAGGCGAGACGTTATTCGGAGCGGATAGCACTCACCCTGATGAAGGTTCACGAATTAAACCGAAACATTGTCGGTCACATACACCGATAAGACGGTACGTGATAAATCCCGTATTCATAATAATGATTTTTTTTTTTTGGTTTTTTATCTATACTAATATTATAAAGATGAAAGATTTGTTTGTTTGTTTTTATTGAATAGGCTCCGAAACTACCGGACCGATTTAAAAAAATCTTTCACTGTTGGGAAGCTACACTATCCCCGGGTGACAAAGGCTACTTTTTACCCAACTTTACAGAAGGGGGGTAATGTTTTTATTAAAAATTACGCGTGCAAAGCTGCGGATTTGTCAGCTAGTATATTATAGGTATATAGAGGCTAGCGTTTGACCACGATCTCGATGGTAAACGATGATACAGTCTAGGTTACTTGTTCATTCGGGTAATTCAGGTCGGGGCAACATGCAAATGCGAGTGA
The DNA here is from genome assembly GCA_918857605.2 of Philereme vetulata. Taxonomy (NCBI): domain Eukaryota; kingdom Metazoa; phylum Arthropoda; class Insecta; order Lepidoptera; family Geometridae; genus Philereme; species Philereme vetulata. Next base: position 5,738,048 of record OU975473.1, on the reverse strand, counting down.
AAACAACATATATTCCATTTTTCGCATGTTTTATGACCCGTAGGCAGCGAGTTTTTGTTATCGCTAAAGTCTCACAGATCGGCCAAAACAAACCTAAAATACAATCATTACGACAGCAGAATTACCCGCACGGCGTGTGACTATCATAAATTGCTTCGGTTTGATTAAGGCGGTGATCTTGCAGTGCACAATACTCCCCTCGGTGCACCGGTGCATCGCATATACAGGGTATGTCCAAATAGAATAATAGGGGCGCCAATGACTTTGAGATGAACAGATTTTGACAGTTTTATAGTGATTTTTTACAGTATTTTAACTTGACAGATGAACAGTGCTTTCTGTAGTAAAACATAGAGAAATTTAGCATACCTAAATTGTTATTTAGGTGGCATATTCCCTGAACACAGAATATAATTCTATATTATTTTTTTTAGGGTTCCGTACCCAATGGGTAAATCGGGACCCTATTAATAAGACTCCGCTGTCTGTCTGTCCATCTGTCACCAGGCTGTATCTCATGAACCGTGATAGTTAGACAGTTGAAATTTTCACAGATAATGTATTTCTGTTGCTGCTATAACAAAAAATATGAAAAACATAATTTTGAGGAGACTTTTTTTAAGATCTTAGAAAGTACCTAGTTTTAATTTACTTTCCAAGAGTGAATGAGCCAAAAGTCTCTAATTTAATATTTGAGCATATATTGTAGCTTGATTATGACTATCACATAATTCACACACATCACATATATATCACATATTCTATAGAGTCGGAGATATCTTGAAATATTCATAGTCAATTATTCTTTCAAGGATTCAAATCATCCTGTAGATAAATTTCGCCACATCGCCATATACTTTCGGGATTAGTGTTGTAAGAAGGGGATCATTTATTTCCTTTTCTATTCAACGAATTCCAGAACTTTGCCCTTCAACAGTTTCTCAACAATTTTAACGGTTTTAATTGTGACCTTTGACTAAATTATGTGGGACCGATATAATAGATCACGGCAACAAGCTTGTTACTGGTTTTGATACTACTGGGCTCTATGGTTATGTCAAATTACTAATCATAGTACAAAAAATATGGGTTTACGACTTTATTTATCCCCGTAGTGGACTTCCACAGATCTCTTTTTAATTAGTACGCAACTACCTACTCTACTAACTTAGTAGACAATCTGGGGAAAGTACAAATATTACGTGTGTTACATCCCATTTTTAGGGTTCCCTACCCAAAGGGTAAAACGGCACCCTATTACTAAGACTCCGCTGTCTGTCCGTCTGTCTGTCACCAGGCTGTATCTCATGAACCGTAATAGTTTTCGCTGTATTTAGTATTTGCTGTTACAGCGGCAATAGAAATACATCATCTGTGAAAATTTCAACTGTCTAACTATCACGGTTCATGGGATATAGCCTGGTGACTGACGGACAGACAGACAGATAGCTGAGTTTTAGTAATAGGGTCCCGTTTTACCCTTTAGGTACGGAACCCTAAAAATGGTTCGTGATAAATCCCGTTTTTATAATAACAACTAGCATCTGTCATGTTTTATAGTGAGAATTACACAAAGAATGTTTTTTTTTTAATTATAGCTCCAAAATTCTGATCAAGTGGTTATTGGCTGAATTAGTCAAAGCAAGATCCTGGTTCTATTCTAGGTTGATCAGATTTTTTGGGTAAGACTTAAATTTGATTACATATATTAAAGTATCGTCATATTTTGTTTATCTTCGCGCACATTTTACCAAATACCAAAATATTTTTTTTCAACTCTGTAGTATGGAACGCTTCATTGGATAAGTTTATCTAAGAAAGAAATTCGTACCGTCACAAAAGAACAAGAAAAAAAACCTTAACAATTAAACTAAATTTATTTACAATAATCTAAAAGTATAATTACGTTTAACACAATATGGTTTCACAGATGTGTCCAGTGTGATGGCGAAAGGGCCTTCAGCTCAGCATATGTTACTGCATAATACCATGATACAACGCTGGTCTTCTGCTGAGACCAGTGTTGATTTCAGTGTTTTTAGTAGCAGGCTAAGCACAGTGTAAACTCGTTTCCCAGCTTGAGCATCGCTGGCTTATCGTGTGAATGATCGCACCGAGCAATGTTGAATTTGATGAAAGAATCGGGAACTCCGGGAGGGAGATGACGTCATCGATACGAATCTTGCGTCTTGAAGTAAGATTGTGTAAAGTGCCTGTTTCGGTAATATTTATATTGATGTAGCCTTCTTGCGCGAGCATAGAAAGTGGGCTATTCGACGGCAATCTTTGTCTGGTTGCTTGTTTGATTAAGTAGTTTTGGAACAAAAACACTTGTATTATATGTATTTGTATCTATTTATTCGACCAAAAAGTTACATACTAACAGTATTACATAAATCTCTTTGAAACCCTAGACGTTTGTCTCGGTGCTTAGAGACACTCGAGCCGCTACACGTTTTTTAGATATGTACTTACTTAAAAACCCGTCACCTTTACCTTAATAAAATTTTATATTTATACTAACACTAAACAACCTACCACCCAAATTACCGTCTACAACTTATTATCAAAATATGTACGCAAACATAGTAAGCAGGCGGAAACAAAATTATATATACAAAAATTTATAAAGTAGGCAATTAGTAATTACCTACTTCTTCATAAATCGGGAATTTATTCATATACCGATATAAACTACGATTAGTTACTATTAGATAAAATTACTTGTTCCATTAGAACAGTTATCGACGTAAAATATTGAATATTTTGTAATATTAAAGTGGATTACGGTATGATTTTAGCTGATTGATAAGGTTATATTAGAATTAAAAATTTAATCTTTAAGTCCAGCCAAAGCTTGCAAATTTACTGGTGTTTAGCAGTTTTTTTAATTGCGAATATAGCGATACAATTTTGTAGTAGCAAAATTTGAGGGTAATTAAAATATTGTATGAGGTTGGGAACACGTCATATAATAAGAGTTAGCTATTTCAAGATTGTTCTAACAGGCATGGCTTATGAAAATTTGCTCTGCAGTTTTATACTTACCTGGATCTCATAAAAAAACCATGAAAACTCGCTGGAAAGAGCGCTGGTGGAAAATCGTTCTGACACAAAGCGGCTGAAGAGTCCATGTTTTAGACAACCTGCTTGCTGCTTCAAAATAAGGGAAGAAAGACTAATGTGTCTTGATCCCGAACGCTAAAAATCAATCAACCCATCTGCCCATCTTTGTGATCCACTATAAGTTGGAGCACTTCAACTGATTGCGAATCACAAAGAGAGCAAACTACTAAGTAGTTTTTATATCGTCTCTCGTTTTATATAGAACGGTGAAAGTTACACTTAAATGGCTTTTACTTAAGCACAATAACTTTATAAAAGTGAACTAATAAATCAGTTGAAGCCATAAATCAAGCACTTGACCTTCGGTTTCATACAAACGCAGCAAAAAGGAAGCTGTCACGCTGCAGCATGGCATGCCATGTGATTTAGGACGTCGCGACGCAATGGGTTCAGAGGCATTCGGCGCGTAAATGTGGATGGACTTAGAGAAAAGGGATAATGGAGTAATAGGGGCTAACTTGCAAACATGGTGCTCACAAGAGCAAAATAAAGAAATTTGTAAAAGTCTTATCATGTCTTCACTTCCAAGTTCTACTTATTTATATGCATTAAACTCATCTGAGTAACTCGTTTTTGTAAGACCCAAAATACAGGCATTTACGCCGCGTGGAAGAAAAGAGCAGAGTGATAGAAGAGATCTTCACGATCCAATTAAGTATTTATGTTTCTTTAAAAGTGGTGTACAATAAAGCATTTTCTTGTATATTCTATTCTAAACAATACAAATCACCCGATAGTCGTAAAGAATAGTCTATGAATATAATAATAGTCATAGTTATTTAATGACAATTTCAAGTCAGTTTGAATATAGGACTCGATCATTTTTGTGGTGATTTATATAACTGTTTCATTCAGAGATTCAAATAAAAGTTATGTTTGTTTGTTCTTCCAACGAAATTAGGAGTTTAATCGATAAGCCACATCACAATACAGCCCTGACTCATGGAAGGGGGTAGCCAGAGGTAGGATTAACCATCGCCTGTTAATTACGACAAATGGTCACTGAACAACGAATAATGGCCCGGTTAGCATCCGAACTGGTGATATCTGATGTAAATGGCCAAATGAACACATTTGTATAAACAGATGGGAAACAGGATTTTGAATAGTGTTTGAAAAGAACTTCAAAAATATGTCTTATTCAAATCTGTTCATTTTGTAAACTGCTGAATGAAATAGAATTAACAAACAATATGTAGAAAAACACATGTAGCATATGGACTCCTAAAGACGGAAAGCGACGCCGTGAAAGGCCTAAAAAGCGCTGGAGCGATGACTTGGACGTCTTCCAAAGAGACTGACGGGATCTGGCTCTGAACAAGTGGAAGGAAGAGGGGGAGGACTTTGCCCAGCAGTGGGACAGTAAAAAAAATTTAGAAAAACTGTATGACCTTTCAGGTTTGTATCAATCTCTAGTTTTTCTTGAACTAGTCACCAACCTTATGCCTCCTTGATTTTTGAAGACATAAACGAAACATGTTTAACCTTCACTCGAGTCTGAACTCAATCGTAATCTTTGAAATAAGAAAAGTTTACACGAGAAACTCGATACAAAAGCAAACGATTTCTGTAATAAATGCCATCTAGTATCGAGTAGTGGCAATAAAATGTAGAGAAGGCTCACCCTTTTTCCAACAATCATTTGATGTGAGGACGGAATGCTAGAGGGCGTGATACCAAACCAATCGTGTGTGTTTCTAATAATAATTTGTGAGAGAAAATATTGAAAATAATATGTTTTGTAGTTTCCTGTAAAATTTTACTGGCATTCTAACTATGTTTGATGGGCCTAGGCTTTAGGCTATATAGGTAGTCAAGTAAAAGTGCAGGTTAGATAGCGAAAGCCATAAAACTTGGACAGACAGTTTCACAGTAAAAATGTTATTCCCACAATACCACAGGCTTACAGCTACCTACATTTAGTGCTCCGGAATGAAGGAGAGCTAAGGCTTTAGAAGGCTCTCAGGGATCGTAAACCTCCTGTCCGCAGTTTAATCTTTCGGAAAATTTGAATCCAGATAAAGGCTTTGCAGCGAAGGCTTTTAATTAACTTGAATACGAATGTTCGTTGGATTTATCTGGGTATTTCGTAATTGTAGCTTTTCGTCTATTTTATTTATTATTTAATGATACTGATAACAGACAACGGTAGTATCTGTAGTATATGTGTATATCGAAGGATTTCAGCCCATAAGCCTGCGTAGCTTTATCTTTCGGAAAATTTAAATCTGAAATTAAAATGGACCCCTTCTGAATTTGCAGGGGCACACTAATTTAACGGCTCCTGGAACTGGTACCTAACTGTTTACTCGGATTATAGGAAAGTGGGTTACTGGTTTTCTGTGCTAATCTGCGAATCCTTATAAACAGGAGAGAATACAAAAATATACAAATTTGTCAGTTCATTTTTTTACATTTTTCACTTTCTCAAGGTGAAATAATAGATTATTAACCAAGGGGATTAAGCAGTGTCTTCTGTCGCGGGTGACGATTTAAATCGCGAGCGTAATGAAGGACTCGAGGTTTACTCCCGAGCGTAGCGAGGGTATTAAAAACTTAAGACGAGTCCTGAGTGTAGCGAGGGATTTAAGTTCACCCGAGACTAAGACAGCTTTATCACCGAGGAAAATACTCTACTTTTCGTACCATTTGCGAAAAAAATAACACAATAATAATATGTCACTGTCGCTTTGATTTAACATCGTGACGTATTTTTAGAACATTAACTTATTTATAAAAATAAATTAAAATAAACTTAGCGTTTATGTATTTGAAGAAAACAAAAACGCGTCAAATTCCTAGACAAATATTTTTTGTCGGAAAAGCAAAGGCATCAAGCTCATACGGCCTCGTCGGTTTTCGTAATTTTATTTAATAATCATAACTGCATAATAAATGCGTATTCCTTTTTCAAAACGATGTATAATGCTTTATATACAAACTCAATGGTGTAAACACAGATGTAGTTCAGTATAAATTTCGGTAAGTATTCCAAATTTAAATCACATTCTCCCCCTAGAGGATGAATGAAATTCAGTACAATTTTCTTTCTCTGTTTTTAACAGATTAAAAATGACTATTGTTATGTTCGCTTTTTGTGGCATAGAAACGACTTTTTGGAGCAAGTGGTACGAAAAAGTTTATTCTGCATCGTTGAGACAACTACTACTGTATATGTACTGTACTATGTGTCTTACACATTGAGATAGCTTGTAGATAAGTGAACAACTTTCCTATGAACTGCGAATGGCATAATAACTGGTGTAACTCGTATCCCGAATTATCGACAGATGAAAAAGAGATCTGCGATAGAAGAGTACACATTGATTTAGTACTCTGCAATCCGGCCCCCTTATTATCTAAGCTAAATTGCTGTCGTGTCGCTATCGCTTGTCAGGCCATCCCTTTCACACGTACAATACGGACCTCACGTGTGAAACGAATGGCCTGACTAGCAATAGCGACAAGACAGCAATTTGACTTAGGTAATACGGCTGCCGATTTATAACTTTTCTTCAAGCCTATGTGAAGTGCCCGGCATACTAACGCCACATAATATGGACCTTGTAAAATAGGTATCATAAAAATATCCAACGACCCTTTTTCATAAAATACCGGAATTTAGCAAACGCGGGCGTATCACAAGGGCTTTAACGCACCCACTTGAGAGTTTGAAAGTAAATTCAGTGTAAACGTTATAAAACACAAAGAGGCACAAAAGCCCAAACTAGCAGGCTTGGGGATATTACCAAAGTTTGTGTACACGACACGCTCTGAAAAACTCGACAAAGGTACAAAGGTATGCGGGCCCATAAGAGCGGAAAATTCGATTTTCTGCCCCGCGCCTCCATAATGCGCTGTGGTCCACATTACGTACGAAAGTGGGCCTCACCCAACCCTTTTGGAAACACTACGTTAATCAAATTCAGTAAGCCAATTTCCGGCAATATAGATAGTGAAATCACAATATATCGCAGCGATAGGGCAATCGAATGAGGGAAATCCTGCGGCTATCGGCACACATTTGGCTGACTGGCTAACCAATCCGAGTTCTAATAAAATGAGAGAAATAGGAGTAGTAGAATGACCTTTCCACAAAACGGAAATCTAACATGTTCAATATTACTTTTTTTGTCTGCAGCGACACAATATTTAAATACATGTCAATTGAGCATCGATCGGTACCTCAATATTATTTTAAAATGATACCTAAATAATATTACTGATTTCAATATATATATATAAACAAACAATAACTTTTTTTATTGTACAAAATTTTATTTCTTATTCTGTTGCTCTATAAAACAATAATGTATCAAAACACAAGCAGAATCGAAAAACGATAAGCGCAAGATGGTGGCTCACTTACTCAAAATACTACTGTTGCTAGTAATATAACTGAAGATACGCACTGCGAAAAACAACTACGTATTAGGATTTACCAACTCACAGAATTTCAGCTGATGTTACGCTAGATATCGACGAGCCTATCGAAGTCAGAAGTTAAGAAAATAGGGTGTTTGTTTAGTGAATAACTACAGGAAATACTGAACGCTTTTTCGCAGTACCGGTACACGCAATCGTAGCGTTTCAAGGCAGATGTCGAGCCAATGTGGGTCGCTACTGATAAATGTCCGCCGCCCCAGAGAATCGCGGAATAAAGCTTCCACAAGATAAGGGGCCGAATTAAATCCGAACATTTAAGATGGTAAACGACAGTTATAAACTTTTTTTGGGATAATCTCACCGCTATCCGTGTAATAAATATGTCGCGGTTTTAATAAAATGGTGAATCATTAGGATTGATGTATTTTTTTGAACCTTTATAGTTCTTTTTCCAACACGGTCAAAACTTTTAGTATATTCAAAGGTTATTTGATCGTGATCAGGAAGATTTGAAACTGACTAACGCATACGAAATATTAATGACTTAATGAATGAAGCAGGACCAACTAGCACTTGAACTAAGTATCTCAAAGGCACCTGTATGACTTTAGCACAAGCATACTGAATGCATTATTAAACTCATGTAAATTCCCGAGGTAGATTCACTACACTGCTAATATTTCGTACTTTCAGCACTTTCGCTAAGCCACGTAGTTTCAGCGCCGCAGACTCTACACACATCACCGCGATCGAATTAGACCGTCTCTAGCTAATATGAGCTCAAATGTGTGGTGATAACGTGTGTTTTCAATTGAAGCGTATAAAGTGGTAAAACTGCAGGCCCTTCATGTTGTCCGTAAATACGATTTCAGGATTGGCCCCATTCAATTGTGTGTCATATTTGTATGCGGCTAGAGTCGTTTTCGGGCCGTTGGTTGTAATATCAAGGGTATTGAAGAAGTTTTTCAGGAGGGCCATAACGACACATTAGCCGACACGGTTGCTCTTACCTTTATTAATGTGGTACATAGTTCCAGGCTTAAACGCGGCAACATTGCTCCAATGCGTTATGTTCGGGTCAACGGGGACACTTAACTTCCTATTAGTGCCCTTTAACCGTAAGGGCACGTGGCACGTGTCTAAGATGAGAAATCTATTCTTTAAGAAAGAAAGCATGAATATAAATTACATAGAAACTGAATATTGATATGAAATGAGTCTGGGCACTGGATGATGGCTTACCAAAGGTCTTAAAATGACTAAATAGATTTTCGAGCACTTTCGCTCTTTCATCATTATTAACTGTCAAAAGACAGCATGCTTTTTAGCAAACAGACTGTATTGTGGACTATACGATGAATGGTCTTGAGCAATCTGCATTTGTTGGTAGAGACCGACTACCTACGACCAGTATAAAGTATATCTTTGCAATATTTATGCAACAAATGATACTGCCTCACTTCTTCGTTACAAATCAAATCATAAAAATATTCTATGTGCTCACCTGTATGGTTTCATCGTAGGAGTAGCTGCGGCTGGGCGCCGCCGAGCTCATCTCACCGTAACCCTGAGAGCGGCGGCCGCATCTGCAAACAGACAATACTATGAAAACCGTACAAAAACATTATTGTCAGTATTTCTAAGGAAAACTACCGTGCAAACGAATTTGACGTGTTGGCAGTAGGCTTGTGCAATACTCTTCCTCTCAAGATTAAACAGTCCTAGTTAAGACTCATCATTATACGTCTTTTTCATGATTACTTGAGTTATTGTTTTTACTGTTTGTTTTGATACTTTGTTCTACCACGCCAATATATTTTTGTAAGGTCTCTGACCGATAAAAAATACTTAATGACAAACATAAATACTATATTAAATTGTGCCTAATATCTATTATTGTACTGCATATAGATACCGCTTTCGCCTTCTTGAACGATTAACAAAAATAAAATATGAATATATATGTTGATTTATCTGCGTTCGTTCTAGTCATTTTCTGATACTGAGATTTTCTAAAATAACCCATGATATTGCATATTTCAGCCTCAACAATCTACATTACGACTGTGGTAAAAAAACTATTAAATGAGTCCTAGTTTTTGTCTAGTGATAGTTGTATTTAATTTTCTTTGTGTTCGCAAAATGACCTTACCTTTGTCTGTAAGGTCGTCCCAATCTCTTCTTATTTTCAAAGTCAAGGTATACAACCATTTCCTTTCGTTGTCTCGTAACTGCTAGTTAGTGTTTATGTTATTTATCCTCTTTATGTAGTGTAGTTTATTTATACTTATATTATTTGTATGTATTTAAGTTTATGTTTATTAGTATAATTAATAGGTATATTTTATTTTGTGGGTTCTGTTTATGTCTGTAGGTACTCTTACACCGCCGTCTTTTGATTTTGTTTATCCTGTCCATCCAAAGGTTGTCTGGAAGTGATCGCTTTTAGCGATAAGACCGCCCATTGTACCTTTGTTTATTGTTTATTTCCATTATTGTATTTTTATTTGGTGTACAATAAAGAGTATTTCATTCATTCATTCAATGACTCACGTACGTATACTTACAGGATTTTGAAAACAAAGGATATTTTTACTCGAGCGTCCTGTTAACTTAATTTCGTCTACAGCAATAAAAGGCACATTTCCGCATACCATTCCACCTTCAACAACGAGATGTAACTAATTAAGCCATAAAAACGTTCTCAGGGGCCCTTACCACCGTGCCATGAAGTTATACAGACGACACGAGACAACACTCCCATTAATTATGGAGTTCAGGAATGTTTAGCTGCACTGAAACGTGTCTTTAGAGCTGCTGGACCTATAAGCCTTTGTATGTTCTTCGGTTGAACATAAATGAATATAAAATAGAACCAGCCTGTTTTCAAAGTACAGATTCAGTTGTTTTAGCCTTAGTTTGAAGCCTTAGTAGAATCTGGGCCTCATCGGAAAATAGCCCGAGTAAGTACAGTATCACCAATAATATTGTTTTGGTTGTATTATAACCAAGTTTTAATATAATCGCAATATCAGTATGGTAGGTTTGTCTACCTAAAAATATTTAGGACTATTACTTGTAACCAGGTAGATTAAGCTTGATTTCTTAACATTAAAAATGCGCGCTATACAAAGTGCTCATAGCAACAAAAGTACTTTTGTATTAAGTTTGCTACATAAAATTAAGAAAACTGATTTACAAAGTGATTACAAATAAATACTAATTTTATGTAAAAACTTATAAAGGTGCTTATAGCCTGCTGAGTTGTAGTACGCTGTTAGCATTTATGTTTAATAAAGACCTTTAAAAAAAACAAAAAAGTATTATTAATATCTATCTATCTAATCGCCCCACTAAATTACTTTACCTAGTTAGTATATTAGGCTTTTTGTCATGTGCCAAATATCAGATCCCCAAAACTCATTTTAAATCATTTACCTACCTACTACTAGCAAAGAGCTACTTATTATATATGTTATAGAGGTGCCCAACTTTATCCAAGCAATAAAACGACCTTATTTATTTCATGTATCTATGGTAGGGTCAGTCACAAAAGTGTTATTTAGTGACAGCGGCTGAGTTATCGCCCTCAGACCCGCTTTTAATTATTCATGAGAGCCGCGCAAGTTTCAGCCACTTCAGCATCTGGTGTGCTCCTATTTAATAATTTGCACTTACTTCTGATGTACCGAGTGGCTTCGCGTTTTGAGTTTGCAACTTCTGTGGCCAGATACAATTTTGGTGTAAGTATGCCAACTTTTTGGTGATCAAAATTTCAAATTAGGAGCTAGGCTTCTAATTCGACATAGGAACACGGGATTTATTAAATTAACCGTTTTTTTAATAATCTATACTAATATTATAATGAGGAAAGATTTGTTTGTTTGTATTGAATACGTTCTGACACTACTGGACTGATTAAAAAAATTATTTCACTGTTGGGAAGCTACACTATCCCCGGGTGACATTGGCTACTTTTTATCCAACTGCGCAGAAGGAGGGTAATGTTTTTATTGAAAAACTACGCGTGCGAAGCTGCGGATTGGTCAGCTAGTAACAAATAAACACACAGGCGACGATTCTACCAAAATGAGAATGAAACAAAGCCACTTTTTATTTGGTAACAAAGGATTATGAATCTGATTTTCCAAGAGAAAAATAAAAACTAGATATATACCTACCAAATCTGTAAAATCCTTTTAAATTCTACACCAAAAGAGAGCTTATAACATATCGTAAACCATTTATGCAATAAATAAAAGCACATTCAGTTTTCCAATAGTCGAATGGAACCTATCGCACACCCATTAACCCACATCGCACTCGACTCGCAAGCCGCAACACCAAAACAGTAAAAAAGTTTAGAATGCTCTTCGCGATAAACCTTTATGATTGTAGGGCGCAATGTGTACAATTTTTCAAATATGGAAGCCATATATCAGATTTATTTCTACTAGTTGCCAGTGCACAGTGGTCAAAATTCAGCCTTAATTTCTTTATGTAACTTCATTTTTGTATTCGCCCCTCCTTCTCTGTTTACATAATGTAGGTACGCACGTAAGAAACTACACTATCTTCTTTAGCGTGAATAAATAGTATTTGCCGTCGTCTGTTTCTTCTAAAGAATACAATCCGGGCCTCTTTAAGGTAAGAGTGAATAGGTTTCTTCTAGATATTTCGTGCTTCATCTTGGACCACATCATCGCTTACCAACAGGTGAGATTGTGGTCAAACGATATATATAATGTAAAAAAAAATGTTATTTGCTTAAAGAAGTTGCACCCTGCGCAAACTCCTGATGGCTACTATCCGGGTCTCTACACGGTAAAGGTAAATAGGAGTCTTCTAAATCTTCGTGGTTCATCTCATCCACATCATCGCTTACCATCAGGTGAGATTTCAAATGAAGAATATTCGTATTAAAAAAACATCTGCGCACGACTGTATAACTTCAAACCGGAAAAACTAACTTCATGGTGTCGTACATCGCAGCGCGTAACTTCATAACCTGCTGAAAATATACTGCGATTTGAGTGCGCCAAAAGTAGTATTAACAAGCATTTTGATTTTCGAATAACACAGCTGTTCGTAACAAACGAGACTGATCTACAAAATGTTGACAAATATTACTAAACATGTTTTGTGATAGTACACATAACCCAAGGCTAATGCACAGAACTATCTCGCTCCCAGCAGACACCAATATAAGCTTGTTATTATCTAAAGTGCAAGTGCCGGCTTCTCAAACCTTTATCGTGTGCATAGTGCCAATGGGTTATTCAAACGAGCCGGGAACAGTATACTTAGTAGAGTTTTCAGTCCTAGGTATTTTATATTTGGTTTTTAGGGCCGATGTTAGAGCAGAGAAGTAAAGTTATGGATGTAATTAATCTAATGCAATTAGTGCTTCCACAAAAAGTTATGGATTTTTAAGAAGAACCGCTAGTCTAGTCTAATTCTAGTCGAATTCAGAATCGGAAAACATTCTTTTTCCATACTTGTCGCACTAACTACGGTCAAAACTCTCCGTTGTGCCGCATGTGCTCGTACTATAACGAACACCTCAATAATAAATATATAAATAAATATTGCTGGACATCTCACACAGTGCTATCTAGCCCCAAATTAAGCAGAGCTTGTACTATGGGAACCAGATAACTGATAGAATACTTATATTCTATTTTTTTGGTAAATACATACTTATAATATATATTAACACCCAAACCGAGAACAAATATCTGCAGATCATGCAAACATTAGTTCCGCGGCGGGAATCGAACCCTCTACCTCCTGAGTCTCAGCTGGCTATTCACCCACTGCGCCACGGAGGTCGTCAAATCTATTCAATCGTATTCTCTATTCTTATCTATTTGTCAATCTATTCGATATCTTTGGTGCATCTGTCAACACATACAAAAAACTTCTGCTACCAAAACCAATAGTTGGTTTTGGTAGCAGGTAAGTGTATTATAATGATAATTCTGTTTTCTTTTTTTCTTGTCTGTTTATGTTATGTACCTTCCATTTCAAACATTTTTTGCATACTGTGCCTACTTCTAGAAGGTTGTACACCGTCTTTGGTAAAATTGTATTTTTTTTCTTGTATTGTTTCGTGTAACGTCCAGTTTAGTGGGCCAAATAAAAAAACCGAGCATGTCTTTGTCCGTCAAGCCACAAAAAAAGCTCAACGATATATTGAAGAGATCATAAGACATCATGTGCTCCCATTTGCATAGGAATTGTGTGTAGGATTCAAGCTGATGCATGCTAATGCTCGACCATAATAAGAATTCATAAAGAGGCTATCGTGGTCAGCTAACGATACTGACTAATGGCGGGTTTCTATATCCGTTAGTAACTGACTACGCCTTGAAAAACTGTCAAACTAGTGTCAAACTTTTGACAGGTTTTCAAGGAGAAACGAGCCGTAGCTGGTTACCGACGGATATAGGAACCCGCTATAAAAGATGCGTCTGGGATACGCAATCCTACTCATGCACATTGACAGAGAGTCCATAGATGGATTGAAATCAAGCTGGGGACAAATTACTTATGATGCATGCGTTGTTGGATATAGAATAACCTCTACGACTTGAAAATGTTTCCAAAAGAGACAGAACACATACGCGATGGAAGATCAAATGCAGTGAATTTTTTTTTTATTGATGATAGCCAAAGGTGAAGGTGTGATCGAAGATGGAGCACGCTTGCCTAGAAAGAACCTATTCACTCTGGACTTGAAGACTCCAAAATTATACTGGTTTGGAAAAACATACGCCGAAAGTGAGTTCCACTCCTCACTTGTGCTAACAAGAAAAGTTGAAGCAAATCGTTTGGTACGGCAAGGTGGTATGCCGATCAGGTATGGGTGGTACTTTTCGGTTCGTCTGCTTGTCTGGTGGTGGAAGGGGGAAGGAGGGATAATAAGGGAAGTTTCTTTAATAATTAACTTTTTAGTCAGAACTAAGTTCTTGACCAAAAACGCATTTTTCGTATAAATGCGATAAACTTCAGTGTTTTCTGGTGTTTTTATAATTCACTAGCTGACCCGCCAGTGGCTTCGCACGCGTTGTTTGTCAATAAAAACATTACTCTCCTGCGCAGTCGGGTAAAAAGTCCAGATCCAGATCATAATCAATCTATAATACTAAATTTCATCGAAATCAGTCCAGCCGTGAAAACGTTACAAACACACAGACAGAGAGATAGAGTTGCAATACGAATCCCACTTTATAATATTATTTTTATGGGTGTATGTGTGGATGTTTGTTGCTCTTTCTCGCATAAACTACTGAATCGATTTTAATGATATTTGTTGTTGTAATTGCATTTGTTGATGCAGTTAATCTGGACCAGTTGCTTTTTACCTACAAATATAAATCGATTGCAACATTCTTTAGAAAGTTCAACTGTTCCTTTCGTATTTTTTTATTTTTGCAATTAAATTAATATTATTTATTTTTGCAGCTTACCTTATGAGTGTTCTATCAGTTATCTAGTTCCCATAAAATAAGCTAAGCTTACTCGTAGCTTGGGGCTAGCGCTGTATGAAATCATCATCATCATCATCATCATATCAGCCGTAGGACGTCCACTGCTGGACAAAGGCCTTCCTCATTGATCTCCAGGAACTGCGGTTGGAAGCGGCCTGCATCCAACGCCGACCTGCGGTTCTTACCAAGTCGTCTGCCCATCTTGTGGGTGGACGTCCTACGCTGCGCTTGCCGGTCCGTGGCCTCCACTCGAGAACCTTTCGGCCCCATCGGCCATCTGTTCTGCGCGATATATGGCCTGCCCATTGCCACTTCAACGTGCTAATCCGTCGGGCTATGTCGGTGACTTGAGTTCTCCTACGTATCTCCTCATTTCTGATTCGATCCCGTAGAGAAACCCCGAGCATAGCCCTCTCCATAGCTCGTTGAGCGACTCTGAGCTTATTCATAATGTATAAAATGCCCCAGCATTATTAATTTACATTCATTTCTATTGCAAGATATACAAATTACATCAGTGTCTAACTGTTCACTGTTCAATTCTAAACAGCGGCTATTTCAATTCCAATTCCCAATAAATCCGTTGGAGCTGACAAAGAGCGACTTGTTTACTAACTACCCACTGGTTCGACAAACGGACAATGATATTTGAATCCGCTGTCGGAATGTTTTGGCTGATCGAACGTTTAATTGTTATCGATTTTTTATTAAAACATAAGTCACGATCTAACTTAATAAAATCTATCAGCTAGGGACAAAAGAAGGGGGGTTGAAACTTGGAACAGTTATTATAATTTTGTTCGTACAAAATCGAATATGATTTCATTTTACAATTTAATAGTTTTATTCTTAGTATTATAAAATTGAGTACTGTAAGTTAGGTATAACTTTGATGTGTTTTACCTAAATAAAAACAGACTTGTAATTGATATTGCCCATAAATTGACTATTAACAGTGGCTGTGTTGCAACACAGCCGAAACGTCGTCGGGATAACAAATAAAAAAGGTACCCGTATAAATACCCGTTTTAATCAGTAATTATTTTAACAGTCTTTTCATCCAAATGAATAATATATTTATAGCCAACTAGCTTCCACCCGCGGCTTTGCAAGCGTGGTATGTTTATAAAAAGTAGCCTATGTTTTGATCCAGATGTTAGAGTCAAAAATCGAAGCCAACTCGTCGATTGAAATTGCTCCAACTCGTTCAAAAATGTTACAATTTAGACAAAAAAAAAATTTGTACCTATTTTGAAAGCATCCTTAAAAAAATAACCAGCCTTGTTTCTTGCTTTCTTTCCTGGCTTTGTCGCGTAGGAACAGGCAGTAAAATTGACATTTCAAAGTGATCTTTGTGATTTAATTAAGTTATAAAAAGAGTTTGATTTTTGAAGCTTCGGCGCTCCACCATTAAACCATTAAATATAAAACTACTTTTTGTCTAATCCTAGGATTAGTTGGTTAGAATTAGTTTAGACTTTGACTAAGACTTTATGTCAGACCCGAGATATGACGAGCCAAACCTAGGAGCGCCGGAGCTTCGATGTTTGACTGTAGCATATATACCAAATTTTATCAAAATCGGTTAAGCCGTTACGACGTGATTGAGTTGACTAAGACTTTATGTCAGACCCGAGATATGACGGACCAAACCTAGGAGCGCCGGAGCTTCGATGTTTGACTGTAGCATATATACCAAATTTTATAAAAACCGGTTAAGCCGTTACGACGTAATTGAGTAACAAACAAACAAACATCGAAACTTTAGGATTGATTATATTACGCCCGGTTGTTGGAAGGATGATTAACCCAAAAATTTGTTGACCATTGGTCAAACCTCTTGTCAAGTGCAAATTGGGTTGCTGGAACGTATTTTACCTCATTTGATTTTAATCAGAGATTTGTTAAACAGGTTGTCAAATCAGTCAACAAAATATCTTGTCAAACGTGAAAATGGGTTGCAGGAACGCTGATTAGCCGTTTTTCGCCCATTTATCATTTGTCAAATCGATAGTTTTTTGACAAAAATCTCAAACCTGTAGACATTGACATAAGCAAATTTATGACGTGTAGGAATGAATGTTTGAATTAAAATAATTTTTTAGGTTGTGTGACCCTATAAAAATAACACTAGTTTAACATTCAAAAGATGATCCTTTGGTTTGCTAATTATTCACTAATCAACCTTCAAGAAACTCGATTTGATTTAACAAGAGTGTTAAGTTAAACACTATATCAACTGATCTGCGATTTGATTGGCGTACCAACAACTGGCTGTGACAGCCAGTGTGATATATATTTACCTAATAATTTAAATCAAAAGGCTTACTTTGAAACGTTCGATCGTCACGACCAAAACAGGAAAGAACTAAGCTGAAACAACGCTGGATGTTCTTATGAGAGAGAATTACAGAATTAACCTCCGCATATTTTGACTTTGATAGGAGACAGAAGGCTCATACGGTATCTAAGGATGCTAATCCTCAAAATGCTGTGTACTAGCATCGATCCGTTGTTTGACATTCGAATCACGGCTGCAGGCCTACTGCGCCGTTGTCATGGCAACGGTCCCGGCTCCCATTCAGGATATCGCCGTAAAAACTTTCAGGAATTTCTATTTTTATGTCGACCGAATGTTAATCACCCTGTGAACTGGTCTGAATTAGCATAGTAATATTGTACCAAGTTTTGTACTTAATCGTAATTTATTTATTTTTTGAGCTGAAATTACTAGGAGGAGATAATAAAACAATTTGGGGGCAAATGTATGCAGGTAGTCTCTTATAAAACCCTAAAATACTACTAACTTAAGCTCTACCTTGGCTTTCTTAAGGCCAGGGTAGAGCGGTAGGGCAGTTTTCAATATTATTTTTATTTAACAATACAATACAATATCAATGTTGATAAATGATAACACCAAGTTATAAGTCAAGTACCAAGGTATATATGTATATATGTAGGTGTGTGTAGGTAGGTAGGTATATAGGTATATAATTCATAGAAGACTAGGTCAACTTCAAACTAACTTTAAAACCCGAATACCTTTTTAACTTAAGTTAACGCAAATATACACTCAGCGGCACAATGAACCGCCCACCTTGATTTTTTACGATTTTGGTTAAAAAAAAATTGTGGCCTTACTTGTGAATGTTATTTTATAACGTAGGTATATTGAAGTAAAATGAAAGATAATATTGTTTTTAATTATTACGTTTATTTATAAAAAAGTCTGAAAAACACTTTGACCGTAAATTAACAAATGTGATGAAATGGCTTAAAAATAAAAAAACTGCTGAATAAATGAATTCTAATAGTGCGTATTTCCACCTCTAGCCCTCATGACTTCCATCAAACGGTTTGGCATGCTGTCGATGACATCTTTGATCTGTTGTTGTGGAATGTTCTGCCACTCCTCAATCACGGATTGTTTTAATTCATCTATGGTGGTTGGAGCTGGTATGCGGCTTCGAACACGTTTTTTTAAATTGTCCCATATGTGTTCAATAGGATTTAAATCTGGGCTCCGGGATGGCCATGTTAATTTTCGAATGCCGACGGTATCCAGGTACGCGGTAACAACTCTAGCAACGTGGGGGCGAGCGTTGTCCTGCATTAATAAAAAATCTTCGCCAATAAATGGAGCAAATGGCATTACATGAGGTTCCAACCCTTCTGTTACATACCTCTGAGCATTTATTCCACCTCTTTCGAAGATAACCAAGTCGGTGCGTGCTTCGTAAGTAATGCCGCCCCATATCATGATAGAGCCACCTTGGTAACCTACTGTTTCCACAACAGTACATGGTGCAAACCTTTCATGCTTGCGTCTGTATACACGCTGGCGACCGTCAGGACCGTGCAAGCATATTCTTGTCTCGTCAGTAAACATAACATTCTTCCATTGTTCCATATTCCATTCGGCGTGCTCTCGGGAAAAACTAAGTCTTTCTCTCCGGTGGCCTACGAGCAATTGTGGCACTCGAGATGGTCGAAAAGCTCCAAGGGCATTTTCTCCTAGTCTTCTTCTCACTGTTCTTTCACTCACTTGAACATTGCGAACCTCACGAAGTTGGTTTCGTGCCTCAACAGCTGTAGTGAACCGATTTCTTAGAACATTGGTCACAAGAAATCGGTCGTCACGAGCGGAGGTGCATCTTTTTCGGCCCTGTCCTGGTCTTCTCTCATAAGAGCCAGTTTCCCGAAACCGTTTCACTGCATCCCTTAAGGTGGTACGTGCGACACCAAGCTTCCGCGCCACGTAACGCTGACTAAACCCTTCGTCGATAAGAGCGACGGCTCTCGCCACTGTATTAGCATCAAATGGCATGTTTGTGATGTCCAAACACTAGCTTTAAGTTACGAAACCAAAACAAACTCAAATTGTTTACTTTTAATGCCACTGAAGCAATGTAAGCAGTATGGCAACGATAACGATAGTGAGACGAAGTTCGATATTTATCCTATTCACAACTTATGCGTAAAAAAAACAAAGTTAAGTGGGTAGTTTGTAATTGTTTCGTCACTACATTTCTTCCACACTTGACTTATTTATGCCCAATAACTTACAACTGCGATAACATCAAAATTTGCCAATTTAAAAGGGTGGGCGGTTAAATTGTGCCGCTAAGTGTAGTATACATAGATAGGTAACGCTTTATTGAACTACCACACAAATAAAAACAATACAAAAATATGTACTAGGCTAGAATATATAAGGCAATACAATGGGCGGCCTTATCGCTGAAAGAGTATCTCTTCCAGGCAACCTTTGGATGGAGCGAAAATTACTCAGATACGGAGTGCGGTGTACTTTGGAGGATACATTTACACATATATTCTTAGGTATATTCAAAAATAAGATAAAGTTGTATTCCTAATACTTAAAATACTTATAAAATAGACTAGTATATAGGTATATACATATAGCAAACTATACTAACAGATAAAATACTCAAAGAGTAAATAAATACTAAATAAATAACGCTATGAAGATGACATTGTCAGGTAATAACGTTTCACATTAAACTTGAAGGTCTAGAAAACAATATCTACATAGTCAATCTACTTTAGGAGATATATTGCGTCTCTTAAAGGAATATCTACCTATAGGTCTAACACGAGGGTGTAGCTCTATAAATAGTCACAGGAAGCATCCGCTTCCTCACCTACAACGTAATCAGTGCACATTGCACTGTTTACGTTAGCGGCGGTTTTTAACACAAACAGATACAGATTGATGATCTTAAAAAGATCATGTACAAACGAAAACAATTCAAATTAAATAATAAATAATAGTGGACATTTTACACAGCGATATCTAGCCCCAAACTAAGCAAAGCTTGTACTATAGGAATCAGATAACTGATAGAATACATTTGTGTTTTGTAAATACGTACTTATTATTAAAGAAAAATACCCAAACCCGGTGTAGAAACGAACCCGCAACCTCCTGTGGCTCAGCCGGCTATTCGCCCACTGCGCCACGGAGGTTGACTACTATATATGTATGTATATAACGATGAAGTTAAATACAGTTACTTGTAGAAAAATTCTAATCCTACGAAAAATACAGAACTCATAACATAATGGCAACACAAGTAAAAACAAAAAAAACTATACACAAGTTCAGCTAAAAACTTTTACGGAGAAAGAACTACAGATTACATTATACGTAGACTAAAAAATAGCATTTCAATTGAACTGAGAGATAAAATTAACCATAAAAATATAAAAAAACATACTCAAAAAACTTTTTAAAAATAAGATAACAAACGAATAATTTACTAAAATATTGTACTACTATATCCTTAACAAATATATATATATATATATATATATATATATATAACATTACATCATATTTAAGTAGGTATATAACTCTGTGACTATTGTACTATTTACAAATATATAAAATATAACTAAATAACATATTGAAGTAAGTATATGTATAATATGGTGTCATATAATATTTTATTCATTCATAACCACTGAACTGATATTTGAATATTTGTACCACAAAGTTTGCAATTTTAGAGTTTAGAGCAACCTGTATGTTTGTGCAGATAACGATGGAATGTGAGCCGGCGCACGAATGACGTACAGAACAAAACTTAATTATAAAAAAAATCGCACATGTAAAAATAGTTTTATGTTTACTAAAGAGGAATGTCAAATTCTCACTTAGGACAAACCTACTAAGGTTTTATAAGTGTATTAATTTTATAAATATATGTTTCTTTTTTAAATTAATAAATTAAAAAAAAATAGCAATAATCCATACTCATATAAGTAAGTAATAAATATTATGTTAATACATTTGTACCTAACTGTTCAGTTATCTAGTGCAGGGGTTGGCAACCAGCGGCCCGTGGACTATCTCGGTGCGGCCCGCAAGCCGCTATTCTAGATAAATTCACTAGAATTTATATGGTTTTTTTATATGGCAAGTACAAGTACAGCTGCTGCTGGGCCATGAGAGTACTTGAAAGCTCGTTCCCACGCGGGGTGATAAAAAATGTACCTATTTCATTTCTTAAGAACTGTTTATCAAGACTGTGATGTTATGTATTGTTTCTACCGGAAATAAAGATTTACTGTATTTAATTCTTGGCAATATCCGCCGCACGTGGCCGTCGGCGGCGGCTCCTTTGAGACAATAGGCGGCGGCACTCTTTGATTAGACGCAGGTGTGCGGCGGCGAAAAAATTTAAAGCGACCGGCTTTAGTTAAAGTCACAGCCGCGCGCAGCTCTTGCCTCATTCCGTTATGGAAATTTGCCGTAAAATCACGTCTCATCTGATTGCCAGCTACGCGTTTCGTTTCACATTTTTTCCCTTCGCTGATAGCTTCTCACGACGTATGAGGTAAGTACGTTGTATGCACTCGCGAGCAATTTGTTATATTTTGTTTACTGCTTGTTTATGTGAACCTTCAGATTGATGGGTAATTATTATAAGGACGGGGATAGTATTAGACATGACATGAAGATAGTTGTGTCATGTTTTCATTATTTTTTGAATGGGGAGTTGAATTTGTAGGTGCCAAATCTAACATATTAACATTTATTTTTATTTTTCGCCGAATTTAAATTTTTTCATTATTGTTACAGAATAATTATAGAAACATGGCTTTAAGAAAAAGGAAGGTAGAAGAAGAAAAAAGAGTTTTTAACGAATTATGGACAGAATTATACTTTTTTATCAAGTTTAAAGGAAAACCGTTATGCTTGATTTGTCAAAAGAGTATTTCTGTAATGAAGGAATATAACCTGAAGCGTCATTACGACACTGAGCACAAAGCTGAATTTGACTGTCTTCAAGGAAAAATACGAAAAACGAAAATTTAAACTTTGAAATCGTCATTAAAAATCAACAAAACATATTTAAGTTTGTGGCAGACAATAGCGAATCGAATGTCCGTGCCAGCTACAGGGTAGCAGAGATTCTAGCAAAGAGTGGACGTCCGTTTACCGATAGTGAATTAGTAAAAGAGTGTGTCTTAGCTATCGCAGAAAAAATATGCCCAGAGCAGAAAAAAATGTTTGAAAGTTGGAAGTCTTAGTCTCTCTGCCAGAACTTGCACCCGACGTACCGAAGACTTGGGTGCTAATTTGTGTGAACAACTCAGGGATAAGACGCAGTCTTTTGACTGCTTCTCTTTAGCGATGGATGAAAGTATGAACGTGTCGGATACAGCACAGCTACTCATATTTGTGCGTGGCATTGACGAAAACTTTAGTGTTTACGAAGAGCTTGTGAAAATGTGCAGTTTGAAAGGTAGAACTACGGGAGAAGATTTATTTCACCATTTTCAACAAGCTCTGGATTTATTGCAATTAAGCTGGGAAAAGTTAACACGTGTCACTACCGATGGAGACAAGAACATGAGCGGTCAAAACAAAGGTGTTGTTGGGAGAATCATGAGCAAAGTGAAAGATTCTGGATGTACTGTGCCATTGATTTTTCATTGTATTGTCCATCAGGAGACATTGTGCTCCAAGGTTATATTCTGGAAAGAAATAATGGATACTGTAACATCCACTGTTAATGTTATAAGAAGAAATGGGCTCACACACCGCCAGTTCCACAATTTTTTGGAAGATCTAGAAGCTGATCATGGTGACGTGGTTTACTACTGTGAGGTGGCTCAGTCGAGGTGCCGTTTTGGAACGGTTTTTGATTTGAGGAAAGAAATTGGCAACTTCATGGAGATGAAAGAAAAGCCAGTGGAACAGCTTACTAACAAACAGTGGATTATCGATCTTGGTTTTTTGAATAATTTTACTATGGAACTGAATCAGCTCAACAAACGCTTACAGGAAAAAAATAAATTGATTTGCGATATGTATTCAGATGTAAAGTCATTTGAGATGAAACTGAAACTGTTTATCAAGCATATTGATGAAAAAAAGCTTGACCATTTTCCTAATTGCAAGCAAGCCGTGGAAGAAGCTGGAGATCATTTTGAGTGGCAAAATATTACAATGAGAAACGTGTTAACACAACTACAAACTGAGTTTGTAAATCGATTCACCGACTTTAAAAAGATCTCCCTTAACATAGAAATATTCCAAAACCCTTTTGCAATTGATATTAATGATGTATCAAGCAATTTTCAAATGAACATAGTAGATTTGCAAAGTAATAGCACTCTTAAAACGGCATTTAAGGAAAACACTGACTTGATACAGTTCTACGGAAGTTTTAGTTCTGAAAACTTCAAACAATTAAAAATGTTTGCTCAGCAGATAATCACTATGTTTGGTACTACATATTTGTGTGAGCAGACTTTTTAAATTCTCAACTACCGCAAAAATAAGAATTGTTCGCGATTAACGGATGATTTAGACGCGATACTGCGCGTGTCTACGACTAAAATGAAAGCAGACGTAAAAAAACTTGCAAGTCAAATGCAGCCGCAAAAATCTCACTAGTTCTTACTTTAATGTTAGTATAGTAATTCAATTTAAATAGACATGATTGTATTAATTTAAATGCGTTTTATTTTAAATATTATTAAAAATACATGTCCGAACATATAAAAATAAGTGCGGCCCGCACTGATACTCTGGCAACATATGTGGCCCTGCTATAGCAGAGGGTTGCCGACCCCTGATCTAGTGAATATATATTGTTAGTGATTGTTGCAGTGCACTGATCGTTTGTATAGAAATCGATCAAGAGAACTTTGGAATCTTAATTTATGAACTTAACTTCCGAGTCTATAATCGCCGGCATCGTATTTGCAAGCTTATTGAATTTATACATAAAGAAAAAGGCGAAAACGGATTTACCAAAAGTGGAGATTACGGGAAACGAGTTTTTGTCAGTTTTCATACTAACAGCTCCAAAACAATACGACACAATAAAATTGTTTTGAAATGTGTAAATTAAGCTCTTTTATATATGAACTGGTACTCTATTTTGAAATGTTGAACACCAGCATTTTGGCCGTTTTCGCAAATATAATGATAATATGTTTGTTTATTTACTTGCAAAAAAAGGTAAGATTAAGGTGGGCACGTAGTATTATATTTTAAAATGTCGTTCATTATCGTGAAGTCATCGCGTCACTTTGACAGGTGTTTTATATATGGTTTTTAACACAAAGTTCCCACGGAAATGGGAAATTTCAAGCATACGAAGCCGCTGGCGGGTCAGCTAGTATTGTATAAGTAAAACATAGCTTTAGGCAATTAACTTCTGGGTCAGTATCTGGCACAAATAAAATTGCAAAGCGAGGCGTTAAAATAAAATCCGACACAAACATTTGAAAAAGCGTTCATAAATATTGTTCCATATTTCAACAAAACATCGTAAAAATGGAAAGCGTCCCGGTCCGGCTCCGGTGACCAATATACAAAGTATTGTGGATGTTCCATATTTGTTTCATATTTCTATATATCAGCGCAGACTCCATTTCCGTTTGACACCTTTTTGTGTAATTTTCGTGAATGATTTCACTTGAATTACCATAAAATCGATTATAAATTAGGTAGCTTTTTACTAACTAACATGTACCTACTCAGTTCTTATTAAGCACATAGGTAGTAGAAATTAAAATACCCGTAGCGCCCTACGAGTGTACCTACTCTACGGTATTAGCGTACCACACAACGTACAACAAATAAAATATATAAAACTTTATACAATTTAAAAAACGAGTATGCTTTAGTTAGACCACACGACTGAAGTAAAACTTCTTTTTCAAAATATTAATTTATACAATTGTCCACACGTCTGTAGGTCGTTCGTCGCCGTCGTCTATGTTCATTCTGGACAGACGCAACTCGCATTCGCACATTAACGTTTAAAAATATATGAAACGTAACTTTCTCTTTCTATCTTCATTAACTTAAATCTCCCTCTCAACTTCTGCTCGCACTTTTCGTAACGCATTCACCAGCTTACTCCCCAAGTCAAGCGTGCGTAAAGAAGTATTAGGTACTTCAAAAAAATAATGGTAGAAAAAAAACTTATGATACCTACCAATATTGAAAGACTAGAAGGCCAAAAGTCTCCATTACTTTTGGCCTTCTAGTCTTTCCTTTATTCCAGCACTGGGCGGGCTGAAATGATAATGATGATGTAACTGATGCAACACACCATAAAGTTAGTTTTTACGGTCTTATTATTCACGTTACGCCAAAGAATAATTCTTAAGTGCGTATACATAACGATTTTTTTTTATTGAAATGAATATTCACTACAATGCGCGGCTATTTACTCTTCTTAATCAAGTACCTAAATTTAGAAAAGCTACACATTGTCTAGGCATTATTTAAGCAGGTAGATAGATACCTATGTAGGACTCTACCTAACTACTTACCTAACTCTACGAACGTCCTACCGTCCTACCTAACATAGGACGTCTTAGGATCGCTTACTTCCCTACTACATATTATTAAAGATCTATATTTATACTCTGCTATCGGATACTACAACATTATTAGTTCATCAAACTTAAACATAGACAATTGCCGCCAAAATTATTATTTAGGAAGGTAAGTGCCTCACCTATGACCGTACAATATAGCTGGCATGGTCTATTTATTCCTACAATGGATCGCATTATGTAGGTACCTAGGTATCTGAATATTTACTTACCCCAGTCGTCATCGTTTGAGGGAACACCACATCTATGTTTTCAGAAACCTGTCCAAACACGACATACAACAGCTTTAATATCAAGAGCATACGAGTGGTTTTTGATTAACATAAAAGTCGCTAGCACATATTTTATACAGGTACTTTTCAAGACAGGCACTTTGCAAAAGAAAGTTAGGAGAAGTCGGCTTACACCGAGTTACACCTAGAATCATTCGAATTGATTTTATTTCAGTTATTATATTCCATAGCCAGTGTATGTTTAAAAATCGTTTACGTAACGAAGTTAAACGCCACCCTGCCAGTCAGGGAACACCGAAAACTGAACTGAACCAACTGAAAGATGAGTGAGAAGGAATTTACTTCCATTCGCGACGATACCTACATAAGTAGGTACGAAAAGCAAGGATAGGTAGGTCAAAATTTTGTTACCATAGCTACATCTAGCGTTGAGTAGCTGAACTAAATGCAAAAATGACAACTGCGCCATCTAGTAGACTCACAGACTCATAACCATGTTTACAAAATGCTGAACGATGTCGCTGTTGAGTCGACGGCATTTCTCACGTCTACAATGTATATGAATGTATTATAATATCAGCGATCTGGTTCCCTTAACTTTGCTTTGCTTTTGGGGCTAGATGGCGCTGTGTGAAATGTCCGGCATTATTTAAATATTTAATAGTTATATAAGGATTTTTTGGCGCCGCACGGTTTTAGCCGGACGGATTGCTGTCCTACAAAAACAAAATGTCATTTATCATGTCAGTTTGTGTCAGTAAGTCAGTCAACATAATAATACAGATCAAGAAACTTGTACCAAGCATGTTGTACCGTTTTAGACATCTTCCTTGGTTGGTACAGATCTACCAATCTGTGAAGGGGGTCGTTAGTGTCTACCGAACAGCTGCAATTTGTATCTTAGATTGGTTCTTGTCGGAATTAGTTTAGTTCTAATTTCATCCACCTGCACAGTTAAGTTGGTGGCACTGTACCTACTCAGTGTCTGTCTGCTATATTTTTGATGAAAGGCCACTATATTTTTGGTAAAATACTGTAATTTTAGTAGTAAGTACTTATATAAATTTTACCCCTAATTACATATACACTTTAATATATTCTTTCTAATCAGAACTCTGGAAACACTGATCTACAGCGTTGCCAGAAGTTTACTTTTGTAACCTGTTAGGTTACTTTTACCTTCGTCAGGTTGCTTCCAGGTTACTCGACTCTGAAGGTTACTTTTTGGTAACTTTTCGAGATAATGGATTTGTTATTTTCGAGAATTATTTAATCACGTGAAATTGAACGCAAATAAACCCTTTATTCATCATCCGGGTCGACTACAGCCTCGTATTGCAGTGTGCGTGAGTGCATGGTGCACACTCTACGTTGCGTGAGCTGTAGGTAAGGGCTCACGAATGTGACTCATTACCCTGGCATCTACTCACGGGCTCTACGAAACCCGGGTCACTAGGCTCATCGTAGTCTGCCTATCTTGCAGAAGGCGGCTCTTTAGCTCATTTCATTTGCCATTTTGTGGCGTTCCGCGTTCCTCGGCATCACCGATCGCTGTAACCAGGGGCTCCAGAAGCTCGCGGGCAGTGTATTAGTGATATAACCCAACGCAGAACTGCGTTACATCTTAACATGCCTTTTTCTCTTTCCCACTAGCTAGAGATGATAATAAAATGAGATATGTTATGAGCTTAAAGAGTGAGCATATCTCGGTTACTCACTTGAATTGGTTCGTAAGTTTGTGAAACCTGGGCATGTATTGGTTGGTTGGGTGTTTTTTATATTTTATTATGTTGGTTTTCTTAAAAAAACTTGTGAAAATTTAAATAGAAGAACTATCAACTGTCGGACATCGCCAGGTCCATAAACATTTTCGTGGCGAGGTATTTTCGCGTTTGTGCGCCAAAAATACTGCTCAGCTTTCAGACTAAGATATATCAATATATTTATAAAAAACATGTAGGTATTGATTTTTTTAGTCCTAAAATCTAGATAAAATGTGTCCAGACCAGAAAGTCTAACTTTTAAAACATCTAAGATCGAAAATGTATAAATGCCATGTCTAAGAAAATGTAAGAAAAATGTCCAAGATTCAGAACCCTGACAAATTTTCTGGGCTTTGGAGCTAAAATTACATTTATTAAATATCATTGTCTTTTATAAATAATCATCCGCAATAATGAAAGAGATAGGTACGGTAGTTTGGATAAAACAATCAATTTTTCGAAGCGCGAAGTCATGTGCTGCCGGCGTCCGCCTGACACGTGGGGAACTCGACACTGGAGAGAAACTTTGTGATTTGTGTTGGTTCTTTGGAAGTTGAAAAATAGGTACTTCTCTTACAACAAAAGATTACTCAAAGCTCTTACTCAAAAGCTATTTGTTTTGTATCTCACTCGGTTCTTGATAGCGGTTGTACATCGCACATGTCTCCTAACAGAAACTATTTCGAAAATCTCGACAAATCTAACTTCCAACTGCTAAAACTAGCTTCCCAAGATGCGACAGCTGTATAATTGCTATATATTGCTGGAAAAGGCCAAGTCAATATTGCGCTAGATGTCAGTGTTGGAGGCAAAAGTAAAATTCAAGAAGTTATTTTGAAAAATACTCTCTATGTGCCAACCCTATCCTTGAATTTTTTATCCATTGGAAAAGCCACAGAATCTAGATGGACTGTCTTATTTACAAATAATAAGGCCACAATTACATATCCTGAGGAAGATATAATACTCGATGCGCCAAAAGGCAAAGATGGGCTGTACTACTTAAATCCTGCATCGTGTAAATACAACAAAAAAGATAAATGTAACTTGGCAGAAGACACGAAAATTCATAAATGGAATAAATGTTTAGGTCATATGAATGAAGCTGATATGAAGTTGGTATTGAAGAATGAGACACTTATCGGTTTAGATTTCAAACCAGATAAGGAACTTGGAGATTGTGAAATATGCATTCAAGCAAAGATCAAAAGACTGCCTAGTAAACCCAGTGACACACTACGCACGACAAAACGACTCGAGATAGTGCACAGCGACGTCTGTGGTCCAATGACTCAAACCCTCGGTGGAGAGAAATACTTCATAACCTTCATCGATGACTACACTAGATACAGCCGAGTCTATTGTATAGAACAAAAAAGTGATGTATTGGACAAATTCAAACTGTACAAGGCAGAAATGGAAAATTTCACAGGTGACAAAATGAGGATCCGTAACGTTTTTAGTTGAGAATGCAGATTTACAGAGCTAAGAAATCCTTAACATATAGTGTAAAAATTTTTGTTTTACGACTATAATTTACGAAGTTATGACCAAATTATTAGCAAAGTTCACTAAACGGCCGCCGCGGTAGCTGTGACGTCACTGGGACGGTCGCCGCCAGTTAGCCGTTGGCCGCGTTAGAGCTCGCAGTGTTTTGTTTGGTTAGTTGTGACTTTAAAAGAAACTAAGGGTCTGATTTGTGTCTAATTCACCTTTTTAACTATGTATAAATATTGTATAGTGCCGAAATGTACAAACACTTCTATTAAAACCCCAGAAAAACTATTTTTTAACCTGCCAAAAGACCAAAACTTCGTAAAAACTGGTATTCTGTTGTAAAAAGAGATGATAAAAAAACAGCACAGTCTAGACATTCCACATTCAAAACCGTCTCCTCTTTTTCATCACATGTAAATGTGCAGCAATAGGCCTAATTTTTCTTTCTATGTTCAGGCGTTATTTTTGCTTTTACTGTACAAACATGTCCCGACCTTTGGACTTGGCAAATCCTACAGCATCATCTCCATAGGTTTCACGAGCAGATCTGTAATAACTAAGTAAATAAAACGGAATAAATATATATATAAGTAAATACATATGATAGTGAAGTAAAAAACAAATTATTGATCGAGCGAAGCGAGATCTCCAAATCAACTTGGGCAAATCGGCGTTGTATGTATGTATGTATGTTTGTTTGTCCGAGGATAACTTTCAAATCGTTTATCCGAACATCGTGAAATTTGGTATATAGGTAGGTAGTGATGGCACAATTTTGGTGTGATTCAATGAGCTAAAAATGTTGGGCGGTTGTTGAGATATTCAGGCTCAAGAGAGGTAAAAAAAAACAAAATGGGACTATCCGGTCAAATGGCACGTTTAATAAAAGGTCTTTGTGAGTACATTTCGACCCCGTTTTTATTTTTAGTTTAAACTTTGTAGTTTTTAAGTTATTAGCCATAATATAAACAGAACTTTGACAAAATTCACAGGGTACACCAGAGACCCCACAGTGCTGAAATTTTGTATGAGTGTAGCTTTAGTTACAAAAATATAGGCAAAAGTCTGAAATCCAGAATAACTGCAATTTTTACCCCAAAAAAGTATAACCAAAGATTATGAACTCCCGTTACCTGTAATATGAATGAAACTGTAGGTCAAGTACGTTGGTTATGCATTTCGTGGCACTATTTCGATAGTCAAAGATTACGAATAATATTGTTTTGTTTTTTATGGGAGACTTGCGAGATCTCAGTTCGGGGCGAACCACTAGTTATTTATATTCAACCCATCCTAAGTAAGTAAATACCGAATTAATGATTTGTAACAATGGCTGAGATAGTAATAATAATGAGAATGATCAGTAAGTGCAGATAACCATGCACTGTATAAACCGAAAGTTGGTTAAAAAGTCATCAGCGAAAAGATTTACAACAACAAAAACAACGTTCGTTTATCAAGATACTAAGAACACGAATAAAGCTATAACTATGAATAAAGGTTCATAAGTTTAAAAAGTTTAAGTTTACATTATTTCTTTTTACACTTACCTCAAACGTTCTGAATATATCCCTGTACCTATACTTAACATTGTAGGTACTTTACCAACAACTAATATCGTAGACCTAAAGATTACTAATAAGCACCTATGTATGTACGTAAATAAATAAGCAGCACCCTTATCTTTGTAGTGTCCAACCACGGATTTCAGCGCTCGTGAACTTAGAATGATTACGTAGGTAATCAAATACCATGAAAGAATCCACTTTTGGAAGGTTATCTCATTGAGCTTGCACAAAACCAGGTTCTATTTTATGATTAATAATACTACTCATATTATGTACGTTTTTTACACACTCACTTATACACACTCACTCTAACAACTCTATAAGTAAACAAATTGACAAATGTAGTGAACAAATGCGTGGCCTCTACGCCCTAAGAGTGCCGCTTGCGTTCGGTTCCGTCATAGTGACGTCACACGCACCCGCGCGAATTGACGTTTAGCGGGAGGAACGGCATAAGTTTACTACCTAATATCTTCGTAAATAATGGTCCAATTTTGATAATTCAAAAAGATATATCATTTATATGTCTTAAAAAATAACGTAGATAGAGTCTGGCTAATGAAAGTTGATACTGAAAAAGCGCAGCAAATTTAAAAAATATCAGCATGGCAGCCCTAAAGTAAAAAGGAAAGTTGGAACAACTCACTTTGATACTTTGACATTTATTTTTATTTTACTAGTGGATGCTTGCAATTTTGTCCGCGTTATGACGAGATTAAAAGTAGCTTATATCACTTGTTAACTCTTTATTAACTCCATACCAAACATCACATGGATACGTCACTCCATTGTGGCGTATTAAAGGAACAAACAGGCTATCAAACACTATCATGAGTATCAATATTATCATGAGTTTAAATATTTGTAAATCTATGTGAGTATGTATCAAAGAAAACAACACCATATATTTTTATACTGTTTTTTAATCACTATAATCAAAATCTGAATCTAAAAATTCAACATGGAGTGAATCGTCAGAATCACTGGAGTCGCTGCTTAAATTGATGATGAAGCTTTGTAAATTGTTTTCAGTTATATGGTCTCTTCTTTTGTACTTGTCTTCCACATGAATGACATGGTCTGTCATTTTTTCCAATCATCTGCTGTAATACACTCAAAAGATTGTTTTATGAGATCCTCGAACTCTTTTGGAGTTCGGCTTACATTTTTGCTTCCCACATCTTTTTGCTAGACTCCATATGAGTTCTATAGCATTTAGGTCACAATGATATGGAGGAAGTCTTAGCACTTCATGTCCGTTTTGGCTTAAAAGTTCATCAGCTTCATAAATAGGTTCTGGTGTGTCCTGTTTTACTAAGCAGAGCAACTCTGCTTTTGAATTGTATGTTTCAAATGAAATACCATTCAATGTAAGCCAATTCTGTATCTCTAACTTTCGATTTTGAGATGTGGGCGCTTTATTTATTATGACAGAATGTTATGATGTCCATTACAAATACACTTAGTTCATTCAAATTGGGCATAAGCTTTTCTTGAAGCCATTTGTTGAAGTTTGTGGAATTCATGTCATGGTGGTAGTCGGCCATTTTCGATTTGGTGCTAAATACTAACAATGAGTTTGGAACAGGGCCTTTCTCTGATCCTGCATGCACAATAATATATCGTTTTCCTGACGATATATTTTCAATTATTCCACTTGTTGATGGACCTTGCCAACATTTTTTAGGCTTATAGGTTTTGTGGATATAAGTTTCATCTAAGTAGATTATTGGCTTGCCTTCTGCACGTTTCGATGCAATGGTACGCAAAAAGCGATGTCTCCATGCAGCTATATCATACCGTTCAATTAATATAGAACGTTCATTTTTGTTTTTCTTAAATTCATAACCGTTAGCTAATAATATGCAACGGAGAGTTTCACGAAATCCGCCAAATTCTATACTTTCTTTTAACTCTACCAACAAAGATCTTAATGTTGGTACTTGTTTCCTCACAATGTAAAATTCGTTTACTTTATTACGAATAACATCCATATCGAAACTATCTAAGTTCGACACTTTTGAAGGGTGAGGTCGTTTTTTACCTGGAGTCCTCCAGACCCCTTTGTTCACCGCACCTTCTTTTTTAATTCTCTTCAATGTAATAACACTTACATCTGTAAAAAGAATAAAATAAAATGTCAATTATCGTGAGTCTCATAACTAAGAAATAATAGAAAATACACAAGTATTACAAAACTAGTCTAAGATTAACATTGAGTGAAAACTTACCGGTGAGTGAAGATAGTTCTTCTAAGTACTGGTTCTGCGATTTCATCATATCTTTTTGATCTAAATCTGTGATCTTTTCAATTGCTTGTTTTACTTCAGCAGTTCGTGCATTATCCTCAAGACTATCTGTAAAAGAACAATAACATTATATAAAGTAACTTAAACCAATATGTACTTATTTAAAATAAAAAAAATATCAAGACATTTTGACCGTACTAACCTAAAAAATCAGTCACAGTACGTAAACAATCCTGTTTTTCTCGCAATACGGCTTCTTTCACAAGATTTTTCTCTTCATATTTCGAAATCATACAAAACAATAGTTTTCGCACTTCACTCTTTATAGTTTTATCCATTTTTATAGCATTAAGACGGATATATCACAACAAAACTATACGCAAGTCAACCACAACGAAACATCAACAACACGCCATCTTGTTGCGTCAGAGATAGTGATACCATACACTGATTCTGATTTTACCAAATCTTTCGGAAAACAGCCGAAAATTAATTTCTTTAAAATAAAATTGCCAAGTTTTTCTCTAGTAAATAGTGTACCTAATTAATTAAGCTATTTATTAGACCAACTTAAGGCTTAGTATTGCTCTTGAAATGATCCAACACGTACATACGGTACTTATTATCGATGAATACAATTTTAGCACACGTACGAATATTTAAAACTCATTTTATAAAATGTTTAAAATAAGTTTGTTTTAAAAATGCCTTTTTGGAATTAATTGCTTTCTGCTTAAAATACCCCAATTTGTAGGGTAAATATCCGATGGTAGGAACACTTTAGTGTTGTCATATAAAAAGTTTGCAAAAAAATCCAGTATCTACTTTCGTTAGCCAGACTCTAATAATAGGTTACTTTTGTATCACTCTTGGGTTACTTTTGACTAGAGCCCGCTGGCAACACTGTTGACCTAGGCCGAGTGTCATTCATTTGTTTTTGTATCGTAATATTTGTAAAAAAATAATGAACAAAAAAATATTTATAAACAAGAGCCAACAGAAATATTAAAAATACAGTCCAAATTTTCTGTTTTTAGATAGGTATTTCCCATTATATCTTAATCAACATGGTTAAAGTTTGGAAGCTGGGGCTAACGAGCTTTGACACAGCCCTGAAGATCCAAATGGCTTTAGCCAGGAAGCACCTGGATGCAATGAGGAGGGGTATAGATTCCGACTATGATACTTTGTTAATAGTGGAGCACAAACCAGTTTACACAGTTGGTGAGTGAACATAATATTTATTTCAACTTGCCAGACCAGTTCCAGACCAAAATAGCAATAACTATATGAACCACTAATGCTGGACATTTCACACAGCGCTGTCTAGCATTAAACTAAGCAAACTTTGTCATTGTACATGCAAACAATTTTACTGCAGCCTCCTGCTTCTCAGCTGGCTTTTTGCCCACTGCGCCAAGGAGGTCATCAAATAATTTCTAAATCATACATAAAACATCAATCTAAATCAATCATACACTCTGTCTTTATTGTCTTACTGAGTTTGTTCAGCGAACTAAATAGCAATAATCTTGTTTCAAATCTGGATAGAAATTGCATCCATACTAATAGTATTAATTCGAATGTAACTATGTCTCTATCTGTTTGTTACATTTTAAAAACGACTTGGACTGATTAAGATAAAATTTGGTATTATGACTTGAATTGAGACATAGTAATAATCCTGGCCAAAATACACAATAAAACAATTTTACATTCTTAAAGAAGTTACGAAAAATAATTTAATGAAGTACTTTTAGTTAAAATTAATAAAATTTTAATCCTAATTAAAATTATCATCATCGTAGATAGAGGCGCTGGTCTTGTGCGGCCTTCACCCAGTGGCTCCCAGCGACCATTATCAGTACTATCTTATACTGTGCTCTATCTTATGCAGTAGTTATGTTATGTCTGCACTTTCAGGGATTAGAGATGATTCACCGAAGTCAGAAATCTTTAGACTAAAAAAGCTTGGTGCTGAGTTTAAGAAAACCAATCGAGGAGGTCTGATCACATTTCACGGGCCAGGACAGCTTGTGGTGTACCCAGTTATTAACTTGAAACATTTTAAAACAAGCGTCAAGTGGTATGTCAATAGCTTGGAAGAAACCGTTATCAGATTGTGCAATGACTTAGGTGAGATATTATTTTATCTCATCATCATCATCATGATGATCATTTCATTTCATTCATATTTCATTTGATGACTAAATAATGAAAATTTCTAGTTTAACACAAGCGATCATTCACATATTATCACATACATTTATTTGCAAAAACTTTTAACACGTATTTTTTTCAGGAATTAAAGCAAACCGATCACCATACACAGGAGTGTGGGTTGGTGACAACAAAATAGCAGCTATTGGAATTCATGCTTCCAGATATGTAACCACCCACGGCATATCCTTGAACTGCGATAATGACCTTTCCTGGTTTGACCATATTGATCCTTGCGGCATTGAGGATAAGGGTGTCACTTCTTTAACCCGAGAGACAGGCATTACCTTCCCAATAGAAAAGGTAACACCCATGTTCCTACGTAGTTTCAACAAAGTATTTGACTGTAAAACCAATGAAGAACTGGAAGTTAAGGTTCAAGAAGAAATATTGAGCAGCGTCTATACCTCGCTTTTAACACAAGTACAAAATACCTAGTATAAAATGTATCCAAGTATCTATTAACAATCAATACAATTGTAAATTAATATTATGAATCTTGTTAGAGTCTAGTAGGAGAAATATTTAAATCTGTTTGTGTTCAAATAAATAAAACAGTGAAAAATTTGTACAATTTTATTTAATTTGTTAATCATAATGAAAAAATAAATAATAAGGTTAATTAATTTAATAAATAAAGAAGAAATCTCAAGTTGGGTTAAGAGTAACAAATAGAGATGTACTTTTGGTACAAAACATTTGTAAAAATTAATTCGTTTCTGCAAAACCCAACTGAAAGTTCATAGAGTATAATTCAATTCTAAAAAGAATAAAATAGGACCTATATTTACAAAATCGTATTTTACTAAGTACTCCAGAGTTTTTCTAAAAGAAAGTATGTTATTAAATGTAAAAAAAAATGCAAAAAGAACTAATAGTGTATAAATCTTAGTAACTACTTAAATACAATAATGGAGTTTTCTTACATTCTAAATACCAATCTAATGGATTCAGAATAATCCCTTAAAAAGAAATCGTCCGAGATCCGTACATTTTCCAGGGACTATTCCAAATATTTCTTTTATAATTCCTTATACATTAAGTACTCGAAAATTGTACAAAACTGATCTAGTAACTTGAGATTTAGTAAATGTTGTATTTTCTGTTTATTGTATTAAACTAAAATGCCGGTATAAAGCGTTTCAAAAACTGGCAAAATCTTAGCCCAAAAATGCTATTGAAGCACTCGTAGATGTAATCTTTATAAATCCTATTTGAAAAGCTTCTCGGCAACTTACCAATAACCTTCATACGTTTATACCTAATTTACTTCCGTTAAAATACCTATATTTCTTCAAATTATTGTCATTATCCTTCTTACAACCTTATAATTACGCTTATCAATTAGTAAATGCTTTTAAATGCATAATAAATTATTACTAAAATAAATGCAAAACACGCGGTGGTTACAATAATATTGGACGGATTTCCCAAATCTTCACCACGAATATGATTTACTATCAATTGTATGGACGGATTCTCTGTACTGTATTTTGTTGGTCATCAGTCGTTTGTATCACAAGTTCCAACGAACTAACTATGTTGAATCGAGACGAAATCAGCCTCTACTTAGATGATTTTATGGAAATCTAACAATGCTTGGGGGGCGCGAGCCACTTTCTCATGAAGTAGCAGAACAATGTAGCGATGTAGAGAATAACTAAAAGCGCGCAGGCAACTCCCAGCAGTAAAACGGAAGCTTTGCTTGGGCACGGCTCCACAATCGTAACTGTCTTCTCTGAAAATAATGAAATACATCACTTAAGAAACACACTTAACTTCCGGAGATACTTCGTTTAAACTTCCTTCGATTTAGGTACTTATACTCATTGGCTTTAAAGTTATTGACGTAGTGTTAACTAGCAGGTAGAAAATGGATAGCTCACCACCGAAGTTGGTTTCCGAAGCACTGCCACCAGGCTTATCAGAACGCAGGAAATCGGTGCTCTGTCTCTCATCGCCAAAGTCCAAAACGAGGATCTCTTGGGAGATGTTCATGTCTTCCTCTTGAGTGTTTTCGATCTCGTTCTGAGGCAGCGAACGCTTCCTTCTGCCCCAAGATTCAACGCTCTCGCTCTCCCATTCGCAAACCGCCTGGAAAAACCATGATGTCATACAGTCTTTTCTAATTGCTTTAGACATTACTATTCTATGGTATGTTAGCGTGCCTAATTTCAATGTATTGTCCACAAAAGAATATCTTTAACAAAGCAGCAAGTTCTTAAAGGATACTGTTACTACGGGTTTAAAAGTCTTACAAGTGCCGTAATATCCAGAGAATAAAATTTTGAAATTTTAATGCTCACCGGTTCACAAGGTCCGAGACAGTATTTCACGTTACACTGGAAGATGACTCCATAAGACTCTGTGAATCTGAAGGCTTCATATACTGACTGAAGCGCGTTGCCGTCTGGCACGAATGCAGGGAAGATAGAGGGGTCCACTGGACAACTGAAAAATAAATTTATTCGTTCTTTAATGTACACAAATAGATAACACACAAAACCAGCTAACAAAATGGACATGTACAAAGGCGTGCTTAACCTTAATAAGAGATTTCTTCCAGCAAACCTTTGAAGATTTCTAAATCAGAACACTAAATAATTGGCCAAGCGCGTGTCCGACCACGCACAGTGAAGGGTTCCGTAGTCAGTAAGGCTGTATCTATAGCCATTTTAAAATACAAAGTTAATTTGTTAGTTGATTTTTGTAATTTTATATAAACTGTTTAAACCCAAACTACAGACATTTAAGTTGGTCGACTACTGCTCGTAAACTGGAGCCTACTCAGCTTTAATTATTTTTTTATAACTACAGTAAAAACACCTCCAACTTTCATATAGGGGAGGTACCCTAAGAAATAAATTATTTTTAAATAGCTAAAAAGACAGACATGGCAAAACAATAAGGATTCCTAGTTCGACTAAAGATGAAATAGTTGCTAGACAAAACAGTTAAAAAGAAATAAAAAAAAAACAAATACTATTTAAGCATAATGGGCGGTCTTATCGGTTATCAAAGTGATCTCTTCCAGACAACCTTTGGATGGAGAGGATCATCTAAGGTGTTAGATTAGTAGATTAATATATCTTAATTCTATAACATGATAGAGAAAAAGCATGGAAAATGTAAAAAGATTTTATTGCTACAAAATGCTTTTATCTTTGAAAAGGATTATAATTACTGAATATACATAGATAAATAATATAGGATGAAGATATATGTAATTTCCAAAGCTTTTGTTCAAACTTACCCATGCTCGTCGGTGATATTGACCGTGGTCTTCGAGTCCTTGGCCATAGCGACGCAACTGCGCGCGAAGATACCATAGGGCGCTGAAACAACGTCATCTTTTTAAAATTGTATTTAGATTCTATACAAAAGAAACGATAAAAAGTATGTACAAAAGCAGTCGAAACATTATGCCTTGTGGTACTCCTGCACCAAATTCTCTATGCTGGGGCTGCATTTACATTTAATGCCATTTATTTTTTCATTGAATTATGTTCCTAGAGGCAAACATTCAAAATTTACTGTCCTTTGGCATTAAGATTCGTGAGAAGATGCAGATGTGGCTCCAACATTATGCGTATGCATAAGCTTCTATAAAATGCCTTACTGTCTTCTGGAATCTCGATACGGAAGGTGAGTCTGTCTCCAATGCGGACGGTCTCGACCTCTCGCTGGCGGGCGTCCAAGATGCGGATGCGAGGAGCAGGCGCCTCTGGGGCTGCTGTGATGGAAATCATATCCGGATCTCTGTGAAATTGATTTTATGTTACATCGGCCCACTGGTCATGTTTTGCTGTTTTAAAACATCTCTAAAGTAATTAATTTGACGACCTCCGTGATGCAATGGGCAAATTGTCAGCTGAGACTCAGGAGGGTCTGTTTTTCTTTATAAGTACCTACTTATTTATTTATCTATAAATATTATATATGCATTAAATCAGTTATCTGGTTCCAATAATACAAGCTTTGTTTTGTTTGGGGCTAGATCGCGCTGTGTAAAATGTCCAGTATTATTTATTTAAATGAACACTGTATTCTGTCTACGACTATCTCAAAAGCCAATAAACCAGCCGATAAATAAATTATTGATGTCTTCAAATTCAACTTATTTACGGCTCTTGTCAAGTCTTGTTTACAGCTCAAGAATGTGTCCGGTCTTGTGTGTTTTTGCACCTATTTTAATTCAACCGGCGCGGCGCTTCAACTAATTTGTATGCCCCTCGGTAAAAACATGATAAGTAAAGTCCGTCTTTGATCATTAAGGAAGATGAATATCAGTTCGATTAATTTTCATCGCAATCGAAAGATCGATATCGTTCATCATAAACTATTCACACGTAAAACAAGTTTCCCATCACGTTTATGAACCGAACTTGAATAATTACTCCATTTACGAAGCACGTTTGATAATAGTTCGATGGAATTCCAAATCGTCTCTTCGTGGATCATGAAGGCATGTCAAAATAGCTCCGTTTTTCATATACTGTAACCTTATCACGTAACGTCTCTGTTCTTTGCAAACGAGAATAAATTATACGGTAAATGGTGTGCCAGTCTTTCTGAATGGCACTTTGTACGGCGATGGCAATCATTTAAATCGTAATGCTGTCCCACTAACCTGATGGGCACCATTCCAAAGGTGATGTTCTTTGAGCTCATGTCATATGTGCACTTGACTTTATAGATCTTGTCCGCTTTGGTCATCACCACACTGTGGTGTTGAAGAACCACTGTGTTGGAGTATACTCCAGTCTGAAAATGAGTTCTTATATATTATAAACAAGTTCGTAATGAAAGAAAATGTTTGGTGATGATGACGCATTGATTACTTACAACGCTCTGCGTGTTACAATCCTGACCGCCCATGGTGAGGTCCAAACGGAAGAAGTTGCTGTTGTTGACATCGTTGTTGCATGTCTCTGAGCGGCCCAGCGCATAAATTCGTCCGTTGAATGGCTTATTTGTGCGAACCTGCACCGCTATCCTTGTATCCTTACATAGGACAGCGACTGAACAAAAACATATGTCAGGAATACTATTTTCAATAAAGGAAATAAAATAAGAAGCATTATAAATCCCAATTACCATCGTAACAGGTGCCAGTCTTGTCGCAATTGGCATCGTTTCTAGTCAGATTGTTAGACGGGTTGGTATCCATCTGGTGATCGATCGTAACCGGCAGCTCACCGGACGGATTGATCGCTGGCTCTAGAACAAATAAAAAACACAATAAGTGTATGTTTCTATCAAAGCCAGTGGCACAATGGCATTCCTATTCAAAGTAAATTACAGAGCTAGCTAATAACCCCGAACTAATCTATGAATCGAGGGTACGCGCTCCTATTTACAACTGAACCGCTGATTAGTTAGATGTGCGTGCACGTATCATAATAATCGATACAAAATTGCAGCAAAACGTAACTACTGCTTGATTCTAAATACGGCCTATCTAGTGCCCACTGCAATTACAGTAACAGCGCAAAGCTCACCGCTTGGGGCATTCTAGATTTTCACACGCACCCGATATGCCGCAGAACCTTCTAATACTCGGAATCGCACGCTGCTTGAACAGTTCGATAACGGATGGAGACATCACTAAACGTATATTGACTAACTACATTGCAATTTTAAATCTACTCGTATGTTAATCTACCATCATCGACGAGTTTTAGGCATTACGGACATGCTCTAATTGTAGAAGCCGAGAAACAGACGTGTAAAAAGAAATCAATGAAACAACCGTCTGAAATGGAAACAATAGAAAGTAGTGTTTCGGAATAAGAATACAATGCCAGTAGCTGAATAGAGGTGAGCGTTATTGGAATGAGTCAATGTGATGAACCGTTCCTAATCGATTCGTTAGCATAGTGCTAACGTCTGGACACATTCGCGACCGTTCTGCGGCGGCGGTGATAAAGTGACGTAAACTGACGAATTAGGACGTTGACCGCTAAATTTGACAATGAATAGTCGTACCCACGAAATTCCTAAGCTGGTGACAAGCCTACCTTGGAAATGCTAAATTTGTACTTTCGCATGACCATGTTGAAGTTCCAAAGTTCATTTTGGGGCAAGACTAGGTAGAGGTACGGTACCTTAACGCGGTCGCAGACTTATCGCAAAGTG
The DNA here is from genome assembly GCA_918857605.2 of Philereme vetulata. Taxonomy (NCBI): domain Eukaryota; kingdom Metazoa; phylum Arthropoda; class Insecta; order Lepidoptera; family Geometridae; genus Philereme; species Philereme vetulata. The sequence goes on along the minus strand of OU975473.1, from coordinate 5,696,482 downwards.
ACAAATTACTTCTATGGATCTCATTTGTTGCGTGGACTTCAGAAAAAACATTTCGGTGGGTGGTCCACTGCATTTATCGAGTTACATTGTTATCGCATCATCACATAGACGTGATGCAGCGTCCTGCTTATGTAAGAACCAAAGCGAAACCGTAACATTTTATAATGGCGGCTAAATAAATTTGTTCGAAGGTGAAGAGTAGGTATACCTGTTTAGTAAGCGCAGACTTGCCTAACCTGCAGTTTTCATCAAAGTACCTAATAAAAATTGAACTAGTTTACGTCTCAAAGCTTGTTTTTTTTTGATCCGTAAGTCCACGCATCGATTTCATCTGTCTATCATAATTTACTCCATAATGCCTAACCTATTACTGTAACGACACCCCGAAGGATCATGAGCGGGAGACATGCTATTTATTTTAGACGTTCAAACATGATTAATGGCTTACGGCGGCAGTGACATCGGACAATCTTTATCATTAGTTTTGTAAGCAAAGCCGTATAACTAACTAAAGAGTATAACTGGTATTCGCTTTTTTCTTCTCGTATCATCAGCAGATCCACGTATAAGAACGTATCTTGGTATCAAACAATATATCCAAAACTATCCGCGCATGGTTTTTAAAGCTTTATAAGACCTTTACAATAAACAGATTTTCATATCATCATCATCATATCAGCCGTAGGCGGTGCACTGCTGGACAAAGGCCTCGCTCATTGATCTCCAGGAACTGCGGTTGGAAGCGGCCTGCATCCAACGCCGACCTGCGGTTCTTACCAAGTCGTCTTCCCATCTTGTAGATTTTCATATAAAAAATAATCAAATATTTCCCCCTATTACTCAGAGCCGGTTTGTTACCGCAGCATATTACAGCGGAAAATATTCAAGTACAAAGTTACCCATTTGTAAAATCAATTATAATTACAATTTAAAGTTTAAATACTTAAATACAATGATGAGTAGTTCGGAGTCGTATTTCGTTTCCTCCGGTGTCGTTGACTCGACTGCAACATCCATTGCCTAGCATATTTGCAACGCTCCAACGAATCATAAGACATTATCAACAGTTCCCACGCTCAGGCAGGACGATTCGCTAATCGATGTGCGTTATGCTTTTTCGGTAATTTTGATCGGCTATTGCTAAGAGATAGATCCATCAGATGGTCTATTAGGATCTGCCATGCATCATAGCATTGCTTCTTAGAAGTTTTTGTATAGAATGATATCAGAGTACAGCAAATTCATACGTCCGTCAATCCCATCTATGTTGCAAATACGTGATGAGAAAAATGTGTTTCCTTTTTAAGCTTATTGCGAGCACGAAGGAGTCCGAGCTTACGCATAGTTAATTAAAGCTTATATGGAAAAGGAGGGGCGAATGCTAAAAATATGTTGAAAAATAGGTAATAATTATGTATTACGGTCGAATTTTGACCACTGTGCAACTTAGTAATAAATAAACACACTATCGGTGTCGAGGATCACAACAGCACACTGCAAAAGAATTAGAGATGGGTCGTCGACGATTTTTTCATAAACGAAACGAAACCGTTTATCGTCGATCGTCGACTAGTCGATCAAGTAGTTGAATTTTTCGACTAGTTCATAACGTGACCTATAGTCTATTCGTTAAGTAATTGATATCCTTTTTCTTTAATCGACAGGATAATTTTAATAAATGCTTAACTCACTATAACTATTTATTCAAATATGAACGCTACCTACGTAACTTTAAAGTTCAAATTTATTTTATCGTCGCGTCGAGCCAGCTATCTACCGTTCCCGTATTATACGACTATGTTTACGTGTCGAGCCGTCGCGCTCTAGTTGAAACAAACGTCTCAACATTTTATTCAACCATCTACGAATTCAACAAGTCTACGAATAAACGATAAACCGTTGAAGCGTCGAATGTTAATCAACGGTTGATTCGACTAGTCAGTTGAATAAACGCCCATGCCTAAAAAGAATACTAAGTACATAAGTGTAGCTCCTTATAATCAATTATTTATCCTAGCTACTCAAAACACGGATGTGCATGACTACTTAGTTAATTAATGCACTTGTATATTCCACTTGTGTATTCCACATCCGGAATAAACTCAATAAATCCAATTACTTCATCCCCTCTGGGATCTAGGAATTGATGAACTCCATATTTTCACTGAGTCGATTTCTCCGAAAGTTCTAAGTAGGCTTCGGATCCACTTTTTTGTGCTTCTTTTAACTCCTTTTACCAAAAAGTTTACCGGCACCACGGCTCATTTATATTTTTTGTAGCTTTGTTCATAACTTGCCGCTAGATTACGTTACAGATTAGTGTGACCGCGATAAACAACGCCCAGTTTTTCTGATAAAAACAATTCAGCTTGTCGCATCACGGTGGGTATGTTCGATATGGGATAAATATGTATTTTAGTCATCATTTTTGATTACTGCAGTTGATTTAAGATATCAGGTGGCCTAAATTGCCAACACCGGGGTTGGTTCATGTCATCACACGTTGTGCAGTTGCATGAGTGTAATTACCCACACAAGCACATAATATTAGAGCGTGAGAAAGGAAGCATGTGTGTCTTCTTTCGATTTTATGTTCCGATTATTATGGTTCAAACGGGCATTACCGACTATTTCTTATCGGCAATCATTTAACAGCTTCCAATAAACGTCGAGCCATGAAGGACGGTATATTTTGAGTCAAGTGATTAAAAGCAGGTCTAGTCTGCCTTGCCTCGTGGTCGGAAGTGTCCGCACAAGGATGTAACGGTGCTGTTCGATAGAGTTCCCTATGTAATCATGAGATGCCATGCTATGCCGTTACCCGAGCACTGGATATCTAATGCCTAGCAAAGAAGTCGTTTACCTATTAACTGGGAACGGTGCAAGCTGAACTTGCTGGGTTGCAACAATAATTTTATTCCCTGTATAATGAAAGCGGCTCAATGGCATTCCTAGGTGTTATTTTTAAGTTGGGTGAATCTATGATTTTTATTAGTCCAAATATCGTCGCTTAAATAAAATTCGGAGATAAATATCAACATTTTTCCTTAAATTACTTTTGATTTAGTCTTTTGCCTAGCAGATCTGAAAATCTGGGTAGAGATAGAGAATGGGAATCAAAATATGGCTATTTTTGTATGGTTAATCAAACAGTGTTTCATTTAATTTTGAATTTATAATATAAAGCCGTGCTTAATCATTAAAAACAACTTTTCCCAATTAAAAACACACGAGAAATTGTATCCGAAATCCGAATGAATCAAAGATACAACCCTCAAAACATACAAAATTAACATTATCAATTTACCCATGGAAACAAAGTGGATATTAGTGTCATTTTCTGAAGCGGCAATTTAATGTGAATTCGTTGTAGATTCGCAATATAGAGTCACTGACCTATGTTACACACGCCGAAGGCAAGGCCGGCCAAGGCCGTTATCCAACTAGTTACGTTATTAATACCATCGGAACTAATGCTATGTTGCTGACCGCAGGAGAATCTTTGAACTGATTATAGTTCCTAACCGTTCCCGCTGATTAGTTTGCTTAGTAAATTGATTGGTTGGCCGTTTAATATAATACCCAATCGGAGGAGGATTTTCTTGTGGTTTACTTAATACAAATTTTGCTGATTGGCTATGTTAAGAGATTTCAGAAAACGCTACAAATATTATCATGCTTTTTGTACTAAAACTTTGATTTATATATTGGTGATGCTACCTGGCCAATGTTATTGTTCCGTTTATCAGGGATTGGGCTACTTTTATCGCGTTTATTCAATTATATCTGAATTGGGACTGGAACACGATTGAACCCTACAAAAAACTATTCAATTTGTGTAGGTACGAGCACCGTTACCGCACGCACGACCGGCGCCGGCGACCGATAATAGAGGATGCTTTGTTGCTATTGTCATTTTTTGCACTGAAATGCAACGGAATACAGAATAAGCAGCAGTCAGTACACACGGCTACACATCAAGATATACAAATCCAGTATAAACTGACCTCGCATTGTGTAGGCTTTTCGTAGAATGAGAGGTCAGCTTATACTGGAAAGCTATAGCTTGATGTGTAGCCGTGTGTACATGATTCAGCGCATTGCAAACACAACTACCTATTTAAATTACATCGACACGTATCGGCGATATCGTTCTATTCAATGTGAACATATCAAATTACGAAACTAATTTAATAAGGTATGGAGTTTCACTTCGGCAAATTGAGATGGTTATTGTGAAATACTGGACCATACTCGCTACTATTTAATCTCATTTGTATGTAATATCAAATGAGATTGCTAGAGATATAATACCTTATACGAAGTATGAAAACAAGCAATCCAAAATATAGGTAAAGGTACTTATAGTACTATATATACTACTATATATATATACTATATATATATACTATATATATATATAATATATATATATATACTATATATATATACTATATATATATATACTACTTATAGTATTTGGTTAAGTTAAAGAGAAGCAAACAAGACTAAAGTTGATATTTTGGGTGGGCATTGCCACCTAAACTACTTAAGGGGACACCGGAGGGACAATCGCCCATACAACACGTACTACCAAGATCATTTCTAATTGGAGCATATTACTACCTTAATAAGGTATTATTTTAATTTGAATAGTATTTATCTAGGTTCCCAACCATATATTTGATCAAAATACTTACCTAAAATGAAATAGAAGCGGATCGCGTTCTGCATGTTTTTACGTCATAAAAGACCTGTTTTCAACCTAATTGTTTCGTATTAAAAACAACAACATCTTACGTATCCTAGTCATGGAAACATAGATTATATCGTCTAGTTACAGAATAACAACACAATGAGAAAAATACAACAAGTTTTCAGTCATCATTTTTGGTATTACGGAACACGGTCAAAATCTAATCAAATTTAGAATCGTTCTATTGCTATCACTGTCGCTCTGCGTGGCCAAACTTCGTCACTAAACAGGGATAGCGATATTCAGGCCGAAGTTTTTGACGGGGCTGAATTGAAGTTGCGCTCAGGGTTCGCCGGCGCGTTAAGGTGATTTATTGTGAATTATGTGCATTGTATTGTATTGTGTGTAGTAAATATGTGTGGACCTCATGAGTCTGAAATAAAGATTATTTTTATTATTTTATTACGAAAAACATCAATAACAAAGCGATTCAGAATCAGCTATGCAATTTTCATCATAATACAAAGAGAATACACTAACTGTTAAAATAATCTTGATTAGCATAAGATAACCGCAGCCAACGTAATTATCCCACTATTACGGACAAGGAAATGCAGAGGATTGAATTTGTTCGCAACGGTATTAGTACCTAACCTACCTACGGGAAAATATATGAATGGTTCATTATAATAAGAGAAATTTTATTTTTTATGATTAGTTCTTCGTTATGATTAGAACCATAATCTCACCTGATAGTAAGTGATCTAAGAAATGATCATCATCATCATATCGGCCGTAGGACGTCCATTGGCCATACCATAGGCTTCCTCCATAGATTTCTAGAGCAACCGATTTTGTACGGCCTGCACCCAACGGCACCCAGCAAGCAGGGGCAGCAGGGGGGGGGGGGGGGGGGGGGAAGGTCCTACGCTACGCTTTCCAGTGCGTGGTCTCCACTCGAAAACCTTTCTGCCCGTAAGGTGGTCAGTTCTTCGAGCTTTGTGCCCGTTTCTATCAGCTTGCTAATCCTCTGGCTATCCTCTGACTTTGATGTGTTCACGAATCTCTTCGAATCTTTTCGAATTTACGATTCGATCTCGTAAGGATCGACACATTTTTATATTCGTTGACAGACAGATATTTTTGCATACATGCCAGTGATCCGCCAACACCAGTAATGCGCCAAAGCGCCAACTCAAAAGAAACAAGCTAATTCGCAACTAGATTCAGATCTCTTACCGAGGTCTATTTAAGTCTCACGTAATGGAGTAGCTGACATCCCGATTATAGCGGAACCAGGATTGGTCTAACAAGTAACAAGCTATTTGTAGGAGGTAATAATTCATATCGCAAATGTTTGTTTGAGAGCTGTTATGTTTTTGCAAGTGATGAATGATACATTCGCTCAGTTAGTAGCCCTATAAATATTTATGTTCCGGTACTTTGGTATGATCAAAGCTATTCTTTCCATCCTATGCTCTCCATCCAAAGGTTGTCTGGAAGAGATCGCTTCTAAGCGATAAGACTGCCCATTGTACTATTTGCTTTATATTTTCTATTTTGTTTGTATTTTTTTGTCGTCCCAATCTCTTCCTATTTTCAAAGTCAAGGTATAGGTACAACCATTTCCTTTCGTTGTCTCGTAACTGCTAGTTAGTGTTTATGTTATTTATCCTCTTTATATAGTGTAGTTTATTTATACTTATATTATTTGTATGTATTTAAGTTTATGTTTATTAGTATAATTAATAGGTATATTTTATTTTGTGGGTTCTGTTTATGTCTGTAGGTACTCTTACACCGCCGTCTTTTGATTTTGTTTATCCTGTCCATCCAAAGGTTGTCTGGAAGAGATCGCTTTTAGCGATAAGACCGCCCATTGTACCTTTATTTATGGTTTATTTCCATTATTGTATTTTTATTTGGTGTGGAATAAAGAGTATTTCATTCATTCATTTTTTTTGTTTATACTGTGTACAATAAAGTGTTTTCATTCATTCATTCATTCATTCTTGAGTGAAATTAAATTAAATTTTAATAAACATCAAAATATACACTTATAATCCTAGAGATAACTATTGGCCTTTACAGTTCATGGTGGGAGCAACATTAGTAGGTACCCAATCTAGGAGAACCTATGTTATGTATGCCATACTATTGCCCTCCGCCGGGCTAAGTTGTAAATAACATACTTTAAATAGTATTTATTCAAAAGTAAAAAAAATACATTAAATTGTGCATCAGGTTTGAGGTTGAGAGATAATTTTACTACTTAAAAGTCCATTGATAACCCAAAAGACTGACTTATTAAGATGCGTTGCAGTTTAAAATTTTGCTCAGAAAGTAAACTTAAAAATTAGTAAAGTATAATATTCCCGCTTTAAAACGTGCTGAATGGATAGAATAGCTTTTAGTAAATACAATCCAGAATGTGAATAACATTAGGATTTCATGACGACAAGGTCTATAAATAACTCAGCCTGCCAAGCACTTTTCCATTGTTTTCTATTTTCTATCCAATCCTGTCACGATCTCACAGGGAAACGAGCGCTGTTCTTGCTCATCTTATCTGCCCGCGAATCGATTGCATCGTCTCGATCTCAACTCAGGAATTTCAGATATCAAGAGCTTTTGACCCCGACCCCGAGGCGAAGTGGACTCATTTATTTACGTTACATTGACTCTCGATTAAAAATCTAACGTTTCTAACGTTAAAACATATTGTTATTGTATTTTTTTCCTAACCCAATATTAGCTCTGCTTTCTAGTTCCCGGTTTTTTATTTATGTGTCTGATTGTATCAAACTTTGAGTACCTATCTAGTTGTTTTGTTCTAGAATAATTGTTTTGGAATCGGTATTCTTTGTTCTGTGTGAATTGCTCTGGGTGTTTGCTCTTGTCGATTGAATTGCGGTAAATACCGAAGCACTCGCCAGACTGATTGTACTTTGCTCTCATCATTTTGATTCAATGATTAACCTGATAACGCAAAAACTTGCTTCTTTGTATGAACTTCACACGGCTAAGGGGGAGGTGAGAAGGTATTCATAATCGGAGGTCTAACAATTAACTTCCGCTGATTTACCAAGCACTAATGGCGTAATTACAAAGATTTGTATCGTTTTATTGTTTTAAATTATAAACTACTAATATGGATTTAACATGTATTTAATGCGGTAATGCTAGGTTTTCAACAGACTTGTCCAATCCGGTTTCAACATCATAATGATATTTGGCAAAACTCGTTCGTGGACCTAGGTATTAATTCTTTCATAGTAGCTTTATTTGGTCAATTATTCCCTAGTTTTATTAAGAACATTGCCACAGACAAAGCAAACCCGCGTAACATACGTTCCCAGTTTAAGGTTAGTAAATCACCAGAGACCGAACTGAACGATTCGTACAACATTGCAGAAGCTATTTTCCAACAAAAAATGTGTCTCCAGTCGTGCGATCCGTTACGCGTAGACCACCGCAGTGCTTACAGCATCTTGACGTGTCATGATATCTATGGCAAAGTTAGATTTAGTACGGCTATTTGTCGATCTTTCTCATAATGATGGGATGCGAAAGACTCTTATTGCGTCAAACTCATATAGGTACCTTCCTACGAACTAACACAATAGCAACTACAGATGTGCATTTTCTCCCACTTTGATAATGTCGTTGTTCATAGACTATGTGATGGACTACAGATCATTCTACCGAACTGATTCATTCATGAACGGCTTTTGGAGTGCTTATCACGATTTACGATCAAAAGTCTTCAATGTCGTTCAATTCGTCGTCTAAAATGAATGAATAGAGAAATGATAGAAAAAACTTGAGGCAATTTTCTTGGAGGCGCGTAAATGCCTGCCATCCCACCGGTTAACTGTACTGCGTGTTGAGCTGATTGCGCTCGCGGTAAAAAGTGCTGCGCATGTGTCGCCAACGCAATGGCTTAGCTGCTTTAGCTAGAAAAATATATTTTTCTACAAACTTTTGCTGCCTCATGTGACTGAAGGTCTTTAAAAATGATTAAACATGATCGCATTGAATCGACTGGTGGGAAAAATATATTATATTTGAATATACTGTGCATCATCAGGATTAAATTAATGTCTTCTCTTCGGAGAATAGACAATAGTTATTCTATACCACGCTAGACTAAAGGGGCATTCGTCATGTCCGTTTAATCTTATTCGTAATTCTTGACATATACTTTTAGTTTTCAATTCCATTTTTTTATATTAAACATTTAGACACAAGCTGACGGGCCTCTGGTTTTAAGCGGTCATCGTCGCCTATATACTCCTGCAGGCAGGACTCGTGAGCCATATTACTGCAGTCATTTGTAATTTTTGCTTTCTCTACCGTTGACAAAAGCTTTGTATTGTGCGGTCATTATGATGTAAAGAATCTTCACTGGCTCCTTAGTTATTAGAGCTATCGCTTACTCATAACAACTCGGCACCATTATGTGATGTATGCAATGGCTAACGATATTAACTTGCAACTTCTGCAGATGTTATCACGTTAATTCATTACATGATCGCTCATGTGCTCACTATGAAAAGTATACAGTAGCTGCAGTAATGAATAATCGGGTTGGATAATGTCTTATTTACATTTATAATAAGTAAAAAGAAACGCGTTGCACGACTTTAGTTATTACAAGGTATTGTTGTGTAGCGACAACTCCACTCAAAAGACTTCAACGCGCTCTGCGAAAATGTATTATAACAGGAACCACAAATCGCATAAATTTGCTCATGGTCCAAATGAAACTTGGGCTCCTAAATAGTGATAAATCTTGTTGAACCAAAAAACGCTCCAAACTCTATAGTTTTATTATTATCCAAAGTTGCAAACTGAAGCTACTTACAGTCTGAATAGCGACTCTTATTCTTCCATTCAGAGCTAGTATGCTAAAAAAGCTCACCACACAGAAATTGCTTTCACGTTCCGAGTACTTACTGGCTTCTAAGGAGCTGCAATCGTGTGAAAAATTTTAATCACATCCTCTTTGCGTTTTAATGGGATACGACCGTTTGATGATTTTACGATGAAAGTTTTGACAGCACAATAGTGCGTCCTGATGATTGCTGATTAGCATGCGAATTATTAATGGTACTAAATATACTTTCATTGCTCATGCTGTTGAAAAAGAGTGAATGCACTCAACCATCTGGAAAGCAAGTACCTGGTGCTAGATACTAGCTACGAATACCTAATTGACGAGTGCGGTGTGAGTACCACATTTCTCTAACTATATTGTTGGATACACACGCTTGCTAGCTGCTAGTAACTTGTGCCAGTTGCTGTTCAGTATTTGCCCAGTGCAACGCTATCACTATCGATGCTGCACATCATTCAATTTATCTGTTCTGCTTATAAATAATATTAAGTGATCGCGAAATTTTGAAAAATACTTGTAGTTTAGAATCAGTTTTGTAGAAGGTATATTATATTATGAAATGTGGAAAGGCTGATCGTAATTTCATTTTAATTGTATGTATTAAACCTATTGGTTTCGGCTATTCTAACATCTTTGTCGATAACGTCTCACCTATTGATCACAGTGATGAAGCTTCAACATTATATGTCAGTAACCTAGGATTTATCGCACAAAATATAGTGCTATCAAGTAAAAATATTGCCGATCGATACATCTCGATAATGCCCTCGTAATTTCTTCCTTATTTTAGTTCTGACTAGCGCGGCAAGTCCGGCAACTAAATTATGGCTTGTACACGTGAGGCTTACGACCTGCGCTCTTAAATTTAAAACCAGGTTTATTGCAAGTTAAACTCCTATGAGGAAATAATCGAACCTACCGACTAATTTATATTTTGGAATCTCATGTTTATGGAGCAACGATTACGATGATATTATATTAATTCAAAACATTCTGATTACTGCGCGTAGGTACTTTCAAGTTTTTACACGAGTTCCATAGGACTTCACATCCATTTTCGTACTCGATGCTATGTGTGGGCTAGTTGTAGCCACATATGTTATTATTACCCATTTTTTAATACCGAAGAGAACGAAGGCGCCACGATTCTCGTAATTATTGACCACTGTAAAGTTATTTCATACAAGATTTTAATTTAAACCTTACTTAGATTATTTTCCCATTATCAAAGAGCGGCTTGTGGTAATGACGTACTAAAAACAAAAAAAAATGTTAATGTCACGGCTGATTTTTTGTTCAGACCTATAGAACATTTTTAAAATACCTATTTTTTTATATTATGTACCAGTTGACCAATCCGCAGCTTTGCTCGCGTAGTTTTTTAATAAAAACATTACCCTCCTTCTGTGCAGTTAGGTAAAAAGTAGCCTATGTCAACCGGGGATAGTGTAGCTTTCCAACAGTGCAAGAATTTTTTAAATCGGTCCAGTAGTTTCGGAGCCTATTCAATACAAACAAACAAATCTTTCCTCTTTATAATATTAGTATAGATTACGATATCATTACTCGAAGGGCGATGTATCGCCGTTATTAACATATCTTATTTATTGTTATTGCTCTCAAACTCTCCTGAGCGTCTAATAACTATGACTAAATATAGTTTTGCAAGGAGCAGTTTTATAGTTCCTAGCTAAACCTGTACAGACTAGTGTTCCAGCACATGAAGTATTAATTAAAGATGTTATTCTATAATATCTATTTAATGTGTGCGTATTTACGCATTTTTTTTGGTTGCATTTGCAACAACCAGGCATTAGCCTTTTAACCGTAGCAAGCCGCGTATTTAGTAAAAAAAAAATACTCACTCTCACAGAAGTTTTCAAAGTATTTCCCAATCGGTTCTCCATCATCAATCAGGGGTCTGTCAGCGTTCAAATACGCGGACGGTCCATCAGGCAGGGTGTGGTGGTCGAGATGGTACAGCTTGCAGTTGTAGCTCGTCGAATGTGGCGCTCCCATGTACAGGAACGATCGACACAGGAACTCCGACTCTATTTCGCATGCTAGCCTGCACGCAGCCTCGGATGTCACCTGTGCCCAACGAATACGAAATTAAGGGTTTAAAAGGCGGATTTACGTGTGAAGCAGGTTATCAACTCTACCAAGACGTACCGGCATTAGGTCGCACGACTTTGACATTGTACAAGAGGCATCGAGGTACACTTGATTAATTTCACCACATTGCTTGTATAAGGTCGGGATTAAAGACTATTTTTAGAACTTCTGTGCCAATCACAAAAAATATAAGTGCCGGTAGGCAGTCGAAACCTGCTATAAGCGTGAATGTGCCCAGATTATTACGTGAGTCATGTCTCAGATCTCATCAATTACGCAAAAGTGACAGCATCAATATTAATCGATTGATGTCCTGTCAACCACCTACGCCAATTTCGCGATAAAAATAGCATTAAGTAAGGGCCATTGTCAATTGAAGCATGGAGTATAACTCGCACGACGGCACGGCAAACATAACAAGTAGGCAGCAGTTTGATTCACAACATTTTGGAAGCTATAACCGCCGCTTTAGAGGACTGTAGGTCTAAGATGTAATTTTCAAAACATAAATAGCTACATGTAAGGATTGCAAACTGGTTAATTTTTTATGTGAAACACAGTAAAAAAATATTGTCATTGGATTGCTTAAGGAAATTCTCATAGCATATTTGTATGTTAGTAATTTCTTGAATCATCAGGTTTACCGTCAAATAACATTTAAACAAGATAACTTTATGCTCCTAATAAAAACGTTTTACAATAATAGATAATTTTGCTTGTTACTAATGACATGTGTATGATATAGATCTTAGTTATTACCTAATGGTATCAAACGCTTGAAATGGCAATGATATTGTGATGTTGAGGTATGGATGAAGTATTGATGGCAATATCCCATTTTTAGGGTTCCGTAGCCAAATGGCAAAAAGCGGAACGGTTATGAATTCGTCATGTCTGTCTGTCTGTCTGTCCGTCACAGCTACATTTTTCCGAAACTATAAGAACTATACTGTTGAAACTTGGTAAGTAGATGTATTCTGTGAACCGCATTAAGATTTTTGCACAAAAATAAAAAAAACAATAAATTTTGGGGGTTCCCTATACTTAGAATTGAAACTCAAAAAAAATTTTTTTGTCAAACCCATACGTGTGGGGTATCGATGGATAGGTCTTTAAAAATTATATTGAGGTTTCTAATATCATTTTTTCCTAAACAGAATAATTTGCGCGAGATACACTTCCACAGTGGTAAAATGTGCCCCCCCCCCCCCGTATCTTCTAAAATAAGAGAATGATAAAACTAAAAAAAATATGTGATGTACATTACCATGCAAACTTTCACCGAAAATTGGTTTGAACGAGATCTAGTAAGTAGTTTTTTTAATACGTCATAAATCGTAAACCGCAATTTTACCTTTCATTCAATCAACTCAAATATAAAAAAAGTTACAACGAACTACAAGAAGTCTTATATTATGTTACTTGCTGCTACGGAACCCTTCATGGGCAAGGATGACTCGCACTTGGCCGCTTTTTTGTATATTAAAGCCTCCACCCAAGGGACGATAAATAGTCGATCATGATCCTAATCTCTGCCTTTAAGCAGTTAAGATACGAGGTAGCGTTATTGGCCCTCGAAACAGGCAAAATTGATTTTGTAGCCAATTACGTTACATGCCTACAAGATAACATGTCCATTATATCTACGAACAATATCTACAACGTCTAATTAAAAAGATGAATGACGTAGTTGTGTTTAAAACAAAGCGCTGTAAGTAAAAACATAACATTTTGTGATACAACGGCCGGCGTCATCGGTCCCTTAACTAACTGGGCTGTTTATAATACAACAAATAGGTTTCATCGTTAGGTTAATTGTTCTTGGGAGTTATCCAGGTGCGCATAAACAGGATGTCTTTACGCTTGGATCTTAAATAGGTAATAGAAAAACCCTTTAGTTGTTGCAAAAGTGCTGTACATACGTTGACCAATAATTGGCCGTCTATTTAGTCGTGATATTATCCTGCACTCAAAAATCAGCGTTGCTTTTAATGTGAATTGCAAAATATAAGCTCTTTTCAACAAAAAAGTTTGTTGTCTTTGATCTGTAATAGTGTTACCTGCAGCTCCTTGTCAGTGTAGTAATGTAGGCCGGCGTACTGCGCCACCTTATCCTCAGCAACTCCTACTCTCGGCGCCGTGAAAACTCGCTGGCCTTTGCACGCTTGCGTCGCCTTCAGGCACAGGTTCTGGGACCACACACAGAAAACATAAAATTACACAAAACATAGTAATAACACTAACTAAGTGTTTGTTTATTTACAAACGTTCAAACGCACCGCAATAAGAAGCGATTGCTTTCCGCGAAATTGGATGTTAGAGTGAGTTTTTACACAAAACAGGTGGCCGCCGATTGTCTACCGGTATACCACAACAGTACCAAAGCAATACAGTTGCCCCGCGGTAACCCGGCCCTTGTCTAACCCTCCCCCCGCCTTTATCAGTGTATACCAATAATTAAATATAATTGTTACCTATTGACAAACATACCAATTACATACAACGTCGGGATAACAAATAAAAAAGGTACATACGCGATAAATATCCGTTTTAATCAATAATTATGTACAGTGATCGCGAAAGTTTGAAAAACACTATACCAATTTAGAATTCAAATTAGGTATTTTAATAAATTATTTGGAAATGCCCACCTAAAACAGCTGTAATCTTAAGTAACTACTTATTAATCAGTGTTTAGGTGCTTAAATGTAAATGTATATGAAATACTTGTTTGTTTCTAGCATCTCCAAAATTATGATGCAATGAGCTACTTAGATAAAGCCTATGTAATTAGTTATGTACATACTATTACTGACGTAACCAAGTGTTATATTGTGTCCATTTATGTCATAAAGATCCCTGTCTACAAGGGGTGGACTATAGACTACAGTAAGTACTCTGTCCGACAAATTCGATAATACGACACCGCCTTACAAAACGTTTGACGGATTACCGCGGATCTACTGTACAATCATTTTGTCTGTAATGTGAATTGCTTCATACCGGCAGCACCGGTGCCGATCGCCAATAGACAGTTCAAAGCAATCTGCTTTAACTCTGAATTCGCATTAAGGCGCTTGCAACATTGCAAGTAAATAATACGTCTTGTTTCTGTTATAAATTATCTGTAAGTAACATAATATAACTCCAATAGATACACGATGCAAGTAAACTTAAATATAACTAATAGAATTCTGTATAATGAGGACGTGATAGAAAGTCGGTTACATTGATAAGGCCATTAGTAACATAAATTATCTTAATTGTCAGAGTTACGACTTTGCAGAAAATGAATAGATAGCCAATGCTTGTCGTAGAGCTTTCAACTGTGAGTAGAGATTTACAAAGAACTTTCATCCAATGACCTAAAGTCAGAAGAAGTGCATGATGCTTTTATTCAAATACTCAATTATGGACATTACTACTTCAATAGCTTTACAACGGTCAAATAAATGGACCGCTATTCTAAATTGATATTGAGACAGAATAGATCTAAGATTTTTATCAGTCGTAGATTTTTTATTTCGGTCGGTAAGCTTTCTTACCATAGTAGTCTAGATAAATATTTATTTTATATCATCCTTATCATCATCCACAGTCCGACTTCACCCACTGCTGGGTATAGGCCTCCCCAAGTTTGTGCCATCCGCCACGATCCTGCGCTAGTCTCACCCATTGACGGCCCGCGACTCTAACGATGTCGCCCACCCATCTCGCTGCCGGACGTCCAACCCTTCTACAGCCATTCCTCGGCCACCATTCAGTTGCTACCCTGCTCTACCTGTCATCACCACGTCTTTCCAAGTGTCCCGCCCAAGACCATTTGAGCTCCTTAACTCGATTCCTAACATCATGAACCTTAATTTTATATATTAGTTAGCAATGAGCGAATCATTAGTGCAAGAAACGTATTGAACCTTGCTTAGGATCAATAAGATCACAATATGTCCTCAACAGTCAATGATACTGCATTGAAAAGAATATCTTTCATCGTATATTTAGCGTCATCTCAATCTTTAACTGAATTGGTTACGGCGCGTCGCCGATTACATGCATTGGAGTCCCGATTGATCTGCATTTTAAATTTTTGTTTATATCTATTCCAGAAAATCTATGTATAATCTAATCTAAAGAGCCCGCTGAATCCAATTCCATTCTTCCATGCAACCCAGTCTAGGTTTCCTGTCGACCAGATCGCACTGGGCGCGTCAAGTTCGTCCCGCCATCTCCTGCGGCCTGCCGCGCGGTCTTGCACCTTGTGGAACCCACTCGGTGGCCCACAACTCACAAGTCATCGCGTCAAGTTCAAATGATATCACTGTAAAAATGTTCTTACCTCAAAGTAGTCAGTCCCAGGAGTGTCGACCAGTTGCACAAAGTGTTGGGCAGTGCGCCTATCGGAGTCACTGAGAGCGCATCTCATACTGCCATATTCGTACTCCGCCGATCGACAAGGGAATTTTTTCTGTAGAACACAAGTTACTTTTTAACAAAAATATAACCAATTTTACTTCGAAAACTTTCGTGATTTGTTTCAATCATCATTAATATAAAAACGGGATGTATCATGTACCTGAAACATTGTTAATTGAACCGAAATATTATCGCTCGTAACACCGATAAAACGGTACGTGATAAATCTCGTATAGTGATTAAAAAATAACCTTCAGAAAACCTTTAATTATTTAAATTTCGGAATCGGTACTCCTAAATGAAAAGCGGTTACTGAAACGTGCACTTCATTTTTAAAGAGCTTTCCTACAATACCACACAATGGAATGCAAACAATGTACTTTTATATTCCCTCTTCCTCAATGGAAATTACCTTCAAAATGATTAGACCTCGATGAAAGTTTTATGGGAACCTTGGAGCTTTACTGAACCCAACGCAAAAACGATCATTAAATCTAATTATAAACAAAGTTATGGCTGAAAAAAAATCCTATTAAATAAAAAATCCTCCCTTTTTTGAAGTCAGTTAAAAAATGATATAAAACCTCTTTTATATTTTCTAAACCAAACTACCACAATTTAATAGGTAAACACGTAGGCAATTATATTTTCATTGGGTTGATATTTTTTTATTTATTTTGAAGGAACTCTGTGGCATGACGCGACGCAAGATTTGCGGGTTCTCATTGAGGCACAAATGTATGCATCATCAACAAATATTTGTGCCTTCTGGGTATTGTGGTACCACGATACTCATAATTCCTTATACCCAGGATACGGGTAGAATAGAATAGAAAATGCTTTATTGTATACCACACTTAAATTAACAAATCATATTTAAAACACTTAAAACTAGACACGCGATAGTACAATTTGCGATCTCTTCCAGACAACCTTTGGATGGACTGAATTTTACGAGTACGTTAAAGGACGGTAGCTTTGTTGCTGAAGCTTTTTATTTAACTGTGTACTTACATAAGCAAAACAAAATAAATAGATATCAGGGTATGTAATATTAATATAAATGTATTACATAAACATTCTATGATATTAAATATACTAACAATAAATAAATAGTATATTATGATACAAGTGAGCTAAGTTGCTCATTATACACGAGGCTGTGAGTTGCAGCCCGAGCCGTAGGCGAGGGCGTAAATCAGCCGAGTGTCTAGTGAGCAAGTTGCTCACAAGTTTCATATGCACTTTTTCAACACACTTGCGAGGAAAAAACAAACATGTATTGCATAAGTCGTTTAATTATTTAAACAATTGGTGAATGTGCAGTTTTCAAATCGATATTGGATTGTTTTTGATCGCAATTTCACAGGGTATTAGGCTTTCATTTGCATTTTGTATTTCTGGCGGGGTTAAATCTATCAATTGTTCGTCAACTGTACTAAAATTTGACATTTTTACAATTATTTACCACACAGCAACAAATGCGATACAAGTAAAAAAATGGGAACTGGCGCGCATTTTTTTTTGCACGCACCAATGTAAGGTAATTGATTACATATAGCCATACAGCCTACTTCAAAATTATAATTTTAGTGATAAAATGCAAATATTTTATAACAAATTATTGTGAATTAGAAGTAATTTGATAATAATAAATGTTTTTTCGTATTAATTAAGAATACATTTATTTATTCCCAAAATGTAATAGGATTTTCAGCGGCATAAAACCTCTTTGTTGTTACAAAAACTGTAATACTCGGTTAAATTGAAAATGCTCTGTTTACTCGCATACAATTTGCAGTTAGGTACTAACTTAACTTTGTAGGGATAATTCTATTATGCACCAGTGTGTATTAATATTACGCACGCGTGTGTTATAGTTCGGTTTATGGCCTTAAGAACGATGTACTATGGCTCACTTTACGAGCAAGTGTGTTGAAAATACAATTATGAAACATCTGTAATACAAACATGAACAACGACAGATATAATAACAAAATAAGATGACTCAGCTCTCTGATACAGACAAATAGTGCATAAACAATAGCTTTTTAAAGATAGGAAGGGAGATCTAATGAAAGAAGAAAGAGAGTTCCATAAACGGATAGCCTGTACAGTAAAGGAGTTGTCATAGACGTTAGAAGAGTGGATAGGAGTTTTAAGTTTCAAGGACTTAGACAAGCGCAACGCACGAGGATTAGATAGATGGAGATATTCAAAGCGTTCTCTGAGATAAAAAGGACTAGAATGATTAAACAAAATACTGTACAAGAGAGAGAGGGCATGAGCATTCCTGCGGTAGCGGATGGGTAGCCACTTGAGCTTCTAAAATCAGAAACGTGGTCACATTTTCGTAGTCCAAATATAAACCTGATACAAACGTTCTGAAGGCGCTCAAGTTTGTCGAAATGTTTCTGAGTGAGATCCGGGTAGCAGGCGGCAGCATAGTCAAGAATAGGGAGTAAGAGGGACTGTGTCAGCGCAAATTTGGTGGATGTCAGCAGAAAGTTTCGTAGCCTTCTCAATGATGCGGCCGAAGCGAACAACTTCCGACTTAGTTCGGCTAGATACCTCATCAAGCCGAACTAAGCCGGAAGTTGTTGACATGTCCTTATCAATAAGAGCGTCTAAGTTTTTCACACAGTTACTTATAGATATTGGAACGCCATTAAATATAATTGGAGGGAGACCAGTCTTAGATATCATCCTGGAGCTGCCAACATCAATTAACTGCATTTTCAATGGGGCAACACTGATACCGTATGATTTACTCCATGTGAGGATCCGAGCCAGGTCCTCGTTGATGATTTCAAAATCTAAATTTAAGTTGTTGACGGGTATTTGTGTGTAAATCTGTAGATCATCTGCATAAAGGTGGTAGGATGAATTGAGAGTGTGAGAGATCGAGTTTATAAAGATAACAAACAGAAGAAGAGAAAGCAAGCCGCCCTGAGGAACACCGGCATTCAAACTACATCGGGTAATCCTAGTATGGAGGACAGGACTGAGTGTGACTGTTAATGGGGTATTTTTTTTATTTGTAAAGCTATTATTGGATTTCGTACTGTTGGTTACACCAAAGCGCGGGCGGCGCGATTCAGTCAACCTAATTATTCTCTTCTATGACTTGAACATTCAAAAACATGCCCCAATAATTGTAATTAACTTTAAGGGCTCCAATAAACAATCAATCTCCAATTGATCAACAGTTTAGTAGATCGTTAAAAGTGATTGAGCTTCTGTACCAATGATCTCACGACCGACCAGTAAATAGACCACAGATTGATATAAGATAGTCGTCTTGAACTTTGATGTCGTAAA
The DNA here is from genome assembly GCA_918857605.2 of Philereme vetulata. Taxonomy (NCBI): domain Eukaryota; kingdom Metazoa; phylum Arthropoda; class Insecta; order Lepidoptera; family Geometridae; genus Philereme; species Philereme vetulata. The sequence goes on along the minus strand of OU975473.1, from coordinate 5,677,037 downwards.
TAGTTCAAAAGTATGTCAATTGTTGGTTTGCACTCGTAAATAGACAAAGGGTGAAAATGTCAGTGGGGCGACTCAAGCATAACCTTTTCATCTAAGTAAATTATAGCAACTACCTATTCATATTCACGATAAAAATAGTAAACATGTGTTTCTTTCAAAAAAAAATATTATGTTATTTGATTATTTTCTGCAGAGAGTTTGAAAAACCAGTGAAACTAATGTATGTAATCAATTTACGTATTATTTAACTGTAAGAGACTTATGTGCCAATATCCTTAATGCAAAACGGTGTTGGGTTATCAAAATCATTCGAAGTATAAATTTTACAAGAATGTACAAGATTTTCAATAAACAGAATTACAA